>JAYESA010000003.1:59993262-61283174 GCA_036927795.1 Iris macrosiphon | reverse complement strand
ACCCATATAATATAACTATTATTGTTCTGGTGGTGGTTGTGGCAGTGGAGGGCCTGTAGAAAAGTTAGGAGATCCGATGGAAGTGAATTTACGAGATTCGTTGAAAATGCACTCACGAATCTCTCCAACAGGTCCGTCGTAATGGACGATACATTAGGGTTCGTCGAGGAAGCAAATGTAGCATAGGCAACAGGGGCAGCAGGGGTGTCAGCTGCAGTATGCTATGAACTAATATAATTTCAAAGTTAGGGTTAAAGTATATCGAAGAGACAACGGAGGAGGGTGCATAGGACTTTTGATCGGGGACTTCGAGGGGATCGAGGTGGCTTCTTCGCTCGAGGACTCCGAGGAGGAGATCGAGGGGTCTTCCGGTCAGGGACTAGACGTGGGGTCTAGGACTTCCAGAGACGTGGGGACAGCCGAAGAAGAGGTTTGGACGCACGGAGAAGAGGATATCTAGTTTTGGGTGGGTGGGTGGGTGGGTGGGTAGATAGGAGGGGTGGAGGAGGGGGGGGGGGGGGGTGTGGGGTGTTAAGGGAGGTACTGAACTAGAAAATTTTGAATTAACACAAATTAAGCTAGGACATAATTTGTTCTGCCCTAAGCAATGGATAGGTCATCGTCTATCCATCATCGTACTACATACAAGCGACGCAAGGGTTGTCGCCACTTAGTCGCTCACCTTCCCATTGGTTACCCACGTAAAGTAGCGATAAATATGACAATGGAACCTTGGTCGGTAGATTGCATGACCATTACTAGTCAACAACATATATGGTTCCATCTCTTTTTGGCGTCGTTATTTTTCTGTATATTTTACTAAATTGATCGAACCGGATCCAAATTTATCACAATTTCGGTTGGTCCAACTTAAATTTGACTGTTGCCGACCCCGTCACAACTCTAAAATTTGTGAGTTGTTTTATAATAAAGATATGTTATCACTCCCTTGACCCTATACTACTCATGAAGTAATGTATATGATGATTGGGGTGCACAACATGTGGGTGCACAACATGTGGTGTTTGGCGTGCTCTGTCTCTCTCTCATGGATGATGGTCATCGTAGCTAGTTGCTACAGGAAGAAACATCGGCATATGTGCATCTCCATGGTCATGTGCCTCTCCAAATAAATGAATGTCTATCCACCCTATCCCACCAGAAAAAACTACCAACTGCCCAAGGCCCCACACTGAGATGGCTCACGTTCTAAGTATTATATAGGCTGTTCACAAGGACATTACTAAATTTATTCGAAATAGTCCAAATATTTATTATTAATAATTACAAATTTGTCATTCGTAAATTTTATTTGGGACTGTCCATTCTTGATTTTTTTTATAATCATGATTGTCAAAATTGGTAGAACTGTCAAAAGTTTGATAGTCCTAAAAAATTAACATATATTTTTAGGACTGTCAAACTTTTGACAGTCCTACAAATTATAAGAACTGTCAAATTTTTGACAGTCCTAAAAATTCAACATATATTTTTAGGATTGTCATACTTTTGACAGTCCTACCAATTGGAAGGACTGTAAAAATTTTGACAGTCTTAAAAAATTAACATATATTTTTAGGACTGTCAAAATTTTAACAGTTCTACCAATTTGAAGAACTGTCAAAATTTTGACAGTCCTACCAATTGGTAGGACTGTCAAAATTTTGACAGTTCTGATTATAAAAAATAATCAGGAGTAGATAGCCCCGAGTAAATTTTGGGAGTGACAAACTTGTAATTATCAATAGTAAATATTTGGACTGTCCCGAATAAATTTAGTAGCGCCCTTATCAACACCTATTATATATACATACACAAAACCACCTCTCCCACATTGCAATATGCATGGGGTCATTGCGTGTAGTCCTAAAAAAACAAATAATAATAAAATAAAAAGGGACTTCGTCCTGTGCCTCTATAATTATAACAGGGAGGGAAGGGTCAATGGCTTCATAGAAGAAGATGGGGGGTGTTAATTTGTTTATTTCTTGTTGCATGGGATCAATGCCTGCAAGTTGCAAGATCCATGTTTGGATTCTGAGGACCCATATTTATATTAGTTAATGTTTTGTATATCATTCGAATCCTTGTGTGAAGGAAAGGATTCCTAAGTTGGGATCCCATGTATGCAATTGGGTACCAAACATTGAACCAGTGTGACCATAGTTACAAGAGGGGGGATGTTAGGATCCTCATCTCAATGTGGGTCGGCTCCATTATCCAAGCTTGTGTCCATTCCATAACTCACATGGACATTGGAGGTAGACTATACCTCTAGTACTTAAATGGGAGTGGTTTGTTGGGTCTCACCACACTATATGTGTAGGATTATATTTCTAAAACATACAATCAAAATTTACCGAAACTAAAGATAAAAATGAAACTAAAGATAAAAATTAAAAGTAAAAGATTTGACACGTTACAAACTCTATTCTTAGAATATATTTTCATCTCCCATAAACAATACAATAGATTTTTAGCGATCTATCTCCGAGATACAATAAATTCTAATGATTTGTGGTACCGTGCACCCGACAGCGAACTCAATAAATGATCACAACCTTACCGAAAAAAGAGATGGACGGAGAAGGAGATTTTGGTTCTGGCCGCCTTTCTTTCTTTTTTCTTTCTTTCTTTCTTTCTTTCTTTCCCTATGTTAATGAGTTTTTTTTTTTAGAGAGAGAGAGAGAGAAGGAGAAGATAGTCACGTCCCAGTACCAAAATACGGAGGGCTAGGAATACGTAATATGCTAGTACGTATTCAACCAGACTCTTGTCCTACTCGAATACATATAAGTTGTACTATAATGTTCACTATTTAAATAATACAGTAAATAGATCTATGTCTCAATCCACAATGAATAAAAATACAAGAATGAGCTACATGTGCTAAAATCGGTCGTCAAGTAACACACAAGCTCGAATAGACTTTAGAAAGAAATATGAGTCTATAAAACTAGGCTATACCAGTAGATGAATAAACAATATGAATGAATAAACATAACTCCAGAAGAAATGATGTAAGTACCTAGTACCAATACCTTCATGATGAGGCGCTATGCATCAACAGCTCCATAATCTCCACAACAGTCTATGCTGCAAAACTGGCAAGGGACCATATCCTTAGAGAGAGGTAACAAGGTACAAGAAACAACATGCCAAGATAAAACAACATAATAATATATGATACTCAGGGGGAAGCTACTATAATGAGAGCTTCACTCGTACTCCAGGTTGGAAGTCACGAAAGAACTGAATAAACATCTCCACGAACTGTGCAATCACTAAAGGCTCTATGTCGTAGGACCTAAAGGAAAATGTGCCAAATACTAAAGGTTCTGTATCATAGAACCTAAAGAAAATTGGGCCAAGCACCAAAATTCTACTACAGAGACTAAGACAAACTGTGCAAAATTAGCCCTTAGCATTGTGTATACTCTCCCCTCCCATGTAACCTCACGTATCATGCCATAGTATGCGATATCATGACCTCTAACTATCACCATGGTCCATAGTAATATATATACATATATACATGTCTCCTATCATGAGTCCTAGAATCCTATATAGAATCTAATCACCATGAATATATCAAGATGGATCCCGTCACATGAAGTCGTGTCAAGTGTCCTACGGTCTAACGTGCAAGGAATACTAGCACTTATCATAGGTTAGAGGATGTCACGACCCGCACCCGGTTTAGGACACGAGTGCGTGGGTACGTCCAGCCTACGCCGCAGCATCGGCGGTAGAACGCTGTCTAGGTCAAGTACTATCTAAATAATCTCACACTAGTATCCAACTCTATAAGGAGACACGGATAACACTATAAAATGAACAACATACTCAATCACAACTACAGCACGATAAGAATTTGAAGAAACAAAAGAATACAACACAAGTCTACTGACAAAATAATCATACCTGAAATCAGTAACAACCAAACCCCAAGTGTCAGAAACAAGTCCACTAAGGTCACAGTCTGGAAAAATATTTTCCAGTCAGGAAGGAGCAAAGTACATCTCTAAATAGCAGTTCTATATAAATGACATAAACTATGTAGCAGTTCTAGATGGAAATATACCAGATGCATGTATAGGTACGAGAAATGTACAATGAAAGAAATACTGGAAATACTGTAAGTAAATGCAGGAAAAGAAACAATATGTCAATGAACAAGAAACCTATGACTAAGTGTGTGTGTACTAGCTTTAATATGTGATCGACTTGGGAACTTGATCAGGCTGGTTACATGTGATTAGCTATGATTTACGAAGGTCAGGCTAACCGTTGGTTAGCTATGATGCATGGAGAGGTCAGGCTAATCACACGTAACAGCTATGAGGCACGGAGATGGTCAGGCCGCACCCGACGTGAGATGTGGGGTGAGCTATGATGCATGAAAAGTTGGGTATGATCACATATCTACACTAAAATACTCCCCACCCCCGACTGGTATAGGAGATCCAATCATGGTACGCTATGGCACGGGATTCCCTAGGAAGGTAGCAAATCTTCCCGGGAATCAGTGTCTGTACATGCACAAGATAACAAGGAAAACAAGTCTCGTACAAGCTACACCATGAATAAGGAATAACATCTCATGACGAGATCCGTGTATACCAATCCGTGTAACCAATGTGTCAAGAGCATGGATATTTACACTAGATACAGTGAACATAGGAGATATCATAAATTAGAAACTAATCAGAGAATGTACTCGCCTTGGGTCCTTAGCTGGTAAAACCAATGTCCTGTCCCAGAGTATCGTCTGGAGGAACCAACAGTCCTAAAATATATCAAATACAACATTTGCATCAGGTGCTACACTAACACATCACAAATACATAAACTCAGGGGCTCTATCAGGTATGGCACTAGTCAACTAGGGTCACCTAGTAATTTACCAATTAATAAATAATTTAATACATATATATATAGTTATTCCAAAGTATACAAAATAGGTATAACTGTATGTACATAAGTGGAAATATATTTTATTTATGTGAAAAATTATACATCACTCATACATATAAACTAGTATACAT
Organism: Iris macrosiphon; assembly: GCA_036927795.1. NCBI lineage: Eukaryota > Viridiplantae > Streptophyta > Magnoliopsida > Asparagales > Iridaceae > Iris > Iris macrosiphon. The sequence goes on along the minus strand of JAYESA010000003.1, from coordinate 61,278,126 downwards.
GTACCAAAATACATATTAACTTATATTATATATATATGTATATATATACATACATACCAAAATAATACAATACTATATACAGGTAATATACCAAAATATGTTTTACAAGTACATATATATCAATACAGTTTTTATATATATATATACCATATATATATATATACCAAAAATATGTTTATACATGTTTATATATATAGGTACACATATTTATACCAAAATATGGTTATATATACATATATACCAATATACATTTATTTATATTTAAAATACTGAAACATACATTAATACTTATTATACCAATAAAACGTATATAATATATATATAAGTATCTATTAGTAATTTATACAAAATACGTATTTGTGTATATACACTAATAGATGTATTTACATATATACCCTTTTTATACCAAATTACATATTTGTATATATATATATCAATCAAAAATCCTTATATATAATACATAACTAAATTTACACATAATAAATAACTAATTTCATACATTAAACAATAAAACTAATTATGTTGTATTTACTAAACTAATTACATTAACTAATTAATTACACATTAAAAACTAGTTAACCGATTAACAATTATTAACTGATTAATAACTTAATTAAATGATTAAGAAATAATTAACTAATCCAATTATAACTTTAATTAACTAATCACATATTAACTAACTAATTACACATTAACTAACTATTTACATATAACTAAGCTAAATTAATATAATTTAATTAATAAACTAATTATATAACTAATACTACTTATTAATTAATTAAACTAATCATTAATTAATTAAACTAATTAATATCCCTAATTATATTAACTACCCTAAATCACAGAACAGAAGAAGAAAGGGGCGGAGGCTCACGATGGGGTCCTTCCGTCGGCGCGGCGCGGGGCGTCCGCCGGGGTCAAGCGGGCACGGCGTTCAGGGCGGCAGCGAAAACTCGACGGTGGCGGATCTTCGAGAGCGGCAGCGTCGCTCGGCTCGACGCGGGTCTGCGGTGGCGGCGGGTGTTCGGCTCGGGGAAGCGGCGCTTGGTTCGAGTAGGCGGCGGCTTCGAGGCGGCTGCGGCGGCGGTCGAGATCTGCTGCAGTCGAAGCTCGGCGGTGGTCGTCGTTCTCCTCGGCGGCGGTGGATCCAAGCCAGAGCAGCACAGGACGTAGCGACGACGTCGACTCCGGTGAGGACAGCGGCTGATGGGCGACGCAAGGTCGACGTGGCGGTCGTCGACTCGACGAGGGGTGCTCAACGCGGTGAGGCGTAGCCACCGGCGGTAGATCTAGGTTAGGTTTAGGATTTGGATGTCTGTGGAGGTGTCGGGGTCGTGTCCGGGGCTGGACACGGCGGGTTCGCTGTACTGTGGACGTGTCCGGGTGTTGGACACAGGGGTTTGAATGTACTGTGGTGTGGGGGTGGTGTCCGGGTGTGTCAGACACGAAAATCTGGTTGTAATATTGTAAATCTGGACACAGGAAATGAATGGATACGGTGGGACACCCGGGGTCGGACCCGAGGCCATCACGGCTGACACGGTGATGCTGGACACACAGACACGAGCACACAAAAATGGTGGTGGCTTTGGCTTTGTGGGGATTTGTGAGGGCTAGCTAGGGTTTCTAGGGAGTTGTGATGAGGGACTTAAATAGGGAGAGAGGGTACGGAATAAAGGGTGCAGGTTGGCCCAATAATGAATGGCCCAGATAATAAATAAACGGGTTTTTCATGTGGAAAAAAAATGAGGGTGTGAATGAGAGACGGTAGCCTTATAAATTTAATAGAAAAGTATTATAATTTAAGAAAATTTTTAAGAGGCTTCCGATTAGCTACTAATTAAACTCATTTTTAAAACCCTAGAAAATATGTAATTTATTTATTTACTATCAAATGATGGATTTAAAAATTTATTATGAAAACAACTAGTCCTTTAAATAATTTTATCAAATAAATAATTTTATGATTTCAAGCCAAAAATATTCGAAGCTATAGTATTATATTTACATCATTATTTATCTAGTTATTTCATAATAATCGACATTTAGAAAAATGATTTTTTTTTATAAAAGATTTTAAATTACCTTCTAAAATCAAACATTGTTAAAAATCAAATACAAAATTCAAGGAAAAAATATTTTATAAACTTGGTATTTAAAATAAATTAAAAATCTAATTTTTTTTTCGGAAATTTGGAAATCGGAGGTTACAAGTCTACCCACCTTAGAAAAATTTCGTCCTCGAAATTTAGTATCCTCAATAATTGCCTTTATTCATCATATTATTTCTATCAAAATTTAAATCTTAAACCAATAATCATGAAGTAATTTCATAATGTTATTTCACAACCTTTCAAAAATTATACAACATCATATTCCTGAAAAATCTTCAAGTTTAAAAATTAAATCCCCTTTGTTATAATCTCCTCCAAAAATTTTAAGTTCGCATCTAAATACCCAAGGATTTAATATCCAATCCTCCAATTGAAATCCAATCAATGCATATTTATAAAACTTAAAAAATTTGTATCCCAAAATTTAAATTTTAAACACTCATCAATCATCTTACTCCTCTAACTCAAATTCAATTGATGCTTATTCCAATCTAACTCCTCATCCCAAGAATTGAATTCGACACTATTCCATTTACGATTTTATTTCCTGATTTTCTTTCTCCTCAAATACTCAACGATGCGATGCTTCCAGAATCTTCAATGCAACATTCATAATATATAAAATTTCTATCTTGCAATCAAATAGATAAAATGATAATCTCTCAAATTTCTCAAATTTTTTAATAATCAATTCAATCATATCAAGACCTCCTTAGAATTAATAAATCCTCAAATTTTTGGCTCTGTAAATTTCTTAATTCCCCCTTTAAGTTAATGTTTGTACTCGAATTTTAATCATACCTCGATTTTTATAAAATCAATGATCCATCAACTCCGTTATAACAACCCCTTAATTCTTTATTTAAATTAATGCTCATCCACCAATTTAATCCTCTTGTCTCTTTTTGTCAGTCATAACCTCGTCATAGATCTTTGCTATGGTCAAAACCCTAATGATCATGATTTAAAAAAACTCTTCCTACAGCCATGCAATTTAAGAAAAATATATCGGTCATGTATCTTGTCATGGTATTTCAGTCTCTGTTAAGGTGTACTACTAGTATATTTTAACAAGAAAATCATGAATACGAACTACAGTATTTGGAAAACAATCAATCGAAAGATGGAAGAAGGAATCATTAGGAGGGGAAGAAAGAACCTGCTAACATTTTACTTGTAGTATCTCCTATCTCTAACAAACACTTAACTTAGCACATTCACTAACTAATTCCTATTCATGTACACTGGTACCCATATCAACTAATCATTAATCCACAAAATCCATGAATATATATCCGTATTGCACACACCTGTTTATTAATACCAAAATCTGATGCCAAGAATCTCTAATATAACCATGATTCAATAATGCATCCAAGTTGATACCTCTATCCCTTTAGTACCATACCCTCTGTCAGTTCCCGTTCTTACTACAATTGTTCATACTAGTCGTTCTTATCACTCAAATATACGTCAAGTGCAACACCATACTAAATACTGCTCTTTCCAATACAACTTTAGATGGACACCCAAGTCAGTCTGCGATGCCATCTCAATCATGCTCAACTCACCAGATCCTTACACAGGTATATCATCTACTCATATATTAATATTCATATCTCTCATCTACCATAAAATTAATCCTCAAATAATCTTCAAGGTTTAACTTCTCGAAACAACTTTAAAATAAAATGCATATACCTCCTCAAAATCAGATACTCCATATCGACACAAAATTTAATCACTTCTAAAATTTTTGTAGCCTTAACCATGTTATTGAATTCATATTTGAAATCCTCAAAAATTTAATGACAAAATCTCAACTCCTTAAAATTTTCAAAATCTCATTTCATTTCCATTCATGAAACGATAAAATTAAATCCACAAGTACATATTTATAAATGTTCACGGTCTCTGATACTCGAGGTGCACACTAATGCACCAATCTAATTATTATCACTTGAAGTGCTTATTGTTTTGAGCGTCATTCTCGACTAACCCTCGAAATAGAACCATTAGCACTCTTGGTATTATATCACTAGCTTCATTAATGGATCATCTCATCAAGCTCATTATAACTCATGATTACATGTATCTTCTATAACACTCATGTTTCTTTACTCTCATGGGCAAGTATATGGTTCTCATCTCAATTGATGTATATGTATTTCCCTTTTACCTTTTATAGCCTGTTAAACTAATCCATGATACGCCTCACCATTTTCATTACCAATTCCGATATTTCTCCAATCATGACACCTCATTACAACTCTTTATGCATATATCCTTCTTTACTTTTAACATATCTGATATCAATCATCAATTGAACATCATGCTCCATAAATCCTTAACACAATTCCTGGATACTTAATTGTTCACGTAGATCATCCAATTGCATAATCATGATTATCCAGGACGGGTATGTTGGCTCTGATACTAACTCTTGAACTATTACTGATACTTTATGCTCTCCTTCCACTTTAATAACACTTGTCTCAGGACCATTGGTACAAGGTACTATGCTAATGGCTAACTCTAGATTAAAACCTACTGCTCACATGTCCAACTAGGAAACACTTACAACTCACAAGCAACACTCAGTCAATACCAATACAAGACACAACCAAAATTGCAAGTCACTAATTATCATACTAACAAAGAATCCTCAAAGAAAATAAGCTCAAAAGGAATTGGATTGAGGACAGAAGGTATCTTTACTGCTAGTAAAGAAAAGAAGCGATGGAACAAAGTCCTGGAATAACAGAAATAGATAAGTCTTGAGATGATATTTTAAGAACCAATTTAAGATACAACCTGATAATCATACACGTCTGTCAGAAATCATGACACACAGAATCCTCGCCACGCCAGTAAGCATAGATGCGATAAACGACAGGTTCCGTAACTAAGGTATGCAACCCTATAATCATGTCATCTAGAATACTCGCCACGCCAACCGGTATGGCTGCGAGAAACTCTAAATCTCATAACTAAAGTATGTACATCCAAGTTAGGTTCCTACGTTCTCGTCACGACAACTAATATGGCTGCGATAAACTCTAGGTTCCATAACCAAAGTAGACGTTTTACCTTTCTCACTGTCCTCATCAATATATGTCATCAGATGATACCATAAATTCTAGTCCGTAAAATTCATCTCAATATGAAATCAACTTAACAACGATACCAGAAATTAAAGTTAACAACTGGTCAACAAGAATCAAACTCAACAATAATACCAAGATTTTAATTTAATAACTGAGCAATAAGGATCAAGTTCAATAACAACAAGCGAGAGCAGACGGGAACAAGGGGAAGGATTTAAATTGAAAATAAGATTCTCATGGGGTCATCCCAGGAAATCTTTCAAGAATTTGTGATTGAGTATCCTCTCTCATCCTAGTATCCTATGTCCTATATTTAATAGCAGGCACGCAGTAGTACAACTAATACGTCGTACTACCACGACATCGCACAACTAGCGAAGTCTGACCTGCATGGGCCACCACTAAAATGTGTCACGACCCGCACCCGGTTTAGGACACGAGTGCGTGGGTACGTCCAGCCTACGATGCAGCATCGGCGGTAGAACGCTGTCTAGGTCAAGTACTATCTAAATAATCTCACACTAGTATCCAACTCCATAAGGAGACACGGATAACACTATAAAATGAACAACATACTCAATCACAACTACAGCACGATAAGAATTTGAAGAAACAAAAGAATACAACACAAGTCTACTGACAAAATAATCATACCTGAAATCAGTAACAACCAAACCCCAAGTGTCAGAAACAAGTCCACTAAGGTCACAGTCTGGAAAAATATTTTCCAGTCAGGAAGGAGCAAAGTACATCTCTAAATAGCAGTTCTATATAAATGACATAAACTATGTAGCAGTTCTAGATGGAAATATACCAGATGCATGTATAGGTACGAGAAATGTACAATGAAAGAAATACTGGAAATACTGTAAGTAAATGCAGGAAAAAAAACAATATGTCAATGAGCAAGAAACCTATGACTAAGTGTGTGTGTACTAGCTTTAATATGTGATCGACTTGGGAACTTGATCAGGCTGGTTACATGTGATTAGCTATGATTCATGAAGTCAGGCTAACCGTTGGTTAGCTATGATGCATGGAGAGGTCAGGCTAATCACACGTAACAGCTATGAGGCACGGAGATGGTCAGGCCGCACCCGACGTGAGATGTGGGGTGAGCTATGATGCATGAAAAGTTGGGTATGATCACATATCTACACTAAAATACTCCCCACCCCCGACTGGTATAGGAGATCCAATCATGGTACGCTATGGCACGGGATTCCCTAGGAAGGTAGCAAATCTCCCGGGGAATCAGTGTCTGTACATGCACAAGATAACAAGGAAAACAAGTCTCGTACAAGCTACACCATGAATAAGGAATAACATCTCATGACGAGATCCGTGTATACCAATCCGTGTAACCAATGTGTCAAGAGCATGGATATTTACACTAGATACAGTGAACATAGGAGATATCATAAATTAGAAACTAATCAGAGAATGTACTCGCCTTGGGTCCTTAGCTGGTAAAACCAATGCCCTGTCCCAGAGTATCGTCTGGAGGAACCAACAGTCCTAAAATATATCAAATACAACATTTGCATCAGGTGCTACACTAACACATCATAAATACATGAACTCAGGGGCTCTATCAGGTATGGCACTAGTCAACTAGGGTCACCTAGTAATTTACCAATTAATAAATAATTTAATACATATATATATAGTTATTCCAAAGTATACAAAATAGGTATAACTGTATGTACATAAGTGGAAATATATTTTATTTATGTGAAAAATTATACATCACTCATACATATAAACTAGTATACATGTACCAAAATACATATTAACTTATATTATATATATATGTATATATATACATACATACCAAAATAATACAATACTATATACAGGTAATATACCAAAATATGTTTTACAAGTACATATATATCAATACAGTTTTTATATATATATATACCATATATATATATATATATATATATACCAAAAATATGTTTATACATGTTTATATATATAGGTACACATATTTATACCAAAATATGGTTATATATACATATATACCAATATACATTTATTTATATTTAAAATACTGAAACATACATTAATACTTATTATACCAATAAAATGTATATAATATATATATAAGTGTCTATTAGTAATTTATACAAAATACGTATTTGTGTATATACACTAATAGATGTATTTACATATATACCCTTTTTATACCAAATTACATATTTGTATATATATATATCTATCAAAAATCCTTATATATAATACATAACTAAATTTACACATAATAAATAACTAATTTCATACATTAAACAATAAAACCAATTATGTTGTATTTACTAAACTAATTACATTAACTAATTAATTACACATTAAAAACTAGTTAACCGATTAACAATTATTAACTGATTAATAACTTAATTAAATGATTAAGAAATAATTAACTAATCCAATTATAACTTTAATTAACTAATCACATATTAACTAACTAATTACACATTAACTAACTATTTACATATAACTAAACTAAATTAATATAATTTAATTAATAAACTAATTATATAACTAATACTAATTATTAATTAATTAAACTAATCATTAATTAATTAAACTAATTAATATCCCTAATTATATTAACTACCCTAAATCACAGAACAGAAGAAGAAAGGGGCGGAGGCTCACGATGGGGTCCTTCCGTCGGCGCGGCGCGGGGCGTCCGCCGGGGTCAAGCGGGCACGGCGTTCAGGGCGGCAGCGAAAACTCGACGGCGGCGGATCTTCGAGAGCGGCAGCGTCGCTCGGCTCGACGCGGGTCTGCGGTGGCGGCGGGTGTTCGGCTCGGGGAAGCGGCGCTTGGTTCGAGGAGGCGGCGGCTTCGAGGCGGCTGCGGCGGCGGTCGAGATCTGCTGCAGTCGAAGCTCGGCGGTGGTCGTCGTTCTCCTCGGCGTCGGTGGATCCAAGCCAGAGCAGCACAGGACGTGGCGACGACGTCGGCTCCGGTGAGGACAGCGGCTGATGGGCGACGCAAGGTCGACGTGGCGGTCGTCGACTCGACGAGGGGTGCTCGACGCGGTGAGGCGTGGCCACCGGCGGTAGATCTAGGTTAGGTTTAGGGTTTGGATGTCTGTGGAGGTATCGGGGTCGTGTCCGGGGCTGGACACGGCGGGTTCGCTGTACTGTGGACGTGTCCGGGTGTTGGACACAGGGGTTTGAATGTACTGTGGTGTGGGGGTGGTGTCCGGGTGTGTCAGACACGGAAATCTGGTTGTAATATTGTAAATCTGGACACAGGAAATGAATGGATACGGTGGGACACCCGGGGTCGGACCCGAGGCCATCACGGCTGACACGGTGATGTTGGACACACAGACACGAGCACACAAAAATGGTGGTGGCTTTGGCTCTGTGGGAATTTGTGAGGGCTAGCTAGGGTTTCTAGGGAGTTGTGATGAGGGACTTAAATAGGGAGAGAGGGTGCGGGATAAAGGGTGCAGGTTGGCCCAATAATGAATGGCCCAGATAATAAATAAACGGGTTTTTCATGTGGAAAAAAATGAGGGTGTGAATGAGAGACGGTAGCCTTATAAATTTAATAGAAAAGTATTATAATTTAAGAAAATTTTTAAGAGGCTTCCGATTAGCTACTAATTAAACTCATTTTTAAAACCCTAGAAAATATGTAATTTATTTATTTACTATCAAATGATGGATTTAAAAATTTATTATGAAAACAACTAGTCCTTTAAATAATTTTATCAAATAAATAATTTTATGATTTCAAGCCAAAAATATTCGAAGCTATAGTATTATATTTACATCATTATTTATCTAGTTATTTCATAATAATCGACATTTAGAAAAATGATTTTTTTTTTATAAAAGATTTTAAATTACCTTCTAAAATCAAACATTGTTAAAAATCAAATACAAAATTCAAGGAGAAAATATTTTATAAACTTGGTATTTAAAATAAATTAAAAATCTAATTTTTTTTTTTCGAAAATTTGGAAATCGGAGGTTACAGAGGAAGCGACTCTCTATCTACGATACTCGACTTTGCTGACGGACGTCGGCACCCGAATCTAGTTCGGACGTTAAGTATCGTAAATCGATCCTAGGGTAACCATATACATCATAAATACCAAGCAACATTAATAATTACTAAATAAATAAATGATAAATTGTGATACATCATGGCAAGGTACACTTGCCTGGGTCTGCAATATATAGTTGTGAAGATGATCCCGTGTCCACTCCTCCGAAATTCAATTGACCTAAGTAGTCAATTAACTACTTTAAGTTTCTAATCAAGAATATTGTAAAAACAACTTAAATATATACATTATTATTAACCATTTATAACCAATTCAATATCACTCATAACATATGAATTCTTGACACAATAACTCACATGTTTTTACGAGGTATTGGGACCTAATTTTATGTTTTCGACTTTTAAAATTCATGGTTATAAATCATTAAAGAATCATAGAATAATAATTTAAATATGATTTATATTAATTTTAACCTCTGAATTCCATATTTGAAATTTTAAGCATATTTCATGGTTATGACTATATTAGGCCTACAAGTCTTGTCCGAAACTTGTCTGGAATATTACCAATCTATACTTATGAACTAGATTGATAAAAAATTATATAAAATCACATTAAAACCTGAGTAAAACATAAAAATTAATATCCTTTTTAAATACCAAAATTAGCCCCTAATTATGAGCCAAACTATGTCATAATTTATCCAAGAACCTAGTCTATTGGTCCATATATTTAGGGTTCAGTTTTGACATGAAAGTACCATAAATATAAGCTTAAAATATTTTATTTTTATAATTAAAAAATATATAAATTTATTTTTAAAAATTAAAATCAATCCCTCTAAGAATCAAGTCTCAAACTAGTCCTACCGTTATCTAATTTATCACCAATCTAACATGCAATCTCCATGTTGGCATCAAGACTTGTTTAAATAATAAAATATAAAATTTAATATTCTAGAATAATTATATACTAATTTCTGGAATTTATTTATATATATATATATATAATATAGCAACTTTTATTAAAATACGACTAGCCCTGGTGCGACGTGTCTATGTCATGGTTGATCATTTGTTTGGGATAGTTTTTGCACGTAAAAATATGGATATCATGAATAGGGATTATTCTAACCATCATATAACATTAATATGAATTTACAATAGAAAAAATAGAAAATGATCCGAGTTGGAAAACTTACACGAATGCGATTACGTAGGGGACCCTTTTTGTAACTACGGCCTTGGAGTATCAAACGACCTACAAACTTTTTGCCACTTGACGGGGTTCTAAGGGATATTGAATAGATGATAAATATCATATTTTTAAGAGGTCTTGGATTGCTGTTTACAGCAGTAGCAACGACTGCTATATAGGGTGTTGTCGGATGAAACCGGCCTAGGGGTCGGCCTCGGGGTTCGTGAATGTGTGGAAAAGGGAAAGGGAATGAAGGAGGGGAAGGGAAGATGTTAGAAAGAGGGAGAGGGCTACTTTATTTGTGGATAAGGAGGTGGTGGTGGTGGCTAGGGCTTTGTGAAGGGGGAGGGAGCATATATATAGGCTTGGTGTTGGGCTTATGTGTGTTGGTTGCTTGGAGGTTGGTTTGTTGGGAACGAAACACGAAAACTGTTCCCAAAACAGAGAGTAACTGTGAGAGAACCGAGAAAAAAAAATACCAAACACAAATAGTAGACGCAGAGATATTTACGTGAAAAACTCATATGGAAAAAACTATGGGACGATTGGAGTCCAACCCTGAAGAACCTCCACTAATAGAATAAATATATTACACCCTCTATAAGATTCTTACCGATCCAACACGGATCACCGCAACTCTTTGGAATAGAAAATAGATTACAACTACGAAGAAAAAAGGCAATAAGAAATGCCCCAATTTGATCTTCTTCTCCGAAATGGTCTCCAATTCTTCTTTCTCCTTTCCAAACTTGTAATGGCACTTTTACCATCTTTTTTCTCTTTTTTTTTCTTATTTTGTTGTATATTGCCTGAGCCTTTATATAAACTCTTGCATGAATTAAGGTTTCCATATAAAAATCTATATATGGCAACAAAAAATATTTATGGAAATTCAATTACATTCAATCATATATTTAATGGAAATCAAATTATAAATTAGCTTACCATAAATTAGAAATCCAATTATATAGAAAGTTAATATATGAAAGATCCAATCATAATTATATAATAAAAGTTAAAGATGGAAATCTAATATAATATTTGCTTACCATAAATGTTCCAATACACGGTGCTCGATGCACTTTCCGAGATTTTTCGACACATGGACATAGGTTGGGATCCCCAACCACTCCAGCAAATATTTTCCTTCACAACTATGTGGAGGGGTCATCATTTCGATGATCTGCCTGCAGTACTCAAAATTTTTCCTTAGAAGAATCTTTGTGAACATGTCTTCTTTGTTGTCATCAATTTGAATCTTCTCAAGTGCCGCTTTCTTCTTTTCTACAATATCCCGTATCCAATGATACTGGGTCTCAATGTGATTGGACCCGCTATAAAATTTCTATTTCTTCATAAGGTGAATAGCACTCTGACTTTCACAAAGCAAAGGATACTGCCCTTGCTTTAGCCTAATTTTCTGAAACAACTTCTTCATCCACAATAACTCATTGGAAGCCTCCGCTGCCGTAATGTACTCTGTCTATGTCGTCGACATGGCAACAAACTTCTGCAACCGCGACTGCCATGATACTACTACACCAGCAAACACCATCATATAACCCGAAGTCGATCGCCTTGTGTCTACATCTCCAACCATATCGGCGTCAGTGTACCCAACCAGCTTCGGGTCGTCACCACGAAAAGAAAGTCTCCAGTCGATAGTGCCCTGAAGATATCGTAGAATCCACTTGACCCCACTCTAATGTATCCTTCCAGGATTGGAAGTATACCTGTTAACTATGCCAACTGCATGAGCGATGTCTGGTCTCGTATACACCATAGCATACATAATACTCCCCACAGCTGAGGCATATAGAACCCGCTCCATATCTTCCTTCTCATCCTCGATATATGGACACTGCTCCTAAGTGAACTTAAAGTGAGCTGCAAGGGGGTTACTCACTTTTTTTGACCCGTCCATCCCAAAATGCTGAAGTACTCGATGAATGTACTTTTTTGGGACAAGTGTAGCAGCTTGGACTTTATCTCTCGGTTGATCTTCATTCCAATAATAGTCTTTGTTCCGCCCAAATCCTTCATAGAGAAGTTCGTACCCAGTTGGCACTTCAACTACGCTATCCTAGTGGTATTTTGACCGACCAATAGCATATTATCAACATAGAGCAGTAAAATAATGAAATTATCCTTGGCAAAGTACCTTGGCAAAGTACCACACAAATACACAGTGGTCCGACGTCGTCCGTGTGTAACCATGCTCCCCCATAAATGACTCAAACTTCCTGTACACTATCTTGGAGCTTGCTTCAGACCATACAAGAACTTCCTCAACTGGCAGACCAAGTATGAGTTATCCTTCTCACAAAATCCTTCTGGCTGCTCCATGTACAACTCCTCCTCAAGATCACCATAGAGGAATGTTGTCTTTACGTCCATTTGCTCGATGTCAAAGTCAAAACTGGCTGCCAATGCAAGCACTACTTGAATAGAAGACCGCTTGACGACTGGCGAAAAGATCTTATCATAATCTACTTATTTTCACTAATTGTAGCCTTTAACTACCAGCCTCGCTTTGTATCGAGGGCGAGTAGCATCATCTGTCTGCTTCACTCTGAACACCCATCGATTCTTGAAAGTCCTCTTGCACTTTGGAAATCGTACAATATCATAAGTAGAGTTGGCCTCCAAGGAACTCATCTCCTCCTGCATGGCCTCCATCCAATACTGTCTGTGTTCATCTTCCATAGCCTCTTCGGAACTTTTGGGTTCTCCACCGTCAGTTAGTAATACAAACTCACCCGGTGAGTATCTCGTAGATGATCGACGGTCTCTATCGCTCCTCCTTAATGGAACCACTGGTGCTGGTTGTATACCAACAACCTTCTCCTCAGGAACTGCCTCTACGGCATTCTTATCCTCCTGAAGATCACCCTGACCACCATCAATATGCTGATGATTAAGGTTGTGAGTAACTTAAATTATTAGCTCTCCCATAACTGGATCCTCTACTATATCCTCTGGAAACTGCTCAAAGCAAAATGACTCTAACTAAGGAAATTCCTCAGCATCAGAAGGCATATCAGAATCCTGAGTGTTGGTCATGGTCTGATCCTTGATGAATACTACGTCCTTGCTTCTGTAGAGATTTATTTCCACTGGGTCGTAGAGTCTATAGCCAAACTCATCCCGACCGTAACCGACAAAGACGCACTGCCTCGTCTTCGACTCAAGTTTGGATCTCTCGTCCTTCGGTACATGCACGAAGTCCTTGCAACCAAATACCCGCAGGTGATTGTATGACTGCTCTTTGTCGTACCATACTTTTTTAGGCACATCACCCTATAAAGGATCAATAGGAGATAAATTAATAATATAACCAATTTTGTAAAGAGACTCACCCCAATAGCTGCTTGACAAGTTTGCTTATGAAAGCAAATACCGTACCCTCTCCATTAGTATCTTGTTCATCCACTCCACTACACCATTAAGTTGAGGTGTCTTTGGCGGAGTCTTCTGGTGTCGTATCCCTTGCTCTCTAATTTATGTATTAAAGGACCGATATATTCGTCATCATTATCGGACCGAACACATAGCAGCTTTTTGCCCGTTTCCCTTTCAACGTTGGCCTAAAACTACTTGAAAGTGGGAAGCACCTGATCCTTGGTCTTTAAGGCATAGACCCAAATCTTCCTGGAATAATCATCAATAAAAGTTACAAACTAAGAGGCACCACCAATAGATTTTACCTTCACAAGAGCGCAGACAACCTAGTGAATCAACTCAAGCAACGTCGGCTTCATTGAACTTGGGTGACTTTGGAAAGATACCATATTTTGCTTCTCCGCCAAACAGTGCGTTCACCTCTCCAATTTTGTAGACTTTAGACCTGGAATTACCTTCATGTTCACCAAGTAGCTCATCTCCTTCTCGCTGATATGGCTAAGCCGTCTGTGCCATAACTCGGTAGACGCATCAGTAGTTGCATTCACCTCTTGTGCCCCTTGTACGCTCCCTTCTATATAGTAGAGTCTGGACCTCTTGCTTCATCTGGCAATCACCATTGAACCTCTGGAAAACTTCCACTGACTGTTCTCGAAGAGATTAAAAAAACTTTCGTCATCCAACCTTCCAACCGACACCAGGTTGAAACGGATATTAGGGACATAACGAATATCTTTCAGAACAAGAACTGCACATATCTTTATCCTCAAATGCAAATCTCTAGTAGCAACTGCCTTTAACACATCTCAATTTTTTATCTTCAATACTCCACAGTCGCCTGTTGTATAAATATCAAATAGTGTTATGTTGTGAGATACGTGCACTGAAGCACTCGAGTCCACAAGCCAAGAGTTGTCATCGCAGGCGAGGTTCATAACTACCTCATCACCTACAATGATCAGATCGTCTCCATGTGTCGAGACCGTCGCTATAGTGTTCTCGTCCTGCTTTTCCTTGTTACCCTTCTTCTCTCTCTTCCAAGCGAAACAATTATACTTGATGTGGCCCTTCTTGCCACAATGGTAACACTCTGATTCCTCGTACCGACCCTTGGACCTTCCTATGCTTTTATCTCTGCCATCGCCTGGACCCCTGCTTTTACCCATTCTACGGCTCTCTGAAACAAGCGCCTCTGAGAGGGATGTGGATGAAGTGGCCTTAGAGCATCTCTGCATCTCTTTATTCAGTACCCCGCTCTTGGCAAACTCCAGACTGACCATGCCTTCCGGAGCAGAAGTGATCATAGACACTCTTACGGTCTCCCACGAGTCTGATAATATATATAGTAGCCATAATTCCTTAACCTCATCGTTAAACTTGACTACCATCGAGGATATCTGGTCAACCATGACCTAGAACTCACTCAAATTATCCGTAATGGATGCCCCATCTTTGTACCGCATACCCATAAATATCCAGATCAGGAATAATTTATTTACCCCGGTCTTCTTAGCATACAAAGATTCCAACTTATCCCATAGTGTCCTCGTATGCTCAAAACTGGCATAGTGGTTGTACAGGTTCTCGTCAACGAACAACCTGATATTCCCACTCATATGTTTATGCTAGAACTTCCAGTCCTCTTCAGATTTTTTACTGGGCCTCTCGGAAGCAAATACCGGCAGATGCAGCTTCTTGACAAATAACAGATCCTTCATCTTGCTCCTCCAGTAGTGATAGTTGGTACCGTTCAGGTTTACCATGCGCACCGAATTCATGTCTATCTCTCCTCTCTGGTTTGCTTGTCAAATCCTGACATCCTTCTGAAATTTCACAACCTGGCTCTGATACCATACAGTTGGGAACGAAACGCGAAAATCGTTCCCCAAAACAGAGAGTACCTCCGAGAGAACTGACCAAATCTTATAAACCAAAAAAATCAAATACAAATTGCAGATAAAAATATTTTTATATGAAAAACTCAGATGGAAAAATTACAGGACAATTGGAGTCCAACCCTAAAGAACCTCCACTAATTGAATAAAGAGATTACACCCTCTACAAGCTTCTCACTGATCCAATACGGATCATCGCAACTCTTTGGAACAGAAAATAGATTACAACCACAAAAAAAAAAGATAATGAAAAAAATCCCAAATTCATCTCCTTCTCCGAAATGGCCTCCAATCATTTTTCCTCCTCTCCAAAGTTGCAATGACACTCTTGCCAACTTTTTTCCTCTCTTTTATTTTTTTTCATGTTATTGTATATTGCATGAGCCTTTATATAAACCCTTTCATGAATTAGGGTTTTCATATGAAAATCTATATATGAAAGCCAAAAATATTTATGGAAATCCAATTACATTCAATCATATATTTAATGGAAATGAAATCTTAAATTAGCTTACTATAAATTGAAAATCAAATTATATGGAAAGTTAATATATGAAAGATCCAATCATAAATATATAATTAAAATCAAAGATAAAAATCCAATATAATATTTCTTTACCATAAATGTTCGAATACACGACGCTGGATGCACTTTTCGAGCTTTTTCGACACACGGATAGCGCTCGTCACACTCCTTAATATTCTCCACATATGTTGGGAAGCCCACCCACTCCAACATGGTTTGGCCCCAATAGAAAAGTATGTTCGAGGGTCCAAGAGGGTTTGCTAGGCCCTTAGTGATTAATATATTTATTATATAAGTATTTAATTTTATTGAATTAAAATGCACAAGGAGATGCAAATATACGGTTTCCAAAAATAAAAATATTGCCTTTTAGAACTATGATTTGAACAATGCAAGGATTATGTAGTATGTAGGGGTTTAAATAAATGGAACACCATTAATATGGACATAATAGGTCAGAGTTAGGCTCTAGGTTATCAAGTTGGTTATATAAAATTTGTTGATGTTGTTCATTAAAGTCGTACGCAACGGCAATGTGACAAATTGTCAAGTTTTAGTTTTTGTGTCACAAAAGTTGTGCGACCAAACGAAGCATAAGAATGAGAATTTATGAGTGACAATCAAGTAATGAGCCTAATTTGGCTCGTCTAAGTCTAGTGTGCAAAGTTGGTTGGAAGGTAAAGACCAATGCATTGCTCAAGATCTTAAGAACATGGTGATGAGTTTTTAGAATTCAATAAATTGCCAAATAAAAATAAATTAATTAAATAAACTATAAAATTATTATTAATTTTTAAAATAACCTTATATAAAAATTAGAGCTCTCACAAAGATAAATTGTTATATTCAGATCTCTAAATCGTGCCCAGGATTTCCATCCTACTAATCCCGTAAAGAGATTACGTGATAACAAATCCACGGAAGACTAGCAACCAACCAACAAAATTTAAAAGAAATAAAAAATAAAAGGATTAAGAAAATTATTGTTATATACACCTGCACGGTCCGCAGCATACAAAGTGCTACGTCCACGACTAATAAACGCATCAAAATTCCTCATTAAACCGCACACCGTCTTGCGGATTGGATGGACTTAAGCCCATCCCCCCCAAAATCTACTTACCCAATAAAGTGGATTTAGTACTTTAAAAAATGGAGTGTTCTCTCTCCTATTTTCTTTAAGCAAGCAACAAACCAACAATCTCCCACATGATTCAATAATGGGAAAATAAAACAATTAAAGAGATATATAAGAAAATAGAGATGTTCGAAGAAAAAACAAGAAGTGGGTAACCATATAGTGTATCAGAAGGTGTCTTTCAGACTTAAATCTATCCTTTGTGTTGTACATTTCATCTATTTAGATCAAATGTGACATAAGTCTTGAATTTAAGACCTTATTTGTACAAACTCAACATATACAAAAATACATTGTGTGGGTACTTTGATGGTATCAACAGTTGTGCACTTTTTGGCCATGTGGTCATCTCGATTTCTTGAGAGCCCTAGAGAACAACCCAAGTTCCTATAAAAGGTGGTCCCACTTTCACTCCCAAATATTTAAATCCTTCTAGGGTATTGTGTAATTTATGTACCCTACTTTGGAAGCCACAAATTTATTAAGATTTTACAATCATCCTCTTGTTTATTGTCGATCAATACTATATTATAGAGGAATGGACTATTACAATTAGAATCATATATTGTTTCCAGTTACTCATTAATTTTGTTGTTATTTATTGAACCTTTTTATGGTGCTTCCTATTGAATTTTTTGTTACCTTTGAGGTGACTCAGTCTATGGACTTTAGCCCATTCCTCTTGTTATATCAAATAATAGTCTTCTCAAGAGACCTTTAGCTAGGGGGTCTTCTAGATTATGTTTTGACTTGACGAAGTTAATTACAATTACCCACTAGACAAAAATTGATTCATTTAATTGTACCTCAGATATATATGTTTGGATTTTCTATTATAACTGGTTATTTGAGCCTTTACTATTAATGCTTGACTATCACAATAAACAAAGATATCAGGTACTAGTTTTGTCACTCCCCGTTCCCGATATACGTATTGGAACGTATTATTTCTTGCTTACATGATAATTAGGTTGCATGGAGACTAGACCCATTCTTTGGTTCAACTTGGTTCATGGTTTACTTGTGTGGTTAGGATTGGTCATGACTTGATCCAATGGCCAAGCATCCAACCCTAGCCTATATAAGCCAACTTCTTTCCCTCACGTCTCTCATTCTCTTCATTTCCTCTCCTTCTTCATATTAGGCAAGTACACCTTGCATGATATGGAGAAACACCTTACATTTTAATTATTGTTTTCCATGCATTTTCTTAGTCTAATATATGTTCCAAGAGTTTTTAAGAACCTTTAATACTTTGAATTTTGGGTTTTGATTGATAGATTAGAGTAGATCTACATTACAAAGTTAGAGTTTTATGGAAATTCATGGGAATCATCTCTTAAAACTTAGTATTTTCAAAAATTAATTGTTCCATGTTGTAGAGAATTAAATTTTGAGAAATTTTGACTTTATTTCTCCCAGTTCAGAGTTAAAATAAAATTTTTATGAAGAAAATAAAATTTAAATTTTTTGAGCTTTTTCCATGGAGTTCTTGTTGTTTGGGATGATAAAGTTGATGCGGTAGGGAGTTCATGCGGCAAGATCTCTTTGTCGTACCCCTTTTTTGGCATGCGCATATCTTGTTATGCGCATGAATAACCAGTTGATGCAGCAGGAAGGCCATTAGACAGCGATGCAATACTACAAGAACTCGTGGTCCCAGCCCTTTTTGACTTTCACATATCTTATTATGTGAATGAATGACCATTCCATGCGCATAAAATTCCATGCGGCGATAAGTCCATGCATATATAATTCCATACGGCGAGAAGTCCATGTATATAGAATTTTATGCCCATAGAATTCCATGCGGCGAGAAGTCCATGCGCATAGAATTCCATACGGTGAGAATTTTTGTAGGGGAATTCCATGCAATGGCAACTTCAAAACTGATTTTGACCCAGATATAGTTAGAATATTGAAAATCTCAAAACATGAAATTCATAGGTCTCTGTCTTAGATTCCAAGATCATTTTGAATCACCTAATTTGGATTCTGGATCAAAGAGTTATTCCCATTTTTGTTAAGGAGTTCTGAATTCTCCGAAACATGCAAGAATTATTTCGTGTGCGCACGTGACACTATGCACATGTGTTGCTGTTTACTTGATTTTGGAATTTTTATCGGATCTTCTGATTTCATATGTTGATCTTAGTAATTTCAAGTGTATATGGATTAAGTGTTACTATGCGCCTAACCCGACTATCTGTAGAATTAGACCATGCGCTAAGTGACTATACTACCTATGTGCATGACTTGACCTATGTGTTGCAATATGATAGAACTTATATGATTAACTAGTGATTGGTAACTTAGCTCGACTATTGGCATCCGTGCTGATACACTTTCTATGCGCTATGTGTTCCTATGTGCTAAGTGTTACTAAGTTATTATGTTAGATATTTTATACCGAGATTTGCCTATGTGCTACACGACATGTGATATGATACGATTTCTCCATCATGGAAATGATAGTTAGTCAATAACCAAGTATGGCTAGGAATTGTTTGATTGTCATATCACGCTGGGAGGACCAAATTAAACTACCAAGTGACAAAGTGGATTCGTATATAGCATGGTCCTACTGTGGTACGATATATAGGAGAAATAAATATGTGACCACGCCATGTGATTCCAGCTAACCATAGGGTTAACTTGGAAACTACAACTTGTAAAGCATTTGGAGGGACAAAATCCCAAGTTCGTGTATGACATGCTGCCCTCAGATATCTAACTGGGGTGTGCAAGGCTAGCCCCCATAAATATTGTATAAATCTACAATAATGGATTACAATATGCAATTACTATATTGTACTACATGTTCTATGCAATCTTAGCACGTTGGCCTTACGAGGGACTCGTGCATAATAATCGTGCATAATACTACGCGACGATTATCTTGGCTCGGCTAGCCCCGCTTGAACAACGCATAATCTGAGAATTTGTTATACGCATCATAATTCTAGGATAACCCAGAGTCCACCTTAAAAGTCGTAGAATTGATTGGTCGATACTTTAACTGAGCTTGATTGTGTATTGTACCTTATGCTAGAAGTTTAGGAAAATGGACTATCGTGGTGTGATGGTTTAACCCTTGTCCTTGTTTGGTTGTAGGGTTGGGCTATTGTGCTACGATAGGTTATGGATCGTAACTGCAATACATAATCTTATAGATGAGTTGAATCAGTGGATCTACGTTATCTAGATATAATACAACACTTCTTGTGCTTGTTTGGTTGTAGAAGTATCGTACTGCCTCGAAGATAACATATACACCTAGGAAATTTGGTTCCTGTATTACACACACACACACACACACACACACACACACACACATATATATATGGATTTTGTTTCTTCATTCGTGCTCCCTTGTGGTACTTGCTATTTGGGGTCTAACCCCACTAGTTTTAAATGGCCTGGTTTAGAGCCAGCACCTGAAGATCCATCTTTCTTCCCCCTGAACAGTGGCATACACTAGGCGAATGGCCATTGAGGGAAACGAGTGGATTTCTTCTTCCCTGCTCGTCATTGTACATTTTACTCTTTTGGACATTTAGCCACCAAAATCTATTAGCCGACACGTCTAGATATTTAGTTTCTCTTATACAATTGTATTTAATCAGACTGCAGATGATCACGGTCATGTACTTTTGTTACTTAACAAGCCCCTCAGTTTGTATTGCAAGTTTCCAAGATATTTTGATGGAGCATTTGGGATGCCTTTAGGCTTTATCATATATGTTCTATGTTTATTGTTCAAGTTTGACTGATTAAGACAATATAAGCTCTGTGTGACCCTAAGGGATTTGATTGTAGCATGCATCCCCTGTCTTGTTACAGCCATAATCGTCGTATAATGTTCTATACCTTGTACCGGGTAGCGGGCCATGTTCATCTCCATATTTCGGTACTGGGCATGACAAGATTATAGTGGAGGCCCATGCAGGTATGTATTTACAGACTTGTAGGGTGTTATGGTCATAGTAGTCTCAATCAAACTTGTCTTCTTTGATATCATATTTTTCCTTCCTCTATACCAATGCTTGAACTGTTAAAACTACTTGTCTACTTTATCTTTCCCATCCTGATCCTTGATGTCTAATGTCCATTTTCTTTAGGGCTTTGTCTTCCTCGATTGCTAGAGCAGCAGGCATGGCTAGTCTGGATTCTACAGGGCAGCAGGAGGCAACACCTACTCTAAGTCAGATCCGAGTTGAGCTAATAATCAAGTAGGCCGAAATAGTAGAGTCTACAGTAGAGCATGTTGAGTAACCTGCGTTTGAACTTAAAGTACCCAAGTAGTGTCAGTAGTGCCTGCAACATTTAATACCCTGATATTGCTAGAGATTATCAGATGAATGATGGCTGCACAACAATACCAGATATTTTAGAAACATGAGTAGAATGCCTTACCGAATCAAGGGTTGGAATCGACTCTAGAGAGAGACGGAAGGATAAATTGGGAAAGTCGGTCAAATTTTTTTATCCGAGGTATTTTGATGGCATAGAGGATGCCATCATGGCTGCAAGACATTGAGGCTATCTTGGCAGCGATGAAGGTTCCGGCAGAGGAACAAGTTGACCTAGTCCGATTGCCACTTCAGGAACTTGCCCGTGATTGGTGGACATCTATAGAGGCTGATTTATGGCATCCTAGGGATAGTTTCAGGACCAAGTTCAGGGCTAAGTATTTTGGGGTAGCAGCGCAGTATGATCTTCAATAGAGGTTTATCGGTCACAAGCAAGCCAGTAGAACCGTGGATGAGTATGCAACAAAATTCTACAGGTTGAGTTGATTTACTCCTACGATGGTAGCTACAGAGTCGGATAGAGTGATAAGGTTCCAGCAGGTACTTCACCTGAAGATTTTGCAACTAGTGAAAGGGCATGATTAGCAGACTTATGAGGAAGTATTGATTACGTCTAGAAGGCATGAGCTTACTCTAGAAGGCATGAGCTTACCATGCAGAGGTTGTCAATGGGGACTGGGTGCCCGAAGATGTCTCATGCCTAGAGTAGTGAAGGAGGAGTAATACCCCAGTCGTCAGCACCTTCATCTGGCATTCGTATCCATGATTCAGCGCCGTAGAGGATGGCAGTTTCAACAGTGATAGTACCGTCATGGCAGCAGCAGAGGCAACGACAACAATAGCAGCGCCAGAGAGCACCAACTGGATGTACTTACTGTGGCAAGGGAGGCCACACTAGAGAGGTGTGTAGAGAATCCAATGGGTTGTGTGTAAGGTATGGTAGTCCAGATCACCGAATTGCCAATTGTCCATTGATGTAGAGGCCAGGAAGGCTAGTTCAATAGTTTTTGGCACTGCCAGCACCAGGGGTAGTCCAGCCGAGAGTGCCACCGATAGCAGTTCGACCATTAGCTAAACATTCATTGCCGATGCAAGCTCAGATATACCAGCTAAAGAGAAACTAGGAGGAGGGTCAACAGAGGCCTCACAACATTTCCAAGGGAGAAAGCAGCAAGGAGCGCACTAGGGCCAAGGGCATACATTTACTTTGTCTCTGGAGGAGGCATTGGCATCGAGCAACGTGGTGGCAGGTAATATCTCTGTTACATCTTATCATTCTATAACATTTTTCGATTCAGGTGCATCATATTTATTTATATCTACATGATTTATGATACGTATTTGATTGGAGTTCGAGGTATTGCCAGAGAGGTTGAATATACTCACTAGTAATGTGCTCGTAGAAGTTATTAGAATGTGTATATCATATCCAGTCATTGTGTGCGGACGTTCATTACCTGCATGGTTGATCGAGTTCCCTATGGGTAACTTTGATGTTATCATAGGCATGAACTAGGTGAGAGATAGTCTTTCCACGAAAGATTGTCATAGGGTTTATTTACTTAGAAGAAAAGATGAAGCTTTTAATAAATTTGTATCTTTTAAAGCTGAAGTTGAAGATCAGCTAGAAAATAAATTCGAAGTTCTTAGATCTAATTGTGGGGGTAAGAAGACCTTTGCAAAATTTGATTGTTTTGTGAAATGCATGGTATTATATATCAAGTAACAACTCCTTATGCTCCTCAATAGAATAGGATAACAGAAAGGAAAAACAATTTTCTTTTTTGATATGATTAATGCTATGTTGAGTAGCTTTGGTTTATCTAATAATTTATATGGAGAATCTTTAATTTCAGCATATCATATCTTAAATAAAGTCCCTTTCAAAAGGATTGATAATACCCCTTATAAATTATAGAAGGGTACAAAGCCATTTTTGAAATATTATAAAGGATGGGGGTGTCTTTCTAAATTTTTTCCCCTCCTACTAAGAGAAAAAAATTCGGACCTAGGACCTTAGATTGTGTTTTTTTGAAATGTCCTAAATAAGATTGTTTATAGATTCTTGTAATCAAAAGCGAGGTAAATGGTATTGATGCCAACACAATTATGGAATCTAAGGATGTTACCTTTTAAAAATATCTTTCCATTCAAAAATAGAACTCCTAGATCTTTAATATATACGAAATATCCTATTGCAACCTCTAGTTACATCTAGAGGACAATATCCTAATCGAACTCAGGTGGAGAGTAAAAGAACCAAGAGAGAATAAAACCTAGGTGAAGATTTTCTTAACTTTCCTTGTTAAAAATACCCTATCACTTATGAAGGGGCTATGTCCTCTGTGGATTCTTTATTTTAGAAATAAGTTATAAATAGTAAAATAGATTTCATTATGTTAATTTAATAAAACATGGGATCTTGTTAACCTTCCTGTAGGTTGTAAACCAATAGATTGCAAATGGATCTACAGGAGGTAGTTAAGACTTAATTGGTCTATTGAGAAATTTAAAGCCATGTTAGTAGATAAAGGGTTCAAACATAGGGAAGGACAGACTTCTTTGATACTTATGCTCTACAATCAGAATGTTAATAGCTATTTCCTCTGTTCATAAACTGTTGATTCATCAAATGGACGTAAAAATTACTTTTTTGAATAAAGATTTACAGAAAGAGATTTATATGGAACAACCTTAATGGTTTGTTGTTCTAGGACAAGAACATAAGGTATGCAAGTTAAGTGAATATATTTATAGTCTAAAACAAGCGCCAAAGCAATGACATGATAAATTTAATAAAGTAATTCTACTTATGATTTTGTTATTAATGGTTCTGATAAATATTTATATAGGAAAACTATTAGTAATTCATATATGATATCGTGTATATATATTGATAATATTCTCATTTTTGTTACCAACATGGACATTATTAATGATATCAAATTTTTTTTCTCAAAACATTGATATAAAATTTTTAGGACATATTAATGTGTTTTAGGACATAAATTAATTTATACTTCTAAGAGAATTGGTCTCTCCTAATCTCACTATATAGAAAAGGTCCTAAAAATATTTAACTATTTTGATTCTAAACATGTGAGCACTCTATATGATGTAAGTAGCAGGTTGAAAAAAGAATAAAGGAGAATGTGTGGCTCAGCTAAAGTATTCTCAGCAGATGCCTAAACTATATTTCTAACTGTACGAGACATGATATTTCCTATATAATAGAAAAATTTAATCAGTTCACTAGCAATCTGAGTAGTTTATATTGGACTTGTTCAGAAAGAGTAATGAGATAAATTAATGGCATGATATTCCATGGATTATTCTATAGAGGATATCCATCTATATTCGAAGGGTATGCTAATGCAAACTGTATCTCTGATACATATTAGACCAAAGCCACATGTTGATATATATTTGCATTAGGAGGAATTGATATCGCTTGGAACTCAAGCAGGAAGACCTGATATACTTTTGAGACACAGTTCATAACTCTTGACCTCACAAGTGAGGAAGAAGACTATCGCAAAAAAACTAGTATTAGATATTCCTCTATGGAGCAAACTTGTCACGCCCCATTATCGGAATACATAAATAGACATGGCCAGCTACCCCATATAAGGTATAGAACGTCGTACAACGATCACGGCTAAAAAATGACAGGGGTGCATACTATAATCAAGTCACATAGGGCCACACGGAGCATCTATTATCTCAATCAGTCAAACAGTAACAATAAACATAGAATATATATGATAAAGTAGAAAGATGTCCCAAATTCTCTATTAAAATATCCTAAAAACCATACAAAATTAGGGAATAGTTAAGTAACAAAAGTATATGACCGTGATCAGCTGTAGTCTGATTAAATATAATCATGTAAGAAAAACTAAATGTCTAGACGTGTTATCTAATAGATGCTGGTGGCTAAACGCCCAAAAGAGTAAAATATACAATGACGAGCAAGAAAAAAGAAACCCACTCGTGTCCCTCAATAATCATTAGCCTGGTGCACGCCATTATTTTGGATCCTTAAGTGTTGGCTCTAAACTTGGCCATGCAAAACCAGTTGGGTTTGACCCCAAATAGCAAGTACCACAAGGGAGCATGAACGAATAAACAAAATCCATTAACATATATATATATATATATATATATATATATATATATATATATAATGCATGAACCAAAATCCAAGGCGTGTATGGTATCTTCGAGGCAGTACGATACTTCTACAAATAAACAAGGACACGAAGAGTTGTACCATATCTAGATAACGTACATCCTCTTTTTCGTGTCAGTTATAGGATTTTGTATCGCAGTTTTGGTACATAGCCTATCATAGCACAATATCCCAACCCTACAACCAAACAAGGATAATGGTTGAAACGTCACACCACGACAGTCCATGTTCCTAAACTACTAGTAAAAGGTAAAATACATAATCAAGCTCAGTTACAGGATCGACCAGTCAATTCTATAGCTTTCTAGGTGAAGTTTTTTTATCCTAGAATTATAATACATATAAGGAAATCTCAGATCATGTGTTGTTCAAGCCGGGCTAGTCGAGCCATTATAATCGTCATGTAGAAGGTAATATTATGCACCGGTCCCTCGTAAGGCCACCGTACTAAGATCGCATAGAACACGTAATACAATATAGTAATCACATATTGCAATCTACTACTGCAGATTTAAACAATATTTATGGGGGCCAGCCTTTCACACCTTAGTTAGATATCTGAGGGAAGCTTGTCATACATGATCTCGGAATTCCATTCCTCCTAATGCTTTAAAAGTTTTAGTTGCCTAGTTAACCCTATGGTTATCTGGAATCACATGACATGGTCACATATCCTATGTCATACCACAGTAAGGCCATGCTAGATATGAATCCACTTTTTCACTTGATAGTTCAATTTAAATTCCTTCCAGTATAATTAATAAAACAAACAATTCGTAGCCACGCTTGGTTATTTACTAACTATCATATCAATGCTGGAGAAATCGTATCATATCATATGTCGTATAGCACATAGCCACACATCAGTGTAAAACATGTAACATAATCACGTAGTAACAGTTAGCACGTAGGAACACATAGCTCATGGTAAGTGTATCAGTACAGATACCAATAGGTGAGTCAAGTTATCAATCATTACTTAATCGCAGAAGTTCTATCACATTGTAACACATAGGTCAAGTCATACACATAGATAGTATAGTCACTTAGTGCATGGTCTAATTCTACACATAGTTGAGTCAGGCGTTCGTATACACTTGCAATTAATAAGATCAATACATAAAATCATAATACCCAATAAAAATTCCAAAATCAAGTAAACAACAAAACATGCGTATAGGTTCATGTGCGTGTATGAAATAATGCTTGCATATTCTGGATAATTCAGAACATCTCAACAAAAATGGGAATAACTCACTCATTCAGACTCCAAATTAGGTGATTCAAAATGATCTGGAATTCTAAGACAGAGACCTACAACTTTCATGTTTTGAATTTTTCGAGATTCTAACTAGATCTGGGTCGAAACCATGTTTGAAGTTGCCATTACATGGAATTCTTCTAGAAAAATTCTCGTCGCATGGAATTCTAGGCACATGGAATTATATGTGCATGGACTTCTCGTCTGATAGAATTCTCTTTGCATGGAATTCTTGAGGCATAGAATTCTATGTGCATGGACTTCTCGCCGCATAGAATTTTATGCATAGGGAATGGACAGTCATGCGCATAACAATATACGCGCTTGGCAAAAAGGGCTGAGACTAAGAGTTCGTGTCGCATGGCATCGCTGTCACATTGCTACCCTGCTGCATCAACTTGTTAGTCATGCAGATAACAAGATATGTCTTTGCCGAAAAAGGGCTGCGACCAGGAGTTTTTGCTGCATGGCATCGCTTTCGTATGGCCTCCTTACCGCATCAACTTCATCTTCCCAAACAATAAGAACTCCATGGAAAAGCTAAAAAAATCTAAAATTTTTTTTTCCATAAAATCTTTATTTTAATTCTGAATTAGGTGAAATAAAAGCTAAAATCGTATAAACTTTAATTCTATAAAATATAGAACAATTAGTTTTTGAAAATAATTAGTTTTAAGGGATGATTCCCATGAGTTTTCATAAATTCCTAACTTTAAAATGTAGATTTACTCCAATCTATCCATCAAAACCTAAAACTCTAAGTATTAAAAGTACTTAAAAACTTATGGCACACATATTAGACTAAGAAAATGAAAGAAAAATAAGAATTAAAAGTTAAGGTATTTCTCTATTTCATGCAAGGTGCACTTGCCTAAAATGAAGAAGGGGAGAAAATAAAAAAATGAGGGACGAGAGAGAAAAAAGATGGCTTATATAGGCTAGTATTGGATGCTTGGCCATTAGATCAAGTCATGACCAATCCTAAGCACATAAGTAAACCATGAACCAAGTTGAACCAAAGAATGGGTCTAGTCTTTATGCAACCTAATTATTATGCAAGCAAGAAATAATACAAGCAAGAAATAATACGTTCCAATACGTGTATCAGGAAAAGGGAAGTGACATCTCTACCCACTTTAGAAAAATTTTGTCCAAGGAATTCAACCCAAGGCTAGCCAGAGAAATCAGAACAAGCACTATACTAACTATAATGCATCTACTAATGTAATCAAATTCAACCATATAATGAAGAAAAACAAGATCAAACAACATGGGTGGGCGAATCACGAGATTCGAGATACAAAGGCATAGGAACAAATATATCTTCCGAGTCAAAGAGGTATGAATATCGAGATCGGATATCGTCCTCGGGATCCCACGTCAACTTTTCGAAAGGGTGATGACCCCAAGCAACCCGGACAAGATAAATAGTTCAGTTATTGAGCACATTTTTCCTTCGGTGCAAAATGGATACATATTGCTCCTCGTAAGACAAGTCGGTACCAACGACTAGCTCGGAATGGTCGAGAATATGACTCAGATTTGGGAGATACCTACCCAACTGAGACACATAAAATACATTGTGCTCCTCACATAAAATATATCATGAACCTCTCACTTCCACTCCGAGATAGGAAGCGGGTACAATAATCCTGCCGGTCTCTGCTGGCCGGCCTTCACTTAGTGAGATACCAAACATCGAGAGACGAATCGTGCTATCCCCCACTTCATCCCATTCTACCATAAATGCTGCTTGATATCTTGATACATCTTGGTACCTCCTGGATGAATTGAATACTGAAAACTTGTACCTCGGTTATAACTTTCTGTCTGATATCTCTCCTCGGTACATAAAGACGGTTCCCAAATCTAAGAATCGTCAACTCCTTATGAAGACCTAACTTACACTCATATCGAAGCCTCTGAATATGGGGGATCCTCTACCTGAGCTACCCTAATCCTCTCAACCAAGGTAAACTGAATCTGTAAATGGGCCAACATTATCGTATCATAAGGAAGTACTATCGTAATACCCATCTCTTGAAGATCATCTAAGATATGTTGCTGTAATCTAAACATGTATGCCCTGCCTCTCATGCTAAGAGAATCCACTACCACATTCATCTTGCCTGGATGATATTGGAGTTTCACGTCATAATCCATCAACAATTCTAACTACCTTCTCTGCCTCATGTTCAGGTCCTTATGGGTGAATACATACTACAAGATCTTTTGATATAGAAATATCTTCACCCGATCATCATATATGTAGTCCCTCCATAGCTTAAGTGAAAAACTACCGCCGCCAACTCCAAATCATGAGTCAGGTTGTTCTTCTCATTATCTCAAAGCTGTCAAGATGCATAAGCTATAATCCTTCCGTGTTGCATCAAAACACACCCAAGTCCTCCGCTAGACGTATCACAATATACTGTAAACCCTTAGAAACCTTCTGGAAGTGTGAGGATCGGTGCAGAAATTTATCTCTTCTTTAATTCTTCAAAGGTTGCCTAACATTCTGCGGACCACACGAACTTAGCCTCCTTGCAAGTCAAACAAGTTAATTGTGCTGAAATCCATGCAAAGTCTGCCACAACCAGGAAACTACACATCTCTGTTACTATCTTAGGAATAGGCCAACTCTCTACGGCCTCAACCTTCTTCGAATCTACCGCCTCTCCTACTCTAGAGATGATATATCCCAAGAACGATACACGATGTAACCAAAACTTGCACTTGCTGAGCTTTGTATACTACTGATGTTCCCGAAGAATTTGTAAAACCTTTCGAAGATGCTTTTCATGCTCCTCTTTACTGCAGAAATAGACTAATGTCATGTATGAAAACTACTACAAACTAATCTAGGTACAATAGGAAAATGTGGTTCATCAAATCCATAAACATCGTCGGGGATTAGTTAATCTGAATGGCTTTACTGAAAATTCGTAATATCTTTATCACAACCTAAATGTTGTCTTGGGTATGTCTTATTCTCAAACTCTCATTTGATGATATCTTGACCGGAGATCGATCTTGGAGAAAATCTTAGATTTACTTAACTGATCAAATAAGTCATCAATCCTCGGTAATGGATGCTTATTCTTCACCATTACTGCGTTCAATTTGCTATAGTCGATACACATCTGTGTTGACCTATCCTTATTCTTTACTAAAACTATTGGCGCTCCCTATGATGATCAATTGGTTCAGATAAACTTCTTCGCCTTCAGCTCTTCTTCGTGTTGGTACAACTTATCAAATTCTGATGGTGCCATCTGATGAACCTTATAAGATTCGGTTCTATTCTGGGAGTCAATTCTATACAAAATTCTATATCCCTCACTGGCAGTAACCTTGGAAGTTCTTCTGGAAAAATATTTAGGAATTCCTTGACTATCTCAAAAATATTCTCTTCAGTTATCACTATTGTTGTAACCCTGTCCTCATGCTGGTCTTCCGCTGATCTGACAAAGACGAAGTCCTCCGTTCCTGGGATACTAATTTAGGCTTGTATGGCATCACGCCCAGTGGCGACTTTCGGTTCTAAGAAACCGGGGCATGATATTTTGGTATTAGAGTACGACTTTACGTCCTTGGACCCTTAGTGATTCTCTTTAACTCTGAGTTGCTTCGGTGATCGAAAGTCCTTGACCCTTCTGGATGTTCTGTTGAGTGTTTCTTACTATAAGTCTTGATATGTTATGATCTTATGTTGGTTTTTATTGACAAGGTATTGCTTTGAAGAGTAGTGGATGATTTGAGTAGATTGTGATGTAGTGTGTTGGAAATAATTTCTTTGGATTGTGTGACCATGTCGTCTATTTGGATAAAGGATTTGTTGGATATTGGATTTCAAGTGATTATCGAGTGGAAGAGAAATGGATATAATATTTATGATCAGTGGGATCACCGTGGTAAGAATTATCTGGAAAGAACATTGGCTCAGACTATGGAGCATTAATGTTGGTATGCAGAGTGGCTAAGTCTTGAGTGGTTTATTTGGTAGCCGTAGTGTTATTTACTTGATTGATGAGATTTTATTTTCTCTTGTTGGATTGGTTCGGATTATCGAGAATAATTTTTGGAAGATTAAAATTATATTGGATAAGGATTTAGGATGTTGAAATAGATGGCTTGGTCGATGAAATCAATATGGATCATGTATTGAATTGTTGCTTGAATTGAGTAGTTTTGAGTTTTGAATTGAGTATGAAGACTGATCAATTGTGCTATTGGAAGTTTGTTTAGAGGATATGAGAATGCCTCAAATTTAAGAATTGTATTGTTCGATGACCTAAATAGCCTATAACTGACTTGTTCTTGAGTATAGATATGTTAATTATAAATCCAGTTAAACAGGTAGCATTGGATGAAACAAATTTGAGTTTCATAAATGGATGATTTCTTGGTTAGAAGTGTATATTTGATGATATTAATGTGTATCAAAGATCAGTAGATGTTGACTCAAGGATATTCTAGTTGGATGAACGATGAGTGTGTTGCATATTGAATCATTGAATTTTGTTATTTTTATGGATGCTAACTGTAACTGCTGTTTTTAATGGATAACCAAATTTGCAAATTTTAAATTATTTCGAATATCATTTTTAGAAATTATTTCTTTTAAATTTTTATTAATGGAATTATATAAAAAATGTCATGATATATTTTTTTGTTTCAAAAGTTAGTTTGTTTTGAAATCATAAATTATTTTTGACTAATAAAAAGTATATAAGAAAATAAGTTTTTAATTTATTTTAATTAATTAAATTAAAGTTTATAGTATTTTTGACTATTGTATCCATATGAGGATATTAAAGAATGGGTTATTCTTTTGGTTTTATCTAATGGGTGTTTATAGCTAATTAAAGTAATTAGTTGCTTTGGGAAGCTTCTAGAAGCTTCCCATGATTCATTTTTTCTTCCATTTTTGCATGGGGAGCAATCTCAACCGACCACTTTATAAGGAGAGCATTATCCTTGCATTCTCCTCAAACCAATTCCCAAATCTACACCCAACAAACCATCACCACCATCAATACACATTATTGTATCTTATTCATGCCCACTATGTCCGTGTGTCCACTACCGTTAGCCTCGAGTTCGACCCCAGGGATCTATATCTACATTGATTCCTTCATGTGTCCATAATACATCTAACGACATTCTCTGTGTCCGACAAGGACACGTCCACCCCAAGACCACCACATCAGTATACCTTTTATCTGACACGACACAACCATCCCCCGATTAAAAATCATAAACCCTAATATCTAACCTAACCTTATGCCAGAGCTTCTGACACCATTGCGCGCTCTTCCCACAGGGCTTCTGTCGGTGCTGTGTCATCACCGTTTCCTCCGTCGATCTCGAACCTGTCGTTCTGTACTGAGGCCGCACAGTTTCTTTTGCCATCTCCGATGAACACGATCGAGGCCAGATGTCGGCGTCCAAATTCCCCCTTCGTGCGAGCTCTATAGTATCTCGCCAAATATGTCACGACCTGTACCCTGGATTTGGGTATGAGTCATGAGTACGCCCAGCCTACGCCGCAGTGTCGGCTGTAGAACGTTGTACAATAAGCCACCAGTAATCTACAACTCACCACATATATGCATCTCCACATTATACTCAATCACATGCACTAGTTTGAAAGAATACACCAAGATAATAAAATAATAGTCTTGATGCGGGTTCAAAGAATTTCCCCAAAAACTAAATATCCAAAATATAATGTTCAAAATACTTTAGAAAACTGTCGAAGAACAATTCGATCCGAATAACTAACAAAATCAACTACTAATAAACTACTCCATCGCAGACGGTATCTGAGCTGCTAACTCTCCCTGATCGTCCAGAAGGGCAAGATTAGGCTCTATTATGTCGCTAGCATACGGTCCATAATGTGTAGGGATTTCATCCTCAATGTAGTCACCTAAAATGTTTATCCATTCAGGAAAGGAACGAGTACATCATAATAAAATTAGTTCCAACACATGGTAGAAGCTATAAGACAATAAATAGCAAGGAATATATGATAGCAACAAATTGAACTCACAATAAAGCAACTAGAATAACCAAATATTGAGGTCTTGTCATGGCAACATATAGTACAATATCTCCAAGCAATAAAAGAAATAACTACAATGGATGGAAGAACAGATAGGAATAACTACTCTATGTGATTTGAAATACCTTGTTGACATGTGAACGACTAGGGGATAATATCCGACAAACCACACGTGTCATGCATGGATGCTATTATTCCAGAAAAGACCAAGGGATAGAAAGGGTAGTTCACACATCCACTAAGTATTTTCCCTCCCCACAAGTACACATGGATTCCAAACCAGTCACGAAGAAATAACCATAATCCAGAACAATCACTTATCTCATAATAAGAATCCATCATACTAATCCGTGTAACAAGTGTCAAGAATCAAATAATCGATACTAAGCATGCATTATATAGACTATCAAGCACTTAAAGTAATCACGGAAATGTACTCGCCTGTGGTCCTTAGCTAGTATGAATCAGAATCCCAATTACAGTCCAAATAGCCTATGTATTACAAATTTATCATATCAAAAGATAATTTATTTTAATTTATTTAATTCTAGAATAATTACTCTAAAATCCTATTTTAATCTTATTATTCTGATTGTTAGGTTAATTTCTAATTTTGTCCAAAAGAACCTAAATTTTATCGACTCAAGACTCATGTTATGCAAATCGAGGCGATCTGTTGACCAAAAATTCAACCAACACAAACTCGAATTTCATGCATGATTTCCTATATATTTTAGCGTAAAAAATATGCTGGAATTTAAGGCTCGTCCGAATTCAAATTTGTTTGGGAATTATGGCACATACAAATTTCGTATTGTGCTCCGATGGTTAAATTATAACCTAGAAGTTCTACAGAATTAACAGTATATAAATATTTCGAAATAAATTCTAGGAAAAATATATGTCAATGATCTCGACAGTATCTTTCCGAAACTTCAAACGGTTCATGATTCTGATTCCTGGTTCTCCCATAATCGCAAAAAATCGAGACGCATCTATTTTTGGGCATGCTATGCTCTACGACTTTTTCAGAATTTAATACTCATAATTTCGTAAAACAATTTATATATTCAGAAATCTAACCTCAATATCATTCTAACATAAGAAACTGGTCCAAGTTTGGAGTCCAGAGCTATGCACAATGGCTTCTGGAAGATGAAGGAACCCTAGATGGCAATTCTCCAAAATTCGGATCAAAGAAAACCCTAAAATTATAACCTAAACTATTATATATATAGAGAGAGAGGGAAGTCGCGGCTCAGGGGTCTGCCACGTTGCATGCATCCATGCAGCCCCGCCCAGATCGGATGGTCCGTGTTTGACCCGGCTTGGCTCAGCTGAGTCCGAGTCGAACTCGGACTCGGCTCGGCCTTGGGTCGGCCCGACTGCACCCGCACCCACCTCGCTGTCACTGACAGGCGGGCCCCATCCAGTTGGCTACGCGAGGCTGATGGATGGGCCCCCTGTCGGCTGACTGGGCAGAATAATTACTATTATGGGTTTTTATTTTCAGAAAATAGTTTTTAATTCAGTTTTCCCTAATTAACTCAAAATAAATGCTAAAAATAATCAGAAAATTCCCAGAAAATTTTAGAAAATATATTTGATTATTTAGAACCTAAAATAAAAGTTTGGGATATTTTTATTTATTTTTAACCCTAAAATAAATTCTTACAAGTCCTAAGAAATTAATGTTACTAGTTTTAATTAACCAAAAATTATGGAAAAAAATCCTACTAGCCCCAAATTAACCTAAAATAACATTTAAGCTATAATTTCAGGATACGGAGGTTACAAGTCTACCCTCCTAAGAAAAATTTCGTCCTCGAAATTTAAGGCAGAAGAAATAAAAAGAAAATTACCTCATGGTGCAAAAAGATAGGGGTAACGCTCTCGCATCTCCACTTCCCGCTCCCAAGTGGATTCACCGGGAGAATGGTGGCTCCAAGCAACATGAACCAAGGGAATTACTTGGTTACGAAGCACCTTATCTCTGCGGTCAAGGATCTCCACTAGCTGCTCCAGATAACGGAGGCTTGGTCCAACCTCAAGCTCCTAATGATCTAATACATGGCTAGGATCTGCTACGTATCATCTCAGTTGGGATACATGGAACACGTTGTGTACTCCTTCCAATGTAGGCAGTAAGGCTAGTCGATAAGCTACTACTCTAACCTTCTCCAGAATATTAAAAAGTTCGATGAATCTTGGACTAAGTTTTCCACCTCCACCGAAACGAATTATTCCATGTGTCGGAGAGATTCTCAAGAACACTAAGTGGCCAACCTATGCCAAAATAGGAACTTAACGCATGATCTAAGAAAATAATAACTATTTAAATAAACGAATCGATACCTCAAAATCTAGCGGTCTCCTGTGGCTATCGGTCCACTGCTTCTGTCTGTCCTGAGCCACCCGAAGTCTCTCTCTAACCTGCTTCACCTTCTCTGCAGCATCAACTACCATCTTTGGTCCCAAAAGTACTCTCTCTCCTACGTCATCCAAAGATAATGGAGTTCGCCATCTCCTACCATACAAAGCCTCGAAAGAAGACATCTAGATACTAGCCTGATAGCTATTGTTGTATGCAAACTCTACTAGGTGAAGATGATCCTCCCACGAACCACCAAAATCTAGTACACATGTCTTAAGCATATCCTCGAGTGTCTGAATAGTCCTCTCTAACTGTCCATCCATTTGAGGGTGGTAAGTCGTGCTAAATTTGAGTTGGGTACCCAAGATAGCATGCAAACTCCTCCAAAAGTGGGACGTAAATCTACTATCCCGATCGGACATGATGCTTATTGGAACTCTATGCAGCCTGACTATCTGTCTTACATATATATCAGCGAGCTTCTCCGTAGACAATTCTACTTTAAAAGGAAAAAAGTGGGCTGATTTGGTCAGCCTATCCACAATGACCCAAATTGCGTCCTTCCATCCTGGAGTGCGTGGTAATCCAGAAACAAAATCCATCGTGATATGCTCCCATTTTTACTCAGGAATTAGTACTGCCTGTAGCAATCCTCCTAGTCTCTGCCTCTCGGCTTTGACCTGCTGGGACACTAAACATCTGGCGACAAAACATGCTACCTCTCGCTTCATTCCATACCACCACACGTGTTCCCTCAGTTCCTTATACATCTTGTTAGCTCCCGGGTGTATAGAACACTGAGAACGATGAGCCTCCTGCATGATCTCTTCACACAGGTCCCCACTAGGCACACATAACCTAGTCCCGTGCCTTAGAGAACCATCCTCTGCAATAGAGAAGTCATCCATCAATCATGCCTGTACCTGAGCTATAAGGCTTCGCAGACCCTCATCATGGTACTACGTCTCTCGAATCTTCTCCATCAGTCCTGATTAAATCTGCATGCCCATCATCTGCGTCTCCACTCCTGGAATAATAACCTCGATGCCCAGGATATCTAATTCTGCTAATAAGTGACGATCCGTTGGCAAGTACATCTCTACTGGATATCTTCTCAATACATCGACAACTACGTTAGCCTTTCCTGGATGGTATTGTAGTAAAATATCAAAATCCTTCATCAGTTCTAGCCACCTGCGCTGCATCTTATTCAGCTCTTTCTGCGTAAGGACGTACTTCAAGCTCTTGTGGTCAGTGTATATTTCTATATGCTCTCCGTACAGATAATGTCTCCACAGCTTTAGAGCGAAGATCACCGCTGCTAGTTCTAAGTCGTGAGTAGGATAGTTTCTCTCATGTGGCCGTAACTGTCTAGAAGCGAAGATCACCATCAAGCTACAACAGTCTATGTCCCTAATTCCACTTAACAGAAGGCACAATACACAATCAGAGATATTAGATAGGAGAAAAAAATCTAGCTTCAGTCCATGGATTATCATGACATAAAGAATCAACCCAACAACTGAACAAGGACATGGGTTGAATCATCATGCCATGACAGCCCACTTTCCTGGCTAGGCATGCATTATAAGAAATTTAAACGATAAATCATGTATTATGGCTTGATTTGTGATCTCTGGGTTATACCAGAAATACAAAATATAAGTTTGCTCATATCATGCCCTAATAAAGCAGGGTTAGCTGAACCAATGATATACGAGCAAGAATATATGTATATGATGCACCAGTCCCTTGTAAGGACGCAGAGCTAATTAACGATTAGTAACAGTTCCAGGCTTTATATAGAAAAGATACTGGCTCGATCTTATATTTATATCAGATACTACACTCCACTAGCACGGATGATATAAAGTATCTGTGGTGGCCAGCCTTTACTCCCAGCTAATTTAGGGTAGCTCGACATGCACGATCTTGGGATATTATTTCCTTTCAATGTTCTACAAGTTAAGTTGCCTTGTTAACCCTAGTTTAATAAAATCTCATACCCTGGTCACATGAACATTCTTCTTAGATGTCGTACTTTAAGCAAGGGCATACTTAATATGAACCCATATTATTACTTGCAAGTTAAATATGGATTTTTCCATATGTGATGCAACAATCAATACTATATAGCCACGACTAAAGTCACTGTCCAACTACCAGATCCGTGCTTGAAAATAATTACATATATCACGTAGCAAGAGTACGTGACACGATGGCTTATAATATATATATCAAGTAGAACTCTCAGGTTGAGCAAGTGTATCAGCACAAATACAATAGTCAGGGCAAGAACAAGTTCTAATATCAAGGTTAAGGTCAAGATCATGGACAAGTTATCAAGTAGCAACTCATTAAGGATAGGACATGACAGTTAAGCACTGGTCATATTAATTTTTACTTTATTATATCGATAGATGGGAATAAAAGTAGTACGAGAACTCTTCGAGATCAGATTCACAATCCTTAAATCAAACAAGGACCGGGATTGCATCACTTCCCAGGATTTGACTACGTTCCTTATTCTATCCAACATATAATAAGGTGATCAAGGGAAATTAGTAAGTGCATATAAGGCCACATCTACAGGACTCATGTCAGGTACTTAGTCATTTTAGTATATGATCATATTTCGGTCATACAAGTCGTTTCGAAGTTTAACAAATAACATCACAATAATTCAATCAAACGAGAATATTTTTAAACCAAGCAAGTGTTCAATGTGTTTATGAAACAGTAAGCGCATAGCCAGGGTGCCACATGAAGTCTAGGTCGCATGGATGTCAAGGTTGCATGCAGTCGTGGGCTGCATGGATATCAAGGCCGCAAGGGTGGGGCAAGGTCCACTCTTTGGGACAAGTGCAAAAGTGATGGACAATAAATACAAGTCAGAAAGGTGACATAAAGTGATGGATGTGACTGATGTGGCATACAAATAAGTGTCGTAAGAATAAGACAAAATCATGAAAAGATGACCCAAGGCGGTGCTGAGTCATGCATTTTAAGAAAATAGAAAATGCATAGCTCGATGATGCATGATCCTCTTGGCCGTATAGAAATCTTTTTGGACTTAGTAAAAAAATTTTCGTTCAAGTTTTACGCATTTGTCCAAGGGAAGCATGTACAGATTTCAGTCACGATTGCAATAAAATGGTCGTATGCTGACTTTGGGGCAAGAAGTCCCAATCGCATGTTAAACGTGCTGCATGGATCTTCTTCGTCCTAGAACTGCAAGTTTCGGCTATAGAAGTTCTGAAAATCCAAATTTTGTTTCTTCCATGGAAACCTCAAATGAAGTCCAAATCCAACAAAGTAAAGTTCTAAACTACTTAAAATTAAATGCTCATCAACATAGAACAACAAGTTTTCGAAAATAACTAGTATTTAGAGATCAAATCCCAAGAAAACTAAATAACACATAAAAAGCTTTAAACTTAAAAATGTAGATCTACACTAATTCATCCACCAAATCTGAAAATACCAAGTTCTAAACATTTGAAGAATCACATAGTAAACATAATTGACTCATAAAATAGAAGGTTCTCCATTTTGATGCAAGTTATACTTTCCTATGAAGGGAGAGAGAACCTAAGAGAGAGAATAAAAATAAAATAATGAGAAGAAAGAGAGTGTGGTTTGGTTTATATAGAGAGGGTTTGAGTTCACTTGTGTCACGCTCCAGTCCCAAAATACACGGGACCAGGCCACGTGGAAATAGCCAGCTGACGCGTCTCCGAGGATATCCTAATTTAATGGATCCACGAAGAGTGCTACGCTGCCCTATAATGCTAACATGTCCAATATCAGCCAATAACAGGTAATCTAATCTCATCCACAATATAAAGAGCAAGAAGTACTAAATAAACTGCTAGATGTTAAATACCAGTCTCAAGATATCATAGTACAACCAATAATGTCAGGTAGGTACAAACCCACTACTATGACGAAATAAAGTACTGAAATGAGATATAAAAGATAAAGACAAGTGCATCGTCGGACTAGGTAATGATGCACCCAATCTAGGCGGAAGGCCTACCAACTGGTCAGGGAAACTCTGACGGCTGTACCTCTAACTCCTCAGCTGTAGCGAATCTGGTCTCCTGTCCGGGGCCGTACATTGTGGGGTAGAAAGCCTCGTCCAAATCTGGATGGGAACCAGGTCCTCAGAGGGACGTAACAAGATATATAGAGATATGCTATATATATAAATACTGAATAAAATAAATACAATAAAGGGTGTGCTAACCATCTAAGTGAATGCAATGTGAGGATAACTGTGAGTATATGGGAAAGTGTAGATTAGATATATGTTGACGTAATTCACCAGTCGTGGCAAGCGGCTAGTATATGCCACACATGCCCCCTATAACACGGGCGCAGGAATACAGTAATGTCCGACGTTCTATAGAGTGTGGTATCTGCAATATCATCAAGTAACGTCCAATACTCTATAGAACATGGTATCAGTAATATATAAATACGTCCGTATCACTCCGTCGAGTGCGGTATCAGTGTAAAGGAGTGGGGTGTCACATATGCCTACTAGTCGTCCTCCCTGCCCAATGTAGATATACAAGTCAAATAATCGACGCGCATACCCCCTTATCTAAATGCCAAGTCTCTATACTGAAATAGTCTTGAATTGCTTGCTAACCGTGATGCATGTCACACACGGCGATAGCTAATCGAACACACGAACTCGTATCCCAACATGAAGTTTGTCACTATGAATACGTATAAAAGTGTCAGGTCTTGGAAGATAACAGGGTATCTTCCAATGAGGTAAGTCTGCTAATGACTAAGTCAATGTATACTAATCATCGACATATCCGTCGAATGCACCCGAGACAATCTCGGACGCGCACAGTTGTATAAAGCAAACCAGCGAGCATATAATACAACATTTGCATAATTTAAATTAGACAGTAAATATGGTGAGATATCTTGCCTGAGTCCTCAAGATGTAAATGCCAGAAGTCGGTTCTTGCAGTATCTCCTGGCTGGTCCAATGGTCCTAACACACAATGTAATATAACAATATAATATCAGACACTAAGACAATAAACAGACTCTACGTTGCTCTTAGAAATTGTCACAAGTTCACGACTGATCGAGGATGGATTCACGGGTGCACGTAGCTAGGATGTACGCGTGCTCTGTCCTTGTCAGCGTGTATTTTGAGACAATAAATGTTAAGGGGTTGCCACTATATTGATTTATACGAATACATGTCGTTGGTTCCCATGCCCAAACGTACTCGGTTTGTGTTAAGGTTTTCAGGTGAATTTCTAGCCATGACGACAGTCTCATAATTTATATGGTTGCTGGTTATTGAATAATTTCTTCCACTTGTTAATCAACATACTAGCATGCATATAATTAGGTTTGATTCAATTTTTTATTATCTAATTAAATTTCCAGCACACATATATATCCGTAGTATTTTATTCTAACTGGTTTGGGTCGACACAGGACACGTCGACACGATGACTCGAATAACCAGTCTTACAACGATACTATGCAAGAATGAGCGGGGAATCGAGTACCTGGCTGTTGGGACGGGGTTCGGCTCGTCCTGGTCGTCTTCCTCGCGGGCGAAGCTCCGACGTCGACCGGTGAGTTGGCCGGCAGCGGCACCAGCGTCTTGCAGTAGACGCGGCAGCTGCTTGGCGGCGTCGGACGGGCTGAAGGCGGCACGGGATGGCTGACAGTTCATGAGGTTAGGCCGGGGTAGTACTGAGGATGGTGGTCGGCGGAGTTTATGAAATCGAAGGCGGTGGGTGTCCGGTTGGGAAGGAGATGGTTCGGCTAGGACGAGTGGGGTGATGGTGCGGTTGGGCGTTCGATTGTTGCAGGCGGACGGGGTGCTGCTGGCGGGGGATGGTGGTCCAGTAATGGGGGTCCGATAGCGGTAGGGTTCCGGTGGTGGACGCGGCGTCGGGCAGTCGGGGGGGGGGGTAACTCGGGTGTAGGGGAACGACTAGGGTTTGGGTATTTGATGAATAGTAAAAATTTAGGGTTAAATGTTAGGGAGTATGTATATTTATAAGAGGGGTTTGATGGGCTGGCCTCGGAACTTGGGTCTGTCTGAACTCATTGGGGAGGGGCTGATCCAATGGGAAAGGTGCACGTGGCTTGGTTGGGTTTGCTTGAGGTAAAATTGCCCTTAATTTAATTTTATAAAAAGCAAGGCGCATGGTATTCTTTTAATATATTAAAATACAGTAAACTAAATTTGAGTGGGACACAAGAGTCATGGGCGTAGCAGGCTCGGTATAGGCTAATACCCTAATTTGGGTTATAGTGTGTTGGGTTGTGGTTGAGCCTCAAATTCGAGTAGGAACAAAAAATCAAGAAACATTTGATTTATTGAAATAATACCTCGACGGTCGTAACAGATATTGCGCAGCTCAAATGAAGCACAATATTGAGTATCTACAAGTTACACAAAGGTCAGATGGGTAGTTTGGCATGTCTAGGAGGTGAGTACTTAATTGGTTTGAGGGTACCTACTAGTATAGCGCTCCATACATCAAAGCAACAGTAAGGTGTATTAAGTTATAATATTGTTGCACATTAAATCTAATTGTATCCAATTTAATCCTAGTCTCTTAATTTAAATTAAATAATCCTAAATTGGGCGAGGGGGTTTATAATCTACCCTCCTTAGAGCATTTCGTCCTCGAAATTAAAACATACGCATGGTAAGAATTCCTGACTGAATTTAAAATGCTAATACGTACCAAGTCCTTGGAAGAGGTGGGGATAGCGCTGCCTAATATCCTCCTCGCGCTCCCAGGTCGACTAGCCTGGTGTATGATGTCTCCATGAGACGCGGACTAGGAGAATAGACTGACCTCGCAATACCTTCTCGCTCCTGTCCAGAATCTCGACAGGCACCTCTTGGTATGATAAACTTGGGCCGACTATGATCTCGGAGTGGTCAAGTACATGACTTGGATCCGGTATGTACCTTCTCAGTTGAGATACATGGGAGACGTCATGGACTCCTTCCAAAGTCTGCGGCAAGGCTAACCTGTAAGCAACCTCTCCGACGCGTTCTAACACGTCGAATGGTCCGATGTACCTCGGACTCAGCTTTCCTCTGCCTCCGAATCTGATAGTCCCTCGAGTAGGCGAGATCTTTAGAAATACGTAATCTCCAACCTGGAATTCTAAGGGTCGTCGATGTGCATTTGCCCAATGCTTCTGCCTATCCTGTGCTGCTCGTAGGTGTCATTGGATTTTCTTCACCTTCTCCACTGTACGAACAACCAACTCTAGTCCGAGGATC
Organism: Iris macrosiphon; assembly: GCA_036927795.1. Taxonomy (NCBI): domain Eukaryota; kingdom Viridiplantae; phylum Streptophyta; class Magnoliopsida; order Asparagales; family Iridaceae; genus Iris; species Iris macrosiphon. Next base: position 61,235,207 of record JAYESA010000003.1, on the reverse strand, counting down.
TATCTCTCACCTATATCACTTCAGCATACTGGGAACGACATTTTCTTCCATACAACGCTTCATAAGGAGCCATCTGGATGCTCACTTGATAGCTGTTGTTGTAGGAAAACTTGACCAAATATAAGTGGTCCACCCATGATCCTCCGAAGTCAAGCATGCACGCTCGTAACATATCTTCCAGTGTCTGAATAGTGCACTCCGATTGTCCATCTATTTGTGGGTGATACACTGTGCTAAACTTCAGGCGAGTACCGAGACTCTCTTTCATACTCTGCCAAAAGTAAGATGTAAACCTCATATCCCTGTCAGACACGATACTAACTGGCACTCCATGTAGGCGCACAATCTTCCCCATGTACATATCTGCTAAGGCCTCCGTCGATTGCCCAACTCTGAAGGATAAAAAGTGTGCAGACTTGGTGCGCCCACTAGGACTCCTCGGAAAGCCCGTAACAAAGTCTATGGTGATGTGCTCCCATTTCCACTCTGGTATAGGAAGTGGTTGAAGCAATCGTGCAGATCTCTGATGCTCATCCTTGACTTGCTGACACACCAGGCACTTGGCTACAAAACGTGCTATCTCTCTCTTCATTCCGTGCCACCAGTAGTACTGTCTTAAGTCCCTGTACATCTTTGTGCCTCCTGGATGAATATAATAGGTTGAACTATGTGCTTTTGCCATCAACTCCTGATGAAGTTCTCTATTTGGAACATTGAGATGATCTCCATATCTCAAAGTCCCATCTTCATGTATTCTCAGTCTTGTCTGCATCCCAGCCTCTGTCCTCTGTCCTCTGTCTAAGCCTCTGAAATCTGGCGTCAGTTGGCAAGGCGGCCTTGATTCTCTGTCCACTATTCCAGGCATGACGACCTCTATACCCATCTGCTCTAGCTCTCTCAATAGATGCGGTTGGATAGTCAAGAAGAATGCCATGGGTCTTCTACTTAACGCGTCAGCTACTACGTTGGCCTTTTCCGGGTGGTACTGTAGCTTAATCTCGAAGTCTGTCATCACCTCGAGCCAACGTCTCTACCTCTGATTAAGGTCCTTCTGGGTGTAGACGTACTTTAGGCTCTTATGATCAATAAATATCTCCACTCTTTCTCCATATAAATAGTGCCTCCAAAGTTTTAAAGCAAAAATCACCGCGGCAAGCTCCAATTCGTGGGTGGGGTAGTTCTTCTCATGTGTCCTCAACTGTCTAGAAGGATATGCTACAACCTTTCCATGCTGCATCAAGACACATCCTAATCCTTTTCCGGATGCATCGCTATAGATCACGAATCCTCCGGGTCTAGAAGGTATGGTCAAGATAGGTGCAGTAGTCAAATGCTTCTTTAGTTCGTCGATTGCCTTCTGACACTCCTCTGTCCACATGAACTCCTGCTCAAGCGGGTCATCGGCTCTTCAATCTTCGCAAAGTTTTCTACGAACCTCCGGTAATATCCGACAAGTCCTAGGAAACTTTTTACCTCTGAGACATTGGTAGGGGTTGGCCATGTCTCTACTGATGAGATCTTCGCCGGATCCACTGAAATGCCCTCTCTTGAGATAACGTGTCCAAGGAAAGCGACACGATCCAGAAGGAACTCACACTTGCTTAGCTTGGCATAAAGCTACTCTCTCCTTAGTGTCTCTAACACTTGTCTCAGATGCTCTTCGTGCTCCTCGGGCTCTTCGAATACACCAAAATATCGTCGATGAAGACTACCACAAACTGGTCTAAGTATTGGTGGAATACTCTGTTCATCAAATTCATGAATACAGCTGGCGCATTCGTTAGTCCAAAAGGCATCACTAAGAACTCGTAGTGACCATAACGAGTCCTGAATGATGTCTTTTGAATGTCTTCTCTTCACACCTTCACTTGATGATATCCCGATCTTAAGAAAATCTTTATGAACACCACTGCTCCTGTCAGCCGGTCAAATAAATCGTCAATCTGCGACAGGGGGTACTTGTTCTTGATAGTCAGAGCATTAAGGGCTCTGTAATCAATGCACATGCGTACTGTTCCATCCTTCTTAGGTACAAATAACACTGGTGCTCCCCATTGTGATGCACTAGGACGGATAAACCCCTTGCTCTGCAACTCCTCTAATTGTAACTTTAGCTCATCTAACTCCTTCTTCGCCAATCGGTATACATTAGAAGATACTGGTGCTGCTCCGGGTACTAGCTCGATGGTGAACTCTACGTCTTTATCTGGCGGTAAGCCTGGCAGTTCCTCGGGGAATACATCCTCAAATTCTGCAACTATTGGCGGGGTACAATCTCCATAGCCATGCAAGTTCCCGCTATCTGTCCTACTCCTTGTTCGACGGTCCCTCGCATGTACTCGAACTCCGGTTGATCTGGCGGTCTAATGGTGACGCTACCCTTTCGGCAGTTTAGTACAGCATTATACTGGCTTTAACCAGTCTATGCCTAACATAATATCAAAGTACAGCATAGGCAATACCAAGAATCGTGCTCTCATATCTCTACCATATACAATTACTGAGCACGTTCTGATAGTGCTGTAACCGGCACAATACCACCCCCGGTAAGAATCTTCCAACTCTTAGGTAAGGGGGAAGTCGCTACTCTATGCATTGCTACAAATCTACTAGATATAAATGACAATGTAGCTCCAGAATCAAAAATACAGTCGCAGGTAATGATGCAACTAAAATGGTACCTGTGATTGCTTCTCCTTCGGTTTCCTCCTCAGTAGCTGCTAATGCAAAGGCCTGTCCCTGTCTTTGTCCCCCGGTCTGTTGTCGGGCTCGCTCGAACTGTGCCTGCTGTGGGGCCAAGGGTGGTCCCCTCTGAAATTCTCCGGGTGCTGGTGGACGTTGTCCTTCTGGCGGGGGTAGTATCCTCGGAACTGGTGCTACTGGACTCTGTCCTGTCTGCAGTACTGCCTCTCTGTGCTGCGGGCAATCTCTGGCAAGGTGCTGGCCTGATCCACATATCATGCACAAACCCAACTTCTTCCGATAATCTTTAACGATGTGTCCCTTCTTGCCACAATGGTGACAAGTCAAAAACTCCTACTGTGGGTATGGCGCTGCCCTCTGCTGTGTCTGTGCTCCGGGACGACAGATTGGTCCTCCTGCTCCGGGCTGTGCTCTGGCTGGTGTAGTCGTGCCAGAACGTCTAGCTTCTCTGACGATGGTCTCCTGGATTCTCGCCTCTGCAAGAACCTCTTCATAAAAAATCCTTGCCTGTGTAGTGGTATACCTCTGTAGCTCAAAATTGAGGCCGTGATGAAATCTCTGAGATTTCTCGAGATCGTTGGGTATCGGACGACACCAAATCTGCTAAGGCGGCTAACTCCGCGTCATAGGCGTCAACACTCATATTTCCCTGCTATAGATGTAAGAACTGGGAGTACAGGGCATTTCTGACTGTAGCTGGAAAATACTTTGCATTGAAGTATTCTAGAAACTGTTCCCAAGTCTAGTTCTTGCCCACACTGCGCTCAATGGAATCCCACCAGTGATGGGCATTGCCTTTCAGTTGGGCCCTCACTGCGGTCATCCAAAGGTCGGGGTACAGTTGTGAAGCCTCTAGTAACATCTCTGTGTTGGCGAACCAATCGAAGATCTGTTTGGAAGTCTCATTTCCCGAGAAGGTATCTGCTCCCATCTGTCGAAACTATCTAACAGTGCCACCTGTCTGGGCTGGTGAAGGTGCTGGTACGGGTGCTGGGACAGGTGTCCTCTCTAGTACTGCTATCAAACTCTGTCTCAATGTCTCCGTCTGATGCCACTATGCTTGCATCATGGTCTGAAAAAACTGAAGCATCTGTGGCTGTCCATCTAGCTGTGGCATCTGGGGTGGATAAGGTGGAGGCGGTGGTAGTGGAATCTCTGGCTGTGCAGTAGGCGTCTCCTCAGATGTCGGCCTCTCAGTCTGCAGCATCGGTGTAGCTCCTGAAGTCTGGCCCTCACAATATTACATGAGGATTGTCTAGGAAGTCTGTCCCTCAGGCTACGGTGTAGGATCGCCCTGCGATGTCTCGTGCCAATATATCAGCGGGGTCTGTAGCGGGGGTTGCCCTTGGGTACCTCCTATCCTTGAGTAGTGTTATCTGGCATCGCGGCACGGGGTGCTTCTCGTCTACTGCGCAAATTCATCTTGCTGCAAGAGATAGGGCTTCATTAAAAGAGTACGAGAACAAACAAACATGATGCAGATATTTAGGAGCAGTATGGAGGAAGTTCAAAGACGAATCAACAGTGGATGAGACCTAGTAATTTTTATCCTATTGCAGGCTCGCTGGGTACGTTACCATACCACAAGCGAAAAGTTGACCTGTATGGGCCACCACTAAAACCATGTTACGCCCCAGTCCCAAAATACATGGGACCAGGTCACGTGGCAATAGCCAGTTAACACGTCTCCGAGGATATCCCAATTTAATGGATCCACGAAGAGTGCTACGCTGTCCTATAATGCTAACATATCCAATATAAGTCAATAACAGGTAATCTAATCTCATCCACAATATAAAGAGCAAGAAGTACTAAATAAACTGCTGGATGTTAAATACCAGTCTCAAGATATCATAGTACAACCAATAATGTCAAGTGGGTACAAACCCACTACTATGACGAAATAAAGTACTGAAATAAGATATAAAAGAGAAAGACTAGTGCATTGTCGGACTAGGCAATGATGCACCCAATCTAGGCGGAAGGCCTACCAACTGGTTACGAAAACTCTGACAGTTACACCTCTAACACCTCAGCTGTAGCGAATCTCGTCTCCTGTCCGGGGCCGTATACTGTGGGGGTAGAAAGCCTCGTCAAAATCTGGAAGTGAACCAGGTCTTCAGAGGGACGTAACAAGATACATAAAGATATGCCATATATATAAATATTGAATAAAATAAATATAATAAAGGGTGTGCTAACCATCTATGAATGCAATGTGAGGATAAATGTGAATATATGGGAAAGTACAGGCTAGACATTCTGACGTAATTCACCAGTCGTGGCAACCGGCTAGTATATGCCACACATGCCCCCTATAACACGGGCGCAGGAACACAGTAACGTCTGACATTCTATAGAGTGTGGTATCTGCAATATCACCAAGTAACGTCCAACACTCTACAGAACTTGGTATCAGTAATATATAAATACGTCCGTATCACTCCATCGAGTGCGGTATCAGTGTAAAGGAGTGGGGTGTCCCATATGCCTACTAGTCGTCCTCCCCGCCCAATGTAGATATATAAGTCAAATAATCGATGCGCATACCCCCTTATCTAAATGCCAAGTCTCTATACTAAAATAGTCCTGAATTGCTTGCTAACTGTGATGCATGTCACACGCGGCGATAGCTAGTCGAACACGCGAACTCGCATCCCAACATGAGGTTTGTTACTATGAATACGTATAAAAGTGTCAGGTCTTGGAAGATAACAGGGTATCTTCCAATGAGGTGAGTCTGCTAATGACTAAGTCAATGTATACTAATCATCGACGTATCCGTTGAATGCACCCGAGATAATCTCGGACGCGCATAGTTGTATAAAGCAAAACAACAAGCATATAATATAATATTTGCATAATTTAAATTAGAAAGTAAATATGGCAAGGTATCTTGCCTGAGTCCTCAAGATGTGAATGCCAGAAGCCGGTTCCTGCAGTGTCTCCTGGCTGGTGCAATGGTCCTAACACACAATGTAATATAACAATATAATATCAGACACTAAGACAATAAACAGACTCTACGTTGCTCTTAGGAATTGTCACAAGTTCACGACTGATCGAGGATGGCTTCACGGGTGCACGTAGCTAGGATGTACGCGTGTTCTGTCCTTGTCAGCGTGTGTCTTGAGACAATAAATGTTAAGGGGTTGCCACTTTATTGATTTATACGAATACATGTCTTTGGTTCCCATGCCCAAACGTACTCGGTTTGTGTTAAGGTTTCAGGTAAATTTCTAGCCTTGACGATAGTCTCACAATTTATATGGTTGCTGGTTATTGAACAATTTCTTCCTCTTGTTAATCAACATACTAGCATGCATATAATTAGGATTGATTCAGTTTGTTATTATCTAATTAAATTTTTAGCACGCATACATGTCCGTAGTATTTCATTCTAACTGGTTTGGGTCGACACAGGACACGTCGACACGATGACTCGAATAACCAGTCTTACAATGATACTATGCAAGAATGAGCGGGGAATCGAGTACCTGGCTGTTGGGACGGGGTCCGGCTCGTCCTGATCGTCTTCCTCGCGGGCGGAGCTCTGGCGTCGACTGGTGAGTTGGACGGCAGCGACAGCAGCGGCTTGCAGCAGACGCGACAGCGGCTTGTCGGCGTCTGGCGGGCTGAATACGGCGCGAGATGGCTAACAGTTCATGGGGTTAGGCCGGGGTAGTACTGAGGGTGGTGGTCGACGGAGTTTGTGAAGTCGGAGGCGGTGGGTGTCCGGTTGGGAAGGAGATGGTTCGGCTAGGACGCGTGGGGTGATGGTGCGGTTGGGCGTCTGATGGTTGCAGGCGGACAGGGTGCTGCTGGCGGGGGATGGTGGTCCAGCAGTGGGGGTCCGGTGGCGGTGGGGTTCCGGTGGTGTACGCGGCGTCAGGCAGTCGGGGGGGGGGGTAACTCGGGTGTAGGGGAACGACTATGGTTTGGGTATTTGATGAATAGTAAAAATTTAGGGTTAAATGTTAGGGAGTATGTATATTTATAAGAGGGGTTTGATGGGCTGGCCTCGGAACTTGGGTCTGTCTGGACTCATTGGGGAGGGGTTGATCTAATGGGAAAGGTGCATGTGGCTTGGTGGGGTTTGCTTGAGGTAAAATTGCCCTTAATTTAATTTTATTAAAAGCAAGGCGCATGTTGTTCTTTTAATGTATTGAAACACAGGGAACTAAATTTGAGTGGGACACAAGAGTCATAGGCGTAGCAGGCTCAGTATAGGCTAATACCCTAATTTGGGTTATAGGGTGTTGGGTTATGGTTGAGCCTCAAATTCGAGTAAGAACGAAAAATCAAGAAACATTGGATTTATTGAAATAATACCTCGACGGTCGTTACGGATATTGCGCAGCTCAAATGAAGCACAATATTGAGTATCTACAAGTTATACAAAGGTCAGATGGGTAGTCTAGCATGTCTAGGAGGTGAGTACTTAATTGGTTTGAGGGTACCTACTAGTATAGCACTCCAAACATCAAAGCAACAATAAGGTGTATTAAGTTACAATATTGTTGCACATTAAATCTAATTGTATCCAATTTAATCCTAGTCTCTTAATTTAAATTAAATAATCCTAAATTGGGCGAGGGGGTTTACAACTTGACCAATGGTTCAAGTCATGACCAAGCCCTTATCTCAAAATAAACCAAAAACCAACTCTACCAGAAAATAGTCTGGCGTCCAACCAACCTGACAACAATGTCAGCAAGCAAGAATACTTTCCAAATACGTATATCGGGAACAGGAAGTGACAAGTAGCTCAGCATTACATGGGGGCTAGTATCCCATGCTATAGTAGCATGATACCACATTAGGTGGGACCTCGACTTCAGGCAATGTTATAGCAGAGTGGCGTTGCATAGAGGAACGTATCCTCGTGCTAAAAGATAAAAAGTGTAGTATAGCACAAGAACCTGTAACCTCATGCTACAGTGGTATGATACTACAAAGATGCTAAACCTTGGCTTTTGGCCATGTTATAGTGGCATAGCACCGCAAGGAGGCGAAAGGCATCATGTTGAAAAATTAAACTCTCTAAAGAACTAGCTATGTGTAGGAATAGGAATATAGGTCGTCTCTTGAGAGCAAGCTTGTAGACACCCAAGATACGTAAACAGACACCAAATCAGCACAGAGCCTTTAATGTGTGACCAAAGACAAAGTTGGTGTCATTGTGTGAGTGGGTAGGATAGCACTTATGATACTTAATTAGAGGCATAGTCTATTTTGTATTGTATTATTGTTTGACCAATGTTGAAAGATTTAAGTCATAAGCGACATATATCCTAATATACGATGTACAATCACTAACAATCAGCCCATATATTGAAATATGAAGAGGATTTTTGGGGATTATTGAAATTGATCTATGGAAAATATTGCCACTTCCATGTGGCAACCTTAAGAGTCTATTTCAATATAAGATTCTTCTTGGATTGACTTGTGCACATATGTATTAGTAGTCCATGTGGTTGGTAGGGTGGAATATTTTTCTAGAAGGCAAGGTTGAAGACCTCCAATAAACATTTATGTTCTTGTCACTCTTTTCTTTGGCATTTTCTTTAGGAGCTACACTCCAAAGGGGCCTAACGACTCGGACTCGGACGAGGGCATGGGAGAAGGGAAAAAAGTGGCACTTAGATAATGCACTTTGCACTTCGTACGATTTATGCACTGAGGCCTCTTCCGCAAAAATTATGATTTTCGTATTAAGGCAACTCACTCAAAAATTATGATTTTCATGCGGAGACTGCTCCCGTTTAAATTTTGACTCTCACAAAATTGGTTGTTCGGCTGCTTCATTGACGTAACTGCTCATTTAGTGAGGGTTATTGTTGTTACCCCCCAATTAAGGAGAAGTTACTCTCCGATTTTACTACCCATTATGGGTAGTGGGCTGCTGGGGGGGTTGGCTTCCTACATAAACTCATGTCTTCTGTTTTGCAAGGGACACTCAGAGTTTATATGGTACGAGAGGAGAGTTAACAGCAGCTACGAGATGCAACAAACTGTTGTTCTTTCATGCATCCGGAGGGTCGAATTTATGTCCATTCAAAGGGTGACAAATGAGCGTTCCAGATGTTCATCTCTTAGAACTTGTTGGTTTCTAGGAGAAGATCAGAAAAAAATGTCGAATATAGCTTTGAGCGACGGTTATCGTGATCACTCCAACAAGCTTTTCAAGTTTTGTTTTCTTCTTGTTGTAGCAACTTGGTTGCATTGTTTGTTGTTAAATTCAATGTGTGTACCCAATTCAGTTTGTAATATTATTTCATTAGAAGTTGTTGAAACTGTCAAATTGCATTTTTTTATTGTTTACGTAAAAGTACGATCTTTTTAACTCAGAAACAACATATGCAAAGTGTGCGACTAATTAATACGTCCAAATGCGCATTCATTCGTGCATCCGTTCAAGGATATGATGGATTTGAGACCATTCCTTACCAAACCCACTTTTACTCAACAAAGTAGATTTAACACTATAGAGGAGAGTGCTCTATCCTATCTAATGTGGGACTAAACTTAAAACCCTATTGAATCAAATAGCAAATATGTGTTGCTCTAAACACCGCAACAAAACAAAAAATATGATACAATCTTGTGCTCCCAGTAGGAAAATAAGTTTGCAGAAGCAGAAAGAAAACTATGGTCTATGGCATTTTTTAGGCTCATTGATAAAACCAGCTAATCCACTCCATTTGGGGGTGATTTTGGATTGTACGATATTTTTTTAGCTACGATTTTGCTCGCTACTTTTCCCTCCATAATATCCCTAGTGGATGTCACCCTCACTAAGAAAACTTTAGAAACTCAAAATTCTCGCATAAGTTCAACAATATATACTATAGAGAAAAGAAAGATTTTCTATGCTACCTGCACTTGTCCTTTCGTTTCTTTTTGAATAATGCTGTTGATTGGTGATTACTCCATTTCTTTCAGTACATGGATGTCGCATTAGGTGTTTCAGATTATTGATGTGTTTGGATTGAGAGTTAAGAGAAATAAGTGATGGAAAGTTAAGTAAGAAAAAAAAAGAGAACCATACTTGGTTTGAGGGTGGAGATTTAGGAGAAAGAATAATAAAGGCAGGGCCGGCCCTGACCCATGGCGGATATGACGACCGCCCAGGACCACATGGGCCAGAAGGGCCCAAATTTTTTTTTTGTTTAAATATATAAATAATTTTGTACCGAAAATAGAACTAGTATTTACCATGGACCATTCTTATCACAAAACAATTGTTGTGTAGTGGTTATTATATTAGACTTGCACACAAGAGACTCATAGTTCAAATCTTGGTGGAGACATATTATTTATTTTACTTTTGTTTTATTTTTTTTACATTATGTGTGGGGCCTCATTTTGAAAGTTCGCCCCGGACCCCTGTGAGCTCAAGGCCGGCCCTGAATAAAGGGTTAAGTGGGAGTCAGTTTAATCATTTTTTGTCCATTTTTTTAACCCCACAAATCGAAAGGTTAACGAGGAAGAAATGAGAGATTTTATTTAAAAAATAATAAATACATCTCATTTAGCTCTTTCTTCCATTCAAAATCTCCAATCTAAGGTTATTAAACACATCCCACTTAACTCTTTCTCAAATACAAACAAAGTTTATACGTATTGACTCCCTTCCCCTCACTTAACTCTACCTCACTTAATTCCACTTAATCCTGTTTTTTTTTTTTTTTCCTCAATCTATGCAGACCCTAAGTAAAGTTGCTCCCTGATGACAATTGTGATTTGCATGCTTATATGACTACAAAACATATATAAACGCGAATGAACATGGGATGTCCCATACCTCTAAGAAAGCAGTGTATGAAGACCCTCTCCACCGTCCAAAACGTACTGAAGATGGGGACGGAGACCGCGCCTGGGACCACTGCCTGCAGAAGAGTGTTCCTTTGTGGGCACCATTAGTTTGAAGACCATATGCTAAAGTACATACATGTTACGAGTATGTATTAAGCTAAATGCTGCATGCAGCACTTGGTAGAGTTTTGTACTCGATTCCAATCACAGTTTAAGTCTTCCACGACAGCTTACTTAAAAGGTTTTGATATCCGATTAAACAATTAATGTATTCAACAGAAGATAATTAAGCAGAAATTTCCAGAAAATTAAAAGATGTTATAATATAATTCTATGATAATATTAATTGCCGGAACAATCCAATAACATATTAGATAAATAAAAACTTTAGGACACATGGTTTTGAAAACGTGTGTGAGCAGTTTAAAAGAAAAGAAAATGGTAGCAAAAGAGGAAGAAGAAACGACCCAAACGCTGTTGCCGGCTTCCGGTGGGCCCGACCGACAGCAGCGTTGTCGCGGTGGGCCCAAAATGAGGGGCGACGGGCTGGCTTGGAGTTAGTTTGGACTCTAGCAAGAACTCGTAATTAAAGATGCTAAAACATTCCTATAATCTTCTTCAATAATATTGATCAAGACGACTAGACAGTTAGGTCTCTGTTTCGTTCCCAGAAAAGGAAAGTTTAAAAGAGGAGAGAAAGTAAATGGAAAATTAATTCTTTGGTTTTTCTTGGAAATTTATAATTCTTTATCAAAATAAACTTGAGATGTTTGGAAAAACTTAAAAAATTGAAAGAAAAACAGGATTCATAGGATGGGAAAGTGATCTTCTTGCCACCAACCCGGTCCATAGACCACAACCCGCCAAGAAGGCTAACAACTGGCCTTTAATAACCTTGTATAAATACAACTGAAATTTAACTACAAAACCCTTTTATCCATATGAATACAACCCAGTCTACTCTCCCATGCTTTGGACGAAGCTCATCGTACAGCTCCCTAAATCTCAGATTGGTGTCGAAGCCAAGGGTCCTCCCAATTGTAAGTATCATGACCATTACTAATAACTTTTCGTAATATTTTTTTTAACTGAGACCGATTACTCAGAATACTTTTAAAACATACCGAGTAGTTATTGTCAACGGGGAGCGTCCAAAAACTAGCTCTCGACGCATATCATCCAGGATGTCCAGAGAGAGTTGCCTACCAAGAATCTCCAAGCTAGCTTGAACGATAAAGCTTCATTCAATGTTTCCAGATTGCATAGACCAACCCCACCTTATGACAAAGCTGATGGGAACGGGGTCCATTTCCATGATGAATAAACATGGATTTGATCCATGAAAATCGGTCACCCATGGTTGGGTTCGGCCAAGTACTTAACCATTTTTCTGGGTGGAGTATCTGTGACAAGATTCAGTTTTGGGAGGCTATTTCGAAACTGTTGCAATCACTATTTGGCTCGGTCTTCAATACAAAATTTGTTGAGAAAAGTTTTATCTTTCATCCAGGCTTTGAACCATGACATTTGAAGGTGTATTGAAGAAGTTATGACCATCTAAAGTAGCATATCTATTCATATTCTACATGCATTCAGCTTGCATGTAACATTGATAATAGATGAACGAATCTTGGGAGAAGGAACGAATCTTCCCTTTGGACTTCTCCATGCAACAAATATGATGTACCCAAGAGACATATCCTCCCTATAAATAGAGGGGAGATGGTGAAGGTTGAACACAATAAGTAACAAGAAGAACAATATACAACAAGTAACAAGAAGAATAATACACAACTTGTAATCCACCTCAAGTGAGTTTGTGAGAGAAAGTGATCCTTAAGTTAAGTTGTACCAACTTGAGAGAATATCATTGTAATATTTCATTACATTATAGTGAAACCGGTGAAGAAGGTGCGGACGGAGGACGTAGGCTCAAATTTAGCCGAACCTCGGTAAATCTTGTGTGTGTTCTCTCTCTTAAATTCTCTTCTTTTTCATTTTATTTTATCTCATCATAAAGACAGGAAAGCTCTTTTTTTTTCCAATAGTGGTATTATAGCACAGGTTGCTAATCTTCTTGTGTTGTGATAGAGACTCTCATGGGTGGCATTCGGATGATCAGCTTGAATTGCCGCAATTGGATGATATGGAAGACGAAGATGACGGACCTTCTCTATTGCAAGGACCTCTATTCATAGGTTGAAGAAGAATCTTCCAAGCCGGATTCCATGACGGTGGAAGAATGGAAGAAGCTCGACCAGAAGACCATCGGCACCATTCGACAATGGGTGGATGACACCATGTACCATCATGTGTCGAATGAGACTTCGGCCAACAGCTTGTGGAAGAAAGCCGAAGATCTCTACAAGTGGAAGACCGCCGGCAACAAAGCTTTCTTGATTCAGAAGTTTATCAATCTCAAGTTCAAAGAAGGTGATTCCATATCTGAACATCTGAATGAAATTAAAAGTATTGTTAATCTGCTTGCAGCAATGAAGATAGTATTGGACGACGAGCTTCAAACCCTTCTTCTGCTTAACTCGTTACAATATAGTTGAGAGACTCCAGTGGTGTCTCTTAGCAACTCCGCACCTGACGAAATTGTATCCATGAGCCAAGTTACAAGCAGCCTCTTGAATGAATTTTTTTGAAGAAAGTCATCTGGATCATCCTATTTGCATGCCCTTGTCACAACCTCAAAACCTAGACAAGTCGAGAGAAAAATCAAAGGTTTGAAAGGACATTAGTTGCTATAACTGCGGGAAGAGTGTACACATAAAACGGGAATGCCGCAAGATCAAGCGAGAACGAAAGAAATAAAGGACCAATGAGAAGCAAGAAAAGAATAAAAGTGCAGCAGTTGTCACTGACAATTAAATCGTACTTTTCTCGGCATGTGAAGAAGACTGTGCAAATCTTACTTGCCAAGACTCAGAATGGGTGATTGATTCTGGTGCCTCCTACCATGCTACTCCCTAGAAGGACTACTTCACTTCGCTTCGTGAAGGTAACCTTGGAATGGTAGAAATGGGTCACAAAAGCTCTTCTAAAATTCTTGGCATTAGAAATATTTGTGTTACCACTAACCTTGGAATAAAGATGGTTCTAAAAGATGTTAGATTTGTGTTCGATGTTTGTCTCAATCTTCTCTCCACCGACAAGCTTGATGAAGAAGAATACACAAGCAGCTTTGGTAAAGGATGCTGGAAGCTTACCAAAGGATCATTTGTACTGGCGAGAGAAAATAAGTATTTTACTCTCTACAAGACTCAGTTCCACTTAGAGAATGATGCACTTAGAATAGTGGAAGGTACCTCTATGGATTTGTGGCACAAGCGGCTTGGCCACATGAGCGAGAAAGGACTACAAACTCTCGTAAGGCGACAACTACTTTCATCCATGCAAGGTACAACACTATCCCACTTTGATCATTGCTTAATTGGAAAACAACACCCGGTAATTTTTGTTAAAAATTATAACAAAAAAGAAACTAGCATATTGGACTTAGTCAATTCGGATGTGTGCAGACCCATAAATGTAAAAATCTTTAGTGGTTCCTCCTACTTTGTGACCTTAATAGATGATGCATCTAGAAAGGTGTGGGTGTATATCATAAAAGCCAAATATCAAGTCTTTGAAGTTTTCAAAGACTTCCATACCAAAGTAGAAAGAGAAATCGAAAAGTTCTTGAAGTGTATTCACACAGATAATGGTGGTGAGTATACTTCAAGTATGTTTTAAGATTATTGTTCTAAATATGGCATTAGACACCAAAAGACTGTCCCACACACACCACAACCTAATACGGTTGCAGAAATAATGAACCGCACAATTGTGGAAAGGATAAAAAGTATGCTATCCTTAGCAAAATTACCAAAAATATTTTGGGGAGAGGCAGTGCGAACAGCCTGCTACTTGATAAACTTGCCCCCCTCAGTTCCTTTGGGTGGAGATATTCCTGAAAGGGTATGGAGTGGAAATGATATTTTCTATTCCCACTTGCGTGTATTCGGGTGCAAGGCATTTGTGCATGTACCTAAGGAGAAAAGAACAAAACTTGATGACAAAGTCATTCCATGCATCTTCTTAGGATATGGAAATGATGAATTTGGGTATAGGTTGTGGGATCCTATGAACAAGAAAATTGTAAGGAGCAGGGATGTTATATTTTTTGAAGATAAAACAGTTGCTAATTTTGAAAAAGAAGAAGAGCCACAAAATACTTACAATGTTCCAGATCCAATCTCTATGCCTATTGTTATTCTTTCTTTTATGCCAGAAAATAATAATTTTCAATATGTACTGGAAGAAAAAATTACAGGTTTTTCAGGTTCTGATCGAGGGAGCATGAACATGCAGAACCGCTGCATATAGATCAGCCACTAATACCTCAGTTGAGACGGTCGGAGAGGAAACGATAACCCTCAACTAGATATCCTGCTTCAGAATATACTATAGTGACAAATGAAGGTGAATCAGAAAGTTTTTATGAAGAACAAGTCAATGAAGATCATGCCAAGTGGAAGAAAGCTATACAAGGGGAGATGGATTCTTTGCATAAGAACCACACTTATGACCTGGTGGAGCTACCAAAGAACAGAAAATACTTGAAGAAAAAATGGGTGTTCAAAATAAAGAATGAAGGAAATGGCCTAGTCAAGTACAAAGCTCACCTCGTGGTGAAAGGTTTCAGTCAGAAGCAAGGTATTGACAATAAAAAAATATTTTCTCCTGTTGTGAAGATGTCTTCTATTCACTTTATTCTTGGTCTTGTTTATTCCCAAGATCTTGAAGTTGTGGAGTTAGATGTGAAGATTGCATTTCTCCTTGGTGATTTGGCGAAAGAAATCTATATGGAGCAGACAGAGGGTTTCAAGGTAAAGGACAAGGAACACTTGGTTTACAAATTGAAAAAGAGATTGTTCGGGCTCAAGCAGGCACCGCGACAGTAGTATAAAAGGTTTGATTCTTTTATGTTTGACTGTGGATACAAAAGAACATCTACAGATTATTGTGTTTATGTCCAGAAGTTCTCTGATGATGATTTCATTATTCTCTCTCTATATGTTGATGATATGCTTGTTGTTGGAAAAGATATGTCAAAGATTGGCTGGTTGAAGAAAGAGTTAAGCAAGTCCTTTGATATGAAGAACTTAGGAGCAACACAACATATATTGGGAATGAAGATCTCTCGAGACAGAAGTGCGAGAAAGTTGTGGCTATCACAAGAAAGATACATTGAACGTGTTCTGGAGAGGTTCAATATGGTGAACTCTAAGCCATTCAGCACACCGCTAGGAGCTCATTTTAAGCTAAGAGCACAACAAAGCCCTTCAAGTGAGAAGGAGAAGGAGGAGATGAAGAGCATTCCATTTGCCTCAGCCGTCGAAAGTTTGATGTACTCAATGGTTTGTATAAGACCCGACATAGCACATGCAGTTGGATTGGTAAGTCATTTTCTTGCCAATCCTGGTAAAGCACATTGGGAAGCAGTAAAGTGGACCCTAAGATATCTTAGAGAAATCTCTAAATATTATTTATGTTTTGGAGATGGAAAACCTATCTTGGAAGGTTACACTGATTCTGACACATGGCAGGTAACTTGGACAAGAGAAAGTCCACATCAGGATACTTGTTTACCTTTGCAAGGGGAGCCGTATCAGGACAATCAAAACTGCAAAAGTGTATCGCTCTATCCACCACAGAAGCTGAATATATTGCTGCTACAGAAACCAGCAAAGAGCTCTTATGGATAAAGAATTTCCTAAATAAGTTATCTCTCAAGCAAGAGAAGTACACTCTATATTGTGACAGTCAGAGCGCTATTGACTTTAGTAAAAATGCTACCTATCACTCAAGGACCAAGCACATTGATGTACGTCATCACTGGATCCGAGATACTTTAGAGAATTGCTTGATACATATTAAGAAGATTAATACAAGACAAAATCCGTCTGACATGATGACGAAGCCTCTACCAAAAGAGAAGCATAATTTCTGCCGTAGGAAGGCATGTATGAGTACTGTTTGAGAACTTTCACCTCATGAGGATGGAAGAGGAGATTGATGGAAACTGGGTCTATCCCCATGATGAATAAATATATATTTGATCCATGGAAATCGGTCACCCATGGTTGTGTTCGGCCAAGTACTTAACCATTTTTCTGGGTACAGTTTTTGTGATAAAATTCAGTTTTGGGAGGCTATTTCAAAGTTGTTGCAATCACTATTTGGCTCAGTCTTCAATGCAAAAGTTGTTTAAAAAAGTTTTATCTTTCATTCAAGCTTTGAACCAGGTCATTTGGAGGTGTATTGAAGAAGTTATGACCATCTAAAGTAGCCTATCTATTTATATTCTGCATGCATTCAGCTTGCATGTAACATTGATGATAGATGAAGGAATCTTGGGAGAAGGAACGAATCTTTCCTTTGGACTTCTCCATGCAACAAATATGATATACCCAAGAGGAATATCCTCCCTATAAATAAAGGGAAGATGGTGAAGGTTGAACACAACAAGTAACAAGAAGAACAATACACAACTTGTAATCCACCTCAAGTGAGTTTGTGAGGGAAAGTTATCCTCAAGTTAAGTTGTACCAACTTGAGAGAATGCCCTTGTAATCTTTCATTTGATTATAGTGAAAACGGTGAAGATGGTGCTGGTGGAGGACGTAGGCTCAAATTTAGCTGAACCTCGGTAAATCTTGTGTGTGTTCTCTCTTAACTTCTCTTCTCTTCCATTTTATTTTATCTCATCACAAAGAAGGGAAAGTTCTTATTTTTCCCAACAAAAGCTCTTTCTAAGCAATAGAATGCATGCCACCAAGCTAGATAAGATTTACGCAAAGGCGGTCAATCCTTCTAATCGTGGCAACTGAAAACATGATGACTTGCATCCAATAACTAATAATGGCGCTTATCACCATCTGAACTAGTTCAATCCGACCTCCAAAAGAGAGGAGTTGGATATGCCATCCATTAAGTCAAGGTTGGATGACCTCAAGAAGGCTACAATAAGTAGTTGCTTTGGCATAAGAGATGGAGAGTGGTAAACCCAAATATCTAACCGGCAGCAGTCCCTTTTCAATATGAATTAGCTGAAGTAATCTCTCCTTGCTCTAGCACAAATAATTAAAATAGATCCTACTTTTATCTTTCTTCATCTTCAAACCAGAAAGTCTACCAAATTCAACTAAAATTGAGTTCATAAAGCAAATACCAGATTCTGAAGGATACAAAAAGACCAATAAATTATCAACATAGACCAGTTGCGAGACTATCAGTACCACCCTCCTTAACCGGGGAACTATCTTTTTGGAGTGCACTGTGAGGTCCATCAGACACGTATAATATTCCATCACAATGGTAAAATGATAGGGGGACAGGGGGTTCCCTTGCCGCAAACCTCTACTACGGGAAATAAAACCATATGGATTGTAACCACCTAAAATTAGGACTAGGGATATTTTTATAATTTTGTTTGTAGTTTTTCTTTCAATATGTTTCTTTTTCACACACATCGTATTAATATTTGGTTATTTCTTTCATTTCGTCATTTACTTCCGGGGAGCCTTTTTTACCTCCTTATGATAAAATAAAAAAGGGAAAGAAATGACAAATACATGAGATACTAGATTTATTGTTGAGAAATGAAAAATACACACTAGATTTATTGTTGAGAATAAATGAGATACAAGATTTATTGCTGAAATATGAATATGATTCTAATAAACATTTATACATTTCCATGATCAAATAGCTTTTTCAGGTTTACAGATCATTCCTCTCAGCTCTCAGTACGTTTCAAAAAAATATTTTTTTGCGCGGGAGCTCCTTTCAAGATCGCATCAAAGGCTACCCAGTATCTAATTTATATTTGGTATGGTTTGTCAATTATCTTAATTGGGGTGATTATTGACACAAAAGTACACAATGTTGTCAAGTTGTACAGATTGTTAGTCACAGTCAACCTGATTATGATAATCAACAAATACCAAATTCAAAGTATAGCTACTAGATGCAAAGCATGCCTACTGAAGCCAAGCCTTACTACTACCAAAGACAAACATCTACATCAACCTCTGAATCTTTTATTGTCTAGTCTTTTATATTTTAGCAATATAATTTTATATTTTATTGAGTATAAGACTGATGTGAGTCAAGTCGCACTGACAACTTGAAGTACTTATTCACTCACAAACCTACCTCAGTCGACTTACAAAAAGATTGCATTAGTCCACTCAAATAAGCCTAAACCTATCCACCCAAAATTAGACCAAACTCAACCTGAATCAAAACCTGGACCTATCTAAATAGGCAGACCGAACTCGAACATAATTCTGACCAAATTCAGATCGAACTCGGTCAGACTAATTTAGAATCATAGCCAGTTGTGATATCCCTGATTTTGTGGCCTCCAACATTGAAAATTTTGATTATCCTATACAGAATTTTGGTCAAACTCTGCTTGGTAAAAATATATAAATAGGCATGGATTTCTCAAATTTTAAATCAATCCAACTCAGTCCTCCAATCATATTTCTATCTTATAGTGAGCAATACCCTGAGCTTTAAATCTTCCCATCTCCAAGAAGTCTGATTGATTTGTAATAACTTGGTTCATCAAGTCTTTCTTATGTTATGAAGTCATCAAGCAATTCGTATCAAAGGCGTGAGGTAGTTAGCAAACTTTTGGATCAAAGCTTGTGGTTGTAAGAAGTGGAAAGCCTTCTGATCAAAGCTTGTGATTCAATATTTTTTATTATAGTGGATACAACATTGAGTAAGAGTTCTTTGGCCTCGACTAGTCCTTTCAGACGAAAACCAGGATAAAATTATGGTGTTTGTGTTTGCTCTCTTCTAAACTCAACTGCATATATATCTGTCTTGCTTTTCCTTACATATATATATTGCTATTAACAAACTGCTTTATTTAACTATTAATAGTTGATTACTATCTGCACGTCACACATTTTTAACTTGTGTTTTTATTCTGCTGCATACACAATCACACCTCTCTAGAATTCCATCAAGTTCCTTCAATTGGTATTAGAGCGAAGTTCTTTTGACACCAGATTAACATCCTAAGAGTGTAACACATGACAACAACACGATCACTATTTTCTGTCAACGAAAAAATTCAACATCCAGACAGGGCACCCCTATTTGATGGTACTGACTACACTTTCTGGAAAGCACATATGAGTATTTTTCTAAAATCTTTTGGCTCTGATTTATTGTCGTGTTTCACTAATGGTTACAAAAATTTTGACAAGGCAGATGATGATTACACTGAAAAAGGAACGAAAGCAGCAAGCTACGATTCCAAAAAAATGTATGCTCTTTACTGTGCTCTTGGCAAAGATGAGTTCCAACATATTTTTATATGCAGCACATCATATGAAATATGGAAACTACTGGATGCAACTTACGAGAGTGTCACTCCCCAGTCCCAAAATTTATGGAACCAAATACGTAGCATTGGCCAACTGGTACAACTCCGTAGGGCTTTCCAATTTAATGGACCCGATGAAGTGCACTTACGTTGTCCAAGGTTAAGTGATCCAATTAATAATCTAATTCTAACATGCCATAAGTAAACTAAATCTTAATCCATGGTAAATAATCTCAAGAAAGAACGATACGCATCATCAGTCTGCAGCCCAATAATACATTCGTTTGAATAGACCAAAAGAATAACATAAGCCTATAAACACTAGGCTATAAAAGCAGAATAAAAAAAGGAAAGTAGTACATGACTGTAATACTTGAAAATGTAAAGATATCTGCAATGATGTCCACACTCCACTAGATCAAGCATCCTACAAACTGCACAAATAACTTGGAAGAGAACCAGGCTCTCAGAGGGATATAACAAGATACAAAAATACATGCCATAATATAAATACTGAGTGAAGTAAATCAGGGTGAACTATCCTCCTAAGTGAATGCAATGTGAGGACAACCTTGGTACGTATGGGTAGGTGTAGGCATAACTTTTACACTTTGAAGTGCATAGTATCTGTACATGTAACGTCCATAATTCCGAAGAACGAGGTATCTGCAAATATATATGTCTGTATCGCTCTGAAGAATACGATATCTGTATAAAGGAAGTTATTGGATCAGTGGCTCCTCTGGATACTACGGATGCCAATGTGTGTATCCCATACTTCTACTAGTTGTCCTCCCCGCCTAGTGCCAATGTACATGTCGCGAATACGACGTGGACATCTCGTAATATAAATGCAAGTCACTAAAGAAATATACAACTAAACTAAATACTGTTACACGTACTGCTCACACCGATGGCCAGTCAAGCATGAAGCACGCGTCCCTACATAAACTCACTTTGTGACGTGCAATGATACATGTCAAGGCCTGGGGAGTCATATTGATAACTCCACAACTTTAGGTGCATCCACTAGACACTAGGTCAGACACAAGTCCTAACGTCAACGCCTTCGTTGACTACACCCGAGTCTTTCTCGGACGTACACAGTCATATGATATCAAAATAATAAAACATGCAACTAATAATAACTGAATTTAAACAGTACAACAAGGCAAGGTATACTTGCCTGGATCCTCAAGCTGCGAGTAATAAAAACATGTTCTCGAAGCCTCGCCCGAATGGTCCAGCGACCCTATACATATAATATAGTATAATAAAATTATCAGTCATTACATTAGTACGGACAAAAATTATAACTACACTACACTTAGGAACTGACGCAGGGGGTAACGACTGGTCAACTAGCAGGGTCGAGTGGGCACGCAGCTAAAATGCACAAGTATCATATCCTCAACTATCGTGCACACAGCAATACAACGAGTTATTAAAATATGCTATAATACCAAATATCGTATAACGTAAAACATAGGTCCTAGTTAACAGGGTACCGTGCACAAGTCAGTTCTTTGCCTAAACACCTAGGTCAACACAAATATCCCATATTAAATAACCATATTTTCTATGAGGTATTTACTAACCCAATTTCTATTCTAAAATATGCACACAAATACACATTACACTAGGGTTCACAACTACACATCGATAAAACAATACATAAAGAAAAGAAGGGCAATACACACCTAGTCGTGATCGTGTCCGAGAGGGGGGGGGGGCGATGTCCACGACCCGAATTATAATGCTACAATCCTCAAAAATCTATATATTAAACTTGAAGAGCCCTTAATAGAGCCGGTGATACAACAGCTGTTTCTTCCTCTTCATCTATATCTTCTTGGCGGAAAATAGCAGGATAGAATTTACCTCGCGTGGAGGTCTCTGGAGCTCGGCCATGCGGTGACGTTCGACGAAGCTTCTGCCAAATACAGCCCCCCGAGCGAGGCTCCGACAATTGCACATTGTGAGCGAAGATGGCTCACTGAAAATGGCTATAGAGAGAGGACAGTGGCATAGGTCGTGAGCTGTACTCGAGGTGGCGAGCTCGCGACAAAGGTCGGGAAAAGATCTCGGTGATGGTGTTACACTGGCAATCGCATAGAGGGTGGCGAATAACGGTGATGGCCACCGGGAGTTGTCCTCCACCCGATGACTGAGTCCCAATGATGAGGTACTCTAATGCGGCACCCCGGTACAACAGCACTGCTCGTCGGGAGGAACCGGTGCTCTGGCCATGGTCGATGGGCAACTCTACCCGTTCGACTTTTGTGTCAGCGTTATTCATCTGAAGGACTCAGTAGATCCTCGACGTGGGGACTCCGGCGAAGGCGTTATCGGTCATGGTGGTCGATGGTTGTGGTATAAGGGGAGGAGAAGAATAAGGAGGCAGAAGGAAAGTACAGGTGTAGGTGGCGGTAGTGGTGAACTGTGTAGGTCGTGGTGGAGTGGAGAGGAGGTGATGGTGGTGTAGTAAGGAGGAAGAAGAAGGAGAAGAAGAAGTGGGAAGTGGTCTATCGGTTGTGAAGGAAGGAAGGAAGAGGGAGAAGAGAGAGAGAGGGGGGGGTTCCCTAGGTTTCTAGGGATTAGGGCCAGCTCCTTGGGAAAAGTGTGAAGCAAGTATTTTTAAAGGAGATTGTGTGGTGGGGATAATGTGCAAATTTTAAACCAATAACCTAGATTCCTCATGAAACAATTATTTCAAACAAAATGGGAGAGAGAGAGGGGATTGGACCGGTCAAAGAGGGAAAAAGGGGTTTCTTCATTGGTCTTGACTAATAGGAGGTGGACTCCTAATTATCTATTTGCACAAAAGTCCCTAACAATTGGAAATTTGCATAAATATTATAAATTGGGATTGGATGAGAAAAACACCATCTTTGGTGTGATGTAGTGGTTAAAAAGGGTGTATGGTTTTTAGTATGAACCTTAAGGGTGTAAGCGGGGGTTTGGGTTGGAGTTGGGTCTAGTTTTGGATTAGATTGGGTCCTTACACCAATTTTATTCAATTTAGTGTAAGTGGTGCTCTTTAATTAATTGAAAATATATAGAGTTAAAATTGGATGAGATACAAGTGTCATGGATGTAGTAGACTCAGAATAGGATATTGATATAATTTGGGTTGCAAAAAATGGTTGAGGTTCAGTCTCCAATTTTGATTGGAACGGACAATGATGCAAAATTGGATTTATTTGGATTTAGGAATAGACGTTTGTAATGAATATTGTGTGACTAAAATAAAATATAAGAGAGGGTATTTATGAGTTACACAAGGATCAGAATGGAAGACTGGCACGTCTAGGAAAAGTGTGTGAAATTTGCTTGAAAGCAAATGCTAGTGTAGCACTCCAAATATCGAAGCAACGGTAAGGTGCACAAAGTGATACTAATATTTCACAATAAATCTAAAATACTGCGTTCTAATTCTAATTGTCTTCAAACTAACCCTGGTCTCTCTATCTAAGCTAAGTAGACATAAAATTGGTCGATGGGGTTTACAGAGAGCCATAATAAAAATAAAGAAAGAAACTCTGAAGAAGGAGAACCACATGACACTGCAAGTCTATACCCAGATGAGAAGGCAATAAGCTTAAAGAAAGACGCAAGAATTTTATGCGAGAATAAAATAAGCAACTCGAAGAAAGAAAACCCTCAACAAATTATAGATCTATGCTTAATGGTAAGCGAGATAAATGATGATCTATCAGTTAAAGAGTTTTTCTATGATGAATTATCTGATGCTTTTAATGACTTATTTGAAGATTTCAAAAAACTTAAAAATAAATATAAGATAACATGAAAATAAATAAAGTCCTATCAGCTTAAGAATGAGCAGCTTGTTTGTTTACTTATGGAAGTTAGATACAACTCCTATTCTGATGACTTTGCTGAAACCACCAAACTTAAACTTAGCTTACAAGAAGTACTTGATTGATTTGATGAAAGTAATCAAGAAAATGCTAAACTTAAGGAGGACCTAAAACAGGAAAAGAAGAATTACTCTAATGCCTCACTTAGAATTAACGCTATTACTGCTAAATATGATTGTAGAAGCATGAAAAATACGTTGTAGAGTTATACGCAATATTTTAGTATTGGGCGGCGTAAAATATGACTTCAGAGCCATCGGCGTACAACAGAGCTTTATCGCTAGTACAGCATAAAATATAAGCTCTAGGAAAATCCGCGTAATGCAGTATTTCCAGGCTGCTTCAGCGTAAAAGGGTTGTTACATCGCCTTTATGGCGTAAAACTCATCCGCTTTTAATGCAGCATGGAAGTGTACGAGGAACGCTTCGTATTCCTGGGATGAATCTGTCAGATCATGCAGTGAACCTGACTCCTGACAATGAGTACTGCACAGTTATTCAGACGACGGCTGTAATGATGGTGCGACACAGAGACCCAAATCGTCGTTTAGTGACGTTTCCCTGATACAAAAGTGTTTTTACGTATACAAGGGAATATGCTGCCTAGTTTTACACAGGCAGATGTGAGCTTTTACGCTCAACAGAAGACAAAACGAACTGCCACGTCAAAAGCTGCTCTTCGTACAGAGCTTGAGGCACATCTCTGCATTTAATACTCAGAATGGTGGCAGATCTCTGCATTAAATGTACGAGATTTGGTTATATTTTCAAAGACTAGGAGAGCCATAATTACGGCTAATACGTCCACATCATCACCTTTGCATATTACACCATCAGGCTATTTTTAGCTATAGGAGCACGCTATACGCTATCTCCTTGAAATACGCCTTCGGGCTATTTTCAGCTATAAGGAGAACGCCGTACGCTATCTCCTTGAAATACGCCAACTCAGGCTATACTTGCATTTGTGCGTGATAAGGCTATTTTGTCCAGAATACGCTCAAGGCCTCAGTCAAAGAAGGAGAATCAGCTATCTTTTACGCTATCTATCTATCTACGCCTACAAGGCTTCTACGCCTATTTGGCTTCTATGTCGACTCGACAACCACTTGGCTTCTACGCCAACCTGACAACTATTTGGCTTCTACGCCATGGTGACAGTTATTGGCTTATACGCCAACCTTTTCTACGCAAGGGGCAGTTACCTACGTGGCTTGTATGCCGTGATCTTCGTAGCAGTTATACGCATTATCTCTTAATGGGACACGCGTTACACGCTTATTCAGTAGATCATCTATACGTGGATGGCAGTTACTATAACCGCCGCGTAAAAAGTGCCACACTCTCCACTGTCCAGTTTTTACGCCGACTGTACGGTTACTGCCACTAAAACTCTATAAATGGAGACCTCTATTTACAGAGGTCCAAGGTCGAAAATTCCAGAGTTGGAGAACTTAAGGTCGGAAATTGACTTTGAGAGAGAAGAATCTAGAGCGCAGACAGAGAGTAGCGATCGACGATTTTGGCATCGAGCATCCACTCCCTCCTGCAATCTTTGAAGCATCTCCTTCTTCTACAGCACTTATTTATCATCGTGTGGTCCAATAGACAAAGTGATCGACTGTAGATCAGACTCCTATAGCAATATTTATCCAGATTAAAATTTGTACTTAACATCCTCGTATAGGATTAATAATACTTCTTGTTTGTAAACCTAAGAAAGGGTTTTATACAAACCTAGTTTTATTTCTTCCGTTTATTATCAAACACAAGATGGCGACTCTGCTGGGGATCTCTTTCTCATCTGACGAGAAAGCAATTTCTCAACACGATACAGTATTAGTAGGATCAGTGAAGAAGACCTTGGTCGTCCAGTTCGACCAGTCTGCCTACGAAGATATGCTTCGAACAGGGGGTAGTTCTTACTCTCTCTCTGTCCAAGACAACAGGAAACTGCGTAAGGTTTGGATGCCCAGGACATCCCCTACCGTTCCTGCCGACTCTCCGATTTCTCCGACCAAACAGGTTGTAGCTGCACAACCTTCACTCTCCGTACGTAAAACTCTGTCTCCTATTTGTGACATGGCAGACAAAACTTCTGACAATGTCTCAGTGCTAGTCCAGAAGTCTACTCCGTGCCCCGCGAGTAAAACTCTGTCTCCCGTTTGTGATGTGGCAGACAAAACTTCTGACAATGCCTCAGTGCTAGTCCAGAAGTCTACTCCGCGCCCTGCGCGTAAAACTCTGCCTCCCGTCTGTGATGTGGTAGACAAAACTTTTGACAATGCCTTAGTGCAAGTCCAGAAGTCTACTCCGTGCCCCGTACGTAAAATTCAGTCTCCCGTCTGTGACGTGGCGGACAGGATTTCTGATAATACCTCAGCGCCAAATCAGAAATTCCAATCGTGCTCTGCGCGTAAGAATGTATCTGCCCTCCGTGGAAAAGCAGATGATCCCTGCAATTTATGTAAGGGAAAACAAGTGGCGGACTACTCAACTTCTCGGCCTTTATGCCAGCAAGAGAAAAATCTGCCCGCTCTCAAGATTACGCGAGAAGCGGATGGCCGATTGAAGGCTTCCTCGGTTTTACGCCAGCCTGAGCAGAGCTCAAAATTATGCCAGATTAAACCCCTCAGCATAAAGAAAGCCTGATTTGCGGAGAGACACACTCCTCGGGGATTATCTGCTACTCAGATGGCTAACCTGTTGTATACGGGTGGCAGGGGAAAATTTATAGTTCCCAATATCCGTATGCCAACTGATGTAAACAAGAGGAATAAGACTTCTTCTTCTGTAAATCCTCCTGACTTGCGTGAATACCTGATCCAGAAATGCAAGAATAATAGATCTTCCAGCATGTCTATTACGCCTCCTAGGGAGCACTATTGTAATAGTCATAGGATTGTAGTTAATTATTATTGTTCTGAAGCAAAATGGTCGGTTTTCGAACGGTTGAACTACTCTCTGTCTTTCCAGGAAGAAGAGCCTGCACATGCATCAGTGAACATGGCTTCACACGTTCCTAGAGGAAGGTCAAATTCAAGACGTCATCCCTCTAGAACTCCAAGCCAAAGGAGATTCGACAAGCTCCATAAGAACACTGAAGCTGGGGTGTTCCGAAATACCCGTTTGAGGTCACGACAACCGACTTCGTATTCTTCTGATTTCGACACTGGGGGTCGCCAATTTCCTGAATCAGATGCTGAAAGTAAAGAGTCATTCTCTACAGAGACCTATACTAGCCCTTCAATGACATCCAGAGAAATGGAAGTCTATGCCATTGAAGATGAACACAAAGGCTTCCTCATCAGGAAGTATCGAGCAACGCATCGCTGTATTGGAGATATCTCTAAAAGGAATACAGTCCATGGTGGAGAATATGCATAAGATGATGCTGACTCAACACACAACTGCTATAGCTCAAGCATCGGTTCCTCTGACTCAAATACGCATGGGGGTGGACTTACCACCATGCAACGCAAACAAGGAGCCTGTTCTAGATCAAGAATCAGCAGCTCCCCCACTTCCTAACTCGGAGAATGTATTGCCTCCTGTTGAAGTTGCAATACAATCGATCTCTCACCACTCTACGGTCCTTTCACCTGTTGAAGATCCAATGCAGGCAGTGCGAGAATTGAAAGCCCAATTTGATGCCTTGAAGCACAAAGATTAGCTCAAGAAATTGGGAATCAACCAGCCGTACCCAGCTATCTGGGACGAGGTCCCTTTCCCTCCTAAATACAAACCACAGACTATGGCTTTGTTGAGGGAAAGACATCACCGAGCCAGTACATGAACTACTTTAGTATGATGACGGTGTTATTGCAAAGGAATGACGCCCTTCTCACTCGAGTGTTCAAAGGCTGTCTCTCGGGAGTGGCTTATTAGTGGTACCGTAGTCTTGTGGACAACTGTATTACTTCCTTTGAAGATTTCAAGACTTTGTTCTTCGCGCGATTCTACGAAGGAGGGATGGATATGTCTATGTCCTCTCTCATCGAAGTAAAGTAGAAGGAAAAAGAGAAGTTCGTACTTTCATTGAATGTTTTGGTCAAGCCACTTTGCAAATGCCTCATGGAGTTCCAGACTCAGCATTGGTGGACATTTGCAGGAAGAATCTTCTTCCAGTGATCTCGGTATTCACAGGACCATATCAGTTCCATGATTGGCCCTCATTTATCATTTCAGCGGTAGCCGCTGAAGACAACAGTCGGAAGACGCGTGATAATAGAATTATGATATCTACCTCCGATAAAGGCAAGAGGTCATCTTCCAACAGCGACTATCCCCGTGGTTCCAAAGGAAAAGAAGCTCTGGCGATCAATACGTCTAGGCAATAGACTACGGCAACCACATAGACGAAACCTGGGACTTCCAGGCCCATTGAAGTGTACTCTTTCGACGACGACGATATTCTGAGCATATTCGAGTGTCTCGTCAAAAGCGGCAAGATTACCCGCCCTGAGGTGAAGTGGCCTAATGAAGTCGGCAGTACTAATAACCCCAAGTACTGCATTTTCTATAGGTACATACATCACCCCACAAAGGCTTGTTATATACTGAAGAGGAAAATCCAGGAGTTGATCGATGCTAAGGCCATCACTCTGCGCAATAGTGAGAAGACGGTCACAGCCAACATGATCTCTCTCCAATTTGGCAATCTGCCTCCCTAAAAAATTTCGGATGGTATTGTACCTATTTTCCGGACAACGATGAACATCGTTAATCTTCCTCCAGCCAGTGGTCAAAATTATGACATGGTACCCCTAACTACCCAGCGAGGCAAGATTATGTGGGTTCATCCAGATCTGGTGTCAAAGATCGAGGAAGAGACTCAAGCTGCTAAGGCTAAGTCTAAGAAGTCCTCGAAGCGTAAACCATGTCATATGGTTGTGATATCCTCGATATCAGAAGAAGAGGTTTTGTCTACTGGAACCTGTTCAGGGAAAGCCTACCTCAAGGACTATAGAGGAAGTCAGGAAGAAGCATCGGCAGATGCTCCAGCTGCCAAGCCTTCAGAACCGGAACATGTCATACCAGAGGCCGGTCCTTCGAGACCAACTTCAGCGGATAAGGGGAAGCAAAAGGAAGTGCGCTTCAATAAACCTTTGAAGAATATTCAAAACAAAGGTTTAGAAAAGCCGTATAACTTCGATATCCTGGCCCAATTGGCTCATACACCAGCCAGATTGTCCATTTTTGAACTACTCAAGCTCTCTAAAGACACTCGGCAGGCCCTGAGTGAAGCGTTGATACAGGCGGATACATACTTGACCCAACTCAAATCCCCTGATGAAGAACCTGTGGCATGTCCTCAATGTCATAGTGTGATGGAGGTGGTCACGAATATCACTTTCACTCAAGATGGCATGCTGTTGAAACACAACAAGCATGACAGACCCCTCTATTACACCGGATATATCGGTTCCATAGAGGTTGACCTGATTCACATAGATCCGGGATCATCGATCAGCATCATTCCTCATAGTCTGTTCAGACCATTGAGGATTCCTACCAACGAATTGGCTTACACCACCACTACAATCGTGGGTTTCAACGCCAGAAAAAGTAAGCCGTTGGGGAAGATTCGTCTGAGGATCCAGATTGGCGACCTCAGATCAGTGGCTATATGTTATGTCATTGATTCAGAGGTGTCCTACAATATTCTGCTGGGCAGACTATGGATCCATGACCACAACATCGTGCCTTCGACTCTACAACAATGCTTTAAATATGTAGATGCCCAAGAAATGGTACAAACGGAGTTTGCTGACCTTAACCCATTTAAAGGAGTAGAATCCTACTATTCTGATGCCATGTTGTACACCCAAGACTACATGGAGGAGGTGTCAGGCAAAATAGAGGAGAAATCCCACCGAGAGCCAGAAGAACCCTCTGCCGAACAACCTCTGTCAATCAAGGTGAATGGGCGAACTACTCGTCCGAAAGTCATGGAACCCCTAGCTATCCACCTGAACAAAACCAAGTCAGAAAACCGAGGTAATCCTCTAGTGATCACTTTGAATCAGAAGCCTCCACCCTTGGTCATCAATATTCGGCACAACAAGCAGCCGATTGATGTAAATACAGCCAGGAACATAGTTTCTGATGATAATAAAGATCCTCTTTTCCAGTACATTGATGCTCAAATTCCTGATCAGGAATCCTCTCCCCATAACGATATAGAACCTATAGTACAAAGATTCTTGAAAGCTATAGATTCCTATCATCTGTATGTGTGGGAAGTACCATCACCATCTAATGTCATCACGACATATGGGCCACATGAAGATTCGATCTTTATTATACCACCTACTCGCAGCGGTCAGCGTTCAATAGTCTTCGGTCGCATGCGCAATGAACCGACTGTACAAGAAGATTCTTCCAATGACGATGCTGGTAAAATGCAGGTTCACAGATATAGCCCGCAAGCTTTGAAGATTATATAAAGTATGGGTTATGACTTGAAGCTAGAACCAGGCCTCAACTACGGGAAAGACAGACGAATGCCATTGCACGGTGATCCCTATTATCAACGAACTCATTTTGGGTTAGAGTATACCACCTCCCTTGCAATTTCTGAGTCAAATGAGGATATCTCTTCCTCTTCTCAAGATGGCTCACCATCTTCTGGCTTATCAGATGATCCCGAATGAGCATTATCAGTAAATATGGTATTAACAGATTCTCTCGAAGCTGACGAATAAGAATCTGAACCATTTGAGAATGACTCTCGAAGCTGAAGATAAAGTTATCCAAATTGACGTTGGGGATGAACTTTTGCCAAAACCGATATTTATCAGTAACAATCTTTTCGAAGAAGAAAGGAAAGAAATAGTCCAACTGATAAAAGAATATATCGAGGTCTTTTCATAGAATTATGAGGATATGCCAGGTCTTGATCCAAAAGTGGCTACTCATAAGCTTAATATATTGCCCAATTCGAAGCCTGTGAAGCAACATCAATGCCGGTTCCGTCCAGACATGATGGACGCCATTGAAGCTGAAATCAAGAAGTTGATAGCCTGCAGTTTCATCCGGGAAGAACAACATTCCGACTGGGTT
This sequence comes from Iris macrosiphon, assembly GCA_036927795.1. NCBI lineage: Eukaryota > Viridiplantae > Streptophyta > Magnoliopsida > Asparagales > Iridaceae > Iris > Iris macrosiphon. Next base: position 61,204,340 of record JAYESA010000003.1, on the reverse strand, counting down.
GCCAATGTTGTCTCGGTCATGAAGAAAAATAGGAAAGTATGTGTCTGCATAGATTACCGAGATTTGAATGCAGCCTGCCCCAAGGATGAATTTCCTCTTCCCATCACAGATGTCATGATCGATAATACATGTGGTTTTGAACGCATGTCTTTCATGGATAGATTTTTAGGATACAATTAAATCAAGATACATCTTGAAGACGAGAAGCATACTGCCTTTCGGACACCATTGGGGATATATTGCTATACGGTCATGCCCTTCCGACTGAAAAATGCTGGAGCTACGTACCAACGAGCCATGAGTAACATATTCTATGAGCATCTACGCAAAACTGTAGAGTGTTATATAGACGATATAGCTGTCAAAAGTTGCGACAAGGATAATCACATCCAAGACCTGAAGACAGTATTCGAGTTGATGTGCCAACATCAACTCAAAATGAATCCTACAAAGTCCTTTCTGGGTGTATCCAGTGGCAAATTCTTGGGATTTGTCATTACCGCTAAAGACATTCAAGTGGACCCTGATAAAGTCAAGGCCATCTTAGAAATGCGACCACCCCGCAATCTGAGAGAACTCAGGGGATTTCAAGGTCGTCTGGCTTATATCCGGAGATTCATATCTAACCTCTGTGGAAGATGTCAGCCTTTTTCTCATCTCATGAAGAAAGGTGTGTCCTTCGTGTAGGAAGAAGCCTGTCAGCAAGCGTTTAATGACATCAAATGCTACCTCACTAATCCTCCAGTTCTGGTGCCTCCCGTCATAGGAAGACCATTCTTGTTGTATGTTCGAGCAATGGATCATTCTCTGGGAGCTCTCCTCGCACAGAAGAACGATGAGTGTCATGAACAGGCTATCTACTACTTAAGCAGAATGATGGTCGGAGCTGAACATCTTACAATCCAGTAGAAAAAGATATTTGGCCCTGATGTTCGCCATTCAGAAAATACGATACTATGTCACAGGCCAGACTGTTCATATCATCTCCAGGATCAATCCTCTTCGGGTATTGATGAACAAGCCAAGCGTTCTTAATTCTTGACTCGCGACTTGGGCAATGTTATTAACACCGTATGATATGGTGTACGTCCTTCAGAAGTCCATCAAAGGCCAAGCATTGGCTGATTTCCTAGCTGCTCATCCGATTCCGGAAACCTCCAAACTATACGAGGACATTTCCGACGAAGTTGCAGAATGTAATTCTATGATGGAGAGTGATGCATGGCAGCTATTCTTCAATGGTGCCTCCAGGACTGGTCCCAAGGGAAACATGATTTCAGGAGTAGGAATTGTCCTGGTCACTCCTGATAAACTCGTCATCTATCGAGCATATTCTCTTAGCGAACCCTGCTCTAATAATGTGACAGAATATAATGCCTTACTCATTGGGCTCCAAGTCGCTAAAGAATTAGACGTCGAATACCTGGAAGCTTTCGGTGATTCTCTGTTGATTGTCAATCAAGTCAGAGGAATATATGAAGTCCGGAATCCAGACCTCATCCCCTATCACCAAGCAACGATCGAAATAGCCATATCTTTCAAAGGGTTCTTCCTAGAGCATGTGCCTCGATCTCAGAATCTGGAAGCTGATGCCCTGGCCAGCCTAGCTACTGATTTAGCTATTCCTATAAGAAGGCAGAATTCGGTGATCCTTCTTAACAGAGATTTATTCTGTATGAAAAATAACTTTCACATAGATCACAGCTACGCTGTGAACACAGATCTTCCAAAGAGAGACTGGAGAAGTCCCTTTATAGATTTTGTAGCATACGGAATCTTGCCGGAGGACCCTAAAGAAGCAGTATCCGTCAAAAGATGATCATTACCCTTCTATTTTGATGCGTCTTCACAATGTTTATATCGCCGGACTTATGACGGACTATTATTACGATGTCTCTCTGGTGATGAAGCACAGCAAATTATCCGTGAAGCTCACGATGGCATATCAGAGCACATCAACCCGGCCCTAAGCTAAAAGATCGTATCAGGAGGATGGGCTATTACTAGCTTACTATGATCATAGATGCAATAAAATATGCAAGACAATACAAAGCCTGCCAGGTTCATGCAGATTTTATACATCAACCTTCTGAATATTTACATCCTACGGTGGCATCCTGGCCTTTCGAAGCATGGGGTATGGATATCATTGGTCCTATTCACCCGTATTCTTCCAGAGTTCATCGGTTCATATTAGCCATCACGGATTATTTCTTCAAATGGGCAGAGGCGATCCCTCTTGTTGAGGTGAAGACATCTAACATGATCAGCTTTATTAAGCATCACGTCATTTATCGTTTTGGGATTCCCCGAAGGATAATTCATGACAACGGGCCTCAATTCATCAGCCAAGCATTTCACCGATTTTGCGATAAAAATTGGATACAAAATATGACCTCTACAGCATACGAATGGAGGATGCGCAACTCTATGGAGAGTGAAGTCACAGGCACAGTAAAAGCTGCGTTAATACAACTCATTATGAAGTATCGCCATCCTCTCACTCCATCAATGAGTCCACCCCTGGACTTGAAGATGGTGACGACATTGCCCACGTGCAATTGGTCATACCCAAACTGCTTGGCGAACCGACTAGACAGGTAGGGCTCCAAGAAGCATTAGTCTTCGATTCTGTACAATAAATAGGAAGGTCTAATGCAGACCAACCAATTAAAAGCTTCAGGAGAAAGAATAGTCTTCCCTTCACCTGAATCCTGAAGACTGCTCCCCTGTTGATTGAGATGTACAGAGGGGACGGTGCAGAAGAGCTTCCAGCTGTGAGCAAAATTTAGTGCCCGCCGACAGTCTAAAACTGTGGTCATATTCCAGGTGGAATTCTTATAATTCAACAAGAAATTACTTCCCGAACTACTGCCACGGCCGGGAGACATCACTCTGGGGTTATGGAGAATTAACCATCCCATCAAGTACAGGAACGGTAGTTCTACCCTGGGAAAGCTGTCACGTCGTATTTCATTGGCAAGCAGCCCATCACTAATGGCCCTCAGGCCAGCTTGTATGCGGCATACCATGGCAGGGAGCAAGCCAAGTCTTGCTCCGAATACCAGACGCACTGCAGCACATAAAGTGTTACGGTGAATGCGATCCGAAGATGCAATGCCGGGTACTACTAGTCGGCGTAGCCATATAGAGAGGAAGCCAGCCAGTTGAGCTTTCTTGGACAGAGGCCTGCAGCAATGCCTTAAATAACTATAGTCTTTAGTGCCCGCAGGATATTTCCCTATCCCTTCGTCGAGAATTTGATAAGGTCATCGACTACTTGAGCACTAAGAACGCTCAAAAAACTTAAAGGCTTATCCCTGCTATCCATGACTTTGTCTGGCTTAGCAGTCCTGGCCTGATGGAAGAAGAGGTAGGATGCCCATTTGTTGGTATGAGCCAAATCAGAGGGCTCATTATAGAAGTCGGTGCAAGCTAAATAGTGACACATCAGCTCCTGGTACACTGCCACTACCCGAGGGTTTGTATCCCCCAGCTCCTGGTTTGTGGGAACATACTCTTCATGAAGAGTATCCACCATTGGCAGTCTTGAAATCTCTGCCATTTCGTGAAGGGCCAATCCTAACTCCCCCAGTGGAGTGGCAAAAGTCCCAGTGAGCGAGATATATCGCTCCATAAGAGCCATAAATAGGTTGGGGTTGAGAGGTAACCCAACACTGGTAGCACTCATAGCCGTGTACAGACCAAAGCTCTCCAGCTCAGTCTGGAAATGTTTCAGGGCCCAGTCAGCTAAACGAGCCCATCGAAGATTTGTAGGGATAACCCACCCATTGGTCCGAGGATTAACCTTAGGGTATACTCCTCCGTGCCCCATGAAGTCATTACAGAAAGTCGGTAATTGGACTGGTTGGAGTATTGAAGTGTCTTCACTCGGGACACTGCCCGGATACAATCCCCTGAACGGCATGACCGGGCCGAAAGGGCGGCTTATAAATGACCCATTGTTGGATCCTTTCTGGTAAAATATCTTCTCCGGTTGACCGTGAAGATTGGGAGTCAGGGTCCACGACATCCTCCTCGGATGCGTGGCATGGAAGAATACCGAGATGGGGTAATCTTTCAGCATCTTAGGCAGATACAGGACCAGGCCCCCGACAGGAAAAACCCAGTTTTCTTTCTTGGGCTTCGTCGAGGATTGCTTGTCAATCATATCCCCGACGAGGAAAGCCGGTTTTATGTATTGTGCCCCGTCTATATACGCCAGGGGCTCTCCGTTAACCATGCTCAACAGCATTCTCTCTCCTTGAGACGATATCAGGATTCCCCTTCCTTCAGGATATTAGGCTCTAGAAATAGGAAATGTCATATGGGATAAATTCTCCAGGTAGTTGGAGTGCAGCATCCCAGCAGCAGAACCCATCACCTCAGCCAACGGAGATACATGCAAGTTAACTACAAAGTGCAAGAAAAATACGTCAATTTCTATACTAGACCTCATAATCTTGCATCTTATGACAAAAGGTAACAGTCTGTGCTTTTACGCCAAGACTGTAAAAACTTGGCTTTTTACGCTGGAATCTCATTTCAAGGCGTAAAATTCAAGATTGGCAGTATACACAAAAATCTGACAGTCTACGGTTTTACGCCAGATTGCCAAAGTTTGAGTTATTATGCCGGATTTTTCATCCAGAGCGTAACATTCAAAGTTTGTAGTATACGCCAAATTTTGACAGTCAAAGCTTTTACGCCAGACTGTAAAAATATGGAGTTTTTACGCTGACACATTAGAAATGTGGGCGTAAAATATAAAATATCTTTGTGCATAATCTTCCTCGAAGAGGCTATCAGCACAGAAGATGACCTAGCGCGTTCACATACAACGTGTGCGAAGGGTTTTCTTCGTTCTTGTCATCCCAAAAGCTTTACCTATAATGCCCGGTGCACAGCTCGTCGGTGGAATACTTCGTTAAGAGCGGGGTTCGCCTTGCCCGACGGGAGTCGCTCTTGCTTGGGCAGAGGAGCGAGAAGAGGAGGCAGCCTTCTTTCCCTTAGAGGAGGAGATTGGTTTTGGTGCCATTGCTAAAAAACTCAGAATGCTCAGACAAGAAATGAAGGAGAATACTCAAAGAGACGAAAGTTTTCTTTTGCAAAACACAGGTGAAGAGTCTTCTCTCTGAAAGCCTTGTGATATATATAGAGTTTAGATAGACTCCTCGAATCCCTAACAAAATCTGATATTTAATATTCGGTTATGATTGGGGACTACATCAGCCTATTACTCAGGGAAGGCGAACAGTCAGCGAATTCAAAAAGTTTTCGTCAGAGCAGATTCGTGATTTTACACCAAGAATCTTTTTACGCCAAGGAGCTTTTTACGCTCGGGAAGCTACAAATCTACGATTTTACGCTCAGATGCTATAAGTCTATGGTTTTACGCCCGGATGCTTTTATGCTCGGTAGCTTTTACGCTCGAGAGGCTACAAACCTACGACTTCACGCTAAGAAGCTACAAATCTATGATTTCACGCTCAGAAGCTTTCTACGCTCAGAGGCTACAAATCTATGACTTCACGCTCGGAAGTTCTCTTTTCAGAGGCTACAAATTTACAGTTTTACGCCCGAATGCTGTCACGCCCCGATCTCCCGCAGGCAAATCGGCCGTTCCCGCTAGGCGGGAATCACCCTCGCCAGCGCTCCCGCGGAACGATCGCTTAACCCATCCGGGCGTGATGGCGCACGAGCGTGATCCACGCCCGTGCAAGGCCATGGTTCATTGGCTGGCGGCAAGAGTTCTAAACCACAGAGTCGCACAGATTGTCCGAGTACAGCGGAGTCATGAACGCATAGGCGATCAGTAATAGGTTCACTGAGTCGACAAATATAGCGGAAGCATAGAAACACAAGTTGAAGTAAAGCAAGCTCTTTTATTGATATAAACTTGTGTTACAGGCGGCGTATAGCCGAGATTACCAGTCGCTCAAGCCTCTCTCTCTCAAACAGTAAAAGCGTGTCAAGTGGCTACAACTGTAAAATGATTTGTACAGGCGATGGTCAGGCGATGTTCACAACTTATGTCTTGTATATGTGCTTCAGTCCCGGACGCATCGTTGTAAGGCTTCAGAGGGAACTCCTCGCCTTAGCACGCACGAAGGAGGTGTCCGCACCGAACGAGGTTCTCCCGCACCCTGCATAGAAACTGGTGGATTATCAGTACATTGAATGCACTGGTGGGGAAGCTACTCGCCCGCTCGACAAATCCAAACACGTAATACAGGTTCTGTGCACAACTATTAAGTTGTCTTTCTAGTTGCCTTAGGATCAGTTTCATGCAGATATTGAATAGCCTAATGTGTCGGGCAGTGCGCCGTGCGATGTTAGAGGAAACACGGCGAGACTTACCAACTTACCATCTCCTTCCCTGTCCAAGGCAAACATTGAGGCAAACAGTATAAATTCGAGCAGAGGTATGTATAAACATTCAGGAGGCAAGCATATGCAAACAGGAGGGTCGTTTTAACATGATCGTTCAGGTATTTAGTTGTTCTTGATGTGATGCAGTGACTCACACGCGGATAGCCGCTAAGCGAGGATGACTTATCTATATGAACACGGTCGCTGGCAAAGCCATTATGGACACTAGTCTTAAACGAGAGTAGTTTGCAACGAAAGTACAGTAGGTGCTACAAGCTATCTCGTTTATTACAGTAGACTATACAGTAAGTTCAGCCATGGAGCGGATGGTATACAGCGAAAGAATGGTAGGTGCTGCACACTATCTCGTCCAGTACAGTTGGCTGAAACAGTGGAGTTCCATCCGGATCGGAGCGGCCCCAGTGCCCCGGAGACCGTCCGTGAGACTATGCCTCGTTTCCGAGTTGTCCGTGACATACAGGTCAGGGTCAGGGTCAGTTTTCCCCTTCACTAGATACTCGAGTACTGTAGAACAGGAGTACAGTGGTACAGTAGTACAGTGGTACAGTAGAACAGTATAATAGTAGTACAGTAGTGCACGATTACAGGAGGTGCTCGAATCATGATTCTATACAGTGATTAACTTGTCTTGATGCATTCCCCTGGTTCGGGGCTGCCTGGTGACCTAACGGTCCCGGATACTTGAAGGAACATTCAGGCACGGAACGACTACGTAGTAGTCTTCCGGGGTTTGGATGAAAACACGGTAACATTCAAGCAGACAAGCATGCGTTTCTAGGTACATAAGCAGGCACGTTGCTCGGGCCCGAAGGTAGTCCGAGAGATGAAACCGTTAAGGGACTTAGCATGCGAGGGTCTGAATATAAGCAGTATTTCCTTTTCCATGTTCTAGCAAGCAATATGAGTTAGGATTATTCCCTTAGCTAGGTGCGTTAGATTTATTAGCATGCAGGGGGTGATTCACCTAGCGACTAGCATAAACATTCTAGATTTCATGTGTGCTGGCTAAGCAAAGACAAGTTCACCGTAGCCACCCACCTTAGCGATAATTCGCCTCGGTAGAGCGATACATCTGAGCGAGCCTCTGAAAGTCCAAGCTGGATTCCTGTAGGGGCAAGTCTGGATATCCTTTGCTTCTTGATCGAGGCAAAGCGGGTCGGGACAGTTGCACGATTGTCGTTTGAGACGACAGTCCGCTTGAGCGGAACGGGGTGTTACATCCTACCCAACTTTGAAAAAGCCTCGTCCTCGAGACTTACTAAGGACAAGCAGTGATCTAGGTTTGAGGCAATCCTAGACAAGTCGTTGCACTTGTTCATTTGGATATTCACTTGCACAAGCTACGAAATTAGCATATCGCTTAGACTGGATCGTGTGCACCTTTGACATGCATTTCTAGTGTGAGCACGTCAACCAGCTTAGTGATAGCGAAGTCTCAGCACTCGAGTTTCACCTTTTCTTAAGTCTTGGATGGTGCACTAGTTCAAGGCTTCCCTCGAATAGATGCATTCAACCAAACTTAGGGTTAGTGAAAATCGGACAAGCTACTAGCGATACTCTCAAGGGTTCACTCAGGTTGGCACAAAGGCCACTCGCAGCATATAACCAGACAAGCAAGCATATCATTCAAAACGTATTTTGAAAATATTTAGACTTATTGTTGGAACATCCCATCGAGGCATTGAGAGAGAGCGTGCACATAACCCACGAACGAGCTTTCGAAACAGAGATATCAAATTGAGGACAAAGGCGTAGAAGCCAGGCTCTGATACCAACATGTCACGCCCCGATCTCCCGCAGGCAAATCGGCCGTTCCCGCTAGGCGGGAATCACCCTCGCCAGCGCTCCCGCGGAACGATCGCTTAACCCATCCGGGCGTGATGCCGCACGAGCGTGATCCACGCCCGTGCAAGGCCATGGTTCATTGGCTGGCGGCAAGAGTTCTAAGCCACAGAGTCGCACCGATTATCCGAGTGCAGCGGAGTCATGAACGCATAGGCGATCGATAACAGGTTCACTGAGTCGACAAATATAGCGGAAGCATAGAAACACAAGTTGAAGTAAAGCAAGCTCTTTTATTAATATAAACTTGTGTTACAGGCGACGTATAGCCGAGATTACAAGTCGCTCAAGCCTCTCTCTCTCAAACAGTAAAAGCGTGCCAAGTAGCTACAACTGTGAAATGATTTGTACAGACGATGGTCAGGCGATGTTCACAACTTATGTCTTGTATATGTACTTCAGTCCCGGACGCACCATTGCAAGGCTTCAGAGGGAACTCCTGGCCTTAGCACGCACGAAGGAGGCGTCCGCACCGAACGAGGTTCTCCCGCACCCTGCATACAAACTGGTGGATTATCAGTACATTGAATGCACTGGTGGGGAAGCTACTCGCCCGCTCGACAAATCCAAACACGTAATACAGGTTTCGTGCACAACTATTAAGTTATCTTTCTAGTTGCCTTAGGATCAGTTTCATGTAGATATTGAATAGCCTAACGTGTCGGGCAGTGCGCCGTGTGATGTTAGAGGAAACACGGCGAGACTTACCAACTTACCATCTTCCTCCCTGTCCAAGGCAAACATTAAGGCAAACAGTATAAATTCGAGCAGAGGCATGTATAAACATTCAGGAGGCAAGCATATGCAAACAGGAGGGTCATTTTAACATGATCGTTCAGGTGTTTAGTTGTTCTTGATGCGATGCAGTGACTCACACGCGGATAGCCGCTAAGCGAGGATGACTTATCTATATGAACACGGTCGCTGGCAAAGCCATTATGGACACTAGTCTTAAACGAGAGTAGTTTGCAACGAAAGTACAGTGGGTGATACAAGCCATCTCGTTTAGTACAGTAGACTATACAGTAAGTTCAGCCATAGAGCGGATGGTATATAGCAAAAGAACGGTAGGTGCTGCACACTATCTCGTCCAGTACAGTTGGCTGAAACAGTGGAGTTCCATCCGGATTGGAGCGGCCCCAGTCCCCCAGAGATCGTCTGTGGAACTATGCCTCGTTTCCGAGTTGTCCGCGACATGCAGGTCAGGGTTAGGGTCAGTTTTCCCCTTCACTAGATACTCGAGTACTGTAGAACAGGAGTACAGTGGTACAGTAGTACAGTGGTACAGTAGAACAGTATAACAGTAGTACAGTAGTGCACGATTACAGGAGGTGCTTGAATCATGATTCTGTACAGTGATTAACTTGTCTTGATGCATTCCCCTGGTTCGGGGCTGCCTGGTGACCTAACGGTCCCGGATACTTGCAGGAACATTCAGGCACGGAACGACTACGTAGTAGTCTTCCAGGGTTTGGATGAAAACACGGTAACATTCAAGCAGACAAGCATGTGTTTCTAGGTACATAAGCAGGCACGTTGCTCGGGCCCGAAGGTAGTCCGAGAGATGAAACCGTTAAGGGACTTAGCATGCGAGGGTCTGAATATAAGCAGTATTTCCTTTTCCATGTTCTAGCAAGCAATATGAGTTGGGATTATTCCCTTAGCTAGGTGCGTTGGATTTATTAGCATGCAGGGGGTGATTCACCTAGCGACTAGCATAAACATTCCAGATTTCATGTGTACTGGCTAAGCAAAGACAAGTTCACCGTAGCCACCCACCTTAGCGATGATTTGCCTCGGTAGAGCGATACGTCTGAGCGAGCCTCTGAAAGTCCAAGTCGGATTCCTGTAAGGGCAAGTCTGGATATCCTTTGCTTCTTGATCGAGGCAAAGCGGGTCGGGACAGTTGCACGATTGCCGTTTGAGACGGCAGTCCGCTTGAGCGGAACGGGGTATTACAAATGCTCTTATGCTCAGTAGCTTTTACGCTCGAGAGGCCATAACTCATGATCTTATGCTCATCTACACTACAGATCTATGACTTTCCGCATATCTTAAAATACGCAAGCCAGAGTATGCGTATATCTGAACAAATCTCAAGACGGCCAATTGTAAGGGTTCACGCAGAAGATACTCTTTCTTGGCCTCAAAATATCCCAAGTATCCAAAGTATACAGAGTTCAGCATGGAAAATAACTCTTGTTCTTGGGTCGATTGGAAGTTCATCCAAAATCCAGTCTGAATATTTCCTCTACAGTTCAAGATGGCGACTCAGTTTTTTTAACAGCCATTTCTCGCCATATTTCAAGAGATTTTCGAAAAATCATTCTTGAAGACGACGGTCTGAACAATAATTCTCCTTCTCAGAAGAGTGACAGTTCAGAATTTTACGCAGTTCCCCATTCCAAACAGCATGACAGTTCGAATATTCGACTTAAATGCTAAACAAGCTTTCTGCGCATCTTCAGTTATGCGTAAAAGACAGGACGGGACCAAATACTCTTTTTATCAGAGTCGGTGTAAAGTTATTCAGATGTGTTAAAGTAACACATATTCAGACTTCATCACAGCAAACAAAATATGGTAAATCATCAGATACGCAAAAGAAGACGATTTTATTAAACCATGATTACATATAAGGGAAATCCAGTCTACAAAGGGTTTTTTTCATCTTCATGATTACATATGAGGGAAATCCCGTCTACAAAGGGTTTCTCATCCTCATTTAAAGATCATGCCCAGAATCTGTTCTGTCAGGTTCTAGCATTGGGGGAGATCTTTATCCGTCTTCTACAATAGTTTATCAACTTCTACAGTCGATGAACAAGAAAATGATTAATGGCGGAAGGATACAACTGGGCCTGTATAAATTATTCAAGAGTCCGTCCTCCATATGCCATGATAGATTGAGTTGAGGTTTTAGACCCAACTCAGTACTGGAACACAGGGCTAGTTTGTCTGCCCTCATCCACGAACAACGGGAGAAAATACAGCTTGTAAGCTGTGTGGTAGAATGTGACCCTTCCCCTCTCCTGGACGAATCACCATATGAAGTTGCTGATTATCCCGAGCAAAGGAAGCTATGATATCCTTCCATGATCCATCGTTGCAGAGGATATTTGCTCAAAGATGCCTTCTTTTTCGGCTCCTTACATGCTGGAAGAACATGATCTTCTTCTTTCTCAAGTTGACCCGACGAACTCCGGCAATCATCTCTGTGTGGTGAAGGAAATATGGGAAGAACAGGTTAACTCTTCAGCCTTTATATAGGCAAAAGAGATCTCACCGAATCCCAATAAATCCCCAAAAATCTACCAAAAAATCAGCCACGAGTAACGAGTCAGACTTTGACCGTTTCATGCTTCATTCAAAGTGTTTCAAATTACGAGGAATTTAAAAACATTTAAGGGGGTCTTGTAGAAGCATGAAAAATATGCTGTAGAGTTATACGCAACATTTTAGTGCTGGGCGGCGTAAAATATGACTTCAGAGCCATCGGCGTACAACAGAGCTTTATCGCTAGTACAGCGTAAAATATAAGCTCAGGACAATCTACGTAATGCAGTATTTCCAGGCCGCTTCAGCTTAAAAGGGTTGTTACATCGCCTTTATGGCATAAAACTCATCCACTTTTAATACAGCATGGAAGTGTACGAGGAACGCTTCGTATTTCTTGGATGAATCTGTCAGATCATGCAGTGAACCTGACTCCTGACAATGAGTACTGCACAGTTATCCAAACGACGACTGTAATGATGGTGCGGCACAGAGACCCAAATCGTCATTTAGTGACATTTCCCTGATACAAAAGTATTTTTACGCATACAAGGGAATACGCTGCCTAGTTTTACACAGGCAGATGTGAGCTTTAACGCTCAACAGAAGACAAAACGAACTGCCACGTCAAAAGCTGCTCTTCGTACAGAGCTCGAGGCACGTCTCTGCATTTAATGCTCAGAATGGTGGCAGATCTCTGCATTAAATGCACGAGATTTGGTTATATTTTCAAAGACTAGGCGAGCCATAATTACGGCTAATACGTCCACATTATCACCTTTGCATATTACGCTATCAGGCTATTTTCAACTATAGGAGCACGCTGTATGCTATCTCCTTGAAATACACCTTCAGGCTATTTTCAGCTATAAGGAGCACGTCGTACGCTATCTCCTTGAAATACGCCAACTCAGGCTATACTTGCATTTGTGCGTGATAAGGCTATTTTGTCTAGAATACGCTCAAGGCCTCAGTCAAAGAAGGAGGATCAGCTATCTTTTATGCTAGCTATCTATCTATGCCTACAAGGCTTCTACGCCTATTTGGCTTCTATGTCGACTCGACAACCACTTGGCTTCTACGCCAACCTGACAACTATTTGGCTTCTACGCCATGTTGACAGTTATTGGCTTCTACGCCAACCTTTTCTACGCAAGGGGCAGTTTTCTACGTGGCTTGCATGCCGTGATCTTCGTAGCAGTTATATGCATTATCTCTTAATGGGACACGCGTCACATGCTTATTCAGAAGATCATCTATACGTGGGTGGCAGTTATTATAACTGTCGCATAAAAAGTGCCACACTCTCCACTGTTCGGCTTTTACGCCGACTGGACGGTTACTGTCACTAAAACTCTATAAATGGAGACCTCTTTTGACAGAGGTCTAAGGTCAAAAATTCCAGAGTTGGTGAACTTAAGGTCGGAAATTGACTTTGAGAGAGAAGAATCCAGAGCGCAGACAGAGAGTAGCGATCGACGATTTTGGCATCGAGCATCCACTCCCTTCTGCAATCTTTGAAGCATCTCCTTCTTCTACAGCACTTCTTCATCATCGTGTGGTCCAAGGGACAAAGTGTTCGACTGTAGATCAGACTCCTATAGCAATATTTACCCAGATTAAAATTTGTACTTAACATCCTCGTATAGGATTAATAGTACTTCTTGTTTGTAAACCTATGAAAGGGTTTTGTATAAACCTAGTTTTATTTCTTCCGTTTATTATCAAACAATGATGATTTATGAACTAGCTATAAAAAGTTAGAAATTAGACTAGGTAAGTAGGTTATTCAACCTAATGCTCATTCAAGCACCAAATACATGCGACACGTGACTCAACAAAAGGTCATCGACACAAAAAGTTTTTAAAAGAAAGCTAGAAAGTCACAAAATTATGCTTTCATATACACAAAACTACAAAAAAATGTTCATATCACACATTATGATTACACACCTGTTTCAAACACAAATAGTTGTATTATATGTCACTATTACAGTTTGAAAGGACACACTTCACATTTATGTAAGGCAAGAAAAATGGTAAATATGAATATGTTTATTTGGATTCCTAAAACTAATTACTGTGGATCCAGATCTGGATAACAAAGTCTTTTCCTAATCGTATAGGTGGAACGCTGTCACGATCCGCACCCGGTTTAGGGCACGAGAGCGTGGGTACGTCCAGCCTACGCCGCAGCATCGGCGGTAGAACGCTGTCTAGGTCAAGTACTATCTAAATAATCTCACACTAGTATCCAACTCCATAAGGAGACACGGATAACAACATACTCAATCACAATTACAGCACGATAAGAATTTGAAGAACAAAAGAGTACAACACAAGACTAATGATAAAACAATCATACCTGATGTCAGTAACAACCAATCTCCAAGTGTCAGAACAAGTCCACTAAGGTCACAGTCTGGAAAAATATTTTCCAGTCAGGAAGGAGCAAAGTACATCTCTAAATAGCAGTTCTATATAAATGACATAAACTATGTAGCAGTTCTAGATGGAAACATACCAGATGCATGTATAGGTACGAGAAATGTACAATGAAAGAAATACTGAAAATACTGTAAGTAAATGCAGGAAAAGAAACATATGTCAAAGAGCAAGAGACCTATGACTAAGTGTGTGAGTACTAGCTTTAACATGTGATCGGCTTGGGACTAGTAAACTCATTACATGGGTTAGTAGGGCTAACCGATGTAACAGTGAGGAGGCATGTAAACTCATTACATGGGTTAGTAGGGCTAACCGATGTAACAGTGAGGAGGCATGTAAACTCATTACATGGGTTAGTAGGGCTAACCGATGTAACAGTGAGGAGACATGTAAATGGTCAGGCCGCACCCGACGTGAGATGTGGGGTGAGCTATGGTACATATAAAGTTGGGTATGATCACATATCTACACTAAAGTACTCCCCAAACCCCCGACTGGTATAGTAGATCCAATCATGGTACGCTATGGCACGGGATTCCCTAAGAAGGTAGCAAATCTCCCCGGGAATCAGTGTCTGTACATGCACAAGATAACAAGGAAAACAAGTCTTGTACAAGCTACACCATGAATAAGGAATAACATCTCATGACGAGATCCGTGTATACCAATCCGTGTAACCATCGTGTCAAGATCATGGATATTTACACTAGATACAGTGAACATAGGAGATATCATAAATTAGAAACTAATCAGAGAATGTACTCGCCTTGGGTCCTTAGCTGGTAAAACCAATGTCCTGTTCCAGAGTATCCCCTGGGTAAACCAACAGTCCTATAAGCATAACACAAGCAAACCACATTTGCATCAGGTGCTACACTAACACATTACAAATATATGAACTCAGGGGCTCTATCAAGTATGGCACTAGTCAACTAGGGTCACCTAGTAATTTAACTATTAATCATATTATCAATAAATAATTTAATACATATATATAGGTACACATTTTTACTCTAAAATACGGTTATATATACATATATACCAATATACATTTATTTATATTAAATACTAAAACATACATTAATACTTAGTATACCAATAAAACGTATATATTATAATATATATAAGTGTCTATTAGTAATTTACAAAAATACGTATTTGTGTGTATACGCTAATAGATGTATATACATATATATTTTTTATACCAAAATACATATTTGTATATATGTATATCAATCAAAAATCCTTATACATAATACATAATTAAACTAATTATATAAATAACTAATTATATATACTAAACTAATGTTGTAATTTAATAAACTAATTGTTTAATAATTTAACTACTGATTAATTAATAATTACTGATTGATGAATTAATTAACTGATAAAAACTAACTGATTAAGATTAATTAACTGATTAATCTGACTAATTAACTAATCTAATTTTACTAACTAATCTAATATATACTAAACTGATTATAAGAAAATACCAAACTAATTAATTGATATTTACTAACTGGTTAATAAATAAATTCCTGATTAATAACAAATTACTGTTTATTAAGAATTAGCTAATCAAATCATTAACTTAAACTAACTATAATTAATTAATTAACTAATAAATCATACTAAACTAATTAAATTTAATTACTAAACAAATTACAATTTTAACTAATTTATTAATAATTCCTAATCTGGTTAATAATCTGATTAAGAATTATTAATCTGATTAAACCTAATATACTTAACCTAATCCCCAATACATACAGAAGAATGAAAAAAAAAGAAAAACTCACGAAGGGGGGTTTCCGTCGGTCGTCGGTGCGGGCTCGCCGAGGCGGTGGCGGTCTGCATCGACGGTGGTCAGCGACGTGGGGCTCGACGTCGGGGAGACGCGGCGCTCGGGTCTGCAGCGGCGGTGGTCGACACCGAGGGGCGGCGGCGTGGAGCTCGAGGCGGCGGCGTGGAGCTCGAAGCGGCGGCGTGGAGCTCGAAGCGGCGGCGGATCTTCTGCGGAGGCGACGACGGCTCCGGGCGGCGCTCGAGGAGGCGGTCGGCTCGAGGACGCGGTCGGCTCGAGGACGGTGGCGTTCGACGGATCTGGCGGCCACCGGCGGCGGCTTCGACCCAGGGCAGCGACAGGGCGGCGACGGCTTCGTTCCAGCGGCGGCCACCGGCTTCAGCGGCGACGGCGGCTCGATCTAGGGTTAGGGCTTAGGGTCTGGGTGTCGGGGTCGTGTCCGGGGCTGGACACGGCGGGGTGCTTTTCTGTGGACGTGTCCGGGTTTGCCGGACACGGAGATGCTGTGTACAGTGGTGGATGTGGAGGTGGTGTCCGGGTGTGTCGGACACGGAAAAGCTGGTTGTAAACTGTAAATCTGGACACAGGAATGAAATGGATACGGTGGGACACCCGGGGTCGGACCCGAGGCCATCACGGCTGACACGGTGATGCTGGACACACGGACACGAGCACACAAGATGATGGTGATGGCTTGTTGGCTTGGGAATTGTGGAGGCTAGCCAATAATTAGGAGATTAGGGTTTCTTGGGAATGGTGAGAAGGAGAACTTAAATAGGGAGAAGGGTGTGGGATAAAGGGTTGCGGGTTGGCCCAATGAGGAATGGCCCAGAATTAAATATAAAGGGGCTTTTCATGTGGGAAGAATGGGGGCGTGAATGGGAGACGGAAAACGATAAATTAAATAGAAAAGAATTTAAGAAAAGAAAAAAGTTTTTAAGAGGCTTTCGATTAGCTACTAATTAAACTCATTTTTTTTTTAAAATATTAGGAAGTACGTAATTCATTTATTTACTACCCCAATTAATTATAAAATTTATTATGAAGAAACACTAGTCTTTTAATTAATTTTATCAAATAACTAACTTTATGATTTCAAGCCAATAAACATTTGAAACTAGAGAATATATATACATTATTATTTATTTATTTTTGTAATACATCGTCATTTAGGAAAAAATGATTTTTATAAAGATTTATAAATTACCTCCTACAATCAAACCTCGTTCTAAATCAAAAATAAAAATTTCAAGGAGAATATTTTATAAAACTCGATATTTTTTTTTTTTTTTTTAAAAAGAATTAAAATCTAATTATTTTGGAAATTGGAAATCGGAGGTTACAAGTCTATCCACCTTAGAAAAATTTCGTCCTCGAAATTTTAGGGATGACTAGGATAAAAACATTTGTTGTTCATAAAGATGAATATATCATTGAAGAAAATATTTCGATAAGGATAATATTTACCAAACAGAAGAAAACATGAAGAAAAGAAATTATGGTTTAAGACAGGAATATCTTGAAGGAATCATGGCTCGGCCTTGAATCCTCTAGAAAGTTTAGGTTTTGGGAAGTAGACATGATCACAAAAACAGATAATTGGAATAATGCACGTTACCTTTCCAAAGTAACTCAACCAAGGAAGACCCAGTATAAAGAATGATATAGACATGAAAGTTATAGCTAATTCGAAAGATACGATCGACAATTTGATTTAAGAAACTTAAATACATCCTTCAGAATGTAATCAAGAGACATCTAATCGCCTTTCTTAATTTCTAGGAAAAAGAGTAGTCTTTACTACCATCTGAAAATAATCCTTCCTTTTTATCCTCGTTCATTTTACTTTTCTCAATCTTGTGATTCATCATTAACTAATATCTATAAAAGTTCAAATTCCACAACTTTATTAGATTAGATCTTCGAATTTCTGAATCAAAAGCCTTATCATCAAATTCGAGTTTGTTTATCTTAACATCAACTATACCTCGATTATTTCTTCGATTTCAATGTTACTGTCATGGTCAAGATTTTAATTTAGATCACAACCTCAATATACCATGATCTAACCTTACGACCTTCAATTATACGATCCCATAATCAATTATTAAAATCTTCTTTACCATGAGCTTTATTTCATTCCATATTTCTTTATCCGTATGTATAATGTTTCCGAATTTTGAACTATATATATATTTTTCCATCCTCTGAATTTATTATCTCAATGTAAAAATTTTTACTACTCCAATCCTCAATATTTTAATTGAATTCCAGTCGTATCATAATCTCCTCAAATTTTTGAGTCAATAACTAAATACAAAATTTACTATCCGATCCTTTTAATTGAAATCCAATCAATGCATATTTATAAAAATCATATCCCAAAAATTTAAATTTTAAACACAATCCATCAATCATCTAACTAAATTCAATTGATGCTTATTCCAATCTAATTCCTCATCTCAAGAATTTAATTTGACACTATTCCATTTTACGATTTTATTTTCTGCTTTTCTTTTTCCTCAATACTCAACGATGCGATGCTTCCAGTATCTTCAATGCAACATTCATACTATATAAAATTTCTATCTTGCAATCAAATAGATAAAATGATAATTTCTCGAATTTCTCAAAATTTTTTTTTTTTTTTTTCATCAATTCAATCATATCAAGACCTCCTTAAAATTAATAAATCCTCAAATTTTTGGCTCTGTGAATTTCTTAATTCTCCCTTTAAGTAAATATTTGTCCTCGAATTTCAATCATACCTCGATTTTCATAAAATTAATGATCCATCAACTCCGTTATAACAACCCCTAAATTCTTTATTTAATTTAATGCTCATCCACAAATTTAATCCTCTTGTCTCCTTTGTCAGTCATAACCTCGTCATAGATCTTTGCTATGGTCAAAACCCAATGATCATGATTTAAGAAAACTCTACCTACAGCCATGCAATTTGAGAAAATATATAGGTCATATGTCTTGTCATGGTATTTCAGTCTCTGTTAAGGTGTACTACTAGTTATATCCTAACAAGGAAATCATGAATACGAACTACAGCACTTAGGGAAATCAATCAATCAAGAGACGGGAACATTAGAAAAAGAACCTGCTAACATATTACTTGTAGTATCTACTATCTCTAACAAACACTTAACTCTAGCACATTCACTAACTAATTCTCATTCATGTACACTGGTACCCACATCAACTAATCATATATTAATATTCATATCTCTCATCTACCAAAAATTAATCCTCAAAATAATCGTCAAGGTTTAACTTCCCGATCCACTTAAATAAAATGCATATACCTCCTCAAAATTAGATACTTCACATCGAAAAAAAATTTAATCACTTCTAGAATCTTGGTAGCCTTAACTAGGTTTAGTGAATCAAATTTAAATCCTCAATATTTTAACAACATAAAATCTCAACTCCTAAAAAAATCTGAAAAATATTAAATTCATTTCCACCTTTTAATTTATAACTCCTCAATGTACATATTAGTGCTCACGGTCTCTGATACTCAAGGTGCACTCAATACCTCTATTGTCTAGAACTGTGTACTAAATTCGTACTGCCCGAATCACTTGCACTATTACCTCCAATGATCAAGTTATCATCCCTGTATTTTTCTTTCATGATTTCAATTTATGTCGACTGGTATATCATCTAATTATTATCACACCGAGTGCTTATTGTTACTAGCACCATTTCCGATAATCCTTGATATAGAATCATTGGCACTCTTGGTATTATATTACTAGCTGCATTAATGGATTATCTCATCAAGCTCATTAGACTCATGATCACCTGTATCCTCTATAACACTCATGTTTCTTTACTCTCATGGGTATGTGTATGGTTCCTCATCTCGATGGTTGTATATGTATTTCCTTCAATCCTTTAAAGCCTATTAAACTAATCCGTGATACGCTTCACAACTTCCATTACTAATCCTGATATTTCTCTACTTATGACATCTCATAAAACCCTTTATACATATACATTTTTTTTTTTTTTTTTTTTTTTTTTTTTTTTTTTTTAACATTTCCGATATCAATCATCAAATTGAACATCATGCTCCATAAATTCTTAACGCAATTCCTGGATACTTAATCGTTTACATAGATCACTCCATTACATCATCATGATTATCCAGGACGGGTAATTGGCTCTGATACTAACTCTGAGAACTATCACTGATATCCCATACTCTCCTTAATTCTCAGTCTCTAATGACACTACTCCTAGAATCACTGGTACAAGGTACTATGCTAAGGGCTAACTCTAGATTAAAGCCTACTGCTCACATGTCCAACTAAGAAACACTTACAACTCACTAGCAACACAGTCAATACTAATACAAGACACAAACAAAATTACAAGCCACTATTTATCATGCTTAACAAGAAATCCTCAAGGAATAGGAGCTCAAAGACTGAATTGAGGACAGAAGGTATCTTTACTGCTAGTAAGGAAAGAAGCGGTGGAACAAAGTCCTGGAATAACAGAAATAGATAAGTCTTGAGATGATATTTTAAGAACCAATTTAGGATACAACCTGATAATCATACACGTCTGTCTAAAATCATGACACTCAGAATCCTCGCCACGCCAGTAAGCATAGATGCGATAAACGATAGGTTTCGTAACTAAGGTATGCACTCTATAATCATGTCGTCTAGAATCTCCGCCACGCCAACCGGTATGGCTGCGAAAGACTCTAAGCTTCATAACTATAGTATGTACATCCAAGTCAGGTTACTACGTTCTCGTCACCACAGCTAATATGGCTGCGGTAAATTCTAGGTTCCATAACCAAAGTAGACGTTCTACCTTCCTCACTGTCCTCATCAATATATGTCATCAGATGATACCGTAAATTCTAGTCCGTAAAATTTCATCTCAATATGAAATCAACTCAACAACGATACCAGGAGTTAAAGTCAACAACTGGTTAACAAGAATCAAACTCAAAAATGATACCAAGAATTTAATTTAATAATTGCTCAACAAGAATCAAGTTCAGTAACAACAAGCGAGAGCGGACGGAAACAAGGAAAGATTTAAATTGAAAATAAGATTCTCATGGGGTCATCCCAGGAAATCTTTCAAGAATTTGTGATTGAGTATCCTCTCTCATCCTAGTATCCTATGTCCT
Source organism: Iris macrosiphon (assembly GCA_036927795.1). Classification (NCBI taxonomy): domain Eukaryota; kingdom Viridiplantae; phylum Streptophyta; class Magnoliopsida; order Asparagales; family Iridaceae; genus Iris; species Iris macrosiphon. Next base: position 61,183,407 of record JAYESA010000003.1, on the reverse strand, counting down.
ATATTTAATAGCAGGTACGCAGTAGTATAACAAGGATGCCACACTACTACGACATCGCACATCTCGCGAAGTCAGACCTGCATGGGCCACCACAAAAACGTGTCACGATCCGCACCCGGTTTAGGGCACGAGAGCGTGGGTACGTCCAGCCTACGCCGCAGCATCGGCGGTAGAACGCTGTCTAGGTCAAGTACTATCTAAATAATCTCACACTAGTATCCAACTCCATAAGGAGACACGGATAACAACATACTCAATCACAATTACAGCACGATAAGAATTTGAAGAACAAAAGAGTACAACACAAGACTAATGATAAAACAATCATACCTGATGTCAGTAACAACCAATCTCCAAGTGTCAGAACAAGTCCACTAAGGTCACAGTCTGGAAAAATATTTTCCAGTCAGGAAGGAGCAAAGTATATCTCTAAATAGCAGTTCTATATAAATGACATAAACTATGTAGCAGTTCTAGATGGAAACATACCAGATGCATGTATAGGTACGAGAAATGTACAATGAAAGAAATACTGAAAATACTGTAAGTAAATGCAGGAAAAGAAACATATGTCAAAGAGCAAGAGACCTATGACTAAGTGTGTGAGTACTAGCTTTAACATGTGATCGGCTTGGGACTAGTAAACTCATTACATGGGTTAGTAGGGCTAACCGATGTAACAGTGAGGAGGCATGTAAACTCATTACATGGGTTAGTAGGGCTAACCGATATAACAGTGAGGAGGCATGTAAACTCATTACATGGGTTAGTAGGGCTAACCGATGTAACAGTGAGGAGACATGTAAATGGTCAGGCCGCACCCGACGTGAGATGTGGGGTGAGCTATGGTGCATATAAAGTTGGGTATGATCACATATCTACACTAAAGTACTCCCCAAACCCCCGACTGGTATAGTAGATCCAATCATGGTACGCTATGGCACGGGATTCCCTAAGAAGGTAGCAAATCTCCCCGGGAATCAGTGTCTGTACATGCACAAGATAACAAGGAAAACAAGTCTTGTACAAGCTACACCATGAATAAGGAATAACATCTCATGACGAGATCCGTGTATACCAATCCGTGTAACCATCGTGTCAAGATCATGGATATTTATACTAGATACAGTGAACATAGGAGATATCATAAATTAGAAACTAATCAGAGAATGTACTCGCCTTGGGTCCTTAGCTGGTAAAACCAATGTCCTGTTCCAGAGTATCCCCTGGGTAAACCAACAGTCCTATAAGCATAACACAAGCAAACCACATTTGCATCAGGTGCTACACTAACACATTACAAATATATGAACTCAGGGGCTCTATCAAGTATGGCACTAGTCAACTAGGGTCACCTAGTAATTTAACTATTAATCATATTATCAATAAATAATTTAATACATATATATAGGTACACATTTTTACTCTAAAATACGGTTATATATACATATATACCAATATACATTTATTTATATTAAATACTAAAACATACATTAATACTTAGTATACCAATAAAACGTATATATTATAATATATATAAGTGTCTATTAGTAATTTACAAAAATACGTATTTGTGTGTATACGCTAATAGATGTATATACATATATATTTTTTATACCAAAATACATATTTGTATATATGTATATCAATCAAAAATCCTTATACATAATACATAATTAAACTAATTATATAAATAACTAATTATATATACTAAACTAATGTTGTAATTTAATAAACTAATTGTTTAATAATTTAACTACTGATTAATTAATAATTACTGATTGATGAATTAATTAACTGATAAAAACTAACTGATTAAGATTAATTAACTGATTAATCTGACTAATTAACTAATCTAATTTTACTAACTAATCTAATATATACTAAACTGATTATAAGAAAATACCAAACTAATTAATTGATATTTACTAACTGGTTAATAAATAAATTCCTGATTAATAACAAATTACTGTTTATTAAGAATTAGCTAATCAAATCATTAACTTAAACTAACTATAATTAATTAATTAACTAATAAATCATACTAAACTAATTAAATTTAATTACTAAACAAATTACAATTTTAACTAATTTATTAATAATTCCTAATCTGGTTAATAATCTGATTAAGAATTATTAATCTGATTAAACCTAATATACTTAACCTAATCCCCAATACATACAGAAGAATGAAAAAAAAAGAAAAACTCACGAAGGGGGGTTTCCGTCGGTCGTCGGTGCGGGCTCGCCGAGGCGGTGGCGGTCTGCATCGACGGTGGTCAGCGACGTGGGGCTCGACGTCGGGGAGACGCGGCGCTCGGGTCTGCAGCGGCGGTGGTCGACACCGAGGGGCGGCGGCATGGAGCTCGAGGCGGCGGCGTGGAGCTCGAAGCGGCGGCGTGGAGCTCGAAGCGGCGGCGGATCTTCTGCGGAGGCGACGACGGCTCCGGGCGGCGCTCGAGGAGGCGGTCGGCTCGAGGACGCGGTCGGCTCGAGGACGGTGGCGTTCGACGGATCTGGCGGCCACCGGCGGCGGCTTCGACCCAGGGCAGCGACAGGGCGGCGACGGCTTCGTTCCAGCGGCGGCCACCGGCTTCAGCGGCGACGGCGGCTCGATCTAGGGTTAGGGCTTAGGGTCTGGGTGTCGGGGTCGTGTCCGGGGCTGGACACGGCGGGGTGCTTTTCTGTGGACATGTCCGGGTTTGCCGGACACGGAGATGCTGTGTACAGTGGTGGATGTGGAGGTGGTGTCCGGGTGTGTCGGACACGGAAAAGCTGGTTGTAAACTGTAAATCTGGACACAGGAATGAAATGGATACGGTGGGACACCCGGGGTCGGACCCGAGGCCATCACGGCTGACACGGTGATGCTGGACACACGGACACGAGCACACAAGATGATGGTGATGGCTTGTTGGCTTGGGAATTGTGGAGGCTAGCCAATAATTAGGAGATTAGGGTTTCTTGGGAATGGTGAGAAGGAGAACTTAAATAGGGAGAAGGGTGTGGGATAAAGGGTTGCGGGTTGGCCCAATGAGGAATGGCCCAAAATTAAATATAAAGGGGCTTTTCATGTGGGAAGAATGGGGGCGTGAATGGGAGACGGAAAACGATAAATTAAATAGAAAAGAATTTAAGAAAAGAAAAAAGTTTTTAAGAGGCTTTCGATTAGCTACTAATTAAACTCATTTTTTTTTTAAAATATTAGGAAGTACGTAATTCATTTATTTACTACCCCAATTAATTATAAAATTTATTATGAAGAAACACTAGTCTTTTAATTAATTTTATCAAATAACTAACTTTATGATTTCAAGCCAATAAACATTTGAAACTAGAGAATATATATACATTATTATTTATTTATTTTTGTAATACATCGTCATTTAGGAAAAAATGATTTTTATAAAGATTTATAAATTACCTCCTACAATCAAACCTCGTTCTAAATCAAAAATAAAAATTTCAAGGAGAATATTTTATAAAACTCGATATTTTTTTTTTTTTTTTTAAAAAGAATTAAAATCTAATTATTTTGGAAATTGGAAATCGGAGGTTACAAACGCTCTACATTACGACGTAATACCAAGGAAGATGTTGGTGATTGCAAAAAGCTACAAAGGGCATCATCATGGCAAATACACCAACATAAATATGACTAATAAAGTCATTCGGTAGCATGCTGAAACTGTTTCTATTTACATTACTTTATCGTATAGAAATTAATTATTTAGCTATGGTTGCAGAATCTTTTTCTTAGATTCTGATATTGTACGAAGAAATACTTTGTCATATTATTTTAAAATTTGAGCTCTCTAAAGGTTAAAATTATTATCGGATAATAGACAAAATGGTCATTCTGTCAACAAAGGTGTAAACAACCATAAGCGACACGGTACTTAAGTGTATTCGGACCACCGCTAGCTGGTAACCCGTCCCTATAGCTAATCTATGACATTTGAGACCTTACTGAGCAACGATGCAGAAAGAAGTATTTACAATCATTTCTAAATTATAATTATCTTCATTTATTCTGTAACGATTACACCTTTACAGGATTCACCGCCATTTAATTTGAATTCTCTATCTTTACTCCATCAGGAATTCAATACTCAATAAATTATGCTAAGACATTTATTTTTGGTCATATCCTTGTATATAGTCTGGTTTCCTATATGTATATGATAATGTTATTGACACTTCTGATACCTCGTATCCTTGACTATTTATTTTCTTATTAGTATGAATTAATAAAATATCTTTACTACACTTGAATTGCGTTAAATCTGAAGTACATTTAGGCTTTGTTTCTTATACCAAGGGGGTACAGAATTCAGACCGAGTTCGGTCCCTAACAGAGTTTGGACCGAACTCGGTCTAGGTATTTCCAGTAGCAGTAACAGCCCTCAGTTTTTTATATAAACCCTTCAAAACCCCTCTTATTTCCCATTCGAACATCCTCCTTTTTACAAAAACCCATACCCTAGATTGGTGTTCTTCATCTCTAAAGGCTATCTCCTCTCAAAACTTTGCATTTAGCGCTCTCATCTTGGTTCTCCATCCCTCTAATCCATCTTTTTGAGGTATATCTTTTTCTTTCTCCTATATTATTTTTTTATGGCACCTAAATTTGAGAAAAAGAAGAGAAAAGCTAATGAAGCCTCCTCTTCTCATCCTACTCATGAGAATGTTCAGTAATCTTTTAATTCTCCCAATATCTCCAACCCCGATGAATTTTATGAATTCATGTTCACATCTCTTGAAGCTTCTAATTCTTTGTTTAGTTAATTTGTTAAGTGAATATTTGTAAGGGTAGATGTAGAAGCATGAAAAAATATTTTTGCAGCTCATTACCTACAAGTCCATAAATAAAGAGCCCTGCCAATGTCGCATATGACTCCTCCTGCGGCCCAGAGCTATGTGCATCCCCTTCATGCACCCAAAAGGCCACACGTCCAGTACACACGAAAGTCTACGTGGCCACATTCCCCCTGACACATGTAGAATGAACTGACAGTATTAAAGTTGTGCCACGAGGAGAAGACGATTGCGTCACCCCTATGTCAGCATAATAAAATGATTCTGACTAATGACGGCGTGATAAATTCAACGTATTTGTTGACCACAGAGGTCTCCTGAACCTTGTGTATCATCTAGTATGCCTATGCCCTTGAGAGGTCACCTGCGCATCACCCTGTATGCTCATGTCCCTCAGTGGCCCCCTGCGCGTTAGCTTACGCATGCATGTCTCTTAGCAGTTCCTACGTGTACTGCTCTTTATGTGTAGTATACGCTGGCACTCGATCTACTACATATACACATCACGTATAGTTCTTAGCTGTCCCATTATGGATCATGTACGTGTACCATGCCAACCGCCGCATAGAAGATCTTATCAATAAACAATAGCCCGCCATGTGTCCATAAAATTCGTACAGTTACAGATTTGGAGGAGTCAATTACGACCAAGTGTTAACTTCATAGATGTCCGCCTTCCTATGTATAATCAGTATACACGAATAACCCTATTTTGGGTGAGTTTTCTAGCCGCAATCCCCTCAGCAGCACCATGTGCATATAGCCAACCAAATGGCTATAAACAGATAGTTTCGATACCATTCCAAAGGGGACTTCTTGAGAGCTTCTGCCGGAGCCCTCAGCGAGGAAGGGGAGGGTCCCTTTGCTGCCCAAGACTGCTAGCAGAGGAGAGCCAGTAAATACTCACCCCACTCTCGCGTTAGGACGTCACAAAAAAGGAGGAGACCACCACTACGACCATAAAAAGAAAGGAGAAGAAGATAGAAGTGTCCCCTGAAGCCTCGTCAACCTCCTTGGTCCCAGATCGTCAACGGAGTAAAGGAGCCGCTGTAGAGCTCGATCTCCACTGCCATATTTTTCTAGATTTTTTAATTGTACTTAGGTTCTTTTGTATTAGAAAATTCTTGTACTATTTTTCATTTTCCAATGAAAATATTTCACACAACTTTCTTCCACGAGTGTTGCTTTTGGCATTTTTGACAAAAATGATGACTATGCTGGAAAGAGCTTCTCATCCAAAGAGAAAATGGTGACGCAATCCGACGTGACCAAGTTGGGTTCGAGTCAGAGGATGTTAGTCATTTTCTATGACCAACAGGCATTCGAAGACATGCTGGACAAGCCGAGCTCTCCAATGTGGCCTGTACAACCTCGAAAGACACTCAAGATTCGGGCCGCCAAGGCCGCCGTGCTGTACCAGAGATCGGTGATCGATACATTGTTAACCCTAACCTCATATGCACATATGGATGACAAGTATCCCACCAACAAGTCGAGTTTTTCGATGAGGCCAATACGACCTCACAAAGATCACAAGATTTGGGTTGCCAAAGCAACTGCCCACACCCGAACGCCATTCAAGAAGTATCGCAACCTTCGTCGCAGATGCACATGAGGTTGGAGTACATCCTATCTCCATCTCCAAAGATATTCTCAAAAAAGTCGATGCTAGATCGCGAGAAGTGTGCCCGCAGCGGGACTCAAGCAAGTAGAGATGCTCCATCCCCGAATGCAGGTGCATACAGCCTTACAGGAACGACGCTGCCTCACATAAGGATTCCTATGGTCCCGACTTGGACTCCCTGTACTATGCGCCTAAGGATGCTGGTTTAAGGAAACCCAAAGTATCTCGAGCCTTGCGCGCTCAAGGGACTGCACCGCCTGCTCTCGAAAAGCATGTGCCATTGGTCGTCATGTGCACTATTGATGGAAGATTATATAGGTCTAACCTAGGCACTCATGCGCCAAAAGTGGGTCGAGCTACAAACATTGTGATGACAAGTCGAGCTACAAAAATTGTGATGTCAGACCATGCACCCAGCTTGGCTGCGGGCATGAAGTATGTTTGTCTCACGTTAAGTCTTCTACTAATGATCCAGTTGCAGTTTCTGCGAAAGAACTGGGTCAGGGAGCAAACATTTCACTCTCACCTCCCTGTATAAGGGTTTCCCGAGCGCATAAAATGAGGGTGTAAGTGAAGCTTCGATCGTCTAATTTACGTAACGTGATATGTCACAAGCATTAGACGAGAGAAGTAACCCTCGTGCACGATATGACACCTCATAGGAACACTTGTGACAACATTATTATCAATTGTTCTTGCCCTAAATCACCAGTTCTTCCAACCAGACAGTCGGTGTTCCAGCGGCTACAACTGCAGTGCCAACCCAACGATATCCCCGAAGGCAACTCTGCGATGAGGAGGAATTGCCTGTCGCTTCATGTTGCTCTATATGTAGGTCTCCTCCTATAAAGAAGATCTCGAAGAAATATTCACCCAACCTAAGGGTGTCGGTTGGCACACCGCGAAGCCATCCGCTGGAAAGCAAACAGGTACCTACTATGGGGGTATTCCAGGGCACACGCTCGAGAACAAGGACATGGGTAGCCATGCCCTCCCCACCGAGGTTGCAACTGGAGCAGGGGGTGGTAGTCCTATGGTATTCTATGTCAATCTGTCCTATCAAGAGGATAATGAATCTCTACCCACGGATAACATCTTATCTGGGGTAGTCATACCTTCCACGATGAGCCCACAACTGAGACTAGGGGTAGCAATCCTTCTAATAATAAAATGACAAAAAATTGCCCATTCTACCCGAGGACAATAAGACTCTAACATTTGAGGCAGAAAGTGAGGCATCCACCTTCCCGTCCACCTCCACCCACATTATGCCAGTATACATGGTAAGAGACGAGCATAACGTGGAAACCAGTAACCAATAACGCCTTGAGGCACTAGAAGCCATGATGCAGGCACTCAGAACTTTAATACAGACTCTGACTCACATAGTGCTGGAACTCAGAGAAAACTTGGTTACAACGCAGCTACAGGCCCCGGGACGAACTAACCTAGATCAAGGGACCAATGAAGAATCTAGCATTCCTGATCCGTCTCCACATATCGCGAACAGCCAGACCGTACCTCGATCTTCTTTCGCTCTTCTGCCAGATGATATCCAGGAGAATCATTGGGACTTGCATACCTGAATTGATGCTCGGGATAATCAAGACAGGCTACCGAAGCTTGGGATCTAGATGTCACGTCCCGATTTTCTCAAGGGCTGATCGTCCTCGCTTAGTACCTTGCGGATCCGATTGCCCTCGTATGGGTGTAATACCGTGCATGCCTATGTTGCACTTGCACATGGCCAAAGTTTTGAATAAGAGCAAGTAAGCTATTCAAGACGGGAGCAGTGGTTCAATATTGTAGAAAGGTAAAGAACACAATAGTATAAAAAATAAGCTCTTTATTGATATTCAAGATGTGTTACATGCGGTGCTTAGCAACGATTATAATTCCCTCAAGCTCTATTTTTGTCGTGTATAATGACATCATTCAATACATTATATCCCTTTATACAAAATCTGCTTAAAATATCTCAATACGGCTCAAGGAATCTACTCCAGTTTTTTGGGTCCTGGGGATGAGGCTCGATCATCGCTTCTACGAACGATCCAGTACCTGCGAACAAACAAACTAGGAGGGGTCAGCACTTTTGGGAAAGTTCTGGTGAGTATAAAATAAACAAACAAAAGCAACATTCTCTAAAACTAACACTAAGTAAACATGTGGCAAAATATTACATTACTACTGATCTTGCTACTTTTAGCTTGGTTTATTTCATAAAACACAATATTAGAGTCATATTTCTTCTTTCAAAAATATATCTTTAAAAATAGTTTGCATAATCAATACATTCAAGCATGTTATAGAGAAAGTGTTCTATTATGCAGTGCGCAACATGTATCGTGAGCCATATTCATTTAATTTTTAGGAACATAAGCTATCTCTAGTGGACTGTTCATCTCCATTCAAGGTAGTAGTGCATCTAGTAGACTATTCAGTTCAATTTGATGACCACTAGTATATTCAAGTTAAATATGCAAGCCTAGGAGCAATACAATTTTCAAGCATAATAAGAAATTAGTGTATCACTTATTAAGTGATCCTTATCCTTCCCTTTACGGTTATCCCTGCAACATATATACAAGTTAGAAATAATTCGCATATACATATGAGTTATATTTCCTGTTTGTCCGTACATCAAACAGTTAGGTATGCAAGAAGACTAACCTAGCATGCGCCCTAAAAATATAATGGTCCCCTCTACGGGATTAATAGTTGGGATGTATAATCCCATCTCACTAATAGACCTATATATACCCTCCCATAAATAAGGACTTCTAGCCTTTGGGTATCCAGGTCCTACTAGGCCGAACGATATCCAGTGCCCCATGAACCGCTCGAGAGATAAACCTTGTGCACAAGTTATCCAGACCACATGCATGATGTAAACCCCCTCGATTTATTCTGTAGATAGTTAGGATAGATTTAGAAAATTTTGGTTTTTTGGTAGCAGATGTCGAGATTTAGAGTAGAGATAAGTTTATCTGGTATTTAATTTAATTAATTAAAATCCTTGGCGTGCCCTATCATTGTTTGATTAATCGGAGCCCAATATCAGCCCATAAATTCTATCAGGCTATTGTACTTTCGACTTGACTCGCCAAATTAGGCACTGGACTTTTCCGTCTTTTAAAATCAGTTTTGTGTGCTCTAAATTTAATTGCGCAACATTCCGAAAATTATAACCCATATTTAATTTATGTCGGACACCTGTGTTGTTATCCTAAATTTTGAGATACCAACTTAACCCGTTGAGTCGGACCAACTAAAGGGTCCAAGACTGACTCCAAGCCCCCACCATTTTTGGCCTTTGCGTCATTTTCGGATTTTGACCCCAAGTGCCCCCAATTAATTTAAATTTGTGGGACACTTTATTTCTATTTAAATCGGGGATACCAACTTTATAAATCCCATTTTAAATCCTAAATTAATCCCAATGCTTTTCTAATTAAACCCGTGCCTAACGCACAATACCCTCTCACCATAAAAATTACTAAACATATTTTTCTCCACAGTTTTTGTGTCATTTTATGTGTCCATGCAATTTCTCGAATTTACGGGGCGAAGTTGCAATTATTGAATTTGTGTGTCATCACCCTATTGGCCATAATCAATGGAGAGGTCCCAAAATGGGGTCTCATTCTCACCCATCCATTCACCCCTTCATGAAGAAACCCACTTCTATTCATGACAAATCACAACCCTCCATTTTGAAAGACACCATCACAACCCTCCATCCCCTTCACAAACCCCTATAAAACATCACCTCATCCCCACCCTCACACATTCCAATCGGCCCTAATCCCAAGGCAAAACTCCTCTCTCTCTCCTCACTCCTTCATTTAAAACCCTCCATGCAAAGCTTCTCCACTCTATATTATTTTTCATTCCTCTTCTTCCTTAGTCTCTTCTTCCTCATCTGAGTTTCCTCCCTGTGGAAGACCCGTCGGCCGCTCCGGCACGCTGTTACTGCTCCGCCGGACAGTGCGCCCCCCACGCTCCGGCTGCAGTCCATCCCCCCGCTGTGTGCTTCCCTCCGGTCACCTCCCTAACCCGACCCAGCGGCTGTGCTCACCCCCGGCCACTGAGAAGCCCCCGACCCGAGGTTGAGCGTCCCCCCGCCGCCGCGCTGTGCCGTCCGACCTTCCCGCTAGCGCAGACCCTCCCGCTGTGCATCCCCGTCCGGCCAGTTTATTCACCTCCTTCCCGTTCGATCTATCCCAGCCATCTCACCTCTTCCTCACCTCCTTCTTCATCACCACCACTACCACCATCATCACCACCACTACCACCATCACCACCACCCCTGGCCACCTTCTCCGGCCGTACCCGGCACCGTCGTCACCAAGGTCGATTCTTCACCTATCTCCATTTATTTCCAGATTTGTCTTGATTAATTAGGATGGTGTTCATATATATTTGCTATGCTAGCTAGGGTTGTTGGATTACATATGTGGATGGTTAGTGTAATGTGATAAATAAAATATATGGTTGAGATAAATATATAGGTTATGTTATGATGATTAAATATTAACATGGATGAGAATTATGTTAATGAAGATTAAATATGAATATGGATGAGGTTGTGGTTAATGAGGTGAATATATTTCTAGTATTTATGTAGTGTTGATGTAAATGATTAGTGTAGTGTAATACTTGAACTACAGGATTAATGTTTATATTGGCTAAGGCTAATGATGATTAATGCGAAAATGGATCTTTATGACTTGAGGTGGTGTTAACATATTTTAGGGTTTATTTAGTGTAGTGACCTTGTAACTTATGTTTTATGAAGATGAATTTGGATGTGGTACTTGGATGAAAATTAGGGTTGGCTTCTACATAAATTATCACAATTTAATTAAAAATATGTGCTCGAGGAGAATAAAGTTTTGACCTTGGAGCCAACTAATCGGGATGTATCGTACATGGTGGAAATGTTAGTTTATTTTTAGAGAATTAAAATCGAGGAGAGTGTACCGATGATTAGCTGAGTTGACCATCGTACCGATAGTCAACTGTAGTCAACCCCCTAGTGACTTGTCCCTGTGAGTCATAGCTGAGACTGAGTTTAGGTGTGGATGTGTGTAGCACCCCTGTCTGTCGTAAATAGATTATTGATTCTGGTTTGTAATTCATCTCTAGGTACTGCGGGACCTGAGGACTTGGACGCGGTAACAGATCCCCCACATCAGCAGCCGCACGCAGGCAAGTGTACCTTGCCACCCTGTATTTCAGTTTACAGATATTTGTTGTTCTTTTTGTACTTCGTGCACATATTTATGTTGGCGTTCGATACTCCGCGTCCGATTCACAACCGGGTGTTGATATTCAACATAACATCTTAGAATAATTGATGGATGCTTCATATCACCTCGATGCAGGTACCTGAGTACATCGATACCCCAGGACACACATATACACCGTGATCGTGTCATATTCCTGTTTCCTGATACTGACATCATGATCAGAGACTGGGACGACCTTAGGGTCGCGTCTGTTGAGTTAATTCTGTGTGTCGAGACTGTGTTAGAGGTTCAGGTTCAGCGCACAATCGTTGACCACTTGGGAAGGGGAAGACACTTACTAGACGTTTGGGCTACTCTACACGCGCTTATATATGTATATTTAGTGATCCTATAATATAGTGTAGTGGTAACACCCGTGTGTCTCTGTGCTTGGAGCTACGGTACGACCCGTGTGTCTCTGTGTTCGGAGCTACGGTTTTATTTTGGACAGCCCACGCGTCGAACATTGTCTTTAAACTGTGTCACACTTGTTTGGTTATGTTAGTTTACCCTGTTGTTGCACTTGTACTATCTGTTTACCTGGCATATTGTATTTTTGTACCTTGTTACGTTCCTCTGAGGACCTGGTTCCCTTCCAGGTGTAGGCTACGAGGATTACCCGGAGGAGTACGGACCGGGCATCTATCCAGCAGCTGTACTCACTACTGAGGATGAGGTCATTCCTGAGGACTTCGCTTGATCGCTGGTAGTGACTCTTTCCATGGGACGGTTTCATTACCTAGTTACCTGCGGCCGTCCCAAGTTATCTTATTGCTTACTTTCTTTCCAGTATATTTGTACTAGCGGGTTTGTCCCCGTATGACTACTCTAGTATTTGTATTTGATACTTGTCTGGATATTTCCTTCCTGCACATTAGTTGTTGTATTTACTTCTATTGTGCTCTTATATTGCTGCTTGTGGATGAGATTTATATGGAGTATACTTGTGTTATGTGATGGGTTATTTATTGTACTTCACAGCTTAAGTGTACTCCGACGGGCCCATTAGTTTGGAAAGCCCGCCGAAGTACACTGCTGGCCTTTGCCACGTGTCTCGAATCCTTATCCATGGAACTGGGGCGTGACACATGAATGCAAGTTCCTATCAGATAAACTATATGATGCACATATTTATGAACGAGCAAATATTTTAATCAAACGATAAAGGTAGAGCTCTCAATTCTTTTGCCTAATTGCCACACCCTCCCGTAAATAAGGACTATTCAAGCCTCGGGGTTGACTATTAGTCTCGATGCAGCAATTTAAGTTATTCACTCTATTCTATATTTTATATTGCGATCAATGAAACATATTCAAGCAGTCTAGTTATTTTAACAAGTAACAAGTAAGAACAGTTTTATAAATCTAGTATTTATTTCTATCTCCTTCAGTATGATAAGGAATAGGCAAGCAGTTTTCGTTTATTAAAGTATGGAAGCAGTTATTATATCTCTTTTATAACTAATCTTGCAAATACTACTCTTACTTAGCATACTATGGATTCCCAAGTTCAAGCAATCTTTTACTCTTCTTATTATCAAGGCAGTAGTTCGTTCAATAACCGTGTCAGTGTAACCTAGCAGGCAATATTCTATACTTTTCTTAGCAAGGAAAGGGTTTGTTCATTAGACAAGCAATATAAGTACTTTTAATAAGCATGCAGAGTCAGGTTGTATCATTCTTCTTAGGAAACATATCTCCTTAGAACAAGCAGTATAAAACTCAATTTCATTATTAAGGCGTGCAAGAATCAAAGAATGAAGTTCGGACCACTCACCCAGATCAATCGTCTTGTGTTTCGATCGGGAAACTCTTCGAGAAGGTTTCCGCTCGAGCCAGCCAAGAGATATCTCTTGTACATAGTGCCAACATGTAGTGGGATACTACACCGGCAACCCTATCCTCCTGAGTGGGATAACATGGTGTACCCTCCCAAGTATAACCCATTATCTCTGACTATATTTGATGGAAAGATGTCACCCTATCAATACATGAGATACTTTCAGTCCACAAAATTGCCACCTATCTCGGGATGATTCCTTACTCACAAAATTGTTCGTCGAAGCACTATCTGGGTGTAGAAGTATGAAAAATCTTTACCATGCACCAACAGTAATCAAGATCCATGCTCTGTAGTAATCAAAACCCATGTGCCAAAGAGATCAAGTGCTATGCGCCAACCGATTCATAACACGTGTTCCCTTGTGCCAGCAGTGTCATACGCCACTAAGTCTCTCATGTTCCCATGTGCCAACAGTGCCATGCGCCACTATTCCTTTAATAACTTTTTATGCGCCAAGTGGTAGTGTTCCTAAAGAACAATCTCAACCATTAAAATTATGGTATGTCACGTGTCACGAGTATTATAGGCATCAATAATCCCAGATCTTAACTTGCCATGTGGCAGCAATAACACATCATGCGCCTACAGAGCCATATACCAATATGTAACCCGCATATATGTGCCTACATAAGGCCTTCTGAAGGCTATAAATAGTTGGTGTTTCCTACATAAAAAGGGGACCATGAGGACAACCACGAAGAAATATAATAAAGTGAGAAGGAAAAAAAGATCAAAGCGGCGTTCGAAGCCTCGTCAACCTCCTTGGTCCCGGATCATAAACGGAGTAAAGGAGACGTTGTATTGCTCGATCTCCACTATCATACTTGCCCAGATCTTATTTTTTATTGTACTTAGATCCTTTTGTTTTACGGATTCTTTTGTACCCTTTGTCAAATCCTAATTAATAGGAAAAGTTTGTTGGACTTTACAACCCCTTATTTTTTTGGCGATGTCAAAAAAAATGACGACTCTGCTAGGGAAGATCTTCTCCTCCAACGAGAAGCTGGTGATGCAATACGATGTAACCAAGTTAGGTTCCAATCAGAGGATGTTGGTCATTCGCTTTTGTCAAGCCCCGATCCTGAAGGTCCTAACAACGCCCCCGTCGGGCGCGAATCACCACGCCCATGCGCTACCGCGGGACGTATATTTTTGCCATCAACACGTGATACCGTACGAGCCTAGGGTTGCGCTCGCACAAGCCAACATCGTTAAAGTTGTGGCTATCAGCAAACCGATCGAGTACGCTACAGAGGGACAGTATTATAACAAAGAATCTATCTAAGTATACAGAACAAATCTCAAAGTACGAGGTTCTCTGAATATAATGGCATAATTCTATACATTATGTCCCTATATACAAAATTAGCTCAAAATATCTCGATATGGATCAAGGCATCGATACCAGATTTTTGGGTCCTAGGGATAAGGCACGATTATAGCTTCCTCGGATGATCTAGCACTTATAAACAAGCAAACTGTTGGTGGGTTAGCACTTTGGAGAAAGTACTGATGAGTATAAAATCAACGAACAGAAGCAACATTCACTAAAAATAACACTAAGAAATTATGTTATATAATATTACATTACTAGTGATCTTTCTAGTTTTACCTAGGTTCATTACATGCAGTACAGGAGCAGAGTCATATTACTTCTTTTGGAAACATTTTTGAAATCAGAGTTCATATTAGATTGCATTCAAGCACACAAGACAAGTCTATTATTCTACTATCATCATGTCTCATGAGATATACTCAAAGACTCTAGGGACAATGCACCATCTAGGAACTATCTTTCTATCAAGCAAACAAGATGAACTATCTATATGATTTCGGTCCCCGAGAAACTCATGATTAGTAGCAGTAATCTAGCTAACTAATGACTCATTTATCTGATGCTATTAGCAATTATGACTCATGGTTGCTCTTCACTAAAATACGCTCAAAATAGCAGCCGTGACCAAAATGCAGCTCTACAGTAATAGTCATTGTCCAACCGATACAAATTTATGAAACACTATCAGATAAACTCTATGATGAAGATGATCAAGATCAAGAAGACTATCAATCCTTCTCTGTGCGGTCAAGCCGCCATCTTTCTTATCAAGTTCAAGAACAAAGTAGTTCTATTAATACACAAGCGATAAGAAAACATGTTAAAGCAATCCCTTACTCTTCTTATTAGCATGGCAATGTTCTTCTATTGACAAGCATTCAAGTTCTAGCCAAGCATGTAGTTATATTATTCATGCAACAGAAATAATAAACTTTTTAGCAACATGCATTATAAAACTCAGATTCATTATTAAGGCGTACAAGAATCAGAGAATGAAGTTCTGTCTACTTACCTAGATCTCTCATTTTCTGTTCAACAATGAGCTCTTCAAGAATGTTTCCTTTTTGAGTCAGCAAACCGATATCCATTGTTCATAGTGCTAACATGGAGCGGGGAACTACATACTTACCCACCAAAAAAAAGTTTCGTCCTCGAAACTTCAAGGATAAACTTTCGATATCCAGAGTAGCGATAGTCCTCATCCCTCACCATCCACAATCAAAAACTCTAGCAAACCACAAGCACGAAATCACAACTCTCAAGCAATAAATCAAATCCAAAAAACTTTTGCTAACATCTTTAAGAATATCTATAGACTTATTGTATGGAAAGCTCTATGTAGCAATGATATCAATGGCAAGGAATCATCATACTAGAACAGCATCAAAAAGGGCATAAGGCCAGAGAATCGAGTCGTTCTAATACCATTCTGTCATGCTCCGATCTCGAGGGTCCCGACAACGGCCCCGTCGGGTGCGAATTACCGCCCCCTGGCGCTTCCCCTGGACATATATCGTGTTCCATCGAGGTGTGATACAGTACGAGCTTGGGGTTGCACTCGCACAAGGCAATATTATTAAAGTAGTGGCTATCATCGAACCGATCGAGTACGCAGCGGAGGGATAGTGTTGCAACCAATAATCAATCTGAGTATACAGGAAAAATCTTAAGGCATGAGGTTCTCTCAAAATAATGGTATCGTTCTATACATTATGTCCCTATATACAAAAGTAGCTCAAAACATCTCGATACGGCTCAAGGCATCGACACCAGATTTTTGGGTCCTGGGGATGAGGCACGGCTATCGCTTTCTTGGATGATCCAGCACCTACGAACAAGAAAACTATTGGTGGGTCAGCACTTTAGAGAAAGTACTAGTGAGTATAAAATCAACGAACAAAAGCAACATTCATTAAAACCAACACTAAGTAATTATGTTAAAAAATATTACAATACTAGTAATCTTTCTAGTTTTACCTAGGTTTGTTACATATAGTACATGAGCAAAGTCTTATTACTTTTTTTTGAAACATCTTTGAAATCAAAGTTCATGTTTGATTGCATTTAAGCACACAAGACAAGCCGATTATTCGACTATCAGGGTTTGCGTAGCGTGTCTCGTTAGCTATACTAAAATACTCTAGGGATAATGCACCATCTAAGAACTATCCTTCTATCAAGCAAACAAGATGAACCATCTATATGATTTTGGTCCGCGAGAAACTCAGAATTAGTAGCAGTAATCCAGCTAACTAATGACTCATTTATCTGATGCTATTAGCAACTGTGACTCATGTTTGCTCTTCACTAAAATATGCTCAAAATAACAGCCATGACCAAGGTTCAGCTCTGCACTAATAGCCATTATTCGACCAATGCGAATGCATAAAATACTATCAGATAAACTTTATGATGTAGATGATCAAGATCAAGAAGACTATCTATCAATCTCTGTATGGTCAAGCCGCCATCTTTCTAATCAAGTTCAAGAACGAAGTAGTTCTATCAATACACAAGCGATAAGGAAATATGTTCAAGCTATCCCTTACTCTTCTTGTTAGCATGGCAAGATTTTTCTATTGACAAGCATTCAATTTCAAGCCAAGCATGCAGTTCTATTATTCATGCAACGAAAAAAATAATCTTCTTAGCAACATGCATTATAAAACTCAGATTCATTATTGAGGCATGCAAGAATCAGAGAATGAAGTTCTTCCTACTCATCTAGATCAGTCATCTTCTAATTCAAAAAGGAGCTCTTTAAGAAGGTTTTCTTTTTGAGTCAACAAACAGATATCTTTTATACAAAGTGCCAATGAAGAGCGGGGCACTACAGTTTTGACCAACAAGCATTTGAAGACATGCTAGACAATTTGAGCTGTTCAACGAGACTCATTAGACTCGATAAGACTCACAAAATTTGGGATGACAATGACGCTGAGCCTCCCCCAAAGTTGCTACCCGATGCATTGTCCACCCCCGCCGTATATGCACATGCGGTTGACCTGTACTCAGCCAACAAGTTTAGTTCTTCAACGAAGCCCGCACGACCTCATAAAGCTCGTAGGATTTTGTTTACCAAAGGCGCCGTGCTTGACCCAAAATCTGTTCTAGAAGTGCCACCAACCTTCGTCGGAGTTGCACAAGAGGTTGACGCGTAAACTACCTCCAACTCCAAAGACGTTCTCAAGAAAGGAGGCGCTAAATCCCGAGAGGCGTATCCACAGCGGGACTCGTGCTGGAGGAGATGCATCGTCCCTGAATGTAGGCACATATGGCATTACATAAGCGATTATGCCCCACATAAGGGTCCCTATTATCCTGACTTAGATTACATATACTATGCGCCTAAAGGCGTTGGTTCACGGAAACCCAAATCAACCCTAGCCATGCGTTCTCTAAGGGGTGTACAACCAGTCCCTCAAAGGTATTCACAATTGCTTATCATGCATGCTGCTGATGGAAGACTTTATAGGGCTAACCCAGGCGCTCATGTGTCGGATGTGGATCAACCTATAAAGCTTTTCCAAACCCACTTGGATGTCGTAGTTGCACTTAAACCAATTCAGGGAGCACACATTTAAATGAGAGACCCATGCGCTCTATTTGGCTACGCGCACGTAGTGGGTTTATCTCACCTCAAGCCTTCAATCAATGATCCAGTTGTAGTCTCTACGGAAGAATTAGGTTAGGAAGAAAATACTCCACTCTCCCTCCATAAGTAAGGTTTTTTTGAGCTCATAAAATAAGGGTAGGAGTGAAACTTCCATCATCTGATTTACTAAATATGATTAATCACAAGTGTAAGGCGAGAGAAGTACTCCTCGCGCATGATGTGTCCCCTCGAAGACATACTTGTGCCAACCTAATCATCAACTTTTGCTGTACCAAGGCGCCAGTCCCTCCAACCAGACAATCACTGTTTTAGCAATTGTATCCTATGGTACCGAACCTGCGACATCCGAGGAGACAACCATACGAAGAGGAGGTGTCACGATCTGCACCCAGATATTCGGACACGAGTACGTAGTTATGCCCCACCTACGTTGCATAATCGACGGTAGAACATTGTCTGTATCATTTCTAACTATCTAACATCTCAACAATATAATATGGTACCAGTCAATCATCTCAACTTCAGACGGAGGAGTAATATGGTATCTCACAAGTATAACTAATCTCAATCATAAAACAAACAAAGGAAGATAATGCACGAATGGAATAGCGAAGGAAAGAATAAGATATAATCCACACTCTAAAATAATAATACAAACTGTAAATCTCAATAAATAATAGTCTAATACAATCAAATACAAATAAACTAGATCTCCTCGGGCTCTGCAACTAAGTCCTCATAGTCTATAGGATTATCCTCTAAAGGTACGCAGTCCTACAGCCCGTAGAATGTGGGACACTACTCTATAAGCCAATCATCTGGAAAATAGATCCAGTCAGGATTAGAATAAAGTATATACCTCTGAAAGCAGTTTCAATAGCATAATCGAGCATATAAAACAGATATAGAAATGAAATACAAGATCACTAAACATATGAATGAATGAACAATAGATATACAGGTAATATACGAGAATATAAATCAATAATATGAATATCAGCAATATGATAAAATAACTACAATCTAAACTAATATGCCTCAGAATACAAGTTCATTATGTGATCGGGTTGGGTGAACATGATCAGGTAAGACGATTACAAGAGAGGTATGTAACCAGAATATACACGATGTAATAATGGGGCTTTTATCACATAATCAATTTCTACTCTCCCACTCCCAACTAATATCGATGGATCTAATCATGACACACTATGAATACGAAATATAACCACTGAACATGAGTAGTGGATGTACACGAATATCATAACCACTGAACACGAGCGGTAGATGTACACAAATAAGCATACTGAATACGAAGAGTATGTACACATAAAATATAATCAATACCTAATATACACGATGAGATACATGTACACGAGTACCCGCTAAATACGGTAGGAGATAACATCTCCTGACGGAATCCATATAGTACCAGTCTATGAAATTACTATGTCGGAATCAAGTATACAATTCTAGAACTTGCACATATACAATATTATGAATTGAAAACTATCAGAAAAATGTACCCGCCTGAAGACCTGAGCAAGGTGTGTCTCTCGATACCCAAGATGGTGTCACACAGACCTATATATGGTATGTTGCATCAATAAAATGTTCAAGAATGAAAATCAGTTAAGTTAATGTAATTCTATGTCAATAAGCCATTTCTAGGTCAAACCAATGAAATCTAGGTTACAAGAGTCTAACACTAGGTCACTAAGTCTATTCATTATGAAACCAAGCTATACTAGCTAAGCTAAGATACAAAAAGACACTCAAAAAGCCGTATCCTAAGATACGCAAGTTTTCGTATATGAAAATAATGTTATATATATATATATATATATATATATATATATATATATATATATATATATATATAAGTCATTAATTATGATACCATATCAAACAATGAAAATATGATACCTTGGCATTGCACAAATGCGTATCACACCTATCTCGATACCCAAACTCAATACCTTGGGTATCGACCGAATACCTTGGTAACACCTTGGTATCCCGAGGTAACCCAAACCACTATTGATATAGCTAATACATATATATAAATACCTCAAACACTAGCTATATTATGTATCTAAACTACTAACAATATACACTACCTATTAGTATATGTATAGACTAACTATATTAATATATCTACTACTAACATGAACAACTAAATCATCTAATATCCACCAACCACTAGTACAACTAGTATACATAGCTATATATATATTAACTTAATCAATACTTATACACATAGATACATATATAGCTAAATATTTACTAATACCTTAATATTAAACTAACTAATACTAATATACCTATCTCTCTAAACAAACTCTAACACAATAAAATACTAAACCAAGTAAGCTAACTACCCAAAACAACTATACCTGAACTGAAACCTACTGAAACTGATACCTAGCTAACACAAATATATAAAACCCAACTAAACAACTACTAGCTAACTCAAAACCAAACTGAATCGAAGTTCTCTGATACCTACACAGAACTGTGCATTAAAAAACTGTACAGTTGTCTGAAACCAATTCTGTGCAATGGCCCGAGCCCCCTCCATGCTGGTTGTATAGTTGGCTGCACGAGTGCAGCTGCATAGTGCCTCAGAGCTGCAGCTGCTGCCCTTCGTGCACTGATCAAATGCATTGCTCGATTGATACCCGCACCTGTGTGAACTAATACTGAACTCCCTGCCTCTAGCTCCTCACACAGTTGAATGCTACTTATGCTGCTAGGCATTCAGCTCGAGGCTGCAGTGGTTTCCTGGTGTGATGCACCCTTAGAGAGTTCCTTGCTCACTGCTACTGTCTGCTACTGTGCCCTCCTTGAGCACTGCCTCAAGGCTGCTGACCTGTGCAGATGACTGTCTCCTTAGCTGCTGAACTACTACTAATCCAATAAGCAGTGTGCTTCAGCACTCTTGCTCGAGCAGTCCTCTTCCCCTTACTGCTGAAAACTGAGTCTCTTCACACCACTGACACACACTCACAGCCATACCACTCACACACAAATACATATACGTATATACATATAAGCACTCACGCACACATAGGTAACTAGCTATATTTATGTATCTATCGACACATATATATACATATATTTATAAGTATATAAATCCCTATATATATATGTATAGATACATATAACATCTCTCAAACATATCAATCTATATATGTGTGTGTATATATATATATATATATATATATATATATTTATACTCTCTATAAACACAACACAAATAACATACAGATAAATATATACAACACATATATATAAATATACCTATAGATATAAATAATACTATATACACTATTGTATACATGTATATATATTACATAAATAGCAAATATATATATATATATATATATATATATATATATATATATATATATATATACACACACATGTACGTATAACAAAGAGGACAAAACATCAAACACGTGGAGTATACCGCACCCGTATCACACTAACTCTATGATACGCTTGCGATACGGCCGCAACACACAACCAAACGTATCCCGGAGGATACGAGCAAGTCTAATACACTAATTATGAATAATACATATATTAATTAGATTAACTACGTATCTGTGTCATAATGTGATATGCACAAGTCCCCGTGTCGGAGGAAAACTCCTAAATTAACCTGTTTTATCAAATTGACGAGATACGGCCTATACTATCATAACTCGCACCCGGATATTCGGACATGAGTACGTGGTTACGCCGATACTACATCGCATAATCGACGGTAGAATGTTGTCTGGGTCATTTCTAACTATCTAACATCTCAACAATATAATATGGTATCAGTCAATCATCTCAACTCTAAACGGAGGAGCAATATGATATCTCACAAGTATAACTAAGCTCAATCACAAAATAAACTAAGGAAGAATAATGCACGAATGGAATAGCAAAGGAAAGAATAAGATACAATCCAAAATCTAAAATAATATATATATATAGGATATGAATCCACCAAAAAAATAGTCTAATACAATCCAATACAAATATAACTAGACCTCCTCAGGCTCAGCAACTAAGTCTCCCTGGTCAATAGGTGTATCCTCTATAGGTACACCGTCCTGTGGTCCGTAGAATATAGGATAATGCTCTAAAATCCAGTCATCTGAAAAAATATATCCAGTCAGGATTGGAGCGAACTACATACCTCTGAAAGCAGTTTCAATAGCATAATCGAGCATATAAATAGATATAGAAATAAAATACAAGATTACTAAATATATGAATGAATGAACGAGATATACAGGTAAAGTAAGAGAATATATATTAACAATATGAATATCACAATATGATGAAGTAACTGTAATCTAAACTAGATAATGTGCCTCAGAATACAAGTTCATTATGAGATTAGGTTGGGTGAACATGATCAGGTAAAACGATTACAAGTGAGGTATGTAACTAGAATGTACACGATGTAACAATAGGGATTTTATCACATAATCAACTCCTAATCATCCACCCCCAACTAATACCGATGGATCCAATCACGACACGCTACGAACACGAAATAATAACCACTAAACACGAGCAGTGGGTGTATACGAATATTATAACCACCGAACATGAGCGGTGGGTGTACACGAATAAGCACACTGAATACGAGCAGTGTGTGAACACAAAATATAATTAATACCCAATATACACGATGAGATACAATGTACACGAGTACCCGCTGATCACGGTAGGGGATAACATCTCCTAACGGGATCCATATAGTACAAGTCCGTGAAATCACTATGTCGGGATCAATGTATACAATTCTAGAACATACATATATACAATATTATGAATTAAAAACTATCAGAGAAATGTACTCGCCAGAAGTCCTGAGCAAGGTGTGTCTCTCGATGCCCAAACCGGTATCTCACAACCTATATATGGTATGTTACATCAATAAAAGGTTTAACAATGAAAATAAGTGAAGTTGATGCAATTCTAAGTCAATACGACATTTCTAGGTCAAATCAATGATATCTAGGTTGCAATAGTCTAACACTAAGTCACTAAGTCGATGCACTATGAAACTAAACTATACAAGCTAATCTAAGATACTACAAGATACTCCAAAAAGCCGTATCCTAAGATATGCAATTTTATATATATGAAAATAGTGTTTTAATATATATACAAGTAATTATACTTAATATTGTATTTAAACAATGATAATATGATACCTTAGCCTTGCACCAATGCGTATCGCACCTATTCCGATACCCAAACTCAATACCTTGGGTATCGGCCTAATATCTTGGTAATACCTTGGTATCCCGAGGTAACCCAACTCTAACATATAACTGATACCTATATATAACCAAGCTAATACTAACTATACAAACTACACTATAATATATATATATATATATATATATATATATATATATATATATATATATATATATATATATATATATATATATATATATATATATATATAGTCTAACTACTAACACTAACATCCAATACAAGTATATATATATAACTAACTCTTAACAAAATGCATACCTAGCTAACTATATTAATGTATCTAAATTACTAACATATACATCCTAGTACATATAGTTACTTTAGCTAAACATTAACCTAAACAAGTGTATAACTAGATAACTATTGAACTACTCCAACTGTTAGCTATTTACTAACTACTGATACACTAGACTTCCTAAACCAAAATCCCTAATTAACTGATACACTTAAGTATTCTGACTAAATGAACCAACCACTCACTCACTCACTCCGAGCTTAACCAAAACTCATAAAACCATAACCCAACTGAATCATTACCCAACTCACTGATACTACACAGTACTGTGCACATGCTACCCCCCTGCACGAGCTCTGCAGCTCTGGGCAGTTGCTGAATCTGATGCATTTCTTCATATAGCTTGCTGTGCAGCAAGTTGCTACTACCAATGCTTGATGCCCCCAGCTATTCTCAGAGTTGCTGCAGAATTGGAGGCTTGATACCCCTCTCATAACCCAGCTTACTCCAACTGCCACACTGCTGAATACCTTGATTCTACGGTCATTCGTGTTGTGCAGTCCTTGTTGCATAATGGACTGCACGTTGTTGTGTAGTCGTTACTGTATAGTACGGTAGCTCAATGTACAGTGCAGTGGCTCCTGCCCCTTGTTAAATCCTGCTGCTATATGGCTCTTCATCAATTGAACCCTTCAGTGTCTGTGCAAGCTATACCTTGACTGAAACTGTGTGCCTCTAGTCCACTGATACTGCATTGAAGCACACTGTTGTGATGTCGATCCTTGAAGCCACTATGCAGTAGGATACTGCATAGTCTTCTCCCCAATCTTACTGCCACCATGCTCATTCCATTCACTTACTGCATCTTCCGAATCCCCTCACACTGACACACAAACACAATACAAGCATCAATGCATACACCCAGTGTACACACATAAACATACAATACTTAACACACAATCACTCACACTCACCTAGGTAACTAGCTATATATATACATAGATACATAAAATCTTCTCAAACATATCAATATATCAATCTATATGCATAACACCACGATATATATATATATATATATATATATATATATATATATATATATATATATATATATATATATATATATATATACATACTAATACATATAAATCACTAGCTATATATGTATATACTTATCCACACATATATATCTACATATAGATATACATATGGATATATACATATATCACTATATACTCATATATATATATATATATATATATATATATATATATATATATATATATATATATATATATATATATATATATATATATATATATACACAGACCCACACATATATCCAAATAAAATACACTATTATATACACTATATAATACATATATATATATATATATATATATATATATATATATATATTATATAGTGTATATAATAGTGTATATAATAGTGTATTTTGTTTGGATATATGTGTGGGTCTGTGTATATATATATATATATATATATATATATATATATATATATATATATATATATATATATATATATACATGTACGTAGAGCAAAAAGGATCAAACAACAAACACAAGGAGTGCACCGCACCCGTATCACACTTTCTCTATGATATGCTTGCAATATGACTCCAACACACAACCAAACGAATCCCGAAGGACACGAGCAAGTCTAATACATTAATTATGAACAATACTTATAGTAATTAGAGTATCTATGTGTCCGTGTCACAATGTGATATGCATAAGACCCTGCGTCAGAGAAAAACCTCCAAAATTAACCCGTTTCGTCAAATTGACAAGATACGGCTTACACGTATCCAATTATGGAATCGACACTATTTACAAACAAGCAATCAAATTTAATTAGATCTATTAGACCCAATGACAAGCACCACATGTGCCAATCTCAGAATTCTCCCAAAATTGGTACCAAATTGGACATAACTTCAACCGTAGGTCTCCGATAAACCTAAAACTAATTTCTTTGGGTAGCCTAAGCATGTGGGTTGGTTTCTCATGATAAAATCTCAGATCTATTGTCTAATAGAAGGTAAAAAACAGAAATATACCTATTGGAAGATGGATTCACAATAAAAAAATTTTAATTGCCAAGTAGCTCCTTTCCTTGTAGATCTTGGCCTACTCCTCATTCTTTCTTGCTTTCTTCTTGTAGATCCTTGGTGTAAAAACCTCAATAAAGAATTTGGAAAGAGATTGTCGAAGAATTGGTGGAGAATTAATGAGAGAATGAAGGGAATTTGGAAGAGGAAGTATTGTAGATCTAGAATTTGGGAATTGGTGAAATAAAATGAGCACTCTCTCTCCTCCTTGTGGCCGGCCATGTAACCCCCTCTCCAAGCAATGTGAAAAGTCATAAATACCCCTTGGGGCCTCTCATGAAGAAATTAATTAGGGAGAAAAGGTTCTAGTCTAATAGTTTCACTAATTAATCTAACCTCTTTAACAATGGGGCCTAAATCAATGGGCTAAATCTCAACTAGTCTAAATGTTTGGTTCATGCATTCTAATAAATAGGATAGGTCCACTATACAAGTCTAAAATAAATCTATAACTAGCAAAAAATAAATATAATACAATAATTAAATAATCACTCATGCACAATATTAAATACAATAAATCCTAAAATTAAAATTACCCATGTCAAATACCAAACTACCCTTGAATGAAAATGTGAGGATGACAATCCTACCCACCTTAGAAAATTTTTATCCTCGAAATTAAGAAAAAACTAACCACTAAAAGCAAACAATACAATACGAGAAAGAATTACCTCACGGCTCTACCATATATGGATATCGCTCGCGAATCTCGGCCTCTCGCTCCCAGGTACTCTCTCCTGGCGAGTGATGCCTCCACGCGACGTGCACCAAAGGAATCGTCTGATTCTTTAACACCTTCTCTCTCCGATCCAGAATCTCCACTGGTTATTCTTCATAGCTAAGAGTATGGCTACCTCTATCTCCGAGTGATCCAATACATGACTGGGATCTGCGATGTACCATCTCAGCTGCGACACATGAAATACGTTGTGCACTCCCTCCAGTGCAGGTGGTAAGTCTAGTCTATATGCAACTACACCGACCCTCTCAAGAATACTGAAAGGATCGATAAATCGCGGACTAAGCTTGCTGCCTCCACCGAAACGAATCCTTCCACGTATCAGACAAATCCTTAAGAAAACTAGACCGCCAACCTAGCACGAAATACAACCTTAGCACTCTAACAAATAACAATCAAACACAGGCAAGATAAAAATAAAGCAATACCTCAAACTCCAAAGGTCTCTGGTGGCTATTGGCCCAATGCCACTGCCTGTCCTGCACCACTCAAAGTCTATCTCTGATAAGCTTCACCTTCTCTGCGGCATCCACTACCATCTCTGGTCCCATTATATCTCTGTCACCAATATTATCCCCGGATAATGGAGTGTGGCACCTTCGTCCATACAACGCCTCAAATGGTGACATCTCGATGTTGGCTTGGTAGTTGTTGTTGTATAAAAACTCTACCAAGTGAAGGTGATCCTCCCAAGAACCACCAAGACCCAAAACATAAGTGCGTTGCATATCCTCGAGAGTCTGAATAGTCCTCTCTGACTGTTCGTCCGTCTGAGGGTGATAAAAAGTACTGAAATTGAGCTTGGTGCCCAATCTAGCCTGCAAACTCCTCCAAAAGTGGGACGTAAAGCGACTATCCCAGTCTGAGACTATTCTCACTGGAACAGCGTACAATCTGGTAATCTAGTGCACATACATCTCTCCAAGCTTCTCCGTAGATGTACCCACCTTAAATGAAAGTAAGTGGGCTGATTTGGTCAACCTCTCCATGATGACCCAAATTACATCTTTGCCTCCAGTAGAACACGGAAGTCCTGATACAAAATCTATAGTCACATGTTCCCATTTCTACTCTGGAATGGGTAAAGGTTGAAGCAATCCACCTGGCCTCTGTCTCTCTACCGTGACCTGCTGGAAAATAAAGCATCTGGACACGAATCTAGCTACCTCCCGCTTCATGCCATACCACCATACATGCTCCCTCATGTATCTATATATCTTGTTGGCACCATGATCCATAGAGTATTAGGAACGATGCGCCTCCTGCAGAATCTCCTCGCGCATTGCTCATCTCGGTACGCATAATCTCGTACCGTATCATAATGATCCATCATCTGCGACGATAAAGTCCTCTGCCAACCCGATCTGAACCTGTGCTCTGATGCTCCTCAGAGACTCATTCTCATTTTGTCTAGCTCTGACCCGGTCCTTCAGCTCCGACTGAACCTGAAGTCCCCATATCTGTGCTGCGACTCCAGGAATTAATACCTCAATGCCCAAACTGTCAAGGTCTGCCAATAAATATCTGTCTCTAGTCAAGCACATAGCCACGGGATACCTACTCAAAGCATCCGCGACTACGTTGGCCTTCCCTGGATAGTACTACAAAGATATGTCAAAGTCTTTCATCATCTCCAACTATTACCGCTGCCTCGTGTTGAGCTCTTTCTGTGTAAACACATACTTGAAACTCTTATGGTCTTTGAAGAACTCTACTCTTTCTCTATATAAATAGTGCTTCCATAATTTGAGAGCAAAGATAATCGCTGCCAACTCAAAATCATGGGTAGGGTAGTTCTTCTCATGCGAGCGTAATTGCCTGGAAACATAGACAATCACCTTTCCGTGCTGCTGTAACACACAACCGAAACCCTTCCACATGTATCATTGTAAATAAAAAATTCTTCTGCTCCTGATGGTAGTGTTAGGATAGGAGCTGTAGTCAATATCCTCTTCAGCTCCTCAAATGCTGACTGATAATCCTCAATCTAAACGAATTCTACGTCCTTCCTGGTCAGCCTAGTCATCGGCTTTGCAAGTCTGGAAAAGTCCTGAACAAACCTCTGGTAGTAGCCCGTCAATCCAAGGAAGCTCCTAATCTCTTCTACTTAACTCGGGGTAGACCATGATTCAACTGCTGAAATCTTTTTCTGGTCCATCGATATTCAATCTCCTGTAATAACATGACCCAAGGAATTCAACCTTATCAAGAAAGAATTCATACTTCGATAACTTGCCATATACCTTCTCCTTTCTGAGGGTCTCAAGAACAATCTTTAAGTGCTGCTCATGCTCCTCTGCGGTCTTCAAATATATCAGAATATCATCAATAAAGACTACGACAAACTGGTCCAGGTACTGATGAAATACCTTGTTCATCAGGTTGATGAACACTACCGGGGCATTGGTAAACCCAAACGGCATCACCAAGAACTTGAACTGCCTATTACGAGTCCTGAAAGCTATATTCGGGATGTCTTCCCTCTTCACTTTCACCTGCTGTTACCCTGACCTCCAGTCTATCTTGGAGAATACCTTCGCTCCGCTCAACTGGTCAAACAAGTCATCAATCCGCGGTAATAGGTATTTGTTCTTGATAGTGAGGTTATTAAGTGCCCTGTAGTCGATACACATACGTATCGACTCATCCTTCTTTGGTACAAAAATACTAGAGCATCCCATGGTGATGAACTAGAACGGATAAAGCCCTAATCTTGTAACTCATCCACCTGCTTCTTCAACTCCGCCAGTTCGTTGTTGTTTACTCTATAGATGTGCTGAGAGATCGGCTCTGCGCCTGGCACTAAATCTATAGAGAATTCCAAATCTCTGTCCGATGGCAACCCTGGTAACTCGTCTGGAAAGATATCCAAGAACTCCGTAATCAACGGATGTGGCGGCTCCTGCTCTTCTACCAAAGATCCACAGAAATCGTCTTTGCTCTGCTCTGCTCCTCGGACGAACTCGAACTCTGGCTCTCCTGGCGTCTAAAATAAAACTCTGCCTTTACGACAATCGATACTAGTATGATCTCTACTCAACCAATCCATCCCGAGTACTATATCGTAACTCGAAAGTGGCATTACAAGTAAATATACGATCAGCTCACTTCCTCCCAAATAAACTCTCTGGTTCTTGCAAACATCACTGACCAGGTTTATGCTACCCCCGGTCATGATCTTGTAAGTCCTCACCAACGGTTCAGACTCAAGACGATGCCTCAAAGCAAAAGATACAGATAGAAAGCTATGAGAAGCAGCAGAATCGAACAAAACATGAGCTGGAAAATAGTCAAGATAAACTGAACCTGAGATGACATCGCCAACTGGCTCCTCCTCCTCTTCAGTCAAGGTAAAAGCTTGCCCCTGTCACTCCGCTTCTCTCTGCTGTTGATGCTGGGCAAACTGCTACTGCTGTGGTGGAAGAGGTCCTCTCTGCTGGCCCACTGGTGGTCTAGCGGGTGCCCTCTGTGCCTGTCCTCCACCCTAAGCTGGACGAGCTGGGACTTTAGGACAAGCCCGTAATTGATGGTCTCCCGATCCACAGAATAAGTATTGGCCTAGCCTCATCCTGCAAGCGTCCCATCAGTGTCCTTACTTTTTATAGAAAGTGCAAGAAACTGTTGCCCTCTGAATTTGATGCATCTGCTGAGCCGTCGCTCTAGCTGGCCCGTGATATTGCCGCCTCTGGTGCTGGTAAGGCCTCCGGTGCTGCTGCTGGATGTGAGGCCTCTTTACTGGATCTGTGTTGTTGCTGGATCCTCCTGTGTCCCACTGCCACTTAGATCCAAGTTCTAAGTCATCCTCCGCTCTCTACGCATGTCTGAGTATCTCCTCGAAGGTGGCGGTAGGATCTCTGTTAGTGTGGGGTTTGACCTCCTAGTTTCAGCCTATCCTGAACTTCCTTGCTTTGCCTCTAGGGTTTTGACCCTCCACGAAGTGACTTAGACGGCGATACTCCGTCGCATACTCGTCCACTGACATACCTCCCAGGACGAGGTACTGGAATTGACTCTCCAAGGATGTAAAAGCCACATCTGGGAAGAACTTCTCCTTAAAAAGCTCTTTGAAGGCTTCCCAAGCGGGTTTTAGTACTACAATCCTTGGTTCTGTCCGGAACCATGTCAATGCAATATCAAACATCATACAACACGCTACCTCTATCTGTAGCACCTCTGCAATCTGTGCCAGTCGTAGGTTTCGCTCGATGTCCTCGATCCACTCGTCTACATAGATAATCTCCTCTGTGCCCCTTAATTCCTTCGTGCCCTTCCTCTTGAAGTCGATGATGGTGCCCGGCCTCGGCTGATACGAAATAAACTGAGCTAGTGTCGTCTGTGGCTGGGTTGTAGTAGCTCTCTCAACTGCTGTAAGTGTGATCTGGTGAGCGTTCTCCATGCTCTGTCGTAGGACCTCTGGCTGTCACTACTGCGCCTCCATCATCTGCTTGAAGAGTGCGAACATCTACGTCTGATCAACTTCAGGTGGTAGAGGTGGAAGATCCTCTGAAACTGTCTGTCCTCTCCTCGGTACTGGAGATAGAGCACCTCTGAAAGCTGCTGCAGATACACCCACCTGGACCGGTGAAGCTGACCTCCTGAATGTAGGTGCTGGACCATTGTCTGAGGGTGTTGCCTTCATGGGTGATGAAGTGATTGTTTGTGCTATCGCGGCACCGGATCGCTGGGAACGTGTATTCGGCGGTATCCTGAAGGTAGATTAAAATACGGAATCAATATTAAATATGATACGATATCATCAAAGAAGGACATAACTTTATTCAAAGTAAAACAATATTCAATAGATAAGGATTTACAAAAATAGATATTAGAATTTTCCTAGGCGTGATTGAGTAAACTCTCAGCCTAAATCTTGTTTCCTAAAGCAGGCTCGTAGCAGTACTCTAGACGAGCACAATTATGAAATAACACTAATTATAAATCTAGACCTGCATGGGCCACCACTAAAAATGTGTCATGACCCGCACCCGGAAATTTTGGCACGAGTTAGTGGTTACGCCTAGCCTATGCCGCAGAATCGACGGTAGAACGAAGTCTGGGTCATTTTTAACTATCTAATATCTCAACAATATAATATGGTACCTGTCAATCATCTCAACTCCAAACGGAGGATCAATATGGTATCTCACAAGTATAACTAAGCTCAATTACAAAACAAACTAAGGAAGAAAATGCACGAAATGAATAGCGAAGGAAAAAATAAGATACAATCCACAATCTGAAATAATATATATAAGACGTGAATCCACCAAAAGAATAGTCTAATACAATCTAATACAAATATAACTAGACCTCCTCAGGCTCTGGAACTAAGTTCTCTTGGTCAATAGGAGTATCCTCTATAGGTACGCCGTCTTGTGGTCCGTAGAATATGGGACATTGCTCTAAAAGCCAATCATCTGGAAAAATATATCTAGTCAGGATTAGAGTAAAGTACAAAAATATAGATCAACAATATGAATATCCAATATATGAATGAATAAACAAGATATACAAGTAAAGTACAAAAATATAGATCAACAATATGAATATCCAATATGATGAAGTAACTGCAATCTAAACTAGCTAATGTGCCTCAGAATGCAAGTTCATTATGTGATCGGGTTGGGTGAGCATGATCTGGTAAGACGATTACAAGTGAGGTATATAACGAGAATATACACGATGTAACAATGGGGCTTTGATCACATAATCAACTCCTACTCTCCCACCCCCAACTAATACCGATGGATCCAATCACGACACACTACGAACACGAAAAATAACCACTGAACACGAGCAATGGGAGTACATGAATATCATAACCACAGAATACGAGCGGTGGGTGTACCCGAATAAGCACACTGAATACGAGCAGTATGTGAACACGAAATATAATCAATGCCCAATATACACGATGAGATACAATTTACACGAGTACCCGCTGAACACGGTAGGGGGTAACATCTCCTGACAGGATCCATATAGTACCAGTTCATGAAATTACTATATCGGGATCAATGTATATAATTCTAGAACATGTATATATACAATATTATGAATTAAAAACTATCAGAGAAATGTACTCGCCTGAAGTCCTGAGCAAGGTTTGTCTCTCGATGCCCAAGTCGGTGTCTCACAACCTATATATGGTATGTTGCATCAATACAAGGTTCAAGAATGAAAATAAGTGAAGTTGATGTAATTCTGAGTCAATACGACATTTTTAGGTCAAACCAATGAAATCTAGTTTGCAAGAGTCTAACACTAAGTCACTAAGTTGATGCACTATGAAACTAAACTATACAAGCTAATCTAAGATACTATAAGATACTCCAAAAAGCCGTATCCTAAGATACGCAAGTTCAAATATTTAAAAATAGTATTTTAGATATATATACAAGCCATTATACTTAATATTGTATTAAAACAATGAAAATACGATACCTTGGCCTTACACCAATGCGTATCGCACCTATCCCGATACTCAGACTCAATACCTTGGGTATTGGCCCAATATCTTGGTAATACCTTGGTATCCCGAAGTAACCCAACTCTAACATATAACTAATACCTACATATAACCAAGCTAATACTAACTATACAAACTATACTATAATATATATTGGCTAACTACTAACACTTACATCCAATACAAGTATATGTATTTAACTATCTCTTAACAAAATGCATACCTAGCTAACTATATTAATGTATCTAAATTAGTAACATATACATCCTTGTATATAGAGTTAATTTAGCTAAACATTAACCTAAACAAGTATATAACTAGATAACTATTTAAATACTCTAACTGTTAGCTATTTACTAACTACTGATACACTAGACTTCCTAAACCACAATCCCTAATTAACTGATACTCTTAAGTATTCTAACTAAACCAACCAACCACTCACTCACTCTGAGCTAAACCAAAACTCATAAAATTATAACCCAACTAAACCATTACCCAACTCACTGATACTTCACATTACTATGCACATGCCACCCCCCTGCACGAGCTCTGCAGCTCTGGAAAGTTGCTGAATCTGTTTCAGTTCTTCGTATAGCTTACTGTGCAGCAAGATGCTACTGCCAATGCTCGATGATCCTAGCTGTTCTCAGAGTTGCTACAGAACTGGGCACACTGATGGCTTGATCCCCCTCTCATAACCCAGCACACTCCAACTGCTACACTGTTGAATACCTTGATGCTACTATCATTCGTGTTGTGTAGTCCTTGCTATACGGTGGACTGTACGCTGTTGTGCAGTCCTTGCTGCACAGTGCGATGGCTCACTCTATAGTGCAGTGGCTCCTGCTCCTTGTTGAAGCCCGCTGCTGCACGGCTCTTCATCAATTGAACCCTTCAGTGTCTGTGTAAGCTATACCTTGACTGAAACTGTGTGCCTCGAGTCCACTGATACTGCACTGAAGCACAATGTTGTGCTGTCGATCCTTGAAGCCACTGTGTAGTAGGATACTGCATAGTCTTCTCCCCAATCTTGCTGCCACCATGCTAATTCTATTCACTTGCTGCAACTTCCTGAATCCCCTCACACCCACACACAAACACAATACAAGCATCAATGCATACACCCAGTGTACTCACATAAACATACAATACTTAATACACAATCACTCACACTCACCTAGGTAACTAGCTATATATATACATAGATACATAAACTCCTCTCATACATATCAATCTATATGCATAACACCACTATATATATATATATATATATATATATGAGTATATAGTGATATATGTATATATATCTATATCTATATCTATATGTAGATATATATGTGTGGATAAGTATATACATATATAGCTAGTGATTTATATATATGGATATATATATATATATATATATATATATATATATATATATATATATATATATACACACACACACATAGACCCACACATATATCCAAACACAAAATACACTATTATATACACTATATATATATATATATATATATATATATATATATATATATACACATGCACGTAGAGCAAAAAGGACCAAACAACAAACACATGGAGTGCACCACACCCGTATTACACTTTCTCTATGATACGCTTACGATACGGCTCCAACACACAAACAAACGCATACCGGAGGACACGAGCAAGTCTAATACATTAATTATGAACAATACGTATAGTAATTAGAGTATCTATGTGTCAATGTCATAATGTGATATACACAAGGCCCCGTGTCGAAGGAAAATCCCCAAAAGTAACCCGTTTCGTCAAATTAATGAGATACGGTCTACACGTATCTAATTGTGGACACGACACTAGTTACAAACAAGCAATCAAATGTCAATTAGATCTATTAGACCCAATGATAAGCACTACGTGCCAATCTCAGAATTCTTCCAAAATTGGTACCAAATTAGACATAAATTCTATCGTAGGTCTCCGATGAACCTAAAACTAATTTCTATGGGTAGCCTATGCATGTGGGTTGGTTTCTCATGATAAAATCTCATATCTATAGTCTAATAGTAGGGGAAAAACTAAAATATACCTATTGGGAGATGGATTCCCAATGAAAAGTCCCCAATTGACAAGTAGCTCCTCTCCTTGTAGATCTTGGCCTCCTCCTCCTTGCTCCTTTCTTCCTTCTTATAGATCCTTGGTGTAGAAACCTCAATAAAGAATTTGGGAAGAGATTGGTAAAGAATTGGTGGAGAATTGATGAGGGAATGGAGGGAATTTGAAAGAGGGGAAATTGTAGATCTAGAATTTAGAAATTAGTGAAATAAAATAAACACTCTCTCCTCCTTGTGGCCGTCCATGTAACCCCCTCCCCAAGAAATGTGAAAAGTCACAAATACCCCTTGGGGCCTCTCATAAAGAAATTAATTAGGGAGGAAAGGTTCTAGTCTAATGGTTTCACTAATTAATCCAACCTTCTAATCCATAGGCCTAATTCATGGGCTCAATCTAAACTCATCTAAAATGTTGGTTCATGCATCTAATAAATTAGGTTAGATCCACTACACAAGTCTAAAATAAATCTACAACTAGCAATCAATAAATAATACAATAATTAAATAATCATGCATGTACAATATTTAAATACAATATATCTTAAAATTAAAATACTCATATAAATTACCAAACTACCCTTAAATACAATTATGAGGGTGACAATCCTACCCACCTTAGAAAATTTTTGTCCTCGAAATTAAGGAAGAAACTAACTACCAAAAACAAACAATACAATGCAAGAAAGAATTATACCTCACGGCTCGAACATATATGGATATCGCTCGCATATTTTGGCCTTTCTCTCCCAGGTACTCTCTCCTAGCGAGTGATGCATCCACGCGATGTGCACCAGAATCTCTACTGGCTGCTTTGGATAGCTAAGAGTAGGGCCTACCTCTATTTTCAAGTAATTCAATACATGACTGAGATATTGCACGTATCGTCTCAGCTGCGACACGTGAAACATGTTGTGCACTCCCTCTAATGCAGGTAGTAAGTCTAGTCTGTATGCAACTGCACCAACCCTATCAAGAATACTGAAAGGTCCGATAATTATGGACTAAGCTTGTCGCCTTTATAGAAATGAATCGTGCCACGTGTCGGAGAAATCCTCAAGAAAACCTGACTGCCAACCTAGCAAAAAACACAACCTTAGCACTGTAACAAACAACAATCAAACATAAGAAAAACAAAACTAAAGCTATACCTTAAACTCCAAAGGTCTCCGGTGGCTATAGGCCCAATATCACTACCTGTCCTGCGCCACTCGAAGCCTATCACTGATAATCTTCACCTTCTCGGCTGCATCCACTACCATCTCTAGCCCCAATAAAGCTCTGTCACCAACATTATCCCAAGACAACGGAGTGCGGCATCTCTGTCCATACGATGTCTCGAATGGTGACATCTCAATTCTGGCTTGGTAGCTGTTGTTGTATGAAAACTCTACTAAGTGAAGGTGATCCTCCCAAGAACCTCCAAGATCCAAAACACAGGTGTATAGCATATCCTCGAGAGTCTGAATAGTTTTCTCCGACTGTCCATCAGTTTGAGAGTGATATGTGGTAGTAAACTTGAGCAGAGTGCCAAAGCTAGTCTGCAAACTCCTTCAGAAGTGGGACATGAAGCGACTATCCCGATCCGAGACTATGCTCACTGGAACACCGTGTAATATGATAATCTGGTGCAAATACATCTCTGCGAGCTTCTCCGTAGATGTACCCATTTTGAATGGCATAAAGTAGGCTAATTTGGTCAACCTGTCCCCGATGACCCAAATTATATCTTTACCTCCTGGAGAATGCGGAAGTCCCGATACAAAATCCATGGTCACATGCTCCCATTTCTACTCCAAAATGGGTAAAGGCTGAAGCAATCCACCTGGCCTCTGTCTCTGCGCCTTGACCTGCTGGCAAACTAAGCATCTGGACACGAAGCTAGCTACCTCCCACTTCATGCCAAACTACCATACATGCTTCCATATATCTCTATACATATTATTAGCATCTGGATGCATAGAGTACTGATAACGTTGCGCCTCCTACATAATCTTCTCACACAATGCTTCTATCGGTACACATAACCTGGTACCGTGCCGCAATGATCCATCATCTGTGACGATGAAGTCCTCTGCCAACCCGATCTGAACCTGTTCTCTGATGCTCCTCAAAGACTCATCCTCATACTGTTAGGCTCTGACTCGATCCATCAGCTCCGATTGTACCTGAAGTCTCTACATCTGTGCTGCGACTTCAGGAACTAGTACCTCAATGCCCAAACTGTCAAGATCTGCCAATAAATGTTTGTCTCTCATCAAGCAAATAGCCACGGGATACCTGCTCAAGGCATCCACGACTACGTTTCCCTGGATGGTACTACAAGGAAATGTCAAAGTCTTTCATTAGCTCCAACCATCTTCGCTACCAATTGTTAAGCTCTTTTTGTGTAAACACATACTTCAAGCTCTTATGGTCTATGAAGATTTCCACTCTCTCACCATACAAGTAGTATTTTTACAATTTGAGAGCAAAGATAACAACTACCAACTCTAAGTCATGGGTAGGGTAGTTCTTCTCATGCGGGCATAATTGCCTGGAAGCATAGGCAATTACCTTCCCATACTGCTGCAACATACAACCCAAACCCTTCCCTGATGCATCACTGTAAATTAAAAATTCTCCTGCTCCTGATGGCAATGTCAAGATGGGAGCTGTAGTCAATCTCTTCTTCAGCTCCTCAACTGCTGATTGATAATCCTCAGTCCAGACGAATTCTACGTCCTTCCTGGTTATTCTAATCATCGGCTCTGCAGGTCTGGAAAATTCTTGAACAAACCTCTGGTAGTAGCCGGCCAATCCAAGGAAACTCCTGATCTCTACTACTGAACTCGGGGTAGACCACGATTGAACTGCTGAAATCTTCATCGGGTCCACCGAGATTCCATCTCCTATAATAACATGCCCAAAGAATTCAACCTTATAAAGGAAGAATTCATACTTTGATAACTTGCCATACAGCTTCTCCTTCCTGGGGGTCTCCAGAACTATCCTTAAGTGCTTCTCATGATCCTCTGGGGACTTTAAATATATCAGAATATCACCAATGAAGACTACAACAAACTAGTCCAGGTACTGATGAAATACCTTGTTCATCAGGTTCATGAACACTGTCAGGGCATTGGTCAACCCAAACAGCATCACCAAGAACTCGAACTGCCCATAACGAGTCATAAAAGTTTTTTTCCAGATGTCTTCCCTCTTTACTTTCACCTGGTGGTACCCTGACCTCAAGTCTATCTTCAAGAATACCTTCGCTCTGCTCAACTGGTGAAACAAGTCATCAATCCACAGCAATGGGTATTTGTTCTTGATAGTGAGGTTTTTTATTGCCCAGTAGTCGATACAAATACATACCGACCCATCCTTCTTTGGTACAAAAAGTATTGGAGCACCCCATGGTGACGAACAGGAACAGATAAAGCCCTTATCTTGTAACTCATCCACCTGCTTCTTCAACTCTGCTAGTTCATTGTTGTTGACTCTATAGACGTGCTGAGATATTGGCTCTGTGCCCAGCACCAAATCTATAGAGAATTCCTTATCTTTATCCGGTGGCAACCCCGACAACTCCTCTGGAAAGACATCCATGAACTCTGCAATCAACAGATATAGCAGCTCCTGCTCTTCTACCCAAGCTCCACAGAAATTGCCTTCCTTCTGCTCTTCTCCTCGGACAAACTCGAACTCCGGCTCATCTGGCGTCTAAAATAAAACTTTGCCTCCATAATAATTGATACTAGCGTGATGTCTACTCAACCAATCTATCCCGAGAACTATATCGTAACTCGAAAGTGGCATTACGAGTAAACATACGCTCAGCTCACGGCCTCACAAATAAACTTTTTATTTCTCGCAAACATCACTGACCAGGATAATGCCACCCCCGGTCGTGATCTTGTAAGTCCTCGCCAATGGTTCAGACTCAAGACGATACCTTAAAGCAAAAGATACAGATAAAAATCTATGAGAAGCACCAGAATCGAACAAAATATGAGCTGGAAAGGAATCAAGATAAACTGAACCTGAGATGACATCGCCAACGGGCTCCTCCTACTCGACAATCAAGGAAAAAGCTTGCCCCTGTCGCTGCGCTCCTCTCTGTTGCTGGTGCTGGGAAAACTGCTGTTGTTGCGGTGGAAGAGGTCCTCTCTGTTGCTGTCCCACTGGTGGTCTAATGGGTACTCTCTATGCCTGTCCTCGACCCTGAACTGGACTAGTTGGGACAATAAGACAAGCCCGCAACTGATAATATCCCGATCCACAGAATAAGCATTATCCTTGCCTTATCCTGCATGTGTCCCATCCGTGTCTTTGCTTCTTATAGAAAGTGCAAGGAACTGCTGCCCTCTAGATCTGATGCATCTGCTGCGCCGGCGCTGTAGTTGGCCAGTCATACTGCTCCCTCTTGTGCTGGTAAGACCTCTGGTGCTGCTGCTGCAAATAAGGCCTCTTCGTTGGACCCGTATTGGTGCTGGATCTTCCTGTGTCCCTCGACCTCTTAGAGCCAAGCTCTAAGTCATTCTCCGCTCTCTGCGCCTGTCTGAGAATCTCCTCGAAGGTGGAAGTAGGATCTTCGCTGGTGTAGGATTTGACCTCCCGGTTTAGGCCCTTCATAATCTTCCTAGCTCTACCTCTAGGTTTCTGACCCTCCACGAAGCGACCTAGTCGATAATACTCTGCCGCATACTCGTCCATTGATATACCTCCCTGGATAAGGTACTAGAATTGGCTCTCCTAGGATGTAAGAGCCACATCTAGGAAGAACTTCTCCTTGAAAAGCTCTTTGAAGGCTTCCCATGTGAGTCCTGGTACTACAATCCTGGGGTCTGTCCGAAACCATGTCAATGCAATGTCGAACATCATATACCTCGTTGCCTCTATCTGTAGCATCTCTGGAATCTGGGCCAGCCGCAGGTTTTGCTCGATGTCCTCGATCCAATTATCTGCATAAAGGACCCCTCTGTGCTTCTGAAGTCCTTTGGGCCCATCCTCTTAATGTCTATGATGTTACCCGGCGTCCGCTGCTGAGGAATAAACTGAGGTGGTACCATCTATGGTTAGACTGTAGTAGCTCTCTCAACTACTAAAAGTGCGATATGATGAGCATTCTCAACGATCTATCGCAGGACCTCTGATTATCGCTGTTGTGCCTCCATCATCTACTGGAAGAGCGTGAACATCTTCGTCTGATCGAATACTGGTGGTGGAGGTGGAAGATCCTCAGAAACTGTCTACACTGTCCTCGGTACCGGAGGGGGAGCACCCCCGAAAGCTGCTGCTAATACGCCCACTTGGACTGGTGAAGCTGACCTCCTAAATATAGGTGCTGGACCATCGTCAGAGGGTGCTGCCCTTAAGGGTGATGAAGTGACCGATCGTGCTGTCGTGGCGCTTGATCGCTGGGAACGTGTCTTCGGCGGCATCCTAAAGATAGATTGAAATACAGAATCAATATTGAATATGATACAATACCATCGAAGAAGGACATAAATTTATTCAAAGTAAAGCAATATTCAATAGATAAGGATTTGTAAAACAGATTTAGAATTTTCCTAGGTATGATTGGGTAAACTCTCAGCCGAAATCCTATTTCCTAAGCAGGCACGTGGCAGACTCTAGATGAGCACAACTACGATAAGAATCTAGACCTGCATGGGCAAACACTAAAAATGTGTCACGACCCACACCCGGATATTCGGGCATGAGTAAGTGGTTACCCCCAGCCTACGCCCCAGAGTCGACGGTAGAACACTGTCTGGGTCATTTCTAACTATCTAACATCTCAACAATAGAATATGGTACCTGTCAATAATCTCAATTCCGAATGGAGGAGTAATATGGTATCTCACAAGTATAACTAATCTCAATCACAAAACATACTAAGGAAGATAATGCAGGAATGGAATAGCGAGGAAAGAATAAGATATAATCCACACTCTGAAATAATAATACAAACTATGAATCTCAACAAATAATAGTCTAATACAACCCAACACAAATAAACTAGACCTCCTCGGGCTCTGTAACTAAGTCCTCCTAGTCTATAGGAGTATCCTCTAAAGGTACATCGTCCTGCGGCCCGTAGAATATGGGACACTGCTCTATAAGCCAGTCATCTGGAAAATATATCCAGTCAGGATTGGAGCGAAATACATACCTCTGAAAGCAGTTTCAATAGCATAATCGAGCAAATAAAATAGATATATAAATAAAATACAAGATCACTAAACATGTTAATGAATAAATAATATATATACAGGTAATGTACGAGAATATAGATCAACAATATGAATATCAGAAATATGATAAAATAACTGTAATTTAAACTAATGTGCCTCAGAATACAAGTTTATTATATGATCGGGTTGGGTGAACATGATCAGGTAAGACGATTACAAGTGAGGTATGTAACCAGAATATACACGATATAACAATGGAGCTTTGATCACATAATCAACTCCTACCATCCCACATCCAACTAATACCGATGGATCCAATTACGACACGCTACGAAGGTATTAGTTAGATAAGTATTAGCTAGTTGGTATCCATAGGTGATATAGTTCATATTATATTTAACTAGTATATTTATAATAGTGTTAACCAATACTTAGTATTAATAAATAAATAGCTAATACACTTAGGAGATAGACTTGTTTAGATAGTTTTAACCTAGCTTTGACTAGAGTTGACCAATATTGACTAGTTTGACTTTAAAGTCAACCCTTGACCTAGTTTAACCCCGTTTGACCAAAGTGACCTAGTATGACCTAGAGATTACCCAGTTCTTTATTTTTAAATTTATTTATCTTTCATTACACCTAGTAACCTTTAAATTCCTATATAGGTCTATATGACACCGGTTCAGGCATTGTTCCACTTCACTTGCTCAGGATCTCAGGAGAGTATATTTCTCTGTTAGTTTTTATTTTATGATAGTGTATATATCACATATTCTAGAACTGTATACTTGATTTTGATACAGTGGTTTCACAGACTGGTACTATATAGATCCTGTCAAAAGATGTTATCATTTAGCATGTTTAGCGGGTACTCCTTCACATGTATTTTATCCCATATATCGAGTATTGATTTTAGTGTACTTTGTGTTCACACACTGCTCGTGTTCAGTGTACCCAAATTTGTGTTCGTAACGTGTCATGATTGGAGCCATTAATATTGGTTGGGGATGGAGGAATAAGAGTTGATTATGTGATCAAGCCCCATTGTATTCGTGTACATGTCGATTATATGTGACACGTGTAATCAAGTTACCATATTGTATTCATGTTCAACCTAAACCCATCACATAATAAACTTGTATTCCATGGCACATTAGCTAGATTTTATTTATTTTGATTGTATTACAGTTATTCTTTTGCCTGTTCTTCATTCCAGTACATTACCTGTTCACTCTAGTTCATTTCATTCTGATATTTATTTATCTTGTATTCATATCTATTATCTGTTATATATGTTCGATTATGTATTTGAAACTGCTTTCAGAGGTATGTAATTCGTGTCACAACCCGCACTCGATATAAGGGGCACGAGCACGTGGGTACGTCCAGCCTATGCCGCAACATCGACGGTAGAGCGCTATCTAGGTCACAATACTATCTAATCAATCTCACATGAATATCCAACTCCATAAGGAGACACAGATATCATAATATAATATGGAAATACTCAATCACAGAAACTAGAGCACGATAAGATCTCGAAGAAAATAAAATGAACACAATACAAGTCTAAACAACAAAAGTAATCTAACATGCAAACAATAACATCCAAGTCTCCAAGTATGTCGAAAACAAGTCCTCAATGTCACAGTCTGAAAAAAAATTCCAGTCAGGATTGGAGAGAAGTACAAGCACTAACAGTAGTTCCATATATATTGACAAAAACTATAATACAGTATAAAAAAATACAAGATGGATATAAATACTGGCAATAAACAATAATGGAATAATGAAATACTGGAAATAGAAATACTGGAGCATATATCGTCAATGGTACAACTAGCAATGAACAGAAATACATATGCATGCTAGAATAATGAACTGGAATATAGTGAATGCTAGAGCAATAACTAGAATATAGAGAAATGCTAGGTCAATAGACTAGAGATACATGTATAGACTATCTAACTAAGTGTGTGAAACATCAGCATATCATGTGATCGGCTTGGGATTGATCAGGCTTATTACATATGATTAGCTATTATTCATGTAAGGTCAGGCTAACCATTCGGATAGCTATGATGCGAGCAATAGTCAGGCTAATCACATATAACAGGCTATGAGGCATGTAATGGTCAGGCTGCACCGACGTGAGATATGGGTGAGCTATGATGCATATAGACTTGGGTATGATCACATAATCTACTAATATTTCTCCATCCTCAGCTAGTATGATGGATTCCAATCATGACTCCTCGTG
Organism: Iris macrosiphon; assembly: GCA_036927795.1. Taxonomy (NCBI): domain Eukaryota; kingdom Viridiplantae; phylum Streptophyta; class Magnoliopsida; order Asparagales; family Iridaceae; genus Iris; species Iris macrosiphon. The sequence continues at coordinate 61,139,463 of JAYESA010000003.1, read as the reverse complement.
ACAGGTCTCAATGATGCCAACTCATGTATACATAGTTTCAGAATCATGTACGTTATACAACTAGAATTATAGAGATAATCAACATAATAAAAACTGTCAAAGAATGTACTCGCCTGTGGTCCTGCTGCTGGCAATACTAATATCCTGTATCCAAAGTCTTGTCTGAATAATCCAATAGTCCTATAGACATCATGTAATAATAATACATAATTAGTCATTACACTAACACACAGTCATAAATATATTAAACTCAGGGCTACGCTAGGTATGACACTATTCCACCAGCAGGGTCAAGTGTGCGTCTAACTGCACGGGTGTCAGTTCCTTGATTACTATGTATAATCAGACAACCACTCACTAACATATGTCTCACCAGTACGTCAGTGTACACAAGGCAGACACTCACAATCACTCAGGGTCACATGGTCAAGTATTTATGGGCTATCCATAATTAACACTAGGGCATCACAGTACATATACAAATATATATATAGCCCAAACTAGCATTTAGCATTTAATTACTTACAATATATATACCATATATATATATATATATATATATATATATATATCAACTAATAATTACATGCATGCCAATTGGAATATTATACGCATATGCGTACGTATACGCATACGAGTCATTGGTTTCACCGACACGGGTCTGAAATTACATCCAACTAAACCTTTCATGAAGCAATACTAATCCCTAACACTATTCACACATGTACACACATAAAATCATGAAGGAAGAGGGGACATAAATGAACCTTAGCGGGCACGTACGGGATCGACGGTGATTACGATGACGATGACGATGATGATGATGATGATGACGATGATGATGATAGTGGTGGTGGTGATGATGATGATGATGAAGGTGATGATGATGGTGATGATGAAGGTGATGATGATGGTGATGATGAAGGTAATGAACTGGTCGATGCTGTCGGAGGAGAGACTCAACAGAGGGGAGTCCGGGAATGATGAGGGGAACGGTCATGCGAGGGCTGCTCGACCGTGGGTTGGTGGTTCAGTGGGTGGTCGAGTCGACTGTACTCAGTCGAGGAAGGGGAGAACGTGGAGTCGGGGAAGAAACCGGGGATGGTAGTGGTGGCTGTGTCAAGACAGTAGTGGTGGTTCGGGGAGTCGAGGCTGCTGTGTCGACTCCAGCGAGGCGGGCCGGTAATGGCTGATGAAGGAGGTGATGTCGGTTCAGTCCCGTCGGGATGATCGACGAGGGGAGTGCAGCCAGGTCGAGGGAAGTCATGAAGGGAGGAGACGGTGGCAAAGTCGGGTTCAGGCGGGGAAATCGGGTGGTTGCGGTTCAGGCAGATCGAGTGAAAGGAGACGGGTGGTCTGGTCGAATCGTCGGTGTGAATCAGGCGAGGTGGTGATCGGGTCCAGCCGGTTTGGCTGCTTGGGGAGATGACCGGAATGGGGCTGCTCCGGCGGCGGGTTGAGAGGGAGATGATGAACAGGATGTACGGTGGTGAGGCTCGGCTGACAGGGCGAAGATGGCCGGGGAAGAGGCCGGAGTTGGAGGTCGGGATGGCTATGGTTAGTATTCGGTTTAGGGTTTGGTGGGGGTTGTTAAAGATGATGTAAATTATAATGGAGAGAGGAGAGTTGCATGAGGGAGGAGAGGGTATTGACTACCTAGGTATTAGGGCCGTTTTGGCACTCCTCGGATGGGGTTTGCATTGGGAGAGGGGTTAGTGTATATATATATATATATATATATATATATATATATATATATATATATATATATATATATAAAATGGTGTGTGTGGTGAGGATGACTCCATTTTAAATTGATGGCCTAGATTAATCATGAGGAAAATTGTGTGGTAATTTCTTCATGTGCTTGACCAATAGGATGGTGATACATCATTACACTTTTGCAATAAAGTCCTCAACAATTTAAAAATTGCACAGAAAGTGGTTTTTTTTATTAAATGAGGGAAAATACCATGTTTGGTATGATGTGTTGGCTAAAAAAAATGTGTGGTGTTTAGTATGAAGCTTGAGGGTGTGAATGGGGGTTTGGTTTGGTGTTGGGTCTAGCTTTGGGTCAAGTTGGGTCCTTACACCAATTTAGTTAAAATTAATGTAAAAGGTGTTCTAAAATTAATTTAAAGTACATGGAATTAAAATTAGGTGGGACACAAGTGTCATGGACATAGATGACTCAGAATAAAATATTATCATAATTTGGGTTGCACAAAATGGATCGAGATTGTGTCTCCAATTTCGATTGGAACGCACAAACATACAAAGTTGGATTTATTTGGAATTTAAAATAAACTTTCGTGACGAATATTGTGCGACAAAAATGAAGCACAAGAGAGCATATTTTTGATTTACACAAATGTCAGAATGGGAGACGGGCACGTTTAGGACAATGGTGTAAAATTTGTTGGAAGGCAAAAGCTAGTGTAGCGCTTCCAATATCGAAACAACAGTAAGGCACAATAATTAAATAAAATTACCGTAATAAATTATAATACCCAAATAATTAATCCCGAATTAATACAGACTTAAATCATAACCCTATATTTGGTCAGGGGTTCATCTAGTGGGCTTCTAGGCCTAGTCTACTATCTCATGCATTAAAGAACACTATATATATAATATATATCTATACACATCATGCAATTATTTAAAAATAAATACACACAATACTTATAATAAATAAAAGGACAAAATTATCCCTATTTTAGAATGCAGTAGTGACAAGTCTACCCTCCTTAGAAAAATTTCGTCCTCAAAATTTAAGATCCTCAATAGTTGTATTTATTATATTTATTTATTTTACCATCAAAATTTAAATTCATCAGGCGCTAGCATCCCCTCGAGCACGAAAATACCTGTCGGTTTAGTATATCAAGGCGGTTACGTCTGTATTAGAGGAAGGAAACTCTCGCTCGATGTTTTAGTCCTAAATGTTCGGGATTACGACATCATTTTGGGGATGGATTGGCTCGACGCTTGCTCGGCAACTATCGAATGTGCAGAAAAATTAGTCGTCTTCCGCCAACCTGGAGAAGCCGAATTATGCTACACGAGTAGTCCAGCAACTGATGCGTCCAGGTCCTGCATGGTGACTTCGACGATATCTGTTCGGCGGATGCTACACTCTGGCCGCGAGGGATACTTAGCGTCAGTTTGGGACACGCAGCCAAATTACGCAAACATTGAGTCTTCTTCCTTTTTGTCAGAGTTCCCTGATGTGTTTTTGAGCGAACTACCCGGCATGCCACCTGGTCGAGAGATTGAGTTCACCATCGACACATTCCCAAATACTCAAACAATTTCCAAAGCTCCGTATAGAATGGCCCCTACTAAACTAAAGGAGTTAAAGTGATAACTTTAGGAACTGCTAGATCGTGGGTACATTCGTCCGAGCGTGTCTTCTTAGGGTGAGCCTGTGCTCTTCGTAAAGAAAAAGGACGGAACATTATGACTCTGCATCGATTATCGGGAGGTGAATAAGGTCACAATCAGAAATAAGTATCCCCTGCCTAGGATAGACGACCTCTTTGATCAGTTGCAAGGAGCATCGGTGTTCTCAAAAATTGATCTTCGCTCGGGCTACCACCAACTAAAGATTAAGCCAGAGGATATGCCGAATTCAGCTTTTTGAACCCGTTATAGCCATTATGAGTTTTCAGTTATGCCGTTTGGACTAATGAATGCTATGGCCGCTTTTATGGATTTGCTAAATTGTGTGTTCCGACCCTTCCTCAACAAGTTCGTAGTAGTTTTTATAGACGACAACTTAGTGTACTCGAAGAATAAGGATGAACACGCTGGACACCTACGAATGGTGCTTCAAACTCTTTGAGATAATAAGTTGTACACAAAGCTAAGTAAATATGAGTTCTGGTTGGAGAACATATCCTTCCTTGGGCATATTATTTCTGCAGAGAGCGTCTCAGTTGAACCGTAGAAAATAGAAGCCATCATAAAATGGTAGAGACTTGAGTCAGCAGCGATATTCGGAGTTTTCTTGGTCTAGCAGGCTACTATAGAGGATTTATAAAGGATTTTGTAAGAATCGCCTCGCCTCTGACCCATCTCACTCGGAAGGGAGTAAAGTTCGCATGGATAGACGACTATAAAGCTTCATTTATGGAGTTAATACAATGACTTGTCTCAGCACCAATTCTTACCCTTCCGGACAGACCCGATGACTTTAAGATATATAGCGACGCCTCAGGAAAAGGATTAGGATGTGTCCTTATATAGAGCGACAAGGTGATAGATAGAGACGCCTCAGGAAAGGGATTAGGATGTGTCCTTATATAGAGCGTCGAGGCAGTTGAAGTCTCACGAGAAGAATTATCCAACGCACGACTTAGAGCTTGCGATGGTAGTGTTTGTGCTAAAGTTATAGCGGTATTACCTCTATGGTGTGCCGTGCAAGATCTATACGGATCATAAAAGTCTAAAATATCTCTATACCTAAAGGTATTTGAAACTACGTCAACGACGTTGTCTTGAACTCCTTAGCGACTTTGACTTGATGATCAGATACAAACCGGGCAAGGGTAATGTTGTAGCTGATGCGCTAAGACGAGTGTTCGTTGGGAGCTTGGCTATCGATGGCAAGCTGCGTCGGGATATTGAAAGTTTGGATATTACACTTAAAATCAGATACAAAAGGGGGCACAAGTGGCTCAGCTGCTCCTCGAACCCGACTTATTAGAAAATGTCAAGTTCGCTCAGAAGGATGACCTATTCCTGCAAAAGATGCATAGTCTTATCTCAGCAGGGAAGACAACCGACTTTGCTATAGGCACGGACATGATGATACGAGTGAAGGAAAGATTGTTTATTCCTAACGATGGAACCCTCAGAAAAGAGATACTCACCGAAGCCTACTATGCGAGTTACACTTCACATCCGGGTAGCACAAAGATATATCGGGATCTCCGGACAATATTTTGGTGGAACGACATGAAAAGAGATATGGCACTGTTCGTGTCGCAATGCATGGCTTGTCAGAGGATAGAGGTCGAGCACCAGAAGCCGGGCAAAGTGATGCAGAACCTTGCTATACTTAAGTGGTCCTCCCATTTGAGATCCAAATTCTGTCACTCCGAGTGCCTCTTTCCAACTGATTGACCGTTAACGATAATCACAGCCAATGGCTACAAGAGTTGAAAGTGCTCGATGAGAAGCGTCTCTTAGCTCAACAAAGTTTTGAGCTGTACAAAGCGTGCCTCTCAGGAGCCTTCAGTATACGTTCTTTTTACTATCAGTAGGCCAACTAAAATATACAGTATACGTTCCCCATTGTTCAACTCCAACAAGTATGTAAGCATAATATACACTTCCCTTTCCACAAATATTTGATGAAAGCCATTGTCTGTATTTAGGAATCCTGAATACGCAACATACAGTGGATCCTCAAAAAACTCCCAGTAGAGCCAACTTCAGGACTATCCACACTTTCTGGTAGAACACTCATAATCAGTTCCTTTGGGCATTCGTTCATGTCCACATATCTCTGAACTAATGTCCTAACGATTATCCCCAACAGGGTTTGACTTATATAAATTACCTCTAAGCAAATCTCTCTGTATAACTATCGATTGTTACATCCATAATACCTCTGACATCGGTCTTCATCTAAACTTATCACCCATACTTAACTCTAAGTATGCCAACAGTGTTAAGTCCACAAAACCTGCCACGTTTATATCACCTCTGGTAGAGCTTGTCTCGAATATATTACATGCATTCAGGTATGCAAGAAGTAATGGGTCCACAAAACCTATCACATCCATATCACTTCTGATAGGATTTTATTTTGAACTTATTACTTGCACTCCAGTGCGAAAGAAGTAATAGGTTTACCATAGATCCCCAGTGGGATATCCTAAAAAAAAATAAACCGTTCACGTCCATATTACCTTTGAATTATGAGCTGTCCATTTTTCATCCAAAAAAAAACTAGCCATGTCCATATTACCTCTGGCTCATTTTCCTTTTCTTCCACAAAAATACCAAGATCATACCTAATCTCTCGGTATGACTATCGATTAGCTTACGACCATGTTACCTATGAGCTATCATCCACACATCCTCTCTAGTAGAGTTTGCCATATTCTTCTTATCTCTGAGCAAACTTTCCTACTTGACTATCGATTATCACATTCATATTACCTCTAATGTTGGTCGTCACCTAAACTTATCACCCGTACTTAACTCTAAGTACGCCAGCGGTATTAAGTCCACAAAACCTGCCGCATCTATATCACCTCTGGCAGGGCTTATCTCAAATTATTACTTCTAATCCAGTATGCAAGAAGTAATAGGTGTTTAGGATAATAAACGAGAAAAGATTTTGGTATGTGCGGAAAATGAGGTCTTGTGCGAAGACCCGCCCTTCTTTTAGGTTTACAAACAAGATTGTACAAATTTGATCCTACACGAGGATGCCTAAGTACAATTTATTTAATCTGGGTAAATATTGCTATAGGTGTCTGATCTGCGGTCGATCACTTTAGCCCTTGGACCACACGATATTTTTAAAGAAGTGCCGTGGAAGACAAAAAGTCGCTTCGAGGGTTACTAAAGAGGGTGGATGCCCGATGTCGGAGTCGTCGATCCCTTTCTCTTTGCCTGAGCTCTGGACTCCTCTCTCTCTCCCTCTCTCTCTCTCTTCTATTTCTCCTTTTAATTTTTTGACCTTGTTCCTCATTGATAGAGGTCTCTATTTATAGAGTTTTTAGTGACAGTGACCACACAGTCGGCGTAGAAACCGAGTAGTGGAAAGTACAACACCCTTTTACATGACGGTTAAAAATAACCAATACCTGCGTATAGATGACCTTATGAGTGAGCTTGTGACGCATGTCCAACTAAGGGGACAAAATGCGTATATCTGCTACGAAGATCACGACATAGAAGCCACGTAGGTAGTTATCCCTTGTGTAGAAGAGGTTGGCATAGAAGCCAAATGACTGTCACCATGGCATAGAAGCCAAGTAGGCATAGAAGCCGAGTAGGCATAGAAGCCAAGTGGGCATAGAAGTCGAGTGGGCATAGAAGCCGAGCAGGCGTAGAAGCCAAGTGGGCATAGAAGCCGAGGAGGCGTAGAAGCCGAGTGGGCATCGTAGCCGAGTGGGCACAGAAGCCGGGTGGGCATAGAAGCCGAGCAGGTGTAGAAGCCTAGTGGGCATAGAAGCCGAGCAAGAGTAGAAGCCGAGTGGGCATAGAAGCCGGGTGGGCATAGAAGCCGAGCAGGCGTAGAAGCCGAGTGGGCATAGAAGCCGAGGAGACGTAGAAGCCGAGTGGGCGTTGAAGCCGAGTGGGCACAAAAGCCGAGTGGATGTGGACGCTTTGGCCGGAATTACGGCTTTTGGAGATATAATCAAATCCCCAGCATTAATTGTGGAGATCCGCCATCATCCTGTACATTAAACGCAGAGGCGTGTTTTGAAGGTCTGTCACTTGGCCTGCGCATGGTGCAGAGACGTGCCTTGGGCATCTATCAGTATTCTGCGCTTCAAAGGCAGAGACGTGCCTTAAGAAACTGTCACCGCTCTGTGCATAAAATGCAGAGACGTGCCTCGAATCTCGTACAAGGTGCAGCTTTTGACGTGGCAGGCAGTTTGTCCTCTGCGGAGCGTAAACAGCTCACATCCGCCTGTGTAAAATTAGGCCACGTATCCCCTTGTCTGCGTGAAAGTAGTTTACGCAGAGGAAATGACAGTAAGTGACAGCCTGGGTAGCAGTGCTGCGCCATCATTATAGCCGTCGCTTGGATATTCGTATATTACTTTTTGTCAGAAGTCCAGACGTCAGGTTCATTACACGATCTAACAGGTTCATTTCGAAGAATACGAAGCGTCCCTTGTACACTTCAATGTTGTATTGAAAGCGGATGAGCTTTATGCCATAAAGGCGATGAAGAACCCTATTTATGCTGAAGTAGCCTGGACATACTGCTTTATGCGGATGGTCCTCGAGCTCATATTTCACGCTGTACCCAGCGGAAAAAGCTTTGTTGCACGCTGATGGCTCCGTGGTCTTCTGTTTACACTGCTCTGCCTCAGTATGCCGCGTGTAGCTATCCCGCGTATATTTTATGCTTCTACAAGACCCCCTTCAAAGCTTTTAAATTCCTTGTAATTTGAAATACTTTGAATGAAGCATAAACCGCTCCTCGTAACTCAAAACGCTCTGAGTGGAGCCTAAAACGGTCAAGCCTGACACGTTCTTTCATAGCTGACTTTATGGTAGAGTTATTGGGGATCGGTGATCTCTTTTGCCTATAAAAAGGCTGAGGAGTTCTCCTGCTCTTTCTACACTTTCTTCACCATATAGAGATGATGGCCGGAGTTCGTCGGGTTGACTTGAAGAAGAAGGAGATCATGCTCTTCCAGCATGTAAGGAGCCAAAAAATATGGCGTCTTCGAGCAAATGTCCTCTGCAACAAAGGATCATGGAAGGATATCATAGCCTCCTTTGCTCGGGATAATCAGCAACTTTGTATGGTGGTTCTTTGGGAGAGAGGAAGAATCGTATTTCACTATGCCGCTTGCAAGCGGTACATTCTCCCGTTACCTCCGTGGAGCAGAGCAGCAACTAGCTCTGACCTCGGGTATTGAGTTGGGTGAAATATCTCAACTCAATCTGTTACGGTGTACGGAGCATGGGATCTGCATAATTTAGGCAGGCCCAGTTTCGTATTCTCCCTCCATTTATCATTTTAGTGGGTTGCAGAAATCGACCAACTGCTGGAGGAGAGATGAAGAATTGATGCCCATGCAAGAACCTAGCAGAACAGATTCTGGGTGGGGTGGCCTTCTGACGACGATGAGAAAATCCTTTGTAAATGGGATTTCCCTCATATGTAATCATGAAAATGAAGAAAATCCTTGTAGACTGGATTTCCCTCATGTAATCATGCTTTTAATTTTAACAAAATTATCTTTCTTCCGTGCATATGATCATCTTGCCATACTTTATTATGAAGTCTGAATATGTGTAGCTTCGACACGTCTGATTCTTTACGCTGACTCTGTGTAGAAAGAGCGCTAGGTCCTGTCCTATCTTTTACGCATAACTAAGGATGCGCAGAAAGCCGCTTAGCAGTCGAGTGTTCGAACTGTCCTACTGTTAGGAACCACATAGAATTCTGAACGGTTCTTTACATCTGATAAACAGAATTTTTGTTCAGACCGTCGTCTTCAAGAATGATTTCTCAAAAATCCCTTGGAACAGGATGAGAACTGGCTGTCAAACTGAGTCGCCATCTTGATTTCGCAGACAAAATATTTAGACTAGATTTTGGATGAACTTCGAATCGACCCATGAGGAAGAGTAATTTTCAATGTTGAACTCTATATGCTTCGGGTACTTGGGGTATCTTGAGGCCAAGAAGGAGTATCTTCTGTGTGAACTCCTGTAATTGACCGTCTTGAGAATCGTTCAGATGTACTATACTGTACTGCGCATCTTTCAGATGTGTGGAAAGTCGTGGAGCGTAAAATCATAAATTCGTGGCCTCTGAGCGTAAAAAGCCATCGAGCGTAAAATCATAGACTTTGTAGTTCCTTAGCGTGAAGTCGTAGGTTTGTAGCCTCTCGAGCGTAAAAGCTACCGAGCACAAAGGCATCCGGGCGTAAAACCATAGACTTGTAGCCATTGGGACGTAAAAAACCGTAGATTTGTAGCTGTCGAGCGTAGAAAACTCCTTGGTGCAGAACTGTAGATTTATAGCTTCTGAAAAGAAAAATCTTTCGAGCGTGAAGTCATGGATCTTTTGCCTCTGAGCGTAAAAAGCCACCAAGCGTGAGATCATAGATTTGTAGCTGCTGAGCGTGGAGTCGTAGGTTTGTAGCCTATCGAGCATAAAAGCTACCGAGCACAAAGGTATCCGGGCATAAAACCATAGACTTGTAGTCTGTGAGCGTAAAAATTGTAGATCTGTAGCTGTCGAGCGTAGAAAGCTCCTTAGCATAAAAAACCACGTATCTTCCTCGTACGAAAAACTTTTCGAATTCGCTGACTGTCCACCTTCTCTGAGTGAAAGGCTGACGTAGTACCCAATCATAACCAGATATTAATTAGGAGATTTTGGTTCGGGATCCGAGGAGTCCAACTGAACTCTATATATACCCCAAGTTTTTGAGAGAGAAACTTTTCATCCATCTTCTGCGAAAGAAAGCCTTAGACTGTTCGAGTTCTCCTTCATTTCCTCTCCGAGATTTTGAAGTTTCCAGTAATGGCCTCGAAACAATCCTCCTCCACTAAGGGAAAGAAGGTTGATTCTTCTTCTCGTTCTTTCGCTCAAGTGAGAGCATCTTTGGTCGGGCAAGGCGAACTTCCTTCTGAGCGAAGTATCCCGCCGACGAGCAGTGCACCCGGCCTAAAAGGTAGAGCATTTGGGATGAAGAAGAAGGACCGAAAATCCTTCGCACATGTTGTACGTGACCATGCTAGGTCGTCTCCTGTGCTGATAGCCTCTTCGAGGAAGATGATGCACAAAAATGTTTCATATTTTACGTCCACATTTCTAATGTGTCAGCGTAAAAATTCTATACTTTCGCAGTCCGGCGTAAAAGCTTCGACTGTCGAAAGTTGGTGTATAAAATTTGAGTGTTACGCTTCTGGATGAAGATTCTGGCGTAATACCTCAATTTTATCAGTCTGGCGTAAAGCACAGACTGTATACTGCCAGCCTTGAATTTTTACGCCTTTTTAGGAAATGGATTCCAGTGTAGTGGTCAAGTTTTTACGGTCTTGGCGTAAAGCACAGACCGTTTGATTTTTGGTGTGTGCTGCAAGATCTGTAATGTCTAGTTATAGGAACTGACGTATTTTTTTTGCACTCTTGCAGCTGACTTGCATGTGTCTCCGCTAGCCGATGTGATGGGTTCTGCCGCAGGGATGCTGCACTCCAACTATCTAGAGGATCTGTCACACGTGACATTTCCTATCTCCGGACCGCAGTATCCGGAAGGAAGGGAGATTCTGATATCGGCTCAGGGCGAGCGAATGCTGCTGAGCATGATCAACGGTGAGCCCCTGACGTATATAGACGGGGACCAATACATAAAGCCGGCCTTCCTCTTCGGGGACATGATTGACAAGCAGTCTCAGACGAAGCCCAAGAGAGAACTCTGGGTTTTCCCTGCCAGGAGCTTGGTTTTGTATCTGCCCAATATGCTAAGAGACTATCCCCTCTCGGCTTTCTTCTATGCCACACATCCCAGGAAGATGTCGTGGACGCTGACTCCCGATCTTCACGGCAGGCCAGGAAAGATCTTTCATCTGAAAGGCGCTGACCAAGAGTCATTTGTTAGCCGTCCTTCCGGTAATGTGATGGTGTTCAGGGGACTGTACCCGGGCAGTGTCCCGAGTGAAGAAAGCTTGGTGATCCAGCCGGTCCAATTACCGACTTTCTGTAATGATTTTATGGGGCACGGGGGAGTATACCCTAAGGTTAACCCTCGGTGCGGCGGGTGGATCACCCCTTCAAACCTTCGATGGGCTCGCTTAGTTGATTGGGCCTTGAAGCATTTTCAGACCGAGTTGGAGAACATCGGTCTGTTTGCAGCTGTGAGTGCTACCAGTGTTGGGTTACCTCCTAATCCTAACCTGTTCCTGGCATTGATGGAGCGATATATTTTGCTCACCGGAACTTTCGCCACTCCACTGGGGGAGTTGGGATTGGCCCTTCATGAGATGGCAGAGATCTCGAGACTGCCGATGGGGGATACTCCTTATGAAGAGTATGATCCTACGAACCGAGAGCTGGGGGATTCAGACCCTCGGGTAGTGGAAGTGTATTAGCTGATGTGCCACTACCTTGCTTGTACCGCTTTTTATGATGAGCCCTCAGATTTGGCTCACATCAGCAAATGGACATCCTACCTCTTCTTTCACTAGTCCAGGACTACTAAGCCGGAGAAGGTATTGGAGGGTAAGGATATGCTTGTGAATCCTCTGAGCGTGCTTAATGCTCAGGTAGTCGACGATCTCATAGTGGATGCTGGGGCTCCGGACTTGATCCTCGACGAAGGGATAGGACAGTATCCTGTAGGCACTAAGGCCTATAGTTATTTGAGGCGCTGCCGCAGGCCTCTGTCTAGGGAAGCTCAACTGGCTGGCTTTCTCTCTATATGGTTGCGCCAAGTGGTGGTATCTGACGTCGCATTTGCGGACCGCATTCACCGTAATATGCTATGGCCTGCAGTGCGTTTGGTGTTCGGTGCAAGACTAGGCTTGCTCCCTGCCATGGTGTGCCGTATTTAAGCCGGACTGAGGGCCATGACTGACGTGTTGCTTGCCGATGAGACTCGGCGTGATAGCTTTCCCCGGATAGAATTACCATACCTGTATCTGATGGGATGTTTAATTCTTCATAACACCAGGGTTATGTCTCCCGGATTCGACAGCAGTTCGGGGGCTAGTTTCTTGCTGAACTACCAGAAATCTTCCTGGAACATGACCACGGTTCTAGACTGTCGGCGAGCGCTGGGCCTCAGTCACAACTGGAAGCTCTTCTGTACTGTCCCCTCCGTACATCACAATCAATCGGGGATTAGGCTTGAAGATTCCGGTAGAGAGAAGACCAATCTTTCTCCTGAAGCTTTTAATTGGTTGGTCTGCATTAGGCCTTCCCATCTACTGTACATGAGTGAAGACTATTGCTTCTTGGAGCCTTACCTGCCTAGTCAGTTCGCCAGGCAGTTTGGGTATGATCAGTTGCACGTGGGCAACACCGTCACCAGCTTTCGGTCCAGGGGTGGACTCATTGATGGAGCGAGAGGATGGCGTATTTCCTCATGGGTTGCACTGGAGCAATTTTTACTATGTCGGTCCTCACACTCTCCACGGAGTTGTGCATCCTGCACTCGTATGCCCAGTTTTATGTGGCAACGAACACCTTCCATCGCGATTTTGATATGCATGGAAGTTTTAGGGTGCCCTCTTCCAAGCCTGGAGGAAGAGTCGAAGTCCCCTCGGTCTCTTCTGACGAGGGCGAGGAGTTCGTCAATCCAGATGAGCCTCTGGTGGCGGTATCGAGGGGTGAAGTTCCTCTGCCTGCAGGCCCTTTGGTGGTTTCTGGGAAGCGAAGGGCCCCTACTCCAAAGGAGACTTCCCCTCCTGAAAGTGAGCTTTCATCTCCCTATGTTGGGGATGATTCTTTGATTGGGGGTTCCTTGTCTTTTAGAGAGGGACCCTCTAATGTTTCGGCTGGTGGTGCCGAAGAATCTCTGCTGGAGGCTGCCGTCGCTGCTACTTCTTCAGGTAGTGGAATGAGGTCTCATTCGGGGCTAAGAATACCTTTATGCGGATCAGCATCGGGAGAGACTCCTGTCGTGTCTACAAGTGCATCTGGCGAGATTCCAGTCGATGAGCCTCGGTCAAAATTTGACGAGGACCTGGAAGAGCATTCGCCGGTGCTTCTTAGAGCACCCCCTTCTCCAGGTATAATAGCTTGCCTAGCATCATTAAGGAATGATTTAGCTGTACAGGCTACGGATGCGACATATATGCCGTCGGCCACGGGTAAATGTCGTCTTCACAATTATGCTAATATTAACTTTCTTTCGCCTTCCTTTCAGGGGAAGACCTCTTCGGGGAGGGCAGTGTAGATGCGCCCTTTGGCTCTGGCGGCGACACGAATGTGGCTGATTTTGAAGAGGAAGCATCTTCGGGTGCCGGCTCGCCCGTCGAGGAGGTTCCGATATCTCAAGAGGAGGACGAGCCTGTCATTTCGATAATGCCTCCTTTGAGTATGCTGGTATCTTCGTCTGGTGTTGGCGCTTCTTCTTTTGTCGCACCACCTGTTGAGGCGACGGCCGTGGCAACATCGTCTGTGATTGTTCTTGGAGGGGGACACGCCAATATTGAGGCCACTCTCGGCGTCCGTTCGGATCTAGCTGCTCTGATCGAGCAGTTCACCGGCACCTTCTACAAAACTTTGAAAATGTTAATATCAATGGTGTTGGCGAAGAATCTGAGCTTTGTGTCGCTGAAGAGGTCCTCCCAGTCGGTGATAGCGCCGATCCGAGAATTCGACAACACTGGGCTAGCTGAGACGCTAGAGGAGATAGTTAATTTTTTGGAGCAACCCATTAACGAATATTTGCAGCTAGCTCAAGACAATATTGAAGATCTGGTCCAGGCTAGATACGACTCCATGACTGCGCGGCTCACCAAACAGATGGCAGGCATAAATAAATCCATCCGGACAGATCAGCAAGAGATGGATGAAGGAAAAGTCATCCTGGAGGAGACCATTGCTCTTCGAACGAAGTGCCAGGCCGAGCATGAAGGGAACGTAGCGAGGGTCCTCAGGTTGGAAACAAAACTAGCTCAGGCAAAGGAGTTGGCTTCTCAGTCGTCGAAAGCTCTAGTTGCGGTGGATAGCCGGTTGGACGTAGCACAACAGAACTTGGTGCGTGCAGAAACTGCCCATGCTAGTTTTCTTTGGGCTAGGGCCAAACTGTCCCTCATGAGCAATGATGAGACACGACTGGAGTGGGCTCGCCATGATGTCATGGATTCCAGGACTAAGAGGATGGCCGCGCTGGCGCACAGCAGCTTCGCGACCTGACCGCTCCCCCTAAATGATGTACTTTTGCTTTTGCTTTTCAATGTACTTCTCCTCCCCCCCTTTTTTTGGGAATAATAAAGAGGCTTTTCATCTGACTTTGTGAACCCATCATTTTGGAATATAAATGACAGGTTTGGGTAAAAAGTGATATCAGAGGTAATATGAACATGCTATACTCTGTAAGTTTTAGCAGGACATATCTATTCAGAGGTTATATGATAGAATATGCTCCTAGCTAAAAAACGTCTTTTTGGAAGTAGTTTAGTCAGAAGGAGGTTTTCGCCATATTCCTCTTGAGCAGAGGGGTTAGGCATAGTACCTTTTCAGGAATTTGCCATTGAAAGGAGCCATTAGCAGGTCTCCATTGGGCTGGGCTAACCTGTAAGCGCCGTTTGAGAACGTCGTCTCGATCACATAAGGGCCTTCCCATTTGGGCTGGAATTTGTCTTTACTTCTGTGAGTAAGAATCATCGGCCTTCTCACAGCTAAGACTAGCTCGCCGACTTTGAACACCCTTTTCTTTACCTTTTGATTAAAAGCCTTGGAAATACGTACTTGGTAGAGTGTGATGCGCTGTTGAGCTTTGGAGGCATTTCTCGTCTAATCCTTCCAGCTCTTGAAGCCTTAACAGGTCATTCTTTTCTTGAGTCAGCCCATTAGCCACGGCTCTCCTGAGTGACGGAATTTGGATCTCGATGGGGAGCACTTCTTCGCTCCCATAAACTAATGAGAATGGGGTGCAACCTGTCGGTGCCCGTACCGTTGTGCGGTATACCCAGAGACATTCTCCCAGTTTCTCATTCCAATCCCTTTTGTTTGAAGAGACGAACTTCTTCAAGAGCTTGATAATGGTTTTGTTGAAAGCTTCCGCCAAACCATTAGCAGCAGGATTATATGCCGTAGAGGCGACATTCTGTATCCGATTTTTATTGTAAAATTGATGAAATGCTTGGCTGATGAATTGAGGTCCATTATAATAGATTATCCTTTGGGGTATCCCGAAGCGATAAATGACTTAATGTTTGATGAAACTGATCATATTAGATGCCTTTACCTCAGCAAGAGGGACCGCCTCTGCCTATTTGGAGAAGTAATCCGTGATGGCCAGTATAAACTGGTGACCTCTGGAAGAAGACGGGTGAACAGGACCAATGATATCTATACCCCATGCTTCGAAAGGCCAGGATACAGGTACTTAGGAGGCTGATGGATAAAGTCTGCATGGATCTGACAGGCTCTGCATTGTCTTACGTATTTTATCGCATCTATGATCATAGTAGGCCAGTAATAGCCCATTCTCCTGATGCGATCCTGTAGCTTAGGACCGGGTTGATGCGCTCCGTATACGCCGTCGTAGGCTTCACAGATAATTCGTTGTGCTTCGTCACCAGAGAGACATCATAATAATAGTCCGTCATAGGACCGGCGATATAGACATTGTGAAGATGCGTCGAAATAGAAGCGTAATGATCGT
Source organism: Iris macrosiphon (assembly GCA_036927795.1). Classification (NCBI taxonomy): domain Eukaryota; kingdom Viridiplantae; phylum Streptophyta; class Magnoliopsida; order Asparagales; family Iridaceae; genus Iris; species Iris macrosiphon. Next base: position 61,123,402 of record JAYESA010000003.1, on the reverse strand, counting down.
CTTTTAACGGATACTGCTTCTTTAGGATCTTCTGGCAAAATTTCGTATGCTATGAAGTCTATAAAGGGACTCCTCCAGTCTCTCCTTGGAAGATCTGTGTCCAGTGCGTAGCTGCGTTCTATGTGAAAGTTGTTTTTCACACAAACTAAATCTCTGTTAAGAAGGATTACCGAATTCTGCCTCCTTATAGGGGTAGCTAAATCTGCAGCTAGGCTGGCTAGAGCGTCAGCTTCTAGATTCTGAGATCGAGGGACATGCTCTAGGAAGAATCCTTTAAATGTCTTGGCTATCTCGACCGTTGCTCGGTGATAGGGGATGAGGTCTGGATTTTGGACTTCATATATTCCTCTGACTTGGTTGACGATTAGCAGAGAATCATCGAAAGCTTCCAGAGATTCGACGCCCAATTTTTTAGCGACTTGGAGCCCAATTAGTAGAGCGTTATACTCTGCCACATTGTTAGAACAGGGCTCGCTAAGAGAATATGCTCGGTAGATGACGAGCTTATCAGGAGTAACCAGGACAACTCCTACTCCCGAAACCACGCTTCCCCTGGGACCAGATCTGGAGGCACCATCAAAGAATAGTTACCATACGTCGCTTTCTATTGCGGAATTACATTCTGCGACTTCGTCGGGAATGTCCTCGTACAGTTTGGAGGCCTCCGGGATCGGATGAGCAGCTAGGAAGTCAGCTAATGCTTGGTCTTTGATGGACTTCTGAGGGACGTATACCATGTCATATGGTATTAATAGCATTGCCCAAGTCGTGAGTCAGGAATTAAGAACACTTGGCTTGCTTATCAGTACCCAAAGAGGATTGATCCTGGAGATGATGTGAATGGTTTGGCCTGTGACGTAGTGTCGCGTCTTCTGGATAGCGAACATCAGAGCCAAGCATTCTTTCTCCACTAGATTGTATCGGTGCTCGGCTCTGACCATCATCCTGCTGAGTTAGTAGATAGCCTGCTCGTGACCCATCTCGTTCTTTTGTGCGAGAAGAGCTCCGAAAGAATAATCCATCGCTCGAACATACAGCACGAATGGTCTTCCCATGACAGGAGGTACCAGAACTGGCGGACTAGTGAGGTAACGTTTGATGTCGCCGAATGCTTGCTGGCAGGCTTCGTCCCATACGAAGGATACTCCTTTCTTCATGAGGTGAGAAAAAGGCTGACATCTCCCCGAGAGGTTGGATATGAATCTCCGGATATAAGCCAGACGAACTTAAAATCCCCTGAGCTCCCTCAGATTATGGGGCGGTCGCATTTCTATGATGGCCTTGACTTTATCAGGGTCCACTTGAATGCCCTTGGCGGTAATGACAAATCCCAGAAATTTGCCACTAGATACACCCAGAAAGGACTTTGTAGGATTCATTTTGAGTTGATGTTGGCGCATCAAGTCAAATACTGTCTTCAAGTCTTGGGTGTGAGTATCCTTGAGGCAGCTTTTGACAGCTACATCGTCTACGTAACATTCTACCGTCTTGCGTAAATGCTCATGGAATTTGTTACTCATAGCCCATTGGTACGTAGCCCCTGCATTCTTTAATCCGAAGGACATGATCGTATAGCAATATACCCCCAGTGATGTCCGGAAGGCAGTATGCTTCTCGTCTTCAGGATGCATCTTGATTTGATTGTACCCTGGGAATCCGTCCATGAAAGATATACATTCAAAACCGCATGTATTGTCAATCATGACGTCTGTGATGGAAAGAGGAAACTCGTTTTTAGGATGGGCTGCATTCAGATCTCGGTAATCGATGCAGACACGTACTTTTTTGTTCTTCTTCATGACCGTGACAACATTGGTGACCCAGTCGGGATGTTGTTCTTCACGGATGAAGCCGCAGGCTATCAACTTCTAGACTTCAGCTTCAATGGCGTCCATCATATCCGGACGAAACCGGCGTTGGTGTTGCTTCACAGGCTTCGAATCGGGCAATATATTGAGCCTATGAGTAGCCACCTTTGGATCAAGACCTGGCATGTCCTCATAATTCCACGCAAAGAAGTCGATATATTCTTTTATCAGCTGAATAACTTCTTCTTTTTCTGCTTCAGAAAGATTGTTACTGATAAATATCGGCTTTGGCGAAAGTTCATTCCCAATGTCAATCTGGATAACTTTGTCTTCAGTGGGAGGTTCTATCTGCTAGAAGCGGAACTCCCATTGTGTATCCATTTGCTGAGCCCACGCGTCATTCTCAAACAGTTCAGATTCTTATTCGTCTGATTCAAAGGAATTCGTTACTACCATATTTACTGATAACGTTTGCTCGAGAGCCTGAGATGAGTCGGAGGGCGCTGAGCCATCTTTAGAGGAGGAGAAGACATCCTTGTTTGACTCGGGAGTCGCAAGGGAGGTTATGTACCCTAACCCGAAATGAGTTCGTTGATAATAGGGATCGCCGTACAGCGGCATTCGTCTGCCCTTCCCGTAGTTGAGACCCGGTTCCAGCTTCAAGTTATAACCCATATTTTGCATGATCTTCAGAGCTTGCGGGCTGTATCTGTGAACCTGGATTTTATCGACATCGTCATCGAAAGAATCTTCTTGCACCATCGATTTATTGCGCATGCGACCGAAGACTATTTGATGCTGACTGCTGCAAGTAGACGGGATAATGAAGATTGAATCCTCATACGGTCCATATGTCATGGTGACATTGGATGATGGTACAACTTCCCATATATATGGATAATAGGAATCTATAGCTTCCAAGAATGTTTGCGCTATAGGTTCTATATCGTCGTAGGGAGAGGATTCCTGATTCGAAATTTGGGCCTCAATATACTGGAAAAGTGGATGTTTATTATCATCTGAAACTCCGTTCCCGGTTGCATTTACATCACTCGGCTGTTCGCTGCGCCGGAGGTTGATGACTAAGGATGGAGGCTTCTGGTTCAAAGTGATCACTAGAGGATCACCCCCTTTTCCTGACTTGGTCTCGTTCAGGTGGATGGCCATAGGCTCTATGGCTTTTGGACGAGTAGTCCGCCCTTTCACCTTGATTGTCAAAGGTTGCTTGGCAGAGGGTTCTTCTGGCTCACGATGGGATTCCTTCTCTGCTTCGGCTGACACCTCTTACGTGTAGTCTTGAGAGTACAATACGACATCAGAGTAGTAGGATTCTACTCCTTTGAATGGGTTCAGGTCAACAATCTCCGTTTGTACTGTTCCTCGGGCATCTACATATTTGAAGCATTGGTGTAGAGTTGAAGGAACGATGCTGTGGTCGTGGATCCAAGGTCTACCCAGCAAAATATTGTAGAACACCTCCGAATCGATGACGTAACATGTAGCCACCGATCTGAGGTTGCCAATCTGGATCCTCAGGCGAATCTTCCCCAATGACTTACTTCTTCCGGCGTTGAAACCCACGATCGTAGTGGGGGTGTAAGCCAATTCGCTGGTAGGAATCCTCAGCGGTCTGAGCAGACTATGAGGAATGATGCTGATCGATGATCCCGGATCTATGTGTATCCGGTCGACCTCCATGGAACCGATGTACCCGGTGTAATAGAGGGGTGTGTCATGCTTGTTATGTTTTAACAGCATGTCGTCTTGAGTGAAAGTGATATTTGGGATCACCTCCATCACACTGTGGCATCGAGGACACGCCATGGGTTCTTCGTCAGGGGACTTGAGCTGGGTCAAGTATGCATCCTCCTGCATCAATGCTTCACTCGGGGCTTGACGAGTGTCCTGAGAGATCCTGAGTAGTTCGAAGATGGACAGCCTGGCTGGTGTATTAGCCAGTTGGGCCAGGATATCGAAGTTGTACGGCTTCTCTAAACCATTGTTTTGAATATTTTTCACAGATTTATCAAAGCGCACTTCTTTTTGCTTCCCTTTGTCCGCCGAAGTTGGTCTTGAAGGACCGGCCTCTGGTACGACGGATTCCGGTTCTGAAGGCTTGGCAGCTGAAGCGTTTGCCGATGCATCTTCCTTGCTGGCTCCATAGTCCTGGAGGTAAGCTTTCCCTGAACGGGTTCCAGTAGTCAAGACCTCGTCTTCTGGTGCTGAGTGTACCGTAATCATGTGACATGGCTTGCACTTTGAGTTCTTTTTGGATTTAGCCCTAGCAGCTTGAGTCTCTTTCTCGATTTTTGGCACCAGATCTGGATGAACCCACATAGTCTCGCCCTGCTGGGTAGTTAGTGGTAGCAGGTCGTGATTTTGACCTCTAGCAGGAGGAAGATTAATGATGTTCATCATCGTCCGAGAAATTGGTGTAACGCCGTCCGGGACTTCTTGGGGAGGCAGGTTGCCAAATTGCAGAGAGATCATGTTGGCCGTGACCATCTTCTCGCTGTTGCGCAAAGTGATGTCCTTAGCATCGATCAGCCCCTGGATCTTCCTTTTCAGTATATAACACGCCTTTGTGGGGTGGTGTATGTACCTATGGAAGATGCAGTACTTGGGATTGTTGGTACTGCCGGCCTCGTTGGGCCATCTCACCTCAGGAAGGGTAATCTTGCCACTTTTGACGAGACATTCGAATATGCTTGGAATATTGTCGTCGTCAAAAGAGTACACTTCAATGGGCCTGGTAGTCCCGGGTTTTGTCTGTGTGGTAGCCATAGTCTTTTGCCTGGACGCGTTGATTACCAGAGCTTCTTTTCCCATGGAACTGTGAGGGTGGTCGCTGTTGGAGGATGAACTTTTGATTTTATCAGAGGCTGAAAATAATGCCATTATCGTGCGCCTTCTGACTATTATCCTTTGCGGCTGCCGCTGAGATGATGAACGAGGGCCAATCATGGAACTGATATGGTCCTGTGAACACCGAGATCACGGGAAGAAGGTTCTTCCTGCAGATGTCCACCAATGCCGAGTCCGGAACTCCTGGAGGCATTTGCAAAGTGGCTTGACAAAAACATTCGATGAAAGTGCGAATATTCTCTTTTTCCTTCTGCTTGACTTCAATGAGAGAGGACTAGACATGTCCATCCCTCCTTCGTAGAATTGGGTGAAAAATAAAGCCTTGAAGTCTTCAAAAGAAGTAATGCAGTTGTCCGCCAGGCTGCGGTACCACTGGTAAGCTACCCCCGAGAGACAGCCTTTGAACACCCGAGTGAGGAGGGCGTCGTTCCCCTGTAATAACACCGTCATCATACTGAAGTAGTTCATATACTGACTTGGTGACGTTTTTCCTTCGAACAAAGCCATCGCCTGTGGTTTATATCTAGGAGGGATGGGGACCTCTTCCCAGATAGCTGGGTAAGGTTGGTTGATTCCCAATTTCTTGAGCTGATCTTTGTGCTTTAGGGCATCAAATTGGGCTTTCAACTCCCGTACTGCCTACATCGGATCTTCAGCCGGTAGTGGGACCACGGAGTAGTGCGGTATCGATTGTATTGCGACTCCAGCGGGAGGTAATACATTCTCCGAGTGAGGAAGCGGAGGAACTGCTGACTCTTGATCTTGAACGGGATCTTGGATCATGTTGGATGGTGGTAAGTCCACCCCCACACCTATCTGGGTTGGAGGAGCCGATGTTTGAGCCATGGCAGCTGTGTGTTAAGTTAGCATCATCTGGTGCATGTTCTCCATCATGGATTATATCTCCTTTAGAGACGTCTCCAGTGTGGTGATGCGTTGCTCAGCGCTCTTGGACGGGGAAGCTTCCTCGTGTTCATCTCCAATGGCATAAACTCCTATCTCCCTGGGTGTCATTGAAAGATTAGTATAGGTCTCTGTAGAAGTTGACTCTATACTTTCGGTGTCTGATTCGGGAGACTGACGACCCCCAACATCGGAATCAGAAGAGTACGGAGCCGGTTGTTGCGACCTCGAATGAGTGTTTTGGAACACCCCAGCTTCGGTGTTCCTAAGGAGCATGTTGAATCTCCTTCGGCTCGGAGTTCTAGAGGGATGACGTCTTGAGCCCGACCCTCCTCTAGGTATGTGCGAAGCCATATTCACAGATGACTGTATGGGCTCTTCTTTCTGGAAAGATGGAGAGTAGCTCAACCGGTCGAAAGCCGACCATTTTGCTTCAGAGCAGCAACAATTAATTACAATCTTATGACTATTACAAGAGTGTTGGATAGGAGGCGTAATAGACATGCCGGAAGATCCCCTCTCCTTGCATTTCTGGATTAGATAATTGTGCAGGTCAGGAGAAGTTGCAGAAGAAGAAGACTTGTTCCTTCTGTTCCCATCAGTGGGCATGCGGGTGTTGGGAACCATAGTTTTCCTTGCGCCACCTACATACAACAGGTTGGTCATCTAGGCGACGGATAATCCCCGAGGAGGGTGTCTTCCCGCAAGTGGAGCCTTCTTTATGCTGAGTGGCTTCTCATGGTGTAATTTGGAGCTCTGCTCTGGTTGGCGTAAGGCTGAGGATGTCCTCAATCGGCCATAAGCTTCTCGCGTAATCCGGAGGGCAGGCAGATTATTCCTTCGCCGGCGTAAAGGCCAAAAAGTTGAGTAGTCCGCCGCATGCCTTCTCTTGCATAGTTTGTAGGGATCATCTGCTTTTCCGCAGGAGGCAGATGTACTTTTGCGCGCGGAGCGTGCTTGGGACTCCTGATTCGGCGCTGAGGCATCATCAGAAATTTTGTCTATTTTGCCAGGGACGGGAGACTGAAATTTACGCGCAGAGCGCGGAGTAGGCTTCTGGACTAGCGCTGAGGCATTGTCAAAAGTTTCGTCTATTCCGCCAGGGACGGGAGACTGAATTTCATACGTAGAGCGTGGATTATACTTCTGGGTTAGCGCTGAGGCATTGCCAGAAGTTTTGTCGGTCCTGCCAGAGATACGTGACTGAATTTTATGCGCAAGGGGCGGTTTATACTTCTGGGTTAGCGCTGAGGCATTGACAGAAGTTTTGTCGGTCCTGCCAGAGACAGGTGACTGAATTTTATGCGCAAGGCGCGGTTTATACTTCTGGGCTAGCACTGAGGCTTTGCCAGAAGTTTTGTCTGTCCTGCCAGAGACAAGTGACTGAATTTTACGCGCAAGGCATGGAGGGAGCAAAGCTACAACTTCATTGGTCGGAGAGATCAGAGAGTCCACAGGAATGGTAGGGGATGTCTTGGGCATCCAGACCTTGCGCAGCTTCCCGTTACTTTGGACGGAGAGGGAGTGAGAGCTACCCCCTGCCCGAATCATGTCTTCATAGGCAGACTGGTCGAACTGGACGACCAGTGTCTTCTTAACGGATCCCATGGATACCGTATCGTATTGAGCAATAGCTTCCTCATCAGAAAAGAAAGATGTCCCCAGCAGAGTCGCCATCTTGTTTAGGATAATAAACGAGAAAAGATTTTGGTGTGTGCGAAAAATGAGGTCTTGTGCGAAGACCCGCCCTTCTTTTATGTTTATAAACAAGATTATACAAATTTGATCCTACACGAGGATGCCTAAGTACAATTTATTTAATCTGGGTAAATATTGCTATAGGTGTCTGATCTGCGGTCGATCACTTTAGCCCTTGGACCACACGATATTTTTGAAGAAGTGCCATGGAATACAGAAAGCCGCTTCGAGGGTTGCTAAAGAGGGTGGATGCCCGATGCCGGAGTCGTCGATCCCTTTCTCTTTGCCTGAGCTCTGGACTCCTCTCTCTCTCTCTCTCTCTCTCTCTCTCTCTCTCTCTCTCTTCTATTTCTCCTTTCAATTTGTCGACCTTGTTCCTCATTGATAGAGGTCTCTATTTATAGAGTTTTTAGTGACAGTGACCACACAGTCGGCGTAGAAATCGAGTAGTGGAAAGTACAACACCCTTTTACACGACGGTTAAAAATAACCAATGCCTGCGTATATATGACCTTCTGAGTGAGCATGTGATGCGTGTCCAACTAAGGGGACAAAATGCGTATATCTGCTACGAAGATCACGGCATAGAAGCCACGTAGGTAGTTATCCCTTGTGTAGAAGAGGTTGGCGTAGAAGCCAAATGACTGTCACCTTGGCATAGAAGCCAAGTAGGGATAGAAGCCGAGTAGGTATAGAAGCCGAGTGGGTATAGAAGCCGAGTGGGCGTAGAAGCCGAGTAGGCATAGAAGTCGGGTGGACATAGAAGCCGAGCAGGCGTAGAAGCCGAGTGGGCATAGAAGCCGAGGAGGCGTAGAAGTCGAGTGGGCGTAGAAGCCGAGTGGGCATCGAAGCCGAGTGGGCGTCGCAGCTTAGTGGGCACAAAAGCCGGGTGGCATAGAAGCCGAGTGGGCATAGAAGCCGAGCAGGCGTAGAAGACGAGTGGGCATAGAAGCCGGGTGGGCATAGAAGCCGAGCAGGCGTAGAAGCCGAGTGGGCATAGAAGCCGAGGAGGCGTAGAAGCCGAGTGGGCGTTGAAGCCGAGTGGTCACAGAAGCCGAGTGGATGTGGACGCTTTGGCCAGAATTATGGCTTTTGGAGATATAATCAAATCCCCAACATTAATTGTGGAGATCCGCCATCATCCTGTGCATTAAACGCAGAGGCGTGTTTTGAAGGTCTGTCACTTGGCCTGCGTATGGTGCAGAGACGTGCCTTGGGCATCTGTCAGTATTCGGCGCTTCAAAGGCAGAGACGTGCCTTGAGAACCTATCACCTCTTTGTGCATAAAATATAGAGACGTGCCTCAAATCTCGTACGAGGTGCAACTTTTGACGTGGCAGGCAGTTTGTCCTCTGCAGAGCGTAAACAGCTCACATCCGCCTGTGTAAAATTAGGCCGCATATCCCCTTGTCTGCGTGAAAGCAGTTTACGCAAAGGAAATGGCAGTAAGTGACAGCCTGGGTAGCAGTGCCACGCCATCATTATAGTCGTCGCTTGGGTAGTCGTGCATTACTTTTTGTCAGAAATCCAGAGGTCAGGTTCATTGCACGATCTGACAGGTTCGTTTCAAAGAATATGAAGCGTCCCTCGTATACTTCAATGCTGTATTGAAAGCGGATAAGCTTTACGCCATAAAAGCGATGAAGAACCCTGTTTATGCTGAAGTAGCCTGGACATACTGCTTTACGCGGATGGTCCTCGAGCTCATATTTCACGCTGTGCCCAGCGGAAAAAGCTCTGTTGCACGCTGATAGCTTCGTGGTCTTCTGTTTACGCTGCTCTGCCTCAGTACGCCGCGTGTAGCTATCCCGCATATTTTTTATGCTTCTATAATAGGTCCACCAAAGATCCCCAGTGGGACGTCGTTAATAAACTACGGTATTGCACTATGTCCATATTACCTCTAGCACAATACCCAAAGTCCATAACATGCAATAAGACAAATACAAAGAGAAATCCTAGAAAATGAGAGACTTTATTGATTAAATTTGAAGATCATGAGTACATATAATGGAAATCCATTTTTATTATTATTCAAGGTTATGAGTACATATAATGGAAATCTATTTTAAGTGTTTTTATGAAGTGTAAACCCCCTCGACCAATTTAGGGTTTAATTTGAATTAAACTGAAAGACTAGGATTTATTTAAATTTAATTAGAATTTATGTGCGACAATTATAGGTACCCCTCTGACCATTGTGTAATCTTAGATACTCGTCCTTTCGTCACTTCCTAGCTACACGATATCCGAGTAAAAAGAACGTCAAGCGTACTACATTTAACCTATTTAATTTGAGGCTAATTTTACCTCAAGCAGAACTTAACCAAGCCCACGTACACTCTTTTACATCGACCAGCCCCACCTCAATGGTACCAGACAGGCCCAAGCCGAGGTCAGCCCACAAATTCCTTACATATATAAATATGCAATTCCTTCACTTGAAACCATAAAAACCATCACCACCCTCTCCAAACCCTAGTCGAACCCTTGCGAGCACCACCCCTTCCTCTTCTTCGACTTCACAACCAACCCGCCACCACCTAAAGCAGCCACTCCCACTGCCCGACCGCTGCCTGCACCTTGCTTGACCACCAGACCCTCCCCTCAGACCGCCAACCACCGCCATCATCGAGCCTACGTCAAAAGTCGACCATCCATCCGACCCGACTGCCCCGGCCACCAACTTTAGCCCTGATCCCCGCTGGCAGGAGAAGCGCCACCTTTCCCCATGACCCGAAGGCCACCCCTGTGCTGCCTCGACCAGACAACCGCCGCCGCCAAGGACTGCTGCTGCAGCGACTACTACAGCGCTGTACTGCCGCTGCTGCTGCTGATCACCGCCGGGCAACGCCGGAGCGCCACCTCTCGCCGAAGAACATCCAGAGTTCGAACTCAGACTCCCCCACGATCAACCTTGAATAGGTACACCTAGTTTGATCGCTTTTCCGTGATATCATGTAAAGTTGTATCGTCGTGTTGCCAAGTTGTGTCGTGTGTCTTAGGGTTGGACACAAGTTATTTTATATAAGAGTGTTAATTAGATTTGATGGTAATTAATAAAGTAACAATTAACTTAATGATATGACCTATGATTTAAGACTTATAATTCACCTGAAGCGTAGACATAGACCTAGTACTTTTAACATAGAAATTAAATGACGGGTAATTCAATAAGACGTAATGTAGCTTCGTAAAACCATAGACGTAATAATTATTATCTCAAGGTGCACGTTAACCGAGGACAGAACGCGTGTACACCCTAGCTACATGCACACATGATGCTGTATTCGATCAGCCGTGATCTTGTGACAGTACGTAAGAGCAGCGTCGTAAATTATGTATGCATTTGCGTAAGTGTCTGATGTAGAATTTCTATATTATATTATATGTTTAGGGTCATTGAATCAGCTAGGAGATACTGCCGGATCAGGCTATTGGCATTCACATCTTGAGGACTCAGGAAAGATACATTGCCATATTTACTGTCTAATTTAAATTATGCATATGTTGTATTGTATTCTTGTTATTTTTCTTTTATACAACTGTGCGTGTCCGAGATTGACTCAGGTGCTATCGACGGATACGTCGATGCTTAGTATACTTGACCTAGTTCGTAGTGACTCACCTCATTGGAGGATACTCTGATATCTTTCGAGACCTGACACTTCTATACGTTCGTGGCGATAATTTTATTTTGGGACACGGGTTCGCGTGCTCGACTAGCTATCGGCGCGTGTGACATGCATCACGATTAGTAAGTAATTTAGGATTATTTTAGTGTAGAGACTTGGCATTTAGATACGGAGTATCCACGTCGAGTATTCGACTTGGATATATATATTGGGCGGGGAGGACGACTAGTAGGCATATGGGATACCCCACTCCTTTACACTGATACCACACTCGACGGAGTGATACGGACGTATATAAATATTACTGATACCACGTTCTGTAGAGTGTTGGACGTTACTTGGTGATATTACAGATACCACACTCTATAGAACGTTGGACGTTACTTGGTGATATTACATATACCACACTCTATAGAACGTTTGACGTTACTGTATTCCTGTGCCCGTGTTATAGGGGGCATGTGTGGCATTTACTAGCCGGTTGCCACGACTGGTGAATTACGTCAACATATGTCCAGCCTACACCTTCCCATATACTCCCAGTTGTCCTCATATTGCATTCACTTAGATGGTTAGCACACCCTTTATTATAATTATTTTATTCAGTATTTATATATGGCATACTTCTATGTATCTTGTTACGTCCCTCTGAGGACCTGGTATCTTTCCAGATTTGGACGAGGTATATTACCCCACAGTGTACGGCCCAGGACAGGAGACGAGGTTCGCTACCGTAAAGGAGTTAGAGGTGCTACCGTAAGAGTTTCGTGATCACTTGGTAGGCCTTCTGCCTTGGATTGGGGCATCATTATCTAGTCAGCCGATACCCTAGTCATTACTCTTTTATCTATCATTTTATTACTTTTATTCCATCTTAGTAGTGGATTTGTTCCCACCAGATATTGTTGGTTGTACTATGATATCTTGAAACTGGTATTTATCTTCCAGCAGGTTATTTAGTACTTATTGCTGTTTATATTATGGATGAGACTAGATTACTTGTTGCTGATACATATATATATGGGACATGTTAGTATTTAGGACAGCGTAGCACTCTTCGTTAGGATCCATTAAATTGGAACATCCTCGGAGATATGACAGCTGGCTATTGTCACGTAGCCTAGTTCCATGTATTTTGGGACTAGGGCGTGACATAGTTTCAGTGGTGGCCCATGCAGGTCAACTTTATCGCTTGTGGTATGATAACATGCCTAGCGAGCCTGCAATAGGATAGAAATTACTAGGTCTCATCCACTTTAATTTCATCTATGAACTTCCTTCGTATTGCTTCTAAATATCTGCATCATGTTTGCTTGATTCCGTACTCTTTTTGATGAAGTCCTCTCTCTTGTAGCAAGATGAACTTGCGCAGTGGAAGAGGAGCACCCAGTGCCTCGATGCCGGACAACACCACCCGAAGAGAGGAGGAACCCCAAGGACAACCCCCGCTACAGACTCCGTTAATACATTGGCACAAGACTTGTCAGGGCGATCCTACACCGCAACCCGAAGGACAGACTTCCCAAACGATCCCCATGCATCATTTTGAGGGACAGACCTCTTGAGCCACACCGATGTCGCAAACTGAGAGGCCGACATCTGAAGAGACGCCTACTGCACAGCCATGAGGTTCCATTACCACCACCTCTACCCTACACACCCCAGATGCCACAGCTAGATGGACAGCCACAGATGCTTCAGTTCTTTTAGACCATGATGCAAGCACAGTGGCATCAGACAAAGATATTGAGACAGAGTTTGATGGCAGTACTAGAGAGGACACCTGTCACGACACCCGTACCAGCACCTCCACTAGCCCAGACAGGTGGCACTGTTAGATGGTTCCGACAGATGGGACCAGATACTTTCTCAGGCAATGTGACTGCATAACAGATCTCCGATTGGGTCGCCAACACGGATGCTATTAAAGGCTTCACAACTGCATCCAGACCTTTGGATGACCGTAGTGAGGGCCCAACTAAAAGGCAACGCCCATCACTGGTGGGATTCTATCGAGCGCAGTGTAGGCAAGAACCAGACTTGGGAACAGTTCTTAGAGTACTTCAATGTGAAGTATTTCCCAGCTACAGTCAGAAATGTCCTGTACTCCCAGTTCCTACATCTAGAGCAGGGAAATATGACTTTTGACGCCTATGACGCAGATTTGGTGCCGTCCTGATACCGAATGATATATAGAAAGTCCAGAGATTTTATCACGGCCTCAATTTTAAGCTACAGGGGTATACCACCACACAGGCAAGGATTTCTTATGAAGAGGTTCTTGCAGAGGCGAGAATCCAGGAGGCCATCGTCAGAGGAGCTAGACGTTCCAGTTCGACTACACCAGCCAGAGCCCATCCCGGAGCAGGAGGACCGATCCGACGTTCCGGAGCACAAACACAGCAGAGGGCAGCACCATACCAGCCGAAAGAGCTCCCGACTTGTCACCATAGTGGCAAGAGGGACACATTATTAAAGATTGTCGAAAGAAGTTAGGATTATGCATGATATGTGGAGCAAGTCAACACCTTGTCAGAGATTGCCCGCAGCGCAAAAAGGCAACACTACAGACAGGACAGAGGCCAGCAGCACCAGTCCCGAGGAAACTATCCCACCAGGCGGCCAGTGCCCACCAGCACCAGGAGGATTTCAGAGGGGACCACCCTTGGCCCCACAGGAGGTACAGTTCGACCAGACCCGACAGCAGACAGGAGGACAGAGGCACGGACAGTCCTTTGCAATAGCAGCTACAGAAGAGAAAATAGAAGGAGAAGCTATCACAAGTACCATTTTAGTTGCATCATTACCTGCAACTGCATTATTTGATTCTGGTGATACGCTATCATTTATATCTAGTAGGTTTGTAGCAATGCATAAAGTAGCGACTTCCCCTTTACCTAAGAGTTGGAAGATTCTTACCGGAGGAGGTATCGTGCCGGTTACCAGCACTATCAGAACGTGCTCGGTAGTCGTATATGGTAGAGAGATGAGAGTGCGATTCTTGGTATGGCCTATGCCGTACTTTGATGTTGTGCTAGGCATGGACTGGTTAACCCATTATAATGCCGTACTAAATTGGCAGAAGGGTAGCATCACTTTTAGACCGCCAGATCAGCCGGAGTTCGAGTACATGCGAGGGACTGTCGAGCAAGGAATATGACAGATAGCTGGAACTTGCATGGCTATGGAAATGGTAACCCCACCCATAGTTACAGAATTTGAGGATATTTTTCCTGAAGAATTGCCTGGCTTACCGCCAGATAGAGACATAGAGTTCACCATTGATCTAGTACCCGGAGCAGCACCTGTATCTTCTAATGTATATCGATTAGCGAAGAAGGAGTTAGATGAGCGAAGCTACAATTAGAGGAGTTGTAGAGCAAGGGATTTATCCATCCTAGTGCATCACCATGGGAGCACCAGTATTGTTTGTACCTAAGAAGGATAGAACAGTACGTATGTTCTTTGATTACAGAGCCCTTAACGTTTTGACTATCAAGAACAAGTACCCCCTGCCGCGGATTGACGATTTATTTGACCAGTTGACAGGAGCAGTTGTGTTCACAAAGATCGACTTGAGATCGGGTTATCATCAAGTGAAGGTGCGAAGAGAAGACATTCAAAAGATAGCATTCAGGACTCGTTATGGTCACTACGAGTTCTTAGTGATGCCTTTTGGACTAACGAATGTGCCAGTTGTATTTATGAACTTGATGATCAAAGTATTCTACCAATACTTAGACTGGTTCATGGTAGTCTTCATCGACGACATCTTAGTATATTCGAAGAGCCACGAGGAGCACGAAGAGCACTTGAGACTAGCGTTAGAGACGCTGAGGAGAGAGAGACTTTATGCCAAGCTGAGCAAGTGCGAGTTTCTCCTAGATCGTGTCGCTTTTCTTGGACACGATATTTCAGGAGATGGTATTTCAGTAGATTCGGCGAAAATTTTATCAGTAGAGACATGGCCAACCCCTACTAATGTCTCGGAGGTCAGGAGTTTCCTAGGACTTGCCGGATATTACTGGAGGTTCGTGGAGAACTTTGCGAAGATTGCAGAGCCGATGACCCGCTTGACCCGTAAGGAGTAGGAGTTCACTTGGACAGAGGAGTGTCAGAAGGCATTCGATAAACTGAAGAAATATTTGACTATAGCACCTATCTTGACCATACCGTCTGGACCCAGAGGATTCGAGATATATAGAGATGCATCCGGGAAAGGATTAGGATGTGTCTTGATGCAGCATGGAAATGTTGTAGCCTATGCTTCTAGACAGTTGACGACCCATGAGAAGAACTATCCCACCCACGACTTAGAGCTTGCAGCAGTGATCTTTGCTTTGAAGCTTTGGAGACACTACCTATATGAAGAAAGAGTAGAGATATTCACTGATCATAAGAGCCTAAAATACGTCTACACCCAAAATGACCTTAATCATAGGCAGAGACGTTGGCTCGAGGTGATGACAGACTTCGAGATCGAGCTACAATACCATCCGGGAAAGGCCAACGTAGTAGCTGACGTGTTGAGAAAAAGATCCCTGGCATTCTTCTTGACTACCCAATAATATCCGTTGAGAGATCTAGAACAGATGGGTATAGTAATTGTTATGCCCGGAGTGGACGGACAGTTATCGAGTTTTCAGTTGCAGTCGATATTAGTGGAGAGGATCAAGGCTGCTTTGCCAACAGATGCCAAATTTCAGAGGCTTAGACAGAGGACAAAGGCTAGAATACAGACAGGACTGCGTATACATAAAGACGAAACTTTGAGATGTAAAGATCGTCTCTATGTTCCAAACGGAGAACTTCGTCAGGAATTGATGACAAAAGCACACAGTTCAACCTACTCCATTCATCCAGGAGGCACGAAGATGTACAGAGACCTGAGACAGTACTACTAGTGGCATGGAATGAAGAGAGAGATATCACGCTTTGTGGCCAATTGCCTAGTGTGTCAGCAAGTCAAGGATGAGCATCAGAGATCTGCAGGATTGCTTCAACCGCTATCTATACCAAAGTAGAATTAGGAGGACATCACTATGGACTTTGTCACAGGCTTTTCGAGGAGTCCTAGTGGTCGCAATGCAGTATGGGCAATCGTGGATAGACTCACCAAGTCTGCACACTTTTTATCCTTCAGAGTTGGGCAATCGACGGGGGTCTTAGCAGACATGTACATGAGAGAGATTGTGCGACTGCACGGAGTGCCAGTTAGTATCGTGTCTGACAGGGATATGAGATTTATGTCTTACTTTTGGCGGAGTATGTAAGAGAGTCTCCGTACTCGCATAAAGTTTAGCACAGCGTATCACCCGCAAACAGATGGCCAGTCGGAGCGCACCATTCAGACATTGGAAGACATGTTAAGAGCGTGCATGCTTGACTTAGGAGGATCGTGGAAGGACCATTTGCATTTGGTCGAGTTTTTCTACAATAACAACTATCAAGCGAGCATCCAGATGGCTCCCTATGAAGTATTATATGGAAGAAAATGTCGTTCCCCAGTATGTTGGAGCGATATAGGCTAGAGGCAGATTCTTAGACCAGAATTGGTTGTTCGTACAGTGGAGAAGGTAAAGAAAATCTAAGGACACCTACGAGCAGTACATGACAGAAGCATTGGGCGAATGCACATCGACGACCCTTAGAGTTCTTGGTTGGAGAACACGTATTTCTAAAGATCTCACCTACTCGAGGGACTATCAGATTTGGAGGCAGAGGAAATTTGACTCCGAGATACATCGGACCATTTGATGTGTTAGAACGCGTCGGAGAGGTTGCTTACAGATTAGCCTTGTCGCAGAGTTTGGAAGGAGTCTATGACGTCTTCCATATATCTCAGCTGAGGAGGTACATACCAGATCCGAGTATGTACTTGACCATTTCGAGATCACAGTCGGCCCGAGTTTATCCTACCAAGAGGAGCCTGTTGAGATCCTGGACAGGAGCGAGAAGGTACTGCGAGGTCAGACTATTCCCTTAGTTTGCGTCGCGTGGAGACATCATGCACCAGGCGAGTCGACCTGGGAATGCGAGGAGGATATTAGACAGCGCTATCCCCATCTCTTCGAAGGACTAGGTACGTATTAGCATTAATTTTTTTTATTTCAGTCAGTAGTTCTTACCATGCGTATGTGTTTAATTTCGAGGACGAAATGCTCTAAGGAGGGTAGATTGTAAACCCCCTTGACCAATTTAGGGTTTAATTTGAATTAAACTGAGAGACTAGAATTTATTTAAATATAATTAGAATTTATGTGCGACAATTATAGGTACCCCTCTGACCATTGTGTAATCTTAGATACTCGTCCTTTCGTCATCTCCTAGCTACACGATATCCGAGTAAAAAGAACGTCAAGCGTACTACGTTTAACTTACTTAATTTAAGGCTAATTTTACCTCAAGCAGAACTTAACCAAGTCCACAAACACTCATTCACATGGACCAGCCCCACCTCAATGGGACCAGACAGGCCCAAGCCGAGGTCAGCACACAAATTCCCTACATATATAAATATGCAATTCCTTCACTTGAAACCCTAAAAACCATCACCACCCCCTCCAAACCCTAGACGAACCCTTGCGAGCACCACCCCTTCCTCTTTTTTGACTTCAAAACCAACCCATCACTACCCAAATCCGCCACTCCCACTGCCCGACCGCTGCCTGCACCTTGCCTGACCACCGGACCTTCCCCTCAGACCGCCAAACACCGCCATCATCAAGCTCACGTCAAAACTCGACCGCCCATCCGATCCGACTACCCCGGCCACCCACTTCAGCCCCGATCCCCGCTACCAGGAGGAGTGCCACCTTTCTCAGCGACCCAACGGCCACCCCCGCACCGCCTCGACCCGACAACCGCTGCCCCCGAGGACTGTTGCTGCTGCGGCTACTAAAGCGCTGTACTGCCGCTGCTGCTGCTGATCACTGCCGGGCAACACCGGAGTGCCACCTCTCGCCGAAGAACATCCAGAGTTCGAACTCAGACTCCCCCACGATCAACCTTGAATAGGTACACCTAGTTTGATCGCTTTTCCGTGATATCATGTAAAGTTGTATCGTCGTGTCGCCAAGTTGTGTCGTGTGTCTTAGGGTTGGACACAAGTTATGTTTATATAAGAGTGTTAATTAGATTTGATGGTAATTAATAAAGTAACAATTAACTTAATGATATGACCTATGATTTAAGACTTATAATTCACCTGAAGCGTAGACATAGACCTAGTACTTTTAACATAGAAATTAAATGACGGGTAATTCAACAAGACGTAATGTAGCTTCGTAAAACCATAGACGTAATAATTATTATCTCAAGGTGCACGTTAACCGAGGACAGAATGCGTGTACACCCTAGCTACGTGCACACATGATGCTGTATTCGATCAGCCGTGATCTTGTGACAGTACCAAAGAGCAGCGTCATAAATTATGTATGCATTTGCGTAAGTGTCTGATGTAGAATTTCTATATTATATTGTATGTTTAGGGTCATTGGATCAGCCAGGAGACACTGTCGGAGCAGGCTATTGGCATTCACATCTTGAGAACTCAGGCAAGATACCTTGCCATATTTACTGTCTAATTTAAATTATGCATATGTTATATTGTATTCTTGTTGCTTTCCTTTTATACAACTGTGCACGTCCGAGATTGACTCGGGTGCTATCGACGGATACGTCGATTCTTAGTATACTTGACCTAGTTCATAGTGACTCACCCCATTGGAGGATACTCTGATATCTTCTGAGACCTAACACTTCTACACGTTCGTGGTGATAATTTTATGTTGGGATACGGGTTCGCGTGCTCAACTAACTATCGACGCGTGTGACATGAATCACGGTTAGTAAGTAATTCAGGATTATTTCAGTATAGAGACTTGGCATTTAGATACGGAGTATGCACGTCGAGTATTCGACTTAGATATATACATTTGGCGGGGAGGACGACTAATAGGCATATGGGATACCCCACTCCTTTATACTGACACCGTACTCGACGGAGTGATACGAACGTATATATATATAACTGATACCACGTTCTGTAGAGTGTTGGATGTTACTTGGTGATATTACAGATACCACACTCTATAGAACGTTGGACGTTATTATTTTCCTGCGCCCGTGTTATAGGGGCATGTGTGGCATATACTAGCCGGTTGCCACGACTGGTAAATTACGTCAGCATATGTCTAGCCAACACATTCCCATATACTCACAGTTCTCCTCACATTGTATTCACTTAGAAGGTTAGCACACCCTTTATTGTAATTATTTTATTTAATATTTATATATGGCATGCTTCTATGTATCTTGTTACGTCCCTCTAAGGACCTGGTACCTTTCCAGATTTGAACGAGGCATATTACCCCACAGTGTACGGCCCAGGATAGGAGACGAGGTTCGCTACCGCAGAGGAGTTAGAGGTGCTACCGTCAGAGTTTCCGTGTTCACTTGGTAGGCCTTCTGCCTAGGATTGGGGCATAATTATCTAGTCAGCCGATACCCTAGTCATTACTCTTTTATCTATCATTTCAGTACTTCTATTCTGTCTTAGTAGTGGGTTTGTTCCTACCAAACATTGTTGGTTGTACTATTATATCTTGAGACTGGTGTTTATCTTCTAGCAGTTTATTTACTTCTTGCTGTTTATATTGTGGATGAGATTAGATTACTTATTGTTGATGCATATATATGGGACATGTTAGTAATTAGGACAGCTGGCTATTGTCACGTAGCCTAGTTTCATGTATTTTGGGACTGGGGCATGACATGAAGTCTCGCTAATACGAATATTTTTTATTAGAAGCGCCCCTCCGTACAGTTGTTGCTACCGACACAAGTAGAGCCAGCAACGGATCTTAATGCTTTTTGGATCATCCCTCCACAGTGCAAACCTCAATATATGAAAAAGAATCCATATTGATGGATAGCAAGGGAGGCGCAGGAGCAGGCACTTTATAACTATACAAGAAGACCGAAGACAGGAATGGAAATTAATCCAAATCTTGTCATCGATGCTGCAGATTCCTGGCCGGTAGCATGCCGTATAAAGGGGAGAAAGTCAGCTAGCATGATGCATAAATAGGGACAACTCCACGCATGACGCAGGATGTTCACCCTCGTCTCCTGGATCAATTATTGGCAAAAAACTGCCATGTAAGGTTGACATTCTCTTCGAATGACGGGTTCTATGATATCCTCCAAGCTCTATCATGGGTACCACAACGGATGGTAAAACTAGCATAAAGGGAACACATATAAATCTCAACGAAGATTGCAAAAGTATACACAGGCAACATACCGCTTCCCGGTCGCATCCACACGCAGGAGTGGACATTTAGAGATAGCTTAGTCCGCATGCATGAGCAAGAGGAGGCCTCATCATACGACCAAGCTACAGATAGGTTATGCGTGCATGCTGCAGATAAGTTTCCATTCAAGTGACCAAGCTACAAATATTCTGTGCACATGTTGCAGATGATTGGTCATCCATGCGACTGAATTTTATGGGGGGACGCGTGTTTCAGATAATTTCTCACACACACGACGAGGCTGTGTAATTATGTCTCTGTGTCCCTGCTATCATGAAATACCCCTACCTCCAAAATGAATGCTAGCATCATGGGGCCACGGGTCGATGCCGCTATTGACAAACCGCTCGACGAGATAGACAGCAGCCCTCAGCATCTTCTTTTACAAAATAGGGGAAAGACGAGAGACAAAAGTTCTCTCTCCTCCCTTGCCCGCCTATTTATAGGCTCCTAGGGCGTGTGAGAAGATCTAAGTGATGAACCAGGCAGTTATAAAGATGACCTGATGCCTAGAAGATTGAGCCAAATCTCTGTATTTAATGATCTGACAGCCTGGCAGAAGCGCCTATGCGGCAACATGCCTAGGAGAAACCGATAGTCGCGCTAGTTATAGCTAGCACGGATAAGTTTGGTCTATCACCAAGGCACAGGGACCACCGTCTTATTGCGATTATGTCCATAATGGCGTGTAGGCCAGCGACCCGTTCATATAGATTAAGTCAAGCTCGGTTGCGGCAATCTGCATGTGAGTCATTGCATTGCGTCTAACAAATCTAAATCTGAGTAACCTGAGAAAAGAACTTGCAATCTGAGTAACTTAATTATTGTATTTAAATTGGAGTAACACATCTGTACAAACCTGAATAATCTGAGAATAATATGCCTGAACAATCTAAGTAATCTAAGTATCTCGTGCACCTAAATCAAGAAACACACTCGTGACACTTGTGTTTGCTTACGTGATTTTATGGATTTTCTTATATATAATCGTTCTTGGTTTAACTTGGTAAGTTGGTAAGTTTCGACAGGTACGGACGAATGGTAAGTTGGTATGTTTCGCCGGGTTACTCTTATATCACACGGCGCACTGCCACATGAGTTAGACTTTACATAATGCCATAAAACTGATCCTAAGGAAAGACTAGAAAGATAACTGAATAGTTGGTGCACAAAACTAATATAACATGTTTGGATTCGTTGAGCGGGCAAGAAGCCTCCCCACCAGAGCATTCATGTACTGATAACACACCAGATTGCTTGTAGGGTATGAGAGAACCTCGTTTGGTGCAGAGTATCCCCTCATGCGCGATAAGGCGTGAAGTTCGCTCTGGATCCTTGGAATGTTGCGTCCATAGCTGAAGCACATATATAGGACATAATATTGGAACATAGCCTATGTATTATCCTATTTTGTAACCTATTGGGCACATTTTTATTGTTTTGAGAGAGAGAGCTTGAGAAACTTGTAATCTCGGCCTAGGCCCCGCTTGTAATATTTCTGGATTATCAATAAAGATCTCCTTTTTGTTTCATACTTGGGTTCATTCAACGCTTTCGCTATGAAAACTCTGTGAACAAGTTATCAATCGCCTGTTCAGTTTCTTATTCTGCTGTATTCATAATATCTGTGCAACTATGTGTCTTGGCTATTTCTTTGCATGTTCGAAACATGGCCTTGCGCGGGCATTACTTGTGCTCATGCGGCATCACGTCTTGATGGGAATGATCGTCTTGTTGGAGTGCTGGTATAGAGATTCGAGTCCAGCGGGAACGGCCGATCCTGCGGGAGATCTGGGCCTGACAACAATCTCAGACCAAAAATTATCATTTCGATAATTTTAAACTAGATTTTGTAAAAATTTATCACATGTACTGAATAGTAACCCTAATTTAGTGAACATTAGTAAATGGGTTCAATTACTATGGTGGTTTTAAGTTTCTAGGATTCCTGTAATTACCAAAATACAAAATTCCAAGATTTAGAGCAAAGTACCGCTAAGTTTAGGAAATAAATATTCCAAACGAAGGAAATTCAATTATATAAATAATAATAATAATAATAATAATAATAATAATACAATAATCACTTATCTTAAGAATAAGATATTTGATATTTAAGCTATTAAGTGTTATATTGTTCATATTACAATTTTGCTATCTATAGTGTTTATAAAATTTTATGATTTTTGACTTGTGTAGTAAATCCGGACCTGTGCTAAATGCTAAAATAGGTAATTTCTAAGGTAAAGTGTACTATTGGCAAGAAAGTTCTTGTTTTGTCGTTAAATCTTATAATTGCGTGTGTTTTCGGTGTTGAGTGTTCCACCGAAGGGGTCGGCGAACCAGAAATAATTCTACGAAGGCTTGCTTCAAATTATTTTATAAATTGTAAAAAAAATTGACTCTAAAATACAAAGGTGTCTTTGCCAAAATTTTCGAGAATTTCCAAAGATCATCATTTTTTGGAAATTCGATAATCGGTTGAACTCTGTTTTAAGTTATCTTAGTTACTTGACTTTATGATTTAAACTTTAAAATTCTTATATTCAAAAATTAGAGTTTAGGATGCGTAGGACACAATTACACATGCACAAAAGAACAACAAAAATCTAAATATTTTATCTTTCAGGTAAGGAGTACATTCCGATGTTTTCAAAAATATTCTTCCAAATAAAATGTTACCATTTTAACATGATGCCAAGAGCACAAAAAATGATATATGAGATTTGAATGATTAATGTCTCCGCTAATATGGGACAACTACTGAACTGCATCATCATAAAACGTGTAATTACTAACACACGAGACAAGATACGAATCAGACCTGTAATTCAACCTAAAATTGTATGTTAAATAGTATGATTATAAAATTATAGAATTGCATTGGGATGGAAGAGAACATTTGGATCACACATTCAAACTCTTTGCAATATTAATTATTTTAAAAAGTAATGCTGATCAGCAGTTTCGGCATACGATGACCAATGTAAGGCTTAGCTCACTTGTCATTGGATTTGAATTCAAGGAAGATTCGACAATTATCCGAATTCATGGAAGATAAGAAAATTGTTATGTATCCAATGTCATTATGTTCTAAATTTAAGAGAAATTCAGGAATTATTCTGAATTTAAGGGAAATTCAATAATTGTTCTGAATTTAAGGAAAATTCAGCAATTGATTATTGTGTTCTGAATTCAAGAAAAATTTAAAAAATTAAAAATACTTGTGGGACTGGAATCTAACCACCGTCCATCCGAAAAATTTATTTGATCTTGGGTATATGAGATTATTGTCGAGATAATATGTATTGTTATGTTCCAAATGTGTTCTCTAAATTATATTTGTATATAGGAATTTATATTTTTGATTTGTGATGGCTGATTATAATTTGGACACCAAGTAGAATAAGGTTCTATAAGTATTGGAATACTTTGTTACATTATTACATTATAAAAGCTGGAATACCCTGCTTCATGAATTCACTATAATGAGTCTAAGGAAGTTATTCTTCTATTATTTCATCATAAAATTTGAGAATCCAATCATTTTTATATTCTCATTTATTTTATTTTATTTTCTCCGTCCTTGACTGAGGGCTTGCATGTCGTTTGACGACCTAGTATTGTTCACTAGATTTTGTAGAAATATCTTCAAGGAATCTATTATTATATCATGAAGAGGAATCAGAGGACAAGAGCAAGATGCAACAGTTGAGATTAAACAAGTTGGAACCAATCTTTTTTCCACCTATAATTGAAGGTATAAATATTTTATATATACATATAGTCGGCTTCCTAATTATAGTTTTAGAATATCCTTTCTTCATGAATATCATTCATTGAATTCTGCAAATTATGACCTGTGATATACCTATCCAAGAACCTTACAGGCGACAATCACGAGTAGGGATACTAGAGTTTTTGTATGTCGTTTAGCCTAGGAATAATGTTACATACTCGGCTTGCCGTATTCCGAGAGCGGGGGCGTGACACTAATATGTATGAATGGGAGAAATGGACTATGTAAACATGATACGAAAGAGGATACCGAACATCGAATAATGGAAACCACTATATGAAGATTCTTCCTTCTTTAACTTACTATTCAACTTTTTCGGTAAGCATTCAATATCTCAATAAATAAACATTTCTACCTTATTATCAGAGTATTTCAAGAAAAATTTCTATATACTAATCCTAAGATTGAAAGTAGGTGGTGGATGAAGAGAAAAGGTAGCACTAATGGGTGAAGATGGCATAATAAAATATGAAGAAGAAAAAAATAACGAAAGATATAATGAGTGGTTGAGAATGGTGGTATTAGTTAGAGAATTTTTCAAAGGAAACTTTCGTACAAAATTCCAACAAAAGCACAAAGTTTTGGAAAATTCCAAAAAGAGAAAAAGAATGCCCCTTGGAAGGGTGTCATGTAAAATCTTATTTAAAAAGTTGAAACCCCTCTTTGAAGGGCATTTCTCCTAACCCCCTAACCAATAACCTTCAACCACCTAGTTTAACTAATTTTAAAAAACTTAACTAACTAAAATAAATTAATAATAAAGAGAAAAATACCCTTTGGGAGGGCATTTCTCACAATAAAAATGCCCTTTCTTAGGGCATTTTTTGTAATGCTCCACTCCACACGGTGCATTACGCTGAGTCAGATTGGAAAGAGACAGTTGGGTTGGTTGTATAACATAAGTTGGAATGGGAACGAGGCATTGAGTCGCTTGTTTTTCGATAAGACGAATTCGGGAACAAGTATTGATTCGGATTTTGGTTTTATTTACCGTCACGACCCGCACTCGGTGTATGGATGCAAGTAGTGAACAACACCCAGCCTACGCCACAATATCGATGGTAGAACATTGTTTGGGTAATCTATCTATCTAACAATCAAGATATATATATATATGCCACCAATGTACTATGAATACTCAATCACAGATCTATAAGATAGAATAAAGCACAAATTTGATAAAAGAATAGAAGATTCAAAATAAAACTCTTGAGACAAATTAATATCCAATGAGTCAATAAATACTAATAACTGAGTTGGAGACAAATACAGTACAAATAGAATCTAACTACTATGCTACAAATCCTGGGTCGTCTGTCTCAATCGGGATAAGACCCTCCTGAGCCAAAGTCTCTGGTTCTAAGCCAACTACGTCCAGAGGCCCGTATTGAGTGGGATACCACTCCTCAGTGTCATCTGGGAAAAATATATCCAGCCAGGAAAGGAGCAAAGTACATCTCTAACAGCAGTTCCAATAAATGATATAAACTATGTAATAGTAAATAGGTGTGAATATACAAGATGCAATATACAGGTACAAGAGATATGCAATAAAGGAATACTGGAAATAAATACAAGAATGAGCAATATAGAATATGAACAAGAAATACAACAACTAAGTGAGTGAGTACCAGCTTTAACATGTGATCGGCTTGGGAACTTATACAAGGATTAAGGCCTGGTTAATCATACGTGCTGTGTATGATCAACACTCACAAGGAACAAGACATGCACAAGTAGGGTATGATCACATATCGATAATAAATACTCTCCTCCTCTGACTGGTATAGTGAATCCAACCATGGTACATTATTACACGGGTTTCCACAAGAAGTGCACTACTCTTCTCATGAACCAATACCTGTATTTGTACAAGAAGAACAAGGAAACAAGGCTTGAACAAGTTATACCATAAATATCAAGGAATAATATCTCATGACGAGATCCGGATAAACCCATATGTGTAACCATCGTGTCAAGAAATCAAGGATATCTACACTAGATACAAGAGACATAGAGGATATCATAAATGAGAAACTATCAGAGAATGTACTAGCCTGAAATTTGGTGAACAGTATCAAAGATGTACGGCACGGTACCTCGAAGACCTAAATATGGAATATTACATCAATACAACGTTTTGGAATAAAATTAAGTCAAACTAGTCAACTTCTCGATCATAAAGCCATTTCTAAGTCAAAATAGTCAAACTAGGTCAACTCTAGGTCAAACTAGTCAAACTAGCTATTTCTAGGTTGTATGAGTCCATCTTTAGGATATTGGGTCCATACACTATGTAACTAGGCCATACTAGCTATACTAGGATACTAGAAAACTAACAGGATACCGCATCCTAAGATACGCAACTGATTAGCTATAAAAATATTATAATATGTATATACAATCATTAATATATAATATTTTTAACTAAACTAATGCTAAGTGGATACCTTGGCTTTGAACCAAAAGCGGTATCATACCCCTACACACCCATTTAGATGTTCAAACCCAATACCTTGTATAAAACCCAATACCTTGACATTCTCAAGATAATTTAATATATAATATATAACTAATACCCATACACCTCACTATATATTAATATGTATTTAAACTTATAGCAATATTATACTAAACTAATATACTACATACCCCTTGATATTCAATGCCCGTACCCAAGATACCTCACTTTCATTACCTTGGTGTATCTCAAGGTAATCTAGAAATAATACTAACCAATGCCAACTAGTACTCATCTACATATATATATATCATATATATATTTAACTAACTAGCAACCAATACATACATATATATATATATAAATATATATATATATATATATATATATATATATATATATATATATAACTAACCAGCAACCTATACATATATATATACATATAACTAACTAGTTACCTATACAACTTACTAACTTAAGCTATTAGTCAAGGCTAACCTCTCTTTCGAGTGTGCATCATGAAGTTGCTGCTCTAGCTGCTCTTGCTCTTGCTGCTGCAGCTGCTGCCCTTGCTACTGCAGTTGCTGCTGTAGCTAGTTGCTGGTGCCTTTGTTGTTACTGCTGTAGCTGCTGCTGTTGCATCTCCTTGATGTTGCTGCAGCTGCTGCCCTTGTTGTTGCTGCTGCAGATGCTGGCATTGCTACTTGTTGTGCTTCTCTTGCTGCTGTTGTTGCATCTCCTTGCTGTTGCAGCAACCCGTCCCCCTAGTACACACACACACACACACACACAAACACACACACACATATCTATGCACACATACCCTCATCCATATATATATATATATATAGTGTTTGGTGTTTATATGTATATGTATCTATAGTATTATATATATATATATGTGTATGTGTGTGTGTGTGTGTGTATGTGTGTGTGTCATGAACTGAACCCGGTATAAGGGTACAAGTCGGGAACAACGTCCAGCCTACGTCGCAGAATCGGTGGTAGAAAATACTAAACAATAAGCTGGAGACAAATTCAGTACAAAAGAATACTAAGAAGCTACAAGTCCCGGGTCATCTGTCTCTGTCGGGATGAGTCCCTCTTGAGCCATGGTCTCTAACTCTAAGCCCACAATATCCTGAGGCCCGTAATGTATAGGGTACCACACCTCAGTGTCATCTTGGAAAAATATATCCAGTCAGAAAATGAGCAGAGTACATCTCTAACAATAGTTCTAATCAATGATATAAACTATGTAACAGTAAATAGATGTGAATATATAATATACAATAATAGATACAAGAGATATACAATAAAGAAAATACTATAAATAAATACAAGAATAGACAATATGGCAATGAACAAGAATACTAAATGACTAAGTGAGTGAGTACTAGCTTTAACATATGATTGGCTTGGGAACTTGATACAAGATTATGGCCTGGCTAATCATACGTGCGGTATATGATTAACACTATTCAAGAACAAGACATAATACAAGATGGGTATGATCACATATCTATACTACATACTCCCCAACCCCGACTGGAATAGTGGATCCAACCATGGTATGCTCTAGCACAGGATTCTCCAAGAAGATAACGACTCTTTCCGAGAATCAGTGTTTATACATGTACAAGATAAACAATAAAACAAGGCTTGCACAAGATACACCATATACCAAGAAATAAAATCTCATGATGAGATCCGGATATACCAATACGTCTCACCATCGTATCAAGGAAACATGGATATCTACACTAAATACAATGAACATAGAGGATATCATAAATGAGAAACTATCAAAGAATGTACTCGCCTGAAGTCCAGTGAATAGTCTCACAGATGTCTCATACGGTGCCTCGAAGAACTAGATAGGGAATACAACATCAATACAAGGTTTCGGAAAGAAATAAGTTAAATTAGTCAACTTCCAGGTCAAACCGGTCAAACTTGGTCAAACTACCTATTTCTAGGTTTGTATCAGTCTAACTCAAAGATGTTAGGTTCATACACTAAGAATCTAGGTCATACAAGCTAAAACTAGGATACTAAGATACCGTATCGCAAGATAAGAAAATAAGAGATATGAAATACCATATATGCACATTCAAACAATATAGGTATACTAATCCTAACTACCAAATGCTATGTTGATACCTTGGCTTTGAACCTACTCGGTATCATACCACTAAACCCCCAACTTGATACCCAAACCTAATACCTTGGGTATCCTCAATACCTTGGCACTTACCTTGGTATCTTAAGGTAATTGTCAAATCCTCATTTGTAGATAACACTCAACTTAAACATATGCTAATCAATTAGCTACTAAATATAACATACTACCTATAATACAATACTTTATAAGATACATATAGTTAGAATCTAACTAATACCTTATCATACATATAAATATTTACTAGTACCTCACCATACATAGATATATGTATAGTTACAAACTATAACCCACAACTAACTAACTATTATACCAACAATGCATATACTACTAACCCAACTAGCTAACTTACAACTTGCTAGCCCTCCCCGATACACGCTGCTGCTCCCTTGATCTTGCATTTGCTGCTGCTGTTGCTGTCACTATTTTGCTGCTGCTGCTGTCGCTATTTTTGCTGCTGCTGTTGTCGCTATTTCTGCTACTGCTGTTGTTTGGTGCTGCTGTCGCTATTTCTGCTGCTGTTGTTGTTTGGTGTTGTTGTCGTTATTTCTGCCGCTATAGCTGTCGCTATTTTTGCTGCTGCTTGGTGTCGAGCCCCCCTTTCTTATACAACAACACACACATATATATACACTTATATATATCAACTATATATTTATATATATACATTCTCATAAATATATATATATATATATATATATGTAAATACACATCAATAATTATATACATATAGATAGATATAAACATATACACATAGCTATAGATATAGTATCTCCTATATATATTCATATCATCTCCTATACGTACACACATACATATATATATATATCACGACCCGTACCCGATGTAAGGTTACTAGTCGGAAACAACGTCCAGCCTACGCCGCAGAATCGGCGGTAGAACGCTGTCTAGATAGTCTATCTAAAGTAATGAACCACCAATAATGATAGAATACTCAATCACATAACTAAGATAGAATGAGCACGAAACATATAAGAATAGAATAGTCATCATACAACTCATGAGTTTAAAATAATACATCAATGAGTATGAAGAGTAACAAAATAAGCTGGTGATAAATCCAGTACAAAAGAATACTATCATACTACTAAGCTACACTCCAGGGTCAACTATCTCAGTTGGGATAAGTCCCTCTTGAGCCAGGGTCTCCGAATCTAAACCCACAATATCCTGGGGTCTATAATAGGTAGGGTACTCCTCAGTGTCATTTGGAAAAATATATCCAGTCAGGAAAGGAGCAGAGTACATCTCTAACAACAGTTCTAATCAATGATAAAAACTATGTAACAGTAAATAGCTATGGATAAACAAGATTTACAATAGATACAAGAGATATATAGACAATAAGAAAATACTGGAAAGAAATACAATAATGAACAATATACCAATAAAACAATAATAATAATGACTAAGTGTGTGAGTACTAGCTTAACATGTGATCGGCTTGGGCAAGATACAATGCGGCCTGGCTAATCATACGTGCGGTGCATGATCAACACTATTCGCTTACCAATACTTTATTCAATAGGGATTTGATCACATATCTATACTAATACTCCCCACCCCCAACTGGTATAATAGATCCAACCACGGTATGCTATGGCACTAGATTCCCCAAGAAGAGAGCGACTCCTCCCGAAAATCGGTGTCTGTACATGTACAAGATAACCAATGAAACAATACTTGCACCATATACACCATATACCAAGGAATAACATCTCATGACGAGATCCGGATATACCAATCCGTGTAACCATAGTGTCAAGAGAAACATGTATATCTACACTAGATACAACGAACATAGAGGATATCATAAATGAGAAACTATCAGAGAATGTACTCGCCTGAAGTCCAATGAATAGTCTCACAGATGTCTGACTCGGTGCCTCAAAAACCTAGATATGGAATACTACATTAATACAAGGTCCCGGAAAGAGAACAAGTCAAACTAGTCAACTTCTAGGTCAATAAATAAATTCTAAGTCAAAAGTCAACTATGGTCAACTCTAAAGTCAAATAAAGTCAAACATGGTCAAACCAAGGTCATCCTCACAAGACATCTATATAAATAATATAGAAAATAAAATACAACAATTTTAGGAATCAAAATTAGATCCCAATAGATACCCACACAAAGTATACTAATAATACAATATTATACACACTCTAAATAATGTATATGCAAACCAATATTTATACAAATAAAATAATATATTATTATTAGTATTATACCTCACAAAAACACCTATATATATACATATATATATATATATATACAAATATAATATATAATATATAAATTAAATCTGCCAAATCGTTACTGAAAACAGTGAGCTAAAAATACAATTTAAATAAAACAGCTTATAGTGACAGTCTCAACTGTCACAGAAAATCTGTCGTAGAAACTCTATATATAAACCACTGCTGCTCAATTGGTGACAGTTAAACAACTGTCACAGAAAACTGTCGCAAATACCGCTGTCTAAATCCCGCCCGCTGCTATTAATGACAGAACTGTCATTAATAGCTACAGCGGCTGTTGCTGCCCACGATATATTAATGACAGAAACTGTCGTTAAAAGCTGTTGTCGCCAAAAAAAATATATAATATATAACTATATATATATATATATATATATATATATATATATATATATATATATATATAAATCAATATAAATCAATATATATATACATATATAAAACAATTAATAGTATATATACTTATATATACATATACACATAACTTACACAATCAAATACTAATAGTTACAAAACACATTGCACATATTAATGTACATATTTTAACATGGCTAGAAGCACACACAAAAATATATTCATTAAATCCAAATAATTATATAATAATTATATTTAATATAATTACACATTTAAACACATAAATATTTTTTATAAAATATTTATGTATAATTTATTTGATTAACAAGTAGTAACATATATAATTGTATGCAAGAAAGCTACATACATATATTTATACACCACTTTAGAACACATAGAAATATCTATAGATCTATACTACAATAAATACCATAATAAATACACTAAAATAATATATAATATCTATATATATTTACTAATTATAAATAAAGAATTTAAAGCATAAATAATTAGATCTACACATAAACACACCAAATTGGAGAGTATCACACAGTATCCCACTAGATCTAGGATACGCATGTGACACGAGTCCAACACACAACCAATTGCACCCCTAAGAACACAAACATGTCACAAATAATATTTATGAACAAATCAAAGTATCAAAAGTAGATCTATGTGTCCGTGTCAAAATACGACATGTTCAAAGCCCCGTGTCGGAGAAAACCCCCAAAATGACACGTATCACCAAATAGTTGGGATACGAACCACATGTACCCAAATATGGACACGACACAAGCCCCAAACACATAAGCACATGTCCAATTGATCTATAGGATCAATTGACACACACAACAAAATGTAAATTTGGAATTCCAACAAAATTGACACAAAAAGCACCATAACTTTCTCCATGGGTCTCCTATGAACATAAAACAAAGTCCTATGGGTAGTACATACATATGGGTTGATTTTACATGATTAAATCTTAGATTTAGAAGCTATTTTAATGGAAAAAACTAAATTATACCTATTGGGAGATGGATTCCCAATGAAACCTCCAATTGAGATGAACTTGCTTCCAAATTGTAGATCCTTGCTCCTCTTTGTAAATCCTTGATTCCTCCTTCTAGATCCTTACTTCTCAACTTTCTAATGGTGAATTAGGAAGAATTTGGGATGAATTTGGTGGAGAATTGGAATGGGAATGGAAGGAATTTGGGAGTGGGAAATTCTAGATCTAGATTTGGAATGAGAATGAGAGGAGAGAGAAATTTCCCCCGTCTCTAATATAGGCCAGCCATGCCCCCTTCCCCAAGAAATTATAAAATGTCCAATGTACCCCTTGGGGCCTCTCAGAAGAAATAATTAAGGAAGGAAGCTTCTAGTCTAATCATTTAATTAATTTAATCCATCTCCTTAACTATGGGCTTTCTAAATGGGCCAAGTCTAACTATTTAATTCATGTTGGTCCATGGGTCCAAACTACACTAGTTGGGTCTACTAAAATAAGTCCAAAATAATTAAATAACATCCAACAATAATTAAATAATACAACAAAAATTATTTACCATGCACAATATTTATTTAAATAGAAAATTACCAAAATACCCTTTTTCCTAAAATGTGGTAGTGACAAGTCTACCCTCCTTAAAATAATTTCGTCCTCGAAATTTAAAGATGAAAACTACCCCCAGAAAATCACAGAACAGAACTAATGAATAAAACATAACAATGAACAGAACATAGCTAGAGAATAACATACCTCAAGGTACAAACAAATATGGATAACGCTCTCGCATGTCATCCTCTCTCTCCCAGGTAGACTCCCCCGGAGAGTGATGCCTCCATGCGACGTGTACCAAAGGAATAGTCTGGTTCCTCAGCACCTTCTCTCTCCGATCCAGAATCTCAACTGGCTGTTCTGGATAGCTAAGAGTAGGGCCCACCTCTATCTCTGAGTGATCCAATACATGACTAGGATCTGCCACGTATTGTTTCAACTGTGACACATGAAACACGTTGTGCACTCCCTCAAATGCAGGTGGCAAGTCTAGTCTATAAGCAACTGCACCGACCCTCTCTATAATAGTGAAAGGTCCGATGAATCGCGGACTAAGCTTTCCTCCTCCACCGAAGCGAATCGTGCCTCGTGTCGGAGAAATCCTCAGAAACACCAAACCACCCACCTAGAACAAAATACCATCTTAAGAACTAAATCTATAACAAACAAGAACAAGCACAAACAAAATCTAAACTATACCTCGAACTCCAATGGTCTCCGATGGCTATCGGCCCAATGCCGCTGTCTGTTCTGCGCCACTCGAAGTCTGTCTCTGATCAACTGAACCTTCTCCGCTGCATCCACAACCATCTCTGGCCCAAGCAAAACTCTCTCTCCAACATCGTCCCAAGACAAAGGAGTACGACACCTCCGACCATATAGAGCTTCAAAAGGTGACATCTCTATACTGGCCTGGTAACTGTTGTTGTAAGCAAACTCTACCAAATGGAGATAGTCCTCCCAAGAACCCCCGAAATCTAGTACACAAGTGCGCAACATATCCTCGAGAGTCTGGATAGTCCGCTCAGACTGCCCATCTTTCTGGGGATGATATACAGTACTGAATTTGAGCTGAGTGCCCAAACTCTCATGCAAACTCCTCCACAAATGAGAAGTGAAACGACTATCCCGATCTGAGACTATGCTGACGGAAACTCCATGTATCCTAACAATCTGCCTCACATACATCTCTGCCAGCTTCTCCGTAGACAAACCCACCTTGAAAGGCAAAAAGTGGGCCAACTTGGTCAACCTTTCAACAATGACCCAAATTGCGTCTTTCCCTCCTAGAGATCGTGGAAGTCCGGACACAAAATCCATAGTAATGTGTTCCCACTTCCACTCTGGAATGGGTAATGGCTGAAGTAACCCTCCTGGCCTCTACCTCTCGGCTTTCACCTGTTGGCACACTAAGCATCTGGATACAAACTGTGCCACTTCCCTCTTCATGCCATACCACCACACACTCTCTCGCATATCCCGATACATCTTGTTAGCACCTGGATGTATGGAATACTGAGAGCGATGCGCTTCCTGCAACACCTCCTCTCGTAACTCCCCACTAGGCACACATAATCTAATTCCATGCCTCAAAGATCCATCCTCTGCAATAGTAAAATCATCCTCCAATCCTGCTCTTACCTGAGCTCTGATACTCCTCAAAGATACATCATCATACTGTGCTGCCTTAATCCTGTCCATCAAATCTGAGTGTATCTGCAATCCCCACATCTGCATAGCACACCCAGGAACAATTACCTCAATGCCCAAGCTCTCCAAGTCCTCCAACAAATATCGATCCTGCGTTAAGAACATAGCTACCGGATACCTGCTCAAAGCATCGGCAACTACATTGGCTTTCCCAGGATGATATTGCAAAGAGATACAAAAATCCTTCATCAATTCCAACCACCGACGCTGCCTCATGTTCAACTCCTTCTGCGTGAAAACGCACTTCAAGCTTTTGTAGTCTGTGAAGATCTCCACACGCTCTCCGTACAAATAATATTTCCACAACTTCAGGGCGAATATGACAGCTGCCAACTCCAAATCATAGGTAGGATAGTTCTTTTCATGAGGATGCAATTGCCCGGATGCATAGGCAATCACTTTTCCATGCTGCTGAAGAACACAACCTAAACCCTTTCCCGATGCATCACTATAAATAGTGAAACCTCCGGACCCTGATGGCAACGTCAAAATAGGAGCAGACGTCAACCTCTTCTTCAACTCTTCAAAAGTAACCTGGCAATCCTCCGTCCAAACAAACTCCACATCCTTCCTTGTGAGTCTGGTCATCGGCTCGGCAATCCTCGAAAAATCTTGCACAAACTTCCTGTAATATCCTGCCAATCCTAAGAAACTCCTAATTTCTGCTACCGAACTCGGAGTCTTCCAAGATTCCACTGCTGAAATCTTCTTCGGATCTACTGAAATACCATCACCAGTCACAACATGCCCCAAGAATTCTACATTGTCCAAGAAAAACTCACATTTGGACAATTTTCCATACAACTTCTCCTTCCTCAGCACATCCAACACAATCCTCAAATGCTCCTCATGCTTCTCCGGTGTCCTCGAGTATATGAGTATGTCGTCGATGAACACCACCACGAACTTGTCAAGGTACTGGTGGAACACCTTGTTCATCAAGTTCATAAATACCGCCGGTGCATTAGTCAAACCAAATGGCATCACCATAAACTCGAACTGACCATACCGAGTTCTAAAAGCAGTCTTCGGTATGTCCTCCGGCTTCACCTTCACCTGATGGTAGCCTGATCTCAAATCTATCTTAGAAAATACCTTCGCACCACTCAACTGATCAAACAGAACATCAATCCGTGGCAAAGGATTATTCAAAGCCCTGTAACCAATGCACATACGCACCGATCCATTCTTCTTCGGTACAAACAACACTGGGGCTCCCCATGGTGAAGAACTCGATCTGATAAACCCCTTATCCTGCAATTCGTCCACCTGCTTCTTTAACTCGACCAGCTCGCTGTTGTTTACTCTATAGACATGTTACGAAATTGGTTCTGCACCTGGCACCAAATCTATAGAAAATTCAACATCTCGATCTGGCGGCAATCCTGGCAATTCCTCAGGAAACACATCCAAGAATTCTGCTATCAACGGATGTGGCAACTCCTTGTCTTCCACCATAGCTCCACAAATAATGCCTTCTTCCTGCTCCGCAGCTCCTCTAGCAAACTCAAACTCTGGCTCTCCTGGCGAACCAAACAAAACTCTACCTCCTCCACAGTCTATGCTAGCACGGTGCCTACTCAACCAATCCATCCCAAGTACAATGTCGTAGCTCGGAAGTGGCATTACAAGTAGACACGCACTCAACTCCCGGCCTCCCAGAGTAACTCTTCGATCTTTGCAAATATTATTAACCAGGATAATACCTCCCCCGGTCATGATCTTGCATGTCCTAAGCAAAGACTCAGCTACCAAACTATGCTTCAGAGCAAAAGAAACAGATACAAAACTATGGGAAGCACCACTATCAAACAAAGCTAAAGCTGGAATAGAATCAAGAAGAATAGAATTAATATGGCACAAGATGTAAGACATCAAGGAAAGGACAGTTTAAGGGATCAAGTATCAATGTCAAAGGAGAATAATTGAATAAAAAGAATTTTCCTAGATGTGATTGAGTATCTCAGCCTATATCCTATATCCTATCGCAGGCACGCAGTAGTACAACTAAGTTGTCGCACTACCACGACATCACATACTTATGAAGCTAGACCTGCATGGGCCACCACCAAAAACGTATCACGACCCGTACCCGATGTAAAGTTACTAGTCGGAAACAACGCCCAGCCTACGCCGTAGAATCGGCGGTAGAACGCTGTCTAGATAGTCTATCTAAAGTAATGAACCACCAATAATGATAGAATACTCAATCACAGAACTAAGATAGAATGAGCACGAAACAGATAAGAATAGAATAGTCATCATACAACTCATGAGTTTAAAATAATACATCAATGAGTCTGAAGAGTAACAAAATAAGCTGGAGACAAATCCAGTACAAAAGAATACTATCATACTACAAAGCTACACTCCAGGGTCAACTGTCTCAGTTGGGATAAGTCCCTCTTGAGCCAGGGTCTCCGAATCTAAACCCACAACGTCCTGGGGTCCATAATAGGTAGGGTACTCCTCAGTGTCATCTGGAAAAATATATCCAGTCAGGAAAGGAGCAGAGTACATCTCTAATAGCAGTTCTAATCCATGATAAAAACTATGTAACAGTAAATAGCTATGGATAAACAAGATGCACAATAGATACAAGAGATATATAGACAATAAGGAAATACTGGAAAGAAATACAATAATGAACAATATGCCAATGAAACAATAATACTAATGACTAAGTTTGTGAGTACTAGCTTAACATGTGATCGGCTTGGGCAAGATACAATGCGGCCTGGCTAATCATACGTGCGGTGCATGATCAACACTATTCGCTTACCAATACTTTATTCAATAGAGATTTGATCACATATCTATACTAATACTCCCCACCCCCAACTAGTATAATAGATCCAACCACGGTATGCTATGGCACTAGATTTCCCAAAAGGGAGCGACTCCTCCTGAAAATCGGTGTCTGTACATGTAAAAGATAACCAATAAAACAATACTTGCACCATATACACCATATACCAAGGAATAACATCTCATGATGAGATCCGGATATACCAATCCGTGTAACCATAGTGTCAAGAGAAACATGTATATCTACACTAGATACAACGAACATAGAGGATATCATAAATGAGAAACTATCAGAGAATGTACTCGCCTGAAGTCCAATGAATAGTCTCACAGATGTCTGACTCGGTGCCTCAAAAACCTAGATATGGAATACCATATTAATACAAGGTCCCGGAAAGAGAACAAGTCAAACTAGTCAACTTCTAGGTCAATAAATAAATTCTAAGTCAAAAGTCAACTATGGTCAACTCTAAAGTCAACTAAAGTCAAACATGGTCAAACCAAGGTCATCCTCACAAGACATCTATATAAATAATATAGAAAATAAAATACAACAATTTTAGGAATCAAAATTAGATCCCAATAGATACCCACACAAAGTATACTAATAATACAATATTATACACACTCTAAATAATGTATATACAAACCAATATTTATACAAATAAAATAATATATTATTATTAGTATTATACCTCACAAAAACACCTATATATATACATATATATATATATATATATATATATATACAAATATAATATATAATATATAAATTAAATCTGCCAAATCGTTACTGAAAACAGTGAGCTAAAAATACAATTTAAATAAAACAGCTTATAGTGACAGTCTCAACTGTCACAGAAAATCTGTCGCAGAAACTCTATATATAAACCACTGCTGCTCAATTGGTGACAGTTAAACAACTGTCACAGAAAACTGTCGCAAATACCGCTGTCTAAATCCCGCCCGCTGCTATAAACGACAGAACTGTCATTAATAGCTACAGCGGCTGCTGCTGCCCACGATATATTAATGACAGAAACTGTCGTTAAAAGCTGCTATCGCAAAAAGAAATATATAATATATAACTATATATATATATATATATATAAATCAATATAAATCAATATATATATACATATATAAAACAATTAATAATATATATACTTATATATACATATACACATAACTTACACAATCAAATACTAATAGTTACAAAACACATTGCACATATTAATGTACATATTTTTACATGGCTAGAAGCACACACAAAAATACATTTATTAAATCCAAATAATTATAGAATAATTATATTTAATATAATTACATATTTAAACACATAAATATATTTTATAAAATATTTATGTATAATTTATTTGATTAACAAGTAGTAACATATATAATTGTATGCAAGAAAGCTACATACATATATTTATACACCACTTTAGAACACATAGAAATATCTATAGATCCATACTACAATAAATACCAAAATAAATACACTAAAATAATTTATAATATCTATATATATTTACTAATTATAAATGAAGAATTTAAAGCATAAATAATTAGATCTACACATAAACACACCAAATTGGAGAGTATCACACCGTATCCCACTAGATCTAGGATACGCATGTGACACGAGTCCAACACACAACCAATTGCACCCCTAAGGACACAAACATGTCACAAATAATATTTATGAACAAATCAAAGTGTCAAAAGTAGATCTATGTGTCCGTGTCAAAATACGACATGTTCAAAGCCCCGTGTCGGAGAAAACCCCCAAAATGACACGTATCACCAAATAGTTGGGATACGAACCACATGTACCCAAATATGGACACGACACAAGCCCCAAACACATAAGCACATGCCCAATTGATCTATAGGATCAATTGACACACACAACAAAATGTAAATTCGGAATTCCAACAAAATTGACACAAAAAGTACCATAACTTTCTCCATGGGTCTCCTATGAACATAAAACAAAGTCCTATGGGTAGTACATACATATGGGTTGATTTTACATGATTAAATCTCAGATTTAGAAGCTATTTTAATGGGAAAAACTGAATTATACCTATTGGGAGATGGATTCCCAATGAAACCTCCAATTGAGATGAACTTGCTTCCAAATTGTAGATCCTTGCTCCTCTTTGTAAATTCTTGCTTCCTCCTTCTAGATCCTTACTTCTCAACTTTCTAATGGTGAATTGGGAAGAATTTGGGATGAATTTTGTGGGGAATTGGAATGGGAATGGAAGGAATTTGGGAGTGGGAAATTCTAGATCTAGATTTAGAATGAGAATGAGAGGAGAGAGAAATTTTCCCCCTCTCTAATATAGGCCGGCCATGCCCCCTTCCCCAAGAAATTATAAAATCTCCAATGTACCCCTTGGGGCCTCTCATGAAGAAATAATTAAGGAAGGAAGCTTCTAGTCTAATTATTTAATTAATTTAATCCATCTCCTTAACTATGGGCTTTCTAAATGGGCCAAGTCTAACTATTTAATTCATGTTGGTCCATGGGTCCAAACTACACTAGTTGGGTCTACTAAAATAAGTCCAAAATAATTAAATAACATCCAACAACAATTAAATAATACAACAAAAATTATTTACCATGCACAATATTTATTTAAATACGAAATTACCAAAATACCCTTTTTCCTAAAATGTGGTAGTGACAATATATATATATATATATATATATATATATATATATATATATATATATATATATATATAATAGCTATTGAATAAGTTATGTTAGATATAAGTTATATAAGTTATATATATATATATATATATATATATATATATATATATATATATATATATATATATATATATATATATATATATATATATATATATATATATAATACATAGGTATATAGATATATGATACACTAACACATATAAGTATATATATACATAAAATATATATATATATATATATATATATATATATATATATATATATATATATATATATATATATATATATATATATATATATATATATGTACATACATATAAATACATTTATTATAAATGACTAATAGGAATTAGATCTAGAAATGAAATACAGCCAACACGTGGAGTGTATCGCACCCGTATCACACTAGATCTATGATATGCTTGCGACACGAGTCCACCACACAACCAAATGTACCCCGAAGGATATGAGCAAATCTAATATATTACTTATGAACAATACGAATAGTCAAACACATAACTACGTATCCGTGTCAAAATGTGACATGCACAAAGTCTCGTATCGGAGGAAAAATCCCCAAATTAATACGTATCACCAAATTATTGGGATACGACCTATACGTACCCAATTGTGGACACAAAACTAGCCACAAACACATAAACATATGCTAAATTGATCTATAGGACCAATTGACAAACACAACAAGTGTCAATCTCGGAATTCCCCCAAAATTGACACAAAAAGTACCATAACTTTCTCAATAGGCCTCCTATGAACTCAATTCCAAATTCTATGGGTAGCCTATGCATATGGGTTGATTTCTCATGGTTAAATCTTAGATTTAAAACCTAAATAAAAGGAAAAAACTAAATTGTACCTATTGGAAGATGAATTCCCAATGCAACCTCCAAATATGATAAAATTGGCCTCCAACTTGTAGATCCTTACTCCTCTTTGTAGATCCTTACTTTCACCTTCTAGATCCTTGCTCTGCTAGTCTTCAATGGTAATTTGGGAAAGAATTGGAATGAAATTTGGTAGAAAAATGATGTAGGAATGGGAAATTTGGTTGAGAAAATTCTAGATCTACATTTCAAATAAAAAAAAAAGAGAAAAACTTTTCCTCCCTCTTTTAATAAGCCAGCCCCCCTGCCCCTTCCTCAAGCAACTATGTAATGTCCATTATACCCCTTGGGGCCTCTCATGAAGAAATAATTAAGGAGGGAAGGTTCTAGTCTAATAGTTTAATTAAATTAATCATCCTCCTAATCAATGGGCTTTCTAGTTGGGCTCAATTCTAACAATTAATACATATTGGCCCATGAGTCTAAACTAAACTAGTTAGGTCCACTAACTCAAGTCCAAAACAATAAACTAACATCTAACAATAATTAAATAATATAATAAATAATTATATAATATGCACAATATTTAATTAATTATGAAATGACTAAAAATAAAATTTTCTAAAAAATATGATAGTGACAATATATATATATATATATATATATATATATATATATATATAAACACCAAATACTATATATATATATATATATATATATATATAAACATAATATCTCTATACATATATACACATAACCATACAATTATAACACTCTAAAAGCTATAATCAAGTTATATTGAATTGAAATACAAGGAAACAAATACGTGGAGTGCATCGCACCCGTATCACACTAGATATATGATACGCTTGCGATACGGCTCCACCAAACAACTAATTATATCCCAATGAACACGAACAAGTCTAAAATAATAATTATAAACAATACGAAGAGCTAGCTACTCAACTACATGTCCGTGTCAAAATATGACATCCTCAACCCCCTATGGCAGAGAAAAACCCCCAAATCAACCCGTATATCCAAATTATCGGGATACGGCGTACACGTAACTAATTTTGGATAATGCACAAGCCACCAAACATATGTCAATTTTGGTCTAATTGACCAATTGACAAACACAAGATGTATAAATCTCGGAATTCTCCCAAAATTGACACAAAATAACACATAACTTTCTCCATAGGCCTCATATGAAACTAATTCTAATTCCTATGGGTAGCCTCAGCATATGGGATGATTCCTAATGATTAAAATATAGATTTAGAGTCTAATTAGAGCGAACAAACTAAATTGTACTTATTATAAGATGGATTCCAATAAAACCTTCAAATTTAGTAAAAAGAGCCTCATACTTGTTGATTCTTGCTCCTCCTTGTAGATCCTTGCTTCCTCCTTGTAGATCCTTGCTCTAATAGTCTAAAATGATAATTTAGGAAGGAATTGGAAAGAAATTTGGGTGGAATTTGTTGTGGGAATGAAGAAATTTAGAAAAGAAAATTCTAGATCTAGATTTGAAATAAAAATGAAGAGAGAAACTTTACATCCCTTTCTACACTAGGACGGCCCCTTCCTCCTTTCTCAAGCTACTATGTAATATCTAAAATACCCCTTTGGGCTTCTCATAAAGAAATTATTAAGGAAGGAAGGTTCTAGTCTAATTGGTTTAACTTAATTTATCATCCTCCTAATGATTGGGCTTACTATTGGGTTCAATTCTAAATACAATTAAATGTTGGTCCATGGATCTAATCTAAACTAGTTAGTTCTACTAACACAAGTCCAAAATAATATACAAACATCGAATAATAATTAAATAATATAATCAATAAATATTCAACATGCATAATATTTAATTAATTATAAAATGACCAAAATATTCTTTCCTAGAAAATATGGTAGTGACAAGTCTACCCCCCATAAAATAATTTTATTCTCAAAATTCAAAGATAAAACTACCCCCAAAAAACAAAACAGAAGAGAAGAGAACAGAAAAGAACATAACAGAACCAGGAAAGAACATACCTCAAGGCACAAACAAATATGGGTATCCCTATCGCATTTCATCCTCTCTCTCTTCCTGGTATACTCCCTTGTAGAGTGATGCCTCCATGCGATGCATACCAAGGGAATAGTCTAGTTCCTCAGCACCTTCTCTCTCCGATCCACATTCTCGACTAGCTGCTCGGGATAGCTAAGAGTAGGGCCCATCTCTATCTCTGAGTGATCCAATACGTGACTATGATCCACCACGTACCGTCTCAACTGTGAAATATGAAACACGTTATAAACTTTCTCTAATACAAGTGCCAAGTCTACTCTGTAAGCAGCTGCATCGACCCTCTCGAGAATACTAAAAGGTTCAATGAATCGCGGACTAAGCTTTTCGCCTCTACCGAAGCGAATCGTGCCTCGTATCGAAGAAATCCTCAGAAACACCAAATCACCCACCTAAAACAAAATATAACCTTAAGAATTTAATCTATAACAAACAACCAATATCAAGCACAAAACAAAAATCTAAAACTATACCTCAAACTCCAAAGGTCTCCGGTGGCTATCGGCCCAATGTCGCTGTCTGTCCTGCGCCACTCAAAGTCTATCATTGATCAGCTTAACCTTCTCCTCTGCATCTACAACCATCTCTGGCCCTCGCAAAACTCTCTCTCCAATATCGTCCCATGATAAGGCAGTACGACATCTTTGACCGTACAGAGCCTCAAATGGTGATATCTCTATACTAGTCTGATAGGTGTTATTGTAAGCAAACTCTACCAAATGGAGATGGTCCTCCCAAGATCCCCCAAAATCTAGTACATAGGTGCGCAAAATATCCTCGAGAGTCTGAATAGTTCTCTCTGACTGCCCATCCGTCGGGGGTGATATGCAATATTGAACTTGAGCTGGGTGCCAAAACACGCCTACAAACTCCTCCAGAAATTATAAGTGAAACAACTATCCTGATCCAAGACTATGCTGACGAAAATCCTATGTATTATGATGATCTGTCTCACATACATCTCTGCCAGCTTCTCCTTAGACAAACCTACCTTGAAAGACAAAAAGTGGGCTGACTTGGTCAACCTGTCAATGATGACCCAAATCGCGTCTTTTCCTCCTAGAGATCGTGGAAGTCCGGAAACAAAATCCCTAGTAATGTGCTCCCACTTTCACTTTAGAATGGGTAATGGCTGATGTAAACCACCTGGCCACTGCCTCTAGACTTTCACCTGCTGGCACACTAAGCATCTGGATACAAACTTTGTCACTTCCTATTTTATGCCATACCACCACACACTCTCTCGTATATCCTGATACATCTTGTTGGCACCTAGATGTATGGAATACTGAGAGCGATGTGCTTCCTGTAAAACCTTCTCACACAACTTCCTATTAGGCACACATAATTTT
This sequence comes from Iris macrosiphon, assembly GCA_036927795.1. NCBI lineage: Eukaryota > Viridiplantae > Streptophyta > Magnoliopsida > Asparagales > Iridaceae > Iris > Iris macrosiphon. The sequence continues at coordinate 61,079,010 of JAYESA010000003.1, read as the reverse complement.
ATACCATGCCGCAAAGAACCATCATCAGTAATGGTGAAATCATCCTCCAATCCTGCTCTCACATAAGCTCTAATGCTCCTCAGAGATACATTCTCATAGTGGGCTACATTGATCATGTCCATAAACTCTGAGTGTATCTGCAACCCCACATCTGCATTACAAAACTAGAAACTATCACCTCTAGGCCTAAACTCTCCAAGTCCTCCAATAAATACCTATCCTGCGTTAAAAATATAGCTACCAGATACCTGCTCAAGGCATCGACAACTACATTGGCTTTACCAGGATGATACTGCAAAGATATGTTAAAATTCTTTATCAGTTCCAGCCACCGATGCTATCTCATATTTAACTCTTTCTGAGTGAAAACGTACTTCAAGCTCTTGTAGTCTATGAAGATCTTCACACGCTCTCCATATAAATATTTTTTCTACAACTTCAGGGCAAAGATGACTGCTGCCAACTCCATATCGTTGGTAGGATAGTTCTTCTCATGAGGACAAGATTTTCTGGATGCATAGGCAATCACTTTCCTATTCTACTGAAGAACACAACCCAGACCTTTCCCTTATGCATCACTATAAATAGTAAAACCTCCAGACCCTAATGGCAAAATCAAAATAGGAGTAGACGTCAACCTCTTCTTCAATTCCTCAAAAGGAACCGGGCACTCCTCTATCTAAATAAACTCTGCATCCTTCTTGGTGAGTCTGGTCATCGGCTCGACAATCCTCGAAAAATCTTCCACAAACTTCCTGTAGTAGCCTGCTAGACCCAAGAAACTCCTGATCTCTGCCACTGAACTCGGGGTCTTCCAAGATTCTACTGCTGCTATCTTCTTCCGATCCACTGAAATTATATCACCAATCACAACATGTCCTAAGAACTCCACCTTGTCTCGGAAGAACTCACACTTGGACAGTTTCCATACAGCTTCTCCTTCCTCAGCACATCTAACATAATCCGTAAATGTTCCTCGTGCTCCTTCGATTTCTTTGAGTATATGAGTATGTCATCGATAAACACCACCACGAACTCATCAAGGTACTAGTGGAAAACCTTGTTAATCAAATTCATAAATACCGTAGGGGCATTAGTCAACCCAAACGGCATCCCTATGAACTCATACTGGCCATACCGAGTCCTAATATCAGTCTTCCAAATGTCCTCTGGCTTCACTTTCACCTAGTGGTAGCCTGATCTCAAGTCTATCATAAAAAATACCTTGGCGTCACTCAACTGATCGAACAGGTCATCAATCTGTGGCAACAGATATTTATTCTAGATAGTATTATTTAATGCCCTGTAATCGATGCACTTGCACACCGACCCATCCTTCTTCAGTACAAACAATACCGAGGATCCCCACGGTGAAGAACTGGATCTGATAAAGCCCTTATCCTACAACTCATCTACTTGATTCTTTATCTCAACCAGGTCGCTGTTATTCACTCTATAGACATGCTGTGAAATTGGTTCTGCAACTGGCACCATGTCTATAGAGAATTCAATATCTCGATCTGGCGGCAATCCTGGAAATTCCTCAGGAAATACATCCAAGAACTCTACTATCAACGAATGCGGTAACTCCTTATCTTCCACCATAGCTCCATAGACAATGCCTTCTCCCTGCTCTGCAGCTCCTCTAGCAAACTCAAACTCTGGCTCTCCTGGCGGGCTAAACAAAACTCTATCTCCTCTATAATCTATACTAGCTTGGTGCCTACTCAACCAATCCATCCCGAGTACAATATCGTAGCTCGAAAGTGGCATTACAAGTAGACACGCACTCAACTCCTGGCCTTCCAGAGTAACTCTCCGATCCTTGAAAATATTACTAACTAGGATAATGCCTCCCCCAGTCATGATCTTGCAAGTCTTAAGCAAAGACTCAGCTATCAAATGATGCTTCAGAGTAAAAGAAACATATACAAAACTATGGGAAGCACCACTATCAAATAAAGCAAAAGCTTGAATGGAATCAAGAAGAACAGAACTTGCGATGACATCTCCGGTGGGTTCGGCCTCCTCGACCGTGATAGCAAACGCTCGTCCCTTACGTGCACCTCCCTGATGCTGGTACTGGGCATAACATTGCTGCTGGGTCGGAAGCAGCGGTCCCCTCGACTATACTACAGGTGGCCTCGTTTGTGTCCAATGAGCTGGAGCTGCTCCCTGAACTGCACGACGAGGATTGGAAGGATATTCTCTCAGCTGATGTCCCTCGACACCATAATACAAACAAACTCCCAATCTCTTCCAACAAACTTTCCAGATATGGCAGAGATTCTTATAGAAGTGGCTAGGGGCTTGCTGTGATTGTCTCTACTGCTGCGGTACCTGGTAAAATGGTACCCTAGCTGGAGTCTGGTGCTGCTACGGCTGCTAAAACGGCCTGGACTGGAAATAAGGACTCTTAGCAGTCATTATACTGCTATTAGCCCCCAAAAAAGAATCGCGATCTTGCTTGGGTTGTTACGCCCGAGTCCCAAAATATCGATGGACTGGACACGTGGCAATGGCCAGCAGCACGTACCGATGGACAACCCAATTTAATGGATCCATCAGGGCGCAAATAAGCTGTAAAAGAAGGTCTACTACAACAAGCCACAACTAATCTCATCCATAAAAGATAAATATAATCAACTGCATAATGAAATAGAAATAAGTAGCAACAAGTCTCAACAAGTAGGTCGGAGAAACAATCCGACATAAGTCTGAATACACTGGCTCAATAGGCCAGGAACAAAAAAGTCAAATATAAGTAAATACTGAGCACGAAAGCAGGTACTCAGGAAAAGTCTTCGGCAGTCACCTTGTGCTCAGGGATTGGTTCTGCTCCAGTATCAAGTCCAGTAATAGCTTCAGCTCCTGTCCCGTATATCTCGGGGTACTGCTCCTCAGCTAAACCTGGGGACATAATCCATTCCAGGTCCTCAGGGGACATAGCAAGGTATAGAAAATATAAGCCAAATAAATAAGCAGTGCAGCAATAAATAAATAATTGGATAAACTATGTAACCAGCTAAGTGATATGCAATATGAGAGCAGCACTAGAACTCAGGCTGAGACCGCTACAAGCTCTGTGTCGGGGAGCCGGGTAGCAGTAATAACACGTAAAGGGTCTAGCTCTGCTGGATAGTCTACAACCTCACAATAGTAGTGAATATTTATATATATGGATCAGCCTGTAGCCTGTGTGTCTCTCCCCACCCAAATATAATCACGCATATCATGACCATAACGTCTCATGTCCATGTCAGCGGGATTATAGCTAATGCAACAAGTCATAGAATATCTAAGAATATAATATCTATGTCAATCCAGTATCCTATACAGAATTACCATGAATATCTCAGGAAGATTCTGTCTGCATGAATAGTGTCAAGTGTCCTGGGTTATGATGTACTTGATAAGACAAGTACGAGAATACATAGGGTGTCGATATCCATGTCTATGTGACGTTACACAACTCCGCGTATGGGGTTGGCACCCGACTAGTAATCGGACACTAAGTAAAGTCACTCGGTCCTGGGTTGAACAGTTAAATCAAGTTTATGTATGTTTACATAAGTACTCCAGCAAGTACTATAACAGAAAATATTGCAAGTTGGCACGGTATAATTATCCACTGATGTATAAATAAGTTAAGAAAATAAATAGTAAGCTGCAGGGTTTGGCAAGGTACACTTGCCTACAGATGTATAAATAAGCCAAGGAATATTTAACAAGACTGCAAGTTTTGGCGAGGTACACTTGCCTGATGTTTGATTTCCAAACACTGTTCTGTTACTCGGGAAATTTCCAGAAATGTCTCCGGATGCTGAAATAAACATTACAATCATGCTCAAAAGATATCAATTAGCTAGAAACGCCTGTCCTTGAGTCCAATTTGGATACAGGGGCAAAAAAGATTATTTCGGGTCAAAACGGGGTCCACATGTGGGCCCGCTTTACACCGAAAAACGTGTCAGGGTCAAAGGTCTCCAAATTCTTCCAACTTAGTGTCAACAAGTCAGGAACGCTGTTACGGAATCAACGAAACTTCCAGAATTGGATTCCGATGAGCCGATCACAAAATCGCCCGTCAAGTGGGACCTGTGGGGCCCACGACACGCGATTTCGTCAACGTTCTCAGAATCGAATCAAACTTGGGTCACAGGACCAGAGTATCGCTACGAGTCCGATGGCTCAAGTTTCGTTCCAATCCGATATGTGTACACAAAGTTAGGGCGCATTCTAGAAAGGGCAGATACAGGACGGTGTCCGCGGATACGCGTTGATTCCGGTGTACACGCACACCCGAATCAACTTCTGTGAAATCCCACACGTCCGTATCAACGACGCGCACATATCAGTGAAGACCGCACTCGACCAAGTTATCCCATTTGGCGGGGCGTACTCAGTTCTGGGGTGAACCAGGGTATTGGTTTTCCTATTTTTGGATCGCGGTTCGCGATCACCACAGGACGCGATGCCCCGAGCGGTTTGCACGGACACCGAGGGGGTCATGCAGGCTACGCGATGCAACTGACGGAATTGAAGATGGGGCAGCGAGGAGAAAGATACGAGTACCTGAACAGGGCTCCAGGAAATCAAGTTTTCTCGTGTCCGCGTGTCTCGACACGAACTGTCCTGACCGTGTCCGTGTCCAAGCTAGGGTTTCTGGGCTTCGCCGGATCTGCGGTGGCCGGAGGGAGGCTGAGCGGCTGCGGGTGGCGTCGTCGGAGGCGGAGCGTGGGGGCGTGCTGCGGAGGACGGCGGTGGCAGAGGCTAGGCGGTGGAGACGGGCCGGAGGGGCTCGGGGTCGGGTGCTGGTGAGGGAGGAAGGAGCAAGGAGGGGGATCAAAATCGGGCGGCGGCGCTGCAGCGGGGTCTAGGCGACGCTGGAGGAGAGGGGAGGCATGAGGTCGTGGTCGTGGTGGCGCCGGAGCTTGGGCTAGGGTTCAGATGGGGAGATTAGGGAGAAGGAAGGGGGAGAGGTATTTATAGGGGGACGACTGCGGAGGTGGCGCCGGGACGTGGCGGAGAAGGCGGAGCCGCGGGGGGGGGGGCGTAGGGTGAGCGGGGCGCGGGCGGGCGACGTGGCCGGAGCCGCCGCCGGGAATCGCGGGGCGTGGGGGAGAAGACGGGTCCCCGGGGGTCGGGTGGCGGGTTCGGGTCTGGCCGTCCCGCCCGACCAGCTAAGCCGGGGGCTGGGCTGGGTCGGTTAGGCTGGGCCCGGTTGGGTTGGGCTAGGGTTTAGTACTTAAATAAATAAATAAATAAATAAGTAAAATAGTTTTTAGGTGATATAAAATAGGTCCGGGGCCAAATAAATTCCAGAAAAATTACCCTAAGTCCAGTTTTTCATTTTACAACATAAAATCTTATTTTCATCATATTTTAATATTATTTATTAGCAATTAAAAATCATTTAATGACCAAAACACCTTGTTTTAATTCTTAAAAAAATACCGAAAATCCCAGAAATAATTTTTAACATATTTTGAAATTTTAGGGTGATTACATGGGTTTCAAGCCCAACTCCTGCTCAACCATGTGTGCCTCCACAAGTATCTCCGAATAGGTCTCATAGAAAGACAGAATGAGGATCTTTACTTCCTAGTTCAGACACTCGTAAAAATGGATAGCTCGAACCTCCGGCTCCCTCGCCAAATACTCCATAAAATAGCTCAGCTTGCCAAACTCTACAGTGTATTCCTCCACATACATGCTCCCCAGAATAAGGCTCTCAAACTGCCTTCCCAAGTCCAACCTGTTTGCCCGAGCAAAGAACTTCCTCTTGAAGAGGTCCTTGAACGCCACCTAAGATTGTCCCGCATCAGTAAGAAGTAGCTCATTCCTGAACCAAGTGCGGGCGATATCGAACAGCTGAAGTCCTACTGCCTCAACCTACATATCCTTAGTAAGATAGGATACCCTCGTGAGACACTCAATATCCTCGAGCCAATCATCAGCGTAGAAGATGCCCTCTATCCCCTTGAAGACCCGAGGTTCTAGCTTCTTGAAGTCCTGAATATTGCGTGGCCGAAGCTGGACAACTTGCGGAGAAACCTTCTACTGGACCGGAGCTCATCTCTCTACTACGGCAAGGGCAAGGTGATGATCACTCTCAATGCCCTGCCATAACATGTCGTTCTGCCTCTGGTGTGCCTCGGACTATGGCCTCTGAGCCTCCAACATCTTGCGAAATAGTGTGAACACCTGAGTCGCATCTTTCGGCACCGAAGGTGGAGGTGGAAGTCCCGCAGATATAGTCGAAACTGTCCTCTAAGTTGGAGGTGGACCCCCGAACGCAGCTGATACACCAATCACCAAAAAAGTGACTGTTGTAGGCCCTCAGGAAGTTGCAGATCTCTCAAAAACTACTCCTTCCTACTATGATCTAGTCTTAGGCAGCATCCTGAGGTAAAACGAAATAATCAATATGGCACACGATATAAGGCTTTCAAAGAAATACAGTTTAAAGATCAAATATCTATATAAAGAAAGAACAGTTGAAATGAATCAATAGAGTTTTTTCTAGATGTGATTGAGTATTCTCAGCCTAGAGCCTATATCCTATATCCTAAAACAGGCTCGTAATAGCACTCAATTTGGAGCACCACCACGAATCGCACTAATTGTGACCTCGAAGACCTACATGGACCACTACTAAAAATGTGTCACAATCCGCACTTGGTGTAGGAATGCAAGTAGTGAACAACGTCTAGCCTATGCCGCAGCATCGACTGTAGAACTTTGTTTAGGTAATCTATCTATCTAACAATCATGATATATATATGCCACCAATATACTATGAATACTTAATCATAGATCTATAAGATAGAATAAAGCACGAATATGATAAAAGAATAGACGAGTCACAATACAACTCATGTCACAAAATAATATCCAATGAGTCAAGAAATATTAATAACTGATTTGGAGAAATCCAGTACAAATAGAATCTAACTACTATGCTACAAGTCATGGTTCATCTGTCTTAATCGGGATGAGACCCTCTTGAGCCAAAGTCTCTGGCTCTAAGCCAACTAAGTCTTGAGACCCGTACTAAGTGGGGTACCACTCCTCAGTATTATCTGGAAAAAATATATCCAGTCAGGAAAGCAGCAAAGTACATATCTAATAACAGTTCCAATAAATAATATAAACTAGGTAACAGTAAATAGGTATGAATATACAAGATACAATATACAGGTACAAGAGATATATAATAAAGTAATACTGAAAATAAATACAAGAATGAGTAATATAGAATATGAACAAGAAATACTACAACTAAATGAGTGAGTACCATCTTTAACATGTGATCGGCTTGGGAACTTGCACAAGGATTATGGCCTCGTTAATCATACGTGCAGTGTATAATCAACACTCACAAGGAACAAGACATGCACAAGGAGGGTATGATCACATATTTACACTAAATACTCCCCTCTTCCGACTGGTTTAGTGGATCCAACTATGGTACATTATTATGCGGGTTTCCATAAGAAGGGAGATACTCTTCTCATGAACCAATATTTGTATTTGTAGGAGAAAAATAAGGAAACAAGGCTTGCACAAGTTACCCCATAAATACCATGGAATAATATCTCATGACGAGATCTGGATATACTAATCCGTGTAACCATTGTGTCAAGAAATCAAGGATATCTACACTAGATACAAGAGACATAGAGGATATCATAAATGAGAAACTATCAAAGAATGTACTCCCCTAAAATCTGGTAAATAGTATCAAAAATGTCCGATACAGTACCTCGAAGACCTAAATATGGAATATTACATCAATACAAGGTTTTGGAATAAAATTAAGTCAAACTAGTCAACTTTTAGGTTATAAAGCCACTTCTAAGTCAAATTAGTCAAACTAGGTCAACTCTAGGTCAAACGCTAGCTATTTCTATGTTGTATGAGTCCATCTCTAGGATATTGGGTCCATACACTATGTAACTAGGCTATACTAGCTATACTAGGATACTAGAAAACCAACAAGATACCGTACACTAAGATACGCAAATGATTATATATGAAAATATTATAATATGTATATACAATCAACAATATATAATATTGCTAACTCAACTAATGCTAAGTGGATACCTTGGCTTTGAACCAAAAATGGTATCACACCCCTACACACCCATCTTGAGGTTCAAACACAATACCTAGAATAAAACCCAATACCTTGATATTACCTTGGTATCTTTAGGTAATTCAATATTTAATATATAACTAATACCCATACACCTCATTAATACATTAATATGTATTTAAACTTATAGCAATATTATACTAAACTAATATACTAACATACCCCTTGATATTCAATGCCCGTACCCAAGATACCTCACTCTCATTACCTTGGTGTATCTCAAGGTAATTTAGAAATAATACTAACCAATGCTAACTAGTACTCATCTACATATATATCTCTAATCTATATATTCAACAAACTAGCAACCAATACATATATATATATATATATATATATATATATATATACAAATAACTAACTAGCAAATAATATATATATATATATATATATATATATATATATATATATATATATATATATATATATATATATATATATATATATATAACTAACTAGTTACCTATACAACTTACTGACTTGAGCTATGAGTCAAGGATAACCTCTCTTTCGAGTACAGATCACGAAGTAGCTGCTCTAGCTGCTCTTTCTCTTGCTCTTTCTACTGCAGTTGTTGCCCTTGCTACTGTAGTTGCTGCTGCAGCTAGTTGCTATTGCCCTTGTCGTTGCTGCTGTAGCTCCCGCTGTTGCATCTCCTTGTTGTTGCTGCTGCAGCTTTTGGCATTGTTGCTTGCTGTGCTCCTCTTGCAGTTGCTGTGCTCCTCTTGCTGCTGATATTGCATCTCCTTACTATTGTAGCAACCCGACCCCCTTGCATACACACACAAACACATATCTATACACACATACCCTCATCCATATATATATATATATATATATATAACACTACAGATATTTATACATATAAACCCCAAACACTATATATATATATATATATATATATATATATATATATATATATAACACTATAGATATATATACATATAAACACCAATCATTATATATATATATAAATATAATATCTTTATACATATATACACATAACCATACAATTATAAACCTCTAAAAGCTATAACCAAGTTATATTGAATTAAAATGCAAGGAAATAAACACGTGGAGTGCATCGCACCCGTATCACACTAGATCTATAATACGCTTGCGATACGGCCCCACCACACAACCAATTATATCCCACCAGATATGAGCAAGTCTAAAATAATAATTACAAATAATACAAAGAGCTAGCTACTCAACTACGTGTCCGTGTGAAAATGTGACATGTTCAAACTCCCGTACCGGAAAAAAAGCCCCAAATTAATCTGTATCTCCAAATTATCGGGATACGGCCTACACGTATCTAATTGTGGACATGACACTAGCCACACACAATCAAACAAATGTCAATTTCGTCTAATTGACCAATTGACAAATACAAGATGTGTCAATCTTGGAATTCCCCCAAAATTGACATAAAATAACACATAACTTTCTCCATAGGCCTCCTATGAACCTAATTCCAATTCCTGTGGGTATCATTAGCATATGGGGTGGTTCCTAATAATTAAACCACAGATTTAGATTCTAATTAGAGGGGGAAAACTAAATTATACCTATTGGGAGATGGATTCCTAATGAAACCTTCAAATTGAGTGAAAAGAGCCTCCAACTTATAGATTCTTGCTCCTCCTTGTAGATCATTATTTTTTCCTTGTAGATTCTTGCTCTAATAGCCTCAATGATAATTTATTATGGAATTGGAAAGAAATTTGGATAAAATTTGATGTGGGAATGAAGAAATTTGTAAGAGAAAATTCTAGACCTAGATTTGAAATAAAAATAAACTGAGAGTAACTTTCCCTCCCTTTCTACACTAGGCTGGCCCCTTCCCCCTTCCCTAAGCTACTATGTTATGTCTAAAATAACCCTTGGGGATTCTCATGAAGAAATAATTAAGGAAGGAAGGTTCTAGTCTATTTGGTTTAACTTAATTAATCATTCTCCAAATGATTGGGCTTACTATTGGGCTCAATTCTAACTAGAATTAAATGTTGGTCCATAGATCTAATCTAAACTAGTTAGGTCTACTATCACAAGTCTAAAATAATATACTAACATCTAACAATAATTAAATAATATAATAAATAAATATTCAACATGCATAATATTTAATTAAATATAAAATAACCAAAATATCCTTTCCTAGAAATGTGGTAGTGACATTTACAGGCTTTACGTAGAACTTTCTGATGTTCAATTTATTGCCTCGATGCGGGAAGAAGAACGGAGTGAAGTATCGTATATAGAAATCAGTGGACTAGTTCAGTGCGAGGCAAAAATAGCGAGATTTAAGCGTTGGTGTAGTTTTTCTTGAATCCGCTCGGGTCGGATGATTAAGAATCACGTCCTGCTCGCATGGTTATACCAGTTAAGCAATTCGTGCTTCACATCAGACCATGAATATTTGGGGATAAGCTGTATCGATTTCGGTGGAGCGATAAGCTATGTCGGCTCGGTAGAACGTCTAAGAAGATAAGTAAAGGTGAGCGAGCTCTATCCCTTATTCTCTACTCCTTCATGCTTAAAAAAATATATACTGTTAGTGCTAGTGATATCATGAGACTCATCGAGCGTGGTTCGAAGAATACAAGTTGGGACATAGTTGAACATTAAGATAGAAATTGAAACAAAATATATCAAGGTGTGCATAAAGAGCACGAGTATCGAACGAAAAACATAAGAATGCTTCATCAGTGAACCATGCAGTTGTGTTTCATACCACATAAATGTAATCGATAGGGGAATAGTGCCACAAAACTATCGATCAGGGATAGGACACCATGGAACACTTTATCAAGAAGAAGCACGATGACTCTGTACCTCGGGACCTATGGGTCATTTAGTGTAATACACAAAGTGTAATACGATATCAGAAAGGGCATGAGCTAAGGAATAACTAGTGACTATGGGTCACCATGGAACAAGAAATCGGAGGATGAAGAGATGCTAAAGTATAGTGGGATGAGTAAATTCGTACCTCGCTTTACTTATATTTTAATATAGGGAGAGTATTCATATACTTCGTCGTACTTACATTATTGGAACTATCGAAACGTTTCCTGCTGCCTTGAGACATCGCGAGAACGATTTACTACTTTGAGAAGAAATATTGCATATTAATGGTCATGGGCTGCCCGTGAATATGTTTTGGTTTTTCTCGAACCAGATGTACCAGAGCCATCCGGAATTACACCGGGTGTCACGGCCAGAATAGTATCGGCCTAGGAGAAAATTTAAGAGTGCTCTCCTAGTACGATATAGCAGAGCTTTCAGGCGGGTTGCTCCCGGGCGCTGAAATAAAGGTGTCGCAAATAAAAGAAACATGCTTTGGCTCAGGGTATACGGGGACTTCCAATAGTTTGCTACCCGGGTATGGAAAAATCTCGCATACTCATGTAACGTGCTTCGGTGTGGGATATATGGGGACCTCAGGTCAACTCAGACTGAGTGGATGTGCCCCAATATCATGGCAATGCGAGACCTTCAGTCGGACTCGCACTCCGAGCTAGTAGGATGTGTCGTTTAATGTAAAGAGATGCCCAAGTATGAAGCTCGTGTCATCAGTGACATGTATATAGATAAGAGATGGTGGGTATCAAACGTTTGAGCTAGGAGGATGAATGTCGCCTTATGTCGAGCAAGAGTGTGCACATCGCCTATAGATTATGAGTCACTATTGAGCGAGGCGATCCAACATATTTCATGTGTTTCATAAGTGATACAAGTATTGCTTGCTAGCTAACGATACAATTTAAATATAACATGCGTAAAGATCGAGACAACCGATTATAACAAGTTTACTTAGTGATGCGTTTGAGAATAACATGCTTGTCTGCTTAAGTGAATTCAATGACTATATGCAAACATCAAAGTTTACATGCGAGCATAATTTACTACTTTCGAGGAGTGCCTCAACATGAACTAAAATTCATCTAGGTTCTAATAGAAATATCACTAAAATATGTATGCTTGCCATGATCACTTAGTGTCAATTTAGGCGAGTGGGTTATCCTGCTCACCCATACAAGTTGCATACTGACTAACATTTTTTGGCACCTTCTTTCAGGTTCATAGGTGCGAGACCTTAGCTTGGATATACAAAGACGTAATGTATGGAGCAGTAAAAATTCTTTGTAAGCAAGAGAGATCAACCAGTGTTGTAGCCAACTTGGTATATTCAATAGGGATATTCAAGACTTTGTAACTGCTGTAATTGTCAATAAAGAGCTTCGCTTTGCATACTCTGAGTGTTTCATATTGGCTATATAAATCTTCTGCTGTGACTCAGTATTTTCTATAAAAATCGTATGTTTTATCTTCTTCCCTTGTGCATTGTGCAATCTATGCATGCACGGCATCACGCCCAGGGGACGATTATCAACTTTACCGAGTCGGGAGATAACAAAGTGGTATCAGAGCGCCCGGCTAACTTCCTTGGACAATCATTCATTTTATCAAAAAATCAATTTTGCTTCTGCGTATCGAACGACTCTTGACTCTACTCGATGTTATACTGGATGTTCTATACAATAAGTCTATATAAACTTGAACTATTGTGTTCTTACTGCTTGTAGTTTCAATCGAACATAATACCTAGTAACACCGTACGACGTTGTTGCATAGCGTGCGACAAGACTATGCGAGTGATATTTTGTCATGACCCGCACCCGGTGTATGGCCACGAGTACATTGGTATGTCCAGCCTACGCTGCAACATTGTTGGAAGAATATTGTCTAGGTCAACAATAGTATCTAAACATCTTATACAATATATATAATGTACCTGTCAAGATATCACAACTCTCAATGAAGGACAATATGATAATGGTAATCAATACTCAATCACAATAAAACTAGAGAAAGATATGACACGATATGAATAGAAGAAAAGAAATACAGAATCATAATACAATCCAAGTCCAAGGCCAATATCATGACAAAGGAATATAACGACAAGGGAATATCATGACAAATAATGGAAATAACCAAGAGCAATATGATAAGAATCATTACTGTAAAGAACTGAAAGTGAAAGAAACTATAACAATAAGTGCCTTAAAATATTAGTAAGATATGTGATCGTCTTGGGCCTAGTACGGTCTATAAATAAAGGTGAGCTAGCATGATCATACGTGAGTTGCATGATCTGTTAGCTATCACGGGCTACACTAAATTATGTGCTATAAGGTATGATCACATATCCACTTATACTTCCCAAACCCCCAAATAGTGCACGGATCCAAATCATGACACGTTATAACACGTATATCATGATTTACGGTCTATAATATCATGAACTATGATCACGGTCTATATAGTCACAAAGATATCAAATAATTACTGAGTAATCACGAAAAGCAATACGACGATTATTGAGTTATCATAATAATAATAATATCTTATGACGAGGATCCACGTATACCAATCTGTGTAACCATCGTGTCAGGAATCCAATATCTCAATACTAAATACATGTACATAGAGACTGTCTAATAAGAAAACTATCAGTGAATGTACTCGCCTGTGGTCCTGAGCAAGTGGTATAACTCGGTGTTCGAGCTGGTGTCACACACACCTAAATATGAATATGTCAATGGGTATAATAAAGTGATAAATAACTAAAATGACTCAAAATATGCTTTATCTGCCAATACTAGGTCATACTAGTCAAACTGGGCCCATCTAGGTTAATACCTAGATTCTAGGTCCATACCTAGCTTCTAGGTTAATTTTTAGTCTAAACTAGTTGATACTAGGTTGTGACTAGGGTTCTAGGTCCATACCTATAAAGTATTAGTTAAACTATCTAATATCACTAAATATTATATATAACTTATATATAATTGTTAATATCACCAAGTATCTATATATATAACTTAAAAGTATACTATTTATCTCTATATTCTAGTATTACCTTAGTATATAAATACCACAACTAAAACTTGGTATCTTGAATACCTTGCTAATACATTGTATCTCATGCATACAACTTTACCATGGCATATAGCCTTGGTATCATGAATACCTCAACCCATTCCAACTTGTTATCATGAATACCTCAACCCATTCCCATATTTATCCAATACCTTATATCTCATAGATTATAGATATACATATAAGCTTCTTATATATCTTAATCTTGAATACCTCACACAACCCTACTCGAGCCATCACATGACTGAGGTATTACTTCATAGACACAAACCTATATCTCTTTACTCGAGCATCACATGACTGAACAACCATTCACATTTAACTTTCCTCAGCTGGTCTCACTTCACAAACACAGACCTATATTACCATGGCACTACAGTGCACACCAAGGCAAGTGAGTCCCTCAACTGAACTCATTACACACTACCTAAAATCTTGCACAATCCCTCTCTTATTGTTGCTTCTACTACAACTGATTTTGCTGCTTGCATCCTACCTATAGTGCAACATGGCTCTCTTCCTTCACTCGAACTTGCTTCTACTGATACTCTAATTTCCTAATACACAACATCATTACACCACCACTATTCCTGGGTCAATAACCCAGCATGCCAATTAACCCTCTGATATAACCCGACCCCCAAATAGCTACTCGAACAACTAATGTTGCTGCAACTTCTTCATCATCAGGTCAGAGACAGACCTAAATCATTACCCAAAATCCAATACACCACAGTGTACCGTATTGCTGATGCTATAATTTCCTAAACCCGATCCCAAAATCTCCCATCAACCAACTGATAACTAATGATACACCAATGGATAATCCTTAACTATATATATATGTATATGTATATATGTATATATATATATATATATATATATATATATATATATATATATATATATATATATATATATATATACACAACATACACACTATGAGCATTTACAAAAACAATTGGCATGCCTAGTGTGATACTCTATGATACGGCCATATAAGATGCCAAAAATCTCCAATCTCAACTATTAACAATTATATATAACAATTACATCTATATATATAACTAATATAGCTAGTTCCAAGTAAAATTGAAGAGTAATTACACAAATTATCCAAAATTAACCTCGTATCATAACGTATCACCAAATACCTTGATACACTTTACTCGTGTCCAACAATGGACACGTATCTAGTCCCATATCATCAATCTAAGTCTAATTAGATCTAATTATCCTAATGATAAACACTTGAAGCACCAATCTCAGAATTTCTCAAATTGGGCACAAAACCCTAGGTAGAAATCATAAAAGGGGTTCTATGAGCCTAGTTCTTGTTCCTATGGGTAGCCCTAAGCTAAGGAAAGTTACAAATGATAAAATGCATGAATTATAGTCTAAATATAGGGGAAATCAAAATTTACCTATTGGAAGATGGATTCTCAATGAAATGCTCAAATGGACACGATTAGGACACAAGATCCTTATAAATTCCTTCTTCTTCAAGTGCTCCTTGTAAACCAAACTCCAATGCTCCTTAGTTGATGTAATTGGAAGAAAATTAGAGTAAATTAGGATAAATTTGGTAGAGGGGTGAGTCAATTTGGTGAAGAACACAATTGGGGATCTAATTAGAATGAACTAATAAAAGAAGAGAGAAAGAGAGAACCCCTCCTATAGTGGCCGACCCTCTTTCTCCCTATTCAATCAATGTATAATGTCCATGATACCCCCCACTAATAGTTATGAGAAGTTAATTATGAGGGCTATATTAGAAAGCTTCTAATTCTACATAAAACTAATATAATCTTCTTAATTAATTAAAGGAAAGAGTCTAATGGGCCAAACCCAATGTTGGGCTCAATGTGTCATGACAATCTAATAGGTCCACTAATAACAAGTCCAAATAAATAGGCTAGCCCACAAACTAATAAATAATAGCATAACACATAATAAATAATTAGTAGAACAATACATAAATATTTAATCACTAAATAATAAATATGCTAAATGATAAAAATACCCTCATCTAGAAATATGGTAGTGACAAGTCTACCATCCTTAGAAAAATTTTGTCCTACAAATTTACGGAAAGAACTAGCACTACAACAAGCAATCAAAGCAAGCAAGAAAGAATGATACCTCATGGCTCAAAGAGATAAAGGTATCGCTCGCGCATCTTGGCTTCCCTCTCCCAGGTAGACTCTACCTAAGAGTGATGCCTCCATGCGATGCATACCAAGGGAATCGTCAGGTTTCACATTACATTCTTCCTGCAATCTAGAATCTCCACTGGCTGCTCAGGATAGTTGAGAGTCAGACCCACCTCGATCTTTGAGTAATCTAATACGTGACTAGGGTCTGCCACGTACCGTTTCAGCTGTGACACATGGAACACATCATGCACTCCCTCCAGTGCCGGTGGCAAGTCTAGTATGTAGGCCACTACGCCGACCCTCGCAAGAACACCGAAGGGTCCAATGTACCATGGACTAAGCTTCCTGCCTTCACCAAAGCAAATCATGTCCAGTATCGAAGAAATCCTTAAGAACACTAGATCGCCAACCTAGAACAAATACAGCCTTAACACTCAACCTAAAATAAAGTAATCACAAGTAATACAAACAAAATCTATACCTCAAACTCCAAAGGTCTCCGGTGGCTATCGACCCAATGCCGCTGTCTGTCCTGCGCCACCCGAATATCCAATAAGCTTTACTTTCTCAGCTGCATCCACAATCATCTCTGGCCCGAACAAAGCTCAATCGCCTACATCAACCCAAGATAAATAAGTACGATATCTCTGTCCATTTAAAGCCTAGAATGGTGAGATCTCGATACTGGCCTGGTAGCTATTGTGTTAAGCAAACTCTACCAGGAGAAGATGATCCTCCCAAGAGCCTCTAAAAATATAAAACACAAGAGCAAAGTATATCCTCGAGACTTTGAATAGTCCTCTCCTACTGTCCATCTATTTGGAGGTGATATACGGAACTGAACTTGAGCTGGGTGCCCATGATAGCCTACAAAATCCTCCAGAAGTGGGACGTGAAGCAATTATCCCGATCCGAGTCTATGCTCACAGGAACTCTATGCAATCTGACAATCTATCGCACATACATCTCTTCTAGCTTCTCCGTAGATGTACCCACTTTAAGTGGCAAAAAGTGGATAGATTTGGTCAACCTGTCTACGATGACCCAAATTGCGTCTTTTTCTCCTGGAGAACGTGAATTCCTGAAATAAAATCCAAAGTCATATACTCCCACTTCCACTCTGGAATGGGTAAAGGCTGAAGTAAACCTCCTAGCCTCTGCCTTTAACTGCTGGCACGCTAGACACCTAGATACGAAGCACGCTACCTCTCGCTTCATACCATACCACCATACATGCTTCTTCAGATATCTATACATCTTGTTGGCACCTAGATGTATAGCGTACTATGATCGATGCTCCTTCTGAAGAACCTCATCGTGCAACGTCCCTCTTGGCATATACAATCTGGTACCGTGCCACAATGCTCCATCATCAGTAATAGTGAAGTCCTCTGATAATCCCATCCGAACATGTGCTCTGATACTCCTTAGAGACTCATCATCATACTATATAGCTTTGATCCTGTCCATTAGCTCAGACTGTATCAGCAGTCCCCACATATGCATTTGGGCACTAGGTACTAGCACCTCAATTCCCAAGTTCTAAAATTGGCCAATAAATGTCTATTTGTAGTCAAGCACATAGCCACTGGATACCTGCTCAAGGCATCAGCGACTATGTTGGCCTTTCATAGTTAGTACTACAATGATATATCAATATAAATCCCCTCACCCAAAATTAGGCCTACTTGGCTTAGATAGTAAAACTAGGGCTAGTTTGAACCCAATTAGAATTAGAACACAACAATTATTTAATTATGCGATATCTTATATCGCTTAGCGCACCTTACCGTTGCTTTGATAATTGGAGCACCATACTAGCTATTGCCTTTCTACAAATTTTATAACCTTGTCCTAGAAATGACCGTATACTATTTTGACCTTTGTGTAACTTATAATATTTCCTTCTTGTGATACATTTTAGTCGTACAATAAACGTCGCGGACGTTATTTCTTAATTCTAAATAAATCCAATCTTTGTACCCTTGTAAGGTCCAATCGAAATTGGAGACACAATCTTAACCGTTTTATACAACCCAAATTTTATTAATATTCTATATTATACCGTCTATGTCCCTGACACTTGTGTCCCACCTAATTTCATTCCCATGTACTTCTAATTAATTTTAGAACATCGTGCGCATTCGATTTAATCAATTAAATCCAAATTCCATCTTTGTGCAATTTTTCCAAATTATTGGGGACTTTTATGCAAAAATACATTGAGGTGTCCCCACCATTGGACAATACATGAGTTAATCCAATTTTTCCTTCACATGGATTTTTTACATAATTTTTCGGAACGTGCAACGTGCAACATCGTCCCGTTTATTTTAAAACCCCATCCTTGTATTTTAAACCATGTAATTTATAGCCCAACATCCTCATGTGAGCCCAAGGCCCAACCCCAAAGTGGATGTTGACCAAGGTTAATTTTTCTTAGGTCAAACCAACCTCCTCCCATGTGTATATAATACCTTTTCATTACTTTTTTCTTTTTATATTTTTCTAAACCAACTCCAAACCCAACCCTAAATCAGTCGACCCCCTCCTGCTACTGTTCATCCCCTTCAACCATCCCTTCACCCCGGCCGGAGACTCCCTTCGACGACAGCTCGCCGGAGCAGACCGGACCCCGATCGCCGCACTCACCCTCGCCAAATCGACCGACTTCCTCCTTTCCCTCGAGCCGCCGGAGACCGCGGCCACCCGTTCCTCCAGTCAATCCCAACCGTCGACTCAACTCTGATAACCCGCCATCCTCTTCCACCCTCGACACGAACCCACCTCCACAGCCACCGCTGCACAGCGTCGGAGAAGCCGCTGCCCGACCTTCGTCTGCGCCTGAACCATCGAGTGACACCCCCGCCTCTCCTCGATCTTGACCCGTGCACGACCGCCTGCCGATCCCCTCGACCAGCGCCTGAGCACCTCGTCGAGCCCCCCCCCCCACACCGGAGCCCCACCCTACCCGAACGCTGGCCTCGCCTCAACTCCAACCCTGACTTTGTTCACCCACACTTGACCCTGCCGGCTCCTTCCTTCACCCCGGCCAACACCACCAGCACCGTGACCCCCTCTCCTCCCCTCTTCCCGACCTTCTACTCCCTGTGTCCCTGTCCCCCTTCGGTCGGACATCCCCCACTGGCCGGAATCCGACAGCACCTAATCGTCGTCATCACGATAACTTTCACCATCATCATCGCTATCATCGTTGTCGTCATTGCCTAAACCATCGTCATCATCATTCATTCTCAATCACATAAACCCTAATCATCATTATCATCACCCTTAATCATCATCCTCGTCGTCATCACCAACGCCATCGTCGCTGACATCGTCATCATCCCCATCATCATGATC
Source organism: Iris macrosiphon (assembly GCA_036927795.1). Taxonomy (NCBI): domain Eukaryota; kingdom Viridiplantae; phylum Streptophyta; class Magnoliopsida; order Asparagales; family Iridaceae; genus Iris; species Iris macrosiphon. The sequence goes on along the minus strand of JAYESA010000003.1, from coordinate 61,059,375 downwards.
GTAAATATTATCAGCATCCCTATCATTCTCATCACTGTCATCATCATCACCTCATTATCGTCATCATCATCATCTCATCATTGTCGTCATCATCATCATTAGCACCATCGTCACTACCATCATCGTAGCCAGCCGTCATCATCAACCTATCATCATTATCATCGTCCTCGTCATTATCCTCGTTTTTGTGTTCACCATGAACCCGTCACCCTCGCCAGACAAACCGCAGCAGTCACCCCCGATTTTTGTACCTACGCACGTTGACCCCGAGGATCTATTGGATTGGTTCTATACGACTTCTGGAGCAGGCTATTGGTACTGCGCAGCTTCCTTGCCAGGCAAGTATACCTTGCCTTTGTTGTACTGTTTAAATCTTAGTTATTATTTAGCTGCCTGTTTATTGTTTTAGCTATTATAACTATGCGCGTTCAAGAAAGACTCGGGTGGAGTCAACGAATGCGTTGACGTTAGGACTTGTGTCTGACCTAGTGTCTGGTAGACCCACCTAAAGTTGTGGAGTTATTGGTATGACTTCCAGGCCTTGACACATTTCTTACACATGTTGTGAGTCTCATGTAGGGCACGGTCCTGCGTATGTGGTTGGCCCCCTGTACATGTAGGCGTGCGACGGATAGGGTATAACTGCTAATAGTGATGTATGTTAGAAGACTTAGCAGTTATTAGTAGACGGAGCGTAGACTATCGTGGTACGACGGTCCAATCATTGTCCTCGTTTGGTTTTAAGGATTGGGCTATTATTATAATGATAGACTATGAGCCAGAGTTACGACGCCTTGGCGTAGTAGCTGAAGCGTGTTGTGGATACAACATGCTTAGATCATTGGGCGGAGAGGACTACTAGTAGGCATGTGGGATACCCCACTTCCTTTATACAGATACCGCACTCGATGGAGTGATACGGATGTTATTATTTATACATATACCACGTTCCCTAGAGTATTGGACGTTACTTGGTGATTTTACAGATACCTCATTCTTCGGAATGATGGACGTTTACAGATACCACTCTAGAGAATGTTGGACGTTATTATATTCCTGCGCCCATGTTATAGGGGGCATATATGGCATATACTAGCCAGTTGTCATGATTGGTGAATTACGTTGTCTAGCCTACACTTTCCTATTCACTCAAGTTGTCCTTAAGTTGCATTTCACTTAGATGGTTAGGTCACCCTGGAGTTATTTATTCAATATTTACTTTATGGCATATTTTTATGTATCTTGTTATGTCCCTCTGAGGACCTGGTCCCTTTCCAGGTGTATTATTTATGAGTATTTGCACGAGCGCAGATCCGGACTGGTTACCTATACTTCGAGCATGTCCTCTCTTCGAGTCTCAGTAGTTGGTAGTTATTGTACTTATATTGTATTTATCTTATTTATTCTATATTCTAGTTCGGTAGTAGATTTATTTCTATCCGACTGTCATCTTTAGATACTTCATTTTGGAATCTGGTTATAGAAATTGGTTATTCATTTATATAAATAATTTCTGTGGATGAGATTTAGTTATGCCTGTGACATATATGTTTACCACTTGTGAATTGTTATTCATATTACAGCGTACGTGTGTTATTGTTTCCATATATTGGAGTGCCATATTCATACGGCTGGCATGCTTACGTATCGTGGTCCTACGTATTTTGGGACTGGGGTGTGACATATTTTTAGTGGTGGCCCATGCAGGTCAAGATCATATTGTCTCAGTTACATTACTGTACCGAGCAAGCCTGCAAATAGGATCAGAATATAGGATCTCATCCACATCTGACTATGACTCATATTTGTTCTAATTTGTTCTACTTGAATAATTATATCCTGCTTGATTCATGTGCTTCCCTATTAGTTCCTTGAGTGTGGCCTTCTCCTAGAATATAGAAGTCCCTGTTGTTAGATAATAAATAGGGTAACCTTCCTATTAAGAGTAACTAGAACCCTGACCCATCACTAAGTTTAGAATATTTAAGTAAACCCTAGCATCCTTATCTAAAGAATGGCTTACCATTATTCCTTGACACAATTAAGAATGACTTAAGGGTAGTATAGGCACTACTAGAGCTAGTTAGAGATTTGACCCTAATGTTTGACCCTAGTATCGAGGAACCAATAGAAATCCAAGATTGAATGTAGGGACTGAACCTAATTTGCATAAGTGAGATAGTGTTAGGAAATAGATCCTTGTCTTGATATTAGCAGACAGTACCTCAGGAAGCCCAAAGCAACGAGTATGACATTTTCCTTGATCATACCTTAAACACGGAGATTTGTTCGCCACCTTCCCCTTAGGAAACCATGATATTATCTAGAGCCTCTATTATAATTTTATATCTTGTTCCTCTGGAAACCTAGTGCTCGCTACATTTGTACGACGACTAATTATGCTCTTTGATTCTTCATCTTTCAATTGGTGCCACCTAACCTTCTGATTGTAGACCGAGTGATTCCTTGTATGTTAGGATATATAGTTTGCTAGGGTTATAGTTTGGTAATTTGAACTTTGAATTATGTGCTTGGTAGTTAGAGCTTGATAGTTTGAGTTGTTCCTTTAAATTGTGATCTGATTATTCTTAGTTTTAAATCGCGTAATTTGTATCCGTAACTCGATACGAGTTATATTTTTCTTTTCTTTTCCTTTGAAGGTCAGTAACTCTTCCTTTCTTACTATTGACACTTGTATTCTATGAACACTATGATTAAGATTTAAGATGACCGTTACCTACATGATACAATAGGAGACCCAAATAAGTACTATGATCCATTTCTCGTATAGCCCGATAAGAATTTGTACTTTATTTACGAAAACCTAATTAATTTATAGGATCCCCTTAAGACTGTCACAGTATTAGTTTATTATTTTTAGTTGGGTAGTATGCCTCACAATATAGTATCACATAGCCCTATTGACCCATTGATGAAGTATAATAGGATGACACAACTTTAGACTTGCGTAAGAAGATAGTGTTTATTCAGACTGTAGAAGGTCCATACCCCTATTTGGTCGACTAGCGACTTAGAAAGGGAGTTAGTATGACAACTATAGAGATGGTAGAGTCTTAATTTTGTATCTTGTTTGGTTTAGTGGACTTGAATTATTTTTGTACCTCCTTTTATTATAATCTAGCATACTTATATTTTTGTACTACCTCGACTTATGCTGCTGTTACAGCCTAGTTTTGCAAGCTCATCCTTTTATCAAGATTGTTCACGACATATGTATTATTGGACGCGTACACTAATATATTTCAGAATCAGGGTACTACGATCTGATCAACCATAGTGCGCTTGGTTCGCCCTTCGCATAACTATTTTATGTGGATTGAGATATATAGTGATTAGTAGACGGATGTACTTGCCCTCTAGATATGTCTGAGCATATCGTATCTGTTACATAACTGTACTGATGCAAGCATGTGAATAGGAATTACCAAAATAGGATTTCAATCTACAATTGCCTTGACAATTCCCATTGAATTCTTTAAACGCCTTTATACCTATACTTCTAATCTATTACCTCTCCCTTGAACTCTTTATTATTGTTTTTCGTCTTCCCTTATTTCGGAAAGACGAAACCTCGTGCCTAGCATAAGTTGATACACAGATTGTATTAGATATACCCTATAGGCCAATTACATTATTTGATGAATATTTTGTAACCAAGGGCATATCACATGTAATGTATTTGGTGTTAAAATTATTAAGGATTGAGTAACATGATTAAGTAAATTTGAGGAATAAGATTTCTTAAACGTAAGAGCCTTATGTGATAAATGGCTAAATTCTAAGTTGGATAGCAGTTGCATTATCAACTTGAGAGGAATTTCTTTAGATTGTGATCGAGCAAAATTTGATTGAAAGGTTCAAGTCATTTTAATTTTTAAAATTTTGGATGAATAAGTAAGAGGATAAGGATCAATAAATTTCAATTTTTAGTACATAATTTGAATTTAGAGTATTGGAGGTTGAATCATCGATTTAAATCTTGAGAAAAATAAATATAACTCTAAATATGAACATGGTCGGATTAAATTATAAGATTTGATGATTTGAATTAAGAATGAAATTTTGATTGTAGGATTACCTATTTAAACTATTGAGGATATAAATTGAATTTAAATTTGAAGAGTACAAAAGTTCATGAATTAAAAAATAGGAGGAAAATTTTGATTAGAATTATTTCTAAAAGAGATTTTGTTAGTTGGAGATCGCGATATAAAATTTGCTATGCGAAGATGTTATATGGATTGAAACTAAATTTGGATGTTGATGAGAAAGTACGATAGGATGAAATTTGATTTGAACGGTAACCATTTTAATTTTGAAGTGATTACGAAGGATTGATGAGAATTTTAAATATTGCAAAGATATTACGATTAACTTGCCTTAAGTATGTAAAGGAATAACAGACTATGCCTTATTTTAAATTTTGAGGACGAAATTGTTTTAAGTTGGGAAGATTGTAAACTCCCTCACCCAAAATTAGGCCTACTTGGCTTAGATAGTGAAACTAGGGCTAGTTTGAACCCAATTAGAATTAGGACACAGTAATTATTTAAGTATGCGATATCTTATATCACTTAGCGCACCTTACCGTTGCTTTGATAATTGGAGCACCACACTAGCCATTGCCTTTCTACAAATTTCACAACCTTGTCCTAGACATGACCGCCTACTATTCTGACCTTTGTGTAACTTATAATATTGCCTTCTTGTGCTATATTTTAGTCGCACAATAAACATCGCGAACGTTATTTCTTAATTCTAAATAAATCCTATCTTTGTACCCTTTTGCGGTCCAATCGAAATTGGAGACACAATCTTAACCGTTTTATACAACCCAAATTTTATTAATATTCTATACTGTACCCTCTACGTCCCTGACACTTGTCCTCCTAATTTCATTCCCATGTACTTCTAATTAATTTCAAAACATCGTGCGCATTTGATTTAATCAATTAAATCTAAATTCCATCTTTGTGCAATTTTTCCAAATTGTTAGGGGCTTTTATGTAAAAATGTATTGAGGTGTCCCCACCATTGGACAGTACGTGAGGAAACCCAATTTTTCCTTCACATGAATTTTTTTTGTAATATTTTGGAAAGTGCAACGCACAACATCGTTCCGTTTATTTTAAAACCCCATCCTTGCATTTTAAACCATGTAATTTATAGCCCAACATCCTCATGTGAGCCCAAGGCCCAACCCAAAGAGGATGTTGACCAAGGTCAATTTTTTCTAGGTCAAACCAACCTCCTCCCATGTGTATATAATACCTTTTCATTACTTTTTCCTTTTTATATTTTTCTAAACCAACTCCAAACCCAACCCTAAATCAGCCGAACCCCTCCTGCTATTGTTCATCCCCTTCAACCATCCCTTCACCCGGCCGGAGACTCCCTTCGATGACAGCTCGCCGGAGCAGACCGGACCCCGACCGCCGCACTCACCCTCGCCAAACCGACCGACTTCCTCCTTTCCCTCGAGCCGCCGAAGACCGCAGCCACCCGTTCCTCCAGTCGATCCTAACTGTCGACTCGACTCCGATCACCCGCCGTCCTCTTCCACCCTCGACACGAACCTGCCTCCACAGCCACCGCTACACATGTTTGTGGTATTAAACAAAAGAATGAAAATGTATTCAGGATAGGGTTTATACGAGACCCGCCTTCTTTGGTTTATAAACAAACTTGTACAATTTGATCCTATACGAGGATATGGGAGTACAATTTATTTAATCTGGGTAAATATTGCTATAGGTGTCTGATCTGCAGTCGATCACTTTAGCCCTTAGACCACATGATGTTTGAAGAAGTGCCGTAGAAGACAGAAAGCAGCTTCGAAGGTTGCAGAAGAGGGTGGATGCACGATGCCAAAGTCGTCGATCCCTACTCTTTGCCTGAGCTCCAGATTCTTCTCTCTCTCTCTCTCTCTCTCTCTCTTGACTTCTGGTTCGATCTTCCAATTTGTCGACCTCTGATATTTTTGACCTGTGGTTCGATCTCTTTGGAGGTTTTTTAGACCAATTCCTCCGACCTTGGATCTGATATTAGTTTCTTGACTAATTTTCTTCCCTGTTCCTCATTGATAGAGGTCTCTATTTATTGAGTTTTAGTGACAGTGACCACTCTGTCGGTGTAGAAACCGAGGAGTGGAAAGTACAGCACCCTTTTACACAACGGTTAAAGTAACCAATGCCTACGTATAGATGATCCTTTGAATGAGCGTGTGACACGGGTCCAACTAAGGGACAAAACACGTATAATCGCTACAAAGATCACGGCGTAGAAGCCACGTAGGTAGGTATCCATTGTGTAGAAGAGGTTGGCATAGAAGCCAAATATCTGTCACCATGGCATAGAAGCCAAATAGTTATCAAACCGGCATAGAAACCGAATCGGCGTAGAAGCCGAATAGGTGTAGAAGCCGAGTGGTCATAGAGGTTGAGCAGGCGTAGAAGTCGAGTGGTCATAGAGGCTGAGTAGGCGTAGAAGCCGAATGGGCGTTGAAGCCGAGCGGTCATAGAGGCCGAGTAGGCATAGAAGCCGAATGGGCGTTGAAGCCGAGCGGTCATAGAGGCCGAGTAAGCACAGGAGCTGGATAGGCGTAGAAGCCACTGCATACCATGCCAGAGTGCTAATGTGGACGTTTTAGCCGGAATTACGGCTTTTGAAGATATAATCAAATCTCTTGCATTAAAAGTCGAGATTTGCCACTATCTTGCGCATTAAATGTGGAGGCGTGTTTTTGGAGGTCTGTAACCCCTTCTGCGCATCAGTCGCAGAGACGTGCCTTGAAAAACTGTCACCGCTCTGTGCATTAGACGTAGAGACGTGCCTCGAGCAACTGTCATCGCTCTGTGCATTGGACGTAGAGACGTGCCTCGAACCCCGTACAGAGTGCAGCTTTTGATGTGGCAGGCGGTTTGTCTACTGCAGAACGTAAACAGCTCGTGTCTGCCTGTATAAAATAAGGTAGCGTATCCCTTCGTGCTTTGTAAAAGCAGTTTACGCAAAGGGGATGACGGTAAATGACAGCCTGGGTCGCAGTGCTGTGCCATTATTATAGCCGTCGTCTGGGTAGTCGAGCCATATCCCTTTGTCAGAATTCCAGACGTCAGGTTCATTGCAGGATCTTCATTGCAGGGTCTGACAGGTTCACTTCGAAGAATACGAAGCATCTCTTGTACACCTCAATGCTGCATCTGAAAGAGGATGAGTTTTACGCCCTGGAGGCGATGAAGCACCCCGTTTACGCTGAAGTGGTTTGGACGTACTGCCTTACGCGGATGGCCTTTTGAGCTTTTAATATTTCACGCTGTATTTAGCAGAAAAAGCTCTGTTGCACGCTTGATGGCTTTGAAGGCCTCTGCTTACGCTGCTCTGCACCAATATGCTGCGTATAGCCATCCGACGTATTTTTCATGCTTCTACAAGACCCCCTTCAAAGCTTTCAAATTCCTCGAAATTTGGAACGCTTTGAATGAAGCATGAACCGCTCCTCGTAACTCGAAACATTTCTGAATGGAGCGTTGAAACGGTCGATGCTGACTTTATGGCAGATTTATTGGGGACCGGTGTGACCTCTTTCGCCTATTAAAAGGCTGGGGGAGTTAACCCATTCTCCCCACATTTCCATTACCACGCAGAGATGATCGCCGGAGTTCGTCGGGTCGATCTGAGAAAGAAGGAGATCATATTCTTCCAGCGTGTAAGGAGCCAAAAAAGACGGCGTCTTCGAGCAAGTGTCCACTGCAACGATGGATCGTGGAAGGATATCTTAGCCTCCCTTGCTCGGGATAATCAGCAACTTTATATGGATGTTCTTCCAGGAGAAGGGAAGGGTCGTATTAGACCACACGGCTTGCAAGCGGTGTCTTCTCCTGTTACCTCCAGGGGTGAGAGCAGCTACTAGCTCTGACCTCGGGCATTGAGTTGGGTGAAATATCTTAACTTAATCTGTCACGGCGCACGGAGCATGGGATCTGTATAATTTATGCAAGCCCCAACTCTGTATTCTCCCGCCGTTGATCATTGCCATGTCAGTCAGTTTGCTGGAACTGACTGACTGTTGGAGAAGATGGATGAAGAATTGCGCCCACGCGAGAACCTGTCAGAACAGCTTCTGGGCGATCTTCAGACGACGATAGGGAAATCCTTTGTAGACGGAGTTTCCCTCATATGTAATCATGAAAATGAAGAAAAAACCCTTTGTAGACAGGATTTCCTTCGTATGTAATCATGATCTTGATTTTAATAAAATTGTCTTTCTTCTCTGCATATGATCGTTTTGCCATACGTTGTTGTGAAGTCTGAATATGTGTAGCTTCGACACGTTTGATTCTTTATGCCGACTCTGTATAGAAAGAGTGCTAGGTCCAGTCTTTTGCACGTAACGAATAGTCCATAGAACGCTGTTGAGCATTTTAAACATTTAGAAGAACTATTCTGCTGCTAAGACTGAGGAACCGCGTAGAGTTTTTTACTTCTGATGAACAGAATTTTTGTTCAGACTTCGTCTTCAAGAATGACTTCTCGAAAAATCCCTTGGAACAGGGTCGAGGAATGGCTGTCGAGCTGAGTTTGCCATCTTGATAGACGAGATATTCAGACTGGAGTCTGGATGAACCTCCATTTGACCCGAGAAGAGTAATTTCTTAATGTTTGAACTCTGTATGCTTCGGGTACTTAGGATATTTTGAGGTCAAGAAGGAGTATCTTCTATGTGAACTCCTATAATCGACCGTCTCGAGAACTGTTCGGATATGCAGAAAGTCAGAGATCCGTAGTATAGATGAGCTGAAAATCCTGAGTTCGTAGTCTATTAAGCGTAGAAAGACACCGAGCTTGAGATCGTAGATTCGTAGCTGCTGAGCGTGAAGTCGTAGGTTTGTAGCCTCTCGAGCGTAAAATCTACTGAGCACAAAGGCATCCGGGCATAAAACCATAGACTGATAGCTTGCGAGCATAAAACCGTAGATCTGTTGCTGTCGAGCGTAGAAAGCTCCTTAGCGTAGAACTGTAGATTTGTAGCCTGTGAATAAAAGAAATCTTCCGAGCGTAAGGTTGCGGATCTATTGCCTCCGAGCGTAAACTAAACGCCACCGAGCGTGAGATCATTGATTTGGTATCTGCTGAGCGTAAAGTCGTAGGTTTGTAGCCTCTCGAGCATAAAAGCTATCGAGCACGAAGGCATCCGGGCATAAAACCATAGACTTATAGCATGCGAGCGTAAAACCGTAGATCTGTTGCTGTCGAGCGTAGAAATCTCCTTAGCATAGGAACCGCTGACCTGCTTTTGCACAAAAAACTCTTCGAATTTGCTGACTGTCCGTCTTTCGAGAGTAGTGGGCTGACGTAGTACCCAATCATAACCAAATATTTAATTGTGAGATTTGGTTGGGGTTTCGAGGAGCCCGTCCGAGGGTTCGAGGAGTCGACCCGAACTCTATATATATCCCAAACTTTTGAAAGAAAAACTTTTTATCCGTCTTCTGCGAAAGAGAGCCTTCGATTGTCTGAGTTTTTCCCCTCGTTCTTTCTCCGAGCACTCCGAGTTTTCAGAAATGGCGCCGAAACAAACCCCTTCCACTAAGGGAAAGAGCACAGGCTCTTCTTCTCGTTCTTCTGCCCCGGCGAGAGAGTCTTCGGTCGGGCAAGGTGAACTTCCTTCTGAGCGAAGCATCCTGCCGACGAGTACCGCACCCAGCCTTAGAGTTATAGCCTTTGGGATGACAAAGAACGACGAAAAATCCTTCGCATACGTTGAACGTGACCGCACTAGGTCGTCTTCTGTACTGATAGCCTCTTTGAGGAAGATGACGCACGGAGACGTTTTCATCTTTTACGCCCATATTTCTAATGTGCCAGTGTAAAAACTCCATGGTTTTGCAGTTTTGAGCGTAAAAGCTCTGACTGTCGAAAACTTGGTGTATACTATAAAATTTTAGTTTTACGCTTGTGGATGGGACCTCCGGCGTAGTAACTAGAATTTTGGCAGTCTGGCGTAAAGCACGGACAGTATACCGCCAATTACGCTTCAGGATGTGACTTCTGGCGTAAAATTACCAAATTTTGTACAGTCTTGGCGTAAAGCACAGACTGTCGTTTCTTGGTCTTTATGTTGCAAGATTTGTAATGACGTATTTTCCTTACACTTTCGCAGTTAACTTGCATGAGTCTCCACTGGCCGAGGTGATGGGTTCCGCTACCGGGATGCTGCACTCGAACTATCTGGAGGATCTGTCGCACGTGATATTTCCTATCTTCGGACCCCAGTATCCCGAAGGACGAGGGATCTTGATATCGGTTCAGGGCGAGCGGACATTGCTGAACATGATTAACGGAGAGCCCCTGACGTACATAGACGGGGACCAGTACATCAAGCCGACCTTTCTCTTTGGGGACATGATTGACAAACAGTCCCAGACGAAGCCCAAGAGAGAACCCTGGGTTTTCCCCGACGAGAGTGTGGTCTTGTATCTGCCCACGATGTCGAGAGATTATCCCATCTCGGCTTTCTTCCATGCCACACATTCCAGGAGGATGTCGTGGACGCTGACTCCCGATCTTCACGGCAAGCCGGGGAAGATCTTTCATCTGAAAGAAGCTGACCAGGGGTCGTTTGTCAGCCGTCCTTCTGGCGTCGTGACGTTGTTTAGGGGACTGTGCCTGGGCAGCGTCCCGAGTGAAGAAAGTTCAGGGATCCAGCCGGTCCAATTGTCGACTTTCTGCAACGACTTCATGGTGCGAGGGGGGGTATACCCCAAGGAGAATCCTCGGTGCAATGGGTGGATTACCACAACAAACCTCCGATGGACTTGCCTAGTTGACTGGGCCTTAAAACATTTTTGGAGAGAGCTGGAGGTCATCGGACTGTATGCTGCTGTGAGTGCGACGAGTGTTGGGTTGCCTCCCAACCCTAACCTATTTCTGGCACTGATGGAGCGATACATTTCGTTCACCGGGACCTTCGCCACTCCACTGGGGGAGTTGGGGTTGGCACTCCACGAAATGGCAGTGATCTCGAGACTGCTGATGGGGGATATCCTGTATGAAGAGTATGTTCCCACCAACCGGGAGTTGGAGGACTCGGACCCTCGGGTTGTGGAAGTGTATCAGGAGCTGATGTGCCACTACTTTGCGTGCACTGCTTTTTATAATGAGCCTTCTGATTTTGCTCACACCACTAAGTGTATGTCCTACCTCTTCTTCCACCGGGCCAGGGCCGTCAAGTCAGAGAAAGTTTCGGGGGGCAAGAATGAGCCCGTGAACTGTTTGGGCGTGCTCAGTGCCCAGGTCGTCGAGGATCTTATGGAGGATGCTAAAGCTCCAGATCAGTTTCTCACTGACGGGGTAGAAAAGTATCCTGAAGGCACTAAGGCCTATAGTTACTTGAGGTGCTGTCGCAGGCCTTTGTTTGAGGAAGCCCGACTGGCTGGTTTTCTCTCCATATGGCTGCGTCGAGTAGTGGTGTCCGGTATCGCGTCCGCGGACCGCATTCACCGGAACATCCTGTGGGCTGCCGTTCGTCTGGTGTTTAGGGCAAGACTGGGCTTGCTCCCTGCCATGGTGTGCCGTATACAGACTGGCCTGAGAGCCATGACTGACGGACTGCTCGTTGATGAAGCTCGACGTGATAGCTTTCCCCGGGTAGAGTTACCATACCTGTACTTGATAGGATGGTTAATTCTCCATAACCCCCGGGTGATGTCTCCCGTTCCTGGTAGTAGCGCGGGGGGTAGTTTATTGTTGAACTACAAGGACTCCCTCTGGAACTTGAATCCAGTCTTAGACTGTCGGCTGGTGCTGAGCCTCGGTCATTGCTGGAAGCTCCTCTACACTGTCCCCTCTGTGCATCGCAATCAGTCGGGGATTAGGCTTGAGGATTTAGGTGGAGAGAAGACCAATCTTTCTCCGAAGGCTTTTAATTGGTTGGTCTGCATTAGACCCTCCCATTTGCTGTACAAAAGCGAAGATCATTGCTTCTTCGAGCCTTACTTGCCCAGTCGGTTCGCCAGGCAGTTTGGGTACGATCAGTTACACGTGGGCAATGCCGTCACCAGCTTCAGGTCCAGGGACGGACTCATTGATGGAGCTAGAGGATGGTGTTATTTTATTATGGATTGCACGGGAGCAATCTGTCACTACCACATTCCGAAAACAGGGGTATTTTCGAATTTTTACAATATTTAATATTATGTTATTTACAATTAATTAATTGCATGATAGTGTATTTGATTTAAATAATTTGGTGCGATGTGTAATTAAATATATAATTATATGCAGTATTAATTATTTTATTTTAGCTAGCAGACTAGACCTAGAAGCCCAGTAGACGAACCCCTGTCCGAATTAGAGAGTTCTGGATTTTATTATTTTATTTAGAATTTGATATTTGGAGATTGTAATTAATTACTGTATCTTATTTAATATTTTTGCGCTTTGCCTTTGCTTCGATATTTGGAGCAGTATCCTGACTTCTGTCTTCCAACAAATTTCACAATCTTGCCCTAGACATACCCGCCTTCAATTCTGCTATTTTTGTAACTCATAATTTTGCTCCTTGTGCATTGTTTCTAGCCGCACAAAAATCGTCGCGGACGTTTATTTTTAATTTCCTATTTTTGTATCGTTGTGCGTTCCAATCGAAAATTGGAGGCCATCTTGACCTATTTTTCGTGCGGCCCAAATTAGGGTAATATTCTGTTTTGAGTCTTCTTCATTATTGGTATTGATGACCTGACCTGATTTTGGCCCCAAGTACTCCTAATTAATTGTTGAACCCAACTTGTATTTTATTTCTATTTAAATTGAGGATACCATTTTATCTGATTTTAAAATCCCAATTTAATTCCAGTGCCCTGCAAACTCAGCCCATACCCATCTTACAGTGCCCCCTGACCCTACAAAATACCGGACACCGAATCTCCCGCCAAATTTTTGTCATTTCATGTGTTTGTGCAATTTCCCAAATTTAAGGGGGCTAAATTGCAAATTTGTATTTGTGGCCTCACCCAATTGTTTAAACAATGAGGGAACCTAATATTTTAATTAAATCTCTCACCCTCATCCTCCATGAATTATTTTCCTTCATGTTTAATCTGGACCCCTCATTCTAGAGGGTTAATCACAACCCTTCATTCAACAGCCCTCTCCCCTATTTAAATGTCACCATCAAACCCTAATCCCTAGACTACCTAGGAAACACCACCCTCCTCAAGCCTCCACCTCCATCATCCAACACCAAACCGTAGGCTTCCCATATTTTTCTCCATCCTTCTTCCTTCCTTCTTCTCTCCTTCTTCTCCTTCTTCCTTTCTTCTTCTTCTTCTTTAAAATTTGGAATTCAAATATTTGAAAGGGGGGAAACTTACTGTTCACCCCTGGCACTGTTTACTGGCGGCGCTCTGTGCAGCCCGACTCCCCCGATTTTTCTGTTCATCCGGCGGCCCATATTCTGTACCCGGCGACTGCTCCGGCGCTCTCCCCACTGCTGCTGCACAGTCCGGCCGCTGCCGGCCTACAACCACCCAACGCCACTACCCTTTCCCTCATCTTCTTCTCCTCGCCCCACCGTCAACCGAGCCCGACTTCCCTCTGGCCAATTTCCTCCGGCCGGCGAGCACGACGACCCCGCTCCGACTGAACCCCGGCCTGCTCCCCATCACTTCCACCACCCGCACAGTTCCCATCCACGGCGGCTCCCCGCGGCGGCTGAACCCGACCGGGCAGCGCTGCTGTGCGCGTCCGGCGGATCCCCCTCGCAGCCTCCGGCCCGGCGGCTGTGTACATCCTCCGGCGGCCATCTTCCCATCGAACTGCTGCGGCTGCTCCTTCCTTCAACCTCCGGCGGCTTCCCCCTCCGGTCCGGCGGCCGGCAAGCCACCACTGTAAGTCTTCTCTTCTTCTTCCTTCCCTCTTTATATATATATATCTATCTATATATATATATATATATATATATGTGTATATATATATACGTATATATATACGAGTATATATATACTATATGTATATTAAATTGTAGGTATTTAAATTTATGTATAATTAGAATAATTAATTTGTATACGTATAGTATCTATTTATTAATAATTAATTTTATTTAGGAATTTTGTATAAGTAGATGGATACATTAGCATGTATATGTAATTATGAAAATTAATGTTTAATATATTAGTATGGTATATATATATATATAAATTGTATAATGTATTGTGTGTGTATTCACTATAATGTATATATGTATACATATTTTGTAAAAGTATGTATTAATATATAGGTATAAGTACATATTTTGTATATGTATATTGGTGCATTTTATATATATATATTTTGTATATTTAATATAATTAGTATATATACTTTGTATATACTAGTATATGTATTTGTGTATATATTGATTAATGTATATATATATATATCTAATGTATATATATATAAATGTTTGTTTATATATTTAAATTAGTGTGAAATTAGTATATGCTTTTAATTAAATTTGTATGTATAATTAATGTAAAGTATTTATATATTTAGTTAATGTGAAATTAGCATATGTATATTATTACTTTATTAATATCTGATTATAGGAGCATAGTAGGTAATTAAATAAATTATATAATTAAGTATGTATTTAATTAAGGCAAATGTATATACAACGTATTTGGTATATGTATTATTTTTGGGAAAAAAATGTATAAATATGTAAATTGTATATTATTTAATTATTAGAAATCAATTGTATAAGTATAGTATATATTTATTTATGTATATATGATTGATATATATATTTATATATATATATATGATTGATATATATAAATACGTGTGCTACTATATGTATTTTAAATATATATATACATAGCATATTTTCAATATATTTAATTGGTATATTCATCTGTATATAGTATTGTATAATTTAATTGGTATAAATTAGTATATAAAAATAATAGTATACGTACTATTTTTGGTGTGTATATATATATATCTTTATTGTTCAATTGACATAGATATATATGTGTAGGTATATTTTTGTATAAACCCTTAGTACATTTTTATAATATATACATGTATATTTTGTAGTTGTATTTAATTTGAGATATGTTGTATGTACATACAGGTATTAGTTTTATTTAAAGTGTATATATATTTTACTTATAGTTATTATTGTAATTAAGGGATATTAATATATATATAGTTGGCCTATCTAGTAGATGACCTCTACCGTACCTAGCGTAGCCCTAAGGCCAGTGTATTTCTATTGTGTGTTAGGATAGCTTCTGATACAAATGTCATATTGTGATGTGTTTATAGGACTGTTGGTTTACCATGGGATACTCTGAAACAGGACATCCATAAATACCAGCTAAGGACCCGAGGCAAGTACATTCTCTGATAATTTCCAATTCTTGATAATTGCTATAAGTTCAATGATCTTCAAATGTTACAACTGAATCTTTGACACTGTGTTACACGGACTAGTATAGCTTGGATCTGCAGTCATGAGATGTTACCTTGATTATCGTATTGACATTGTACACGACATGTATATTAGACCTCGTACATGATAGACTTGACTTGCTCGTGTATCGTGACGTGTCATGGTTGGATCCACAGTACTAGTTGGGGGCGAGGAAATTGCTAGTGAGAAATGTGATCAAATACCTATCGTACAAGTTTATATTATTGGTGTTAATCATTCGCCTCACGCATGATTAGCCAGGCCATGTAGCAATCGTACAAGTCCCAAGCCGATCACATTTCAAAACTATAATTTCAAACACTTAGAATAGTTACAGTTCTCTATTTTAGATCATATACTACATCACCCGTATATGATACTGTTCCTTGTTCTTTTCATTTTCATACATGCACTGACTGTATCATATTGCCTATTGCCTGTCTCTTTACATTGCCTGTCTCTCTTAAACTGTCATTACATTTTCTTCTCAGTAGCTAGCATGACATGTTTTATTGTATTATAGACATTATCAATTAATGGAACTGTTATTTGAGATTGTGCTTTGCTCCTTCCTGACTGGAAATATTTTTCCAGACTATGCCTTAGTGGACAGCTGTCCGACACTTTATGGACCTTATGGTGAGTAGCTGCAGACTTGGTAGTAGTTGTGATTCCAGGAGGTCTAGCCGGAAATTACTATTTTTTTAGTTAGTTCTTTTAACAGTCTATTTGGTACCGGATTTGTCTCCGGCATTTTGATGATTCTTGGATATTGTTAAGTTAAGTTATTACTAGTGGACTTGTGTTGTGTTTAATTTTAGTTTTATTCGAAATCTTATAGTGCTGTTATTCTGTGGTTGAGTATGTGTTCATCTTATTTGTGTCATCCGTGCCTCCTAATGGAGATTGGATGCTTGCGTGACATTAGTTAGATAGTATCAAGACCTTGACAGCGTTCTACCGCCGATGCTGCGGCGTAGGCTGGACGTACCCACGCACTCGTGCCCCTAAACCGGGTGTGGGTCGTGTCACGTTTTTAGTGGTGGCCCATGCAGGTCAGACTTTGCGAGTTGTGCGATGTCGTAGTAGTGTGGCATCATTGTTATACTACTGCGTGTCTGCGATAGAATCTAGGACATAGGATACTAGGACGAGAGCAAATACTCAATCATAATTCCTTGAGAGATTCCTGGGATGACCCCTGAGAATCTTGTTAAAACTTCCAATTTAAAATCATTCCCTTGTTCCGTCCATTCTCATTTGTTGATATTGATTTGATTGTTATTGATTAGGTATTAAATTAGGATTTTTGCTTCATTATAGAGTTGATTTCATATTAAAGAGGAAGTTATAGACTGATTTATGGTATTATTTGATAATGCCCGTCAATGAGGACAGTAAAAATGATTAAACATTAGGCTATTGGACTACAGAAGGTGGATTTAAAATATTTATTGAAGATTGAAAATAAATTTTAAAATTTTGAATTCTGAGAAGATTGAGATTGTTATTAAAATTTTATTTTGAAGATTTCAATGAATTGCAAAAATTTTGAAATATGAGGAGTTGAAATATTGTTATTAAAATTTTATTTTGAGGATTCAGATTCGATTCAATGAACCTAGACAAGTCTGTAAGGATTTTGTGTGATTAAGTTTTATTTCAGTATTTAAATAATTGGTCTTGAGAAAAGTATATGCAATTTTACTTTAAAATTTATTCGAGGAGTTATTTTGAGGAATTTTATTTGAGGATAAGATCTTATAGTGAGAGAGATATATTAGTATATAAGTAGATAAGATGCATGTGTAAGGATTTGTTGGCTTGAGCATGATTGAGATCTCACTGTCAACTGGCTTGGGTGTCCAACTAGGATTGTATTAGAGAGAGAGAGAGCAGTAGTTAGTATGGTGTGTTGCAACTGTTATGCACTTGAGTGATAAGGATAACTAGCATCAACTGTTGCAGTAGGTAAGGAAGCTAGCAGTGAGTGTGATTGTGATAGAACTGTGCTACCTAGGGGATAGAGGTATCAACCATGGATGTATCTTTGACCTGTACAATCACAACTAGGGTTTATTTCCAATCTATCTATTTATCTTGAATGTTGCTTCTTTAGATCTGTACTGTCCTCCCTTGATGATATCGTATTTTACCCTAATTGATTCTTTGGGATCTGTCTTCAGGATGTCGCCGCAGACAAGGTCTATGAGAGCGGGAACATCAGCTTTAGAGGGGTCTACCACCCCTCCACCTGAGGGACAGACAGCCGTAGTTCCTCCTACATCTCCGATGCACGTAGGTGATCTTCCTCCTCCACCTGTTAAGAAGATTGCCGTAGCTGTAACGGACAACCTTCCTCCTCCACCGACTCCGATTTCTAGAAGTTTGCCCATTGACGGAACGCAGATGTTTACCTTGATCCAAGGCATGGTAGATGCCCAGAGAGTGACGGCAGATGCTCAGCGAGTTCAAGCTGAGGCTCAGAGGGTGCAAGCAGAAGCGCACCAGGCACAAACCGAACTGATGAAAGAAAACATGGAGAATGCTCATCAAGTGACTCTCCAAGCTTTGGAGAAAGTTGCACAGTACCAGCAGTTTCCTGGCCAGCAACAGCAAAGATCAGGCACTATAGTGGATTTCAAAAGGATGATGCCTCGAGAGTTCAAAGGCACCGAAGGGATACTCTACGCTGACGACTGGCTAGAGGATATAGAGAGAAGCCTGCGATTGACCCAGATTCCGGAGAACTTGAAGATAGAAGCCGCTGGCAGTCAGATGTTCGATATCGCACTCACGTGGTATCGCACAGAACCGAGAATTACTGCACAAGGACTTACTTGGGAGACCTTCAAGGAACTCTTCAAGGAGAAGTTCTTTCCCGACGTGGCATTAGGAACCTTGGAAAGTCAGTTTCATGACTTAGTTCAAGGAAACATGTCGGTCGACGAGTACGCTGCGGAATTCTGTAGATTGAGCCGTTTTGCATCGTCTATGATTCGAGACCCAGGAGATCGAGCCCAGAAATTTAGGAAGGGACTGACGAGAGAGATTAGATCGCGCACTTCTGGTCGTCGTACCGCTACCTTCGAGGCTATCTTGATGGATGCTCAGATTGCAGAAGAGGATCTGGATCTCAGGCCTAAGAGGAGTCACGATACTTTTGGAGATACGAATGATAGCGCAAGACAGGCCAAGCATCCCCGTATTCAGTACCAACAGCAGTACCAAGTACCATTTCATATTCAGCAACAACCATGGACATTTCAGCATCCACAACAGTACCTAGCACCAGTTCCTATCCAACAACATCCATGGGCGTATCAGTATCAACAACAGTACCAGACGCCAATTTGTATTCAGCAGGATCAACAGCAGCCTCCAAGAGAGACACAACGGACTTGTCATTTCTGTAAGAAGCCAGGTCACCTTTGGGAGAGCTGTAGAACGAGGCTAGGACTTTGTTTGCACTGCGGCGCTGCGGGCCATCGGGTAAGGGATTGTCTTCTAACCTCTTATCTTCCCGGCCAGCGCTCAACTTCAGATTATAGAGATCCAGTTAGGCTACCTGTGGAACCGTATATTGCTCAGCACCCGCAAAGGGAACCACCCCAGCAGGGCGGGCATTTGCGATGACGGTCGAGGAGACCGATACTGCAGGTAATGTGTTAGCAGGTTCTGTTCTTTCCTTCCTTTTGTTCCTATCTATTTGATTGATTGCTTAGTACCGTGGTTTGTATGCATGATTCTTGTTATAATGTAGTTAGTAGTACCCCTGATACATAGACTGCAACACCATAACAAATGAGACCATAACCATGTATGTTCCCCCTAGATTGTATGTGGTATGACTATAGATAGAATTTTCTTAGACCGTGATTATTGGTGTAGACTGTAGTGAATATTCATGAAGTAGTTATGACTTGACAAGAGGAACAAGATGATTAAAATTCGAGGATGAATATTGATTTAAATAAATGGTTAAGAAATTAACATGGCATAATTGGTGGTTTAATTAATTCCAGGAAAGATTTTGACATGGTTAAGTTGGTTTTAATTTGGAAATTTTGGGAGATTCATCAATGTATTTATTTGATTACAAGTTAGGATTTTTTGAATTTTATATTTGGATGTAACATTTGGAGAATCCTTAAATATCATATTGTTGAGTATTTGAGGAGTGGATATTAAATTCCGGGTATTGAATTATTAACTAAAACTTTCAAGGAAATTTTTTTGAAAAAAAAAAAAATGGACTTTGATTTTATTTGGAGGATTTTTTCGGAATGCAACAATTTTAGAATTTTGAAATTGCGAAAGGACCTTGTGGATTATTAATTGATTCGTGGTTGATGAATAAAAAATTGAGGGAATAATAATGTGTATGGTTTAATGCTACTTTGAGAATTTTAAATTTCGAGGACGAAATTCTTTTAAGGTGGGTAGACTTGTCACTACCACATTCCGAAAACAGGGGTATTTTCGAATTTTTACAATATTTAATATTATGTTATTTACAATTAATTAATTGCATGATAGTGTATTTGATTTAAATAATTTTGTGCGATGTGTAATTAAATATATAATTATATGCAGTGTTAATTATTTTATTTTAGCTAGCAGACTAGACCTAGAAGCCCAGTAGACGAACCCCTGTCCGAATTAGAGAGTTCTAGATTTTATTATTTTATTTAGAATTTGATATTTGGAGATTGTAATTAATTACTGTATCTTATTTAATATTTTTGCGCTTTGCCTTTGCTTCGATATTTGGAGCAGTATCCTGACTTCTGTCTTCCAACAAATTTCACAATCTTGCCCTAGACATGCCCGCCTTCAATTCTGCTATTTTTGCAACTCATAATTTTGCTCCTTGTGCATTGTTTCTAGCCGCACAAAAATCGTCGCGGACGTTTATTTTTAATTTCCTATTTTTGTATCGTTGTGCGTTCCAATCGAAAATTGGAGGCCATCTTGACCTATTTTTCGTGCGGCCCAAATTAGGGTAATATTCTGTTTTGAGTCTTCTTCATTATTGGTATTGATGACCTGACCTGATTTTGGCCCCAAGTACTCCTAATTAATTGTTGAACCCAACTTGTATTTTATTTCTATTTAAATTGAGGATACCATTTTATCTGATTTTAAAATCCCAATTTAATTCCAGTGCCCTGCAAACTCAGCCCATACC
Organism: Iris macrosiphon; assembly: GCA_036927795.1. Classification (NCBI taxonomy): domain Eukaryota; kingdom Viridiplantae; phylum Streptophyta; class Magnoliopsida; order Asparagales; family Iridaceae; genus Iris; species Iris macrosiphon. Next base: position 61,038,709 of record JAYESA010000003.1, on the reverse strand, counting down.
CATCTTACAGTGCCCCCTGACCCTACAAAATACCGGACACCGAATCGTCCGCCAAATTTTCGTCATTTCATGTGTTTGTGCAATTTCCCAAATTTAAGGGGGCTAAATTGCAAATTTGTATTTGTGGCCTCACCCAATTGTTTAAACAATGAGGGAACCTAATATTTTAATTAAATCTCTCACCCTCATCCTCCATGAATTATTTTCCTTCATGTTTAATCTGGACCCCTCATTCTAGAGGGTTAATCACAACCCTTCATTCAACAACCCTCTCCCCTATTTAAATGTCACCATCAAACCCTAATCCCTAGACTACCTAGGAAACACCACCCTCCTCAAGCCTCCACCTCCATCATCCAACACCAAACCGTAGGCTTCCCATATTTTTCTCCATCCTTCTTCCTTCCTTCTTCTCTCCTTCTTCTCCTTCTTCCTTTCTTCTTCTTCTTCTTTAAAATTTGGAATTCAAATATTTGAAAGGGGGGGAAACTTACTGTTCACCCCCGGCACTGTTCACTGGCGGCGCTCTGTGCAGCCCGACTCCCCCGATTTTTATGTTCATCCGCTGGCACATATTCTGTACCCGGCGACTGCTCCGGCGCTCTCCCCGCTGCTACTGCACAGTCCGGCCGCTGCCGGCCTACAACCACCCAACGCCACCACCCTTTCCCTCATCTTCTTCTCCTCGCCCCACCGTCAACCGAGCCCGACTTCCCTCTGGCCAATTTCCTCCGGCCGGCGAGCACGACGACCCCTCTCCGACTGAACCCCGGCCTGCTCCCCATCACTTCCACCACCCGCACAGTCCCCATCCACGGCGGCTCCCCGCGGCGGCTGAACCCGGCCGGGCAGCGCTGCTGTGCGCGTCCGGCGGATCCCCCTCGCAGCCTCCGGCCCGGCGGCTGTGTACATCCTCCGGCGGCCATCTTCCCATCGAACTGCTGCGGCTGCTCCTTCCTTCAACCTCCGGCGGCTTCCCCCTCCGGTCCGGCGGCCGGCAAGCCACCACTGTAAGTCTTCTCTTCTTCTTCCTTCCCTCTTTATATATATATATCTATATATATATATATATATATATCTGTGTATATATATATACGTATATATATACGAGTATATATATACTATATGTATATTAAATTGTAGGTATTTAAATTTATGTATAATTAGAATAATTAATTTGTATACGTATAGTATCTATTTATTAATAATTAATTTTATGTAGGAATTTTGTATAAGTAGATGGATACATTAGCATGTATATGTAATTATGAAAATTAATGTTTAATATATTAGTATGGTATATATATATATATAAATTGTATAATGTATTGTGGGTGTATTCACTATAATGTATATATGTATACATATTTTGTAAAAGTATGTATTAATATATAGGTATAAGTACATATTTTGTATATGTATATTGGTGCATTTTATATATATATATTTTGTATATTTAATATAATTAGTATATATACTTTGTATATACTAGTATATGTATTTGTGTATATATTGATTAATGTATATATATATATATCTAATGTATATATATATAAATGTTTGTTTATATATTTAAATTAGTGTGAAATTAGTATATGCTTTTAATTAAATTTGTATGTATAATTAATGTAAAGTATTTATATATTTAGTTAATGTGAAATTAGCATATGTATATTATTACTTTATTAATATCTGATTATAGGAGCATAGTAGGTAATTAAATAAATTATATAATTAAGTATGTATTTAATTAAGGCAAATGTATATACAACGTATTTGGTATATGTATTATTTTTGGGAAAAAAATGTATAAATATGTAAATTGTATACTATTTAATTATTAGAAATCAATTGTATAAGTATAGTATATATTTATATATGTATATATGATTGATATATATATTTATATATATATATATGATTGATATATATAAATACGTGTGCTACTATATGTATTTTAAATATATATATACATAGCATATTTTCAATATATTTAATTGGTATATTCATCTGTATATAGTATTGTATAATTTAATTGGTATAAATTAGTATATAAAAATAATAGTATACGTACTATTTTTGGTGTGTATATATATATATCTTTATTGTTCAATTGACATAGATATATATGTGTAGGTATATTTTTGTATAAACCCTTAGTACATTTTTATAATATATACATGTATATTTTGTAGTTGTATTTAATTTGAGATATATTGTATGTACATACAGGTATTAGTTTTATTTAAAGTGTATATATATTTTACTTATAGTTATTATTGTAATTAAGGGATATTAATATATATATAGTTGGCCTATCTAGTAGATGACCCCTACCGTACCTAGCGTAGCCCTAAGGCCAGTGTATTTCTATTGTGTGTTAGGATAGCTTCTGATACAAATGTCATATTGTGATGTGTTTATAGGACTGTTGGTTTACCATGGGATACTCTGGAACAGGACATCCATAAATACCAGCTAAGGACCCGAGGCAAGTACATTCTCTGATAATTTCTAATTCTTAATAATTGCTATAAGTTCAATGATCTTGAAATATTACAACTGAATCTTTGACACTGTGTTACACGGACTAGTATAGCTTGGATCTGCAGTCATGAGATGTTACCTTGATTATCGTATTGACATTGTACACGACATGTATATTAGACCTCGTACATGATAGACTTGACTTGCTCGTGTATCGTGACGTGTCATGGTTGGATCCACAGTACTAGTTGGGGGCGGGGAAATTGCTAGTGAGAAATGTGATCAAATACCTATCGTACAAGTTTATATTATTGGTGTTAATCATTCGCCTCACGCATGATTAGCCAGGCCATGTAGCAATCGTACAAGTCCTAAGCCGATCATATTTCAAAACTACAATTTCAAACACTTAGAATAGTTACAGTTCTCTATTTTAGATCATATACTACATCACCCGTATATGATACTGTTCCTTGTTCTTTTCATTTTCATACATGCACTGACTGTATCATATTGCCTATTGCCTGTCTCTTTATATTGCCTGTCTCTCTTAAACTGTCATTATATTTTCTTCTCAGTAGCTAGCATGACATGTTTTATTGTATTATAGACATTATCAATTAATGGAACTGTTATTTGAGATTGTGCTTTGCTCCTTCCTGACTGGAAATATTTTTCCAGACTATGCCTTAGTGGACCGCTGTCCGACACTTTATGGACCTTATGGTGAGTAGCTGCAGACTTGGTAGTAGTTGTGATTCCAGGAGGTCTAGCCGGAAATTACTATTTTTTTAGTTAGTTCTTTTAACAGTCTATTTGGTACCGGATTTGTCTCCGGCATTTTGATGATTCTTGGATATTGTTAAGTTAAGTTATTACTAGTGGACTTGTGTTGTGTTTCATTTTAGTTTTATTCGAAATCTTATCGTGCTGTTATTCTGTGGTTGAGTATGTGTTCATCTTATTTGTGTCATCCGTGCCTCCTAATGGAGATTGGATGCTTGCGTGACATTAGTTAGATAGTATCAAGACCTTGACAGGGTTCTACCGCCGATGCTGCGGCGTAGGCTGGACGTACCCACGCACTCGTGCCCCTAAACCGGGTGCGGGTCGTGTCACAATCTTTACCGTACTGGTTGTCACACTCTCCACGGAGCTGCGCATCCTCCATTTGTATGCCCAGTTCTACGTGGCGATCAACACCTTCCATCATAATTTTGACATGCGTGGAAGCTTTAGGGTGCCTTCTTCCAAGCATGGGGGAAGAGTCGAAGTCCCCTCGGTTTTGTCTGACGAGGGTAAGGAGTCCGTCACTCCGGATGAGCCTCTGGTGTCGGTGCCGAGGTGTGAAGTGCCTCCGCCTGCGGGGGCTTTGGCAGTCTCTGGGAAGCGAAGGGCTCCTGCCTCGAAGCAGACTTCCCCTCGTAAGAGGAAGAAGAAGACGGTTAATCATTCTCTCCGGATTCCTGGCATTGAGGCTCCTAGAGAGGAACCTGCTGTCTCTCTTGTTGGGGTTGTCTCTTTGATTGGAGGTTCCCCGCCTTTTGGAGAGGGACCCTCAGTTTCGGCTGGTGGTGCCGGAGAACTCCTGCTTGAGGCTGCCGTTGCTGCCACTGCCTCCGGTAGTGGAATAAAATCGCCTGCGTGGCCGAGGCAAATGGGAGAATCTTTTCCTAGACCAGCAACGGATGAAACTCCTACCGCGTCTGTGAGCATGACTAGCAAGATTCCAGCTGACGAACCTCGACTGCGTCTTGGTGAAGGCTTGGTAGAGCTCCTGGCGATGTTGGTTGGTCCACCTCCTTCTCCAGGTATGACAGTTCATATTGCATCATTAAGGAGTGATATAGCTACATCGGTTGCAGATGCGGCATATATACCGTTGGCTACGTGTAAAGGTCATCTTTTATGTCTCCTCTTAGAAAGATTACTATCATATTGATATCAACTTTCTTGTCCTCTTCTCAGGGGATGGCGTCCACGGGAAGTATAGCGTTGAATCGCCTTCTGGCTATGCTCGGGCTCCTGGCGATAATACGGAGGCGTTTGACTTCGAGGAGGAAATACCTTCAGGGGCCAGCTCGCCCGGAGTAGTTTCGTCACCTCAAGAGGAGGACGAACCCGTTATTGTGACCTCGCCTCTTGCGAGTATGCCGATGACTTCGACCGTCGTTGTCGCACCTTTTTCGGTCGTCCTACACGTCGAGGCGGCGGCTGTGGCCACTTCGTCTGCAATCATTCCTGGAGGGGAACTCGCCAATATCGCGGCCACTCCTGGCGTTCAACCAGATCTGGTTGCGCTGACCGAGCTGTATACCAGCCTCTTTTACATCAGTTTGAAAATGCTAATATCAATGGTGTTGGTGAAGAATCTGGATTTTGAGCGTCTGAAGAAGGCTTTCCAGTTTTCGATTGGGGCGGTCAGGGAGTTCGGCGATTCTTGGGTGGCTGATGCCCTGGAGGCGATGGTTAATGGGTTGGAGCAACCTATTAACGAATATTTGCAGCTGGCTCGGAACAGTCTTGAAGCTGAGGTCCAGGCCAGATACGACCTCATGACTGCGTGGCTTACTAAACAGCTGAAAAGCCTAGACAACTCCATCAAAGCACATAAGCTGGAGATGGATGAAAGAAAAGCTGTCGTGGAGGAGGATCTTGCTCTTCAGACGAAGTGCCAATCCGAGCATGAAGGGAATGTAGCGAGGGCCCGCAAGTTGAAGGAAAAACTCACTCTAGTAGAGGAGTAAGCTTCCTAGTCGTTGGCAGGTCTAGATGTAGCGACTGGTCGACTGAGTACAGCACGACGAAATCTGGAGCGTGCAGAAGCTGCCCTAGCTGGCTCCCTTCGGGCAAGGGCCGAACTGTCTTTTATGAACAATCCTGAGGCACGGCTGGAATAGGCCCGCGCTGATGCCTTGGTTTCCAGGGACGGAAGGGTAGCTGCACTGGCAAAGCTGATTCGCGATCTGACCGCTCCCCCACAATGATGTACCCTTTCTTTTTTTGCTTCCCCAATGTAATTCTGCTCTTTTCGGGAATAAATAAAGCAAATCTTTTCTGACTTTGTGAACCCATCATTTCAGAATATAAATGACAGGTTTGGGCGAGAGTGATATCAGAGGTAGTATGGACGTGATAGACTCTCGATAAACTTCTAGCAGGACATACCTATTCAGAGGTCATACGGACATGATAGAATATGACCTAACTAGTTTCGTTTTGGAAGTAGTTTTGTCAGAATTGAGATTCTTGCTATATTCCACTTGAGTAGAGGAGGTTTAAGCATAGTACCTCTTTAGGAATTTACCGTTGATAGGAGTCATGAACAGGTCTCCATTAGGCTGGGCTAACCTGTAAGCGTCATTCGAGAACGTTGTCTCGATCACATAAGGGCCTTCCCACTTGGGCTAAAATTTCCCTTTACTCCTGTGAGTAAGAATCATCGGCCTTCTTACGGCTAAAACTAGCTTGCCGACTTTGAACACTCTTTCCTTTACTTTATGATTGAAAGCTCTGTAAATACGTGCTTGGTAGAGCGCGATGCGCTGTTGAGCTTGGAGGCGTTTCTCGTCTAATCCATCTAGCTCTTGAAGCCTTAACAGGTCATTCTTTTCTTGAGTCAGCTCATTAGTCACGGCTATCCTGAATGACGGGATCTGAATTTCAATGGGGAGAACTGCTTCGCTCCTGTAGACCAGTAAAAATGGGGTACAACCTGTTGGTGTTCGTACCGTTGAGCGGTACGCCCAGAGACATTCGCCCAGCTTCTCATCCCAATCTCTTTTGTTTGAAGAGACGAACTTCTTCAAGAGTTTGATAATGGTTTTGTTGAAAGCTTCCGCCAAACCATTAGCAGCTGGATAATATGCCGTAGAGGCAATATTATGTATCCAATTTTTATCGCAAAATCGATGAAATGCTTGACTGATGAACTAAGGTCCATTGCCATGGATTATCCTTCGGGGAATCCCAAAGCGATAAATAACGTGATGCTTGACGAAGCTGATTACATTAGATGCCTTCACCTCAGCAAGAGGGATCACCTCTGCCTATTTGGAGAAGTAATCTGTGATGGCTAGTATAAACCGGTGACCTCTGGAAGAAGACGGGTGAATAGGACCAATGATATCCATACCCCATGCTTCGAAAGGCCAGGACGCAACCGTAGGATATAGATATTCAGACGGTTGGTGTATGAAGTCTGCATGAACCTGACAGGCTCTGCATTGTCTTGCATAGTTGATCGCGTACGTGATCATAGTGGGCCAGTAATAGCCCATTCTCCTGATACAATCATGTAGCTTAGGACCGGGCTGGTGCGCTCCGCATACGCCGTCGTGAGCTTCCCGGATAATCTGCCGTGCTTCGTCGTTAGAGAGACATCTCAATAGTAGTCCGTCATAGGTCCGGCGATATAGGCATTGTGAAGATGCATCGAAGTAGAAGCGTAATGATCGTCTTTTGACGGATACTGCTTCTTTGGGGTCCTCCGGTAAGATTCCGTATGCGATGAAATCTATGAAGGGACTTCTCCAGTCTCTTCTAGGGGGATCTGTGTTCACAGCGTAGCTGCGTTCTATGTAAAAGTTGTTCTTCACACAGAATAAATCTCTGTTAAGAAGGATTACCGAATCCTGCCTTCTTATAGGAGTGGCTAAATCCGCAGCTAGACTAGCTAGGGCATCAGCTTCCAGATTCTGAGATCGAGGTACATGCTCTAGGAAGAACTCTTTAAATGTCATGGCTATCTCAACCGTTTCTTTGTGATAGGGGATGAGGTCTGGATTCCGGACTTCATATATTCCTCTGACTTGATTGACTATAAGCAGAGAATCACCGAAAGCTTCCAGGGAGACGACCCCCAGCTCTTTGGTCACTTGGAGCCTGATTAGCAGAGCGTTGTACTCTGCCACATTATTGGAGCATGGCTCGCTAAGAGAATATGCTCGGTAGATGACAAGTTTATCAGGATTGACCAGGACGATTCCTACCCCTGAAACCACGTTTCCCTGGGGACTAGTCCTGGAGGCGCCGTCGAAGAACAGTTGCCATGCGTCACTTTCCATTACGGAATTACATTCTGCAACTTTGTCGGGAATGTCCTCGTATAATTTGGAGGCCTCCGGGATCGGATGAGCAGCTAGGAAGTCAGCCAACGCTTGGCCTTTGATGGACTTCTGCGGGACGTATACCATGTTATATGGTGTTAACAGCATCGCCCAAGTCTCGAGTCAGGAATTAAGAGCACTTGGCTTGCTCATCAGTACTCGAAGAGGGTTGATCCTGGAGATGATATGGATAGTCTGGCCGGCGACATAGTGTCGCATCTTCTGGATAGCGAACATCAGAGCTAAGCATTCTTTCTCCACTGGGTTGTACCGGTGTTCGGCTTCGACCATCATCCTGCTGAGGTAGTAGATAGCATGTTCATGACCCATATCGTTCTTCTGTGCGAGAAGAGCTCCTAGCGAATGATCCATTGCTCGAACGTACAGCAAGAATGGTCTTCCCATGACGGGAGGCACCAGAACTGGCGGACTGGTGAGATAGCGCTTGATATCTCCGAACGCTTGTTGACAGGTTTCGTCCCATAGGAAGGATACACCTTTCTTCATGAGATGCGAAAAGGGCTGACATCTTCCCGAGAGGTTGGATATGAACCTCAGGATATAAGCCAGATGGCCTTGAAATCCTCGGAGTTCCCTCAGATTACGGGGCGGTCGCATTTCTACGATGGCCTGGACTTTAGGGTCCACTTGGATGCTTTTGGCGGTGATGACAAATCCCAGGAATTTGCCACTAGATACACCCAGAAAGGACTTCGTAGGGTTCATCTTGAGTTGATGTTGGCGCATTAACCCGAATATCGTCCTCAAGTCTTGAATGTGTTTATCTTTGAGGCGGCTCTTGACGGCTATGTCGTCCACGTAACATTCTACTATTTTGCGTAAATGCTCATAGAATATGTTACTCATAGCCCGTTGGTATGTAGCCCCGGCGTTCTTCAATCCGAAGGGCATGACCGTATAGCAATATACTCCCAACGGGGTCCGGAAGGCAGTGTGCTTCTCGTCTCCAGGATGCATCTTGATCTGATTGTATCCTGAGAATCCGTCCATGAAAGATATGCGTTCAAAACTGCAGGTGTTGTCGATCATGATGTCCGTGATGGAACGAAGGAACTCATCCTTGGGGCAGGCTGCATTCAGATCTCGGTAATCGATGCAGATACGTATTTTCCCATTTTTCTTCATGACTGGGACAATGTTGGTGACCCAGTCGGGATGTTGTTCTTCCCGGATGAAACCGTAGGCTATCAACTTCTTGACTTCAGCTTCGATGGCGTCCATCATATCCGGGCGGAACCGGGATTGGTGCTGCTTCATAGGCTTCGAGTCGGTCAATATATTAAGTTTATGAGTAGCCACCTTCGGGTCAAGGCCCGGCATATCCTCATAATTCCACGCAAAGACGTCGATATATTCTTTTATCAGCTGGATAACTTCTTCCCTTTCAGCTGGGGAAAGATTGTTACTGATGAATATTGGCTTTGGCAAAAGTTCACCCCCAACATCAGCCTGGATAACTTCATCTTTTGTGGGAGTTTCACTTTGCTCGAAGCAGAATTCCTACTGCGTATCCATTTGTTGAGCCCAAGAGTCATTCTCAAACGGCTCAGAATCCTGTTCGTCTGCTTCAAAGGGATCTGCCACCACCATATTTGCTGATAATGCTTGCTCGAGAGCGTCAGGTGAGTCGGAGGGCGACGAGCCATTCTGAGAAGAGGAAAAGATATCCTCGTCCGACTTAGAGGAGGTGGCATATCCCAACCCGAAATAAGTTCGTTGATAGTAGGGGTCGCTGCGCAACAGCGTTCATCGGCCTCTTTCGTAGTTGAGGCCTGGCTTCCGCTCCAAGTCGTAGCCCATGTTTTGCATGATCCTCAACGCTTGCAGGCTGTATTGGTGAACTTGCATTTTTCTAGTATCGTCATTGAAAGAATCTTCCTGGATAGCCGGTTGATTGAGCATGCGGCCGAAGACTATTGAACGCTGGCTGCTGCAGGTAGGCGGGACAATAAAGATAGAATCCTCATGTGGTCCATATGTCGTGACGACGTTGGATGATGACACTACTTCCAAGACATACGGACGGTAGGAGTTCATAACTTCCAAGAATTTTTGTGCTATGGGTTCTACCTCGTCACGGGGAGTGGATTCCTGATTTGGAATTTAAGCGTTAACATACTGGAAAAGAGGATGTTTATTATCATTTGGAACTTCGTTCCTGGTCGCATTTACATCAGTCGGCTGCCCGTTGCGCCGGAGGTTGATGATCAAGGGTGGAGGCTTCTGGTTCAAAGTGACCACTAGAGGATCACTCCCTTTTCCTGACCTAGTTTTGTTCAGGTGAATAGCCATAGGCTCCATGGCTTTTGGATGAGTGGTTCGTCCTTTCACTCTGATTGACAGTGGTAGTGCGGCAGAGGGTTCTTCTGGCTCCCGGTGGGATTCCTTCCCTGCCTCGCCTGACACTTCTTTTGTGTGGTCTTGAGAGTACAACATGGCATCGTAATAGTAGGATTCTACTCCTTTAAACGGGTTTAGGTCAGCAACCTCCGTTTGTACCGTTCCTTGGGGGTCTACATATTTGAGATATTGATATAGAGTTGAAGGAACGATGTTGTGGTCGTGGATCCACGGTCTTCCTAGCAAAATATTGTAGGACACCTCTGAATCGATGATGTAACACGTGGCCACCGATCTGAGGTTGCCAATCTGGATCCTCAGACGAATTTTCCCCAATGGCTTACTTCTTCCGGCGTTGAAACCCACGATTGTAGTGGAGGTGTAAGCCAATTCGCTGGTAGGAATCCTCAGCGGCCTGAGCAGACTGTGAGGGATGATGCTGATCGACGATCCAGGATCTATGTGAATCCGATCGACCTCCATGGAACCGACGTACCCGGTGTAATAGAGGAGCCTGTCATGCCTGTCATATTTTAACAGCATGTCGTCTTGAGTGAAAGTGATATTTGGGACCACTTTTATTATACTGTGGCATTGAGGACACACCACTGGTTCTTCGTCGGGGGACTTAAGCTGGGTCAAGCATGCCTCCGCCTGCATCAGCGCTTCACTCAGGGCTAGACGAGTGTTTTGGGAGAGCCTGAGTAGCTCAAAGATGGAGAGCCTGGCTGGTGTATTAGCCAGTTGGGCCAGGATGTCGAAGTTGTAAGGCTTCTCTAAACCTTTGTTTCGAATATTTTTCACAGGTTTATCAAAGCGCACTTCTCTTTGCTTCCCCTTGTCCGCCGGAGTTGGTTTTGAAGGACCGGCATCTGTTACGACGGGGTCTGGTCCTGAAGGTTTGGCAGCTGAAGCGTCCACTGGTGCATCTTCCTGACTTGCTCTGTAGTCGTTGAGGTAGGCTTTCCCTGAACGGGTTGCAGCAAATACCTCGTCTTCGTCTGATGGCGAAGAAGTTGCGACCATATGGCATGGTTTGTATTTGGAGCTCTTTTTAGACGTAGCCTTAGTATCCTCCTCGAGCTCTGACACCAAATCCGGATGAACCCACATAATCTCGCCCTGCCGGGTGGTTAGGGGTACCAGTCATGATTTTGACCCCTAGCTGGAGGGAGATTAATGATGTTCATCGTGGTCCGGGAAATGGGTGTGACACCGTCCGAGACTTTTTGGGAAGGCAGATTGCCAAACCGCAGAGAGATTATGTTGACCGTGACCGTCTTCTCTGTATTGTGCAGAGTGATGGCGTTAGCATCGATTAACCCCTGGATCTTCCTTTTCAGTATGTAACACGCCTTTTTTGGGTGATGTATGTATCTATGGAAGATGCAGTATTTGGGGTCGTCAGTACTGCCGACTTCTTGGGGCCGTCTTAGCTTCGGAAGGGTGATCTTGCCACTCTTGATGAGACACTCGAATATACTTGGAATATCGTCGTCATCAAAAGAGTAGACTTCGACGGGCCTGGAAGTCCCGGGTCTCGTCTGCGTGGTCGCCATAGTATTTTGTCTGGATGTATTGATCGCCAGAGCTTCTTTTCCCTTAGAGCTGCGAGGATGGTCGCTGATGGGAGATGACCTTTTGCCTCTGTCAGAGGCAGAGATCATAATGCAATTGTCGTGCGTCTTGCGACTGTTGTCTTCGGCGGGCGCTGCCGAGATGATGAACGAGGGCCAATCATGGAACTGATATGGTCCTGTAAACATCGAGACTACGGGAAGGAGGTTCTTCCTGTAAATGTCTACTAATGCAGAGTCTGGAACTCCTGGAGGCATCTGTAAGGTGGCATGACGAAAACGTTCGATGAAGGTGCGAACGTCCTCCTTTTCCCTCTGCTTGACTTCGATGAGAGAGGACATAGGCATGTCCATTCCTCCCTCATAAAATCGCGTGAAGAATAAAGCTTTAAAGTCCTCGAAGGAAGTAATGCAGTTGTCCGCCAAGCTACGGTACTACTGATAGGCTACTCCTGAGAGGCAGCCTTTGAACACCCGAGTGAGGAGGGTGTCGTTCCCTTGTAGCAACACCGTCATCATACTAAAATAGTTCATATACTGACTTGGTGATGTTTTTCCCTCGAACAGAGCCATAGTCTGAGGTTTGTACCTTGGAGGGAAAGGGACCTCTTCCCAGATAGCTGGGTAAGGCTGGTTGATTCCCAGTTTCTTGAGCTGATCTTTGTGCTTCAAGGCGTCAAACTGGGCTTTCAACTCCCGTACTGCCTGCATCAGATTTTTAGTTGGAGGCGGGACTACGGTGTAGTACGAAGTTGGTTGTATCGTGACTCCAACGGGGGGTAATATATTCTTCGAGTGAGGAAGCGAAGGAACTGCTGACTCTTGATCTAGAGCAGGCTCTTGGCTCGGGTTGGATCGTGGTAAGTCCACCCGCACACGTATCTGAGTTGGCGGGACCGACGCTTGAGCCATGGTAGTTGCGTGCTGAGTTAGTATCATCTGGTGCATGTTCTCCATTATGGATTGTATTTGTTTCAGAGATGTCTCCAGTACAGTGATGCATTGTTCCGCGTTTCCTGAGGCGAAGCTTCCTCGCGTTCATCTTCAACGGTGTAAACTCCCATTTCCCTGGGCGTCATCGAAGGATTAGTATAGGTAGCCGCAGAAGTCGACTCTATACTCTCAGCATCTGATCCGGGAGATTGGCGACCCCCAGCGTCGAAATCAGACGAGTACGAAGCTGGTTGCTGTGCCCTTGCACGAGTGTTTTGGAATACCCCAGCTTCAGTGTTCCTGAGGAGGTCTTCGAATCTCCTTCGGCTCGGAGGCCTAGAGGGATGACGTCTTGAGCTCGACCCTCCTCTAGGTATATGTGAAGCCATGTTCACGGATGCATACGCGGGCTCTTCTTCCTGGAAAGACTGAGAGTAGCTCAATCGGTCAAAAACCGACCATTTTGCTTTAGAACAGCAGCAGTCAATCACAATTTTATGACTATTACAATATTGCTCGCCAGGGGGCATAATAGACATGTTGGAAGGTCCCCTCTCCTTACGCTTCTGGATTAGATATTTGCGCAAGTCAGGAGGAGTAGAGGAAGAAGACGACGGCTGGTTCCTTCTGTTTCCATCAGTAGGCATGCGGAGATTGGACACCATGGTTTTCCCTGTGCCACCTGTTACAACAGATTGGCCATCTGGGTGGCGAATAATCTCCGAGGAGGGTGTCTTTCCGCAACCTGAGCTTGCTTTACGTCATGGGGCTTCGCCTGGCATAATTTGGAGATTTGCTCAGACTGAAGTAAAGCTGAAGAGGTCCTTAGTCGGCCGTCGGCTTCCCGCGTAATCCGGAGGGTAGGCAGATTGCTCCCTCGCTGGCGTAAAGGCCGAAAAGTTGTGTACTCTGCCGCTTGCTTTCCCTTGCGGAAATCACAGCGCTCATCTGGTTCCTCGTACAAGTCAGATGTTGTCTTACGCACGGAGCGTGATTTGTACTTCCGATTTGGCGCTGAGGCATCATCAGAAGTTTGGTATGTACCGCGCGTAGCAGGAAACTGGTTTCTACGCGTAGAGCACAGTGGATACTTCTGGGTTAGCGCTGAGGCGTTGCCCGAAGTTTTGTCTGTAACGCACGTAGCGGGAGACTGGTTTCTACGCGTAGAGCACAGTGGATACTTCTGGGTTAGCGCTGAGGCTTTGCCCGAAGTTTCGTCTGTACCGTGCGTAGCGGGAGACTGAATTTTACGTGCAGGGCACGGAGGGAGCAATGTTACAACCTCATTAGTCGGAGAGGTCGAAGAGATCGAAGAGATCGGAGAGTCCACAGGAATGGTAGAGGATGTCTTGGGCATCCAGACTTTGTGCAGCTTCCTGTTGTCTTGGACGGAGAGAGGGTGAGAGCTACCCCCGGTTCGAAGCATATCTTCATAGGCAGACTGGTCGAATTGGACGACCAGTGTCTTCTTCACGGTTCCTATAGATACCGCATCGTGTTGAGCAAACGCTTCCTCGTCAGAAGAGAAAGATGTCCCCAGCAGAGTCGCCATCTTGTTTGTGGTATTAAACGAAAGAATAAAAATGTATTCAGGATAGGGTTTATACGAGACCCGCCTTCTTTGGTTTACAAACAAACTTGTACAATTTGATCCTATACGAAGATATGGGAGTATAATTTATTTAATCTGGGTAAATATTGCTATAGGTGTCTGATCTGCAGTCGATCACTTTAGCCCTTGGACCACATGATGTTTGAAGAAGTGTCGTAGAAGACAAGAAGCAGCTTCGAAGGTTGCAGAAGAGGGTGGATGCACGATGCCAAAGTCGTCGATCCCTACTCTTTGCCTGAGCTTCAGATTCTTCTCTCTCTCTCTCTCTCTCTCTCTCTCTCTCTCTTGACCTCTGGTTCGATCTTCCAATTTGTCGACCTCTTATCTTTTTGACCTGTGGTTCAATCTATTTGGAGGTTTTTTAGACCAATTCCTCCGACCTTGGATCTGATATTGGTTTCTTGACCAATTTCCTTCCCTGTTCCTCATTGATAGAGGTCTCTATTTATAGAGTTTTAGTGACAGTGACCACTCCGTCGGTGTAGAAACCGAGGAATGGAAAGTACAGCACCCTCTTACACAACGGTTAAAGTAACCAATGCCTGCGTATAGATGATCCTTTGAATGAGCGTGTGACATGGGTCCAACTAAGGGACAAAACGCGTATATCGCTACGAAGATCACGGCGTAGAAGCCACGTAGGTAGGTATCCATTGTGTAGAAGAGGTTTGCATAGAAGCCAAATGTCTGTCACCATGGCATAGAAGCCAAATAGTTATCAAACCGGCATAGAAGCCGAATCGGCGTAGAAGCCGAGTGGTCATAGAGGCCGAGCAGGCGTAGAAGTCGAGTGGTCATAGAGGCCGAGTAGGCGTAGAAGCCGAATGGGCGTTGAAGCCGAGCGGTCATAGAGGCCGAGTGAGCACAGGAGCTGGATGGGCGTAGAAGCCGCTGCGTACCGTGCCAGAGTGCTGATGTGGAAGTTTTAGCCGGAATTACGGCTTTTGAAGATATAATCAAATCTCTTGCACTAAATGCCGAGATTTGCCACCATCTTGCGCATTAAATGTGGAGGCATATTTTTGAAGGTCTGCAACCCCTTCTGCGTATCAGTCGCAGAGACGTGCCTTGAGAAACTGTCACCGGTCTGTGCATTAGACGTAGAGACGTGCCTCGAGCAACTGTCATCGCTCTATGCATTGGACGCAGAGACGTGCCTCGAAACCCGTATAGAGTGCAGCTTTTGATGTGGCAGGCGGTTTGTCTACTGCAGAACATAAATAGCTCATGTCTACCTATGTAAAACAAGGCAGCGTATCCCTTCGTGCTTTGTAAAAGCAGTTTACGCAAAGGGGATGGCGGTAAATGACAGCCTAGGTCGCAGTGCTGTGCCATCATTATAGCCGTCGTCTGGGTAGTCGAGCCGTATCCCTTTGTCAGAAGTCCAGACGTCAGGTTCATTGCAGGATCTTCATTGCAGGGTCTGACAGGTTCACTTCGGAGAATACGAAGCGTCTCTTGTACACCTCAATGCTGCATCTGAAAGAGGATGAGTTTTACGCCCTGGAGGCGATGAAGCACCCCGTTTACGCTGAAGTGGTTTGGACGTACTGTCTTACGCGGATGGCCTTTTGAGCTTTTAATATTTCACGCTTTGTTTAGCGGAAAAAGCTCTGTTGCACGCTTGATGGCTTTAAAGGCCTCTGCTTACGCTGCTCTGCACCAATATGTTGCGTATAGCCATCCGGCGTATTTTTCATGCTTCTACAACACAGTGCCGGAGAAGCCGCTGCCCGACCTTCGTCTGCGCCTGAACCATCGAGCGACACCCCTGCCTCTCCTCGATCTCGACCCGTGCATGACCGCCTGCCGATCCCCTCGACCACCGCCTGAGCACCTAGCCGAGCCCCCCCCCACATCGGAGCCCCACCCTACCCGAACGCTGGCCTCGCCTCCACTCCAACCCTGACTTCGTTCACCCACACCTGACTTCGCCGGCTCCTCCCTTCACCCCGGCCAACACCACCAGCACCGTGACCCTCTCTCCTCCCCTCTTCCCGACCTCCTCCTCCCTGTGTCCCTGTCCCCCTCCGACCGGACATCCCCCACTGGCCGAACTCCGGCAGCACCTAGTCGTCGTCATCACGATCACTTTCACCATCATCATCACTATCATCGTTGTCGTCATCGCCTAAACCATCATCATCATTCATTCTCAAACACATAAACCCTACTCATCATCATCATCACCCTTAGTCATCGTCCTCGTCGTCATCACCATCGCCATCGTTGCCGACATCGTCATCATCTCCATCATCATGATTGTCAATATTATCATCATCCCTATCATTCTCATCACTGTCATCATCATCACCTCATTATCGTCATCATTATTATCTTATTATTGTCGTCATCATCATCATTAGCACCACCGTCACCACCATCATCGTAGCTAGCCGTCATTATCAACCTATTATCATTATCATTGTCCTCGTCATTACCCTCGTCCTCGTGTTCACCATGAACCCATCACCCTCACCAGACAAACCGCAGCAGTCACCCCCAATTTTCATACCTGCGCACGCTGACCCCGAGGATCTATTGGATTGGTTCTACGCGACTTCTGGAGCAGGCTATTGGTATTGCGCAGCTTCCTTGCCAGGCAAGTATACCTTGCCTTTGTTGTACTGTTTAAATCTCAGTTATTATTTAGCTGCCTGTTTATTGTTTTAGCTATTATAACTGTGCGCGTCCGAGAGAGACTCGGGTGCAGTCAACGAATGCGTTAACGTTAGGACTTGTATCTGACCTAGTATCTAGTAGACCCATCTAAAGTTGTGGAGTTATTGGTATGACTCCCATGCCTTGACACATTTCTTACACATAATGTGAGACTCATGTAGGGCACGGTCCTGCGTATGTGGTTGGCCACCTATACGTGTAGGCATGCGACGGATAGGGTATAACTGCTAATAGTGGTGCATGTTAGAAGACTTAGTAGTTATTAGTAGGCGGAGCATAGACTATCGTGGTACGATGGTCCAATCCTTATCTTTGTTTGGTTGCAAGGATTGGGATATTGTTCTAATGATAGACTATGAGCCAGAGTTACGACGCCTCGGCATAGTAGCTGAAGCGTGTTATGGATACAACATGCTTAGATCATTGGACGGTGAGGACTACTAGTAGGCGTATGGGACACCCCACTTCTTTTATACAGATACCGCACTCGACGGAGTGATACAGACGTTATTATTTATATAGATACCACGTTCCCTAGAGTGTTGGACGTTACTTGGTAATTTTACAAATACCTCATTCTTTGAAATGATAGACGTTTACAGATACCACACTCTAGAGGACGTTGGACATTATTATATTCCTGCGCCCGTGTTATAGGGGGCATATGTGGCATATACTAGCCAGTTGTCATGATTGGTGAATTACGTCAGCATATGTCTAGCCTACACTTTCCCATGCACTCAAGTTGTCCTTAAGTTGCATTTCACTTAGATGGTTAGGTCACCCTGGAGTTATTTATTCAGTATTTACTTTATGGCATGTTTTTATGTATCTTGTTATGTCCCTCTGAGGACCTGGTCCCTTTCCAGGTGAATTGTTCATGAGTATTTGCAGGAGCGCAGATCCGGACTGGTTACCTATACTTCGAGCAGGTCCTCTCTTCGAGTCTCAGTAGTTGGTAGTTGTTATATTTATATTGTATTTATCTTGTTTATTCTATATTCTAGTTCGACAGTGGATTTGTTTCCATCCGACTTTCATCTTTAGATACTTCATTTTGGAATCTGGTTATAGAAATTGGTTATTCATTTATATAAATAATTTCTGTGGATGAGATTTAGTTATGCTTGTGACATATATGTTTACCACTTGTGAATTGTTATTTATATTACAGCGTACGTGTGTTATGGTTTCCATATATTAGAGTGCCATATTCATACGGTTGGCATGCTTATATATCTTGGTCCTACGTATTTTGGGACTGGGGCGTGATAGTCGAAGTCCTTTATTAACTCCAAACACCATCGCTATCTCATGTTTAGCTCTTTCTGTGTAAACACGTACTTCAAGCTCTTGTGGTTTGTGAAGATCTCCACACGCTATCCGTACAAATAGTATTTGTACATCTTTAGGGCAAAAATAACCGTTGTCAACTCCAAATCTTCGGTAGGGTAATTCTTATCATGAGTACGTTATTGCTTGGAAATATAGGCAATCACCTTCTCATTCTGCTGTAAGACACAACCCAAACACTTTTTCTGAAGCATCACTATAAATAGTAAATTCACGTAATCCTGATAGCAACGTCAACATTGGAGCTATCGTCAATCTCTTATTCACCTCCTCAAAAGTGTTCTGACACTCCTCTGTCCAGAAAAACTCTATATCCTTTATGGTCAACCTAGTCATCAGCTCTGCCATCCTGGAGATGTCCTATACAAACCTCTTGTAATAACCTGTTAATCCTAGAAAACTTTTGATCTCTACCACTGAACTCGGGGTAGCCCACGACTCCACTGCCACGATCTTCTTCGGGTCTACTGAGATCCCGTCACCTATAACCACATGACCAAGGAATTCAACCTTGTCAAGGAGAAACTCACACTACGATACGAAAGTTTACCATAAAGCTTCTCCTTCCTGAGAGTCTCCAAAACTATCCTCAGGAGCTCATCATTCTCTTTCGGGGTCTTCGAATACACCAGAATTTTATCAATGAATACCACCACAAACTTATCACGATACTGGTGGAACCCCTGGTTCATCAGATTCATGAGTATCGTCGGGGCATTGGTCAACCCAAATTGCATCACCATGAACTCAAACTGGCCATACCGAGTCTGAAAAGCTGTCTTTAAAATATCCTCCTTCTTTACTTTTACCTGGTCATAGCCTAACCTCAAGTCTATCTTCAAAATACCTTCGCTCCGCTTAACTGATCGAAGAGATCATCTATCCTCGGCTGTGGATATTTATTCTTGATAGTAAGGCTGTTTAAAGTCATATAGTCGATACACATGCATACCATCCCATAATTCTTTGGTATAAATAATATCGGAGCACCACATGTGATGAACTGGATCTAATAAAGCCTTTATCTTGCAACTCATCCACCTGCTTCTTCAGCTCTACCAGTTTGCTGTTGTTAACCCTATAGACGTTCTGAGATATCGGCTCTACACCTGGCACCAAGTCCATAAAGAACTCAATATCTCGGTCTGGCAACAAATTTGGCAACTCTTCTGAGAGAACATCCATAAACCCTGCTATCAATGGATGTGGCAGCTCATTCTTTTCCACCTTGGCTCTATAGATGGCATCCTTGCTCTGCTCTGCTGCTTCTTTGGAAATCTAAAACTTTGGCTCTCCTGGCATTCTAAAAACCTCTACCTCCATGATAATCAATACTAGCATGGTGCATACTCAACCAATCTATCCTGAGTACAATATCATAGCTCAAAAATGGCATTACGAGTAAGCATGCACTCAACTCCCGACCTCCCAGTATAACTCTTCGATCCTTGCAAACATCACTGATTAGGATAATGCCATCCCTAATCTTGATCTTGCAAGTCCTAGCCAAAGGTTTAGACTCTAAATGATACTTAAGAGCAAAAGATACAAATACAAAACTATGGGAAGCACCAAAATTAAATAAAGCATAAGATAGAATAGAATCAAGAAGAACTGAACCTGATATCACATCTTCGACCAGCTCCTCCTCCTCAACTGCCTTGACGAAAGCTCGCCCTCATTGTGCACCTCTCTACTAGTGTTGGTGCTGGTGCAGGATGAAATACTACTGTTGAGTCGGTAATGGAAGTTATCTCTGCTGTCTTGTAGGTGGCCTCGCTGGTGCTTTCTATGCCGGTACAGCTCCCTGGCCTGCTTGAAATGGAGCTATTAGACACTCCCTCAACTGGTGGCTTAGCTCTCCATAATAGAGATACACTCCAAGCCTCTTCCTATAAACCTCCTGTGTATGTCCAATCTTTCCATAATACGTACACTACGGGGCCTATGGGGCTGGTCTTGGGCTCTGGTGTGCTAGCGGCACTAGTGCTAGGAATGGTGCATGAAACTGCTATCTTTGAGGCTGGAAGATCCCCTACTGTTGGAATTAGGGTCGCTTGGCTGGACCCGCACTACTGCTATCTCCCTCTGATATGTCTCTCATCCACTTAGACTTGAGCTCCAAGTCATCCTTATCCCTCTGTGCATCAATCAAGATTTTCTCGAATATTGTTGTGTGGTATCCCCTATTGAGAGATTTGACCTCCTTGATCAAACCCTTTCAAAACTTCCTGGCCTTCCCTAGGAGATTCTGTCCCTCCACAAATTTGCTCAATCTGTAGATCACCATGGCGTACTCGTCCGTCCACCGTCATTCTCCCTGGACGAGTTCTAGGAACTGGCTCTCCAGGGCACTTAGATCCACGTCCAGAATGTACTTCTCCTTGAAAAGCCATTTAAAATCTTCCCAAGCCAATCCTGGTACCGCGATCCTTGGGTCTTTACGAAACCATGTTAGGGCAATGCAAAATATCTGGCCGCCCGCTGCCTCCACCTGTAGACTCCAAGATATCTTCTATCGCCTTAAAGTCCTTGTGCTCCATCCTCTTAAAATTTATAATGATACTCGACCTCGGCTGGTGCGGGGGGAGATGAGAAGGTACCACCTGTGGCTGAGCTAGAGCAACCCTCTATCCTATGACAAGTGCTAGCTGATGGGTATTTTCTAACCCCTACCTCATCACGTCCGACTAGCGGAGATGATCCTCTACCTTGGTCCTTTGGGCCTCCATCATCTCCCGAAATAGCACAAACATCTGTGCGTAATCAACTGGTGCTGGTGGTAGTGGAAGCTCCTCAGAAACTGCAGGCATCATTCTCTAAACTAGAGGTGGAGCACCCCCAAAAGCTGCTGCTGAATACCCACCTGGACCGGTGAAGCAACCCTCTGAGCTGGACGAGGTATAGAAGTAACTGCTACTGCCCTCCATGAAGTTGAAGAAGTAACTGACCTCGCTGAAACTACTCTAGAGCGCTGAGATTGGGTCTTCGACGGCATCTTGAAGATAGATTCAAACAAAGGAATCAATATTTCTCTGGATATGATAGCATCAAGGAATGACAGTAATATTTCAAAGAAAGCAA
This sequence comes from Iris macrosiphon, assembly GCA_036927795.1. Classification (NCBI taxonomy): domain Eukaryota; kingdom Viridiplantae; phylum Streptophyta; class Magnoliopsida; order Asparagales; family Iridaceae; genus Iris; species Iris macrosiphon. Next base: position 61,017,512 of record JAYESA010000003.1, on the reverse strand, counting down.
CTATTCAGAATAAAAAAGAGAATAAATTTAATAGATTGAGAATGTTCCTTGTTGTGATTGGCTATCCTCTCATCCTACATCCTATATGCTATAGCAGGCTTGTAGTAATACTTTAATTCTGATTACTACTGCACAAAAGAAGACCTGTATGCGCAACCAAAAAAATGTATCATGACCCGCACCCGGTGTAGGGGCATGAGTACGTGGGTACGTCCAGCCTATGTCGCAGCATCGACAGTAGAACGCTTTCTAGGTCAATAATACTATCTAAATATCTCACACAATATATAATATACGTGTCAAGATATCTTAACTCCCAATGGAGGAAAATATGATAATATGATAATGGTAATCAATACTCAATCACAATAAAACTAGAGGATGATATGGCACGATATGAATAGAAGAAAAAAATACAGAGTCATAATACAATCCAAGTCCAAGGCTAATAGTCTAATCACAACACAATAGTCTCAAATATAACATGCCAAAATGTCTAACTGGCATATACAATATCATAAATGAACTAGTTAAGTCTCATCGACTGCTGGTACTATCTCAACATGCTCTACGGGTGCTATCTCAATGAGCTCGCCATCATATGGCTAATAATATGTAGGATACTAGTCCTCTAATAAATTATCTGAAAAATATATCCAGTCAGGATTCGAACGAAGTACAACCCAATAGCAGTTCTAATAGATGACAGAAGCTATGAAACACTAATAATAATAAAAATAAATGATGGAGAGTCATTGAGAAAGTAAATATCACGACAAGGGAATATCATGATAAATAATAAAAATAACCAAGAGCAATATGATAAGAATCATCACTATAAATAACTGAAAGTAAAAGAAATTATAACAATAAGTTTCTTAAAGTATTATTAAGATATATGATCAGCTAAGGTGAGCTAGCATGATCACACGTGAGTTGCATGATCTGCTATCTATCATGGGCTACACTAAATTAAGAGCTATAAGGTATGATCACATATCCACTAATACTTCCCTAACCCCCGACTAGTACACGAATTCAAATTATGATATATTATAACACGTATATCACGATGCAAGGTCTATAATATCATGCACTATGATCACGGTTTATATAATCATAAAGTTATCACGTAATCATTGAGTAATCATGAAGAACGAAATAGCAATCACTAAGTAATCATAATAATAATAATATATCATGACGGGGATCCACGTATACCTATTCGTATAACCCTCGTGTTAGGAATCAATATCTCAATACTAAATACATGTACATAGAGACTATCAAATAAGAAAACTATCAAAGAATGTACTCACCTGTAGTCCTGAACAAATGGTATAACTCAGTGTCCGAGATGGTATCGCACACACCTAAATATGAATATCATGTCAATAGGTGTAATAAAGTGATAAATAACTAAAATGAGTCAAACTATGCTTTCTAGACCAATACTAGGTCATACCAGTCAAACTAAGCCAATCTAGGTTAATACGTTGATTCTAGGTCCATACCTAGCTTCTAGGATGATTCCGAGTCTAAACTAGTTGATACTAGGTTGTGACTAGGGTTCTAGGTCCATACCTATAAGGTATTAGTTAAAGTAGCTAATATCACTAAATATTATATATAACTTATATATACTAGTTAATATCACCAATTATCTATATATATAACTTATAAGTATACTAGTTATCTCTATATTCTACTATTACCTTAGTATATAAATACCACAACTACAACTACGTACCTTGAATACCTTGCTAATACCCCTTATCTCATGCATACAACTTTACCTTGTCATATAGCCTTTGTATCATGAATACCTCAACCCATTCCCATATTTATCTAATACCATTCTCTCATAGATTATATATACACACCTAAGCTTCTCATATATCTTAATCTTCAATACCTCACACAACCCTACTCCACTTCTCACTAATACTCTTTGTGTTATTGCACACACATTAGTTTTAGTTACATGCTTACACCACTAGAACTATAGTACATATTAATAATGAGCAGTGCTTTCCCCTTATTAAGTGCACTTCCTGCACTTGATGGCACAGTCTAACTGATACCTAGTCCTATCAGCAACTTATTGCTGAAACTGGTACCCCCCTATATCTTCACTCGAGCCATCATATGACTAAACAACCATTCACATTTAACTTTCCTCAACTAGTCTCACTTCACAGACACAGACCTATATTATCTTGCCACTGCAGTTCACACCAAGGAAAGGGAGCCTCTCAACTGAACTCATTACATACTGCCTAGAACCTTGCACGTTTCCTCTTTTATTGTTACTGCTACTACAACTGATTTTGTTGCTTGCACCCTACCTCTAATGCAATATGCCTATCTCCCTTCACTCGAACTTGCTACTACTAATACTCTAATTTTCTAATATACAACAACATTATACCACTACTGCTCCTTGGTCAATAACCCAGCATATGAATCAACCATATGATATAACCCGACCCCCAAATAGCTTATCGAGCAACTAGTGTTGCTGCCACTTTTTCATCATCAGGTCTAAGAAAGACCTAAATCCTTACCCAAAATCCAATACACCATAGTGTATCGTATTGTTGCAGCTATAATTTCCTAAACCCGCTCCCTTAATCTCCCATCAACCAACTGATAACTAATGATACACCAATGGATAACCCTTATATATATATATATATATATATATATATATATATATATATATATACAACACGCACTATGAGCACTTACAAAAATACTTGGCATGCCTAATGTGATACTCTATGATACGCACCCAAATGAGATGCCAAAAGCCCCCAATCTCAACCATTACCAATTATATATAACAATTGCATCTATATATAACTAATGTAGCTAGTTACAAGTAAAATTGAAAAGTAATTATACAAATCACCCAAAATGAATCCAGTATCATACCGTATCACAAAATACCAAGATACGCTCTACTCGTGTCCAATTGTGATCACGTATCTAGTTACATCTCATTAATCTAAGTCTAATTTGACCTACTTGTCCAAATGACAAATACTTGATGCACAAATATCAAAATTCTACCAAATTTTGCACAAAAATCTATGTATAAATCATAATAGGGGTCATATGAGCCTAGTTCTTGTTCCTATAGGTAGCCCTAAGCCAAAGAATATTTCCTAATGGTCAAATACATTTATTAGAGTCTAAATTATAAGAAAAATAGAATTTACCTATTAGAAGATGGATTCCCAATAAAATTCTCAAAAAAATACAATTAGGACACAAGCTCATTGCCAATTCCCCCTTCAAGTGATTTTTGCAATCAAAGCTCCAATGCTCCTTAGATGATGTAATTAGAAGTGAATGGAAGTGAATTTGGGTAAATTTGGTAGAGGGATGTGACAATTTGGGGGAAAAATAATTAGAATGAACTAATGAAAGGAGCGAGAGAAAGAGAGAGGGAGAGAGAGAGAGAGAACCCATCCTGTAGTGGTCGGCCCCCTTTTCCCCTATCTAAGCAATGTATAATGTCCATGATACCCCTACTAATTATTATGAGGAATTAATTATGAGGGTTATATTAGGAAACTTCTAATTCTATATTGTAGAAGCATAAACAATTATGCAGGTTGCATAAAGGTCATGCCCCCTTAATAAGCCGTAGAGAAGCCATATGCGGCCTGAATTATTAAGCCGCAGAGAAGACATATGAGGCCTGATCAACCAAGTTGCAGAGAAACCATATTCGGCCTGACCAACAAAGTCGCAAAGAAGCCATATGCAGCCTGATTAACCAAGTCGCAGAGAAGCCGCATAGTATACTATATGCGCCCTGAACGACCATTGACAGGGAGGCCACATAAAATACCCCGGATACATACTTTGATGTCTTTCTGAAGCTCTGACACATCACTCGTCACTCGGAGACGCTTCGAGACTCGTGAAGACTATGGCTTAGAAAAAGATAACAAGTCACATCGGTATATTAAATGTTTTGACGAACGTGCCATGCCACGTGTTCCCTCGTATGCGGCTACGACCTACGTAGCCTCGCCAACATACAGCTAAAGTGTCCATCGACCAAGGCTAGACGAGATTTTGCATGCGGCCTCGCCAATATGCGGCCAAAGTATCTATCGAGCAAGGCTAGACGAGATTTTGCATATGGCCTCGCCAATATGCGGCCACAGTGTCCATCGAGCAAGGCCAGATGAGAGTTTGCATGCGACCTCGCCAACATGCGTCTAGACAACCAAAGGCCAAACGAGAGCTCGTATGCGACCGCGATAATATGCGACCAAGTTGCTATGTGGCATCCAACTTACAAGATCTTCCGGTTACAACTACAGAGATCTTCGCACAGTTGATGCTAACTACGTGTCCTGCTGACCAAGTCACACACACAATGGGTTAAAAATAACCCCGAGATCTCTTCAACTGTATATCTCAACCAAGACCATGTGGCAATTTGTTCATGGCATGCAGCTACAGTTATAACAATATTCAGTTGAAGGATCCTTATACGGCCACCAAACTGAGGCATATGCGACACCCATAGCCCATCAACACGATGGCTATAAAAAGGAGCAACTTGAACGTTCTAAGGGCTAGCTTTTTTCTTCTGCTTCATAGAGAGAGAGCATACCAACCCCAACCGATACAGAAAGAGAGAGCATGCCGAGACGAGCGAAGAGAGAACGTAAACTTCTTTACCCTATATCGGATTGTCCATGGAGTAAAGGAGACGTCATACCACTCCTTGTCTATCACCACACCCCAGAATCAAAAATATTGTACTTAGATTGTCAGTCCAAGACCTCTTTGCACTTTATTTCGTTTGTTAATTAAATCAACCTCTTTTAGAACTTTTTGAATTTAATGGCGAATAAGTTGACGACTCTATTGGGGAGGTCTTTCTCCTATGATAAGAAATTAGTGGCACAATATGACGCAGCCAAGCTTGGGTCTACTCAAAGGATGTTGGTGGTTCGCTTCTACCAGCAGGCTTTCAAGGACATGCTCTCCGGGGACAGCGCGAATCCTTCTCCGAGGCAAGCTAAAAATAAGAAGACCCGCAGGACGTGGGTAGCAAAGGCCACCGTACCTCACCCAACTATGGAGCAGGTGCTCCCAACTCTCTCTCTGTCGTAGGGATAGCATATCATGCGTCCACTTCTTATGTGACAGCCTCTTTCAATCAGAACGGTGCTCACCACTTAAAGACCCGCAGGACGTGGTTAGCAAAGGCCATCGGGCCTTACATAACCACGGAGTTTGCGCTCCTCGCCTCTCTTCCTTTGGCTGAAGACGCTCGCCAGGCATTCCCTCAGGCCGTCCATGCAGCATCCTCGCATGACGCAGAAAATGCTCAGCATCTAAACTTTGGTAGAGAAAAATACTACGATGCCAGACGTTCGGGTATTGATGCAAGCTTTATGCGGCCAAGGAGGAGGCAGCAAAAGATTTACTATACGACATTAGTTAACGGCTGCAGGCATATGGCCGTATGCGACTTAGGCAGCAGCCGAACCTCTATTTTTGACCGAATCTCACGTAGCACTTACCTTATGCACTATGCTGAGAATGGTGAAAACCCAAACTTGGAATCTTTAAACTATGCGCCTTCGACTGCCAAGTCAAAGAAGTCTGTGGCAATGCGAGCTCGTCATGCTCAAGCAACTGTCCATTCGACTGACCGCCAGAGGGCACCGTTAACTGTTATGTAGGCCCCTAATGGAAAGTTGTATAAGACCGACTCGTGCGTCCAGCCCTCAGCTGCAAATGGACATGATCCGTCTCAAAAGTATTCTACTGTCAATCTGGAGAGAATTTTAGTAAAAAATAATGCCCACTCATATGTACGCTCAGTCTACCCGTGCTCATAAAATGGTGCAAAGGTAAGTCAACGCTCGCCTGACTTGCGTAATATGGTCAATAACAAGCGCAAGAGGAGGGAGGCAGCGATGGCATATAAAGTGTCATCCCCTAGAGATTATTGTGCAAAATTATCATCAACTGCTGCTACAACAAAGTGGCAGTACATTCGAGAAGGTAGTCGACATTCCAACGACTGCACCCTAAGGCACCTATCCAGCAACAATCCAAAGATCAGGTGCAAACACCAGACAAGTAGGAGCTTCCCTTCGCCTTATGTTACTCAGCTCGAAAGGACCCTTCCACCACAGGAGGAAGGAAGTCCAGAACCTCCAGTCCATTACTCTCAATCAATGCATTAAAAAGGCGATTACCAGGAGGACCAGCAGCGGACCTGCGAAAGAAGTTTTCCCGAGCACCCGCTCGAAGAAGAAGCTATCAGCTGCTGTGGGTAGTTCTTGATCAGAACCCCTGGGGGTTACACAAGCTGGGGGTAGTAATCCCCCGGACTTATACGATAATCCGGTATTTCGAGAAGAAGACGTTGCCTCTTATGCTGGGGGTAGTACTCCCTCTGAGTCCAAACTGGGCGCGACACCGCCAACCTTCCCTGATGACTATTCATTATAAGAGTTCGAAGAGAAAAGTTTTACGTCTACTATCTCGTCCATCTCTCCTCATATAAGAACAGCATACATGGCGGGGGACGAGCATGAAGGCCCTAGTGATTGGCAGCACCCCGAGGTCCTAGAGGCCATGATGCAGACCAGGAGCGAATTAATGCAAGCCCTGACCCAGGAAATACGGGAGATTAAAGCAAACATGGCTTTCCAACCAGTAAGGATCTCTGGACAAGCAAGCCTGGGCCCTGGAACCAACGCGGACTCTAACGCAACCGCTTCGCCCATAGTCAGAAATTACCTCTCTGCCTGGTTCATCTGCCCCTTCTACGTGAGACGAAGCCAAAGAAGCAATGATAAAAAATCAGAAACTTCGGTATCAGAAACTTCGGGTTCGCCTAGATTCTATAGGCAGTCGAGATTCACTATGCGAGCTCGGAATACGACAACCGTACCCCCACGAGTGGAGGGATATTCCTTACCCCCCAAAGTACAAGCCCTTCAACCTGAACCCATTCGACAGAAATACTTCTCTTTGTCAATATATAAGCTATTTCGAGACTGCAATGGGGTACCTACATCCTAGTGACATACTCCTCACCAAGCTATTTGTAGAGACATTGTCCGGGGTCACATTCTACTGGTTTTGCAGCCTACAAGACAACTGAATCTCATCGTTGGACGACTCCAAGAGTCTTTTCATCAAAAGATTCTATGACGAAGGAAGCAACATGACGATATCCTCTATGCTGGATGTCACTCAAGGGGAAAGGGAACTAGCCCAAAATTATATCGAGCATTTCAGCCAAGAAGTACTGAGTTTGCCTCCAAGTAATCCTGAGCCCACTCTTATGGACATATGCCGCAGGAACCTACTTTCGGCAGTCATCCTCTGGGGAGGTGAAAGTCAATTCAAAGACTGGATATCATTCATCATCAATGATGTCGACACTAAAAATAAGGTCAAGGATGATCGACTCCTGGGAAAATAGATTCCTATTGCCGATGACAGGGGAAAATGTCACAACAATAACAACAACGGCAACAACAGCCGCGAGGGAAAAGGAAACCTGGCCCTGGTGGCCAACATAACTAAGAAGTCCGAGCTAAAGCCGGTTGAGGTTCCAAAGCCCTAAGAGACTTACTCCTTCGAAGATGACGATGTCATGTCCATCTTCGACGTAATTATGAAGGGTGGTAAGCTTTGGATCCCCGACATCAAATGCCCTGTAGAGGCAGCCGAGATAAACAATCCAACATACTGCCACTACCATCGCTACATCTACCATGCAATGAAGAACTGCTATAACCTTAAGCGGTACATCTAGCACCTACTTGACACCAAGGTCCTTACCTTGGACTTCGACGACAAAACAGTCGCCGCCAATATGGTATCCCTATAGTTCGGTAACATTCCCATGACGGAAGCCTAGGACGGAGTAATCCCGATCCCAAGGGCAACAATGGAGGTAGTCAATCTTCCACCAACTCGCGACCAAGCAACCGGGCTGATACCTCTTAATACACATCTGGGCGAGATCATGTGGGTCCACCCAAATCTTATTCCAGACTTGATACAGCAAGCAGCGCCTTCCACCGTCAAGTCTAAAGCACGAAAAATTAAGTCCTGCCACAAGGTTTCTTCCACCCTTAAGGACGTCTGGGCATGGGCAACCAGGTTGAGCCTTACCTACCAGCGAGATTATGAGGCTCCCGACGTCAATGTACCTACAACTTTGACATCTTGGATCAACTCTCCAATACCCCAACAAATTTGTCACTATTTGATCTTCTCCGACGTCCAGAGACACCCGGAATGCTCTGAGTGAGGCATTACAAAATGTCGATGCCTACCTAGCGCAAGTCAAGCCGTCAGTAGAGGATCATGATGTATGCCCCTACTATAACAATATGACGAAAGTGGTACCGAACATAATATTTTTGTAATAGGACATGTTACTAAAAAATAACTGACATGATCGTCCCCTTTATTACATAGGGTACATTGGTGCCATCAATGTGGACCGAATGCACATCGATCATGGTTCGTCAATCAGCATTATCCCACAAATTCTGCTTCAGATCTTGGGCATTCTGATGCATCTCCTGGCATCCACCAATACTGTCATCACTGGCTTCAACGCAGGAATGAGCTAACCTTTGGACAAAATCTTCCTGAAGTGTCAAATTGGTTATTTGAAAACTGAGGTCACTTGCTAAATCATTGACATAGATATATCCTACAATGTCCTGTCGAAACGACCATGGATACACGAATACATGATCGTGCCATCAACCCTACACCAATGTCTAAAGTACATGAACGACCATGGCACAGTCAAGACGGAGTTCACAGATGTCTTTCCTTTCAAAGGGGTCGAGGCCTATTACTCATATGCACTCTTGTACAAGCAAGTCCACTAAGATAAAGGTAGAAATGATGCTGATGATGAGGCTGAGGCTGGGACAACACTATATAAACCCTTGAGAGTACATCTAAAGGCGCGCACTCCTGACATAACCTCTCCCATCCTCATAAAACTGCACAAGAAGGCACCCAACCCTCTGGTCATTTGTCTTCATAGTCTAAGTCGATCACTAAAGGAAGATCCGGCGATATCTACCATGCCTGAACCTCTGGTCGTTCTCCTTCATAGGCCAAGTCGATCGCCAAAAGAAGATTCGGCACCATCCACTACACCCGAAACGCTGGTCGTTCGCCTTAATAGGCTGAGTCGACCATCGAAGGATTCTCCGTTACCTCTTACCGTATTTGAACCTCTGGCAGTAAAGTTGTGCAGAAAACCTCCAAAGTTGTCACTCACACTGGGTAGATCTCAGGAAGGATGAGTTGGAGGACTACGTAGCTGCTCACCCAGACGTCCCTTCTCCCGATGATATAATTTTTGGAGAAATATACCTTACTATATGAATAAAGGACTATCTTTGAACTACTCTGAAGTTGTACACATCAGCACACTGTACTCATAGAGCATGATCTAGGCCTATACCTGCAAACGCAGGTGACTACCACTTATGTTGTAAATCAGATACTCCCCAGCCAAAACTCTCACTTCCTAGTCCCAGCTCGAAAGAGGGGAGACAGACTAATCATTTTCAGCAGAGTAGAATGTCTTCAATCCTTTGTCCCCGAGGAACTAGATCTAGAGCCCGATACCGACAAAATATCACTCCATCGGAATAGCTTTCAAGCCAAGCACATTATCAAATGACGGGGTACGATCTGATGGCCACTAAGGGCTTAAACTATGGCAAAGGATGAAGGCTGCCTCTACATCTGCCTGCTCCTACAGGCAAATCCCAGGTCAACTACCATAAGACCAAGCAAGGCTTACGGTATGTTACGCCTTCCACAACCCTTGAGGGTTCAGATGAAGGAGGAGAGGTGCACTCTCACTCTTCATAATCTTTTGCTTGGGACTACGACATCAGTATCGGGTAGATGCTCATGCGGTCAGCGGACCCTGAGGAAGACAACGAGAATCTATCGGAATACTTTAAAGTAGAACCATGGGCCTAACGCCTACACGCACAATGAAAGATACGGTTCGAACAATGAGACCTCCTACCGAGGACAAAGTTGTACAAGTCAATCTGGGCGATGAATCCTCCCCTAAACCTTTCTTCATCAGCAAAAGTCTAACTTATGAGGATCGAGAATTCTTGCTACAGCTCATCAAGGAATACATTGATATCTTTGCATGGAGCTACGAAGACATGCCAAGACTGGACCCTGAAATCATGGTCCACAAGCTCAACATCTTGTTGAACTCAAAGCCTGTTAAGCAACAGCAACGGTGGTTCTGGCCAGACCTAATGAACGCCATCGAATCTGAAGTAAACAATCTGGTAGCTAGTGTAAAACCCCAATTCCTAAAAATCGTATTAAGATTTTTTTATTCATTAATTAATAATTTAATTTGTAGTAATTAGGGATAAATAGGAGAAATAGATTTTTAATAATTTTTATTTTAGGTGTTCGGGCACTTAGAGGACTTATGGGACCATCAGGAATTTTTCGAAATTTATTTCATGTAGGAGACCCCTTGAGCAGTTGCCAGCCTAACAGTGTGCTTTATCCTAATCTATAAATTTTCTTATGTGTATATATATATAGATATATATACAAATATATATATGTATATATATATATTTAAAAAGAAAGGAAAAGAAAAAAAAAAGAAAAGAAATTAATAATATAATAATAATAATTAATAAAGTAATAATAAAACTACTATACTTCTTAAAGCAAACTACTATAAAGCAAACTACTACTAAAAGCACAGCACTAGCAGCCAACTAGCATTTGTAACTTAGCAAAAAAATTCAATCCCTTTCCACGACCAGACACAGCGCCAAGTTGGAAAGACCCCCCATGGACCCGCTTTCTATTCCTATTCATATATATATATATATATATATATATATATAATTTCATAAAATCCTAACCTAAAATCTCCAGACCCCCTCTTCTCATCTAGAGCCGCCACCGCAGCCAGAGAACCCCGCCAGGCCGTCCAAACCATCCCGACGACCCCGACCTCGCGCACTGCAGATTCCCATACGAGGTACCTTCGCTCCGGAGTTGTTTTCCGTTGACTCTCTCAACCAAACGTCGTTTCGTCTTCACCGGTATACTCACCCCTTAACCCTCTTCCATATTTGTATAATAGAAGACCTCGAACAAAGTGTACCCATAGGTGAAAATAACGTCCAAGTTGGCGCGAGCAGACCGAATTTTGGGATCGCAGAAAACTACGGTGACCACCCATGTTGCCGAGTTCGTATCTCCCACCACAGAGATCCAAATTTGGTGATTCTTTTTTATATATGTAGAACACTTGACCTAGTTTATTTTTTGTTAAATAACCCTAGATTATTAGCTGCTGTGGACAGAATTAAATTCGTCACAAAACCCTGTGAACCCATTTTTTCCAGAATTCTAAAAGTTGTGAAACGGAGCGCGCCCCGCCAAACGGGACCGCCCCGTCATATACCAAGTGTACCGAATGGTGCGCACAGCATAACCAAACAAGTAAAATTCGTGGGAACTGATTCGGACGCGTAAGCGCGCCGGAATTAGGTCGTTTCCGCGGACACACCCCGTGTCGCAACTTTTATGGAACTCGTGCGTATTTTGTGCATGCTTATCAGATTGTGACGAAACTTACACCACTGGACTCGTGGTAACGCGCTGGTCCTGTGACCCAATTTTCACGCAATTCTGAGACGGTTGACCAAATTGCCAATTGGCGGGTCCCATAGTTGACTTTTTGGACAAAATTGTGTTCGGCTCATCAGAATCCACATTTGGACATACCGTTGGGTTCGTATTGACATTTAGAGTTTTTTTACCTATAGTTTGTCCCATTTAGAGACTGTTACCCTCGGCACACTTTTGGTGCAAAGTGGGCCACACGTGGATCCACTTTTATCCGAAATTACCGTTTGCCCCTGTTTCAAAATTGGACGAAAGGGATGTACTTTTTAGCTATTTTGCTTATTCTGGGAATATTGGTGATGTTTATTTCAGCATCCGGAGACATTTGTTATGCGACCATAGATTTTGATCCTGTGTGTTGGACTTCTGGACAGTATACCTTGCAGCTTTCTTACCAGGCAAGATACCTTGCCAAATTATTTACAGTATTTTGCATGCTTAGTATATTTCTTTATATTTATAGCATTTCTATTTATTTATTGCATGTGTAGTTTCTTTCAGTCATACTATATATTAGATATGTTGACATACACATGGCACCTAGTATCATGAGAGAACAATCATTAGGTGTATGGGGTTTTAACCACTCTGGTAAACCGTAGTATATAGCTCGCACTACGGGCGTGTGTCGCGCTGGTCGCTACCCCTGCGGTATATCAATTTCTGGAGTCTCGCTGGTCGCTACCCCCGCGGTATGTCGATTTCTGATGTCCATTGATGTGTGTTTCAGTTGTGAGGTAGATCGAGTAGCCTACCCTTGCCCATACGTCGAAAAGTTATCCTTATTTGCATTCATATAGATTGTCTTGTACAGCGTACTTATGTATTTTCAAATTATATACATGTTTACTGTATTCAAGTTGGCTCACTTTTCTGTATCTTATTACGTCCCTCTGAGGACCTGGTCCTCTGCCAGGTATATCTGTTCTTGAGTATTTGCAGGAACGCAGATTTGGATGGTTACATGTGATCCGAGGATGTCTTCTCTTCGAGTCCGTGATTGATAGCTGGTATTCTTATATTGTGTTGTACTCATATTGTATTTGCTCTTATATTCGAGTTGGTAGTGAATTTGTTTCCATCCAACTATCATCCTTAGACACTTCTTATTGAGATCTAGTTTCATAGATACTGGTTATTTATTTTTATATTATTTTGGTGGATGAGATTTAGATTTTACCCTGTGACTTGTGATACATGTTATACCACTTGTGGACTTGATATTCATATTACAGCGTACGTGTGGATTTGGTTTCCATATATTGGAGTTGCCATATACATACGGCTGGCATGCTTACGTGTCCTAGTCCTACGTATTTTTGGGACTGGGGCGTGACATATTTTTGTGGTGGCCCATGCAGGTCGAGAGCATATTGTCTCGATTACAGTACCGAGCAAGCCTGCACCTAGGACTAGAATATAGGATATCATCCACAATTGACTATGATTCATCTTCCTCCTATCTGTTCTGTTTGAACAATTGTATCCTGCTTGATTCATGTGCTTCCCTAATAGTTACTTGAATATAGCCTTCTGCTGAGAATATAGGAACCCCTGTTATTAGGATGATAATTAGAGTAGCATACCTATTAAGATTACAACGAGAATATAGACACCCCACTAAGTTTAGAATAATTCCTTATCTATAAATTGGTTTACCATTATCCTTTGATGTATTATGAAGACTTAAGAGTAGTATAGATACCACTAGAGTTAGTTAGAAACTTTCCATAATGTTTGACCCTAGTATGGAGGAACCAATAGAAAACCAAAAGAGAATATTAGGACTGAACCTAACCCTCATAGTTAGATAGTATTAGAGAACTATAAACTTATATCATTGTCTTGTTATTAGTAGACAGCACCCTAGGAAGCCTAGAGGAATGCAATCAATACTTCTCCCTTGATCATACCTCGAACATTCAACTAGTATACCACTCCCCCTTGGAAAACCATGATGCTACCTAGAGCCCCTTTATTTCACATATTGTTCCTCTGTGACCTTAACGTTCGCTAATTGTTCGACGACCAAAATTACGTTCTTCTTTTCTTTATCTTTCAACTCGTGCCACCTGACACTTCTGATAGTAGGCCAAGTAATTTATTTCTTTGTTAAGGACACATAGTTTGCTAGGATCATAGTTGTAATCTTGAATTTTGAAATTGTATGCTTAGTAGTTAGAACTTGATAGTTAAGTTATTCTTGTAGATTGAGACCTGGTGCTTATCCCTTAGTTTTAAATTACGTAACTTGTACCACACCTCAATACGAGTTATATTCCCTTTCCCTTGAGGCCAGTAACTGTTTCATTCTTACTATTGACACTTGCACTATGACTAAGAGTTAAGACGACCATGACCTATGTAATATAAGAGGATACCCTAACAAGTACCAAGACCCCTTCTCGAAGACCTTAACAGAAGCTTTTACGGTACCCTTAAGACTGTCACAGTATTAGTTTATTATTTTAAGTTGGGTAGTATACCTCACAACCTAGTATCACATAGTCTTTTGACCTATTATTGAAGTGTGATTGAACAACATTAATTGTATACTAGCATAAGACGACAATGATTATTCAGACAATAGAAGTTCGAGGTCCTTGCCCACATTTGGTCGACTAGCGACATAGACAAGGAGGTTGTATGATAACTGTAGGTATTGTAGAGTCTTTTATTATTGTTGCTTAGTTGTTTTGTTTTGTGAACTTGAATTAATTTGTACCTCCTTTCATCATCATCTAGCGTACTTATATTTGCTGTACTACCTTGACTTATGTTGCTATTATAGCCTAGCTTTGCAAGCTTACTCTTTTATCGAGCTTGATCATGAGATATGTATTATTGGGGACGCCTACTAATACATTTTTAGAATCAGTGTATTAAGGTCTAGCTAACCTTAGTGCGCTTGATTCGCCCTTCGTAATACTACTTTACGTGGATTGAGATATGTAGTGATTGGTAGACGAATATACTTGTCCTATTCATGTCTGAACGTATCGTATCATCTACATAACTGTACTGATACGAGCATATAAATAGGAAGTTACCAAAAATAGGATTTCAATCCACAACTGTCCTGACAACTCCCTTTTCGAATTCTTTAATCTCTTTGAACCTCGTACTCGTATTTTATCACCTTCACCTTAAATTCTTTATTATTGCACTCCGTCTTCCCTTATTTTGGAAAGACGAAACCTCGTGCTAGTATAAGTTGATACACTGATAGTACTAGATAAACCCTATAAGGCTAATCACATGACTTAGTGACACTCTTTTATAATTGATTAAGGGCATATCATAGGTGATATGTTTGGTGTTGAATCCTGAGGATTGAATAACATGGTTAAATAATTTGAGTAATAATTTTCCTAGATGTACAGCCTTAGATAAAAGATGGGTAAATTTTAAGTTCGGTAGATTGTGAACCTCTCACCCCAAAATTAGACCTACTTGGCCGAGATAGTGAGACTAAGGTTAGGTTGGGTCCAGTTAGAGATAGAACACGATATTTTTATTTAACTTTGCAATAATTATATCACTCAACGCACCTTACCGTGCTCTGATAATTGGAACACTACACTAGCCACTACCTTCCTACAAATTCCATACCCTTATCTTAGACGTGCCCATCACCCAATTCTCATCTTTGTGCAATTTTTTAATTGTTGGGCACTTTTATGCAAAAGAGCATTTAGGTGTCCACACCATTGGTCATGACACATGAAGAAACCTATTTTTCGCTCATGTGGATTTTTTCCATGATTTTTTGGGATGTGCAATACGCAACATCGCCCACCCCTTTAAATCTAGCCTTGCATTTTAAACGATGCAAATTTATACCATCCTTGACATTCTATCGTGGCTTAATTTTAATTTCGAGGACAAAATTTTTATAAGTTGGGTAGATTGTAAAACCCCAAATCCTAAAAATCGTATTAAGCTTTTTTTTATTAATTAATAATTTAAATTATAGTAATTAGGGCTAAATTGGAGAAATAAATTTTTAATAATTTTTATTTTAGGTGTTCGGACACTTAGAGGACTTATGGGACCATCAGAAATTTTTTGGAATTTATTTCATGTAGGAGACCCCTTGAGCAGTTGCTAGCCTAACGGTGTGCATTATCCTAATCTATAAATTTTCTTATGTGTATATATATATATATATATATATATATATATATATATATATATATATATATATATATACAAATATATATATATGTATATATATATATATATTTAAAAAGAAAGGAAAAGAAAAGAAAAGAAAAGAAAAGAAATTAATAATATAATAATAATTAATAAAGTAATAGTAAAACTACTATACTTCTTAAAGCAAACTACTATAAAGCAAACTACTATTAAAAGCACAGCACTAGCAGCCAACTAGCATTTGCAACTTAGCAAAAAAATTCAATCCCTTTCCACGACCAGACACAGCGCCAAGTTGGAAAGACCCCCCACGGACCCGCTTTCTATTCCTATTCCTATTCCTATTCATATATATATATATATATATATATATATATATATATATATATATATATATATATATATATATATATATATTATTTTATAAAATCCTAACCTAAAATCTCCAGACCCCCTCTTCTCTTCTAGAGCTGCCACCGTAGCCAGAGAACCCCGCCAGGCCGTCCAAACCATCCCGACGACCCCGACCTCGCGCACTGCAGATTCCCACACTAGGTACCTTCGCTTCGGAGTTATTTTCCGTCGACTCGCTCAACCAAACATCGTTCGGTCTTCACCGGTATACTCATCCCTTAACCCTCTTCCATATTTGTATAATAGCAGACCTCTAACAACGTGTACCCATAGGCGAAAATAGCGTCCAAGTTGGCGCGAGCAGACCAAATTCTGGAATCGCAGAAAACTGCGGTGACCACCCATGTTGCCGAGGTCGTATCTCCCACCACAGAGATCCGAATTCGGTGATTCTTTTTTATATATGTAGAACACTTGACCTAGTTTATTTTTTGTTAAATAACCCTAGATTATTAGCTGCTGTGGACAGAATTAAATTCGTCACAAAACCCCACGAACCCACTTTTTCCAGAATTCTAAAAGTTGTGAAACGGAGCGCGCCCCGCCAAACGGGACCGCCCTGCCGTATACCAAGTATACCGAATGGTGCGCACAGCGTAACCAGACATGTAAAAATTCGTGGGAACTGATTCGGACGCGTGAGCGCGCCGGAATCAGGCCGTATCCGCGGACACATCCCGTGTCGCAACTTTTGTGAAACTCGCACATATTTTGTGCACGCTTATCAGATTGCAACAAAACTTACGACAATGGACTCGTGGTAACGTGCTGGTCCTGTGACCCAATTTTCACACAATTCTGAGATGGTTGACCAAATCGCCAATTGGCGGGCCCTATAGTTGACTTTTGGGACAAAATTGTGTTTGGCACATCGAAATCCATATTTGGACATACCGTTGGGTTCGTATTGACATTTAGAGTTGTTTGACCTATAGTTTGTTCCATTTAGAGACTGGTACCCTTGACACGCTTTTCGGTACAAAGTAGGCCATACGTGGAACCCCACTTTTATTCAAAATTACCGTTTTGCCCCTGTGTCCAAATTGGACGAAAGGGATGTACTTTTTAGCTATTTTGCTTATTCTGGGAATATTGGTGATATTTATTTCAGCATCCGGAGACATTTGTTCTGGGGCCATAGCTTTTGATCCTGTGTGTTGGACTTCTGGACAGTATACCTTGCAGCTTTCTTACCAGGAAAGATACCTTGCCAAATTGTTTACAGTATTTTGCATGCTTAGTATATTTCTTTATATTTATTGCATTTCTGTTTATTTATTGCATGTGTAGTTTCTTTCAGTCATACTATATATTAGATATGTTGACACACACATGGCACCTAGTATCATGAGAGGACAATCATTAGGTGTATGGGCTTTTAACCACTCTGGTAAACCATAGTATATAGCTCGCACTACAGGCGTGTGTCACGCTGGTCGCTACCCCCGCAGTATGTCGATTTTTGGAGCCTCGCTGGTCGCTACCCCCGCGGTATGTCAATTTCTGATGTCCATTGACGTGTGTGTGAGTTGTGAGGTAGATCGAGTAGCCTACCCTTGCCCATACGTCGAAAAGTTGTCCTCATTTGCATTCATATAGATTGTCTTGTACAGCGTACTTATGTATTTTCAAATTATATGCATGTTTACTGTATTCATGTTGGCTCGCTTTTCTGTATCTTGTTACGTCCCTCTGAGGACCTGGTCCTCTGCCAGGTGTATCTGTTCTTGAGTATTTGTAGGAACGCAGATTTGGATGGTTACATGTGATCCGAGGATGTCTTCTCTTCGAGTCCGTGATTGATAGCTGGTATTCTTATATTGTGTTTATTGTGTTGTACTCATATTGTATTTGCTCTTATATTCGAGTTGGTAGTGGATTTGTTTCCATCCAACTATCATCCTTAGATACTTCTTATTGAGATCTAGTTTCATAGATATTGGTTATTTATTTCTATATAATTTTGGTGGATGAGATTTAGATTTTATCTTGTGACTTGTGATACATGTTATACCACTTGTGGACTTGATATTCATATTACAGCGTACGTGTGGATTTGGTTTCCATATATTGGAGTTTTCATATACATACGGCTGGCATGCTTACGTGTCCTAGTTCTACGTATTTTTGGGACTGGGGCGTGACAGCTAGTGGCTACATCCATGAAGAATAATATCCAGACTGGGTAGCCAACATCATGTCCGTCGTCAAAAAGAACGGGAAGATCCGGATCTGCATTGACTTCCATTATCTAAATATGGCCTGCCCTAAATATGAATTCTCTCTTCCAATCACAGACATAATGATGGACAACACTTGAGACTTCGAGCGCATGTCCTTCATGGACAGATTCTCAGGCTACAATCAGATCAAGATGTCCCCTAACGATCAGAAGAATACATCATTTCGAACGCCGATAGGAGTGTACTGCTACACAGTTATGCCCTTCGGTCTGAAGAATGCAGCTACTATATACCAGCGAGCTATGAGCACCATCTTTCATGAGCATCGATGACATCGCCATCAAAATACGATCGAGTATCACATCGATGACATTTCCATCAAAATTTACTCCAAAGAAGATTACCTCAGGGACTTAAAGACTGTGTTCGACCTCATACGTAAGCCCTAGCTCAAGATGAACCATACCAAATCCTTTCTACGAGTCTCCAGCAGCAAATCCTATCAATTATTTTAGTTTTTACCTGTGTAATAGTATCTAGTAGATGTTGTCCTCTTGTAAATCCACCTAAACATAAATGTCTAGGTTTAAATGTATGAATTTCAAATGTACTGCCATTACCAATGATTCAAGTGTATACTCTCCAAGAACAACTTGGAGAGACACAAGTATATATAATCCTATGGGGATTGTTAGATTTAGATGAACAAATAAAATTATATCTAATTTCTAAGTCACTAATAAAATTTCTAAATTCATAAGGAGAATTAAATGATTTTCCAACAAATAATTCAGGAGTGCTAGCATCTAAATTATTATAATTACCATCTAAATAATGTTCCTACTCATTCCCGATATACGTATTTGGAATATATTAGTTTTCTTGCTTATATTAGTTTTTGGAATTTTCTGCCATAGATGAACTTGGCTCACTTGGCTCTTGGTTTAATTGTTGGGTTGGTTTAGTCACGAGGGAACCCATGGTACAAACCTCAACCCTAGCTATATAAGTTAACTTCTTTCTATTCCTTTCCTCATTCTTTATTTCTACCTCTTTCTTTCATTTCTAGGCAAGTATACTTTGTATGACATAGAAAAACTATAGATTTTAATTCTTGCTTTTCTCTTATATTTTATTAGTCTAATATGTATATATTTTGATTCTAAGCACTTTTAATACTTGTAGTATTTGGTTTTGATGGGTGGAATTTAGAAGATCTACATTTTAAGTTAAGAGTTTTTATGGATTTCAAAAGTTTTTCTTGGTTTATATCTATTAAAACATGGTATTTTAGAATAACCATTTTTGTGGTTGATGGAGCACTTTATTTTGAGCATTTTGGCTTTTGGTTCACTTTATTCGGACTTAAAATGAACTTTTTATGGAGAAAATATTTTTTTGATTTTTAGAGTTGTCCGCCATGGCTGAACTTGCTGTCTGGAGAAGAAAACGTACTTATGCGGCCAGTACTATATGCGACAGAGAATGCTATTCTTCCTGAGTGCTATGTAGCCTGAGCTTTGTGCCATATATACCTTCCAGCATGCGTCCATCTTGTTGGATTCATGACTGATTATTACACAAAGTGTTCTAAATCTAAGTGCTTAAAAAAGTCCTAAGTGACAGAACTCCTTGTGTTTCACTTACTGAATGAATAAGAAATTTAGTAAGTCCAAGAGACATCTATGTGGCAAGCAGAGTATACGGTAAGCAGAGTAAGCGGCAAGCAGACTTATGTGACGTTGGCATTATGCACTAATTCTCTTTTGATGTATAACTTTGCTTCGTCCTTACACACTTTTCTATAATTTTTTCTTTTCTCTAACACATTTATGACTTGTCACATCCATCACTTCAGTTACTTCATGACACGCATTTAATGTACGTCACTCGGCACTTGTCCCAAGGAGTAGACTTTGCCTTGACCTATGCGACCTGACTCCTATATGGCATTGATCCCTATGCGGCACCGATCCCTATGGGGCATCGACCTCTTTGCTGCATTGACCTATGCAACATTGGTTCCATGTGTCCCTGGTTCTTATGTGGACCCATGTGCATATTTAATTTTTTAGCTTAGTTAGATGTTTTATTAGATTTTGTGATTCTATGCGTGTTATAAAAGATTGTAAATGCATTAAACTAAGTAACCTTGTGTTGTACCTGACTATATGCTTAACCCGACTATGAGTAAAAATAGAGTATGCTTCCAAGTGACTATGGCTACCTATGTGCCTAACTCAACCCATGTGTTGCTATGTGCTAGAACTCATATGATTTAAAAATAATTTGTGACTTGACTCGACTATTGGTATATGTGCTGATACAATTACTACATGTTATGTGTTCCTATGTGCTAACTGTTCCTACGTGATTATGTTACATATTTTACACTGAGGTATACCTACGTGCTATGCGACATGTGATATAATACAATTTCTTCAGCATGGACATGATAGTTGGTTAATAACCAAGCGTGACTAGGACTTGTGTTGATTGTTGCATCACGTTGGGGTAAATTCAAATTAAATAACCAAGTGACAAAGTGGATTCGTATTTAGCATGTTCGTACTGTGGTATGATATGTAAAGGGAATAACATGTGACCACACCATGTGATTCCAACTAACCATAGGGTTAATTAGGCAACTAAAATATGTAAAGCATTGGGAGAGACGGAATCCTGAGATCGTGCTTAACTAGCCACCCTCAATCGTATAGGGAGTGAAGTTTGCCCCCCATGGATATTGTACAAATCCATATTATTGGCTGGCAATATTCGGTTATTATATTGTACTATATATTCTATGCGATCATAGCACGGTGGCCTTCCGAGGGACCGGTGCATAATACTATGTGCCATGCGGTGATTCATGGCTCGGGTAGCACCTGCTGAACGTGGCTGGACCCGAGGATTTCTATTATATGCATAATATTTTTAGGATAACCCAGACTTCATCTAGTAAGCTATACAAGTAATTGGCAGATTATGTAACTGAACTTGGTTGTACATTATACCTTTTGTTAAATAGTTTAGGGACATAGACTATCATAGTGCGATGGTCTAACCCTTGTCCTTGTTTGGTTGTAGGGTTAGATTAATGTATCACGATAGGCTATGAACCAAAACTACGAGATAGGACACTATATATATATATATATATATATATATATATATATATATATATATATATATGGCTATGAACCAAAACTACGAGATAGGACACTATATATATATATATATATATGTGTGTGTGTGTGTGTATTTATTCTTCCTGGGATTTTTTTTCATTCGTGCTTCCTTTGTGGTACTTTTTATTTGGGGTCTAACCCCACTTATTTTGTATGGCCAGGTTTAGATCCAGTACCCGAGGATCAAACGTACTTCCCCCAGAATAATAATGCGCACCAGGTGGATGGCCGTTGAGGGACACGAGTGGGTTTCTTGATCTTAATGCACATTTTATCCTTTAAGGCATTTAGCCACCTGCACTTGTTAGTAGTAAATCTAAAATTTTAGTTTTCTTACATGATTGTTATTAATCAGTCTGTAGCTGATTATGATCATGTACTTTTGCTACTATGCCAGCTTATTATTTTATGTGGCTGATTTCTAGAATATTGTGGCAGGACATTTGGGACGTCTTACTTCCTTGTCATACATGTTCTATATTTACTATCCTTAATTGACTGATTGAGACATTATATGTTTATGGGACCCTAAGTGACTTTCTTGTAGTATGCACCCCATGTCATGTTACAACCGTGACCGTCGTACGATGTTCTATACCTTGTACGGGAGAGCTGGTCATGTCCATCTCCATATTTCGGTATTGGGGCATAACAAATAATAATCTAAATCTTTATTCAAATCACCATTGTTTTCATCATCAACCTCACTGTTTTCATCGTCAACTTTCTCTTCAATTTGGTTTAGAGAACTAGGACCAACATTAAAATCTTGGTTATTACAGAAAAGGTTGACTACTTTAAATAATAGTTGTGTTAATATTTGGTAATGATGGATTGATATAAATTTTAATACAATATGAACCTAAATTACTTTGAATAATAAAATTTTATGATTTTTCACTATCTAGTATTAAAAATGTATCTGTAAAAAACCATCTTATTTTATATTCATATTTGATAAAAAAACGATCGCTAATAATAATATGTAAACTAGCCAATGTGATATTATGATACATGGAATAAGATTAGTTGTACCTCCTTGGTAAGATAATCCATTTAGTACACCTCTATGGTAGAAAATTAACGTTAAAATTTTGATCCATTCTTACGAACTTCTGAACAGAATGTGGCTTAGAAAGAGATGTTGGAAAACAAATTTGGAAGTAGATTCAGAAAAATTGCTTTGGAAGAGATGTTGGGAAGCAATCCTTGAAGCAGAGTTTGGCTAGTTAAAAAATTAGCTTTTGTGTTGAATTGAATTCACTGTCTCATAATGTTTTAGAGTGGAGTAAAATTATGAATATGATGAAGGAAGGAATTATAAGAGAATATATAAAGATGTAAAAACTAACTGTTAAAAACTATATGTTAAAAAATTAGCTAGTGCAATAGCCTACACAATAACTTGACTTAGGCCTACAAACTATACACTTTATAATGATAGCTAGTTTCCAGAACCTAGTAACCTACATACAAAAATAAAATAAAACAAATACATATCCAAACAAAAAAATAACAATAATAAAGAGAAAATTTTAGTCCCCTGCTCCCCATATTGGGAGCATGGTTAAAGAATACTATCGGTATCGGTTGATCGGGACAGATTGAATCAAGATCCTTATCTCATTACGGATTGTCTTCTTCGGAATCAGGGTCCATATTCAGTGGATTGTGTCCCGATGAAGGACTCTATTTTAGAGTTATGAGGGACCCTTCCATTGCTTGGTTTTGTTGTTATTTTTGGTGATGCTTTTTCTGTTGATTTTATGATTGCATTTTCGTAAAAATAATTGATGGATTTTATTGCTTGTATTCTTCGAACTTTGTATTCATATCAAATTTTGGGAGAAAGAGAATAAAATCTATGAATCCTTTGTTGGTGCAAATGCAGGTGACCGTGTAGGCGACGCTCGAGCAGAATGTTAAAGACCTATCTTTTAGCAATTCATGAACTAGTGAGTAGCTTTGGTGTTGGTTTATAGCGAAAATAAATCCAAGAAATCAGAGACCACCTCAGAGAAAATTCACAACCACAAAAATAATGATTTATTTGGTTTGGCCAAAATTCCTACTTCCACGGACGAGAGTGATTCAGTTCCAGTATGAAAAAGAAAAGGAATTACAATTTCTCTCTCAATAATTCTCTTATTACACTCAAGAACTCTCTACAAAAAACTCTCTTAAAACTTTTGTGTTGAACTTATTCAACAACTTTGCAATTGAGATATCTCAAACAGAAATCTTTGGCACCTTTATATAGCATATCATGTGTTTATACATGAAAATCTAATATTAGGTAGGCTTAGAAATCCAATATTATGTAGGCTTAGGAATCCAATATTATTCTTCAAAGATATAGTCAAAGGTCAAAGTCAATCTTCTTCAAAGATATGGTCAAATATAAATATTTTGCTTCATATCTCCACCTCGGTAAGATTTTGCCATAAAATCTAGCCGACACACTTCTCTACCGTACAGCTCACCAAATCAAACAATCGTTAATTCCGTCCCGAAGGGCTCCCAAGCAATAGGAAGTACTTGGAGAAAGTCCAAGCAATGTTGGAACTTTGTTCCAGGAACTACCTTAGTCAACATATCAAGGGGGTTATCCTTAGTATGCACATTTTCAAGTACAATATCTGTCTTCTATAACATCTCGTATGAAGTGGTAGTTGTTCGCCATTATAGGTGATTTTAGGTACACTTTCGTTAAATAACAAACAAACAAAGAAGTCCTAAGCAGATGTGTCACTACCACATTTCTAGAATAAAGATATTTTCATCGTTTTACATTATTCATATATTGTGCATATTATTTATTTATATATAGTGATTAATATTTATTGGTTAGTTGATTTGACAATTTATTTGATTTGACACTAGTGGACATAACATGATATATTGGACCAATAGTTAGACTAGCCCTTTAGACTCTTTTAAATCAATTCCTCTTTCATTAATTAGAAGTTAATTAAACCTTCATTCAGATTAGAATCTTCATTAATTAAAATCCTCTTCATGTCAACCCAATAGGGGTAGATGGGCCATTTTGTATTCCTTGGAGATGGGGGCACACATGGCCGACCCTAATTATAGGGAAGGAGATTCTCTCTCCTCTTAATTCTTTATCCAAAATATTTCCTAATTAGTATTTTTTTCCCAAATAGCTTCGTCCCTCCACTAAATTCTACCAAACCACTCTCAATCCCTTCTATATCCATCATTTAAGAAGCACTAGGAGCTTGGTTTGTGTCACGCCCCAGTACCAAACTACACGGGACCAGGCCACGTGGCAATAGCCAGCTGTCATGTCTCCGAGGATATTCCAATTTAATGGATCCTGACGAAGAGTGCTACGCTGTCCTAAATACTAACATGTCCCATATAAGTCAACAATAAGTAATCTAATCTCATCCACAAATAAACAGCAAGAATGTACTAATAATAACTGCTGGAAGATAAACGCCAGTCCCAAAATATCATAGTACAATCAAGAATGTCAGATGGGAACAAACCCACTACTATGACAGAAATAAATATACTGAAATGATAGATAAAAGAGTAATGACTAGGGCATCGGCTGACTAGATAATGATGCTCCCAATCCTAGGCAAAAGGCCTACCAAGTGATCATGGGAACTCTGACGGTAGCACCTCTAGCTCCTCCGCTGTAGCGTACCTCGTCTCCTATCCTGGGCCGTACACTGTGGGGTAATATGCCTCGTCCAAATCTGGAAAGGTACCAGGTCTTCAGAGGGACGTAACATGATACATAGAAGCATGCCATATATAAATACTGAATAAAATAAATACAATAAGGGTGTGCTAACCATCTAAGTGAATGCAATGTGAGGGCAACATTGGTACGTATGAGTAGGTGTAGGTATAACGTCAATACCGCTCTGAAGAACGTGGAAGCTGCATAGTATATATATAACGTCCATAGTACTCCGAAGAACGTGGAATCTGCATAGAATATAACGTACATAGCGCTCCGAAGAAGGTGGAATCTGCATAAAAGGAGTCATTGGATCCGTGGTTCCCCTGGATACTACGGATTCTAATGGGTGTATCCTATACGCCTACTAGTTGTCCTCCCCGCCCATTGTAGATACACAAATCGAATACTCGACGTGCATACCACGTGTCTATATGCCAGTCTCTATGAATAAAAAAACCCTGAGTTACGTACTAACCGTGATGCATGTCACACGCACTGATAGCTAGTCGAGCATGCGCATCCCAATATGAATATGTCACCATGAACGTGTAAGAGTGTCAGGTCCCAGAACGGAGTACCCTCCAACAGGGTGAGTCTGCTACGGACTAGGTCATGTATACTAATCATCGACGTATCTGTCGACTGCACCCGAGTCAATCTCGGACACGAACAGTCATATGAAATAAAGCAACAAAAATCATACAATATATGCATAGTTTAAATTAGACAGTAATTATGGCAAGGTATCTTGCCTGAGTCCTCAAGCTGTGAATGCCAATAGCCTGCTCCTGCGGTGTCTCCTGGCTGATCCAAAGATCCTAAATACACCAATATAATATAGTAATCTATCATCAGACACTAAGTAATATAGACACTACGTTGATCTACGGTACTGACACAAGGATCACGTCGGTCGAATACAGAGTCGCGAGTGCATGTAGCTAAGATACACGCGTGCCCTGTCTTCAGTCACCATGTATTCTCGTGGCAGTAAAATACTAAGGTCATAAGTCACCAACTAATTATGTTTAGTATAATTAATGGTCCTTATCATCCATATTAAGCATGCTTGTCGATGTCCAGGTTTTATTGATGAATTTCAAGTCTCTAATAACAGGTTTTTTGATTAAGAAAATGGTTAGTCATTAAACCAATTCTAAATCTTGCTAAACGACATACCATCATATACTTAGTTAGGGTTAACTGAGTTTGTGTCCAATACTACAAGTCTCGACACGTCAACACAACGATCATATGTGAACACGATACAAGGAGGGAAGAGTCAGGTGTTTACCTAGTTGACAGGACGAGGGTCTCCTTGCTGGCTGGTCGTCTTCCGGCGAGTGGTGGGCTCCGGCGTCGGCCGGCGGCAAGACAGCAGCGGCTGTGGCAACACTACAGTAGTCGCAGCAGCAACAGCGGCGATCTGCAGCGGCGGGGGCGACTGAGGGCGCTGCGGAGGTGACTGATCGGTCGTGGGGGAAGGTCGGGTTTGGCCTGGAAGTGGTGGTGGGCGATGATTGTGGTGGTGGGGGCGCTCGGGGCAGCGGCTAAGGGATCGGGGAGATGGAGTTTCGGTTAATGGCGAAGGAATGGTTGAAGGTGGTGGTTCTGTCGGCTGACAGTGGCGGTCCGGCTGTGTGCAGGGCGGTCCGGCGGCAAGGTGGCTGGTCGTTGGTAGAGGGAGGGGTAGTTCGGTAAAAGAGGGGTCGGCTAGGGTTAGGGGTGGAGGATGAATAGTAATTTTTAGTATTTTTAATGATAGGAAGTATGTGTATTTATAAGGAGGATTTGATAGGCTGGCCTCGGGACTTGGGCCGGTCTGAACCTCGTTGGGGTGGGGTTGGTCCATGTGAAAGAGTGCATTTGGCTTAGTTAAGTTCTGTTTAGGGTAAAATTGGCCTCCAAAAATTAATTAGATTAATAATTAGCTGTGCAAGGCAAAAATTAATGAATATTGCGTAGCTAAGGTTATACCATGGTCAGAGGGGTACATATAATTGTCTCACATAATTCTAATTAAATTCTAAATAATTCCTACTCTCCTGATTTAATTCTGTTAAACCCTAAATTGGTTGAAGGGGTTTACAATCTACCCTCCTTAGAGCATTTCGTCCTCGAAATTAAAACATACGCATAGCAAGAATTACTGACTGAATTAAAAATGCTAAAATGTACCTAGTCCTTCGAAGAGATGAGGGTAGCGTTGTCGAATATCCTCCTTGTGTTCCCAGGTGACTCGCCTATTGCATGATGTCTCCATGCGACAAGAACTAGGGGAATAGTATGACCTCGCAGTACCTTCTCACTTCTGTCCAGGATCTCAACAGGCTCCTCTTGGTAGGATAAACTCGGGCCGACCGTGATCTCGGAATGGTCAAGTATATGACTCGGATCTGCTATGTACCTTCTCAGCTGAGATACATGGAAGACGTTATGGACTCCTTTCAAAGTCCGCGGTAAGGCTAATCTGTAAGCAACCTCTCTGACGCGTTCTAACACATCAAATGGTCGTATGTACCTCGGACTCAGCTTTTCTCTGCCTCTGAATCTGATAGTCCCTCGAGTAGGTGAGGTATTTAGGAATACGTATTCTCCAACCTGG
Organism: Iris macrosiphon; assembly: GCA_036927795.1. NCBI lineage: Eukaryota > Viridiplantae > Streptophyta > Magnoliopsida > Asparagales > Iridaceae > Iris > Iris macrosiphon. The sequence continues at coordinate 60,989,510 of JAYESA010000003.1, read as the reverse complement.
AACTCTATGGGTCATCGATGTGCATTCGCCCAATGCTTCTGCCTGTCCTGTGCTGCTCGTAGGTATCCTTGGATCTTCTTCACCTTCTCCACTGTACGAACAACCAACTCTGGCCCAAGGATCTGTCTCTCTCCTATATCACTTCAACATACTGGGGAACGATATTTCCTTCTATACAACGCTTTATAGGGAGCCATCTGAATGCTCGCTTGATAGCAGTTCTTGTAGAAAAACTCGACCAAATACAAATAGTCCTCCTATTATCCTCCGAAGTCAAGCATGCACGCTCTTAACATGTCTTCCAATGTCTGAATGGTGCACTCCGACTAGCTATTTGTTTGTGGGTGATACGCTATGCTAAACTTCAGGCGTGTACCGAGACTCTCTTGCATACTCCGCCAAAAGTAAAACGTAAACCTCGTATCCCTATCAGACATGATACTAACTGGTACTCCATGTAGTCGCACAATCTCTCTCATGTACATGTTTGCTAAGATTTTTGTCGATTGCCCAACTCTGAAGGGTAAAAAGTGTGCGAACTTGGTGAGTCTATCCACGATTACCCATACTGCATTGCAACCACTAGGACTCCTCGGAAAGCCCGTAACAAAGTCCATAGTGATATGCTCTCATTTCCACTCCGGTATGGGGAGCGGTTGAAGCAATCCGGCAGATCTTTAATGCTCAACCTTGACTTGCTGACACACCAGGCACTTGGCCACAAAGCGTGCTCTCTCTCTCTTCATTCTATGCCACAAATAGTACTGTCTCAAGTATCTGTACATCTTCGTGCCTCCTGGATGAATAGAGTAGGTTGTACTGTGTGCTTCTGTCATCAATCCCTGTCGAAGCTCTCCATTTGGGACATAGAGGCGATCTCCACATCTCAAATTTCTGTCTTCATGTATACGCAGTCCTGTCTGTATACCAGCCTCTGTCCTCTGCCTAAGTCTCTAGATTCTGGCGTCTGTCGGCAAAGCAGTCTTGATCCTCTCCACTAATGTCGATTACAACTGAAAACTCGACAACTATCTGTCTACTCTGGCATAACGACTTCTATACCCATCTTCTCTAGATCTCTCAACATATATTGTTGGGTAGTCAAGAAGAATGCCATAGGTCTTCTGCTTAATGCGTCAGCTACTACGTTAGCCTTTTCTGGGTGGTATTGCAGCTCAATCTCGAAGTCTGTCATCACCTCGAGCCAACGTCTCTGCCTCTGGTTAAGGTCCTTCTGGGTGTAGACGTACTTTAGGCTTTTGTGATCAGTGAATATCTTTACTCTTTAACCATATAGGTAGTGTCTCCAAAGTTTCAGGGCAAAGATCACTACTGCAAACTCCAAGTCGTGGGTGGGATAGTTCTTCTCATGGGTTCTCAACTGTCTAGAAGAATAGGCTACAACCTTCCCGTGCTACATCAAGACACATCATAATCCTTTCCCGGATGCATCGCTATAGATCATGAATCCTCCGGGTCCAGACGGTATGGTTAAAATAGGTGCTGTAGTAAAACGCTTCTTTAGCTCATCAAATGCTTTCTGACACTCCTCTGTCCAAGTGAACTCCTGCTCCTTACAGGTCAGGCGGGTCATCGGCTGTGCAATCTTCGTGAAGTTCTCCACGAACCGCCGGTAATATCCGGCAAATCCTAGGAAACTCCTCACCTCTGAGACATTGGTAGGGGTTGGCCATGTCTCTACTGATAAAATCTTCGTCGGATCTACTAAAATACCTTCTCCCGAGATGACGTATCCAAGAAAAGCGACATGATCTAGGAGAAACTCGTACTTGCTCAGCTTGGCATAAAGCCTCTCTCTCCTCAGCGTCTCTAACACTAGTCTCAGATCCTCTTCGTGCTCCTCGTGGCTCTTTGAATACACCAAGATGTCGTCGATAAAGACTACCATGAACCGGTCTAAGTATTGGTGGAATACTCTGTTTATCAAGTTCATAAATACAGCAGGCGTATTCGTCAGTCCAAAAGGCATCACTAAGAACTCGTAGTGACCATAACGAGTCCTGAGTACTGTCTTTTGAATGTCTTCTCTTCGCACCTTTACTTGATGATAACCCGATCTCAAGTCGATCTTTGTGAACACCACTGCTCTTGTCAGCTGGTCGAATAAATTATCAATCTGCGGCGGGGGTACTTGTTTTTTATGGTCAAAGCATTAAGGGCTCTGTAATCAATGTACATACCTACTGTTCCATCTTTCTTAAGTACAAACAATACTGGTGCTCCCCAGGGTGATGCACTAGGACGGATAAACCCCTTGCTCTGCAACTCCTCTAATTGTAGCTTCAGCTCATCTAACTCTTTTTTCGCCAATCGGTATATATTAGAAGATACAGGTGCTGCTCCGGGCACTAGCTCAATAGTGAACTCCACATCTCTATCTGGCGGTAAGCCTGGCAATTCTTCAGGAAAAATATCCTCAAATTCTATAACTATTGGTGGGGTACCATCTCCATAGCTATGTAAGCTCAAGCTATCTATCATACTCCTTGTTCGACGGTCCCTCGCATGTACTCGAACTCTGGTTGATCTGGCGGTCTAAAAGTGACGCTACCCTTTCGGCAGTTCAATACAATATTATACTGGCTTAACCAGTCCATGCCTAACACAACATCAAAGTATGGCATGGGCAATACCAAGAATCGTGCTCTCATCTCTCTGCCACATACGACTACCGAGCACGTTCTGATAGTGTTGGTAACTGGCACGATACCTCCTCCGGTAAGAATCTTCCAACTCTTAGGTAAGGGGGAGGTAGCTACTCTATGCATTGCTACAAATCTACTAGATATAAATGATAACGTAGCTCCAGAATTAAATAATGCAGTTACAGGTAATGATGCAACAAAAATGGTACCTGTGATAGCTTCCCCTTCTATTTCTTCCTCAGTAGCTGCTAATACAAAGGCCTGTCCGTGCCTCTGCCCTCCGGTCTGCGGTCGAGCTCGGTCAAACTGTACCTCCTGTGAGGCCAAGGGTGGTCCCCTCTGAAATTCTCCGGGTGCTGGTGGTCGTTGGCCTCTTGGTGGGGGTAGTGTCCTCGGAGCTAGTGCTGCTGGTCTCTGGCCGGTCTGCGATGCTATGTCTCTGTGTTGTAGGCAGTCTCGGGCGTGGTGTTGGCCTGATCCATAAATCATGCATGTTTCCAGTCTCTTCCAGCAGTCATTTTGGAAGGGTCCTACCTTACCACAGTAGTGGCAATTCGAAAGCTCCTTCTTCTGGTACGGTGCAACCCTCTGCTGCATCTGTATTCCGGGACGACGGATCGGTCCTCCTGCTCCAGGCTGGGCTCTGGCTGGTGGGGTCGTGCTGGAACGTCTAGCTCCTCTGACGTTAGCCTCCTGGATCCTCGCCTCTGCAAGAATCTCCTCATAAGAGATCCTCACCTGTGTGGTGGTATACTGTAGCTCGAAAGTAAGGCCGTGATGGAATCTTTGGGCCTTCTCTAACTCTTTGGGTATCATGGGCGGCACCAAATCTGCTAAGACGACTGAACTCTGCGTCGTATGCATCAATAGTCATGTTCCCTTGTTCTAGATGTAGAAACTGGGAGTATAGGGCATTTCTGACTGTGGCCAAAAAATACTTTATATTGAAGTACTCTAGGAACTGTTCCCAAGTCTCATTCTTGCCTACACTGCGCTCAATAGAATCCCACCAGTGATGTGCGTTGCCTTTTAGTTGGGCCCTCTCTGCGGTCATCCAAAGGTCCGGATATAGTTGTGAAGCCTCTAGTAGCATCTCCGTGTTGGCAACCCAGTCGGAGATTTGTTCTACAGTCTCATTTCCCAAGAAGGTATCTGGTCCCATCTGTCGGAACCATCTTACAGTGCCACCTGTCTGGGCTGGTGCAGGTGCTGGCACTGGTGTTGTGACAAGTGTCCTTTCTAGTACAGCCATCAAACTCTGTCTCAACGTCTCTGTCTGATGCCACTGTGCTTGTATCATAGTCTTGAAAAACTGAAGCATATGTGGTTGTCCATCTGATTGTGTCATCTGGGGTGGATAAGGTGGAGGTGGTGGTAATGGAATCTTCGGCTGTGTAGTAGGGGTCTCTTCAGATGTCGGCCTCTCAGTTTACGGCATCGGTGTGGCTCCTGAAGTCTGTCCCTCAAAAGGCTGCATAGGAATCGTCTGGGAATTCTGTCCCTCGAGCTGCGGTGTAGGATCGCCCTGTGAAGTCTCGTGCCATTGTATCAGCGGGGTCTGTAGCGGTAGTTGCCCTTGGGGTACCTCCTCCCTTTGGGTGGTGTTGTCTGGCACCGCGGCACTGGGTGCTCCTCGTGTACTACACAAATTCATCTGGCTGCAACAGATAGGACTTCATAAAAAAAGAGTACGAAATCAAGTAAACAGGATGCAGATAGTTAGAAGCAATACGAAGGAAGTTCAAAAATGAAATCAAGGTGGATGAGTCATAGAAATTTTTATCCTATTGTAGGCTCGCTGGGCATGTTACCATACAACAAGCAAAATGTTGACCTGGATGGGCCACCACTAAAACCATGTCACGCCCCAGTCCCAAAATATACGGGACCAGGCCATGTGGCAATAGCCAACTGTCACATCTTTGAGGATATCCCAATTTAATGGATCCTGGCGAAGAGTGCTACGCTGTCCTAAATACTAACATGTCCCATATAAGTCAACAATAGTTAATCTAATCTCATCCACAAATAAATAGCAAGAATGTACTAATAATAACTGTTGAAAGATAAACGCCAGTCTCAAAATATCATAGTACAACCAAGAATGTCAGATGGGAACAAACCCACTACTATGACGGAATAAATGTACTAAAATAATAGATAAAAGAGTAATGACTGGGGCATCGGCTGACTAGATAATAATGCTCCTAATTCTAGGCAGAAGGCCTACCAAGTGAGCACGGAAACTCTGACAGTAGCACCTCTAGCTCCTCCGCTGTAGTGTACCTCGTCTCCTGTCCTAGGCCGTACACTGTAGGGTAATATGCCTCTTCCAAATCTAGAAAGGTACCAGATCCTCAGTGGGACGTAACAAGATACATAGAAGCATGCCATATATAAATACTGAATAAAATAAATATAATAAGGGTGTGCTAACCATCTAAGTGAATGCAATATGAGGACAACATTGGTACGTATGAGTAGGTGTAGGTATAACGTCCATACCGCTCCGAAGAACATGGAAGCTGCATAGTATATATATAACGTCCATAGCACTCCGAAGAATGTAGAATCTGCATAGAATATAATGTCCATAGCGCTCCAAAGAACGTGGAATCTTCATAAATGGAGTCATTGGATCCGTGGTTCCCCTGGATACTACGGATTCCAATGGGTGTATCCCATACGCCTACTAGTTGTCCTCCCCGCCCAATGTAGATACACAAATCGAATACTCTACATGCATACCACGTGTCTATATGCCAGTCTCTATGAACAAAAATAACCCTGAGTTACGTACTAACCGTGATGCATGTCATACGAACTGATAGCTAGTCGAGTACGCAGACCCGCATCCCAATATAAATATGTCACCGTAAATGTGTAAGAGTGACAGGTCCCAGAAGATAACGGAGTATCCTCCAACGGGGTGAGTCTGCTACGGACTAGGTCAAGTATACTAATCATCGACGTATCCATCGACTGCACCCGAGTCAATCTCGGATGCGCACAGTCATATGAAATAAAGTAACAAGAATCATACAACATATGCATAATTTAAATTAGACAGTAATTATGGCATGGTATCTTGCCTGAGTCCTCAAGCTGTGAATGCCAATAGCCTTCTCCTGCGATGTCTCCTGGCTGATCCAAAGATCCTAAACACACCAATATAATATAACATTTCATCATCAGACACTAAGTAATATATACACTACGTTGATCTGCGGTACTGACGCAAGGATCACATCGGTCGAATACAGAGTCGCGGGTGCATGTAGCTAAGATACACGTGTGACCTGTCTTCAGTCATCGTGTATTCCTGTGACAATAAAATACTAAGGTCATAAGTCACCAAATAATTATGTTTAGTATAATTAATGGTCCTTATCATCCATATTAAGCATGCTTGTCAATGTCCAGGTTTTATTGATGAATTTCAAGTCTCTAACAACAGGTTTTATAATTAAGGAAATGGTTAGTCATTAAACCAATTCTAAATCTTGCTAAACGATATACCATCATATACTTAGTTAGGGTTAACTGAGTTTGTGTCCAACACTACAAGTCTCGACACGTCGACACAACGATTATATGTGAACACGATATAAGGAGGGAAGAGTCTGGTGTTTACCTAGTTGACAGGACGACGGTCTTCTTGTTGACGGGTCATCCTCCGACGGCAAGGTGGCTGGTCGTTGGTAGAGGGAGGGGTAGTTCGGTGAAAGAGGGGTCGGCTAGGGTTGGGGGTGGAGGATGAATAGTAATTTTTAAGGTTTTTAATGATAGGTAGCATGTGTATTTATAAAGGGGATTTGATGGGCTGGCCTCGGGACTTGGGCCGGTCTGAACCTTGTTGGGGTAGGGCTGGTCTATGTGAAAGAGTGCATGTGGCTTAGTTAAGTTCTGTTTAGGATGAAATTAGCCTCCAAAAATTAATTAGATTAATAATTAGCTGCTTAAGGCAAAAATTAATGAACATTGCGTAGCTAAGATTACACCATGGTCAGAGGGGTACATATAATTGTCTCACATAATTCTAATTAAATTCTAAATAATTACTAGTTTCCTGATTTAATTCTGTTAAACCCTAAATTGGTTGAGGGGGTTTACATTTTGCAAGGAGCATTGGATAAGGAGTTTGGCTAAGAGCTTGTGTCCAAATTGTGTCTTATCAAGATTTTATTGGGAATCAATCTCCCAATAGGTAAGTTCTAAAATCTCTCACTAATTAGATTCTAATTATTATATTTGAGCATTAAGAACCCACCCATGTATTATGGCTACCCATAGAAAGAAGAACTAGGTTCATATGACCCATATTGTGACTTCAACATTGAGTTTTGTGCTCAAATTAGGGGAAATCCGAGATTGGAGCACCAAGTGTGTGTCATTGAGTGAAATAGGTTTAATTTGACCTAATTTAATATTTTAGGGGTAGATATTTGTCCACAATTAGATACGAGTTGGGCGTATCGTGATACGTTGTGATACGTCATGATACAATTTGGTAAATTGGGGGTTTTGTGCATGTTAGTATAATTTTCCTCTATTCTTTATTACAATTAGTCACTATATATATATATATATATATATATATATATATATATATATATATATATATATATATATATATAGTATTAGTTGAGTATTGAGGAATTTGGCATGTTGAATGATAGTGTATCATCACATTATGTGTAGTACCTTGATTTGTGCACTCAAAGTATTTGAGAATTGGCTACTAGATTGTTACCTATTTATATATTCATATGATAGTATATATATATATATATATATATATATATATGTGTGTGTGTGTGTGTGTGTGTGTGTGTGTGTACATAGTGAATAATATATATTAGTACCTTGATATATGAATTCCTTAGTTGACTGGGGTTCTAGGTTCAGCAAGTTGGGATGAGCTATGGCTAGTTGTAGTGTTAGTTTAGTGGTGGGTGTTATGTTATTTGTCTATGGTATTGTATCTCGTTGTTGGAAGTATACCATTGGAGAGTATTTGAAGTAATGCCAGTCTGTGTATAAAGGAAAAGGGGAAAGGGGTGCCTGTGTTGGATAGGGTGAGGCTTGGGTTCCAACTATGATGCTAGAATGTTACATTTGGGATATCACTCCACCGTTAGCACACAATAATTGGACACTGATACCTGGTATCAAGTGAAACAGCAACATCAGATCAGTAGGGTATCAGGTATCTTGTGTTAGTGTTAAATCATCAAGTGTTAATAGGTGTTCAGGTTAGAGTCTCAATTGCAGTTGGAATGTCAGAGGTTGAGGTATGTCCAGACCTGGGTAGGTGCACATGCTTGGGGATGTGACTTTGCGTTAGTGAGGTGAGTGTGAGTTATAGTGAGGCAAGTATAATAGGCATCTGTGCATATATGCCAGGTTGGGAAAAATATTAGGCAAGTGTGTTACTACAGGTCGGCTTGAGTGTCAAGTCCAAGGGAGAGGATCAAAGGGTTGGCATTTCTGGACTAATACAAAGGTATCAGTCATGAATGAGTATCAGTAGGAGTTAGCAAGTGCAATGAAGGTTAAGGCTCGGGTTATTGAAGCTTGAGTACTATAGGGGTAACATAATAAAGGGTTGTGCAGTGCACTTCATGCACAATTACAGCAATAACAAGTATCTTGTATGGTGCACTGGGTTATAGCAAGGTGGACGTGGCCTATGGCAGACCATGGAAGACCATGACAGCAACACATGAGGGATTCTTGAGTATTAGGTAAGTAGAAATAGTATTAGTAAGATAAAATGGCATTAGAATTGTCATCAAGAGCAGAAGCAAGCAATGGAAGAGAGGCTGCAGTAGCAATAGTAAGGTGGAGTGTGCAGTTGTGGATGTAAGGGATACTCAGTGTGTGAGTGTATAAATGGTGTTAGTGTTGGTGTACATTAGAAGTTTAGTACCAGTGAGTTTATGCGAGTAGGAGTATTTATTCGAGTATAGGACTGTAATTGCACAGGTAGTTGGGGGTTTGTGCAGTGTGTAGGGGATGAGCTCATGGAGTTTGATGAAATATAAGTTTGGGGAAGTAAGGAGCAGCAGAAGTAATGGGCTTACCTACAGCAAGAAACTGTTAGCAGATAGAAAATAATATACCAGCAGCAACAGGATATATCAGTCATTGAGCAATCTTGGTATTCAGATTCAATAGGGTTGACTGCATCTAGTTAGGGTCTTGAGCATGGCCTTTATTAATCAAAGTGAACTCGTGGGGAGTTAGAGTAGGCTTTGAGTGCTGGGTATAAGGAGTGATCAGTGAGGTATATTGGAGTATCAGTCTTTAAGATAACGTATTAGATATTAGACTATGGATTATAATATTGGGGGTTGTGATACTTTGTTGCATGAGTTCCAAGTACCAGAAACAATGAGACTTTAAGTTGGCATGTGGTGTCAAGATGCAAAGTAATATGATCTTGGGTGGAACACACAGGTAAGTGGCAAGTATAGGGTGCACTGGGAATGGTTGAGGTATATCCATATGAGGTACTAAAGTGTGCACCCATGGAGGAGTGTCTGTGCATGTATAGTACAGGTACAAATTTATGTTCCTAGAGGCATAGAGTATCTGTTAAGTTGAAGTTGGTTTTGGGTATCAGTTAATAATCAGTATAAGTCTAAGGTTATGGGTTAGAGTATTAGTAAGGTAAGTGTTATATAGTTAAAGTATTAACTTGGTATTATATATATATATATATATATATATATATATATATAGAGAGAGAGAGAGAGAGAGAGAGAATAAGGGAGGTGAGATGGCACCTCACCCTAAAAACAAAGGTGGCGGTGACGTGGCACAATCTCAACCACACAAACGAGGGGAGGGGGTTAAGTGCAAATTGCCAATTATGAAATGTGTGGTTGAGATTGTGCCACGTCACCGCCACCCTTGTTTTTAGAGTGAGGTGCTATCTCACCTCCCTTATCCTCTATATATATATATATATATATATATATATATATATATATATATATATATATATATATATATATTAATAATATCTAGTAAATTAATATTAGCCAAGTATTAGTGGTACTAACTAGTATAAAACTAAAGTTGACTAGATTGACCTAGAAAACCTAGAGTAGCAAGGTATTGACCTAGTTAACCTAGTATGTATCTAGAAGTGGCCTAGAAATATCACAACAAGCTAGTTAAACATGATTTCCATCTCATATTACCGTTTAACATTTATATTCCATATTTAGGACTCTTGGACTCCAGTTGAGCATTGTTCATTATTTCTACATCGGATTTCAGGCGAGTACATTCTTTGACAGTTTTTATTATTTTGATGATTACTATGATTCATGTTTTATAGTGTTGTACTTGATTCCTTATACGATATTATATAGATTAGTATATTCTGGATTCTGTTATGAGATGTTATTTCCCTGTGGACCCTGTACATGTCGTGTGATTCCAGTACATGTATAAATACCGATTCATGAGCGGGTTGGCCCCATACTCTATAAATCCTGTGTCGTAATATTTTATGGTTGGATCTACTATACTAATCGGGGAACGAGAGAAGTATTAGTGCATAGCTTACCCTCACCACACGCAGGGTGTAGCCTGATCTTATTACTTGTGCATAGCTCCCCATATATGATTGGCCTAATCCCCTTACTTGTACTTATGCATAGTCAATCATACGTGATGGACCTTATCCCTTACCCATACTTGTGCATAACCAATCATATTTGGTAGAGCCTAATCTTGTCCCAAGCCGATCACATAACAAACTAATATTTCAACCACTTAGCTAGTTTACATTGTTATTCTATTCCAGCTTGTGCTTGATGAGACTGATATTCACCTGCTTACTTATTGCTTAATATTTCCATGTGAGATAATATATATTTTATCTGCTATCTTATATTACTAGTATTATATTTCTATCATGTATATTCATTACTCACTGTTTTATAGTTTTTATCATTTTAATCAAAATTATTGTTAGTTTATATGCATCGCTCCAATTCTGACTGGATAACATTTTTCAGTATTGATTTGGATAGCCGGTGTCCAACTTACCATGGACTCAGAGAGTTTCAGGAGAGCCAGTCCCCATAGAGGAGACACAGTTGGTAGTGACATAGCTAGTTTAGTATTTTTATATTGGACTATATTTGTTTTCAGCTTTGAGACAGTGATATATTATTTTTTAGACTTATATTATTTTTGGGTATGGCTAGACTCTTAGACTTATTGATGGAGAATTGAGATGTATATTTCTAGACTTCTATTGGATTCTTTTATATCATATTCGTGCATTATTTCTCCTTTATAGATTTTTGTGATTGAGTATTCATATTAATATTGAGATAACATCATATATTGTGAATCATTATTATTAGATAGTATAGTAGACCTAGACAGTATTATACCACCGATGTTGCGGCGTATGCTGGACGTACCAACATACTTGTGTCCCTACATCGTGTGTGGGTCGTGACCCATGTTTGTGGTGGCCCACACTGGCCGAGCTTCAAAAATAATACGATGTCGTGGTAGTGCTTTGGCTTAGACGTACTACTACGAGCCTACAATAAGATATAGGATTTGTATGATACTAGGACGAGATTATACTTAATCACAAACTAGGAAACTTTTACTCTTATTTGATTCTCGAATATTTTATTCTTTATGTAACTTTGAATTCTTATCTCCTTGGAACTCATTATCTGCTCATTTATATCTTCAAAAATAACTACTTTCAATATGACGGAAGAGGATACAATTAAGAAGATTGCATGGTAGGAGCCACATCGGATGTGGTCATATTATAAATTTTGATTTGAAGGTTATGGATCTAGTTAAAAACATAAGTAAAGTAATTTAGACATTTTAGAGTTTGATGATGGATTACGAGAATCATATTGGTGTATCTTTCAAAATCAGTTAATTTTTAGGAGGATTGAGCAGATATTCTAGAACAATATTCTCTACCAGCTATTCTGTCTTTTCGTTGACACCGTTCATGCCTTAATTCATACTAGGTTTATTAAAATATCTTGCCATACCAGTTTGACTATAATATTGTCTATCCTATTTGTGCCATCCTTCTTAGGATATTTTATGGGGTAATTCATAGGTGGAGCTCTTGATAGAGACTGTAAGGTCTATAAAAAGTGGAGATCTTAAAAGGGTATAAAAGGTAATAAAGAAATATTTTACATGGAAACGAATGCATGAACACTGTAGATAGAACTTTATAGGTCAGAAGTATTGGAAGGATATAACTCTGAAGAAAAACTGAATGAGATCACTAGTAATTTTATCAGAATAAATAATATTAGGAATCGAAACATCAATGTAAAAAAAAAACTTAAAAGCGTATAATTAAGTTAAAGTAATACAGGATGTAAAATAAGGACTTGTGATTGAAGAAAGATGATGTTGATCGTTAAGATGTCACACCCTGATCTTCCGCAGGTAATTGGCCGTCCCCGTTGGGCATGAATCACCATGCCAGCGCTCCCACGGGACGATCTTTTCCATCTGGATGTGATGTCATATGATCATAAGCTGCGCCCATGAAAGGCCATGATCTGAGTAGGACGTAAAATGACTAAGCCACAGAGTCGCACAGATATTTCCAATGCTGCAAAATAAGAAACGAACAAGTGATTGGTAACAAGCTCACAGTGTCGTCAATAGAGAAAGCATTGAATAACATAAGTATGGAAGTAAAATAAGCTCTTTATTGATATTCCATAAGTATTACAAGCGGTGCTAGGCCAAGATTACAAGTCGCTCAAGTCCTCTATCTTGAAATAATAAAAGCATTCCAAGTGGCTATATTTATGGAATGATATATATATGATGTTCCAACATTATGTATTGTATGTGCGCTTCAGCTCCGGACGCAATGCTCTAGAGCGAACTCAATGCCTTAGCTTACGAGAAGGGATTTTTGCACCGAACGAGGTTCTCCCATAACCTGCAAATAATCTAGTGGGTTATCAGTACATGAATGCAATGGTGGGGAGGCTTCTCGCACGCTCGATAAATTCAAACACGTTATATAGGTTCCGTGCACCACTTATTAATTTATCTTTCTAGTCTTTCCTTACGATCAATTTTATGGCATAATGTACATGCCTACTCATGTGGAAGTGGGCCGTGCGATATAAAAGTAACACGACGAGACTTACCAACTTACCATTCTTCCTTTCCTATCATAGACAACCAAGTTAAACCAAGAACGAATGTATAAATATAAAATCCAAGTAAAATTATATAAGCAAACACGAGTGTCGTGAGCGAGGTTCTATTTCAGGTGCATGAGTTACACAGATTATCCAGAAGTATTGCAGAAGATGTTTAATTATTTAAATATGTAGAAGTATGTTATACTCATACCCGTTCAGGTGATTCAGATTCTAGATACGATGTAATGACTCACACGCGAATTGCATCTAGGCGAGGAAGACTTATCTATATAAATAGGTCACTGGCATGATGCCAAAGAGGACGGTATAGTCTCAGGGCAGAATAGTGTGAAAGTAGGAACATGGGGCGTTGCACACATCTTGTCCGACGTAGGCGACTACAGTCAGGAGGTTCCGACAGATTGGATCGGTTTTGGTGCCCCGGAGACTGTCCGCGGAACGAGATCCAAAAATCTCCCTTGTGTACCAAGTTGTCCGTGACCATGCAAGTCTCGAATCTTTCGGGCCTCTGGTCAGGTACAGGAACAAGTCAGGATATATATCAGGTACATGTTCGACTCAGGATCTTATCAGGTACAGGTTCAAGTTCAAGGCAGGATTGTTCAAAATATATCTCGACTCCCTGAGCTATTTAATTCAGTACGGGGTGAGTATTGCTCCATGAGCTATGATTCATGGATTATAGACATGGTGCAAATCCCTTGATTCAGGAACTGTCTTGGCAACTTAACGATCCTGAATACTTTCAGGTTCATACTTGCACAGAACGACAATTTGATTCTCTTTCGGAGAACTTAGATGATTGCAAGATAAGGTAATATTATCGAGGTCGTGGCATGAATTATGTGACAAGCATTGAAATAAGGCAACGAGTACAAGTTACAATATAAGCAGGCAAGCATGCATTTGTTAGAAACATAAACATAAGAAAACATATTATATAGTCTTCCTTAGAACATAAGATTTTACGTTTAACACGGGTCTAAGGGGTAGTGCTAAGAGTAAAACCGTACATGGATATATCGAGCGATATAATCTATAAGGCGTGCAGTGTAAACAAATGAAGTAGTGTACTGCGAGGAGTATATAATGATCTACTTAAGGCATAGCGGGGTCTACTTGCATGAAGCAAAGGTAGCACGCGAGGGTCCAAGTTATAAGCCAAGTTTTATTTCCATGTTCTAACACAAGCAATACAAGATAGGATTATTCCTTTATTTAGGTGCATTATATTCTTTATTAGCATGCATGGATGATTTACCTAGCGACTAGCATATATCATCCATATTTTAAGTGTACTGGCTAAGCAAAGACAAGTTCATCGTAGCCACCCACCTTAGCGATGATTCGCCTTGGTCGAGCGATACTCCGAACGAGCCTTTGAAAGTCTAAGTCTGAACTCCTGAAGGGCCAAGTCTGAAATTTTTTGCCCCAAACGAGTCTTCTCGCTGAGCAAAGTGGGCCGGGTTATTGCACTTGCGCTATTTGAATCGGCTGTCTGCTTGAACGAAATAGGTCGTTATATTATACACCACTTAAAAAAAGTCTCATCCTCGAGACTTCCTGAGCGCAAACAGTTCTATCGCAACTATCGAATCTATATCAAGAATAACAATCGGTACCAGTAGATCCGTTCGGATATAATTTTGTACTTGTTCCTTATACCTTATTGTGTGTATGTTGGGTCTGTCTTATTGAATGACTATATCGTTCAATCCAAGCTCTGGCTTGATCTCTACTGCGCCTTAGTGCGGAACATATAGCTTAATGTGGGGTACGTTATAATCAATCTTGAATAATGATCTATGGCTGAGACAAACTTATCTAAATCGATATACTCGTCCATGCGAGTCTAACATATTCACTTGTACTAGCATTCGAGATCAACATATCGCGAGTTTGGATCGTGCACATATTCAAAGCGCCCCTCAAAGATATGTATGACAACCAACTTAGCGATAGCGAATTCTTTGCACTCTAGTTCAACATATCATTGAGTCTTGGATCATGTACACGTTCAACGCGTCCCTCAAACATATGCATTCAACCAAACTCATCAATAGAGAAGTCGGACAAGCTACTTGCAAAAATCTTAAGGGTTTTTATCTTATGAATCACCATGAAACTTCCCACAGGGTCAATAAAATTCTAAGTTATTTCTATTCCAACTAAGAATCAAGCAATGTACTACCGTTAAGCACGATCTATCCGATCAACCGACTAGCGTCCTTATCCTATCGTACATTTCATTCATGCCAAACATAGCACATACTTACCGTTCTAAGTCTAACTCTAAGTCTTGCTGCCCCAGTTATATGGCTTATTCAAGCAATATGCTAAATTCGGTCACACAAGTTCTTTCACTCGGCATAGGGTCGTCTGCCTAATTTATAGTTCAGCTCACAAGATCAAGGTACAGTTTAATTACACAATTTATCGTGCAAATTCGTCGTACGAAGCTCTCCTCAATTCCTAAGGTCAAATCATTATTTTTTGTATGGGATAGTCTATGCAAACTCGTTCACTCGGATTTCTAAACATCGAGCACAGATCATCCTACTAACATTAACACGTTTGTTGCACAGGGTTCGAGTTCGTTCAGTCAAATCAATGATATATCCATGTCGCATGACAAGCCTAGCAATTCACATAGTCTATCTCCTCAAACATATTTTGATAGAATCCATATATCCATTCTAAGTCTAGACCATCAAGCCATGATTAAATTCTAAATCTTTGATCTCAAACATAAACTCTAAGTCGTCCAACAAGATTCATGTATTCATTCAGGAAACCATCAAACGTGACATACTCTAGGTTCTAGGATAATTCATCCAGGAAATACTTTTGATTCACTTGTATTTCCAAACTCGTCTTAACGTGTCGAACCAATAGTCAAGATGATCCTTCAATTGGCACGCTCTGATCTTCGACAAATTTGATCATCCTTGTTGGACATGAGATTACCACGCCAATGCTCCCGCTGGATAATCGTGCTAATATGGGTGTGATGTATGTACAAGCATAGAGTTACGCTCTTACAAGACAAGAACGTCGAACATTATCGTTATCATCAAAACAATCGAGATATCTTATCATTTAAACTTTGCTCCATCCAAGGTACATATAATCCACCAAGTTATATTCGTTTATGCCGTGATCATAATTCATCTAGCCAAATTATCCAACTCCAATGCTACCGTTCGATAATTCCATAGTCTACTTCTGGCATTCCTCAAACAACTAAGTTCAATACTCAAGCCAAAGTCTATCTGTCACCCCTACTTTTTGGTTCAGGGGTATTTTCATCTTTTCATAATTAATGAGTAAATAATTGCCTGATAATCAATTTTCTTTAAATTACGGTGATCGTTAATTGATGACTTTGTCCTACGTAAATATCCAGCCCTTTGTACTTCTAATTAATTGTAGAACCTCCTTGCATTTAATTTCAAATAAGCCAACAGTAACCTATTTCACGCAAATTACGATCCTTGGCACGGTTATGTGAAAGAGCATTAAGTATACACCCGTTTGACACGACACGTATGATAAACCAATCTTACCCCTTCATTGTATTTTCCATAAAATTTTGGGGATGTGTAATTTAACATCAACCCTTGAAAACCATGGCCTCCAAACCCTTGGACCAATGCAACTTTCGAAATTCATCCGAACCTAGCCCATTGGGGCATCTCCATAATAAGCCAAGGCTTTCCTAGTATTGACCAAAGTTAACATGTTCTAGGTCAAACCCACATCCTTGTATATATATATATATATTATCCTATTTATTTCTTCTCCAAAAACCTAAAACCTCCAGCCGACAATCTCAAACCCCCCCCCCTCCGACTTTACTGTTCACCGCCGAACAGACCGTGAACTTGCCGGCGACTTCCCGCTCGACTGCCCGCTGAAGCGCTGCGCAGAGCCGCGCGACTTCCCGCGCGACTGCCCGCTGGAGTGCTGCACAGAGCCACGCGACTTCCCGACCGACTGCCCGCTGGAGCGCTGCACAGAGACGGTGACTTCCCGCCCTACTGCCCGCTGGAGCGCTGCACCGTTGAGAGCCGCCGACCGAGGTTCCCGCCCGAAGCCGCTGGAGCGCTGCACCGTTGAGATCGGACGACCGACTGCACACGCCGGATCGATTGCACCAGGAGCACGCCGGAGACGTTGCACTCGACCTCGACTCTCCGCGGACTAGACTGGACCGATCGAACGGGAGCCACGAACACCGCTGTTGACGACGACTTTGACGACCACGACACCGAATCCTTGTTTCCACGTGCTCAGGTTTAAACCCTTGCAAGCATGAACCCGTATACGTATACACGTATTCCTCATAGCAGTTCATACGTACTAGCCATAGAGTATCCAGTATACAAACAGTATGAACATATTGTATACGTATTGTTATATGATAGACGTATTCGGTATATAGATATATGTATGGTGTATTTCCATCGCCTACATACCGTTGTAATGCCTGTATATATATATGTATGCCGTATTGTGCTTAATTAACCTAAAGCATACGTATATTTATATATACAATATAAACCCTGTTAAGAACTAGATGAATACTCATGTTATAATAATAATTAATTAAGCATTGATGTTTATGATAGATAACAATAGGCATTATATACTCGTGTACGAGGTGACCTTAACAATTACGAATACCCATATCTATCCCACCTGTGACCTATAGCGCAGACTGTTGAGATCATTATGTTGATTATGTGATAGAAGTAATGTCTGATGAAGTATTGTACTATATGATATATTTATAGGATTTTGGGATCACTCAGACGGTACCTTGGAACCCGGATATTGGTATTGCCAACTAAGGACCACAGGCGAGTACATTCTCTGACAGTTTCCATTATATTGATTATCTCTATAATTCTTGTGGTATAGCGTACATGACTCTGACACTGTTCTTTACACGATTGGCATCATTGAGACTTGCCACGAGGAGTCGTGAGTAGGATCTATCGTGCTAGCTGGGGACAAATGGAGAAATATTAGTAGCTTATGTGATCATACCCTTACATGCAGCATTAGCTCACCCACATTTCACGTCGGTGCAGCCTTACCCTTACATGCCTTATCACTGTTATATTCCGATTAGCCTGACCTGTTGGGGATGATCGCTAATCCATGTAATGAGTCATATAACCCAAGCCGATCACATGATATACTAATGTTTCACACACTTAGATAGATGATTCTTGACATGTATCTTGATAGACTGATCCTGTATTTCCACATGTTCTAGTTGTTGTCTTATACACACTTACATATCTGTTCTTTGTACTTGCGTACACTTATAGTTCTATTCCTTGTCAGATGCTATTGATGATGATGTTCCAGTATTATTCCAGCATTTTCTTTATTCTAGTATCTTATTTTCAGTTATTTTATATCTGTCTTGTATTTCTTTACACTGTGTTATAGTTTTTGTCAATATATGTGGAACTGCTGTTAGAGGTGTATTTTTGTTCCAATCTTGACTGAATATTTTTTTCAGAGAACCTTGAGGATTTCTGTACCACGCACTACGGACCAGGTATAGATGCAGATTATGTACCGGAGATCCTAGAGGAGACCATGCTTCTAGATGAGACTTTGCCTACAGCTATCAAGATAGTATTTATCTTATGCTTGAGACTTATGGAGGTTATTTCAGTTTATGTTAGACTTATGTTAAGTTTAATTGGAGACTTGTGTTGGACAGTTAGACTGTGAGTTATCTTTATGTTGAGACATGGTGTTTAACTATGTTATTTCTTTTATCTTTTATCGTGCCTTATAGTTGTTGTGATTGAGTTATATTGAGAGATTATGGAGATGTATATCATTGACAGGTGTTTAGTTAGTAGTATTATTGTGACCAGACAGTGTTCTACCGCCGATGCTGCGGCGTAGGCTGGACGTACCCACGCTCTCGTGCCCCTATACTGGGTGCGGGTCATGACACGTTTTTAGTGGTGGCCCATGCAGGTCTAGTTTTGCAAGTTATGCGATATCGTGGTAGTACAACAACTTAGTTGTATTGCTACGAGCCTGTGCTAGGATATAGGAAATAAGGATCTAGGATGAGAGTATGCTCAATCACACTAGAAAATTCTGAACTTCATATTGCTATTCCATGGATTGCTTTCTTTAGCACTTTAGTATCCTTTCTTGATAATATCATACCTATCACCTTAATTGATTATTTGATCTGTGTTCAGGATGTCGCCGAATACTAGATCCATGAGAATGGGAGCAGCCAATTCAGAGAGGACTGCCACCTCTCAACCTGACGAACAGATACCTGGAGATTCTCCTACATCTCCTGTTAATGTGGGAGTGTCTGCAACTAACGGGATTCCTCCTCTACCTATACAGAGGATTGCCCCAGCTATGACAGACAACCTTCCACCACCACCGACACCGATTCCCGGAGGAGTGCCCGCTGACAGGGCACAGATGTTCGTACTGATGCAGGGCATGCTAGAGGCCCAGAGAGTAACAGCAGAGGCTCAGCGTGTTCAAGCTGAGGCTCAGAGAATGCAAGCAGAAGCACACCAGGCACAGACCGAACTGATGAGAAAGAGAATGGAGAATGCTCATCAGATGACTCTCCAGGCTGTGGAGAGAGTAGCACGACAACCGCAACATCAAGGTCAGCAACAACAGAGGCCCGGTACCATAGTGGACTTTAAGAGAATGATGCCTCGAGAGTTCAAAGGCACAGAAGGAATACTATATGCTGACGAATGGTTAGAAGACATAGAGAGAAATTTGCGCTTATCACAGATTCCGGAGATTCTTTAGATAGAGGCCGCTGGCAGCCAGATGTTTGATATTGCACTGACGTGGTATCGTACAAGCCGAGACTCGCCGCTGAAGGACTTACTTGGGAGGACTTTATGGAACTCTTCAAAGAGAAATTTAATCCTGACGTAGCCTTGGGAGCTTTAGAAAGTCAGTTTCATGACTTAGTCCAAAGAGGCATGTCAGTCGACGAGTATGCTGCAGAGTTTTGTCGATTGAGTAAATTTGCACCATCGATGATTCGAGACCCAGGAGACAGAGCTCGAAAATTCAGGAAGGGATTAAATAGGGATATCAAGTCTCGTACTTCGGGACGACGCACTGCTACATTTGAGGGTATTCTGATGGATGCCCAGATTGCCGAAGACGACTTGGACCTCTGGCCCAAGAGAGGACGCGATACATCTGGAGCAACAGAAGGTAACACAGGACCAGCCAAGCGCCCATACTTTCAACAACAACATAGGCCGTACCAGCAGCAACACCAGCAACAATACCAGCAGCAACATCAGCAACAGGCACCAGTTTGAGGATATACTCAACAACAGCAACCACAGAGGCATAATCAACCCGCTACCCCATGTTCGTATTGCGGGAAGATGGGACATACAAGAGACATCTGCAGAAAAAGGTTGGGCACTTGATTATCATGTGGATCAGCAGCACATCAGCTGAGGGACTGCCCGACCATTCAGAATCGCCAAGGAGGAGGAGCTGCTCAGAGAGGACCAGCCAGAGCACCTATCGTACCAGAGAGCCAGCAGAGAGGACCTCCACTTCCATCACAACAGGAGAGGTTTGTGCAGCAGCAACAGCAGCAGCAGCAACAGAGAGGAGCACCACAAGGACGAGCTTACGCCATGACCACTAAGGAGGCCGAGCTAGCTGGAGACGTGATTTCAGGTTCAGTTTTACTCGATTCTATTCCAGCACTTGCATTATTTGATTTTGGCGCTTCCCATAGTTTCGTATCTGTATCTTATGTCCTTAAGCATCATTTAGAAACGGGACCATTAGATAGGACTTGCAATATCACGACAGGAGGAGGTATTATCCTAGTCCGTGATTATTGCAAGGATCGAAGAGTGTCATTGGAAGGCCGAGAGTTGAGCGTGAGTTTACTCGTTATGCCACTTCCGGAATACGATATTATACTCGAAATGGACTGGCTGAGTAAACACCATGCTTCTATAGATTATCGCGGAGGTAGAGTAGTATTTCGACCACCAGGAGAGCCAGAGTTTGAGATTGTCAGAGGAGCAGAAGAGCGGAGCAGAGGCACTTTTTGCGGAGCCAGGGTGGAAGAAGAAGAATCACCGCATCCCCTTATAGCGGAGTTCCTGGATGTATTTCCAGAGGAGTTGCCAGGTTTGCCACCAGACAAAGACGTTGAGTTTTCTATAGACCTGATACCAGGAGCAGAGCCTATTTCACAACATGTCTATAGAGTTAAGAACAACGAATTGGTAGAACTAAAGAAACAAGTTGAGGAGCTACAAGACAAAGGTTTTATTAGATCCAGTTCATCGTAATGGGGAGCACCGATATTATTTATACCAAAGAAGGATGGCACGGTACGTATGTGTATCGATTATAGAGCTTTGAATAACCTCACTATTAAAAACAAATACCCGCTGCCGAGGATAGATGATCTTTTCAATCAGTTGAGCGGAGCGAAGGTGTTTTCAAAAATAGACTTGAGGTTAGGCTATCACCAGGTGAAAGTGAAGGAAGAAGACATACCGAAGACCGCCTTTCGAACCAGATATGGCCAGTTTGAATTTACAGTAATGCCGTTTGGTTTAACCAATGCACCAGCAGTATTTATGAACTTGATGAACAAGGTATTCCACCAGTACCTTGACAAGTTTGTAGTAGTATTTATTGACGACATTCTAGTATATTCAAAAACCCCTGAAGAGCATTAAGAGAACTTGAGAATAGTCTTAGAAACACTCAGGAAAGAGAAATTATACGGAAAGCTTTCAAAGTGTGAGTTCTTTCTTGAAGAGGTTGAATTTCTTGGACACATGGTGACAGGTAACAGAATTTCAGTTAACCCAAAGAAGATAGAGGCAGTGAAGTCATGGGCTACCCCCAGTACGGTAGCTGAAATCAGGAGCTTCCTCGGACTAGCAGGATACTACAGAAGATTTATACAAGACTTCTCCAAGATTGCAGAGCCAATGACTAGGCTGACCAAGAAAGATGTAGACTTTGTCTGGACAAAAGAATGTCAAGCCGCATTTGATGAGCTGAAGAGGAGATTGACAACAGCACCAGTTTTGATATTGCCATCAGGGACAGGTGGATTCACTATCTACAGTGATGCTTCAGGAAAAGGGTTGGGATGCGTTCTTCAACAATACGGGAAAGTGATTGCCTATGCTTCAAGACAATTACGCCCTCATGAAAAGAACTACCCCACTCACGATCTAGAGTTAGCAGCAGTTATCTTTGCCCTAAAGCTGTGGAAGCACTATCTGTACGGAGAGCATGTGGAAATCTTCACAGACCACAAGAGCTTAAAGTACATGTTCACACAAAAAGAGCTGAATATGAGACAGAGAAGGTGGTTAGAATTGATGAAATACTTTGATATCTCATTACAGTATCATCCAGGAAAAGCCAACGTAGTCGCGGATGCCTTGAGCAGGTACCCAATGGCTATGTGCTTGACATCGGATAGACACTTATTAGCTGATCTTGAGAGCTTGGAAATTGAGATATTAGTTCCAGGAGCTGAGATTCAGATGTGGGGACTGCAGATTCAATCATAATTGATGGACAAAATTAGAGCGGCACAGTATAATGATAAGACTCTAAGGAATATTAGAGCACAAGTTCAAGCAGGATTGATGGACGATTTCACTATTGCGGATGATGGATCCTTACGACATGGCACGACGATGTGTGTGCCAAGTGGAGAGCTGCGCGAAGAAGTTTTACAAGAGGCACACCGCTCTCAGTACTCGATGCATCCCGGAGCCAGCAAGATGTATCGAGATTTGAGGAAGCATGTATGGTGGTTTGGTATGAAGCGCGAAGTAGCACGCTTCGTATCCCGATATTTAGTGTGCCAACAGGTGAAAGCAGATCGACAGAGGCCAGAGGATTACTTCAACCCTTACCCATTCCAGAATGGAAGTGGGAGCACGTGACTATGGACTTCGTTTCAGGACTTCCTCGTTCTCCAGGAGGAAAAGACGCAATTTGGATCATCGTGGATAGGTTGACCAAATCAGCCCACTTCTTACCTTTTAAAGTGGTTACTTCGACGGAAAAGCTAGCAGAGATGTACGTACAGCAGATTGTCAGATTACATGGAGTTCCTGTAAGTATTATCTCAGATCGGGATAGTCGTTTCACCCCCACTTTTTGGTTCAGGGGTATTTTCGTCTTTTTGTAATTAATGAGTAAATAATTGCCTGATAATCAATTTTCTTTAAATTACGGTGATCGTTAATTGATGACTTTGTCCTACGTAAATATCCAGCCCTTTGTACTTCTAATTAATTGTAGAACCTCCTTGCATTTAATTTCAAATAAGCCAACAGTAACCTATTTCACGCAAATTATGATCCTTGGCACGGTTATGTGAAAGAGCATTAAGTATACACCCGTTTGACATGACACGTATGATAAACCCATCTTACCCCTTCATTGTATTTTCCATAAAATTTTAGGGATGTGTAATTTAACATCAACCCTTGAAAACCATGGCCTCTAAACCCTTGGACCAATGCAACTTTCAAAATTCATCCGAACCTAGCCCATTGGAGCATCTCCATAATAAGCCAAGGCTTTCCTAGTATTGACCAAAGTCAACATGTTCTAGGTCAAACCCACATCCTTGTATATATATATATATCATCCTATTTATTTCTTCTACTAAAACCTAAAACCTCCAGCCGACAATCTCAAACCCCCCCCGACTTTACTGTTCTCCGCCAAACCGACCGTGAACTCGCCGGCGACTTCCCGCCCGACTGCCCGCTGAAGCGCTGCACAGAGCCGCGCGACTTCCCGCCCGACTGCCCGCAAGAGTGCTGCACAGAGATGGCGACTTCCCGCCCGACTGTCCGCTGGAGCGCTGCACCGTTGAGAGCCGCCGACCGAGGTTCCCGCCCGAAGCCGCTGGAGCGCTGCACCGTTGAGACCGGACGACCGACTGCACATGCCGGATCCACTGCACCAGGAGCACGCCGGAGACGTTGCACTCGACCTCGACTCTCCGCGGACTAGACTGGACCGATCGAACGGGAGCCACGAATACCGCTGTTGACGATGACTTCGACGACCACGACACCGAATCCTTGTTTCCACGTGCTCAGGTTTGAACCCTTGCAAGCATGAACCCGTATACGTATACACGTATTCCTCGTAGTAGTTCAAACGTACTAGCCATAGAGTATCCAGTATGCAAAAAGTGGGGGCGACTATCCCGATCTGAGACAATACTTACACGAACTCCATATAATCTGACAATCTGCTGTACGTACATCTCTGCTAGCTTTTCCGTCGAAGTAACCACTTTAAAAGGTAAAAAGTGGGCTGATTTGGTCAACCTATCCACGATGATCCAAATTGCATTTTTTCCTCCTGGAGAACGAGGAAGTCCTGAAACGAAGTCCATAGTCACGTGCTCCCACTTCCATTCTAGAATGGGTAAGGGTTGAAGCAATCCCCCTGGCCTCTGTCGATCTGCTTTCACCTGTTGGCACACTAAACATCGGGATACGAAGCGTGCTACTTCGTGCTTCATACCATACCACCATACATGCTTCCTCAAATCTCGATACATCTTCTTGGCTCCGGGATGCATCGAGTACTGAGAGCGTTGTGCCTCTTGTAAAACTTCTTCGCACAGCTCTCCACTTGGCACACACATCCTCGTGCCATATCGTAAGGATCCATCATCCGCAATAGTAAAATCATCTATCAATCCTGCCTGAACTTGTGCTCTAATATTCCTTAGAGTCTCATCATTATACTGTGCCGCTCTAATTTGGTCTATCAGCTCTAATTGAATCTGCAGTCCCCACATCTGAATCTCAGCTCCTGGAACTAATACCTCAATTTCCAAGCTCTCAAGATCAGCTAATAAGTGTCTATCCGATGTCAAGCACATAGCCATTGGGTACCTGCTCAAGGCATCCGCGACTACGTTAGCTTTTCTTGGATGATACTGTAATGAGATATCAAAGTCTTTCATCAATTCTAACCACCTTCTCTGTCTCATATTCAGCTCTTTTTGTGTAAATACGTACTTTAAGCTCTTGTGGTCTGTGAAGATTTCCACACGCTCTCCGTACAAATAGTGCTTCCACAGCTTTAGGGCAAAGATAACTGCTGCTAACTCCAGATCGTGAGTGGGGTAGTTCCTTTCATGAGGGCGTAATTGTCTTGAAGCATAGGCAATCACTTTCCCGTGTTGTTGAAGAACGCATCCCAACCTTTTTTCTGAAGCATCACTGTAGATAGTGAATCCACCTGTCCCTGATGGCAATGTCAAAACTGGTGCTGTTGTTAATCTCCTCTTCAGCTCATCAAATACGGCTTGACATTCTTCTGTCCAGACAAAGTCCACATCTTTCTTGGTCAGCCTAGTCATTGGCTCTACAATCTTGGAGAAGTCTTGTATAAATCTTCTGTAGTATCCTGCTAGTCCGAGGAAGCTCCTGATTTCAGCTACCGTACTGGGGGTAGCCCATGACTTCACTGCCTCTATCTTCTTTGGGTTAACTGAAATTCCGTTACCAGTCACCATGTGTCCAAGAAATTCAACCTCTTCAAGAAAGAACTCACACTTTGAAAGCTTTCCGTATAATTTCTATTTCCTGAGTGTTTCTAAGACTATTCTCAAGTGCTCTTCATGCTCTTCTGGGGTTTTTGAATATACTAGAATGTCGTCAATAAACACTACTATGAACTTGTCAAGGTACTGGTGGAACACCTTGCTCATCAAGTTTGTAAATACTGCTGGTGCATTGGTTAAACCAAACGGCATTACTGTAAATTCAAACTGGCCATATCTGGTTCAAAAGACGGTATTCGGTATGTCTTCTTCCTTTACTTTCACCTGGTGATAGCCTGACCTCAAGTCTATTTTTGAAAACACCTTCGCTCCGCTCAATTGATCGAAAAGATCATCTATCCTCGGCAACGGGTATTTGTTTTTAATAGTGAGGTTATTCAAAGCTCTATAATCGATACACATACGTACCGTGCCATTCTTCTTTGGTATAAATAATACCGGTGCTCCCCATGGCGATGAACTGGATCTAATAAAACCTTTGTCTTGCAGCTCCTCAACTTGTTTCTTTAGTTCTACCAATTCGTTGTTGTTAACTCTGTAGACATGTTATGAAATAGGCTCTGCTCCTGGTATCAGGTCTATAGAAAACTCAACGTCTCTATCTAGTGGCAAACCTGGCAACTCCTCTGGAAATACATCCAGGAATTCTGCTATAAGTGGATGCGGTAACTTTTCTTCTTCCACCCTGGCTCCGCAAAAAGTGCCTCTGCTCCGCTCCTCTGCTTCTCTGGCAATCTCAAACTCCGGCTCTCCTGTTGGTCGAAATACTACTCTTCCTCTGCGATAATCTATAGAAGCATGGTGTTTACTCAGCCAGTCCATTCCGAGTACAATATCGTATTCCGGAAGTGGCATAACGAGTAAACTCACACTCAACTCTCGGCCTTCTAATGACACTCTCAGATCCTTGCAATAATCACAGACTAGGATAATACCTCCTCCTGTCGTGATCTTGCAAGTCCTATCTAATGGTCCCATTTCTAAATAATGCTTAAGGGCATAAGATACAGATACGAAACTATGAAAAGTGCCAGAATCAAATAATCCAAGTGCTGGAATAGAATCGAGTAAAACTGAACCTGAAATCACGTCTCCAGCTGGCTCGGCCTCCTCAGTGGTCATGGCGTAAGCTCGTCCTTATGGTGCTCCTCTCTGTTGCTGCTGCTGTTGCTGCTGTGCAAACCTCTCCTGTTGTGATGGAAGTGGAGGTCCTCTCTGCTGGCCTCCTGGTAAGATAGGTGCTCTGGCTGGTCCTCTCTGAGCAGCTCCTTCTCCTTGGCGATTCTGAATGGTCGGGCAGTCCCTCAGCTGATGTGCTGCTGATCCACATGATAAGTAAGTGCCTAACCTTTTTCTGCAGATATCTCTTGTATGTCCCATCTTCCCGCAATACGAACATGGGGTAGCGGGTTGATTATGCCTCTGTGGTTGCTGTTATTGAGCATATCCTCAAACTGGGGCCTGTTGCTGATGTTGCTGCTGGTGTTGTTGCTGGTGTTGCTGCTGGTACGGCCTATATTGTTTTTGAAAGTATGGGCGCTTGGCTGGTCCTGTGTTACCTCATGTTGCCCCAGATGTATCGCGTCCTCTCTTGGGCCTGAGGTCCAAGTCGTCTTCGGCAATCTGGGCATCCATCAGAATACCCTCAAATATAGCAGTGCATCGTCCCTAAGTACGAGACTTGATATCCCTATTTAATCCCTTCCTGAATTTTTGAGCCCTGTCTCCTGGGTCTCGAATCATCGATGATGCAAATCGACTCAATCGGCAAAACTCTGCAGCATACTCGTCGACTGACATGCCTCCTTGGACTAAGTCATGAAACTGACTTTCTAAAGCTCCCAAGGCTACGTCAGGAAAGAATTTTTCTTTGAAGAGTTCCTTAAAGTCCTCCTAAGTAAGTCCTTCAGCGGCGAGTCTCGGCTCTGTATGATACCACGTCAGTGCGATATCAAACATCTGGCTGTCAGCGGCCTCTATCTGAAGAATCTTCGGAATCTGTGATAAGCGCAAATTCCTCTCTATGTCTTCTAACCATTCATCAGCATATAGTATTCCTTCTGTGCCTTTGAACTTTCGAGGCATCATTCTCTTAAAGCCCACTATGGTACCGGGCCTTTGTTGTTGCTGACCTTGATGTTACGGTTGTCTTGCTACCCTCTCCACAGCCTGGAGAGTCATCTGATGAGCATTCTCCATGCTCTCTCTCATCAGTTCGGTCTGCACCTGGTGTGCTTCTGCTTGCATTCTCTGAGCCTCAGCTTGAACACGCTGAGCCTCTGCTGTTACTCTCTGGGCCTCTAGCATGCCCTGCATCAGTATAAACATCTGTGCCCCATCAGCGGGCACTCCTTCGGGAATCGGTGTCGGTGGTGGTGGAAGGTTGTCTGTCATAGCTGGGGCAATCCTCTGTATAGGTGGAGGAGGAATCCCGTTAGTTGCAGACACTCCCACACGAACAGGAGATATAGGAGAATCTCCAGGTATCTGTTCGTCAGGTTGAGAGGTGGCAGTCCTCTCTGAATTGGCTGCTCCCATTCTCATGGATCTAGTATTCGGCGACATCCTGAACACAGATCAAATAATCAATTAAGGTGATAGGTATGATATTATCAAGGAAGGACACTAAAGTGCTAAAGAAAGCAATCCATGGAATAGCAATATGAAGTTCAGAATTTCCTAGTGTGATTGAGCATACTCTCATCCTAGATCCTTATTTCCTACATCCTTGCACAGGCTCATAGCAATACAACTAAGTTGTTGCACTACCACGATATCGCATAACTTGCGAAACTAGACCTGCATGGGCCACCACTAAAAATGTGTCATGACCCGCACCCAGTATAGGGGCACGAGAGCGTGGGTACGTCTAGCCTACGCCGCAGCATCGGCGGTAGAACGTTGTCTGGTCACAATAACACTACTAACTAAACACATGTCAATGATATACATCTCCATAATCTCTCAATATAACTCAATCACAATAACTATAAGGCACGATAAAAGATAAAAGAAATAGCATAGTTAAACACCATGTCTCAACATAAAGATAACTCACAGTCTAACTGTCCAACACAAGTCTCCAATTAAACTTAACATAAGTCTAACATAAACTGAAATAACCTCCATAAGTCTCAAGCATAAGTAAATACTATCTAAGTAGCTGTAGGCAAGGTCTCATCTAGAAGCATAGTCTCTTCTAGGATCTCCGGAACATAGTCTGCTTCTATACCTGGGCCGTAGTGCGTGGTACAGAAGTCCTCAAGGTTCTATGGAAAAAATATCCAGTCAGGATTGGAACGAAAATACACCTCTAACAGCAGTTCCACATATATTGACAAAAACTTTAACACAGTGTAAAGAAATACAAGACAGATATGAAATAACTGGAAATAAGAAATACTGGAATAAAGAATGCTGGAATAAAGTACTGGAACATCATCATCAATAGCATCTGACAATGAATAGAACTACAAGTGTACGCAAGTACAAAGAACTGGTATGTAAGTGTATATAGGAACAACAACTAGAACATATGGAAATACAAGATCAATCTATCGAGATACATGTCAAGAATCATCTATCTAAGTGTGTGAAACATCAGTATATCATGTGATCGGCTTGGGTTATATGACTCATTACATGGATTAGCGATCATCCCCAACAGGTCAGGCTAACCGGAATATAACAGTGATGAGGCATGTAAGGGTAAGGCTGCACCGACGTGAAATGTGGGTGAGCTAATGCTGCATGTAAGGGTATTATCACATAAGCTACTAATATTTCCCCATTTGTCCCCAGCTAGCATGATAGATCCTACTCACGACTCCTCGTGGCAGGTCTCAATAATGCCAACTCGTGTAAAGGACAGTGTCAGAGTCTTGTACGCTATACCACAAGAATTATAGAGATAATCAATATAATAGAAACTGTCAGAGAATGTACTCGCCTGTGGTCCTTAGCTGGCAATACCAATATCCGGGTTCCAAGGTACCGTCTGAGTGATCCCACAATCCTATAAACATATCATATAGTACAATACTTCATCAGACATTACTTCTATCACACAATCAACATAATGATCTCAACAGTCTGCGCTATAGGTCACAGGTGGGATAGATATGGGTATTCGTAATTGTTAAGGTCACCTCGTACACGAGTATATAATGCCTATTGTTATCTATCATAAACATCAATGCTTAATTAATTATTATTATAACAGGAGTATTCATCTAGTTCTTAACAGGGTTTATATTGTATATATAAATATACGTATGCTTTAGGTTAATTAAGCACAATACGGCATACATATATATATACAGGCATTACAACGGTATGTCGGCAATGGAAATACACCATACATATATCTATATACCGAATACGTCTATCATATAACAATATGTATACAATATATTCATACTGTTTGCATACTGGATACTCTATGGCTAGTACGTCTGAACTACTACGAGGAATACGTGTATACGTATATGGGTTCATGCTTGCAAGGGTTCAAACCTGAGGACTTGGAAACAAGGATTCGGTGTCGGGGTCGTCGAAGTCGTCGTCAACAGCGGTGTTCGTGGCTCCCGTTCGATCGATCCAGTCTAGTCCGCGGAGAGTCGAGGTCGAGTGCAACGTCTCCGGCGTGCTCCTGGTGCAGTCGATCCGGCGTGTGCAGTCGGTCGTCCGGTCTCAACGGTGCAGCGCTCCAGCGGCTTCGGGCGGGAACCTCGGTCGGCGGCTCTCAACGGTGCAGCGCTCCAGCGGCTTCGGGCGGGAAGTCGCCGGCTCTGTGCAGCGCTCCAGTAGGCAGTCGGGCGGGAAGTCGCGTGGCTCTGTGCAGCGCTCCAGCGGGCAGTCGGGCGGGAAGTCGTCGGCGAGTTCACGGTCGGTTCGGCGGTGAACAGTAAAGTCGGGGGGGTTTGAGATTATCGGCTGGAGGTTTTACGTTTTTGGAGAAGAAATAAATAGGATGATATATATATATACAAGGATGTGGGTTTGACCTAGAACATGTTGACTTTGGTCAATACTAGGAAAGCCTTGGCTTATTATGGAGATGCTCCAATGGGCTAGGTTCGGATGAATTTTGAAAGTTGCATTGGTCCAAGGGTTTGGAGGCCATGGTTTTCAAGGGTTGATGTTAAATTACACATCCCCAAAATTTTATGGAAAATACAATGAAGGGGTAAGATGGGTTTATCATACGTGTCGTGTCAAACGGGTGTATACTTAATGCTCTTTCACATAACCGTGCCAAGGATCGTAATTTGCGTGAAATAGGTTACTGTTGGCTTATTTGAAATTAAATGCAAGGAGGTTCTACAATTAATTAGAAGTACAAAGGGCTGGATATTTACGTAGGACAAAGTCATCAATTAGCGATCACCGTAATTTAAAGAAAATTGATTATCAGGCAATTATTTACTCATTAATTACGAAAAGACAAAAATACCCCTGAACCAAAAAGTGGGGGTGACAAGTCTAAAAATGTGTCACGACCCGCACCCAGTATAGGGGCACGAGAGCGTAGGTACGTCCAGCCTAAGCCGCAGCATCGACGGTAGAACGCTGTCTGGTCACAATAACACTACTAACTAAACACCTGTCAATGATATACATCTCCATAATCTTTCAATATAACTCAATCACAACAACTAAAAGGCACGATAAAAGATAAAAGAAATAACATAGTTAAACACCATGTCCCAACATAAAGATAACTCACAGTCTAACTGTCCAACACAAGTTCCCAATTAAACTTAACATGAGTCTAAACATAAACTGAAATAACCTACATAAGTCTCAAGCATAAGTAAATACTATCTAACCGGATTGGGTTATATGACTCATTACATGGATTAGCGATCATCCCCAACAGGTCAGGCTAACCGAAATGTAACAGTGATGAGGCATGTAAGGGTAAGGCTGCACCGACGTGAAATATGGGTAAGCTAATGCTGCATGTAAGGGTATGATCACATAAGCTACTAATATTTCCCCATTTGTCCCCAGCTAGCTAGATAGATCCTACTCACGACTCCTCGTGGCAGGTCTCAATGATGCCAACTCGTGTAAAGAACAGTGTCAGAGTCATGTACGCTATACCACAAGAATTATCGAGATAATCAATATAATAGAAACTGTCAGAGAATGTACTCGCCTGTGGTCCTTAGCTGGCAATACCAATTTTCGGGTTCCAAGGTACCGTCTGAGTGATCCCACAATCCTGTAAACATATCATATAGTACAATACTTCATCAGACATTACTTCTATCACACAATCAACATAATGATCTCAACAGTCTGCGCTATAGGTCACAGGTGGGATAGATACGGGTATTCGTAATTGTTAAGGTCACCTCGTACACGAGTATATAATGCCTATTGTTATCTATCATAAACATCAATGCTTAATTAATTATTATTATAACAGGAGTATGCATCTACTTCTTAACAGGGTTTATATTGTATATATAAATATACGTATGCTTTAGGTTAATTATGCACAATACGGCATACATATATATATACAGGCATTTCAACGGTATGTAGGCGATGGAAATACACCATACATATATCTATATACCGAATACGTCTATCATTTAACAATACGTATACAATATGTTCATACTGTTTGCATACTGGATACTCTATAGCTAGTACGTGTGAACTACTACGAGGAATACGTGTATACATATACGGGTTTATGCTTGCAAGGGTTCAAACCTGAGCACGTGGAAACAAGGATTCGGTGTCGTGGTCGTCGAAGTCGTCGTCAACAGCGGTGTTCGTGGCTCCCGTTCGATCGGTCCAGTCTAGTCCGTGGAGAGTCGAGGTCTAGTGCAACGTCTCCGGCGTGCTCCTGGTGCAGTCGATCCGGCGTGTGCAGTCGGTCGTCCGGTCTCAACGGTGCAGCGCTCCAGCGGCTTCGGGCGGGAACCTCGGTCGGCGGCTCTCAACGGTGCAGCGCTCCAGCGGCTTCGGGCGGGAAGTCGCCGGCTCTGTACAGCGCTCCTGTGGGCAGTTGGGCGGGAAGTCGCGTGGCTCTGTGCAGCGCTCCAGCGGGCATTCGGGCGGTAAGTTGCCGGCTAGTTCACGGTCGGTTCGGCGGTGAACAGTAAAGTCGGGGGGGGGGTTTGAGATTGTCGGCTGGAGGTTTTACGTTTTTGGAGAATAAATAAATAGGATGATATATATATATACAAGGATGTGGGTTTGACCTAGAACATATTGACTTTGGTCAATACTAGGAAAGCCTTGGCTTATTATGGAGATGCTCCAATGGGCTAGGTTCGGATGAATTTTGAAAGTTGCATTGGTCCAAGGGTTTGGAGGCCATGGTTTTCAAGGGTTGATGTTAAATTACACATCCCCAAAATTTTATGGAAAATACAATGAAGGGGTAAGATGGGTTTATCATACGTGTCGTGTCAAACGGGTGTATACTTAATGCTCTTTCACATAACCGTGCCAAGGATCATAATTTGCGTGAAATAGTTTACCGTTGGCTTAGTTGAAATTAAATGCAAGGAGGTTCTACAATTAATTAGAAGTACAAAGGGATGGATATTTACGTAGGACAAAGTCATCAATTAACGATCACCGTAATTTAAAGAAAATTGATTATCAGGCAATTATTTACTCATTAATTACGAAAAGACGAAAATACTCCTGAACCAAAAAGTGGGAGTGACAAGTCTACCCTCCTTAAAGAATTTTGTCCTCTAAATTTAAAATAACCATCACTAGAACAAGCAATTAACTAATGAATTATACCTCAAGTCTTGAAGAGATATGGATACCGCTCGCGCATTTCGTCCTCTCTCTCCCAAGTTGATTCTCCTGGAGAGTGATTTCTCCATGCAACATGAACCAAGGGAATAGTCTGGTTCCGCAATATCTTCTCTCTACGATCCAAGATCTCCACCGATTGTTCAGGATAGCTGAGTGTCGGTCCAACTTTGATCTCTGAGTAATCTAATACGTGACTAGGATCTGCCATGTACCGTCTCAGCTGCGACACGTGGAACACGTTATGCACTCCATCTAGAGCAGGCGACAAGTCGAGTCTGTAGGCCACTGTACCGACCCTTGCAAGAATACTGAAGGGCCCGATGTATCGTGGACTAAGCTTTCCTCCTCTGCCGAAATGAATCGTGCCTTGTGTCGGGAAAATCCGTAAGAACACCAAATCGCCAACCTAGAATAACGATCTTAACACACAATCTAAACAAAACAATCAAAACGAACAAAACAATCAAAACAACAAAACAATCAAAACAATACCTGAAACTCTAGGGGTCTACGGTGACTATCTGCCCAATGCCGCTGTCTGTCTTACGCCACTCGCAGTCTGTCTCTGATAAGTTTCACCTTTTCTGCTGCATCCACGACCATTTCTGGTCCTAACAAGGCTCTTTCTCCAACATCATCCCAAGATAAAGGTGTACGACACCTCCGTCCATATAAAGCCTCGAATGGTGACATCTCAATGCTGGCCTGGTAGCTGTTGTTGTAGGCAAACTCTACCAAGTGTAGATGATCCTCCCAAGAACCTCCAAGATCTAATACGCAAGTGCGTAACATATCTTCAAGAGTCTGAATAGTCCTTTCAGACTGCCCGTCTGTCTAAGGGTGATATGCGGTACTGAACTTGAGCTGAGTGCCCATTCTAGACTGCAGACTCCTCCATAAATGGGAAGTGAAACGACTATCCCTATCTGAGATAATACTTACAGGAACTCCATGTAATCTGACAATCTGCTGTATGTACATCTCTGCTAGCTTTTCTGTCGAAGTACCCACTTTAAAAGGTAAGAAGTGGGCTGATTTGGTCAACCTATCCACGATTATCCAAATTACGTCTTTTCCTCCTGGAGAACGAGGAAGTCCTGAAACGAAGTCCATAGTCACGTGCTCCCACTTCCATTCTGGAATGGGTAAGGGTTGAAGCAATCCCTCTGGCCTCTGTCGATCTGCTTTCACCTGTTGGCACACTAAACACCGGAATACGAAGCGTGCTACTTCGCCCTTCATACCATACCACCATACATGCTTCCTTAAATCTCGATACATCTTGTTGGCTCCGGGATGCATCGAGTACTAAGAGCGGTGTGCCTCTTGTAAAACTTCTTCGCGCAGCTCTCCACTTGGCACACACATCCTCGTGCCATGTCGTAAGGATCCATCATCCGCAATAGTGAAATCGTCTATCAATCCTGCCTGAACTTGTGCTCTAATATTCCTTAGAGTCTCATCATTATACTGTGCCGCTCTAATTTTGTCTATCAGCTCTGATTGAATTTGCAGTCCCCACATCTGAATCTCAGCTCCTGGAACTAATACCTCAATTTCTAAGCTTTCAAGATCAGCTAATAAGTGTCTATCCGATGTCAAGCACATAGCCATTGGGTACCTGCTCAAGGCATCCGCGACTACGTTGGCTTTCCCTGGATGATACTGTAATGAGATATCAAAGTCTTTCATCAATTCTAACCACCTTCTCTGTCTTATATTCAGCTCTTTTTGTGTGAACAAGTACTTTAAGCTCTTGTGGTCTGTGAAGATTTCCACACGCTCTCCGTACAGATAGTGCTTCTACAGCTTTAGGGCAAAGATAACTGCAGCTAACTCCAGATCATGAGTGGGGTAGTTCTTTTCATGAGGGCGTAATTGTCTTGAAGCATAGGCAATCCTGTGTTGTTGAAGAACGAATCCCAACCCTTTTCCTGAAGTATCACTGTAGATAGTGAATCCACCTGTCCCTGATGGCAATGTCAAAACTGGTGATGTTGTCAATCTCCTCTTCAGTTCATCAAATGCGGCTTGACATTCTTCTGTCTAGACAAAGTCCACATCTTTCTTGGTCAGCCTAGTCATTGGCTCTGCAATCTTGGAGAAGTCTTGTACAAATCTTCTGTAGTATCCTGCTAGTCCGAGGAAGCTCCTGATTTCAGCTACCGTACTGGGGGTAGCCCATGACTTTACTGCCTCTATCTTCTTTGGGTTAACTGAAATTCCGTTACCAGTCACCATGTGTCCAAGAAATTCAACCTCTTCAAGAAAGAACTCACACTTTGAAAGCTTTCCGTATAATTTCTCTTTCCTGAGTGTTTCTAAGACTATTCTCAAGTGCTCTTTATGCTCTTCTGGGGTTTTTGAATATACTAGAATGTCGTCAATAAACACTACTACAAACTTGTCAAGGTACTGGTGGAACACCTTGTTCATCAAGTTCATAAATATTGTTGGTGTATTGGTTAAACCAAACGGCATTACTATAAATTCAAACTGGCCATATCTGGTTCGAAAGGCGGTCTTCGGTATGTCTTCTTTCTTCACTTTCACCTGGTGATAGCCTGACCTTAAGTCTATTTTTGAAAACACCTTCGCTCCGCTCAATTGATCGAAAAGATCATCTATCCTCGGCAGCGGGTATTTGTTTTTAATAGTGAGGTTATTCAAAGCTCTATAATTGATACACATACGTACCGTGCCATCCTTCTTTGGTACAAATAATACCGGTGCTCCCCATGGCGATGAACTGGATCTAATAAAACCTTTGTCTTGCAGCTCCTCAACTTGTTTCTTTAGTTCTACCAATTCGTTGTTGTTAACTCTATAGACATGTTGTGAAATAGGCTCTGCTCCTGGTATCAGGTCTATAGAAAACTCAACGTCTCTGTCTGGTGGCAAACCTGGCAACTCCTCTAGAAATACATCCAAGAACTCCGCTATAAGGGGATGCGGTAATTTTTTTTCTTCCACCCTGGCTTCACAAAAAGTGCCTCTGCTCCGCTCCTCTGCTCCTCTGACATTCTTAAACTTTGGCTCTCCTGGTGGTCAAAATACTACTCTACCTCCGCGACAATCTATAGAAGCATGGTGTTTACTCAGTCAGTCCATTCCGAGTACAATATCGTATTATGGAAGTGGCATAACGAGTAAACTCACGCTCAACTCTCGGCCTTCCAATGACACTCTTCGATCCTTGCAATAATCACGGACTAGGATAATACCTCCTCCTGTCATGATCTTGCAAGTCCTATCTAATGGTCCTATTTCTAAATGTTGCTTAAGGGCATAAGATACAGATACGAAACTATGGGAAGCGCCAGAATCAAATAATGCAAGTCCTATCTAATGGTCCTATTTCTAAATGATGCTTAAGGGCGTAAGCTCGTCCTTGTGGTGCTCCTCTCTGTTGCTGCTGCTGCTGCTGCTGCGCAAACCTCTCCTATTGTGATGGAAGTAGAGGTCCTCTCTGCTGGCCTCCTGGTACGATAGGTGCTCTGGCTGGTCCTCTCTGAGCAGCTCCTCCTCCTTGGCGATTCTGAATAGTCGGGCAGTCGCTCAGCAGATGTGCTGCTGATCCATATGATAAGCAAGTGCCCAACCTTTTTTTGCAGATGTCTCTTGTATGTCCCATCTTTCCGTAATACGAACATAGGATAGCGAGTTGATTATGTCTTTGTGGTTATTGTTGTTGACCATGTCCTCGAACTGGTGCCTGTTGCTGGTGTTGTTGCTGGTATTGTTAGTGGTGTTATTGCTGGTACGGCCTATGTTGTTGTTGAAAGTGTGGGCGCTTGGCTGGTCCTGTGTTACCTCCTGTTGCTTCAGATGTATCGCGTACTCTCTTGGGCCTGAGGTCCAAGTCGTCTTCGGCAATCTGGGCATCCATCAGAATACCCTCAAATGTAGCAGTGCGTCGTCCCGAAGTACGAGACTTGATCTCCCTATGTAATACCTTCCTGAATTTCTGAGCTCTGTCTCCTGGGTCTCGAATCATCGATGGTGCAAATCGACTCAATCGGCAAAACTCTGCAGCATACTCGTCAACAGACATGCCTCCTTGGACTAAGTCATGAAACTGACTTTCTAAAGCTTCCAAGGCTACGTCAGGAAAGAATTTCTCTTTGAAGAGTTCCTTAAAGTCCTCCCAAGTAAGTCCTTCAGCGGCGAGTCTCGGCTCTGTACGATACCACGTCAGTGCGATATCAAACATCTGGCTGCCAGCGGCCTCTATCTGAAGAATCTCCAGAATCTGTGATAAGCGCAAATTCCTCTCTATGTCTTCTAACCATTCGTCAGCATATAGTATTCCTTCTGTGCCTTTGAACTCTCGAGGCATCATCCTCTTAAAGTCTACTATGGTACCGGGCCTCTGTTGTTGCTGACCTTGATGTTGCGGTTGCCGTGCTACTCTCTCCACAGCCTGGAGAGTCATCTGATGAGCATTCTCCATGCTCTCTCTCATCAGTTCGGTCTGTGCCTGGTGTGCTTCTGCTTGTATTCTCTGAGACTCAGCTTGAACACACTGAGCCTCTGCTGTTACTCTTTGGGCCTCTAGCATGCCCTGCATCAGTGCGAACATCTGTGCCCCGTCAGTGGTCACTCCTCCGGGAATCGGTGTCGGTGGTGGTGGAAGGTTGTCTGTCATAACTGGGGCAATCCTCTGTATAGGTGGAGGAGGAATCCCGTTAGTTGCAGACACTCCCACACGAACAGGAGATGTAGAAGAATCTCCAGGTATCTGTTCGTCAAGTTGAGGGGTGGCATTCCTCTCTGAATTGGCTGCTCCCATTCTCATGGATCTAGTATTCGGCGACATCCTGAACACAGATCAAATAATCAATTAAGGTGATAGGTATGATATTATCAAGGAAGGACACTAAAGTGCTAAAGAAAGCAATCCATGGAATAGCAATATGAAGTTCAGAATTTCCTAGTGTGATTGAGCATACTCTCATCCTAGATCCTTATTTCCTATATCCTAGCACAGGCTCGTAGCAATACAACTAAGTTGTTGCACTACCACGATATCGCATAACTTGCGAAACTAGACCTGCATGGGCCACCACTAAAAACGTGTCACGACCCGCACCCAGTATAGGGGCACGAGATCGTGTGTACGTCCAGCCTACGCCGCAGCATCGGCGGTAGAACGCTGTCTGGTCACAATAACACTACTAACTAAACACCTGTCAATGATATACATCTCCATAATCTCTCAATATAACTCAATCACAACAACTATAAGGCACGATAAAAGATAAAAGAAATAACATAGTTAAACACCATGTCCCAACATAAAGATAACTCACAGTCTAAATATATAACACAAGTTCCCAATTAAACTTAACATGAGTCTAAACATAAACTGAAATAACCTACATGAGTCTCAAGCATAAAATAAATATTATCTAGATAGCTGTAGGCAAAGTCTCATCTAGAAGCATAGTCTCTTCTAGGATCTCTGGAACATAGTCTGCTTCTATACCTAGGCCATAGTGCATGGTACAGAAGTCCTCAAGGTTCTCTGGAAAAAATATCCAGTCAGGATTGGAAAAAAAATACACCTCTAACAGCAGTTCCACATATATTGACAAAAACTATAACACAGTGTAAAGAAATACAAGACATATATGAAATAACTGGAAATAAGAAATACTGGAATAAAGAATGCTGGAATAAAGTACTGGAACATCATCATCAATAGCATCTGTCAAGGAATAGAACTACAAGTGTACGTAAGTACAAAGAACTGGTATGTAAGTGTATATAGGAACAACAACTAGAACATGTGGAAATACAAGATCAATCTATCAAGATACATGTTAAGAATCATCTAACTAAGTGTGTGAAAAATCAGTATATCATGTGATCGGCTTGGGTTATATGACTCATTACATGGATTAGCGATCATCCCCAACAGGTCAGGCTAACCGGAATGTAACAGCGATGAGGCGTGTAAGGGTATGGCTGCACCGACGTGAGATGTAGGTGAGCTAATGCTGCATGTAAGGTTGGGTATGATCACATAACTACTAATACTTCCCCGTTTTCCCCAGCTAGCACGATGGATTCCAATCACGACTCCTCGTGACAGGTCTCAATGATGCCAACTCGTGTAAAGAACAGTGTCAGAGTCATGTACGCTATACAACAAGAATTATAGAGATAATCAACATAATGGAAACTGTCAGAGAATGTACTCGCCTATGGTCCTTAGCTGGCAATACCAATATCCGGGTTCCAAGGTACCGTCTGAGTGATCCCACAATCCTATAAACATATCATATAGTACAATACTTCATCAGACATTACTTCTAT
Organism: Iris macrosiphon; assembly: GCA_036927795.1. NCBI lineage: Eukaryota > Viridiplantae > Streptophyta > Magnoliopsida > Asparagales > Iridaceae > Iris > Iris macrosiphon. The sequence continues at coordinate 60,949,872 of JAYESA010000003.1, read as the reverse complement.
CACACAATCAATATAATGATCTCAACAGTCTGCGCTATAGGTCACAGGTGGGATAGATATGGGTATTCATAATTGTTAAGGTCACCTCGTACACGAGTATATAATGCCTATTGTTATCTATCATAAACATCAATGCTTAATTAATTATTATTATAACAGGAGTATTCATCTAGTTCTTAATAGGGTTTATATTGTATATATAAATATACGTATGCTTTAGGTTAATTAAGCACAATACGGCATACATATATATATACAGGCATTACAACGGTATGTAGGCGACGGAAATACACCATACATATATCTATATACCGAATACGTCTATCATATAACAATACGTATACAATATGTTCATACTATTTGCATATTGGATACTCTATGGCTAGTACGTATGAACTACTATGAGGAATACGTGTATACGTATACGGGTTCATGCTTGCAAGGGTTCAAACCTGAGCACGCGGAAACAAGGATTCGGTGTCGTGGTCGTCGAAGTCGTCGTCAACAGCAGTGTTCATGGCTCCCGTTCGATCGGTCCAGTCTAGTCCGCGGAGAGTCGAGGTCGAGTGCAACGTCTCCGGCGTGCTCCTGGTGCAGTCGATCCGGCGTGTGCAGTCGGTCGTCCGGTCTCAACGGTGCAGCGCTCCAGCGGCTTCGGGCGGGAAGTCGCCGGCTATGGGCAGCGCTCCAGCGGGCAGTCGGGCGGGAAGTCGCCGGCGAGTTCACGGTCGATTCAGCGGTGAACAGTAAAGTCGGGGGGGGGGGGGTTTGAGATTGTCGGCTGGATGTTTTAGCTTTTAGGAGAAGAAATAAATAGGATGATTTATATATATATATACAAGGATGTGGGTTTGACCTAGAACATGTTGACTTTGGTCAATACTAGAAAAGCCTTGACTTATTATGGAGATGCTCCAATGGGCTAGGTTCGTATGAATTTTGAAAGTTGCATTGGTCCAAGGGTTTGGAGGCCATGGTTTTCAAGGGTTGATGTTAAATTACACATCCCCAAAATTTTATAGAAAATACAATGAAGGGGTAAGATGGGTTTATCATACGTGTCCTGTCAAACGGGTGTATACTTAATGCTCTTTCACATAACCGTGCCAAGGATCATAATTTGCGTGAAATAGGTTACTGTTGCCTTATTTGAAATTAAATGCAAGGAGGTTCTACAATTAATTAGAAATACAAAGGGCTGGATATTTACGTAGGACAAAGTCATCAATTAACGATCACCGTAATTTAAAGAAAATTGATTATCAGGCAATTATTTACTCATTAATTACGAAAAGGCAAAAATACCCCTGAACAAAAAAGTGGGGGTGACAAGTCTACCCTTAAAGAATTTCGTCCTCGAAATTTAAAATAACCATCACTAGAACAAGCAATTAACTAATGAATTATACCTCAAGTCTCGAAGAGATATGGATACCGCTCGCGCATGTCGTCCTCTCTCTCCCAAGTTGATTCTCCTGGAGAGTAATTTCTCCATGCAACACGAACCAAGGGAATAGTCTGGTTCCGCAATATCTTCTCTCTACGATCCAAGATCTCCACCGGTTGTTCAGGATAGCTGAGTGTCGGTCCAACTTCGATCTCCGAGTGATCTAATACGTGACTAGGATCTGCCACGTACCGTCTCAGCTGCGACACGTGGAACACGTTATGCACTCCATCTAGAGCAGGCGGCAAGTCGAGTCTGTAGGCCACTATACCGACCCTTGCAAGAATACTGAAGGGCCCGATGTATCGTGGACTAAGCTTTCCTCCTCTGCCGAAATGAATCGTGCCTCGTGTCGGGAAAATTCGTAAGAACACCAAATCGCCAACCTAGAACAACGATCTTAACACGCAATCTAAACAAAAAAATCAAAACGAACAAAACAACCAAAACAATACCTGAAACTCTAGGGGTCTACGGTGACTATCTGCCCAATGCCGCTGTCTGTCCTGCGCCACTCGCAGTCTGTCTCTGATAAGTTTCACCTTTTCTGCTTCATCCACGACCATTTCTGGTCCTAACAAGGCTCTTTCTCCAACATCAACCTAAGATAAAGGTGTACGACACTTCCGTCCATATAAAGCCTCGAATGGTGACATCTCAATGCTGGCCTGGTAGCTATTGTTGTAGGCAAACTCTACCAAGTGTAGATGATCCTCCCAAGAACCTCCAAGATCCAATACGCAAGTGCGTAACATATCTTCAAGAGTCTGAATAGTCCTTTCAGACTGCCCGTCTGTCTGAGGGTGATATGTGGTACTGAACTTGAGCTGAGTGCCCAAGCTAGACTGTAGACTCCTCCAGAAATGGGAAGTGAAACGACTATCCCGATCTGAGACAATACTTACAGGAACTCCATGTAATCTGATAATCTGCTGTACGTACATCTCTGCTAGCTTTTCCGTCGAAGTAACCACTTTAAAAGGTAAGAAGTGGGCTGATTTGGTCAACCTATCCACGATGATCCAAATTGCGTCTATTCCTCCTGGAGAACGAGGAAGTCCTGAAACGAAGTCCATAGTTACGTGCTCCCACTTCCATTCTGGAATGGGTAAGGGTTGAAGCAATCCCCCTGGCCTCTGTCGATCTGCTTTCACCTGTTGGCACACTAAACATCGGGATACGAAGCGTGCTACTTCGCGCTTCATACCATACCACCATACATGCTTTCTCAAATCTTGATACATCTTGTTGGCTCCGGGATGCATCGAGTACTGAGAGCGGTATGCCTCTTGTAAAACTTCTTCGCGCAGCTCTCCACTTGGCACACACATCCTTGTGCCATGTCGTAAGGATCCATCATCCGCAATAGTGAAATTGTCTATCAATCATGCCTGAACTTGTGCTCTAATATTCCTTAGAGTCTCATCATTATACTGTGTCCCTCTAATTTTTTTATCAGCTCTGATTGAATCTGCAGTCCCCACATCTGAATCTCAGCTCCTGGAACTAATACCTCAATTTCCAAGCTCTCAAGATCAGCTAATAAGTGTCTATCCGATATCAAGCACATAGCCATTGGGTACCTGCTCAAGGCATCCGCGACTACGTTGGCTTTTCCTGGATGATACTGTAATGAGATATCAAAGTCTTTCATCAATTCTAACCACCTTCTCTGTCTCATATTCAGCTCTTTTTGTGTGAACACGTACTTTAAGCTCTTGTGGTCTGCGAAGATTTCCACATGCTCTCCGTATAGATAGTGCTTCCACAGCTTTAGGGCAAAGATAACTGCTGCTAACTCCAGATCGTAAGTGGGATAGTTCTTTTCATGAGGGCGTAATTGTCTTGAAGCATAGGCAATTACTTTCCCGTGTTGTTAAATAACGCATCCCAACCCTTTTACTGAAGCATCACTGTTGATAGTGAATCCACCTGTCCCTGATGGCAATGTCAAAACTGGTGCTGTTGTCAATCTCCTCTTCAGCTCATCAAATACGGCTTGATATTCTTCTGTCCAGACAAAGTCCACATCTTTCTTGGTCAGCCTAGTCATTGGCTCTGCAATCTTGGAGAAGTCTTGTACAAATCTTCTGTAGTATCCTGCTAGTCCGAGGAAGCTCCTGATTTCAGCTACCGTACTGGGGGTAGCCCATGACTTCACTACCTCTATCTTCTTTGGGTTAACTGAAATTCCGTTACCTGTCACCATGTGTCCAAGAAATTTAACCTCTTCAAGAAAGAAATCACACTTTGAAAGCTTTCCGTGTAATTTCTCTTTCCTGAGTGTTTCTAAGACTATTCTCAAGTGCTCTTCATGCTCTTCTAGGGTTTTTGAATATACTAGAATGTCGTCAATAAACACTACTACGAACTTGTCAAGATACTGGTGGAACACCTTGTTCATCAAGTTCATAAATACTGCTGGTGCATTGGTTAAACCAAATGGCATTACTGTAAATTCAAACTGGCCATATTTGGTTCGAAAGGCGGTCTTCGGTATGTCTTCTTCCTTCACTTTCACCTGGTGATAGCCTGACCTTAAGTCTATTTTTGAAAATACCTTCGCTCCGCTCAATTGATCGAAAAGATCATCTATCCTCGACAGTGGGTATTTTTTTTTAATAGTGAGGTTATTCAAAGCTCTATAATCGATACACATACATACCGTGCCATCCTTCTTTGGTACAAATAATACCGGTGCTCCCCATGGCGATGAACTGGATCTAATAAAACTTTTGTCTTGCAGCTCCTCAACTTGTTTCTTTAGTTCTACCAATTCGTTGTTGTTAACTCTATAGACATGTTGTAAAATAGGCTCTGCTCCTGGTATCAGGTCTATAGAAAACTCAATGTCTCTTTCTGGTGGCAAACCTGGCAACTCCTCTGGAAATACATCCAGGAACTCCGCTAAAAGGGGATGCGGTGATTCTTCTTCTTCCACCCTGGCTCCGCAAAAAGTGCCTCTGCTCCGCTCCTCTGACAATCTCAAACTCTGGCTCTCCTGGTGGTCGAAATACTATTCTACCTCCGCGACAATCTATAGAAGCATGGTGTTTACTCAGCCAGTCCATTTCGAGTACAATATCATATTCCGAAAGTGGCATAACGAGTAAACTCACGCTCAACTCTCGGCCTTCCAATGACACTTTCCGATCCTTGCAATAATCACCGACTAGGATAATACCTCCTCCTGCCGTGATCTTGCAAGTCCTATCTAATGGTCCCATTTCTAAATGATGCTTAAGGGCATAAGATACAGATACGAAACTATGGGAAGCGCCAAAATCAAATAATGCAAGTGCTGGAATAGAATTGAGTAAAACTGAACCTAAAATCACGTCTCCAGCTGGCTCGGCCTCCTCAGTGGTCATGGCGTAAGCTCGTCCTTGTGGTGCTCCTCTCTGTTGTTGCTGCTGCTGCGCAAACCTCTCCTGCTGTGATGGAAGTGGAGGTCCTCTCTGCTGGCCTCCTGGTATGATAGGTGCTCTGGCTGGTCATCTCTAAGCAGCTCCTCCTCCTTGGCGATTCTGAATAGTCGGGCAGTCCCTCAGCTGATGTGCTACTGATCCTGATGATAAGCAAGTGCCCAACCTTTTTTTACAGGTGTCTCTTGTATGTCCCATCTTTCCGCAATACGAATATGGGATAGCGAGTTGATTATGGCCTTGTGGTTGTTGTTGTTGAGCATGTCCTCGAACTGGTGCCTGTTGCTGGTGTTGTTGCTGGTGTTGTTGCTGGTACAGCCTATGTTGTTGTTGAAAGTATGGGCGCTTGGCTGGTCCTGTGTTACCTCCTGTTGCTCCAGATGTATCATGTCCTCTCTTGGGCCTGAGGTCCAAGTCGTCTTCGGCAATCTGGGCATCCATCAGAATACCCTTCCTGAATTTTTGAGCTGGCTCCTGGGTCTCGAATCATCGATGGTATAAATCGACTCAATCGGCAAAACTCTGTAGCATACTCGTCGACTAACATGCCTCCTTGGACTAAGTCATGAAACTGACTTTCTAAAGCTCCCAAGGCTACGTCAGGAAAGAATTTCTCTTTGAAGAGTTCCTTAAAGTCCTCCCAAGGGTATTCTGATGGATGCCCAGATTGCCGAAGACGACTTGGACCTCAGGCCCAAAGAGGACGCGATACATCTGGAGCAACAGGAGGTAACACAGGACCAGCCAAGCGCCCACACTTTCAACAACAACATAGGCCGTACCAGCAATAACCCCAGCAACAACACTAGCAACAGGCACCAGTTCGAGGACATGCTCAACAATAACAACCACAAGGACATAATCAACTCGCTATCCCATATTCGTATTGCGGAAAGATGGGACATACAAGAGACACCTGCAGAAAAAGGTTGGGAACTTGCGTATCATGTGGATCAGCAGCACATCAGCTGAGGGACTGCCCGACTATTCAGAATTGCCAAGGAGGAGGAGCTGCTTAGAGAGGACCAGCCAGAGCACCTATCGTACCAGGAGGCCAGCAGAGAGGACCTCCACTTCCATCACAGCAGGAGAGGTTTGCGCAGTAACAGCAGCAACAGAGAGGAGCACCACAAGAACGAGCTTACGCCATGACCACTAAGGAGGCCGAGCCAGCTGGAGACGTGATTTCAGGTTCAGTTTTACTCAATTCTATTCCAGCACTTGCATTATTTGATTCTGGCGCTTCTCATAGTTTCGTATCTGTATCTTATGCCCTTAAGCATCATTTAGAAATGGAACCATTAGATAGGACTTCCAAGATCACGACAGGAGGAGGTATTATCCTAGTCCATGATTATTGCAAGGATCTGAGAGTGTCATTAGAAGGCCAAGAGTTGAGCGTGAGTTTACTCGTTATGCCACTTTCGGAATACGATATTGTACTCGGAATGGACTGGCTGAGTAAACACCATGCTTCTATAGATTATCGCAGAGGAAGAGTAGTATTTCGACCACCAAGAGAGCCGGAGTTTGAGATTGCCAGAGAAGCAGAGGAGCGGAGCAGAGGCACCTTTTGCGGAGCCAGGGTGGAAGAAGAAGAGTTACCGCATCCACTGATAGCGGAATTCCTGGATGTATTTCCAGAGGAATTGCCAGGTTTGCCACCAGACAGAGACGTTGAGTTCTCTATAGACATGATACCAGGAGCAGAGCCTATTTTACAACATGTCTATAGAGTTAACAACAACGAATTGGTAGAACTAAAGAAACAAGTTGAGGATCTGCAAGATAAAGGTTTTATTAGATCCAGTTCATCGCCATGGGGAGCACCGGTATTATTTATACCAAAGAAGGATGGCACGGTATGTATGTGTATCGATTATAGAGCTTTGAATAACCTTACTATTAAAAACAAATACCCGCTGCCGAGGATAGATGATCTTTTCGATCAATTGAGCGGAGCGAAGGTGTTTTCAAAAATAGACTTGAGGTCAGGCTATCACCAGGTAAAAGTGAAGGAAGAAGACATACCAAAGACCGCCTTTCGAACCAGATATGGCCAGTTTGAATTTACAGTAATGCCGTTTGGTTTAACCAATGCACCAGCAGTATTTATGAACTTGATGAACAAGGTGTTCCACCAGTACCTTGACAAGTTTGTAGTGGTATTTATTGACGACATTCTAGTATATTCAAAAATCCCAGAAGAGCATGAAGAGCACTTGAGAATAGTCTTAGAAACACTCAGGAAAGAGAAATTATACGGAAAGCTTTCAAAGTGAGAGTTCTTTCTTGAAGAGGTTGAATTTCTTGGACACATGGTGACAGGTAACGGAATTTCAGTTAACCCAAAGAAGATAGAGGCAGTGAAGTCATGGGCAACCCCCAATACGGTAGCTGAAATCAGGAGCTTCCTCGGACTAGCAGGATAATACAAAAGATTTGTACAAGACTTCTCCAAGATTGCAGAGCCAATGACTAGGCTGACCAAGAAAGATATGGACTTTCTCTGGACAGAAGAATGTCAAGCCGCATTTGATAAGCTGAAGAGGAGATTGACAACAGCACCAGTTTTGACATTGCCATCAGGGACAGGTGGATTCACTATCTACAGTGATGCTTCAGAAAAAGGGTTGGGATGCATTCTTCAACAACACAGGAAAGTAATTGCCTATGCTTCAAGACAATTATGCCCTCATGAAAAGAACTACCCCACTCACGATCCGGAGTTAGCGGCAGTTATCTTTGCCCTAAAGCTGTGGAAGCACTATCTTTACGGAGAGCGTATGGAAATTTTTACAGACCACAAGGGCTTAAAGTACGTGTTCACACAAAAAAAGCTGAATATAAGACCGAGAAGGTGGTTAGAATTGATGAAAGACTTTGATATCTCATTACAGTATCATCCAGGGAAAGCCAACGTAGTCGCGGATGCCTTGAGCAGGTACCCAATGGCTATGTGCTTGACATCGGATAGACACTTATTAGCTGATCTTGAAAGCTTGAAAATTGAGATATTAGTTCCAGGAGCTGAGATTCAGATGTGGGGACTGCAGATACAATTAGAGCTGATAGACAAAATTAGAGCTGCACAGTATGATGATGAGACCCTAAGGAATATTAGAGCACAAGTTCATGCAGGATTGATAGACGATTTCACTATTGCGGATGATGGATCCTTACGACATGGCACGAGGAAGTGTGTGCCAAGTGGAGAGCTGCGCGAAGAAGTTTTACAGAAGGCACACCGCTCTCAGTACTCGATGCATCCCGGAGCCAACAAGATATATCGAGATTTGAGGAAGCATGTATGGTGGTTTGGTATGAAGCGCGAAGTAGCACGCTTCGTATCCCGATGTTTAGTATGCCAACAGGTGAAAGCAGATCGACAGAGGCCAGGGGGATTGCTTCAACCTTTACCCATTCCAGAATGGAAGTGGGAGCACGTGACTATGGACTTCGTTTCAGGACTTCCTCGTTCTCCAGAAGGAAAAGACGTAATTTGGATCATCGTGGATATGTTGACCAAATCAGCCCACTTCTTGCCTTTTAAAGTGGGTACTTCGACGGAAAAGCTAGCAGAGATGTACGTACAGCAGATTGTTAGATTACATGGAGTTCCTATAAGTATTGTCTCAGATCGGGATAGTCGTTTCACTTCCCATTTTTGGAGGAGTCTGCAGTCTAGCTTGGAACTCAGCTCAAGTTCAGTACCGCATATCACCCTCAGACAGACGGGTAGTCTGAAAGGACTATTCAGACTCTTGAAGATATGTTACGTACTTGCGTATTGGATCTTGGAGGTTCTTGGGAGGATCATCTACACTTGGTAGAGTTTGCCTACAACAACAGCTACCAGGCCAGCATTGAGATGTCACCATTCGAGGCTTTATATGGACGGAGGTGTCGTACACCTTTATTTTGGGATGATGTTGGAGAAAGAGCCTTGTTAGGACCAGAAATGGTCGTGGATGCAGCAGAAAAGGTAAAACTTATCAGAGACAGACTGCGAGTGGCGCAGGAAAGACAGCGGCATTGGGCAGATAGTCACCGTAGACCCCTAGAGTTTCAGGTATTATTTTGATTGTTTTATTGTTTTGATTGTTTTGTTTGTTTTGATTGTTTTGTTTAGATTGCATGTTAAGATTGTTGTTCTTGGTTGACAATTTGGTGTTCTTACAGATTTTCTCGATACGAGGCACGATTCGTTTCGGCAGAGGAGGAAAGCTTAGTCCACGATACATCGGGCCCTTCAGTATTCTTGCAAGGGTCGGTGCAGTGGCCTACAGACTCGACTTGCCGCCTGCTCTAGATGGAGTGCATAACGTGTTCCACGTGTCACAGCTGAGACGGTACGTGGCATATCCTAGTCATATATTAGATCACTCGAAGATCGAAGTTGGACCGACACTCAGCTATCCTCAACAACCGGTAGATATCTTGGATCGTAGAGAGAAGATATTGCGGAACCAGACTATTCTCTTGGTTCGTGTTGCATGGAGAAATTACTCTCCAAAAGAATCAACTTGGGAGAGAGAGGATGAAATGCGCGAGCAGTATCCATATCTCTTCGAGACTTGAGGTATAATTCATTAGTTAATTGCTTGTTCTAGTGATGGTTATTTTAAATTTCGAGGACAAAATTCTTTAAGGAGGGTAGACTTGTCACCCCCACTTTTTGGTTCAGGTGGTATTTTCGTCTTTTCGTAATTAATGAGTAAATAATTGCCTGATAATCAATTTTCTTTAAATTACGGTGATCATTAATTGATGACTTTGTCCTACGTAAATATCCAGCCCTTTGTACTTCTAATTAATTATAGAACCTCCTTGCAATTAATTTCAAATAAGCCAACAGTAACCTATTTCACGCAAATTACGATCCTTGGCACGGTTATGTGAAAGAGCATTTAGTATACACCCGTTTGACACGACACGTATGATAAACCCATCTTACCCCTTCATTGTATTTTCTATAAAATTTTGGGGATGTGTAATTTAACATCAACCCTTGAAAACCATGGCCTCCAAACCCTTAGACCAATGCAACTTTCAAAATTCATCCGAACCTAGCCCATTGGAGCATCTCCATAATAAGCCAAGGCTTTCCTAGTATTGACCAAAGTAAACATGTTCTAGGTCAAATCCACATCCTTGTATATATATATATCATCCTATTTATTTCTTCTCCTTAAACCTAAAACCTCCAGCCGACAATGTCAAACCCCCCCCCGACTTTACTGTTCACCGCCGAACCGACCATGAACTCGCCGGCGACTTCCCGCCCGACTGCCCGCTGGAGCGCTGCACAGAGCCGCGCGACTTCCCGCCCGACTGCCCGCTGGAGCGCTGCACAGAGCCGCGCAACTTCCCGCCCGACTGCCCGCTGGAACGCTGCACAGAGCCGGCGACTTCCCCCCTGAAGCCGCTGGAGCGCTGTACCGTTGAGAGACGCCGACCGAGGTTCCCGCCCGAAGCCGCTGGAGTGCTGCACCGTTGAGACCGGACGATCGACTGTACACGCCGGATCGACTGTACCAGGAGCACGCCGGAGACGTTGCACTCGACCTCGACTCTCCGCGGACTAGACTGGACCGATCGAACGGGAGCCACGAATACCGCTGTTGACGACAATTTCGACGACCACGACACCGAATCCTTATTTCCACGTGCTCAGGTTTGAACCCTTGCAAGCATGAACCCGTATACGTATACACGTATTCCTCGTACTAGTTCATACGTACTAGCCATAGAGTATCCAGTATGCAAACAGTATGAACATATTGTATACGTATTATTATATGATAGACGTATTCGGTATATAGATATATGTATGGTGTATTTCCATCGCCTACATACCGTTGTAATGCCTGTATATATATATGTATGCCGTATTGTGCTTAATTAACCTAAATCATACGTATATTTATATATACAATATAAACCCTGTTAAGAACTAGATGAATACTCATGTTATAATAATAATTAATTATGCATTGATGTTTATGATAGATAATAATAGGCATTATATACTCGTATACGAGGTGACCTTAACAATTACGAATACCCATATCTATCCCACCTGTGACCTATAGCGCAGACTGTTGAGATCATTATGTTGATTGTGTGATAGAAGTAATGTCTGATGAAGTATTGTACAATATGATATATTTATAGGATTGTGGGATCACTCAGATGGTACCTTGGAACCCGGATATTGGTATTGCCAGCTAAGGACCACAGGCGAGTACATTCTCTGACAGTTTCCATTATATTGCTTATCTCTATAATTCTTGTTGTATAGCGTACATGACTCTGACACTGTTCTTTACACGATTTGGCATCATTGAGACCTGTCACGAGGAGTCATGATGGAAATCCATCGTGATAGCAGGGAAAACGGGGAAGTATTAGTAGCTTATGTGATCATACCCCTTACATGCAGCATTAGCTCACCCATATTTTACGTCGGTGCAGCCTTACCCTTACATGCCTCATCGCTGTTACATTCTGGTTAGCCTGACCTGTTGGGGATGATCGCTAATCCATGTAATGAGTCATATAACCCAAGCCGATCACATGATATACTGATATTTCACACACTTAGATAGATGATTCTTGACATGTATCTTGATAGATTGATCTTGTATTTCCATATGTTCTAGTTGTTGTTCCTATATACACTTACATACCAGTTCTTTGTACTTGCGTACACTTGTAGTTCTATTCCTTGTCAGATGCTATTGATGATGATGTTCCAGTACTTTCTTCCAGCATTCTTTATTCCAGTATTTCTTATTTCCAGTTATTTCATATATGTCTTGTATTTCTTTACACTGTGTTATAGTTTTTGTCAATATATGTGGAACTGCTGTTAGAGGTATATTTTTGTTCCGATCCTGACTGGATATTTTTTTCAGAGAACCTTGAGGATTTTTGTACCACGCACTACGGATCAGGTATAGATGCAGACTATGTACGAGAGATCCTAGGGGAGACCATGCTTCTAGATGAGACTTTGCCTACAGCTATCTAGATAGTATTTATTTTATGCTTGAGACTCATGTAGGTTATTTCAGTTTATGTTTAGACTCATGTTAAGTTTAATTAGGAACTTGTGTTGGACAGTTAGACTGTGAGTTATCTTTATGTTGGGACATGGTGTTTAACTATATTATTTTTTTTATCTTATATCGTGCCTTATAGTTGTTGTGATTGAGTTATATTGAGAGATTATGAAGATGTATATTATTGACAGGTGTTTAGTTAGTAGTGTTATTGTGACCAGACAGCGTTCTACCGCCGATGCTGCGGCGTAGGCTGGACGTACCCACGCTCTCGTGCCCCCACTTTTTGGTTCAGGGGTATTTTCGTCTTTTCGTAATTAATGAATAAATAATTGCCTGATAATCAATTTTCTTTAAATAATGGTGATCGTTAATTAATGACTTTGTCCTACATAAATATCCAGCCCTTTGTACTTCTAATTAATTATAGAACCTCCTTGCATTTAATTTCAAATAAGCCAACAGTAACCTATTTCACGCAAATTACGATCCTTGGCACGGTTATGTGAAAGAGCATTAAGTATACACCCGTTTGACATGACACGTATGATAAACCCATCTTACCCCTTCATTGTATTTTCCATAAAATTTTGGGGATGTGTAATTTAACATCAACCCTTGAAAACCATGGCCTCTAAACCCTTAGACCAATGCAACTTTCAAAATTCATCCGAACCTAGCCCATTGGAGCATCTCCATAATAAGCCAAGGCTTTCCTAGTATTGACCAAAGTCAACATGTTCTAGGTCAAACCGACATCCTTGTATATACATATATATCATCCTATTTATTTCTTCTCCTTAAACCTAAAACCTCCAGCCGACAATGTCAAACCCCCCCCCCGACTTTACTGTTCACCGCCGAACCGACCGTGAACTCGCCGGCGACTTCCCGCCCGACTGCCCGCTGGAGCGCTGCACAGAGCCGCGCGACTTCCCGTCAGACTGCCCGCTGGAGCGCTGCACAGAGCCGACGACTTCCCGCCCGAAGCCGCTGGATCACTACACTGTTGAGAGCCGCCGACCGAGGTTCCCGCCCGAAGCAGCTGGAGCGCTGCACCGTTGAGACCGGACGACCGACTGCACACGCCGGGTCGACTGCACCAGGAGCACGCCGGAGACGTTGCACTCGACCTCGACTCTCCGCGGACTAGACTGGACCGATCGAACGGGAGCCACGAACACCGCTGTTGACGACGACTTCGACGACCACGACACCGAATCCTTGTTTCCACGTGCTCAGGTTTGAACCCTTGCAAGCATGAACCCGTATACGTATACACGTATTCCTCGTAGTAGTTCATACGTACTAGCCATAGAGTATCTAGTATGCAAACAGTATGAACATATTTTATACGTATTGGTAAATGATAGGCGTATTCGGTATATAGATATATGTATGGTGTATTTCCATCGCCTATATATCGTTGTAATGCATGTATATATATATATATGCCGTATTGTGCTTAATTAACCTAAAGCATACGTATATTTATATATACAATATAAACCCTATTAAGAACTAGATATATACTCCTGTTATAATAATGATTAATTAAGCATTGCTGTTTATGATAGATAACAATAGGCATTATATACTCGTGTATGAGGTGACCTTAACAATTACGAATACCCGTATCTATCCCACCTGTGACCTATAGCGCAGACTGTTGAGATCATTATGTTGATTGTGTGATAGAAGTAATGTCTGATGAAGTATTGTACTATATGATAAGTTTATAGGGTTGTGGGATCACTCAGACGGTACCTTGGAACCCGGATATTGGTATTGCCAGCTAAGGACCACAGGTGAGTACATTCTCTGACAGTTTTCATTATATTGATTATCTCTGTAATTCTTGTGGTATAGCGTACATGACTCTGACACTGTTCTTTACACGAGTTGGCAGCAATGAGACCTACCACGAGGAGTCGTGAGTAGGATCTATCGTGCTAGCTGGAGACAAATGGGGAAGTATTAGTAGTTATGTTATCATACCCAACCTTACATGCAGCATTAGCTCACCCACATTTTACGTCGGTGTAGCCTTACCCTTACATGCCTCATCACTGTTATATTTCGGTTAGCCTGACCTGTTGGGGATGATCGCTAATCCATGTAATGAGTCATATAACCCAAGCCGATCACATGATATAATGATATTTCACACACTTAGATAGATGATTCTTGACATGTATCTTGTTAGATTGATCTTTTATTTCCATATGTTCTAGTTGTTGTTCCTATATACACTTACATACCAGTTCTTTGTACTTGCGTACACTTGTAGTTCTATTCCTTGTCAGATGCTATTGATGATGATATTCCAGTACTTTATTCCAGCATTCTTTATTCCAGTATTTCTTATTTCCAGTTATTTCATATATGACTTGTATTTCTTTATACTGTGCTATAGTTTTTGTCAATATATGTGGAACTGTTGTTAGAGGTGTATTTTCGTTCCAATCCTGACTGGATATTTTTTCCAGAGAACCTTGAGGACTTCGGTACCACGCACTACGGCCCAGGTATAGAAGCAGACTATGTTCCGGAGATCCTAGAAGAGACTATGCTTCTAGATGAGACTTTGCCTACAGCTATCTAGATAGTATTTATTTTATGCTTGAGACTCATGTAGGTTATTTCAGTTTATGTTTAGACTCATGTTAAGTTTAATTGGGAACTTGTGTTGGACAGTTAGACTGTGAGTTATCTTTATATTGGGACATGGTGTTTAACTATGTTATTTCTTTTATCTTTTATCGTGCCATATAGTTGTTGAGATTGAGTTATATTGAGAGATTATGTAGATGTATATCATTGACAGGTGTTTAGTTAGTAGTGTTATTGTGACCAGACAGCGTTCTACCGCCGATGCTGCGGCGTAGGCTGGACGTACCCACGCTCTCGTGCCCCTATACTGGGTGTGGGTCGTGACACGTTTTTAGTGGTGGCCTATGCAGGTCTAGTTTCGCAAGTTATGCGATATCGTGGTAGTGCAACAACTTAGTTGTATTGCTGTGAGCCTGTGCTAGGATATAGGAAATAAGGATCTAGGATGAGAGTATGCTCAATCACACTAGAAAATTCTGAACTTCATATTGCTGTTCCATGGATTGCTTTCTTTAGCACTTTAGTGTCCTTCTTTGATAATATCATACCAATCACCTTAATTGATTATTTGATCTGTGTTCAGGATGTCGCCAAATACTAGATCCATGCGAATGGGAGCAGCCAATTCAGAGAGGACTGCCACCTCTCAACCTGACTAACAGATACCTGGAGATTCTCCTACATCTCCTGTTCGTGTGGGAGTGTCTATAACTAACGGGATTCCTCCTCCACCTATACAGAGGATTGCCCCAGTTATGACAGACAACCTTCCACCACCACCGACACCGATTCCCGGAGGAGTGCCCGCTGACGGGGCACAGATGTTCGCACTGATACAGGGCATGCTAGAGGCCCAGAGAGTAAAAGTAGAAGCTCAGCATGTTCAAACAGAGGCTCAGAGAATGCAGGCAGAAGCACACCAGGCACAGACCGAACTGATGAGAGAGAGCATGAAGAATGCTAATCAGATGACTCTCCAGGCTGCGGAGAGAGTAGCATGGCAACCGCAACATCAAGGTCAGCAACAACAGAGGCCCGGTACCATAGTAGACTTTAAGAGGATGATGCCTCGAGAGTTCAAAGGCACAGAAGGAATACTATATGCTGACGAATGGTTAGAAGACATAGAGAGGAATTTGCGCTTATCACAGATTTCGGAGATTCTTCAGATAGAGGCCGCTGGCAGCCAGATGTTTGATATCGCACTGACGTGGTATCGTACAGAGCCGAGACTCGCCGCTGAAGGACTTACTTAGGAGGACTTTAAGGAACTCTTCAAAGAGAAATTCTTTCCTGACGTAGCCTTGGGAGCTTTAGAAAGTCAGTTTCATGACTTAGTCCAAGGAGGCATGTCAGTCGACGAATATGCTGCAGAGTTTTGCCGATTAAGTCGATTCGCGCCATCGATGATTCGAGACCCAGGAGACAGAGCTCGGAAATTCAGGAAGGGACTAAACCGGGAGATCAAGTCTCATACTTCGGGACGACGCACTGCTACATTTGAGGGTATTCTGATGGATGCCCAGATTGCCAAAGACTACTTGGACCTCAGGCCCAAGAGAGGATGTAATACATCTGGAGCAACAGGAGGTAACACAGGACCAGCCAAGCGCCCACTATTTTAACAATAACATAGGCCGTACCAGCAACAACACCAGCAACAACACCAGCAACAGGCACCAGTTCGAGGACATGCTCAACAACAACAACCACAAAGACATAATAAACTCGCTACCCCATATTCGTATTGCGGAAAGATGGGATATACAAGAGACACCTGCAAAAAAAGGTTGGGCACTTGCTTATCATGTGGATCAGTAGCACATCAGCTGAGGGACTGCCCGACTATTCAGAATCGCCAAGGAGGAGGAGTTGCTTAGAGAGGACCAGCCAGAGCACCTATCGTACCAGGAGGCCAGCAGAGAGGACCTCCACTTCCATCACAGCAGGAGAGGTTTGCGCAGCAGCAGCAGCAACAGAGAGGAGCACCACAAGAACGAGCTTACGCCATGACCACTGAGGAGGCCGAGCCAGCTGGAGACGTGATTTCAGGTTCAGTTTTACTCAATTCTATTCCAGCACTTGCATTATTTGATTCTGGCGCTTCCCATAGTTTCGTATCTGTATCTTATGCCCTTAAGCATCATTTAGAAATGGGACCATTAGATAGGACTTGCAAAATCATGACAGGAGGAGGTATTATCATAGTCCGTGATTATTGCAAGGATCGGAGAGTGTCATTGGAAGGCCGAGAGTTGAGCGTGATTTTACTCGTTATGCCACTCCCGGAATACGATATTGTACTCAGAATGGACTGGCTGAGTAAACACCATGCTTCAATAGATTGTCGAAGAGGAAGAGTAGTATTTCGACCACCAGGAGAGCCGGAGTTTGAGATTGCCAGAGAAGCAGAGGAGAAAAGCAGAGGCACTTTTTGCGGAGCCAGGGTGGAAGAAGAAGAGTTACCGCATCCACTTATAGCGGAATTCCTGGATGTATTTCCAGAGGAGTTGCCAGGTTTGCCACCAGACAGAGACGTTGAGTTCTCTATAGACTTGATACCAGGAGCAGAGCCTATTTCACAACATGTCTATAGAGTTAACAACAACGAATTGGTAGAACTAAAGAAACAAGTTGAGGAGCTGCAAGACAAAGGTTTTATTAGATCCAGTTCATCGCCATGGGGAGCACCGGTATTATTTGTACCAAAGAAGGATGGCACGGTACGTATGTGTATCGATTATAGAGCTTTGAATAACCTCACTATTAAAAACAAATACCCGCTGTCGAGGATAGATGATCTTTTCTATCAATTGAGCGGAGCGAAGGTATTTTCAAAAATAGACTTGAGGTCAGGCTATCACCAGGTTAAAGTGAAGAAAGAAGACATACCGAAGACCGCCTTTCGAACCAGATATGGCCAGTTTGAATTTACAGTAATGCCGTTTGGTTTAACCAATACACCAGTAGTATTTATGAACTTGATGAACAAGGTGTTCCACCAGTACCTTGACAAGTTCGTAGTGGTGTTTATTGACGACATTCTAGTATATTGAAAAACCCCAGAAGAGCACGAAGAGCACTTGAGAATAGTCTTAGAAACACTCAGAAAAGAGAAATTATACGGAAAGCTTTCAAAGTGTGAGTTCTTTCTTGAAGAGGTTAAATTTCTTGGACATATGGTGACAGTGACGGAATTTCAGTTAACCCAAAGAAGATAGAGGCAGTAAAGTCATGGACTACCCCCAGCACGGTAGCTGAAATTAGGAGCTTTCTCGGACTAGCAGGATACTACAGAAGATTTGTACAAGACTTCTCCAATATTGCAGAGCCAATGACTAGGCTGACCAAGAAGGATTTGGAATTTGTCTGGACAGAAGAATGCCAAGCCGCATTCGATGAGCTGAAGAGGAGATTAACGACAGCACCAGTTTTGACATTGCCATCAGGGACAGGTGGATTCACTATCTACAGTGATGCTTCAGGAAAAGGGGTTGGGATGCGTTCTTCAACAACACGGGAAAGTGATTGCCTATGCTTCAAGACAATTACGCCCTTATAAAAAGAACTACCCCACTCACGATCTGGAGTTAGCGGCAGTTATCTTTGCCCTAAATCTATGGAAGCACTATCTGTACGAAGAGCGTGTGGAAATCTTCACAGACCACAAGAGCTTAAAGTACATGTTTACATAGAAGGAGCAGAATATGAGACAGAGAAGGTGGTTGGAATTGATGAAAGACTTTGATATCTCATTACAGTATTATCCAGGGAAAGCCAACGTAGTCGCGGATGCCTTGAGCAGGTACCCAATGGCTATGTGTTTGACTTCGGATAGACACTTATTAGCTGATCTTGAGAGCTTGGAAATTGAGGTATTAGTTCCCGGAGCTGAGATTCAGATGTGGGGACTGCAGATTCAATCAGAACTGATGGACAAAATTAGAGCGGCACAGTATAATGATGAGACTCTAAGGAATATTAGAGCACAAGTTCAGGCAGGATTGATAGACGATTTCACTATTGCGGATGATGGATCCTTACGACATGGCACGAGGATGTGTGTGCCAAGTGGAGAGCTGCGCGAAGAAGTTTTACAAAAGGCACACCGCTCTCAGTACTCGATGCATCCCGGAGCCAACAAGATGTATCGAGATTTGAGGAAGCATGTATGGTGGTATGGTATGAAGCGCAAAGTAGCACGCTTCGTATCCCGATGTTTAGTGTGCCAACAGGTGAAAGCAGATCGACAGAGGCCAGGGGGATTACTTCAACCCTTACCCATTTCAGAATGGAAGTGGGAGCACGTGACTATGGACTTCGTTTCAGGACTTCCTCGTTCTCCAGGAGGAAAAGACGCAATTTGGATCATCGTGGATAGGTTGACCAAATCAGCCCACTTCTTACCTTTTAAAGTGGGTACTTCGACGAAAAAGCTAGCAGATATGTACGTACAGCAGATTGTCAAATTACATGGAGTTCTTGTAAGTATTGTCTCAGATCGGGATAGTCGTTTCACTTCCCATTTCTGGAGGAGTCTGCAGTCTAGCTTGGGCACTCATCTCAAGTTCAGTACCGCATATCACCCTCAGACAGACGGGCAGTCTGAAAGGACTATTCAGACTCTTGAAGATATGTTACGCACTTGCGTATTGGATCTTGGAGGTTCTTGGAAGGATCATCTACACTTGGTAGAGTTTGCCTACAACAACAGCTACCAGGCCAGCATTGAGATGTCACCATTAGAGGCTTTATATGGACGGAGGTGTCGTACACCTTTATCTTGGGATGATGTTGGAGAAAGAGCCTTGTTAGGACCAGAAATGGTCGTGGATGCAGCAGAAAAGGTGAAACTTATCAGAGACAGACTGCGAGTGGCGCAGGACAGACAGCGGCATTGGGCAGATAGTCACCGTAGACCCCTAGAGTTTCAGGTATTGTTTTAATTGTTTTGTTGTTTTGATTGTTTTGTTCATTTTGATTGTTTTGTTTAGATTGCGTGTTAAGATCGTTGTTCTAGGTTGGCAATTTGGTGTTCTTACGGATTTCCCCGACACGAGGCACGATTCGTTTCGGCAGAGGAGGAAAGCTTAGTCCACGATACATCGGGCCATTCAGTATTCTTGCAAGGGTCGGTACAGTGGCCTACAGACTAGACTTGCCGCTTGCTCTAGATGGAGTGCATAACGTGTTCCACGTGTCGCAGCTGAGACGGTACGTGGCAGATCCTAGTCACGTATTAGATCACTCGGAGATCGAAGTTGGACCGACACTCAGCTATCCTGAACAACCGATGGAGATCTTGGATCGTAGAGAGAAGATATTGCAGAACCAGACTATTCCCTTGGTTCGTGTTGCATGGAGAAATCACTCTCCAGGAGAATCAACTTGGGAGAGAGAGGACGAAATACGCGAGCGGTATCCATATCTCTTCGAGACTTGAGGTATAATTCATTAGTTAATTGCTTGTTCTAGTGATGGTTATTTTAAATTTCGAGGACGAAATTCTTTAAGGAGGGTAGACTTGTCACCCCCACTTTTTTAGTTCAGGGGTATTTTTGTCTTTTCGTAATTAATGAGTAAATAATTGCCTGATAATTAATTTACTTTAAATTATGGTGATCGTTAATTGATGACTTTGTCCTACTTAAATATCCAGCCCTTTGTACTTCTAATTAATTGTAGAACCTCCTTGCATTTAATTTCAAATAAGCCAACAGTAACCTATTTCACGCAAATTATGATCCTTGGCACGGTTATGTGAAAGAGCATTAAGTATACACCCGTTTGACACGACACGTATGATAAACCCATCTTACCCCTTCATTGTATTTTCCATAAAATTTTGGGGATGTGTAATTTAACATCAACCCTTGAAAACCATGGCCTCCAAACCCTTGGACCAATGCAACTTTCAAAATTCATCCGAACCTAGCCTATTGGAGCATCTCCATAATAAGCCAAGGCTTTCCTAGTATTGACCAAAGTCAACATGTTCTAGGTCAAACCCACATCCTTGTATATATATATATATATATATCATCCTATTTATTTCTTCTCCAAAAACCTAAAACCTCCAGCCGACAATCTTAACCCCCCCCCCCGACTTTACTGTTCACCGCCGAACCGACCGTGAACTCGCCGGTGACTTCCCGCCCGACTGCCAGCTGGAGCGCTGCACAGAGCCGCGCGACTTCCCACCCGACTGCCCGCTGGAGCGCTGCACAGAGCCGCACGACTTTCCGCCTGACTGCCCGCTGGAGCGCTGCACCGTTGAGAGCCACCGACCGAGGTTCCCGCCCGAAGCCGCTGGAGCGCTGCACCGTTGAGACCGGACGACCGACTGCACACGCCGGATCGACTGCACCAGGAGCACGTCGGAAACGTTACACTCGACCTCGACTCTCCGCGGACTAGACTGGACCGATCGAACGGGAGCCACGAACACCGCTGTTGACGACGACTTCGACGACCACGACACCGAATCCTTGTTTCCACGTGCTCAGGTTTGAATCCTTGCAAGCATGAACCCGTATACGTATACACGTATTCCTCGTAGTAGTTCATACGTACTAGCCATAGAGTATCCAGTATGCAAACAGTATGAACATATTGTATATGTATTGTTATATGATAGACGTATTCGGTATATAGATATATGTATGGTGTATTTCCATCACCTACATACCGTTGTAATGCCTGTATATATATATGTATGCCGTATTGTGCTTAATTAACCTAAAGCATACGTATATTTATATATACAATATAAACCCTGTTAAGAACTAGATGCATACTCCTGTTATAATAATAATTAATTAAGCATTGATGTTTATGATAGATAACAATAGGCATTATATACTCGTGTACGAGGTGACCTTGACAATTACGAATACCCATATCTATCCCACCTGTGACCTATAGCGCAGACTGTTGAGATTATTATGTTGATTGTGTGATAGAAGTAATGTCTGATGAAGTATTGTACTATATGATATGTTTATAGGATTGTGGGATCACTCAGACGGTACCTTGGAACCCGAATATTGGTATTGCCAGCTAAGGACCACAGACGAGAACATTCTCTAATAGTTTCCATTATATTGATTATCTCTATAATTCTTGTGGTATAGCGTACATGACTCTAACACTGTTCTTTACACGAGTTGGCATTATTGAGACCTGCCACGAGGAGTCGTGAGTAGGATCTATCATGCTAGCTGGGGACAAATGGGAAAATATTAGTAGCTTATGTGATCATACCCTTACATGCAACATTAGCTCACCCACATTTCACGTCGGTGCAGCCTTACCCTTACATGCCTCATCACTGTTACATTCCGGTTAGCCTGACCTGTTGGGGATGATCGCTAATCCATGTAATGAGTCATATAACCCAAGCCGATCACATGATATACTAATGTTTCACACACTTACATAGATGATTCTTGACATGTATCTTGATAGACTAATCCTGTATTTCCACATGTTCTAGTTGTTGTTCCTATACACACTTACATACCAGTTCTTTGTACTTGCGTACACTTGTAGTTCTATTCCTTGTCAGATGCTATTGATGATGATGTTCCAGTATTATTCTAGTATTTCCTTTATTCCAGTATCTTATTTCCAGTTATTTCATATATGTCTTGTATTTCTTTACACTGTGTTATAGTTTTTGTCAATATATGTGGAACTGCTGTTAGAGGTGTATTTGCGTTCCAATCCTGACTGGATATTTTTTCCAGAGAACCTTGAGGATTTCTGTACCATGCACTACGGACCTGGTATAGATGCAGACTATGTACCAGAGATCCTAGAGGAGACCATGCTTCTAGATAAGACTTTGCCTACAGCTATCTAGATAGTATTTATCTTATGCTTGAGACTTATGGAGGTTATTTTAGTTTATGTTAGACTTATGTTAAGTTTAATTGGAGACTTGTATTGGACAGTTAGACTGTGAGTTATCTTTGTGTTGAGACATGGTGTTTAACTATGTTATTTCTTTTATCTTTTATCGTGCCTTATAGTTGTTGTGATTGAGTTATATTGAGAGATTATGGAGATGTATATCATTGACAGGTGTTTAGTTAGTAGTGTTATTGTGACCAGATAGCGTTCTACCGTCGATGCTGCGGCGTAGGCTGGACGTACCCACGCTCTCGTGCCCCTATACTGGGTGCGGGTCATGACACTATCCACTTTTTATACGTTCCATTCAACGAATTGGTTTGGAATAATCATCGAATATGTTCCCGTGAGTTCGATTATCCCCGTCGGACATGAAATTACAATGCCAGCTCTTCCACAGGATAATTGTTCTCGCACGGACTAATTATCGAGAGTTATCTTTTGAACTAGATTCAAGATCGTTCTTCCAAACTCCAGATCAAATTCGTTATCGCTTACCTCTTTTATCGAATCACAATATTCTTTCTCAGGCTAACTTCTATCTAGCGATATCATACTCAAGTTTCAATCCGTTTGATTCAATTTAAAATTATTTGTATGATACATCAAGTTTCCACCAAGTTTCCTTGACCAAGATATCAATTTTATTTTCTTGAATTCTAATTCGATATAAGCCTTATCACTTGTTCATGATATTCCCAAATCGTCCAATCCAACTATTGTACGAGACCTATGAATTCGCTTAAACATTTCCAAAATGATCCATACACCACTCAAAAATTAAGTCACCCAATTAAATCCTCAATCGTGTTCACATCACTCACTAGCATATTCACCAAGTCTTTTCTTAGAATTTCTGTGCGATTCTAAGCGTCGCTTGATAAATCTTAGTCTCGTATATATATATATTCATGTTGATAGTTATCCAAGTAAACCATATTTGATTTGTATCATCCAGATACGAAATAACATTCGAGCTATTTCTTAAAATTCAAGCACGATCCTCTATATTCGCCTTAGCGATAGACTGATAATATTTTTATTGGATGCCGTTCTAAGTCTGACTTATCCTTATCTGAACGATATTCCAATCTCGCTTGCAAACTTGCTCACACCGAAAGGGTCTTGGCGCCTGATACTCTACACAACTTAGCCGAAAGGCTATGTGCATAGCTAATCGTTCAAATGATATTATAATCCGCACACTAACCAACTAGGTAATCATGTATAAGTATTTAGATTTGTATATATCTTGCAATTTCTAGCACGAGTTTATTCCCATAAGGTCTAGCACAGGTTGGAACAAGGGTCTTTGCATTCTTATCCAGTTCAAGCAATCATATCATTCACATGCTCTTTTTACAAGTAATTAGACTCATTATATGAAATATTCAGTTGGGACATTGAGAGAGAGCGCATGTACATAATCCATGAATGATCTTTCGAAACTGAGAAAATATGTCACGTCCTGATCTTCCGATGGTAATCGACTATCCCATTGGACGCGAATTACCGCGCCAGCACTCCCGCGGGACGATATTTCCCATCTGAAGGTAATACCGCACGAGCACAAGCTGCACCCATGCAAGTACATGATACGAGCAGGCGATAAAATAGCTAAGCCATAGAGTTGCATAGATAGTCTGAATGCAACAGAATAAGAAATAAACAGGCAATTGGTAACAAGTTCACCAAGTCGTCAATAGCGGAAGCATTGAATAACATAATTATGGAAGTAAAACAAGCTCTTTATTGATATTGTACAAGTATTGCAAGCGGCGCTAGGCCAAGATTATAAGTCATGCAAGTTCTCTCTCTCTCTTGAAACAATAAAAGTGTGCCAAGTGACTATATTTGTGGAATGATACATAGGCGAGCAGTACTACACCTTTGATCGTAAAATATCAATTTTATGTTCGAACATTATGTCTTGTATATACGCTTTAGCTCCGGACGCAACGCTCCAATGCTCCATAGCAAACTCCATGCCTTATCTCGCATGAAGAGGTTTTCGTACCGAACGTGGTTCTTCCGCACCATACAAGAAATCTGGTGGGTTATCAGTATATGAATGTACTTATGGGGAGGCTTCTTGCCCGCTTGATAAATCCAAACAAGTTATATAGGATCCGTGCACCATCTATTAAGTTATCTTTCTAGTCTTGCCTTAGGATCAGTTTCATGGCATAATGTACAAGCCTAATCGTGTGGCAGTGCGATGTGTGATATAAAAATTACACTGCGAGACTTATCAACTTACCATTCTTCCTTCCCTGTCCAAGACAACCAAGTTAAACCAAGTACGAATGTATATATATATAATCCAAGTTAAATTATATAAGCAAACACGAGTGTCATGAGCAAGGTTCTGTTTTAGGTGCACGAGTTACATAGATTATCCAAAAGTATTATAGAAGATGTTCAATTATTCAAATATGTACAAGTGTGTTAAACTTATATCCGTTCAGGTGATTTAGATTCCAGATTATTTAGATTCCAGATACAACGCAATAACTTGCACACGGATTGACGCTAAACGAGGATGACTTATTAAAATGAACAGGAGGTCACTGGCACGATGCCATAAAGGACGGTGTAGTCTCAGGATGGAATAATATACAAATAGGAACATGGGGCATTGCACACATCCCACCCGACGCAGGCGTCTATAGTCAGGAGATTTCGACCGGTCGGATCGGCCCCGGTGCCCCGTAGAACATCAGCGGAACGAGATACAAAAATCTTCCTTATATACCAAGTTGTCTGTGATCATGCAAGTCTCTAATCTTCCGGGCCTCTGGTCAGGTACAGGAATAAGTCAGGATATATATCAGGTACAAGTTCGAGTCAGGATCATGTCAAGTATAGGTTCAAGTTCAAGGCAGGATTGTTCATAATATATCTCAACTCCCCGAGCCATTTAATTTAGTATGGGACAAGTATTGCTCCATGAGCTATGATTCTTAGATTATAGACATGGTGCAAATCCCCTAGTTCGGGAACTACCTTGGCGACCTAACGACCCCAAAAACTTTCAGGTTCATACTTGCACAAAATGACTATTCTATAGTCTTCCGAGGAACTTAGATAAATGCAAGACAAGGTAATGTTACCGGGGTCATGGCATAAATTATGTGACAAGCATTGAAATGAGGCAACGAGTAAAAATTATAATGTAAGCAGACAAGCATGCATTTGTTGG
Source organism: Iris macrosiphon (assembly GCA_036927795.1). Taxonomy (NCBI): domain Eukaryota; kingdom Viridiplantae; phylum Streptophyta; class Magnoliopsida; order Asparagales; family Iridaceae; genus Iris; species Iris macrosiphon. The sequence goes on along the minus strand of JAYESA010000003.1, from coordinate 60,924,204 downwards.
AAACATAGGCATAAGGAAACATATTGTATAGTCTACCTTAGAGTATAAGCTTTTACGTTTAGCATAGGTCTAAGGGGTACTGTTAGGAGTGAAACTGTATAAGGACATATCAAGTAACATAATCTATAAGGCGTGTAGTGTAAACAAGTGAAGTAGTCTACTACAAAGAGTATATAATGATCTACTCGAGGCAAAGCGGGATCTACTTGCACGATGCAAAGGTAGCACGCGAGGGTCCAAGTTATAAGCCAAGTTTTATTTCCATGTTCTAACAAAAGCAATACGAGATGGGATTATTCCCTTAGCTAGGTCTGTTATATTCTTTATTAGCATGCAAGGGGTGATTTACCTAGCGACGGTCATGTATCGTCCATATTTTAAGTGTGCTGGCTAAGCAAAGACATGTTTATCGTAGCCACCCACCTTAGATATGATTAGCCTCGATCGAATGATGCTCTGAGCGAGCCTTTGAAAGTCTAAGTTTGAACTCCTAAAGAGCCAAGTCTGGAATCAATTGCCTAAAATGAGTCTTCTCGTTGAGCAAATCGGGTCAGGTCGTTGCACTTGCGCCGTTTGAATCGGCTGTCCGCTTGAACATAAAGGGTTATTACAAGAGAGGTGTAAATTATTTTTTGATGATATTGAGGACTAATAAAATAGTCAAGGGCGGTGATCGATCTTTAGAATCTGGTTACTAGTAAATTTGGCGATGAGGGATAATGAAGATATGGAGGATTTAAATTTTATGGTGATAAAAATTGTGGTGAATATTGAGTGCCAGTGGCTACAGGTTGAGGGAATAAAAGGATAACTAAGATAAGTTTTGGTCAAATAAAAAGTTGGTATGAATTTTCATATTTATAAGAGAGAAATTAGGTTAGAGACAAAGAAGGTGGAAGTGAAAGTGATTGGAGTATTCTAGAGTGATGAAGGAAATAATAATTTGATTAAAACACGGAATTAGGATTCGAGCATGCTTAATGGAACAATATAATTTGAAGTGATAAGAATTGTATGATGAGATAACTTGATTTCTAGAATACGAATTAAGGTAAAATTAAAGGACAAGAATACCAAATACCGGAGGATAGTGGATGAAAAGAAAATAAAACGATGAACAAGATATCTTGACTGAAAGAACATACAAAGTATATAGAATCTTAAAATTAATAAGGTGGATTTGGAAACTCAAAGAAGAATTAAATTTTGAAGGGTGGACTCTTCTAGGGACGAGACTGAAATCTTGGAATAACTACATACGAGAATTTACAATGGATCACAGGGGATCATAAGATTAACTAAAAATGATAAGAGAAATATTGACGAATAAGGGAGAGTAAACTTACTAGGAGTCTCATAGTGTTATTGTTTGGATCAATATATTAGAAAGATATGATAGGGTTAATGTATCAAGGACAATGTAGAGATTTGAACTAGAAGCTTCAAGATTAGTGTAATAAGAAATCAAGATTTTGTGAAAACCTGATGTTTAGGTGATATTCCTAGAAGAGGAGATGTTTAAGCATTACTTTATGGGTAGTAGGAGTACAGGTGTTCCAGGAAGTGAGAGATGTGGAGTTAGGCCACCAGTGGCACAGTAAATTTCCCCGCACCAGTAGAAAGAGACACTCCAGCGGGACAAGCTTTTTGCAATGACGGTCAAGGGACCGATGCTACAGGTGAGGGGTTAGCAAGTTCAATTCTTTCTTCCTATCCTTTTCCCACCTATTTGATTTAATTTCTTTCTTAGTACCTTGTGTCACGACCTACACCCGGATATTCGGGCACGAGTACGTGGGTACGTCCAGCCTACGTCGCAGCATCGACGGTAGAACGCTGTCTGGGTCAACTCTACTATCTAAATATCTCATACAATATATACATGGTACATGTCAATCATCTCAACTCCAATCAGAGGAAAAATATGGTATCTGATAAATGGTAAATAATACTCAATCATAATGCAAACTAAGGAAGATAAGCACGAGATAGAACAAAAAAAAAGAGTCATAATACATGCACAAGCCTAAAATAATATATGCATGCCAATAATCTCAATAAAGGTCTAATACAAGTCTAAACAGATAATCTAAACCTCATAAAACTTAGGTACTAGGTCCTGCTTTAAATGAGTATCCTCTAATGGTATGTCGTCCTGCGATCCGTAGTACGTAGGACACTGGTCTACGAGCCAATCATCTGGAAAATATATCCAGTCCGGATTGGAGCGAAGTACATACCTCTGAAAGCAGTTTCAAATACATAATCGAGCATATATAATAGATAATAAAAAAGGATACACGATAACTAAACATCAGAATAAAATGAACTAGAGTAAACTGGTAATGAACTGGAATGAAGAACATGTAATAGAATAACTGTGATAAAATAGAAATAAATGAAACTAGCTAATGTGCCATGGAATACAAGTTCATTATGTGATCGATTTAGGTTGAACATGAATACAATATGGTAACTTGATTACACGTGTGATATGTAATCGACATGTACACGAATACATTAGGGCTTGATCACATAACCAACTCATATTCTCCCATCCCCAACTAATACCAATGGATCCAATCATGATACGTTATAAACATGAATATGGATACACTGAACACGAGCAGTGTGTGAACACGAAGTACACGATAATCAATACCCGATATACACGATGAAATATATGTGAAAGAGTACCCGTTGAATACGGTAAAGGATAACATCTCCTGACAGGATCCATATAGTACTAGTCCGTGAAACCACTGTGTCAGAATCAAGTATACAGTTATAGAACATGTGATATATACACTATTATGAAATAAAAACTAAGAGAGAAATATACTCACATCGGGTCCTGAGAAAATAGTATATCTCAGTATCCAAGCTGGTGTCAAAGTCAAATTTATTTGGATATCATGTCAAAGTGGGTATAAAATAAATAATAATGAGCTGAAATTCAACTATACATGCTCTGCTAGTCCATACTAGGTCACACTAAGGTAACTGGGTCTAGATTTGGTACTAATTAGTCAATACTAGCTAAACTAGGTCCATACCAAACTAACTAGTCTATTTGGTCATTTAATGAATTCTCACTAATTAATCTAGGCAATACCTTAGCCAAAACTTATCATTAACTAACTATATATATGTACTCTACCTAATAGTAGCTAACTAATATTTATATACACTAACTCCTAACTGGAAACTGAACATAACTAACAGACACACTAGTTATAATAATTAAAATCTGAACTTAATTAACTAATATACTATATACTAATTGATATTAATATATAACTAACTAACCAATCAACTAAACACTGATACACTAATAACTAACACTAGCCATTACTAACTTAACTATGCCTGATATCTAATATCACACTAATCTAATACACTAACTGATAACTTATACTAATAATATTATCATATAACATGATACTAACTAACATAACTCACTAACTATTATATACAACTAAAAGGACTGAACTTGATGTGTATCAACGGATATACATCACTGTACCAAAATTGATACACATCAGTGTATCAACTGACACACACTACAAGTTAGCAATTATCTGAGTTCACTTACCTGAACAGTCAATTCACTCATCTAATCTCCTACCCCAAACTAAAAACCACACTTAAAACTCCTCTGAATCTGGATACCAGATAACTATGCCTACACAGCAGGTTTTTACCCAAAGTCTAAAGCTTAGCCCTACTCGAGCCTGGGAATCCCTTACCCTCACTAACCTTGATACCCCACATGCTATGGAACTGCTACAGTCTTTATATTGCACAGCAGTGCACCTACATTACTGTACCAAGCCAGTAACCTGAGCCCCATTTTTACTTGCTCTCTTCAGGACCTGCAGTTGAATGCAATTGCATTCAATTCTCAATTGTGACACCCCATTGTTTATTTCCTTCGCTATATGCCACATATACAACCCCTAATACTAGTATTGATACTCAAACTTGTATTTATCCTCAGCTCACACTGCTCGATTGTAGCTGCTGCCACTGCTCGACTTGTTGCTACTGTATTTGCTGATACTGCTGTTGTTGCACTTATTATAATTGTTGCTACTGCACTATGTAATTACTGCTTCTGTTGTACTATGCAATTGCTACTTTACTTACTGCAATTATTGCTGCTGCACTATGCAATTGCTGCTGCTGTTGCTGCTGCACTATGCAAAACCCAACTGTCCTCAAATATCTCGAGCACAGTATAACTCCCCCATGCACCAATACCACATAGTGGCACAGATAGCTGAAAACCCCCCTCTTATAATCAGTCAACATAGACATACCAACACCTCTATGCTATCAACATACACACATATATATCTATATACTATCAGTATATATATATACATTCATACCATAAGTCATTAGATCAAGCACTTGGTGTGTATAATTGTGATACTCAATGATACGCACTCCACCAAAGTTCCAAATCTCCCAATTCCTTACAATTATCAATCATACACATATATAACATCTATATATAACCAGAGTAACTTGTTAAAATGAGAATCGAAGAGTAATTGTGCAAAATACCCAAAATTGGGCCCTTTGTCACACTGTATCACAATAACCATGATACTGCCTATATGTATCTAATTATGGACACGTACCTAGTTCCATAACCCTAATCTAAGTCTAATTAGATCTAATTGGTCTCATGACACACAATTGATGTGTCAAATTCATAATTTTTCCAACATACCAATAAATCACTACATAGAACTCATAATACACAACCAAAAAGCCTAGAACTTGTTCCTATAGGTAGTCATATGCCATGGGATCATTTTTAATGGTCAAATGCATGATTAATAAGCTACAATGAAATATAAATTCAAGAATTACACATTAGGAGATGAATTCTCAATGAAAATATAATTGGACATGATCCGGACACGATCTATAGCTCCAAAGCTCCTCCTCCTTGTACTTCTTGCTTCTCCAAGCTCCAAGCTCCAAGGCTCCATGAGTGATGAATTTGAGAGGAAATTGGTGGTGAATTATATAGAAAATCAATTGAGGGAAAATAAAAAATTGGAAATCTAGAATTTTGATCAAAATTAAATACAAATAAGGAAAGAGACGGAGGAGAACCCCTCTTCTATAGTGGCCGACCTATTCCCCCTTCTCCAAGCAAATTCAAATGTCAAGTTGTCCCTACATGTTGTATTATGAGAAATAATTAAGGGTAGGTATTTTTGGAAGTCACTAACTAATTATAATTAAACTAATCCTCCATAATTTAATTAGTAGAATGACTAATAGCTTGGGTCCAAGTTCGGCTCACTAATTGTCATGACAAATCTAAATAGGTCCATATATGACAAGTCTAACTATTGTCTAGTCTCTCTAACTATCTAATTAACACGTCTCTAATGACTAATTAATACTAGTCATAAATAATTTTAACTCAACATAAATTAATAATTAATACAATTATCACATTAATATTCAATATTTATTTCTAAGAACAAATATCCATGTCAAATTACTAAACTACCCCTAGCTGGAAAAGTGAGGGTGACGCCTTATAGTTGCTTGTGTTATATAGTTAGTGTAGACAGTAGTAAACCCTTGATTGAGACTGCAATATCGTGACAGGTAAGAGACCATAACCATGCATATTTGTTCTTTCCATAAAATTGCATGTTGTATGATCTTAGATAAGACTTGATCTTAAATAAGACTTTCACAGACCATAATTTGTTAGAATTTTGACCGTAGTGAAGATTATGACGAATAAGTTATGACTGGCTAGAAGTGAGAGAGGAGAGGTATTTTAAATTTCGAGGACAAAATTATTTTAAGGAGGGTAGACTTGTCACTACCATATTTCTAGAATAGGAATATTTTTTTCATTTTACATTATTCATATATTTTGCATATTATTTATTTATATATAGTGATTAATATTTATTAGTTAGTAGATTGGACTATTTATTTGACTTGATACTAGTGGACCTAACATAACATGACACATTGGACCAATAGTTAGACTAGCCCTTTAGACTCGTTTAAATTAATTTCTCTTTCATTAATTAGAAGTTAGTTAAACCTTCATTAGGATTAGAAGCTTCATTAATTAAAATCCTCTTCATTCAACCCAATAAAGGTAGATGGGTCATTGTGTATTGCTTGGAGGAGGGGGCACCGATGGCTGGCCCTAATTATAGGAAAGGAGATTCTCTCTCCTCTTAATTCTTTATCCAAAATATTTTCTAATTAGTGTTCTTTCCCAAATAGCTTCACCCTCCACCAAATTACTCTCAATCCCTTACATATTCATCATCTAAGGAGTATTAGGAGCTTGGATTGCAAGGAACATTGGAGAAGAAGAAGTTTGTCTAGGAGCTTATGTCCAAATTGTGTTCTATCGAGTTTTTATTGGAAATTCATCTTCCAATAGGTAAATTCTAAAATATCTCTCTAATTAGATTCTAATTACTGCACTTGAGCATTAGAAACCGACACATGCATTAGGGCTACCCATATGAAGAAGAACTAGGTTCATATGACCCCTATTGTGACTTCTATATTGAGTTTTGTGCTCAAATTAGAAGAAATCCGAGATTGGGGAGTGTGTGTCATCGAGTGAAATAGGTTTAATTAGACATAATTTAATATTATAGGGGTAGATATGTGTCAATAATTGGATACGAGTTGGACGTATCATGATACGTTATGATACGTCATGATACGATTTGGTAAATTAGGGGTTTTGTGCATGTTAGTATAATTTTCCTCTATTCTTATATATATATATATATATATATATATATATATATATATATATATATATATATATATATATAGTATTAGTTGAGTATTGGAGAATTTGGCATGTTGAATGATAGTGTATCATCACACTATATGTAGTACCATTATTTGAGCACTCAAGGTGTTTGAGAATTGGCTACTAGAGTGTTACCTATTTATAAATGATATTCATATGATAGTATGTATATGTATATATATATATATATGTATATATATATATATATATATATATATATATATATATATGTGTGTGTGTGTGTGTGTGTGTGTGTGTGTGTGTGTACATAGTAAATAATATATATTAGTACCTTGATATATGAATGCCTTAGTTGACTGTGGTTCTAGGTTCAGCAAGTTCGGATGAGCTTTGGCTAGTTGTAGTTTTAGTTTAGTGGTGGGTGTTATGTTATTTGTGTGCGATATTGTATCTTATTGTTGGAAGTGTACTATTGGTGAGGGTTTGAAGTAATGCCAGTCTGTGTATGAAGAAAAAGAGGAAAGGGGTGCCTGTGTTGGATAGGGTGAGCATAGGTTCAAACTATTATGCTATTCTATTATAGTTGGGATATCACTCCACTGTTATCACACAATAATTAGACATTGATACTTGGTATTAAGTGAAATAGCAACATCAGATCAGTAGGGTATCAGGTATCTTGTGTTAGTACTAAATCATCAAGTGTTAATAGGTGTTCAGGTCAGAGTCTCAGTTGTATTTGGAGTGCCTGAGGTTGAGGTATGTCCAAACCTGGGTAGGTGCACATGCTTGGGGATATGACTTTGTGTTAGTGATGTGAGTATGATTTGCAGTGAGGCAAGTATGACAGGCATCTGTGTATGTATGCCAGGTTGGGGGAAATGTTAGGCAAGTATGTTACTACAGGTTGGCTTGAGTGCCAAGTCCAAGGGAAAGTATCATAGGGTTGGCATTTCTGGACTGATACCAAGATATCAATCATGAATGAGTATCAGTAGGAGTTAGCAAGTGAAATAAAGGTTAAGGCTCAGGTTATTAAAGCTTGCATATTGTGGGGGTAACATGATGAAGGGTTGTGCGGTGCACTTCATGCACAATTATAGCAACAATAAGTATCTTGCATGGTGCACTGTATTATAGCAGGGTTGAGGTAGCATGTGGTAGACCATAGCAACAGCACATGACGAATACTCGAGTGTTAGGTAAGTAACAGTAGTATTAGTAAGATAAAGTGGCATTAGAATTGTTATTAAAAGCAGCAGCAAGCAATGGAAAAGAGCCAGCAGTAGCAATAGTAAGGTGGAGTGTGCAGTTGTGGATGTAAGGGATACTTAGTGTGTGAGTATATCAATGGTATTAGTGTTGGTGTACATTTGAAGTGCGGTCCCAGTGAGTATATGCGAGTATGAGTGTTTATTCGAGTATAGGACTGTGGATGCATAGGTGGTTGGGGGTTTGTGCAGTGTGCAGGGGATGAGCTCGTAGAGTTTGATGAAATACAAGCTTGGGAAAGTAGGGAGCAGCAGTAGTAATGGGCTTACCTACAGCAAGAAACTATTAGCAGATAGAAAATAATATACTAGCAGCAACAAGATATATCAGTCAGTGAGCAATCTTGGTATTCAGATTCAATGGGGTTGACAGCATCTAGTTAGGGTCTTGAGCATGGCCTTTATTAATCAAAGTGAACTCGTGGGGAGTTAGAGTAGGCTTTTAGTGCCGTGTATAAGGAGTGATCGGTGAGGTATATTAGAGTATCAGTTTTTAGGCTAACATATTAGATATTAGACGTTGGATTATAATATTGGCGGTTGTGATACTTGGTTGCATGGGTATCAAGTACCTGAAATAATGGGACTTTGAGTTGGCATGTGGTGTCAAGATGCAAAAGAATCTGAGCTTGGAGGAAACACACAGGTAAGTGTCTGTACTGAAGTGTCTGTGCATGAAGTGTCTGTGCACCCATGAAGGAGTGTTTATGCATGTATAGTACAGGTACAGATTTATGTTCCCAGAGGCATAGAGTATCAGTTAAGATGAAGTTGGTTTTGGGTATCAGTTAATAATTACTATAAGTCTAAGGTTATGGGTTAGAGTATTAGTAAGTTAAGTGTTATATAGTTAAAGTATTAACTTGGTATTATATCTAGGAGTTATATATATATTAGTAATATCTAGTAAGTTAATATTAGCCAAGTATTAGTGGTACTAACTAGTATAAAACTAAAGTTGACTAGATTAACCTAGAAGTGACCTAGAAAACCTAGAGTAGTAAGGTATTGACCTAGTTAACCTAGTATGTATCTAGAAGTATCCTAGAAACATCACAAAAAGCTAGTTAAATACGATTTCCATCTTATATCACTGTTTAACACTTCTATTCCATATTTAGGACTCTTGGACTCCAATTGAGCACTGTTTACTGTTTCTATACCGGATTCCAGGCGGGTAAATTCTCTGACAGTTTCTATTATTTTGATGATTACTATAATTTCAGTTTTGTTGTGTTGTACTTGATTCCTAACATGATATTAAATGGATTAGTATATTCTGGATTCCGTCATGAGATATTATTTCCCTGTGGACCATGTACTTGTACTGTGGTTCTAGTATATATATAGACACTAATTCATGAACGGGTTGGCCCCCTGCTCTATGAATCATGTGTCAAAATATGTCATAGTTGGATCCACTATACTAGTAGGGGGACAAGTGAAGTATTAACTAGTTATGTGATCATACCCCACCTACTTGTGCACAGCTCACCCTCAACACAATTTGAGTATAGCCTGATCTTATTACTTGTGCATAGCTCCTCATATATGATTGGCCTGATCCTCTTACTTGTACTTGTGCATAGTCAATTATACGTGATTGACCTGATCCCTTACTAGTACTTATGCATAGCCAATCATATATGGTAGAGCCAGATCTTGTCCCAAGTGGATCACATAACAAACTAATATTTCAAACACTTAGCTAATTTACTTTATTATTCTATTCCAGCTTATGCTTGATGAGACTGATATTCACCTGTTTACTCACTGCTCATTATTTTCCAGTGAGATGATATATATTTTACCTGCTACCTTACATTACTAGTATTATATTTTCAACATGTATATTCATTACTCACTATTTTATAGTCTTTATCAATTTAATCAAAATTGTTGTTAGTTTATGTGCTTCGTGTCATGACCCGCACCTGATGTAGGGATGCAAGTCGGAAATAACGCGCAGCCTACGCCGCAGAATCGGCGGTAGAACATTGTCTGGGTAATCTATCTAGCAATATAATGAACCACCAACAATAATAATATACTCAATCACAGTTCTAAGATGGAAATTAGCACGAATAAGATAAAGAATAGAAATAGTCACATACAACTCATGAGTATAAAATAATACATCAATGAGTATAAAAAATGCTAATAATAAGCTGGAGATAAATCCAGTACAAGAAATACTAAGAAGGTACAAGTTCTGGGTTATCTGTCTCAGTCGGGATAAGTCCCTCCTGAACCAGGGTCTCTGACTCTAAGCCCACAACATCCTAGGGTCCATAATGTGTAGGGTACCACTCCTTAGTGTCATCTGGAAAAATATATCCAGTCAGGAAAGGAGCAGAGTACATCTCTAATAGCAGTTCTAATCAATGATAAAAACTATATAACAGTAAATATATGTGAATATACAAGATGTACAAAAGATACGAGAGATATACAATAAGAAAATACTGGAATGAATACAATAATGAACAATATGACAATGAACAAGAATACTAATGAATAAGTGTGTGAGTACTAACTTTAACATATGATCATATTGGGAACATGATATAATATATATGGCTTGGCTAATCATACGTGCCGTGTATGATTAATACTATTCAATTAATAATACTTGATACAATGAGGGTATGATCACATATCTACACTAAAGTACTCCCCACCCTCGACTGGTATAATAGATCCAACCACGGTACGCTATGGCACAAGATTCCCCAAGAAGATAGCTAGTCTTTCCGTAAGTCAGTGTCTGTACATGTACAAGATATTAATAAAATAATGCTTGCACAAGATACACCATATACCAAGGAATAATATCTCATGACGAGATCTGGATATACCAATCCATGTAACCATCGTGTCAAGAAGACATGGATATCTACACTAGATACAATGAACGTAGAGAATATCATAAATAAGAAACTATCAGAGAATGTACTCACCTGAAGTCCAAAGAATAGTCTCACAGATGTCTGATACGGTGCCTCGAAGACCTAGATATGGAATACAACATCAATACAAGATTCCAGAAAGAAAATAAGTTAAACTAGTCAATTTCTAGGTCAATAAGTCAATTCTCAGTCAAAAGTCAAACTAGGTCAACTTTAAGTCAACTATGTTCAACTATAGTCAAACTATGGTCAAAATATGGTCAAACAATGGTCAACTACCTATTTTTAGGTTGTATAAGTCTAATACAAAGATATTGGGTTCATATACTAAAGTCTAGGTAATAAAAACTATATCTTAGGATGCTAGGATACCGTATCTCTGGATACGTAAAAATAATAGGTAAATATCCCATAAATATATCAATCAATTATTAATTATATATAATTCTAATTACAAATATTAAATGGATACCTTGGTTTTGAACCAACTTGGTAACACAATACTAACCCATAATATTGATACCCAAACCCGATACCATGGATATTCCCATACCTTGGTACCTACCTTGGTATCTCAAGGTAATATCCAATACCTTGTTTATACTAACTACCCATAAATAATATATGCTACAACTAATTATTATACATATAGTATACTAAAATACAATTAGCAATTAGGAACCTATATATGTATATATTAATTACTATATATATACACATATATATTTATATATATAAATATCTAATAACTATTAAAAATTGCCAAACTGTCATTAAAAGCCCCTGTCCACTGTCGCTGAAACTTCTGATACTGCTGATACTCTGCTGTTTCTATGACGAACTCCGGCTGTTGTTGCTAAACTGTTGTCGCTGTTGCCGTATGCTATTGCTGCTGCTGCTGCTTTGGCGACGCTGCTGCTATTGCTATTGTTGTTGCGGCTGCTGTCGCTATTGCCATCGCTACTGCTGCTGTGCTATTTGGCGACGCTGCTGTCGTTATTGCTCTTACTTCTGCTATTGTGCTGTTTGGCGACGCTATTGTCGCTAAAGCTCCTGCTCTCCTCTATTATATATATATAACACATTATAATATATATATATATATATATATATATATATATATATAATACATAATATATAATATGTATATATAATATTCTATATATAATACCACTAAGTATGTAAAGACAAATACTCTTCCACATACATATATATGTACATAATAACATAATATACACATATATGGTATCATATATATATAACTTCACATATACGTACATGTATATATAATATACACAATATATATAAATATAACCATATATAATATAAATATATATATATATATATATATAACAATATATAATATCCTCTTAACATATACATATATACATACTATAATATATAAATATACCTTACATGTAGAAGAATAGCTACATAATAATATATACACATATAGTATATACATAGATAAATAGATCTAGGACACAATATTGTATAAATATATATACACAACAATATATATATATATATATATATATATATATATATATATATATATATATATATATATATATATATATATACATATACATATACATATACATATACATATACATATACATATACATATATATATATATATATATCTCACCATGGATAAGAACACAAGAGAAATAGATCTACAATTAAATTGTACATCTCATAGAACGTATCATCCCGTATCCCACTAGACCTAGGATACGCTTGCGACACGAGTCCACCACACATCCAAACGTACCCCGAAGGACACGAGCAAGTCTAAAATATCATTTATGAACAATACAAAAAGTTAAATATAAATCTACATGTACGTGTCAAAATATGATATGCTCAAAGTCCCATGTCAGAGAAAAACCCCCAAATCAACACATATCACCAAATTGTTGGGATACGACCTACACGTACCCAATTATGGACACGACACTAGCCCCAAACACACAATCATGCCAAATTGATCTATTAGACCAATTGACACACACAACAATTGTCAATCTCGGAATTCACCCAAAATTGATACAAAAAGTACCATAACTTTCTCAATAGGCCTCCTATGAACACAAAACCAAATCCTATGGGTAGCCTATGCATATGGATTTATTTATTATGGTTAAATCTCATATTTAGAACCTAATTTAAGAGAAAAACTGAATTGTACATATTAGGAGATGGATTTCCAATACAACCTCCAAATATGATAAAATTGGCCTCCAACTTGTAGATCCTTGCTCGTCTTTATAGATCATTGCTTTCTTCTTCTAGATCCTTGCTCTACTAGTCTCTAATGGTGATTTGGGAAGGAATTGTGATGAAATTTTGTAGGGAAATAAAGTGGGAATAAAGAATTTTGGTTGAGAAAAATTCTAGATCTAGTTTTCAAATAAAAATAGGAGAGAGAAACCAATTCCCCCCTCTTTAATAGGCTGGCCCCACTTTCCCCTTCTTCAAGTCACTATGTAATGTCTATTATACCCATTGGGGCCTCTCATGAAGAAATAATTAAGGAAGAAAGCTTCTAGTTTATTGGTTTAATTAATTTTAATCATCCTCCTAATCAATGGGCTTTCTATATGGGCTCAAATCTAATAATTAATACATGTTGGTCCATGAGTCTAAACTAAACTATTTAGGTCCACTAACACAAGTGCAAAATAAATAACTAACATCTAATAATAATTAAATAATACAACAAATAATTATTTATCATGCACAATATTTAATTAAATATAAAATTACTAAAATACCCTAACTAGAAATGTGGTAGTTACAAGTCTACCCTCCTTAAACTAATTTCGTCCTCAAAATTCAAAGATGAAAACTACCCCCAGAAAATAACAGAACATAACAAAAGAACAGAACTAACTATGAAAGAACATACCTCAAGGCACAAACAAATATGGATAACTCTCTCGTATTTCATCCTCTCTCTCCCAGGTAGACTCTCCCGGAGAGTGATGCCTCTATGTGACGCGCACCAAAGAAATAGTCTGGTTCCTCAGAACCTTCTCTCTCCGATCCAAAATCTCAACTGGCTGCTCTGGATAGCTAAAAGTAGGGCCCACCTCTATCTCCGAGTGATCTAATACATGACTAGGATCTGCCATGTACCGTCTCAACTATGACACATAAAATACGTTGTGCACTCCCTCTAATACAGGTGGCAAGTCCAGTCTATAAGCAACTGCACCGACCCTCTCTAGAATAGTGAAAGGTCCGATGAATTGCGGACTAAGCTTTCTGCCTCCACCGAAGCAAATCGTACCTCGTGTCGGAAAAATCCTCAGAAACACAAAACCACCCACCTAGAACAAAAGACCATATTAAGAACTTAATCTATAACAAACAACCAAGAACAAGCATAAAACAAAAATCTAAAACTATACCTCGAACTCCAAAGGTCTCCGGTGGCTATCGGCCCAATGCCGCTGTCTGTCCTGCGCCACACGAAGTCTGTCTCTGATCAACTAAACCCTCTCCGCTGCATCTACAACCATATCTGGCCCAAGCAAAACTCTCTCTCCAATATCGTCCCATGATAAGGGAGTACGATACCTCCAACCGTACAAAGCTTCAAAAGGTGATATCTCTATACTAGCCTGGTAGCTGTTGTTGTAAGCAAACTCTACCAAATGGAGATGGTCCTCCCAAGAACTCCCAAAATCTAGTACACAAATGCGCAATATATCCTCGAGAGTCTGAATAGTCCTCTCTGACTGCCCATCTGTCTGGGGATGATATGCAGTACTGAACTTGAGCTGAGTGCCCAAAATCTCCTACAAACTCCTCCAGAAATGAGAAGTGAAACGACTATCTTGATCCGAGATTATGTTAACGGGAACTCCATGTATTCTAACAATCTACCTCACATACATCTCTACCAGCTTCTCCGAAGACAAACCCACCTTGAAAGACAAAAAATAGGCCGAATTGGTCAACCTATCAACGATGACCCAAATCGCGTCTTTCCCTCCTGAAGATCGTGGAAGTCCGGACACAAATGGGTAATGGCTGAAGTAAACCTCCTGGCCTCTGCCTCTTGGCTTTCACCTGCTGGCACACTAAGCATCTGGATACAAACTGTGCCACTTCTCTCTTCATGCCATACCACCACACACTCTCTCGCATATCCCGATACATCTTGTTGGCACCTGGATGTATGGAATACTAAGCACGATGCGCTTTCTGCAACACCTCCTCACGTAGCTCCCCACTAGGCACACACAACCTAACTCTATGCCTCAAAGATCCATCCTCAGCAATGGTGAAATCATCCTCCAATCCTGCTCTCACCTGAGCTCTGAAGCTTCTCAGATGTATCTGCAATCCCCATATCTGTATAGCACAACCAGAAACTATTACCTCGATGCCCAAGCTCTCCAAGTCCTCCAGCAAATATCGATCCTGCGTCTAGAACATATCTACCGGATATCTACTCAAAGCATCGACAACTACATTAGCTTTCCCAGGATGATATTGTACAGATATATCAAAATCTTTCATAAGTTCCAACCACCGACGCTGCCTCATGTTCAACTCCTTCTGCGTAAAAATGTACTTCAAGCTCTTGTGGTCTATGAAGATCTCCACATGCTCTCCGTACAAATAATGTTTCCACAACTTCAGGGTGAAGATGACTGCTGCCAACTCCAAATCATGGGTAAGATAGTTCTTCTCATGAGGACGCAATTGCCTGTATGCATAGGCAATCACTTTCCCATTCTGCTGAAGAACACAATCGAAACCTTTCTCCGATGCATCACTATAAATAGTGAAACCTCCAGACCCTGATGGCAACGTCAAAATAGGAGCAAACGTCAAGCTCTTCTTCAATTCCTCAAAAGCAACCTGGTAATCCTCCGTCCAAACAAAATCTTCATCCATCCTGGTGATTCTGGTCATCGGCTCGGCAATCCTCAAAAAATCTTGCACAAACTTCCTATAGTAGCCTGCCAATCCCAAGAAACTCCTGATCTCTTCTACTGAACTCGGGGTCTTCCAAGATTTCACTACTGCGATCTTCTTTGGATCCACTGAAATACCATCACTAGTCATAACATGCCCCAAGAACTACACCTTTTCCGGGAAGAACTCACACTTGGACAGCTTCCCATATAGCTTCTCCTTCCTCAGCACATCCAACATAATCCCCAAATGCTCCTCGTGCTCCTCCGGTGTCTTCGAGTATATGAGTATGTCATCGATGAACACTACCACAAACTTTTCAAGGTACTGATAGAACACCTTGTTTATCAAGTTCATAAATACCGTCGGTATATTAGTCAACCCAAACGGCATCACCATAAAATTGTACTAACCATACCGAGTTCTAAAAGCAGTCTTTGGTATGTCCTCCGGCTTCAACTTCACCTAGTGGTAGCCTGATCTCAAGTCTATCTTAGAAAATACCTTGGCACCACTCAACTGATCGAACAGATCATCAATCTGTGGCAAAGGGTACTTATTCTTGATAGTGAGATTATTCAATGCCCTGTAATCAATGCACATGCGCACTGATCCATCCTTCTTCTGTACAAACAATACCGGGGCTCTCCACGGTGAAGAACTCGATCTGATAAATCCCTGTCACGACCCGCACCCGGAAATTGGGCATGAGTCGTGGGTACGTCCAGCCTACGCCGCAGCATCGACGGTAGAACGCTGTCTAGGTCACAAACATAGTATATCCTGTCAATAGTCTCAACTCCGTACGGAGGACAATGATAAATAATCACAGTTCTATAATATACTCAATCACAACTATAAACATAATGGCACGATGAGAATTGAAAAGAGTTCTAATAAAAACCAACCACAATAAGTCCAACTCAAATCCTGGGTCTAAATGACCTCACAAAGTCACAATAAAATAAATACAACTCAGTCTCAGTCTAAAACAATAATGCAGAAAAGTAATCTAAGAACAGGCCGGTAAGTTCTCCTCTAGGGTAGACACCTCCTCTGGGATTTCTGGGGTGAAATCCTCCTCTATTCCTGGACCGTAATGAGTAGGGCAAAAGTCCTCCAGGTTCTCTGAAAATATTGTTATCCAGTTAGGATTGGAGCGAAGCACAAGCACTAACAGCAGTTTTATTAAATTGACAAAATCTATAAACAGTGTAAGAGATACAAGATGGAAATAAAAGTTGAACATGTGAAGTACTGGAGAAATGAAATAGACAGTAGAGCATCTAGCAATGAGCAATAAGTAGTAAATGCTAGAACAAGTGAATCAGAATAAAATAAAACATCTAGCTAAGTGTTTGAAATATTAGTTTATCATGTGATCGGCTTGGGACTGGATCAGGCTGGTTATATATGATTAGCTATGATTCTTTTAGGTCAGGCTAACCGCATGGTTAGCTATGGTGCATATAATGGTCAGGCTAATCATATATAACAGCTATGGAGCATATAAGTGGTCAGGCTACACCCGACGTAAGAAGTGGGGTGAGCTATGGTACATATAATGTTTGGATATGATCACACAATCTACTAATAGTTCCCCATCCCCCAGCTAGCACGATGGATTCCAATCACGACTCCTCATGATGGGGATCTAGGGTGCTCACCCGTGTATCCATAGTGTCGGAATCAAGTATGTAATACACTACAATTTATAGAAGTAATCAACCATGAAAACTGTCAGAGAATGTACTCGCCTGTGGTCCTGAGCAAAATGTGAGGATCGATGTCCAAAGTGGGATCACAATGACCTATTTAGGGAATATTAATGTCAAAATATTGAAATAAAAGAATAAACATGCTTAACAATTTAAAAACGAGGTTTCTAGGTCATGTCTAAGGTTTGCTGGTCAATACTAGGTCCAACTAAGTCAATTGGTCTAAATCTGCCACTTACTAGCTAACACTAGCTATTCTAGGTATTTACCTAAGTTTCTAAGTGATACTAGCTTATTACTACTAATACTAGATACTAGATACTAGATACTATATATATATATATATAAAACTCATTTTAATTAGTACAAAGTTAATACCTTAAATATATAGCATACTTTAACTAGATGCTCATAATACCTAAACATTTTCTTAGCTAAAACCCCATATAGTTGTAACTACAGTTCAGTTTTGAACTGACTGTGTACAACCACCTACTGCACCACACTTCCCTCTGAAATTTACAGATACTAAAACCCTGCACAAAATCCTTTTGCACTCAGACACCCACTGAAACACAGGTTCCTCACTAATACTCTAAACTCTGCATTCTGGAAATGAAATCCTGCACACACACACAGCCACAATAATACACTGCACACAACCCTTATCTAACTGATACTCACACTAGTTCCACATTGGCACACACTGAAACCTGGAATTTCCCAAATCCCACACATCATAACTCCCTCACATTCAGACATGCTGCTACTGGACACAGGTAATTCACAGTCTTACTGAACACATACTGACACAGGAATTTAATACCTCACAGTCCTCATACTAAATGATATTCACTCTAGGCACTGAGATACTCTGACACTGATACATAGGTTGACACACACTAAACCTTAAGGCAACACAGTATACACTGCTATAAATACTGAACACAAGACTCAACACTAATACACTACACAACTGACACAGTACACACACACACATGTGCACACAGACACTTACCTACACAGTCCTCAGTTTCACAGTCTGAAATCAACTAGATAAGTTGATCCTTGCTCATTGGTACATTCAGTTTTTACCCATACTTACACACTAATACATAAAATCCTACACACATATACCCAAAGTTACTGATACATACCCCCTGCTCTAATACCTCACATACACACTCACTGATACTTAATCTCCCAATACCTGAAGCACTGATGCAAGAAAACAGCATCTAACCCATAATTCCTACCTATTAACACCTACACAATAGTTCTCATATTCTCAGTTCACTCACAGGTTCACTGAGGCACAGTCCAATACTCAGGCTCACTGATACCTCCCTGAACTCCCTAGTGTACACAGCAACTCTGAAACCCATACCCTGCTCACACACAAATACTAGGATATACCCTCAGGCATTCTCACATAGGGCTGCACTGACACTGGCCTGCACTGAGACACACACACACATGGGCCTCATACACAGGCACACTGCACATACTGGATTCTGAGACAAAACACTCTACTCACTGCCACATATACACATGTTCACAGTATTCACAATACACAGAAATTTGGTAGGTATCATAAACTGATACACACATATACATATGCACAGACACTCTTATACACACTACCTATTTCTCACACATATACTGAAATCTGCACCCTGCACACCTACACCCTACTGATACAATCCCTCTCCCTTCAACCCGAGTACACAATAAAACCCAATCCACAAGTCTGTACATACCCGACTGAACACAACACTTCTTCCAACCCACACAGAACCACAGAATTCTCCCCATCGATGCACACCACAGCCCACAAACACTCGACTGCACAGGAAATCAAAACAACACATCTACTCCTATGCATATATATATAAATCAACATCATACATCAAATTCGATGAAATAGAGTAGGTTAGATAGGTGTTCATCCATATCTGGCATTTCATCATACACGTGCAGTACAGAAAAACAATTACCTAAAACCCATGAATCCCTCTAACCAAAAACCCTAAAACTCGGGTTCAACCCACTCCCTGAGAGATGAAATCAGTCTTCCTACAATACCTAGGGTTAGGGTTCCTGTTAATTGGGGAAAACCAAACGAAATTCATCAAAACCCTAGATCTCCTAGGTTTTACCTGCAAAAATCCCTAAAATTCGAATCTACAAAGTTCAGGGTGTTTCCTAATGGCCATGAACATCTGAAAACAGGAATTAAATGAATAAAAACTAGGGTTTTACCTACAGGGAAGGTTTCTTCAATGAGATTCTTCTTCTCCAAGGCTTCCTGACCCACGTTCCTTGCTTTCCTCGCTTTGGAGGAGGAGAAAATGGAACCTAGGGTTAGGGTTTCGAATTTTTGGAGTGGGGAGGTGGTTTCTCTTGTGGAGGCTAGGGTTTCCTTTCTCTCTATGTGAAGAATAGCTTTGTGAGAAGCTTCCTTTTATATTAAACCTAGGTTTAGGGTTTCTATGCCTAGTTTTTAGGTTAAACCCCCTGGCCCTCTCATGTAGAACCTAATAGACTCAGGTTAAGTCAGTCTAGGGTTTTGAGGTTCCATCTTAAATTTAAAATTCTAGGGTTTTGCTAGAATAGGGTTTACAAATTAGGGTTTGGTCATTAGGGTTTGCCCTAATGCGTTCTAGGGTCAGACCTAAAACCAAATATCACTAATAATAATATAATTAGTTACAAAACTCAACAATTAATTAAATACATACTTATTTAAAATAGCTAAATTACACAATTGCCCTTATTTGGAATTATGGTAGTGACAAGTCTACCCTCCTAAAAGAAATTTCGTCCTCGAAATTGGACTGAACTACAACAAGAATGAAATCAGAAAGGAATATACCTCAAGTCTAGAAGAGATACGGGTATTGCTCGCGCATTTTGTCTTCTCTCTCCCAGGTCGACTCCCCTGGAGAGTGATGTCTCCAAGCAACACGAACCAAAGGGATGGTTTGGTTCCGCAACACCTTCTCTCTGCGGTCCAAGATCTCTACGGGCTGCTCAGGGTAGCTGAGCGTCGGACCAACCTCAATCTCCGAGTGATCAAGTACGTGACTAGGGTCGGCCACGTACCGTCTCAGCTGCGACACGTGGAACACATCATGCACTCCTTCTAATGCAGGCGGCAAGTCTAATCTATACGCCACTGCACCTACCCTTGCAAGAATACCGAAGGGTCCGATGTAGCGTGGGCTAAGCTTCCCGCCTCTACCAAAACGAATTGTTCCACGCATCGGAGAAATCCGTAGGAAAACTAGATCGCCAACCTGAAACTCAAGGGGTCTACGGTGGCTGTCGGCCCAATGCCGCTGTCTGTCCTGCGCCACTCGCAGTCTGTCTCTGATGAGTTTCACCTTTTCTGCTGCATCCACGACCATTTCTGGTCCTAGCAAGGCTCTCTCTCCAACGTCGTCCCACGATAACGGTGTACGACATCTTCGACCATAAAGAGCCTCAAACGGTGATATCTCGATGCTGGCCTGGTAGCTGTTATTGTACGCAAACTCTACCAGGTGCAGATGATCCTCCCAAGAACCTCCGAGATCTAGAATGCAAGTGCGTAGCATATCCTCGAGAGTCTGAATAGTCCGTTCAGACTGCCCGTCTGTCTGGGGGTGATATGCGGTACTGAACTTGAGCTGGGTGCCCAAGCTAGCCTGCAGACTCCTCCAGAAATGGGAAGTGAAATGACTATCCCGATCCGAGACGATGCTTACTGGAACTCCATGAAGTCTAACAATCTGCCGCACGTACATCTCTGCTAGCTTCTCTGTCGACGTGCCCACCTTGAAAGGTAAGAAATGGGCTGATTTGGTCAACCTGTCCACGATGACCCAAATCGCGTCCTTCCCTCCGGGAGAACGTGGAAGCCCTGAAACAAAATCTATGGTCACGTGCTCCCATTTCTATTCTAGAATCGGTAAAGGTTGAAGCAAACCCCCTGGCCTCTGTCGGTCTGCCTTTACCTGCTGGCACACTAGACACCAAGATACGAAGCGTGCTACCTCGCGCTTCATTCCATACCACCATACGTGCTCCCTCAAGTCTCGATACATCTTGTTGGCACCGGGATGCATCGAGTACTGAGAGCGGTGTGCCTCCTGCAAAACCTCCTCGCGCAGCTCCCCGCTTGGCACACATATCCTCGTGCCGTGCCGTAAAGAACCATCATCTGCGATAGTAAAGTCGTCCGATAATCCCATCTGAACCTGTGCTCTGATACTCCTCAGAGTCTCATCATCGTACTGCGCAGCTCTGATCCTGTCCATCAGCTCGGACTGTATCTGCAATCCCCACATTTGAATCTCAGCATCGGGAACTAACACTTCAATCTCCAAGCTCTCCAAATCAGCCAACAAATGCCTATCTGTCGTCAAGTACATAGCCATCGGATACCTGCTCAAGGCATCGACGACTACGTTGGCCTTCCCTGGATGGTACTGCAATGAGATGTCGAAGTCCTTCATCAACTCCAACCACCTTCTCTGCCTCATGTTCAGCTCCTTCTGTGTGAATACGTACTTCAAGCTTTTGTGGTCTGTGAAGATCTCCACACGCTCTCCGTACAGGTAATGTTTCCACAGCTTTAGAGCGAAGATAACTGCTGCCAATTCTAAATCGTGGGTGGGGTAGTTCTTTTCATGAGGGCGTAACTGCCTGGAAGCATAGGCAATTACCTTCCCGTGCTGCTGAAGAACACATCCCAGACCCTTCCCTGAAGCATCACTGTAGATGGTAAAACCACCTGTCCCTGCTGGCAACGTCAAAATTGGAGCTGTCGTCAACCTCTTCTTCAGCTCATCAAATGCAGCCTGGCACTCCTCCGTCCACACAAAATCCACATCCTTCCTAGTCAGTCTGGTCATAGGCGCTGCAATCTTGGAGAAGTCTTGTACAAACCTCCTGTAGTATCCTGCTAGCCCGAGAAAACTCCTGATCTCAGCTACCGAACTGGGGGTAGCCCACGACTCCACTGCCTCGATCTTCTTTGGGTTAACCGAGATTCCGTCACCCGATACCACATGCCTAAGAAATTTGACCTTGTCAAGGAAGAATTCACACTTAGAGAGTTTCCCGTATAGCTTCTCCCTCCTGAGAGTCTCTAAGACCAATCTCAGGTGCTCTTCGTGCTCCTCCGGAGTCTTGGAATACACAAGGATATCGTCGATAAACACCACTATGAACTTATCAAGGTACTGGTGGAACACCTTGTTCATTAAGTTCATGAATACTGCCGGTGCATTGGTTAAACCAAATGGCATCACCATGAACTCAATATGGCCGTATCTGGTCCGAAAAGCTGTCTTCGGCGTATCTTCTTTCTTCACCTTCACCTGGTGATAGCCTGACCTCAAATCTATCTTTGAAAACACCCTTGCCCCGCTCAACTGGTCGAAAAGATCATCTATCCTCGGCAGCGGGTACTTGTTCTTGATGGTGATATTGTTCAAAGCTCTATAATCAATGCACATGCGCACCGTGCCGTCCTTCTTCGGTACGAACAATACCGGAGCTCCCCATGGTGATGAACTGGATTTGATGAAGCCTTTGTCCTGCAGCTCCTTGACTTGCTTCTTCAGTTCTGCCAGCTCACTGTTGTTGACTCTATAGACATGTTGAGAAATGGGCTCCGCTCCTGGAACCAAGTCTATAGAGAATTCAACATCTCTGTCTGGCGGCAAACCTGGCAACTCTTCTGGGAATACATCCAGGAATTCCGCTATCAGAGGATGTGGCAACTCCTCTTCTTCCGTCCTGGCTCCGCAAAATGTGCTCCTCCTCTGTTCCGCTGCTCCTCTGACGACCTCAAACTCCGGCTCTCCTGGTGGTCTAAATAATACTCTGCCTCTATAACAATCTATAGTAGCATGATGTCTACTCAACCAGTCTATTCCGAGCACAATATCGTACCCCGGAAGTGGCATGACGAGTAAACTCACGCTCAAGTCTCGGCCTCCTACTGATACTCTCCTGTCCTTGCAGTGATCACGGACTAGGATAATACCTCCACCAGTCATGATCTTGCAAGTCCTAGCTAATGGTTCTGTCTCTAAATGATGTCGAAGTGCATATGATACAGACACAAAACTATGGGAAGTGCCAGAATCGAATAAGGTAAATACGGGAATACAATCGAGAAGAACCGAACCTGTGATCAAGTCTCCCGCTGGCTCGATCTCCTCGACTGCCATGGCGTATGCTCGCCCCTGGGGTGCACCTCTCTGCTGCTGATGCTGGGCGAACTTCTGATTTTGCGGTGGAAGTGGTCCCCTCTGTTGTTGGCCTCCTGGTACGGTAGGTACCCTGCCTGGTCCTCTCTGGGCGGCTGCTCCACCCTGAACTGGACGAGTCCGAATGGTAGGGCAATCCCTCAGCTGATGTGTCGTCGATCCGCAGGACAAACAGGAGCCCAGTCTATGCCTGCAGATCTCTCTAGTATGTCCCATCTTCCCGCAGTACGCACACTGGATGGCGGGCTGGTTCTGTCTCTGTTGCTGCTGCTGGACCTGCCCTCGGGCTGGTGCCTGATGCTGCTGCTGAAAGGGCCTCTGCTGCTGCTGAAAGTGTGGACGCTTGCCTGGTCCCGCACTACTGTTTGCTCCTCCGGAAACATCGCGTCCCCTCTTGGGCCTGAGGTCCAAGTCATCCTCGGCTACTTGGGCATCCATCAATATGCCCTCGTAGGTAGCTGTGCGACGTCCCGACGTGCGAGACTTGATCTCTCTTGTCAGCCCCTTTCTGAATTTCCGGGCCCTGTCCCCCGGATCTCTAATCATCGATGGCGCGAAGCGGCTCAGGCGGGAAAATTCCGCGGCATACTCGTCGACGGACGAGCTCCCCTGGGCTAAGTCATGGAACTGACTCTCCAAAGCTCCCAGGGCGACATCAGGAAAGAACTTTTCTTTGAAGAGCTCCTTGAAAGCCTCCCAAGTGAGTCCCCCGTGCAAGAGTCTCGGCTCCGTGCGAAACCACGTTAAGGCAATGTCGAACATCTGGCTGCCAGCGGCCTCGATCTTGAGCGCCTCTGGAAGCTGCGCCAAACGCAAGTTCCTCTCGATGTCCTCTAGCCAATCATCGGCGTAGAGTATCCCTTCTGTCCCCTTGAACTCCCGAGGCATCATCCTCTTGAAGTCCACAATGGTGCCCGGCCTCTGTTGTTGCTGACCAGGTTGTTGCTGCTGCTGAGTGACTCTCTCCACAGCTTGGAGAGCCACTTGGTGAGCATTCTCCATGTTCACCCTCATCATCTCTGTCTGGGCCTGATGTGCCTCAGCCTGCACTCTCTGGGCCTCTGCCGACGTCCTCTGGGCATCAACCATGCCCTGAATCAAAGCGAACATCTGTGCCCCATCGACGGGCACACCTCCTGGTTGCTGGACTGGTGGTGGTGGAGGTGGTGGTGCCGTCGTAGCTGTGGGGACCCTCTGAACAGGTGGTGGAGGACCCCCGACTGCTGCAGACACTCCCACTTGTACTGGAGATGTAGGAGGTGCTGCTGATGTCTGTCCGGCAGCGCGAGAGGTGGCAGACCTCTCCGTATCTGCTGCTCCTAGTCTCTGGGACCTTCTTGGCGGCATCCTGAAGACAGATCGAAAGATTTAATTAAGGCAATAGATACGATATCATCAAGGAAGGACAGAAAAATTCTAAAGGAATTAATCATTAAGAATAGTATCATAAGAATCAAAATTTCCTAATTGTGATTGAGCATATCCTTGGCCTAATTCCTACTTCCTAAAACAGGCTCGTAGTAATACTCTAAGCGAGCACCACTACGATATCACTCTAATCTGAATCTAAGACTACTGACTAGACTACAGACTAGACTATAGACTAGACTACAGACTAGACCTGCATGGGCCACCACTAAAAACGTGTCACGACCCGCACCCGGAAATTGGGCATGAGTCGTGGGTACGTCCAGCCTACGCCGCAGCATCGGCGGTAGAACGCTGTCTAGGTCACAAACATAGTATATCCTGTCAATAGTCTCAACTCCGTACGGAGGACAATGATAAATAATCACAGTTCTATAATATACTCAATCACAACTATAAACATAATGGCACGATGAGAATTGAAAAGAGTTCTAATAAAAACCAACCACAATAAGTCCAACTCAAATCCTGGGTCTAAATGACCTCACAAAGTCACAATAAAATAAATACAACTCAGTCTCAGTCTAAAACAATAATGCAGAAAAGTAATCTAAGAACAGGCCGGTAAGTTCTCCTCTAGGGTAGACACCTCCTCTGGGATTTCTGGGGTGAAATCCTCCTCTATTCCTGGACCGTAATGAGTAGGGCAAAAGTCCTCCAGGTTCTCTGAAAATATTGTTATCCAGTCAGGATTGGAGCGAAGCACAAGCACTAACAGCAGTTTCATTAAATTGACAAAATCTATAAACAGTGTAAGAGATACAAGATGGAAATAAAAGTTGAACATGTGAAGTACTGGAGAAATGAAATAGACAGTAGAGCATCTAGCAATGAGCAATAAGTAGTAAATGCTAGAACAAGTGAATCAGAATAAAATAAAACATCTAGCTAAGTGTTTGAAATATTAGTTTATCATGTGATCGGCTTGGGACTGGATCAGGCTGGTTATATATGATTAGCTATGATTCTTTTAGGTAAGGCTAACCGCATGGTTAGCTATGGTGCATATAATGGTCAGGCTAATCATATATAACAGCTATGGAGCATATAAGTGGTCAGGCTGCACCCGACGTGAGAAGTGGGGTGAGCTATGGTACATATAATGTTTGGATATGATCACACAATCTACTAATAGTTCCCCATCCCCCAGCTAGCACGATGGATTCCAATCACGACTCCTCATGATGGGGATCTAGGGTGCTCACCCGTGTATCCATAGTGTCAGAATCAAGTATGTAATACACTACAATTTATAGAAGTAATCAACCATGAAAACTGTCAGAGAATGTACTCGCCTGTGGTCCTCAGCAAAATGTGAGGATCGATGTCCAAAGTGGGATCACAATGACCTATTTAGGGAATATTAATGTCAAAATATTGAAATAAAAGAATAAACATGCTTAACAATTTAAAAACGAGGTTTCTAGGTCATGTCTAAGGTTTGCTGGTCAATACTAGGTCCAACTAAGTCAATTGGTCTAAATCTGCCACTTACTAGCTAACACTAGCTATTCTAGGTATTTACCTAAGTTTCTAAGTGATACTAGCTTATTACTACTAATACTAGATACTAGATACTAGATACTATATATATATATATAAAACTCATTTTAATTAGTACAAAGTTAATACCTTAAATATATAGCATACTTTAACTAGATGCTCATAATACCTAAACATTTTCTTAGCTAAAACCCCATATAGTTGTAACTACAGTTCAGTTTTGAACTGACTGTGTACAACCACCTACTGCACCACACTTCCCTCTGAAATTTACAGATACTAAAACCCTGCACAAAATCCTCTTGCACTCAGACACCCACTGAAACACAGGTTCCTCACTAATACTCTAAACTCTGCATTCTGGAAATGAAATCCTGCACACACACACAGCCACAATAATACACTGCACACAACCCTTATCTAACTGATACTCACACTAGTTCCACATTGGCACACACTGAAACCTGGAATTTCCCAAATCCCACACATCATAACTCCCTCACATTCAGACATGCTGCTACTGGACACAGGTAATTCACAGTCTTACTGAACACATACTGACACAGGAATTTAATACCTCACAGTCCTCATACTAAATGATATTCACTCTAGGCACTGAGATACTCTGACACTGATACATAGGTTGACACACACTAAACCTTAAGGCAACACAGTATACACTGCTATAAATACTGAACACAAGACTCAACACTAATACACTACACAACTGACACAGTACACACACACACACATGTGCACACAGACACTTACCTACACAGTCCTCAGTTTCACAGTCTGAAATCAACCAGATAAGTTGATCCTTGCTCATTGGTACATTCAGTTTTTACCCATACTTACACACTAATACATAAAATCCTACACACATATACCCAAAGTTACTGATACATACCCCCGCTCTAATACCTCATATACACACTCACTGATACTTAATCTCCCAATACCTGAAGCACTGATGCAAGAAAACAGCATCTAACCCATAATTCCTACCTATTAACACCTACACAATAGTTCTCATATTCTCAGTTCACTCACAGGTTCACTGAGGCACAGTGCTATACTCAGGCTCACTGATACCTCCCTGAACTCCCTAGTGTACACAGCAACTCTGAAACCCATACCCTGCTCACACACAAATACTAGGATATACCCTCAGGCATTCTCACATAGGGCTGCACTGACACTGGCCTGCACTGAGACACACACACACATGGGCCTCATACACAGGCACACTGCACATACTGGATTCTGAGACAAAACACTCTACTCACTGCCACATATACACATGTTCACAGTATTCACAATACACAAAAATTTGGTAGGTATCATAAACTGACACACACATATACATATGCACAGACACTCTTATACACACTACCTATTTCTCACACATATACTGAAATCTGCACCCTGCACACCTACACCCTACTGATACAATCCCTCTCCCTTCAACCCGAGTACACAATAAAACCCAATCCACAAGTCTGTACATACCCGACTGAACACAACACTTCTCCCAACCCACACAGAACCACAGAATTCTCCCCATCGATGCACACCACAGCCCACAAACACTCGACTGCACAGGAAATCAAAACAACATATCTACTCCTATGCATATATATATAAATCAACATCATACATCAAATTCGATGAAATAGAGTAGGTTAGATAGGTGTTCATCCATATCTGGCATTTCATCATACAGGTGCAGTGCAGAAAAATAATTACCTAAAACCCATGAATCCCTCTAACCAAAAACCCTAAAACTCGGGTTCAACCCACTCCCTGAGAGATGAAATCAGTCTTCCTACAATACCTAGGGTTAGGGTTCCTGTTAATTGGGGAAAACCAAACGAAATTCATCAAAACCCTAGATCTCCTAGGTTTTACCTGCAAAAATCCCTAAAATTCGAATCTACAAAGTTCAGGGGTGTTTCCTAATGGCCATGAACATCTGAAAACAGGAATTAAATGAATAAAAACTAGGGTTTTACCTGCAGGGAAGGTTTCTTCAATGAGATTCTTCTTCTCCAAGGCTTCCTGACCCACGTTCCTTGCTTTCCTCGCTTTGGAGGAGGAGAAAATGGAACCTAGGGTTAGGGTTTCGAATTTTTGGAGTGGGGAGGTGGTTTCTCTTGTGGAGGCTAGGGTTTCCTTTCTCTCTATGTGAAGAATAGCTTTGTGAGAAGCTTCCTTTTATATTAAACCTAGGTTTAGGGTTTCTATGCCTAGTTTTTAGGTTAAACCCCATGGCCCTCTCATGTAGAACCTAATAGACTCAGGTTAAGTCAGTCTAGGGTTTTGAGGTTCCATCTTAAATTTAAAATTCTAGGGTTTTGCTAGAATAGGGTTTACAAATTAGGGTTTGGTCATTAGGGTTTGCCCTAATGCGTTCTAGGGTCAGACCTAAAACCAAATATCACTAATAATAATATAATTAGTTACAAAACTCAGCAATTAATTAAATACATACTTATTTAAAATAGCTAAATTACACAATTGCCCTTATTTGGAATTGTGGTAGTGACAATCCCTTATCCTATAATTCATCCACATGCTTCTTCAGCTTGACCAGCTCGCTGTTGTTTACTCTATAGACATGTTGCAAATTTGGTTCTGTACCTGGCACCAAGTCTATAGAGAATTCAAAATCTCGATCTGGCGGCAATCCTGGCAAATCCTCAGGAAATACATCCAAGAATTATGCTATCAATAGATGCGACAACTCCTTGTCTTCTACCATAACTCCATAAATAATGCCTTCTTCTTGCTCTGCAGCTCCTCTAGCAAACTCGATCTCTGGCTCTCCTGGCGGACCAAACAAAACTCTACCTCCTCTGCAATCTATACTAGCACGGTGCCTACTCAACCAATCCATCCCGAGTACAATGTCGTAGCTCAAAAGTGGCATTACAAGTAGACACGCACTCAACTCCCGGCCTCCAAGAATAAATCTTCGATCCTTACAAATATCATTAACCAGGATAATGCCTCCCCCGGTCATAATCTTGCAAGTCCTAAGCAAAGACTCAGCTACCAAACCATGCTTCAGAGCAAAAAAAACAGATACAAAACTATGGGAAGCACCACTATCAAACAAAGATAAAGCTGGAATGGAATCAATATGGCACATGATGTAAGACACTCAAGGAAAGGACAGTTTAAGAGATAAAGTATCAATATCAAAGGAGAATAGTTGAATCAAAAGAATTTTTCTAGATATAATTGAGTATTCTCATCCTATATCCTACATCCTATCGTAGGCTCGCAGTAGTACAACTAAATTTTGCACTACCACGACATCGCTTAACTTGTAAAGTTTGACCTGTATGGGCCACCACTAAAAACATGTCACGACCCGCACCCGATGTAGGGATGCAAGTCAGAAACAATGCCCAGCCTATGCCGCAGAATCAGCGGTAGAACGCTGTTTGGGTAATCTATCTAGCAATATAATGAACCACCAACAATAATAATATACTCAATCACAAATCTAAGATGGAAACTAGCACGAATAAGATAAAGAATAGAAATAGTCACATACAACTCATGAGTCTAAAATAATACATTAATGAGTCTAAAAGAATACTAACAATAAGTTGGAGACAAATTCAATACAAGAAATACTAAGAAGGTACAAGTCTTGGGTCATCTGTCTCAGTCGGGATAAGTGCCTCCTGAGCCAGGGTCCCTGACTCTATGCCCACAACATCCTGGGGTCCATAATGTGTAGGGTACCACTCCTCAGTGTCATCTAAAAAAATATATCCAGTCAGGAAAGGAGCAGAGTATATCTCTAACAGCAGTTCTAATCAATAATAAAAAATATATAACAGCAAATATATGTGAATATATAAGATGCATAATAGATACGAGAGATATACAATAAGGAAATAATGGAATGAATACAATAATGAATAATATGACAATGAACAAGAATACTAATGACTAAGTGTGTGAGTACTAGCTTTAACATGTGATCATCTTGGGAACATGATACAATATATATGGCCTGGCTAATCATACGTGCGATGTATGATTAACACTATTCAATGAATAATACTTGATACAATAAGGGTATGATCACATATCTATACTAAAGTACTCCCCACCCTTGACTGGTATAATAGATCCAACCACGGTACGCTATGGCACAAGATTCCCCAAGAAGATAACTAGTCTTCCCGAGAATCAGTGTCTATATATGTACAAGATAATTAATGAAACAATGCTTGCACAAGATACACCATATACGAAGAAATAATATTTTATGGCGAGATCCGAATATACCAATCCGTGTAACCATCGTGTCAAGAATACATGGATATATACACTAGATACAATGAACGTAGAGAATATCATAAATGAGAAACTATAAGAGAATGTACTCGCGTGAAGTCCAAAGAATAGTCTCACATATGTCTGATACGGTGCCTCGAAGACCTAGATATAGAATACAACATAATACATGATTTTGGAAAGAAAATAAGTTAAACTAGTCAACCTCTAGGTCAATAAGTCAATTCTCAGTCAAAAGTCAAACTAGGTCAACTCTAAGTCATCTATGGTCAACTATAGTCAAACTATGGTCAACTACCTATTTCTAGGTTGTATAAGTCTAATACAAAGATATTGGGTTCATATACTAAAGTCTTTGTCATAAAAACTATATCTTAGGATACTAGGATACCGCATCTCTGGATACGTAAAAACAATAGGTAAAATATCCCATAAATATATCAAACAATTATTAATTATATATAATTCCAATTACAAACATTAAATGGATACCTTAGTTTTGAACCAACTTAGTATCACAATAATAACCCATAATCTTGATACCCGAACCCGATACCTTGGATATTCCCAATACCTTGGTACCTACCTTGGTATCTCAAGGTAATATCCAATACCTTGTTTATACTAACTACCCATAAATAATATATGCTATAACTAATTATTATACATATAGTATACTAAAATACAATTAACAATTAGGAACCTATGAACGTATATATTAATTACTATATATATACACATATATATTTATATATATAAATATCTAATAGCTATTAAAAACTATCAAACTCTCATTAAAAGACCCTGTCCACTGTCGCTGAAACTTTCGATACTGCTGATACTCTACTATTTTCGCGATGAACTCCTGCTATTGTCGCTAAACTGTTGTGGCTGCTGCTGTATGCTATTGCTGCTGCTGCTGCTTTGGTGACGCTGCTGATGTTGCTATTGCTGCTGCGGCTGCTGTAGCTATTGCCACAGTTGCTGTTGCTGTGCTGTTTGGCGACGTTGTTGTCGCTATTGCTCTTGCTGCTGCTGCTGTGCTATTTGGCGACGTTGTTGTCGCTAAAGCTCCTGCATTCCTCTATTATATATATAAAACAATATAATATATATAATATATAATAGATAATATATAATATGTATATATAATATACTATATATAATACCACTAAGTATGTAAACACATATACTCTTCCACATACATATATATGTACATAATAATACACATATATGGTATAATATATATATATATATATATATATATATATATATATATATATATATATATATAACTTCACATATACTTACATGTATATATAATATACATAATATATATACATATAACCATATATAATATAAATATATATATATATATATAACAACATATAATATCCTCTTAACATATACATATAAATACATACTATAATATATAAATATACCTTACATGTAGAAGAATAGCTACATAACAATATATACACATATAGTATATACATAGATACATAGATCTAGGACACTATTACATAAATATATATACACAACAATATATATATACATATATATAATTATATCTCACCATTAATAATTTAATTGTAGTAATTATATGCTAATTGGGAGAAATAGATTTTTAATAATTTTTATTTTAGGTGTTCGAACACTTAGAGAATTTTTTGGGACCATCAGGAATTTTTCGGAATTTATTTCATATAGGAGACCCCTTGAGCAGTTGCTAGCCTAACGGTGTGCATTATTCTAATCTAGAATTTTTCTTATGAGTATATATATATATATATATATATATATATATATATATATATATATATATATATACTAGTATATACGCACGTGCGTTGCACGTATTTCATATTACTTGAAAAAAATAGTTTATTAAAAGAGCAAACGGCAATTTCTTAATTTTATTATAGGTGGAAATATAATAGGCAGGAGCATGAAAGTTGGGAGAAATTAAATGACGGAAATATGAAAGGTTTCTCTTATCTCTTGGGTTCATGTACCTACTTTGCATGCATGCATTCTTTATTAACTTTTGTTTTATTCTCCAGACTACCTACTTTGCATACATGCATATCTTTGTTTTATTAACTATCATTCCCCAAGTTGCCTCATGCATGCATGCATACATACATTTAATGCGTATTTAATTACTGTTTTTAATTACTTAGATATCCTTATCAATGTTAATACATATTAAAATGTAATGAAGGGTATTTTTGGAACGAAAAATTTTCACGGTGAAGCCTAGTTTTGGCATTATATAGTAGAATAGATATATATATATATTAAAAAGAAAAAGGAAAAGAAAAGAAATAATAATAATAAACTAATAATAATAATAACAACAAATATTAATAACCAAAGCAACATTCCAACTTAAGCAAACATAGCAAGCAAAACCATTCCACAAATAAGCAGCAGCCAAGCACTTCCATCCGACCCATGATTCCACAGCAAAGCTTCTTAGAATGCAAAGCAACCCGACCCCCCTTGCCCGCGGGTGAAAGCCGAACCATCTCTCTCACCTTCCTATTCTTATATATATATATATATATATATATATATATATATATATATAAACCCTAACCTAAAACCTCCAGACCCTCCTCTTCTCATCTACACCTAGAGAGAGCCGCCACCGCAGCCAGAGAACCCCGCCAGGCCGTCCAAACAAATCCCGACGACCCCGACCCCGTGCACTGCAGATTCCCACACGAGGTACCTTTGTTCCGGAGTTGCTTCCCGTCGACTCGCTCAACCAAACGCCGTTCCATCTTCAACGGTATGCTCACCCCTTAACCCTCTTCCATATTTGTATGATAGCAGACCTCGAACAACGTGTACCCATAGGCGAAAATAGCTCTCAAGTTGGCGCAAGCAGACCCAATTCTGGGATCGTAGAAAACTGCGATGACCACCCATGTTGCCGAGTTCGTATCTCCCACCACAGAGATCCGAATTCGGTGATTCTTTTTTGTATGCGTAGACCACTTGACCTAGTTTATTTTTTGTTAAATAACCCTAGATTATTAACTGCTGTGGATAGAATTTAAATTTGTCACAAAATCCCGTGAACCCACTTTTCTCAGATTTCTAAAAGTTGTGAAACGGAGCGCGCCCCGCCAAACGGGACCGCCCTGCCGTGTACCAAGTGTGCCGAATGGTGCGCGCAACATAACCGGACACGTAAAAATTTATGAAAACTAATTCGGACGCGTGTGCACGCCGAAATCAGCCCGTATCTGCGGACACATCCCGTGTCATAACTTTTATGGAAGTCGCGTGTATTTTTTGCACGCTCGTCAGATTATGACGAAATTTGCGCCACTGGACTTGTGGTAATGCGCTGGTCCTGTGACCCAATTTTCACGCAATTCTGAGATAGTTGACCAAATCGCCAATTGGCGGGCCCCACAGTTGACTTTTTGGACGAAATTGTGTTCGGCTCATCGGAATCCACATTTGGATATACCGTTGGGTTCGTATTGACATTTAAAGTTTTTTGACCTATAATTTATCCCATTTAGAGACTGTTACCCTTGGCACACTTTTTGGTGCAAAGTGGGCCACACGTGGACCCCGCTTTGACCCGAAATTATCGTTTTGCCCCTGTGTCCAAATTGGATGAAAGGGAAGTGCTTTTTAGCTATTTTTCTTATTCTGGGAACGTTGGTGATATTTATTTTAGCATCCGGAGACATTTGTTCTGCGGCCATAGCTTTTGATCCTGCGCGTTTGACTTTGGGATATTACACTTTACAGCTTTCTTGTCAAGCAAGATACCTTGCCAAATTGTTTACAGTATTTTGCATGCTTATCATATTTCTGTATATTTATTGCATTTTTATATATTTCTTGCATATGTAGTTTTCTTTCAGTCATTACTATGTATTAGAT
Source organism: Iris macrosiphon (assembly GCA_036927795.1). Lineage (NCBI taxonomy): Eukaryota > Viridiplantae > Streptophyta > Magnoliopsida > Asparagales > Iridaceae > Iris > Iris macrosiphon. The sequence goes on along the minus strand of JAYESA010000003.1, from coordinate 60,889,149 downwards.
ATGTTGACACACACATGGCACTTAGTATCATCGAGGACAATCATTAGGCGTATGGGCTTTTAACCACTCTGGTAAACCGTAGTATATAGTTCGCACTACGGGCGTGTGTCGCGCTGGTCGCTACCCCCGCGGTATGTCGATTTCTGATGTCCATTGACGTGTGTGTGAGTTGTGAGGTAGATCGAGTAGCCTACCCTTGCCCATACGTCGAACAGTTGTCCTCGTTTGCATTCATATAGATTGTCTTGTACAGCGTACTTATTTATTTTCAAATTATATGCATGTTTACTGTATTCAAGTTGGCTCACTTTTCTGTATCTTGTTACGTCCCTCTGAGGACCTGGTCCTCTGTTAGGTGTATCTATTCTTGAGTATTTGCAGGAGCATAGATTTGGATGGTTACATATATTTCGTGGATGTCCTCTCTTCGAGCCCGTGATTGCTAGCCGATATTCTTATATGGTGTTGTTGTATTGTACTTATTTTGTATTTGCTCTTACATTCGAGTTGGTAGTGGATTTATTTCCATCCAACTATCATCCTTAGATACTTATGTGGAGATCTAGTTATATAGATGTTGGTTATTCATTTATATTAATTTTCTGTGGATGAGATTTAGATTGTGCCCTGTGACTTGTGACATATGTTTATACCACTTGTGGATTTTATATTCATAGTACAGTGTACGAATGGATTTAGTTTCCATATATTGGAGTTGCCATATCCATGCGGCTGGCATGCTTACGTGTTCCTAGTCCTACGTATTTTGGGACTGGGGCATGACACCATGAATAAGAACACAAGAAAAATAGATCTACAATTAAATTGTACATCTCATGGTACGTATCACCCCCATATCCCACTAAATCTTGGATACGCTTGCGACACGAGTCCACCACACATCCAAACTTACCCCGAAGGATACGAACAAGTCTAAAATATTATTTATGAATAATACGAAGAGTCAAACACAAATCTACCTGTCCGTGTCAAAATGCGACATGCTCAAAGTTCCGTGTCGGAGGAAAAACCCCCTAATCAACACATATCACCAAATTGTTGGGATACGACCTACACGTACCCAATTATGGACACGACACTAGCCCCAAACACACAAGCACATGTCAAATTGATCTATATGACCAATTAACACACACAACAATTATCAATCTCAGAATTCCCCTAAAATTGACATAAAAAGTACCATAACTTTCTCAATAGGCATCCTATGAACACAAAACCAAATCCTATGGGTTGCCTATGCATATGGATTGATTTCTTATGTTAAATCTTATATTTAGAACCTAATTTAAGGGAAAAAACTGAATTATACCTATTGGGAGATGGATTCCCAATGTAACCTCCAAATATGATGAAATTGGCCTCCAACTTGTAGATCCTTGCTTTTCTTTGTAGATCCTTGCTTTCTCCTTCTAGGTCCTTGCTACACTAGTCTCCAATAGTGATTTGGGAAGGAATTGGGATAAAATTTGTTAGAGAAATAAAGTGGGAATGAAGGAATTTATTGTTTTCTGGAGATCCTACTATCTTCTGTTTGCGTGACTTGGTCAGCTTGACACGTGGCCCACATTGAGTTGGAAAAATTGTGACAAAAAGATTTTATCTCAGAAAATCTTACCACGTTGGATGTTTGGAGTCTGAGATGCGTGGGACGCATGGCATCTGGAACGCATGGGACCAGAGGAACATGGAACGAGTGGAATCTGAAATGCATGGGGCCAGAGACGCATGTAACATATTGACCCTAGAATGTAGAGGGCCAGAGTCGCATGGAACGAATGGAGTTTGGAACACAGAGGGCCAGAGTCGTATGGATCGCATAAAGTCTGGGACGCATAGGGCCAGATTTATATGGATCTCATTGATTAAGGGACTCATGAGGCCTCATATACGCGGTACAATACGCTTGTTAGACATCATTATTTGTCTGACGAGAGGTTCTTGTCGCTTAGTGTGCTCATATTTTCTTAAGCGTTCAAAAAAAAAAATTTCGGGATTCTGTGTCAGATGTAATTTTTGTGTCAGGCCTTAAGGCGGCCAATATTTTGGGCGCATGGATGCAGCTTTTTCTCTGCGGCATGGTTATTCTGAGGCCTGGTTTTTTTTTGAGTTGAATGTGGGACGCATTGTTGTTGGACTCATGGATCCAGATTTTTTATGCTACTACAAAACTCCTTTTAAAGTTTTTAAACTTTGATAAGTTTGAAATACTTTAGATAAGAAGCATAGAGGAGAAAACTCTGGACCTCATGGACGATGGGCCGCATAGACGAGTATTGCCAGACTGTCATCTTTTTTTTTCTTCGATCTTGGAGCAGATTCCTCCATGAAGTCTGCTTTATGTTTCCTTTATGCAAAAGAAATAAAAGTTTTTTCTTTTGTTGTAATTATTTGTGTGAAACTTTGGATATCGTACTAGAGGTAATATGGACGATGTATGATACCGTAGTTTTTTAGGACATCCTACTAGGGGGTCTTTAGAAGATCTATTACCTTTTGTACACTTTGGTGTAAGTAATAGATTCGAGACAAGCCCTGCTAAAGGTGATATGGACGTGGCTGGTTTTGTGGACTTAACACCCCTGATTTACTTAGAGTTAAGTACGGGTGATAAGTTTAGATGACGACCGACATCAGAGGTAATAGGGATATGATAATCGATAGTCAAGTAGAAAGGTTTGCTCAGAGATAAGAAGTACATGTCAAAACTCTACTAGAGAGAATATGAGGATGATAGCTCAAAGGTAACGTGGACATGCGTTAATCGATAGTCATACAGAAAGGTTAGGTACGATCAGTTATTTTTGGTGGAAGGTGTAAACCCTCTCGACCAATTTAGGATTTAATTTGAATTAAATCAAGAGAGTAGGATTAATTTGGATACAATTAGAATTAATGTGCGGCAATTATATGTCTTAATTCACCTTGCCATTGCTTCGAGGCTGGAGCGCCACACTAGCAGTTACCTTCAACCCAATATCACAAACATCTCTTAGACATGCCAGACTACCCATCTGACTATTGTGTAACCTTAGATACTCGTTATTGCATCTCATCTTAGCTACGCGATATTCGTATAAAAGAACGTCTAGCGCATTGCATTAATTTAATTGAATCAAGGCAAATTTCACCCTAAACAGGATACAACCAAGCCACATACTCCCTTTTATGTGGACCAGCCCCCACCCCAATGAGACATGGCCGGCCCAGACCACGAGGCCAGCCCACAAACTACATCACCCATATAAATATACATTTCTTTCATTTGAAACCCTAAATTCCCTATCACCACCACCTTCAAAAGAAACCCTAGCCGACCCCTCATCCAACCCGAGCTTTCCCCTCCCCTACTTCTGACCAGTCAACACCGCAGGCCGCCACCCCAGCCACCGGCTTACCCCCTCAACGCCGGACCACCACCCCAGCCGCCGGTACAACACCTCCATCCACCATCGCCACCATCTCCTTCACCATCACCAAACCTTCTATTAAACCCGAGCCCTTAGCCGACTGCCCCGGCCCCCGATCACCGCCTCCAGCACCCCCGACACCCTTGTCAGGCGGAGCACCACCTCCCACATGACCTGACTGCCACCCCTGCACCGCCCTCAGCCCGCATCGTCGCTGCCAAGACTGTTGCTGCCGCTGCTGCACCTACTGCAGTTGCTGCCAACGCCGCTGCTACCTTGCTGGCCGTCGACCGGAGCCGTTCTCTCGTCGGAGTATGCACCCTTGATGAGCACAGGCCCCCTCCAGTCAGCCACATCGAGGTAACCCCCTAAATCCTCTACTTCTTCATGATATCATCGTATAGTCATGTATCGTTGTGTCGTCGTGTCGTGTCATTTTATGGACACGAGGTAGTTAATTCGAATCCCAAATTATAAATGTGCGCATGCTTAATCAGATTACTTAATGATTAATAAGTTAGTAATTAATAACTAGTAAAGGCCCTAATAGCAGGACTTGTTATTAAAAACTTATAATTCATCAATAAAACCTGGACATCGACAATTATGCTTAATATGGGAATTAAGGACCAGCAATTATATTAGACGTAATATAGTTTCGTAAAACCATAAATGTAGTATTTATTGTCGTGAGTTACACGGTGACCGAGGATGGGACACGTGTGTGTAGAAGCATAAAAAATACGCTAAAGAATTATACGCGTAAAACCCTTAACATGCAGGAAGCCGCGTAAACAGAGCTCCAGCACTGGGTGGCGTAAGACATGACTTCCGAACCGTTGGCGTACAGCAGAGCTTCAACGCTATTTCAGCAGAAAATATAGCTCCAGAACAACCCGCGTAGTGCAATATTTTCAGACTATTTTTGCGAAAAAAGGTTGCTACATCACCACTTCGACGTAAAACCCGTCTGCTTTTAATGCAGCGGAAATTTGTACGAGAAACTCTTCGTATTCCTCAAATGAACCTATCAGATCAAGCAGTGAATCTAACTCCTGACAAAGAGTACTGCACGGTGATCGAGAGGACGGCTGTAATGATGACTCTGCACAGAACTCCAGACCGTCGTTTAGTGATATAACCCTTGATATAAGACGTCGTCTATGCATTCAAGGAATACGCTGTCTATTTTTCACAGGCAGACATGAGCTTTTACGCTCAGGATGAGATGAAACCAACCGCCACGTCAAAAGCTGCTATTTGCACAGAACTCGAGGTATATCTCTGCAGTTAATGCGCGAGATGGAGGCAGATCTTTGCATTTAATGTATGAGATTTGGTTCTACTTTTAATGACTGGGTGAGCTATAATAAGGGCTAATACGTCCACATCACCATCCCCGCACATTATGCCAACCTGGCTATTTTCAGCTATAGGAGTACGTCGTATGCTATCTCCTTGAAATACGCCGACCTGGCTATTTTCAATTATAGGAGTACGCCGTATGCTATCTTCTCGAAATACGCCAACTCAGGCTATATTTGCAGAGGTGCGTGATAAGGCTATTTGGCCCAGGATACGCTCAAAATCTCAGTCAAAGAAGGATAAACTGGCTATCTTTATGCTGGTCACCTATCCATGCAGCATCAAGCTTTATGCAGAATTTGGCTTCTACGCCTATTTGGCTTCTACGCCAACATAACAGATACTGGGCTTTTATGCTAACATGACATTTGTCTTGGCTTCTACGCCAACTTGAAAACTATTCGGCTTCTACGCCTACTTGGCTTTTACGCCATCAGAACATCTACTTGGCTTTTACGCCATCAGAACAGCTATTTGGTTTTTACGCCAACGAGACAGTTATTTGGCTTTTATGCCAACCATCTCTACGCGAGGGGCAGTTATCTACGTGGCTTGCATGTCGTGATCTTCGATGAGCGATTATACACGTTACCTCATAATGAGATACGCGTCATACGCCAATTCAAGAGATCATTCATACGTGGGTAGCAGTTATTATAACCACCGCATAAAAGGTGCAGCTTTCTCCGCTGTTCGGTTTCTACGCCGACTGTAGCTGAACTCTATAAATAGAGACCTTCGGCCACGGAGGTCCAGGGTCGAAGGGTCGAAGGGTCGAAAGGTGGAGAAAAAGGACGGAAAGTCGAGGATTTTCCAAGAAAAGAGAGTATATTCAAAGAGTGCTTTGGCAACGAGAGTTCAATCCCTCCTGCAGTCTTTGAAGCTTTTTTTTCGTCTTCTACAGCACTTCTTCGTCATCGTGTGGTCAAAGGGACAAAGTGATTGGCCGCAGATCAGACTCCTATAGCAATATTTCCCCAAAATCAAATTTTTTGTACTTAACATCCTCGTATAGGATCAATTGTACTTTATTTTTCTTGTTTGTAAACCAAAGAAAGGGTTTCATATAAATCTTGTATTATTTCTTTCGTTTATTATCAAACACAAGATGGCGACTCTGTTGGGGATTACTTTCTCATATGACGAGAAAGCCATTGCTCAACATGATGCTGCATCCGTAGGGTCAATAAAGAAGACTCTGGTCGTCCAATTCGACCAATCAGCTTACGAAGACATGCTTTGAGCAGGGGGTAACTCTCATTCCCTCTCTATCCAGGATAAAAGGAAATTACGTAAAGTATGGATGCCCCGGATATCCTCTACCATTCCTGCGGACTCTCTCTCTCTCTCCAATCGACAAGGTTGTGACATCGTGACCTATGTGCTCCGTGCGTAAAACTTTGTCTCCCGTCTGTGACGTGGCAGACAAAGTTTCTAGTAGTGCCTCAGTGCCAACCCAGAAGTCTACTCCACGCCCTGCATGTAAAATTTTGTCTCCCGTCTGTGACGTGGTAGACGAAGCTTCTGGCAATGCCTCAGTGCCAATCCAGAAGTCTACTCCGTGCCATGCGTGTAAAACTTTGTCTCTCGTTTGTGACGTGGCAGATAAAACTTTTGACAATGCCTTAGGGCCAGTCCAGAAGTCTACACCGTGCCCCGCGCGTAAAATTCAGCTCCCGTTTGTGACGTGGCAGACAAAATTTCTGATAATGTCTCAGCGCCCATTCAGAAATTCCAAACGTGCCCCGCGTATAAAAATACATCTCCCCTCTACAATGAGGCAGATGGTCCTTGCAATCACCGCGAGGAAAAACAAGTGGCGGATTTCCCGACCTCTCGGCTTTTACGCATCAAGAGAAGAATCTGCCCGCTCTTCAGATTACGCGGAAGGTTGATGGCCGATTGAGGACTTCCTCAGTTTTACGCCAACCTGTTCAAAGTTCCAGATTATGCCAGGACAAGCCCTCCATTATAAAGAAGGCCCAGTTCGTGGATAGATACGCTCCTCATAGATCATGTGCTACTCACATGGCTGAACTGTTATATTCTTATAGTAGGGAGAGAGTTATGATTCCTAATATCCGCATTCCCATTGATAAAAAAAGGCAAAATAAGCCTTCTTCTTCTTCTTCTTCTTCTTCAGTTAATCCTCCTGACTTGCGTAATCTCCTGATCCAGAAACGCAAAAACAAGGGTCAAAATCAAGATTTGGCGCCTCTAACTTCCAAGCGTGGAGAGATCCTGTGGGAAGATGAGTTAACATCTAATATCGTCATGATATATGGGCCACATGAAGAGTCTATTTTTATTGTTCCACCTACTTGCGACGATCAGCATCAAATAATCTTCGGTCGAATGCAGAATAGACCAATTATACAAGAAGAATCTCGCGAGTCTGATGCTGGAAGAATACAAATCCACAGATATAGCCCACAGGATTTAAGGATTATACAAAATATGGGTTACAATTTGAAGTTGAAACAAGGCCTCAACTATGGAAAAGGCAGACGAACACCGTTGCCTGGTGATCCTTACTGCCAACGAACTCGTTTTGGGTTGGGGTATATTGCATCTCTTGCAAACTCCAAACCTCCTGAGTTTAATCTTATAATACCAGAGGCAGGTTCTTCTAAATTAACTTCTGTAGACAAACGCCATGACATGTCTGGGGGTAGTCTACCTCGATAAAATAGGGCAGCATCCAAAACTGGGGTAGAATTCCCTCTGAGTCCGAAGATGATGCAATAATGACCATCTTCCCGGAAGACCGTAAAACTCAGGCATCGGGAGCCCGAAGGTTAAAAGGGACTTTCTCCTTCAATGAAGATGACATCATTTAAATCTTCAATATATTGATGAAGGAACACAAACTTTAGCTACCCAACATCAGATACCCTGAGAGGGCTGGCAAAGTCGATGACCCAGATTATTGTCTCTTCCATCGGTACATTCATCACCCTACAAGGGCGTTCTATATTCTGAAAAGAAGAATCCAGGAATTGATCGACGCCAAAGTTGTCATTTTGCATTTATAAACGAGGGGACAATCACTACAAATTGATTTCACTCTAACCTAATAATTTGCTCCCTCAAGAAAATACCGGATGATGAGTCCCTAAAGTTTCCCCAGCGAATTCTTCAGGTCTATCCCCACTCAGGAAAATCACTCCACAGTAAATTTTTTGGACATGAGTTCACATCCATATTACCTCTAAACTATTGTCCAAACATTTCTTTGTTTCCCCAACTGAATTTGCCATGTCCAAGTAACCTCTGAGCAAACCTTCCAGTTTGTGGCTATAGATCAGTTTACATCCATATTTCCTCTGAACTACGTCTTGCCACTTTCTCCAGCAGAGTAAATCTATCACCACAAAAGTTTGTCATGTCCATATTACCTCTGAACAAAACTTCCTGGTCCGGCTATCGATTATCATGTTCATATTACCTCTGATATCGGTTGTCATCTCAACTTAAACACCCATACTTAACTTTAAGTATGCCAGTGGTGTTAAGTCCACAAAAATTGCCATGTCCATATTACCTCTGAGCAGATATATACCTCTATCCCCAATGGAGTCACAACTCAAAAGTTTATTATGTTCACATTACCTCTGAGCAAACCTTTCAAGTTTTTGGCTATCGATTATCATGTTCATTTTATCTCTGATATCGGTTGTCATATCAACTTAACACCCGTACCTAACTTTAAGTACGCCAGTGGTATTAAGTCCACAAAAACTGCCACGTCCATATTACCTCTGGCAGGGCTTGTCCTAAACTTATTACTTGAACTCTTGTGCACAAGAAGTAATAGGTCCACCAAAAAAATACCTCCCTGTGGAATATCCGCAATAGAAACGAATTATTCATGTCCATATCTCCTCTGAACTATTCTCATTTCCCTAGTGAGGAAAGAGTATGTCTATGACCAACCCCCACAGAGTCGTATTTTACCGCGTCTATATTTCCTCTGTCGGGACTTGTCTCAAACTTATTTGCACTCTTGTGCACAAAAAGTAATGGGTCCATAAAAATCCCCTAGCAGGATGTTCTTACCAGTCACAATATCTATCACGCCGCCATTACCTCTGATAGGGCTTATTTCGAACTTATTATTTGCACTCAACGTGCGCAACGAATAATAGGTCCACCAAAGATCCCCCAGTGGGATGTCCTCAACAAACCAAAGTTCGCACAAACAATCATAAAGAAATTGAGGGCCCTTATATGATTGCAAATGGCGCTTACAGATTAGCCAAGCCTAATGGATATTTGGCAATGGCTCCTATCAACGGCAAATTCTTGAAGAAGTACATTACTTGATCTCCTTTGCTTAACGGAATGTGATGAAGATCTTATTCTGACGATATCATGGACAAAGGTTAGCTGGATCATATTCTATCAGATTCGTATGACCTCTTAATGGATATGCTTAACTAATTTGTAAATCTATCATATTCATATTACCTCTGATAGTGTTTAGTATACAAATTTAGTTGGATTATATTCTATCCAGTTCATATCAATTCTGAATAGATTTACATTCAGCAAAACCTTAACGAAAGTATGTCATGTTAATGATACCTCTGATATCACTTTCATCTTAGCCTATCATGTTCTAAAGTGATGGGTCCACAAAGTCAGAAAATATGTCTTTATTATCTCGAAGAAATTTTAGGAGAAACAAGAAGTTACATCATTGGGGAGGAGCAGTTAAATCCCTAATCTGTCGCGCCAAAGCAGCCATTCTATCATTCCTGGAGTTCAAAATATGGTTGCGAGCCTGTTCCAGCCTTGCCTCGTCATCGCTCAAGCGAGATAGCTCAAACCGAGCATCAACAAAACTGGCATGGATGACACTAGCACGCGTCAATTTTTGCTGAGCTATCTCCACTTGGCCCTTAAATACATCACGAGATGCCGATGTCTTAAGAAGCTTCTCCCTGGCTTGAGCGAGTTCAGCTTCCAAATATCGAACCCTTGCTTTATCTCCCTCATATTCGGCCTAATACTTAGTTAGCTGAGAAATAAAATCCACCAAGATAGCCCGCTCTTTATCTATCTCCTGCTGTTGTTCCTGGATGGATTTGTTCAGAGTTTCTATTTGCTCAGCAAGCTTTGTAGTTAAGGAATCGTACTCGGCCTGAATCATATCATCGACGTTGCCTCAAGATAATTGCAAATATTCGTTAATGGATTATTCTAAACCATTAACTATTTGCTCCAGCACATCAGTTCTCCCAGTGTAGTTAAAATTTCTGATCGACGTTATCGCAAGCTGGGAGGACATCTTCAGAGCCTCGAAGCCTAGATTCTTCTACAGCACCATTGATATCAGCGTTTTCAAAGTGATGTAGAAAACACTAGTATACTGCTCAACTAGCATGGCGAAATTCGAATGAACACTGGGAGTGGCAACGATATCGGTAAATCTCCCTCCAGGAATGACTGCAGAGGATGTTGACACGGTCGTTGCCTCTACAGATGGCGCTACAAATGAATAAACACCAGCAATGGTTGAAGTTGCTGGCATACTCAACGAAGGAGGCGCAGTCGAGACAACGGGCTTATCATCTTCTGAAGATATCTGAACTGCCGTTGGCGAGACGACACCTGATAACATGGCAGACAAAGGATTGACAGCTTCAAGGCATGCCTCTTCAATATCAAACGCCGCCGTTTCATCGGCGGTATGTGCAACAAAGTCATAGGTTGCATCAACTCCGCCCTCCCCTGAGATGTCTGCACCTGAAGAAGACAAGAGAAAGTTAATATCAAATTGATGATTAATTTTCCTAAAAAGGGCGTAAGGACAACATTTACCCATGGCCGATAGTATATATGTTGCGTCCGTAGCCTGAATAGCTAAATCATCTCTTAATGATGCTAGACAAGCTATCATACCTGGAGAAGGGGGTGCACCAACTGACACTGGCGGGTAGTCTTCCCAGTCTTCGCCAAGATCCACTCGAGGCTCATCGGGTAGAATCTCGCTGGATATACTTACAAACGAAGTAGGGGTTACTCCCATCATTGGTCTGGGTAAATGTATATGGAATCTTATTATGCACTGCCTCGGAGGCGATCTTGTAGTACTACCAAAAACAGTAGTAGCAGCGATCTCGAGCAAAGAATCTCCGGCACTGCCAGCCGGAACTATGGAGGTCCCTTCTCTAAAAGGCGAAGGACCTCTAATCAAAGAATCATCCCCGACAAGGGAAACGACAGGCTCGCTCCTAAGAGCCCCCTGGTGGAAGCCCTTTTCGGACCTCTGGCAATCTTCTTCTTTCGAGGGGAACGCTCTTTCTGAGTGGAAGCCTTCCGTTTCTGTGGAATAATGAGAGGCTCAGCTGGCGGAGCTATTATGCCTCTCAGTATTATCGTCAAGATTTTGTCTGCCCCAGCGGTGTCCTCATTCTCTTCCGAGAAAACAGACGGAATCTCCTCCCTTCCACCAGGTCTATGGAAGGGCATCCTAAAACTTCCACGCACATCAAAATCGCGATGGAAGCTATTAATGGATGCATAGAACTGTGCACACGAGTGCAGGATGCGCAACTCCATAGAGAGAGAAGTTGCGGGCACAGCAAAAGTTGCACCAGTACAGCCCATGATGAAGTATCGCCATCCTCGGGCTCCATCAATAAGTCCACCTTTGGACTTGAAGCTGGTAATAGCATTCCCCACATGCAATTGGTCATACCCAAACTGCCTGGCAAACCGACTGGGCAGATAAGGCTCCAGATAACAGTGGTCATCACTTCTGTACAGGAAATGGGAAGTCTAATACAGACCAATCAATAGAAGGCTTCAGGAGAAAGAATGGTCTTCCCTTGAACCCATCCTTAAGCTTCTTCCCCTGTTGATTGATATGTACGGGGGGACGATACAGAAGAGCTTCCAGCTGTGGGCAATATTTAATGCCCGCCGGCAATCTATGACGGTCACCACGTTCCAAGAGGAATTCTTGTAATTCAACAAGAAGTTATTTCCCGAACCGCTGGCAGGACCGGGAGACATCACCCTGGTGTTGTGAAGAACTAACCATCTCATCAAATATAGGAATGGTAATTCCACTCGGGGAAAGCTTTCGCGCTGCGTATCATCAGCAAGCAGCCCATCAGTAAGGGCCCTCAGACCTGCTTGTATTCTAAATACCATAGCAGAAAGCAAGGCCAGTCTTGCTCCGAATACCAAACGTACTGTAGGCCATAAGATGTTACGATGGATGCAATCTGCAGACGCGATGCCAGGTACTACCCAGCGGCGAAGCCAGACGGAGAGGAATCCAGCCAATTGAGCTTCCCTTGACAGAGGCTTACGACAATGCCTCATATAACTGAAGGCTTTTGTGCCGGCAGGGTAACCCTCTATCTCCTCGTCAAAAATATGATCTTGAGCCCCTGCGTCTTCAATATGGTCATCGACCGTGTCAGCATTGAGCATGCTTAGGAGGTTCAAAGGCCTATCTCGGCTATCTACCACCTTGTCCAACTTAATATTTCTGGCTTGGTGGAAGAAGAGATAGGTTGCCCACTTGTTGATGTGAGCCAACTCAGAGGGCTCCTGGTAGAAAGTGGTGCAGGCAAGATAGTGGCACATCAGCTCCTGATATAATGCCACTCCCGAGGGTTTGCATCCCTCAACTCCCAATTTGTAGGGACGTACTCTTCATAAGGAATGTCCCCCATCGGCAGCTTTGAAATCTCTGCCATCTCATGAAGGGCTAAGCCCAACTCACCCAGCGGAGTGGCAAAAGTCCCAGTGAGCGAGTTGTATCACTCTATCAAGGCAAAGAACAAGTTAGGGTTAAGAGGCAGCCCAACACTTATGGCGCTCACAGCCGCAAACAAGCCAATACTTTCCAGCTCCGTCTGGAAGTGCTTCAGGGCCCAGGCAGTCAAACGGGCCCATCGAAGATTCCCCGGGCTCAGCCATCCACTGGACCGAGGGTTGACTCTAGGGTACATTCCTCTATGCCCCATAAAGTTGTTGCAGAAGGTCAACATCTGAACCGGCTGGATCAGCGAAGTGTCCTCACTCGGGACACTACCCGGTAGCAATCCCCTAAAGGGCATAACAGGTCCCGAGGGACGACTCATATAGCCACCCCCGTAGTATTCCTTGTTGTATAAGATTTTCCCCGGTCGGCCATGAAGATCGGGGGTCAGGGTCCATGATATCTTCCTAGGATGTGTGGCATAGAAGAACGCAGAGATAGGGTAATCCCTGAGCATCCGGGACAGATACATGACCGTGCCCTCGGCAGTAAACACCCAATCCTCCTTCTTGGGTTTAGTCTGGGACTATTTGTCAATCGTATCCCCGAACAAGAAGCCTGACTTCTTATACTCTGTCCCGTCTATGTATGTCAGAGGCTCCCCCCTGATCATACTCAGCAGCATGCGTTCTCCTTGGGACGAGAGTAGGGTTTCCCTTTCTTCAGGATAATTGGCTCCAGAAATAGGGAATATCACGTAGGACAGGTCCTCCAAATAGTTTGGGCTCAACATCCCGACAGCAGAGCCCATAACTTCAGCCAAAGAAGAAATCTGCAAGTCCACTACAAAATGCAAGAAAATCAATCAGTCTCTACACTAGACGATATACTCTTGCACTTTACGCCAAAGATTATTAGTCTGAGCTTTTACGCCAAGACTGCAAAAAAAAACTTGAGTCTTACGCTGGGACTTATTTCTGATGCGTAAAATTCAAGGTTATTGGTAGACACCAAAATCTGACAGTCTGAGCTTTTACGCCAGATTGACAAAATTTGAATTTTTTTACGCCGGAAGTCATATCCAGCGCGTAAAATTCAAAGTTTGCAGTTCTACTCCAAATTTTGACAGTCTGAGTTTTTACACCAAACTGCAAAAATATGGAGTTCTTACGCCGATACATTAGGAAATGTGCGCTTAATAATGAAACATCTCCGTACATCATCGTCCTCGAAGAGGCTCTCAGTACAAATAATGACCTTGCGCGTGCACGTACAACGTGTGCGAAGGATTTTTTCTCCCGAAGTCTTTACCTGTAATGTCCGGAGCACAGCTCGACGGTGGAGCGCTGCATTCCAATCGAGGTTCGGTCAGTCTAATGGGAGTTGCTCGTGCTTGACCAGTGGAATGGGAAGAGGAAGCGACCTTCTTTCCTTTAGCAGTGGAAGTCTATTTAGGTGCCATGGCAATTTTGAGTTCTCAAGAAAAAAGACGAAGAAGAAGGGTTCTTGAAAAGCAAGGGTTTTGGGAAGATAGAAAAAAGTTTTCTCTCTCAGGACTTTGGACTATTTATAGAGTTTGGATAACTCTTCGAATCCCTAACCAAATCCGATATTTAATATTTGGTTATGATTTGGGACCACGTCAGCCTATCATTTAGGGAAGACGGACAGTCAGCGGATCCAGATTTTACGCGCAGAGCAAATCTACGATTTTACGCTCAGGAACTTTTTTACGCTCGAGAGGCTACAAATCTATGGTTTTATGCTCAGAGGCTATAAGTCTATGGTTTTACGCCCAGATATTTTTACGCTCAGTAGCTTTTACGCTCGAGAGGCTACAAACCTACGATTTTACGCTCAGAGGCTACAAATCTATGATTTCACTCTCAGAAGCTTTTTAAGCTCAGAGGCTACAAATCTACGATTCTACGCTCAAAAGATACAGATACTACGGATCTATGACTTCCCACATATCTTAAAATATGCAGACCAGAATACGCATATATTTGAACAATTTTCAAAAAGGTCAATTACAAGGATCTACGCTCATAAGATACAGATGTTCCTTCTTGGCTACAAAATATTCTAAGTGCCCAAAACATACAAAGTTCAACATTGAAGATAACTCTTCTTCTTGGGTCAATTGGAAGCTCATCCGAAGTCCAGCCGGAATCTTTCTCAAAAGTTCAAGTATGGCCTTTTTGACAGCCAATTCTTGCCCTATTTTTCAGGGTATTTTTGGGAAACCATTCTTGAAGATAATGGTCTGAACAAGAATCCTTCGTCTCAAAGAAGTGACAGTTCAAAAATTCTATATGACTCCTCGTCCAAAACAGCATGATAGTTTGGATCTTCAACTTAATACTAAAGAAGCTTTCTACGCGTCTTCAGTTACACGTAAAAGACGCGACAAGATCAGATACTCTTTTATCAGAGTCGGCATAAAGTTATTCAGACATGCCGAAGCTGCACACATTCATACTTCCTCACAAGAAATATGGCAAATCATCAGATGCATAAAAGAAGACAATTTTATTAAATCATGATTACATATGATGGAAATCCTTTTTCTACAAAGGGCTTCTCATCTTCATTTAAGATCACACTAAGAATCTGCTGTGCCAGGTTCTCATATTGGTGTAGATATTTTTCGTCTTCTACGGCACTTCATCGGCTTCCGTGGCCGATGAACAAGAAAATGGTGAATGGTGGGAGGATACAAAACTGGGCATGTATAAATTATTCAAGCCCACTCTCCATACGCCATGGCCGGCATGCCCTAGAAATTATATTGGAAGTTAAGACCCAACTCAATACTGGAAGACAGGGCCAAGCTGTATGCCTCCGTCCAGCGCCATGATGGAAGAAAATACAGCTTACAAGCTGTGTGGTCTAATACAACCCCTCATCTCTTCTGGACGAATTGCCATATGAAATTGTTGATCATCCCGAGCAAAGGAAGCTATGATATCCTTCCATGATCCATCGTTGCAGAGGATATTTGCTCGAAGATGCCTCTTTTTATGACTCCTTACATGTTGGAAGAACATGATCTTCTTCTTCCTCAAATCAACCCGACGGAGCTCGGCAACCATTTCTTTGTGGTGAAGGAAATATGGGAAAACAGTTTAACTCAGTCGCCTTTATATAGGCAGAGGAGAACACACCGAATCCCAACAAACTCCTAAAAATTTGTCGAGAAATCAGCCTCGCGGAATGAGTCAACCTTGACTATTTCATGCTTCATTCAAAGTGTTTCAAATTACAAGGAATTTGAAAACTTTGAAGGGGTCTTGTAGAAGCATGAAAAATACTCTGAAGCATTATACGCGTAAAACCCTCAACATGCAGGAAGCCGCGTAAACAGAGCTCCAGCACTGGGTGGCGTAAGATATGACTTCAGAACCGTTGGCGTACAGTAGAGCTTCAACGCTATTTCAGCGAAAAATATAGCTCCAGAACAACCCGCGTAGTACAATATTTCCAGACTGTTGCCACATAAAAAGGTTGCTACATCACCACTTCGACGTAAAACTCGTCTGCTTTTAATGCAGCGGAAAGTTATATGAGGAACTCTTCGTATTCCTTGAATGAACCTGTCAGATCAAGCAGTGAATCTGACTCCTGACAAAGAGTACTGCACGGTGATCGAGAGGACGGCTGTAATGATGACTCTGCACAGAACTCCAGACCGTCGTCTAGTGACATAACCCTTGATATAAGACATCGTCTACGCATTCAAGGAATATGCTGCCTATTTTTCACAGGCAAACATGAGCATTTATGCTCAAGACGAGACAAAACCAACCGCCATGTCAAAAACTGCTCTTTGCACAGAACTCGAGGCACATCTCTGCAGTTAATGCGCGAGATGGAGGCAGATCTTTGCATTTAATGTACGAGATTTGGTTCTACTTTTAATGACTGGGTAAGCTATAATTAGGGATAATACGTCCACATCACCATCTCCGTACATTATGCCAACCTGACTATTTTCAGCTATAGGAGTACGCCATATGCTATCTCCTTGAAATACGCCGACCTGGCTTTTATCAATTATAGGAGTACGCCGTATGCTATCTCCTCGAAATACGCCAACTCATGCTATATTTGCAAAGGTGCGTGATAAGGCTATTTGGCCCAGGATACGCTCAAAATCTCAGTCAAAGAAGGATAAACTGGCTATCTTTACGCTGGTCACCTATCCATACAGCATCAAGCTTTATGCAGAATTTGGCTTCTACGCCTATTTGGCTTCTACGCTGTCACGCTCCAGTCCCAAAATGCCGAGGGACTGGAGAAGCGTGGCAATGGCCAGCAGCACGCACCGATGGACAACCCAATTTAATGGATCCATCAGGGCATGCTTAAGCTGTAGTCTAGCAGTAATAAGTACAAGTCTCAGGTATTTCTAATCTCATCCACAGAATAAACACAGATTAATTGCCAGAAATCATGCAATGGAAATAAATATGCAATAACAAATAAGGTTGTCTCGGGAAACAAATTCGAGAATTATTCTGTTACAATTAAGGAAAAATAGACAGGAATAGAAATGCTAGAAATGGAAATACTGTGTTGTTGAAGCCGGTGCTCAGGAGAAATCTTCGGCCACTACTTCGTCCTCTGTTCCTTGTTCTGCTCCAAGGAGTGCTCCGGTACCGTACACCTCTGGGTAATTCTCTTCAACTGTACCTGGGGATATAATCCGGATCCAGGTCCTCAGGGGACAGCAAGGTACAGAAAATACAAGCCAAAATAAATACGGTGCAGCAGATAAAATAATCATCAGGGTAAACTAAGTAACCAACTATGTGATATGCAATATGAGAGCAGCACTAGAACTCAGGTTGAATCCACTACAAGCTCTGTGTCGGGGAGCCGGTAGCGGCAATAACTATGAATTATACTCTGAAATATACTATGTTTTATATATATAATATCAGCCTGTAGTCTGTGTGTCTTTCCCCACCCAATGTAATCCCACGTCTCATGTCCACGATGCCTCATGTCCATGTCACGCACGATTATAACTAATGTAGCAAGTCTGATAGCTATGAATCAATTGTCTAAGAATGTAAAGTCTATGTCATAAAATATGCATCCTATACAGAATCACCTTGAATGTCTCAGGAAGACTCTGTCTCATGAAATAGTGTCAAGTGTCCTGGGTTCTGAAGTACTTGATAAGACAAGTACGAGCATTATCGGGTCTCGATATCCATGTCTATGTGACGTTACACAACTCCGCGTACGGAGTTGGCACCCGACTATGATCGGACACTAAGCACGTCACCCGTTTCCTAGGTTAAGCAGTTAAAACATATTTATATTTAATTCCACAAGAAATCCATTAAAATACTATGTCAAGAATTACTGAGATTTGGCAAGCTTTACTTGTCCATTATTGTATAATTAAATCCAGAAAATAATTAGCGAGCTGCAGGGTTTGGCAAGGTACACTTGCCTGTGGTTCCTGTTCCAATTGCGGCTCTGACTTCAGCTGGAATTGCAGGCGGTACTCCGATTGCTGAAACAAACATCACCATCAGATCCAGAAAATATCAATCAGCTAGAAACGTCTGTCCTTGGGTCCAATTTGGAAACAAGGGCAGAAACGGCAGTTTCGGACCAAAACGGGGTCCACCGGTGGCCCGCTTTGCACCGAAAAACGCATCAGGGTCAACGGTCTCCAAATTCACCAAACTCAGTTTCAACAGGTCAAAAACGCTGATATGAACCCAACGGAACTTTCAGAATTGAATTCCGATGAGCCGATCACAAAATCGCCCGGCGAGCGGGGCCTGTGGGGCCCACGACACGCGATTTTGTCAACGTTCTCAGAATCGAACCAAACTTGACCCACAGGACCAGCGTATCGCTACGAGTCCGATGGCGCAAGTTTCATCTCGATCCGACGTGTGTACACAAAGTTAGGTCGAATTGTAAAAAAGTCGAATACGGGGCGATGTCCGCGGATACGCGATGATCCCGGTGTGCACGCACACCCGAATCAGCTTCTGCGAAATCCCACACGTCCGTATCGACGATGCGCACGTATCTGTGAAGACCGTGTGCGACCAAGTCGTCCCGTTTGGCGGGGCGTACTCAGTTCCGGGGTGAAACAGGGTCTGGTTTTTTCCTGTTTTTGGATCGCGGTGTGCGATCACCACAGGATGCGATGCCCCGAGCGGTTTATCCGGGCACCGAGAGGGTCATACAGGCTTCACAACACAATTTATGGAATCGAAATCCGAGCTACGAGCAAGAAAATACACGCACCTGAACGGGGCCTGAAAACCGAGGTTCGAATCGTGTCCGACACGTGTCCGACACGTGTCCGATTCGAAGAAACTAGGGTTAGGGTTAGGGTTTGGGTTCGCCGGCGGCGGGGACGGCGGCTGGGCGGCCGGGCTGCTGAGGCGGAGGGCTGGGGGCACTCGACGGAGGCGGAGGGGTCTCGGGGCGGCCGGAGGCGGCCGGAGCAGCGGCGTTGGAGCTGTTGTTGCTGTCGGGGAAGGAGGCGGCGGCCGGTGGCGCGCGGCGAGGCGAGGGAGGGGCACGGCGAGGCACGATGAGGCGGTGGGGAGCGGTGGCAGCGGTGGACGGCGTCGGCTGAGCGGGTGGTGGCGGTGGCGGTTCGTGGAGCTGGGAGATGGCGGGGGGGATTTATATAGGGCGGAGGAGAGGGGCGCGGCCCGGGCGGAGCGGAGGGCGTGGCGGTCGTGGGGCGAGCGGGGGCGGCCTGGGCGGAGAAGGCGAGGTCGTGGCCGGCTGGGCGCGCGGCGGGCGGCGGAGAATGCGGCAGCCGAGGGGTCGTGGGTTCGTGCGGGGGAGCGGGTCGGGTCGGGCGGCGGGTTCCGGTTGGGCGGACCCGCCCGACCGCTAGGGTGGCCGGGCTGGGCTAATGGGCTCGGCCCACTGGGCCGGGCCGGGCCCAAACAAAAATAAAAAAAATAATAATAAAAACTTTAATAATAATAATAATAATAATAAAAACAATTAATAAATAATTAAATAATTAAATAATTAAATAAATAGTTTTAGGTATTTTAAAAAATAGGTCTGGGGTCCGATAAATTCCAGAAAAATTGTCCTAAGTCCAGTTTTTCATTCTACACCGAAAAATATTATTTCTATAATATTTTAATATCATTTATTATTATTTAAAAATCATTTAATAAATAAAACCCTGTTTTTAAATTACAGAAAATTCCCAGAAAATTCCAGAAAATTGTGAAAAATCCAGTTTTTAAATTTTTGAAAAATCAGGGGGTTTATATACGCCAACATAATAGATACTAGGCTTTTATGCCAACATAACATCTGTCTTGGCTTCTATGCCAACTTGACAACTATTCGGCTTCTACGCCTACTTGGCTTTTACGCCATCAGAATAGCTACTTGGCTTTTACGCCATCAGAACAGCTATTTGGTTTTTACGCCAACGAGACAGTTATTTGGCTTTTATGCCAACCATCTCTACGCGAGGGGCAGTTATCTATGTGGCTTGCATGCCGTGATCTCCAATGAGCGATTATACACATTACCTCATAATGGGACACGCATCACACACCAATTCAAGAGATCATTCATACGTGGGTAGCAGTTATTATAACCGCCGCATAAAAGGTGCAGCTTTCTCCGCTATTCGGTTTCTACGTCGACTGTAGCTGAACTCTATAAATAGAGACCTTCGGCTATGGAGGTCCAGGGTCGAAGGGTCGAAAGATGGAGAAAAAGGACGGAAAGTCGAGGATTTTCCAAGAAAAGAGAGTATATTCAGAGAGTACTTTGGCAATGAGAGTTTAATCCCTCCTACAGTCTTTGAAGCTTCTTTTTTGTCTTCTACAGCATTTCTTCATCATCGTGTGGTCAAAGGGACAAAGTGATCGACTGCAGATCAGACTCCTATAGCAATATTCCCCAGAATCAAATTTTTTGTACTTAACATCCTCGTATAGGATCAATTGTACTTTTTTTCTTGTTTGTAAACCGAAGAAAGGGTTTCGTATAAACCTAGTTTTATTTCTTTCGTTTATTATCAAACAGTGTGCACCCTAGCTACGTGCACACGAGACTTTGTATTCGATCCGCGGTAATCTCGTGACAGTACCTAGAGCAACGTCATAGTTATGTGTGTATTTTCTTAGTGTCTGATGCTAGATTGTTATATATTATATTGTATATTTAGGGTCACTGGACCAGCCAGGAGAGACTACAGGAGCAGGCTATTGGCATTCACAGCTTGAGGACCCAGGCAAGATACCTTGCCATATTTACTGTTCAATTTAAATTATGCATATGTTGTATTGTTATCTTGTTTTTTTCTTTTATACAATTGTGCGCGTCCGAGATTGCCTCGGGTGTGATCGACGGATGCATCGATGATTAGTGTACTTGACCTAGTCACTAATAGACTCACCCTGTTGGAGGATACTCTGGTATCTTCTGAGACCTGACACTCTTATACGTTTTACAGTGACAAATTTATATTGGGATGCGGATTTGCGTATTCGACTAGCTATCGATACGCATTACATGCATCACGGTTAGTACGTAACTCAGGATTATTTAATGGTAGAGACTTGGCATATAGATACGTGGTACACACGTCGAGTATTCGACTTGTGTATCTACATTGGGCGGGGAGGACACTAATAGGCGTATAGGACACACCCATTGGAATCCGTAGTATCCAGAGGAGCCATGGATCCAATGACTCCTTTTATACTGCTGTCACATTCTTCGGAGCGATATAGACGATATACTATACTGCTGCCACGTTCTTCGGAGTGATATGGATGATATACTGCACGGTTGCCATGCTCTTCGGGGTGTTGGACGTTATGCCTACGCCTACCCATACGTACCAAAGTTGTCCTCATATTGCATTCACTTAGATTGGTTAGCACACCCTTTATTTATTTTATTCAGTATTTATATATATATGGCATGCTTCTATGTATCTTGTTACGTCCCTCTGAGGACCTGGTACCTTTCCAGATTTGGACGAGGCATATTACCCCACAGTGTACGGCCCGGGACAAGAGACGAGGTACGCTACCACGGAGGAGCTAGAGGTGCTACCGTCAGAGTTTCCATGATCAGTTGGTAGGCATTCTGCCTAGGATTGGGAGCATCATTATCTAGTCAGTCGATGCCCTAGTCATTACTCT
Organism: Iris macrosiphon; assembly: GCA_036927795.1. NCBI lineage: Eukaryota > Viridiplantae > Streptophyta > Magnoliopsida > Asparagales > Iridaceae > Iris > Iris macrosiphon. The sequence continues at coordinate 60,867,451 of JAYESA010000003.1, read as the reverse complement.
TTTTATCTGTCATTCAATATTTTTATTTCGTCATATTAGTGGGTTTATCCCCACCAGACATTCTTGGTTGTACTATGATATTTCGAGTTTGGAGTTTATCTTCCAGTATTTATGCTAGTACTTTCTTGTTGTTTATATTGTGGATAAGATTAGATTACCTGTTGTTGATTGATATGAGATATGTTAGTATTTAGGACAGCGTAGCACGTTTTATTAGGATCCATTAAATTAGAATATCCTAGGAGACGTGACAGCTGGCTATTGCCACGTGGCCTGGTCCCGTGTATTTTGGGATTGGGGCATGACAGAAGGAAAAGGAATCGAGCTAGAGGTAAATGGACGTGGTTGTTTTCTTTGGATGGATAACATGGGCAGCTCATAGTTCAAAGTTAATATGGACGTGAACTGTTCTTTTCCATAGAGGATATCCCACTGGGGGATTTTTGGTGAACCTATTACTTCTTAGGTTTGAGAGTGCAAGTAATAAGTTCGAGATAAAACCCTATTAGAGGTAATATGGACGTGATAGATTTTGTGGACCCATTACTTCTTGCGCATCTGAGTGCAAGTAATGGGTTTGAGACAAGCCCTGCCAGAGGTATTATGGACATGGCAGATTTTGTGGACTTAGCACCGATTGCATACTCTTGAGGAAATTATGGGTGATAAGTTGAGATAAAAATCAATATCAGAGGTAATATGGACATGATAATCGATAGTCAAACCGAAAAGATTTGCTCAGAGTAATATGGACATGAAAAACTCGACTAGGGAAAAATATTAGGACAGTAGTTCAGAGATAATATTGGCGTGAACTAATGTCGAGGACACTCACTGAGGAGCGGTTTACTGAGTGTGGTCTATCCTAGAGTGTGGATAGACCTGAGGGTTACTCTACTGAAGAGATCGTTAGGATGATAGCTCAGAGGTAATATGGACGTGAACTAGCGTCTAACGAGACTAGTTTGGGTGGTCCCTACGGGAGTGTGCAAATAGACCTGGGGACTACTCCGCTGGGGAGCTTTTGAGAATCCATTATCCGTTGCGTATCCAGGACTCCTGAATACTGATAAAGGGTTGTAGAGAAATATCGTGAATAGGCACCCGCTGGAGATAAACAATGAGTGGGAACACTATATATCTTTGTTATCTTGATAGGGATAAGTACAAGCCTAGCTTTAGATATAGTACTTTTTTAGGAACTTATTGTTGATGGGCATCATGAGCAAGTCGCCATTAAGTTTTGCCAATCGGTAGGCATCATTGGAGAATACGGATTATACAATGAATGGGCCTTCCCATTTGGGTTAGAACTTATCGGCCGTCTTGTGGGTCATAACCATCGACCTTCTTACTATCAAGATGAGATTGCCTACTTGGTAAGTTCTCTTCTTGACCCGTTTATTGATCCGAGAGGCACGTTTGGTACAGCTCAATGCGCTGTTGAGCTAAAAGACGCTTCTCGTCGAGTTCCTATAACTCTTATAGCCGTCGGCGATGATTGTCGTCGACGGTTAGCCAGTTGGAGAGATCCACTCGGAGCTAGGGAATTTGAACCTCGAGGGGGAGGACCGCTTTTCTCCCATAGCCAAGGAGAATGGCATGCTACCAGTGGGCATCCAGATCATTGCTCGATAAGCCCAGATTTATTCATCCACCTTCTCATTCCAGTCGCGCTTATTGGATGACATAAACTACTTGAGTAGCTTTATGATGGTCTTATTAAATTCTTTCGCTAGACCATTTGTTGCTGGGTTATAAGCCATTAAGGCTATATACTGAATTCAGTTTTTATCACAAAATCGATAAAATATGTAGATTGCAAGCTACTGACCATTGTCGTGGATGGTCCTCTATGGCAAGCCAAAGTATTATATGACATGATGCTTGATAAAGCTGATCATATTTGATATTTTTACTTGAGCGAGTGGTACCGCTTTCGTACACTTGGAGAAGTTGTTGATGATAGCGAAGATAAATTGATGTCCCTTGGATAAAGGTGGATTTTCCTATGATGTGCATGCCCTAGGCTTCGAATGACCAAGACGCAATGGTCGAGTGTAAAAAATCCAAGCATTGGTGGATCAAGTTAGCATAGATTTGGCACGCTTGGCACTTTCTTGCTGTTTGATAATAAATAGAAGAAATAAAACTAGGTTTATACAAAACCCTTTCTTAGGTTTACAAACAAGAAGTACTATTAATCCTATGCGAGGATGTTAAGTACAAAATTTAATCTGGGTAAAAATTGCTATAGGAGTCTGATATGCAGTCGATCACTTTGTCCCTTGGATCACACAATGATGAAAAAGTGCTGTAGAAGACGAAGAAGCTTCAAGGACTACAAGAAGGAGTGGATGCTCGATGCCAAAATTGTCGATCACTGCTCTCTGTCTGTGCTTCGACCCTCTGACTTCTATTCTCCAAATTTTTGACCTTGGAATTTGTGACCCTTTTCCGACCCGTGTTTGACCCTGGACCTCTGTGGACGGAGGTCTCTATTTATAGAGTTTTAGTGACAGTAACCGTCCAGTCGGCGTAGAAGCCGGACAGTGGAGAGTGTGGCACTTTTTACGCGACGGTTATAATAACTGCCACCCACGTATAGATGATCTTCTGAATAAGCATGTGACGCGTGTCCCATTAAGAGATAATGCATATAACTGCTACGAAGATCACGGCATACAAGCCACGTAGGTAACTGCCCCTTGCATAAAAAAAATTGGCGTAGAAGCCAATAACTGTCACCATGGCGTAGAAGCCAAATAGTTGTCAGGTTGGCGTAGAAGCCAAGTGGTTGTCGAGTCGGCATAGAAGCCAAATAGGCGTAGAAGCCTTGTAGACATAGAAGCCTGATGCTGCATGGATAGGTAGCTAGCGTAAAAGATAGCCGATCCTCCTTCCTTGACTGAGGCCTTGAGCGTATTCTGGACCAAATAGCCTTATCAAGCATAAATACAAATATAGCCTGAGTTGGCGTATTCCGAGGAGATAGCATACGGCTTACTCCTTATAGCTGAAAATAGCCCAGTGGCGTATTTCAAGGAGATAGCGTACAGCGTGCTCCTATAGCTGAAAATAGCCTGATGGCGTAATATGCAAAGGTGATGATGTGGACGTATTAGCCGTAATTATGGCTTGCCCAGTCTTTGGAGATATAACCAAATCTCGTGCATTAAATGCAAAGATCTGCCCCCATTCTGCACATTAAATGCAGAGACGTGCCTCGAGCTCTGTACGAAGAGCAGCTTTTGACGTGACAGTTTGTTTTGTCTTCTGTTAAGCGTAAAAGCTCACATCTGCCTGTATAAAACTAGGCAGTGTATTCCCTTATATGCGTAAAAGTGCTTTATATCAGGAAATGTCACTAAACGACGGTTTGGGTCTGTGTGCGGCACCATCATTACAACCGTCGTCTGGATAGCTGTGCAGTACTCGTTGTCAGGAGTCAGGTTCACTGCATGATCTGACAGATTCATTCGAGGAATACGAAGCGTTTCCCGTACAACTTCCCATCGCATTAAAAGCGAGTAAGTTTTACGCCGAAGGGGCGGTGTAACAACCTTTTTACGCCAAAGCAGTCTGAAAATACTGCATTACGCGGGCTATTCTGGAGCTATATTTTACGTTGAACTAGAGATAAAGCACTGTTGTATGCCGATGGCTCTGAAGTTATGTCTTACGCCACACAGTCTTGAAATACTGCGTATGACTCTGTAGCATATTTTTTATGCTTCTTCAAGACCCCCTTCAAAGTTTTCAAATTCCTCGTAATTTGAAACACTTTTAATGAAGCATGAAACGGTCAAGTCTGACTCGTTCCTCGAGGCTGATTTCTTGGCAGATTTTTGGGGATTTGTTGGGATTCGGTGTGTTCTCTTTTGCCTATATAAAGGCTGATGAGTTAACCTGCTCTTCTCACATTCTCTTCATCACACAGAGATGATTGCCAGAGTTCGTCGGGTCGACTTAAGGAAGAAGAAGATCATACTCTTCCAGTATGTAAGAAGCCAAAAAAGAAGGCGTCTTCGAGCAAATGTCCTCTGCAAGGATGGATTATGGAAGGATATCATAGATTCCTTTGCTCGGGATAATCAACAACTTCATATGGCGATTCGTCCAGGAGAGAGGAAGGGTCACATTAGACCACACAGCTTGCAAGCTATATTTTCTCCCATTGTTCGTGGATAAGGGCAGACAAACTAGCCCTGTCTTCCAGTACTGAGTTGGGTCTAACACCTCAACTCAATCTGTCATGGCGTATGGAGGATGGGCTCTTGAATAATTTATACAGGCCCAGTTGTGTATCCTCCCGCCATTAATTATTTTCTTGTTCATCAACTGTAGAAGTCGATGAACTGTTGTTGAAGACGAAAAAGATATCCACCAATACAAGAACCTGGCAGAACAAACTCTTGGTGTGATCTTAAATGAAAATGAGAAATCCTTTGTAGACGGAATTTCCCTCATATGTAATCATGTAATCATGAAGATGAAAAACCCTTTGTAGACTGGATTTCCCTTATATGTAGTCATGATTAATAAAATTGTCTTCTTTTACGCATCTGATAATTTTGCCATATTCTTTGCTGTGATGAAGTCTGAATATGTGTAGCTTTGCCACGTCTGAATAACTTTACGCTGACTATGATAAAGAGAGTATCTGATCTTGTCCCATCTTTTATGCGTAACTGAGGACGCATAGAAAACTATTTAGCATTTAAGTCGAATATCTGAACTGTTATGCTATTTTGAACGAGGACTTGCGTAAAATTCTGAACTTGTCACTTTTCTGATAAGAAGAATTCTTGTTCAGACCATCATCTTCAAGAATGATTTCCCGAAAATCCCTTGAAATAGGGCGGTAAATGGCTGTCAAAACTGAGTCGCCATCTTAAACTGTAGAGAAAATCTTCTGACTGGATTTTGGATGAACTTCCAATCGACCCCAGAAGAAGAGTCATTTTCCATGCTGAACTTTGTATACTTTAGGTACTTGGGATATTTTGAGGCCAAGAAGGAGTATCTTCTGCGTGAACCCTTGTAGTTTGCCGTCATGAGAATTGTTCAGATATACGCATACTCTGGCCTGTGTATTTTAAGATATGCAGAAAGTCATAAATCCGTAGTATATATGAGCATAAAATCGTAAGTTTGTAGCCTCTCGAGCGTAAAAGCTGCGGAGCATAAGAGCATCCGAGCGTAGAACTATAGATTTACAGCCTCTAAAAAGAAAATTTTAGAGCGTGAAGTCGTAGATTTGTCGCCTCTGAGCGTAAAAAGCTTCTGAGCGTGAAATCATAGATTTATAGCCTCTGAGCGTGAAGTCGTAGGTTTGTAGCCTCTCGAGCGTAAAAACTATCGAGCGTAAAAGCATCCGGGCATAAAACCGTAGACTTATAGCCTCTGAGCATAAAATCGTAGATTTGTAGCTTCCCGAGCGTAAAAAAGCTCATTGGCGTAAAATCACGAATCTGCTCTGCAGGAAAACCTTTTTGAGTTCGCTGACTGTCCGCCTTCCCTGAGTAATAGGCTGTCTTTTGCAAAAGAAAACCTTCATCTCTTTGAGTATTCTCCTTCGTTTCTTCTCTGAGCATTCTGAGTTTTTGAGCAATGGCACCAAAACCAATCTCCTCCTCTAAGGGAAAGAAGGCTGCCTCCTCTTCTCGCTCCTCTGCCTAAGCAAGAGCGACTCCCATCGGGCAGGGCGAACCCCGCTCTGAACGAAGTATCCCACCGACGAGCTGTGCACCGGGCGTTATAGGTAAAGCTTTTGGGATGACAAGAATGAAGAAAACCCTTCGCACACGTTGTACGTGAACGCGCTAGGTCATCTTTTATGCTGATAGCCTCTTAGAGGAAGATGATGCACAGAGATGTTTTATCTTTTTACGCCCACATTTCTAATGTATCAGCGTAAAAACTCCATATTTTTGCAGTCTGCCGTAAGAGCTTTGACTATCGAAATTTGGCATATACTACAAATTTTGGGTGTTACGCTCTGGATGAAAACTCTGGCATAATAACTCAAACTTTGGCAATCTGGCATAAAACACAGACTGTCAGATTTTTGTGTATACTGCCAATCTTTAATTATACGCCTTAGAATGAGATTCCAGCGTAAAAATTCAAGTTTTTACAGTCTTGGCGTAAAAGCACAGACTGTAGCTCTTTGGCATAAGCTGCAAGATTATGAGGTCTAGTATAGAAAATGACGTGTTTTTCTTGCACTTTGTAGTTAACTTGCATATATATCCGTTGGATGAGGTGATAGGTTCTGCTGCTAGGATGCTGCACTCCAATTACCTGGAGGATTTGTCCCATGTGATATTTCCTATTTCTGGACCCCAATATCCTGAAGGAAGGGGAATCCTGATATCGTCTCAAGGAGAGCGAATGCTGTTGAGTATGATCAACGGAGAGCCCCTGGCATACATAGACGGGGCAAAATACATAAAACCAGCTTTCCTCTTCGGGGATATGATCGTTAAACAATCCCAGACGAAGCTCAAGAAGGAAAACTGGGTTTTTCCTGCCGGGGGCCTGGTCCTGTATCTGCCCAAGATGCTGAGATATTATCCTATCTCAGCATTCTTCCATGCCACGCATCCCAGGAGGATGTCGTGGACCCTGACTCCCAATCTTCACGGCCAGCCGGGAAAGATATTTTACCAGAAAGGATCCGACCAAGGGTCATTTGTAAGCCGCCCTTCCGGCCCGGTCATGCCGTTTAGGGGATTGTATCCGGACAGTGTCCCGAGTGAAGACACTTCACTGCTCCAACCAGTCCAATTATCGACTTTCTGTAATGACTTCATGGGGCATGGAGAAGTATACCCCAAAGTTAATCCTCAGACCAATAGGTGGGTTACCCCTACAAATCTTCGATGGGCTCGTTTAGCTGCCTGGGCCCTGAAGCATTTTCAGACTGAGCTGGAGAGCATTGGTCTGTACGCGACTGTGAATGCTACCAGTATTGGGTTACCTCTCAACCCCAACCTGTTTTTGGCTTTGATGGAGCGATATATCTCGCTCACTAGGACTTTTGCCACTCCACTGGGGGAGTTGGGATTGGCCCTTCACGAAATGGCAGAGATTTCAAGACTGTCGATGGAGAATACTCCTTATGAAGAGTATGTTCCCACAAACCGGAAGCTGGGGGATACAGACTCTCCGGTAGTAGCAGTGTACCAGGAGTTGATGTATCACTATTTACCGTGCACCGCCTTCTATAATGAGCCCTCTGATTTGGCTCATACCAACAAATGGGCGTCCTACCTCTTCTTCCATCAGGCTAGGGCTGCTAAGCCAGACAAAGTCGTGGATAGCAGGGATAGGCCTTTGAGCTTTCTGAGTGTGCTTAGTGCTCAAGTAGTCGATGAACTTATTGAAGACGCTAGGGCTTCAGATCAAATTCTCGACGAAGGGATAGGGAAATATCCTGCATGCACTAAAGCCTACAGTTATTTGAAGCATTGTCGCAGGCCTCTGTCCAAGGAAGCTCAATTGGCTGGCTTTCTCTCTATATGGCTGCGCCGACTGGTAGTACCCGGCATTGCATCTTCGGATCGCATTCACCGTAATACCTTATGGCCTACAGTGCGTCTGGTGTTCGGAGCAAGACTGGGCTTGCTCCCTGCCATAGTATGCCGTATACAAGCTGGCCTAAGGGCCATTACTGATCCGATGAAACATGGCGTGACAGCTTTCCCAGGGTAGAATTATCGTTCCTGTATTTGATGGAATGGTTAATTCTCCATAACCCCAGGGTGATGTCTCCCGGCTCTGGCAGTAGTTCGGGGAGTAATTTCTTGTTGAATTACAAGAATTCCACCTGGAACGTAACCATAGTTTTAGACTGTCAGCGAGCGTTAAATTTTGCTCACAGCTGGAAGCTATTTTGTACCGTCCCCACTGTACATCTCAATCAACAGGGGAGCAGGCTTCAGGACTAGGTGAAGGGAAGACCATTCTTTCTTCTGAAGCTTTTAATTGGTTGGTTTGCATTAGACCTTCCCATTTATTGTACAGAAGTGAAGACCAATGCTTTTTGGAGCCTTACCTGCCTAGTCGGTTCGCCAGGCAGTTTGGGTATGACCAATTACACGTGGGCAATGCCGTTACCAATTTCAAGTCTAGGGGTGGACTTATTGATGGAGCGAGAGGATGGCGATACTTCATAATGGGTTGCACTGAAGCAGCTTTTACTGTGCCCATGATTTCACTCTCCGTGGGGTTGTGCATCCTCTACTCATATGCCCAGTTTTACGTAGCCATCAATACCTTCCATCGCGATTTTGATATGCGTGGAAGTTTTAGGATGCCCTCTTCTAAGTCCGCGGGAAGAGACGAAATCCCATCAGTTTCCTCTGACGAGGGTGAAGATTCTGTCAATCCAGATGAGCCTTTGTTGGCAATACCAAGAGGCGAAATACCTCCGCCTGCAGAGCCTCTGGTTATCTCTGGTAAGCGAAGGGCTCCTATTCTGAATGAGACTTCCCCTCGCAAGAAAAAAAAGACTGTTAGTGGTCCTGTCAGGACTTTCAGTCATGAGGCTCCTAGCAGTGAGCCTGTTGTTTCCCCTGTTGGGGACGATCCTTTGATTAGAGGTTCCTCGCCTTTTAGAGAGGAACCTCCACAGTTTCGTCTAGCAGTGCCGGAGAATCTTTGCTCGAGGCTGTTGTCGCTGCTACCGCTTCAGGTAGTGGTACGAGATCGCCTTCGAGGCCGAGCCAAATAAGGATATCTTTATCCAGCCCAATAATGGGTTCAGCCCCTTCTTCATCTGTAAGTGTCCCAAGCGAGATTCCACCCAATGAGCCTCGAGTGGATCTCGGTGAAGACCTGGAAGAATACCTGCCAGTGTCAGTTGGCACATCCCCTTCTCTAGGTATGACAGCTCGCTTAGCATCATTAAGAAATGATTTAGCTGTACTGGCTGCAGACACGACATATATACCATCGGCAATGGGTAAATATCATCTTTATGCCTCTCTTTTTTTTGAAAAATTAACATCATGTTGATATTAACTTTCTCTTGTCTTCTTTTCAGGGGAAGACATCTACGGGGAGGGCAGCGTCGACGCAACTTTCGGCTTTGTTTCCGCTCTTGTCTATGACACGGAGGTGCCTGACTTTGAAGAGGAAATGTTTTCGGTTGCCGGCTCGCCCAAAATGGTTCCGATATCTCGAGAGGAGGATGAGCCTGTCATTACGACAATGCCTCCTTTGAGTACGCCGGCCACTTCGTCCGTTGTTGGCGCTTTCTCTTTTGTTGCACCATCTGTTGAGGCAACGACTGTGACAATATCGTCTGCAGTCATTCCTGAAGGGGGATTCTCCAATATTGTAGCCATTTCCAGCGTCTATTCGAATCTCAGCATGTTAGTTGAGCAGTTTTCAAGCATTTTCTATGCCACTTTGAAAATGTTGATATCGATGGTGCTAGAGAAAAATTTAAGCTTGAAGCTCTGAGGAGGTCCTCCCAGTTCGCGATAGCGCCGATCAGAGATTTCAACGACGCTGGGAGAGCTGATGCACTGGAGAAAATAGTTAATGGTTTGGATCAACCCATTAACGATTATTTGCAGCTATCTCGAGGCAGCATTGACGGTCTCGTTCAAGCTAGGTATGACTCCTTAACTGCATAGCTTGCTGGGCAAATAGAATCTCTGAACAAATCCGTCCAGGAATAGCAGCAACAGATGGATCAAGAGCGTGCCGAATTAGAGTATGTCATTCCCCAGCTGACTCAGTGTGAGGCCGAATATGAGGAAGAGGCAGCGAGGGTCCGCAAATTGGAAGATGACCTCGCTAAGGCCAAGGAGAAGGCTCTGCTCTCTCTTTATCAACCGCTTGCGACATATTAAAGGATCGAATGGAGACAGCTCAGCAGGACCTGACACATGTGGGTGTCATCCATGCAGGTTTTGTACATGCTCGGTCCGAGCTATCTGCTTTGAACAATAAGGCGACAAGGTTGGAGCGAGCTCGTGCCGACGTCTTGAACTCCAGGGATGAGAGAATGGTTACTCTGGCGCAGCAAATCCGTGATTTGACTGCTACTCCCCAATAATGTACTTTCTTGTTTCTCCTGTAATTTCTCGGAGATAATAAAGACACATTTTCTGACTTTGTGGGCCTATCATTTTAGAATGTGATAGGCTAGGATGAAAGTGATATCAGAGGTATCATTAACATGATATACTTTCGTTAAGGTTTTGCTGAATGTAAATCTATTCAGAGTTAACATGAACTTGAAAGAATATAATCCAACTAAATTTGTATACTAAACATTATCAGAGGTATCATTAACATGACATGCTTACAAATTAGTTAAGGATATCTATTCGGAGGTCTCATGAACCTGATAGAATATGATCCAGCTAACCTTTATGCATGATATCGTCAGAATAAGATCTTCGTGATACTCCGTTAAACGAAGGAGATCAAGTATAGTACTTCTTCGGGATTTTGCTGTTGATAGTAGCCATTGCCAAATTTCTATTAGGCTTGGCTAATCTGTAAGCGTCGTTTGCAATCATATAAGGACCCTCACATTTCTTTTATGATTGTTTGCACGAATTTCGGATATTGTACTAGAGGTAATATGGACGTAGTACGATACCGTATTTGTTGAGGATATCCCACTGGAGGATTTTTAGTGGACCTATTATTTTTTATGCACGAGAGTGCAAGTAATAAGTTTAGGACAAGCCCTGCCAGAGGTAATATGGACATAGCAGTTTTTGTTGACCCAACACCATTGGTTTACTTAAAGTTAAGTACGGGCGTTAAGGTGAGATGACAACCGATATCTGAGGTAATATGGACGTGATAATCGATAGCCAAACCAGGAAGGTTTGTTCAGAGGTAATATGAACATGACAAACTTTTGGATTGTGACTCCATTGGGGATGGAGGTACATATCAGCTCAGAGGTAATATGGACATGGCAATTTTTTGTGGACTCAACACCACTGGCGTACTTAGAGTTAAGTATGGGCATTAAGGTGAGATGACAACCGATATCAGAGGTAATATGGACGTGATAATCGATAGTCAGACCAGGATGGTTTGTTCAGAGGTAATATGAACATGACAAATCCAGCTGGGGAAATAACGAAATATTTGGACAATAGTTCAGAGGTAATATGAACGTGAACTCATGTCCAAAAAAAAAATCACTGTAGAATAATTTTCTTGAGTGGGGATAGACCTGAAGAATCTACTGGAGAAACTTTAGAGATTCATCATCCGATATTTTCTTGAGGGAGCAAATTGTCACATTAAAAGTAAAATCAATTTGCAGTGATCGTCCCCTCGTTTACAGATACAGAGTGATGACCTTGGCATCGATCAACTCCTGAATTCTCCTTTTTAGTACATAGCAGGCCCTTGTAGGGTGATGAATGTACCGATGGAAGAAACAATAATCAGGGTCATCAACTTTGCCAGCCCTCTCAGGGTATCTGATGTTGGGTAGCCAAAGTTTGTGTTCTTTCATCAACATATTGAAGATTTCAATGATGTCATCTTCATTGAAGGAGAAAGTCACTTTCAGCTTTCGGGCTCCCGACGCTTGAGTTTACGGTCTTCCGGGAAGATCGTCATCGTTGCATCATCTTCAGTTTTAGAGGGAATTCTACCCCCAGCTTTGGATGTTGCCCTATTTTGTCGAGGTAGACTAGCCCCAGACATGTCGTGGCATTTGTCCACTGAAGTTGATTTAGAAGGACCTGTCTCTGATATTACAAGATCAGACTCTAGAGATTTGGAATTGGCAAGAGATACAGTGTACCCCAACCCAAAACGAGTTTGTTGACAGTAAGGATTACCATACAATGGTGTTCGTCTGTCTTTTCCATAGTTGAGGCCTTATTTCAACTTCAAATCATAACCCATGCTTTGTATAATCTTCAAAGCTTATGGGCTACACCTGTGGATTTGCATTTTCCCAGCATCAGATTCGCGAGATTTTTTTGTACAATCGGACTGTTCCGCATGCGACCGAAGACTATTGGATGTTGGTCGTCATGACTTGGGAGAACAATAAAGACAGATTCTTCATATGGCCCACATGTCATGACGATATTAGATGTTGATGCATCTTCCCACACGATCTCCCCATGTTTGACAGTTAGGGGAACTGAATCATGTTTATGACTTCTGTCTTTGCGTTTCTGGATCATAAATTCATGCAAGTCAGGAGTATTAACGGAAGAAGAAGAGGAAGAAGGTTTGTTCTTCCCTTCTACATTAGTTGGCATGCGGATATTGGGCACCCCAACCCTTTCCCTGCCGTAGGAATACAGCAGTTCAGCCATATGAGCAGTACATGATCCCAGAGGAGCATATCTATCCGCAGACTGGGTCTTTTTTACGCCGAGGGGCTTCTCTTGGCGTAATTTGGAACTCTGCTCAGATTGGCGTAAAACTGAGGAAGTCCTTAATCGGCTGTCAGCGTTTCACGTAATTTGAAGAGCGGGCAGATTCTTCTCTTGTTGGCGTAAAGGCCGAAAAGTTGAGTAGTCCGCCACTTGTTTTCCCTTGCGTAGATTGCAGGGACCATCTGCTTTTCCACGGAGGGCAGATGCATTTTTACGTGTAGAGCGCATTTAGAATTTCTGATTTGGCGCTAAGGTATTATCAAAAATTTTGTCTGCCACGTCACAGACGGGAGACAGAATTTTACGTGCAGAGCGTGGAGTAGACTTCTGGATTAGCACTGAGACATCACCAGAAGTTTTGTCTGCCACGTCATAGACAGGAGACAGAATTTTACGTGCAAAGCGTGGAATAGACTTCTGGATTAGCACTGAGGCATCACCAGAAGTTTTGTCTACCACGTCACAAACGGAAGACAGAGTTTTACGCGCGGGGCGCAGAGGTTGCGAAGCTACAACCTTATTGGTCGGAGAAACCAGAGAGTCGACAGAAATGGTAGGGGATGTCCGGGGCATCCAGACCTTACGTAATTTTCTGTTGTCTTGGACAGAGAGAGAGTGAGAGCTACCCCCTGCTCGAAACATATCTTCGTAGGCAGATTGGTCGAACTGGACGACCATGGTCTTCTTCATTGATCCTACTGACACTGCATCGTGTTGAGCAATTATTTTCTCGTCAGATGAGAAAGAGGTCCCCAGCAGAGTCGCCATCTTGTGTTTGATAATAAACGAAAGAAATAAAACTAGGTTTATACAAAACCCTTTCTTAGGTTTACAAACAAGAAGTACTATTAATCCTATACGAGGATGTTAAGTACAAAATTTAATCTGGGTAAATATTGCTATAGGAGTCTGATCTGCAGTCGATCACTTTGTCCCTTGGACCACACGATGATGAAAAAGTGCTGTAGAAGACGAAGAAGCTTCAAGAATTGCAAGAAGGAGTGGATGCTCGATGCCAACATTGTCGATCACTGCTCTCTGTCTGTGCTTCGACCCTCTGACTTTTATTCTCCAAATTTTTGACCTTGGAATTTGTGACCCTTTTTTGACCCTTGTTCGACCCTGGACCTCTGTGGACGGAGGTCTCTATTTATAGAGTTTTAGTGACAGTAACCGTCCAGTCGGCGTAGAAGCCGGATAGTGGAGAGTGTGGCACTTTTTATGCGACGGTTATAATAACCGCCACCCACATATAGATGATCTTCTGAATAAGCGTGTGACGTGTGTCCCATTAAGAGATAATGCGTATAACTGCTGCAAAGATCACGACATGCAAGCCACGTAGGTAACTGCCCCTTACGTAAAAAAGGTTGGTGTAGAAGCCAATAACTGTCACCATGGCGTAGAAGCCAAATAGTTGTCAGGTTGGCATAAAAGCCAAGTGGTTGTCGAGTCGGCATAGAAGCCAAATAGGCATAGAAGCCTTGTAGGCGTAGAAGCCTGATGCTGCATGGATAGGTAGCTAGCGTAAAAGATAGCCGATCCTCCTTCCTTGACTGAGGCCTTGAGCGTATTCTGGACCAAATAGCCTTATCACGCACAAATGTAAATATAGCCTGAGTTGGCGTATTCTGAGAAGATACCATACGGCTTACTCCTTATAGCTAAAAATAGCCCAGTGGCATATTTCAAAGAGATAGCGTACAGCGTGCTCCTATAGCTGAGAATAGCCTGATGGTGTAATATGCAGAGGTGATGATATGGACGTATTAGCTGTAATTATGGCTTGCCCATTCTTTGGAGATATAACCAAATCTCGTGCATTAAATGCAAAGATCTGCCCCTATTCTGCGCATTAAATACAGATACGTGCCTCGAGCTCTGTACGAAGAGCAGCTTTTGATGTGATAGTTTGTTTTGTCTTCTGCTAGGCGTAAAAGCTCACACCTGCCTGTATAAAACTAGGTAGCGTATTCCCTTATATGCGTAAAAGCGCTTTGCATCAGGAAAATGTCACTAAATGATGGTTTGGGTTTGTGTGCCGCACCATCATTACAGCCGTCGTATGGATAGCTGTGCAGTACTCGTTGTCAGGAGTCAGGTTCACTGCATAATCTGACAGATTCATTCGAGGAATACGAAGCGTTCCCCGTACAACTTCCCACCGCATTAAAAGCGAGTAAGTCTTACGCTGAAGGGGCGGTGTAACAACCTTTTTACGTCGAAGTAGTCTGAAAATACTGCATTACACGGGCTGTTCTGGAGCTATATTTTACGCTGTACTAGCGATAAAGCTCTGTTGTACGCGGATGGCTCTGAAGTCATGTCTTACGCCACACAGCCTTAAAATACTGCGTATGACTCTGTGGCGTATTTTTTATGCTTCTACACTTGCGTTGTTGACAACATCTGCGACCATTGTCGGCCAGTAGTAACCCTTTCTGGAGACGATCATGTAGCTTAGGTCCGGGATGATGGGCACCTGATACCTCATCGTGAGCCTCACGGAGAGCCTAATTCTCTTCTGAATTTGATAGGCATCATAGTAGAAGACTGTCGTACGAACGGTGATACATTATTTTTGTAGACGTATCATAAAAGAACTGGAGGGAATATCTTCTGATGGAAGTGGCTTCCTTTGGGTTCTCGGAGAGAATTCTATAGACTGCATAGTCGATGAATAGGAGTCTCCGGTCCTGGGAGTTGGTGCTTTTCTCTAATGAGTAGCTCAGGCATAGACAAAGATTATTTTTTGGGTAGACCAGCTCTTGACCGACCACGGTGATCAGTTCATGAGTATTGACTGGAAAAGCTAAAGAGGCTGCGAGGCCAGCCAGGGCGTCAGCCTTGATATTTTATAATCAAGGGATGTGCTCTATAAGGAACCCCTCGAAAGGTGGAGATTATTCTAAGCACGGCTTCGTGGTAGGGAATCAAGTCTTCATTTTGGACATTGTACTCGCCTCGGACTTGATTGACTATTAGCTTAGAATTGCCGTAGGCCTCTAAGTAGTCAACTCCCACTTGTTTAGCGAGCTGGAGCCCAATGGCGAGAGTGTTATACTCTACCACATTGTTGGAGCATGGCTTTATAAGGGAATAAGCGTAGTTTATGACCAGATTATTTAGGGAAATCAATATTATCTTGACACCAGCAACAATATTACCTTTGGTCCCTATTCTTGAAGCACCGTCAAAGAACATTCGCCAAATGGCTTATATTCTTGTGGTCATGTTTGAGTCCATTACTTCGTCTGGGATCTCCTCGTAGAGTCAAGGTTTTAGGTATAGGGTGTACTGCTAGGAAATTTTCAATGCTTGGCCTTTGATCATCTTTTGTGGAACAAATACCATGTTGTATGGTGACAACAGTATTGTCCATATGGCTAGGCGATCGTTGAGTGCTCCAGATTTAGTCATAAGGACCCTGAGAAGATTAACTTGCGAGATCACATGGATGGTTTATCCTGCCATGTAATGCTGGGTCTTCTGAATGGTGAAGACTAGAGCAAGGTACTCATTCTCTATGGGGTTGTACCTGTACTCTGCGTCGACCATTATTCTATTAAGATAGTATATGGCATATTCGTGACCTATATCGCTTGTCTGGGCTAGAAGAGCTCCGAAGGAGTGATCAATTTCCCGTACATATAGTAAGAAGGGTCTTTCCACAATGGGGGCCACCAATACTAGGGCGTTCATGAGATACTCCTTGATATCGTCAAAGGTGCATTGGCATTCTTTATTCCAGAAAAATGAGACTCCCTACTTCATATGCTGAGTAAACGGCTGACAATGTCCAGATAGGTTTAATATAAACCTTCCTGATGTATGCCAGTCTTCCTAGAAGGCCACTAAGTTCCCTAAGTTTCTTCGACGGGCGCATTTCAAGGATTGCTTTAGTCTTGTCAGGGTCTATGTGGATACCCTTCAAAGTTATGAAAAAACCCAGAAACTTGTCGGTGGAGACTCCTAAGAAGAATTTGGTGGGATTCATCTTGAGTTGGTGTGCACGCATGAGGTCAAACACAACCTTCAAGTCCCGAAGGTGATCATCTCTGGAGCGAATCTTGACGGCAATGTCATCAACGTAACACACCACCGTCTTGCATAGATTTTCACAGAAGATGGTGCTCATAGATCGCTGGTATGTTGCACTTGTGTTCTTCAGACCGAAGGGCATGACTGTGTAGTATTACACTCCTATCGACATTTGAAATGATGTGTGCTTCTCGTCGTCAGGAAATATCTTGATTTGATTATATCCTGAGAATCCGTCCATGAATAACATGTGCTCGAAGCCACAAGTATTGTCGATCATTATATCTGTGATCGAAAGGTAAAATCATCCTTAGGACATGCCGCATTTAGATCGCAGAAGTCAATGCAGATCCGGATCTTTTTGTACTTTTTGATGACAGGCACGATGTTGGCTACCCAATCCAGAAATTATTTTTTGCGGACGAAGCCACTTTCTATCAGTTTGTTTACTTCAGCTTCGATAGAGTTCATGATGTTCGATCGGAATCGCTATTGCTGTTACTTGACTGGCTTAGCGTTCGATAAAATATTCAGTTTATGGACCGCAATTTGGGGGTCCAGTCCCCGTATTTCTTAGTACCTCCAGGCAAAGATATCGATGTATTCCCTGACGAGCTGTAGTATAGATTCTTGATCCTCATTGGACAGACTCTTGCTGATGAAGATCGATTTAGGGGAGGATTCATCGCCTAGATCGATTTGTACGACTTCGTCCTCAATGGGAGATTCTCATTGTTCGAGCCGCATCTCCCATTATGCATTTAGGTATTGAGCCCACAGTTCTACTTTAAAGAGTCCAGGTCGATCCTTGTTGTATTCCTCTGGGTCAGTTCACACCATGTTGGCAAATAATGTTTGTTTGAGGATCTCCCCGATACTGACGTCAGAGTCCCAAGAGAAGGATTCTGAGGAGTGAGAGTATAACTAATCTTCTTCATCCAAGCTTTCGGGGGTTATGGGAGGCATGGCATACTCTAAGACATGCCTGATCTTATGGTAGTAATCATCGAGATTACCGGAAAGAGCAACCAGATGCAGAGACAGCCGTCGACCTTTGTCGTAGTTCAAGCCCCTTGCAGCTTTTAGATTGTACCCCATCTTCTGGATGAGGTGCTTTGTTCAAAAATTGTACAGGTAAAATAGTATATTTTCGGTATCGAGCTGTCACCCTCACTTTTTTAACTAAGGGTAGTTTGGTAATTTGACATGGGTATTTGTATTTTTAGGATTATAATATTAAATATTGTGCATGTGTAAATATTATTTATTTATTATTAAATGTTAGATTTATTTTGGACTTGTGTAGTGGACCTGACTAGTTTAGTTTAGATCCATGGACCCAACATTTAATTCTAGTTTAGATTGAGCCCAATAGTAGGCCCATTCATTAGGAGGACGAATTAATTAGTGAAATCAATTAGACTAGAACCTTTCCTCCTTAATTAATTTCTTTATGAGAGGCCCCAAGGGGTGTTTTGGATATTGCATAATAACTTGGAGGAGGGGCAAGGGGTCGGTCACCTATAAAGAGGAGAGAGAATCTCTATCTTCTTAGTTTGTCATTCCAATCTAGATCTAGAATTTTCTTTCTTCCAAATTCCTCATTCCTACACCAATTCATACTCAATTTTTTTCCTAATTACATCCATATTCTTCATTGGAGGCTAGTAAAACAAGGATCTAGAAGGAAGAAGTAAGAATCTACAAGGAGGAGCAAGGATCTACAAGTTGGAGCCTATTTTCACTCAAATTAAGATTTTTATTAGGAATCCATCTCCCAATAGGTATAATTCAGTTTCCCCCCTTTAATTAGATTCTAAATCTATAATTTAACCATAAAGAACTACCCCATATACTAAGACTACCCATAGGAATTGGAATTAGGTTCATAGGAGGCCTATGGAGAAAGTTATATGGTATTTTGTGTCAATTTTGGGAGAATTTCGAGATTGGCACATCTTGTGTTTGTCAATTGGTCAATTAGACCAAATTGACATGTGTTTGATTGTGTGTGACTAGTGTTGTGTGCAAAATTGGATATGTGTAGGCCATATCCCGATAATTTGGAGATACGGGTTGATTTGGAGATTTTTTTTTGACACGGGGGTTTGTGCATATCACATCTTGACACAGACACGTAGTTGTATATTTAATTCTTTGTATCATTCATAATTATTATTTTAGACTTGCTCGTATCTTGTGGGACACGTTTCATTGTGTCGTGGAGCCGTATCGCAAGCGTATCATAGAATGAGTGTGATACGGGTGTGTGCACTCCACGTATTTATTTTATTGCATTTAAATTCATTTAACTTGTGTATATCTATTAGTCGGTTATATTATGTAATGATATATCTATGTATATATGTATGTATCTATATTATATTGTATAGATATGTATATATAGCTATATGTATATGTATATGTATCTATATTATATTATATACATATATATATGTAGCTAGGTGTATAGATGTAGTGATATGTGTATATATATATATATATATTTATATATATGTATGTATGTATGTATGTATATATGTATGTATGTATGAGAGTGTATATATATATATATATATATATATATATATATATATATATATATTAATATCTATATGTATATATGTGTGTGTATGTGTGCATTGAGTGTGAGTGAGTGTGTGTCTGTGGATGTGAGTGAGAGGGTCGGGTAGAGCACAGATATCAGTATGTAACTACCTACTTCAGTGCAGTTTCAGCAATCGCACAGACAAGTATGCAGCAATGTGCAAGAGAGGAGCAACTATAGCTACAGAAGAGCAACAACAAGTCGAGCCATCTCCCTCCACTGTGCTGCAACCTGCAAGCAGTCACCAGCAAGTAGCAGTTTCAGCAACTGCACATCAGCATGCTGCAGCAGCAAGTTCAATGGCTGCTAGCACAGGAAACACAGGGAGTAACTGCAGAATGGCACTGCAGCAAGTAGCAGTATGTTGAGCAGTAGCTACAAACATGCAGCAGTGCATCAATAAGAGGCCAGTGAAGCAGCAGCCAACTTCCTGCAACCTCGAGCCAAGCAGCAGCTAGTAGCACAGCAGCTACACCCACTGCAGCAATGAGCAACCACTGCAGTATACACTGCAGCAGCAAAGCAGAAATTACAGCATCTGCAGCAACAACAAGGTCAAGGCAGCAGGGCAGGGGTTCAGTTAGTTAAGGTTTGAGGTTAGTTAGTTTATTAGTAGTTTAACTAGGTAAGGTTAGAGTCTAGTTAGTAGTTCAATAGTGTAGTAGTTAAGTGCATTGTATAGTAGTTGTATATATGCATTGTTAGCGAATAGTTAGTTATATACATACTTGTTAGATTAGTAGGTTAATATGTAGGTATGTATATATGTATATAAATATTGATATGTATTATATGTTAGATAGTTAGTAGTATTCTAAATAGTTTAGTTAATGTTAGTATAGCTAGTATATTGGTAGTTAGTTATATATTAGGATTTGAATTACCTTGTGATACCAAGGTAATGTCAAGGTATTGGTCGATACTCGAGATATTGGGTTTGGGTATCTAGATGGGTATGTAGGTAGTAAGATACGCATTGATTCAAAGCCAAGGTATCCAATTTATATTAGTTAGCTTAGAATAATATATGGATTGTCTTGTATATATATAAATTAGTATTTTCATATCTAAAAACTTGTGTATCCTATGATACGGTGTTTTGTTTGTAACCTAGTATCTTGGTTTAGCTAGTATGGCCTAGTTACGTAGTTTATAGACCTAATATTCTATAGTTGGACTCATACAACCTAGACATAGCTAGTTTGACCAAGTTTGACTAGTTTGACATAGAGTTGATCTAGTTTAACTACTTTGACTTAGAAATGACTTCATGACCAAGAATTGAAATAGTTTAACTTATTTTTATTCCAGAACCTTGTATTGATGCAACATACCATATATAGGTCTGTGTGACACCATCTTGGGTATCGAGAGATACACCTTGCTCGGGATCTCAGGCGAGTACATTTCTCTGTTAGTTTTTATTTCATAATAGTGTATATATCTCATGTTCTAGAAATATATACTTGATTCCGACAGAGTGGTTTTACGGACTGGTACTATATGGATCCTGTCAGGAGATGTTATCCCCTACCGTATTCAGTAGGTACTCCTTCACATGAATTTTATCATGTGTATTGGGTATTGATTATTTATATTTTGTGTTCACACACTGCTCATGTTCAGTGTGCTTATATTCGTGTACACATACTGCTTGTATTCAGTGTACTTATATTCATGTACACACACTGTTCGTGTTCAGTGTGCCCATATTCGTGTTCGTAACGTGTCGTGATTGGATCCATTGGTATTAGTTGAGAATGGGAGAGTAGGAGTTGATTATATGATCAAAGCATTAGTATATTCGTGTATATATAGATTACATACCACACTTGTAATCGAGTTACCTTATTGTATTCATGTTCAACCTAAATCGATCACATAATGAACTTGTATTCTGAGGCACATTAGTTAGATTTTAGTTATTCATTTATATTGCAGATATTCTATTGTTTGTTCTTTATTATAGTACATTACCTGTTCATTTCATTCAGATGTTTAGTTATCTTGTATTCTTTTCTATTATCTGTTTTATATGCTCGATTATGTATTTGAAACTGCTTTCAGAGGTATGTACTTCGCTCCAATCCTGGCTGGATATATTTTTCCAGATGATTGGCTCATAGATCAGTGTCCCATATTCTATGGGCCGCAGGAGGGCTTACCTTTAGAGGATACTCCTATAGACTAGGAGGACTTAATTGCAGAGCCTGAGGACGTTTAGTTTATTTTGGTGGACTTGTATTAGACTGTTATTGAGATTCATGGCATGTAAATTATTTTAGACTTGTGGATTGTATCTTGATTCTTTCCTTCGTTATTCTATTTTGTGCTTTATCTTTCTTAGTTTGCATTGTGATTGAGTATAGTTACATTGTGAGATACCTTATTGTTCCTCCGTTTGGAGTTGAGATTATTGACAGGTACCATATTTATATTATTAAGATGTTAGTTAGTTAGAATTGATCCAGGCAGCGTTCTACCGCCGATGCCACGGCGTTGGCTCGGCGTACCCACATACTCGTGCCCGAATATTCAAGTGAGGCTCATGACACATTTTTAGTGGTGGCCCATACAGGTCTGTCGGAGTCGCAATTAGAGCGATATCGTAGTAGTGCTCACCTAGAGTACTGCTACGAGCCTGCTTTAGGAAATAGGATTTAGGCTGAGAGTTTACTCAATCACAACTAGGAAATACTTTCAAATATCTATTTTTCTATCCTTATTTATTGAATGTTGCTTTGCTTTAAATAAATTATGTCCTTCATTGATGATATCATATCATACTCAATATTGATTCCTTGGTTCAATCTATCTTCAGGATGCTGCCGAAGATGCATTCCCAGCGCTCAGGTGCCATGTCAGCACAGCCAATCACTTCATAACCTATGAGGGTAGCACCATCAAACGATGTTTCAGCACCTATATTCTGGAGGTCAGCTTTACCGATCCATGTGGGCATTTCTGCAGCAGCTTTCGGAGGTGCTTCACCTCTGGTACAAAGGGCAGCGCTGACAGTTTCAGGGAATCTTCCACCCCCACCACCCGCAGTCAATCAGACGCAGATAATTGCACTTTTTCAGTAGATGATGGAGGCACAATAGCATCAGTCAGAGGTCATGCGGCAGAGCATTGAGAATGCTCACCAGATCGCGCTCGCAATAGTTGAGAGAGCCGCCTTAGTCCAGCCACAGACGGCACCACCTTAGTTTACCCCACAGCAGCCGAGGCCGGGAACCATTATAGACTTCAAGAGGATGAGGCCTAAGGACTTTAGAGGCACATAAGGGATCCTTTATGCTGATGATTGGATAGAAGACATTGAGCAAAACCTAAGGCTGGCGTAGATTCCAAAGAGGTTGCAGATAGAGGTAGCAGGGTGCATGATGTTTGATATTGCATTGACTTGGTTCAGGACGGACCCCAGGATCTCAATACCAGGACTTACTAGGGAAGCTTTCAAAGATCTCTTCAAGGAAAAGATCTTTCCAGATGTGGCTATGAGATCTCTAGATAGCCAGTTCCAGTACCTAGTTCAGGGAGGTATGACGGTGGATGAGTATGCAGCAGCATATTGCAGATTATGCCACTTTGTAGAGGGGCAAAACCAAGAGGAAGAGCTAGGAAGTTCAGGAAGGGCCTGAAGGGAAGTTAAATAGCATATGAATGGAGATCCCACCGCTACTTTCGAGGAGATTTTGAGACAGGCACAGCGGGCAGAGGATGATCTAGAGCTTGGCTCTAAGAGGCCGAGAGACAAAGGAGGATCCAGTACCAACACAGGTCTAATGAAGCGACCTTATTTTCAACAGCAGCACCAGAGGCACTTCTAGCATCCTAGGCAATAGTATCATGGACCAGCTAGAGCGCCGACACAACAGATGCACCAGATCCAGAGGGCAGCTATTCCTTGCATATTTTATAAGAAGTAAGGACATTGATGGGATGCATACATGATAAGATTGGTGTAAACTCCCTCGACCAAATTTATGGTTATTAGTTTAGATTTAGAGACTAAGATTTAATTTGGTGACATTTAGAGTTGAACACAGTGCTTTAGAATATATATATGCAACAATTATATGTCTTAATACACCTTACTGTTGCTTTGATGTTTGGAGCGTTAGACTAGTAGTTACCTTCAAACAAAGTTCATACACATTTCCTAGACATGCCAGACTACCCATCTGACCCTTGTGTAACTCTTAAATACTTAATATTGTGCTTCATTTTAGCTGCACAATATTCGTTACAAACGTCCATGTATAATTCTAATAAATCCAATTTCTCATAATTGCATATTGGTATTTGAAATTGGAGACACAACCTCAACATGTTCCATATAACCCAAATTTTGTCAATAACCTATTCTGAGCCTGTTATGCCCATGACACTTGTGTCCCACCAAATTTTAATCACATGTACCTTCAATAGATTAAAGAATGCCTTGTGCATTATTTTTAATTGAATTAAATTAGAGACCAATCTCACCCAAAGCAAGACCCAACCAAGCACATGAATACCCTACACCCTTTCATGTAGACAAGCTCCCCACCCCAAATAGCCCTGGCCGGCCCAAGTCCCTAGGTCAGCCTATATTTCCCTCTCTCCTATAAATACACATTTTCTCTATTAAAACCCTAGAAATCATAAACACCCTAACCGAACACCCCCTTGCCGAGCACTCATCCCTTCCCCGACCGGACAGAACCACCACTACCTCAAGCTGCCACCACCACAGCACCCCTTCCACCTGTACTTCCCCCTCGATGCTGGACCACCACCCCAACCTGCCTGCACCTGCCGGACCACTTCTATCCACCATCATCACCATCCCCTTCATCATTCATTAACACCATCCTCAACCAACCCCGATCACCCCAGCCCTGACCACCACCTGCCAGCACCGCCAACCACCACTGCCAGCCCGACCGACGTCTTTCCCACGACCCTGACCATCGTCCCTAACCGCCAGCAACCGCCTAGCCACCCCTGCCAAGGCTGCTGCTGCTGCTATGACTACTACTGCTGCCGTTGTTTCTGTGTGACTCCGGAGCTCCGCCCTATGCCAGAGGACAGCCCATCAACGAGCACAGACCCCCCCGTTCAGCCAACTAGGTACATGTTCCCTTCATCCTCTTCCTTCTTGTGTTGTCGTATCGTATATCATTGATTTGGACACGAGCAATGTAATATGAAACCCTATATGTGTATATATGTATGTTTAATTAGATTAGTTAGTAATTAATAATTAGTAATTACCCTAATGATATGACTTGTTATTAAGGACTTGCATTTCACCTAAAAACCTAGACATTGACCAAGTACATTGTAAAATAAGAAATAAGGACAGGTATTTGGTATAAAACGTAAGTAGCTTCGTAAACCCATAACCTTGGTAATTTATTGTCTTGAGGTACACAGTAACTGAGGACTGGACACGTGTGCATCTTAGCTATGTGCATACGCGACTCTGCGGTTGACCAGCCGTGACCCTTGCGTCGGTACCTAAGAGAAGCGTTGTAGTTTTGTGTATATCACTTTAGTGTCTGATGCTGGAATTGCTATATTATATTGTATGTTTAGGGTCACTGGACCAGCCAGGAGATACTTCAGGAGCAGGCTTTTGGCATTCACAGCTTGAGGACCCAGGCAAGATACCTTGCCATATTTACTGTTTAATTTAACTTATGCAAATGTTGTATGATATCTTGTTGTTTTATTTCATATAACTGTGCGCGTCCGAGATTGACTCGGGTGTAGTCGACTAATGCGTCGATGAGCAGTGTACTTGACCTAGTTACTAGCAGACTCACTCATTGGGAGGATACTTTGATATCTTCCGAGACCTGACACTCTTACACACATCACGGTAACAAATTCTTATTGGGATGCGGGTTCGCGTACTCGACTAGCTATCGGTGCGTGTGACATGCATCACGATTTAGTACGTAATTCAGGATTATATGATTAGTAGAGACTTGGCATATAGATACGGGGTATGCACGTCGAGTATTCGACTGGTATATCTACATTAGACGGGGAGGACAACTAGTAGGCATATGGGATACACACATTAGATTTCGTAGTATCCGGAGGAGCCATGGATCCAATGAGTTCCTTTATTCAGTTTCCACATTCTTCAGAGCGATATGGACGATATATTATTCAGTTTCCACGTACTTTAAAGCGATATGGACGATATACTATAAAGTTTCTACGTTCTTCGGAGCGATATGGACGTTATGCTTATACCTACCCATACGTACCAATGTTGTCCTCACATAGCATTTACTTAGATGGTTAGCACACCCTTTATTTTATTTTATTTTATTCCGTATTTATATATGGCATGCTTCTATGTATCTTGTTATGTCCCTCTAAGGACTTGGTTCCTTTCCAGATTTGGATGAGGCATATTATCCCACAGTGTACGGACCCGGACAGAAGACGAGGTACGCAACTACGGAGGAGTTAGAGGTGCTACCGTCAAAGTTTTCGTGATCATTTGGTAGGCCTTCTCCTTAGGATTGGAGCATCATTATCTTTTCCGCCGATGCCCTAGTCATTACTCTTTTTATCTATCATTCAGTATTTTTATTTCGTCATAGTAGTGGGTTTGTTCCCACCAGACATTCTTCGTTGTACTAGGATGTAAACCCCCTGAATTTTCAAAATTATTAAATCTTGGATTTTCCCAATTTTCTGGAATTTTCTGTGAATTTTCTGTAATTAAAATCAAGGCTTTTAATTAATAAATGATTTTTAATTAGCAATACATAATATTAAAATATTGTGAAAATAATATTTTTGGGTGTAAAATAGAAAACTGGACTTGGGGTAATTTTCTGGGATTTTATTGGGCATCAGACCTATTTTTAAAAGCCTAAAAACTATTTTTCTAAATTAATTAATTAAATAATTAATTTCTGTTATTATTATTTCTATTGTTATTATTATTATTATTAGTAGTAGGATTTGGGCCCGGCCCGGCCCAGTGGGCCGAGCCCAGTGCAACCCAGCCCAACCCCATTGCCATAACGGGTCGGGCGGGTCCTCCCCGTCCGGATCCGCGCCCGACCCGGACCCGCCCGGTCACCCCCGTCGTCCCCGTTCATCCCCACGACCGGAAAACCCGCGCCACCGCCGGAAAACGCGCGCCACGACCGCGTAACCCCTCCGACCTCTCCGCCACGTCGCCCCGGCCATCACCTCGCCCTCGTCCCCTATAAATTTCCCCCATCTCTTCCGCATCCGCCCTCACACCCAAAACCCTAACCCACCGGACACGCCGCCGACTTCCCCTCAGCCTCCTGCGCCGCCTCCACCCGCCGTCCAGGCCACCGTCCCCTGCCAGAACCTCTTCCTCTCCCCTTCCTCCTCCTTCCCAGGCGGCCAGACCCCCGAGCCCTCCTCCCCGCTGCTGTCTCCCCTCCGACGGAGCCGCAGCCACCGCCCAGCCCTCGCCGGAGCCGCAGCCACCGCCCAGCCCTCGCCGGAGCCGCCGCAGCCCCGGCCCGACCTCGCCGACCGACGGCCAAGACCCCCAGAGCCCGGACACGCCGCGGACACGACCCAGACGCGGGTACGAGCCCGGACACGCCGCTGACACGTCCAGGATACGAGTTCGATTCGGACTCGAAAAACCCTGGTTTCTCGGTCCCCTTCAGGTATTCGTATCTTGCAACCCTGATCACCGTTTTCGATTCCGTAAATTCCTACGCGTAGCCAGTATGACCCTCTCGGTGTCCGGATAAACTGTTCGGGACATCGCGCCCTGTGGTGATCGCACACAGCGATCCAAAAAACAGGAAAAACCAGACCCTGTTTCACCCCGGAACTGAGTGTGCCCCGCCAAACGGGACGACTTGGTCGCGTGCGGTTTTCACAGATACGTGCGCCTCGTCGATACGGACGTGTGGGATTTCGCGGAAGCTGATTTGGGTGTGCGTGCACACCGGAATCAACGCGTATCCGCGGACACCGCCCCGTATCTACCTTTTCGGCAATTCACCCTAACTTCGTGCACACACGTCGAATCGAGACGAAACTTGCGCCATCGGACTCGTAGCGATACGCTGGTCCTGTGGGTCAAGTTTGGTTCGATTCTGAGAACGTTGACGAAATCACGTGTCGTGGGCCCACAGGCCCCGCTCGACGGGCGATTTTGTGTTCGGCTCATCGGAATCCAAATCTGGAAGTTCCGTTGGGTTCGTATCAGCGTTCCTGACCTGTTGACACTAAGTTTGGTGAATTTGGAGACCGTTGACCTGGACACGTTTTTCGGTGCAAAGCGGGCCCAACGGCGGACCCCGTTTTGACCCGAAACTGCCGTTTTTGCCCTTGTCTCCAAATTGGACCCAAGGACAGGCGTTTCTAGCTATTTGACATCTTCTGAGCGTGATGGTAATATCTATTTCAGCTTTTGGACTCATCTCTGGACTTTCCCCCCAAGAACCTAACTAATCAGATCCAAACAACAGGCAAGTACCTGCACTTCAAGTTAATCTTTATATTATGATAATTAATTCCCTGCTCTACTAGTAATCTTGATGATTACACGTAGTGTTAGAATACTGTATTTCATGTCTTGAATACGGGATTTCATGTCTTGCTTTCGTGTCGGGTGGGAGAATACTAGGAGGCATGTAGTTTACCCTTCCCCAGGTCTAGATACTAGCTGTTGGTACGCGACTGCACCATCAGCCTTATACTTGATTGTTCCAGACACTAGTCGTCTATGACGGCCTTATTAGCCTTATAAACCCCTACATGCCAACTATGTATTCTAAAACAAACACAAGTTCACACAGATAGTCTCTAGTCTTGTTATATTTCTTGCTGACAGTTGTAGTTTCATTTTCTGTCTCATTTATTCCCTGCTTTCTCATATTCTTGTTTATAGCTTTAAAACTCTGAAATATTGATGTTTCCTTTAAGTAATGTTCTCAATATGATACTCAATTTAATTGTCATAATTATTTAGTTTAATCTTGTTGTGCACTGTGTACTTTGCTCCTTTCCTGACTGGATACGTTGTTTAGGCGATGATGAGAACCTTGCCCCTACCTATTATGGACCCTATGAGCCAGCAGGTGATACAGTCGCAGAGCCGGTTCCCACCCAGGAGACTACTCCTGCAGAATAGTTAGCAGTAGCTATCTTTATTCTATTTCTTATCTTATTAATCGGGTTTGTCCCCCATTTCATTCTGAATTTCTGTACTAAACAATTGAATCTGTTGTCACATTTATTTCAGTTGCAATCTTAAGTTTTCCATTCTCATTATTATCTTGCTTATGTTAATTGTGAATGAGCTAGTTTAGTTAAGTGTGGATTTGGCCTAGACAGTGTACTACCGCCGATTCTGCGGCGTAGGCTGGACGTGCCTACGCACTCGTGCCCGAATATCCGGGTGCGGGTCGTAACACGTTTTAGTGGTGGCCCATGCAGGTCAAACGACTAAATTGTTCCGTTTCAACTTAGGGACCGAACAGGCCTGCAATAAGATTGAGGATTCTAGGAAAAGCTCATTCACAGAATAGGATCTTCATTTCAATTCTTGATATCATTCCTGATCAATTTTCCTATCGCCTTTGATTTCCAAGTAATCTATTCTGATCTTCCTATCCCTTAATCTTACAGAATGGTCCAGACCAGGAACACAGTAGGAGGCACATCAGAACCAGCTGAGCAGAATGTGCCCGAGACCCTTGCACTCCCGCCGCCTCCATCTGTTCCAGCAGTTACTCTAGATGGGACACAGCTACTAGGAGTGTTCCAAGGATTGGTGGAATCCCAGAAAGAACAGACTGCACTTCTGCGGACCAGCCTCTCAGAAGCTATTAAGTCCCAGGAGTCGCCACTCAAGAGGCCAGGAAGTGCCAAAGATTTTAAGAACCTTAGACCCCTGGAATTCTACGGAACTGAGGGCATTCTCTATGCCGATGAGTGGATAGAGAATGTCGAGAGACTCCTGAAGACTGCTCGGGTCCCTGATGATCTCAAAGTGGAGTCTGCAAGCCTGCAACTGTTCGATATAGCTCGGACCTGGTTTAGAGACGAACCTCAACTATCTGCTCCTGACCTCACCTGGGAGGACTTCAAGAGACTGTTCAAGGAGAAATTTTACCCCGAAGTGGCTCGGGAAGCTCTCGAAAGCCAATTCGAGAGACTGGAACAAGGTAACCTATCTGTTGATGAGTATACTGCTGAATTTAGCAGGTTAAGCCACTTTGCGGAGTACATGGTTCGTACCCCGGAGGACAGAGCCCGTAGATTCAAGAAGGGGCTATCTCCGGATATTCGCCTTGCTGTCACCACCAGCCGAGCTCGCACCTATGAGGAAATCCTGAGCGTGGCACAAGGCGTTGAGAGAGACATGGGGCATAAGCTAAAGCGAGAGAGAGATACCGGAAATACGGGACCCAACAAACGCCTTTTTCAACAACAACAACAGCAGAGGTCCCCGCAGCAAGCCCAGCGTCCTCTCCCTCGAGCTCCAGCACCCCAACATCAAGCTCAAGGGCAGACCCAACGAGTTCCCACTTGTGGCTTTTGTCGAAAACAAGGTCACACCTGGCAAGTTTGTAGGATGAGACTAGGTGTCTGTCTATATTGTGGATCAATAGAACATCTAGTGAGGGACTGCCCCACTGCTCCAGGACGCGGACAAGCTTACGTGATGACCGTGGAGAACGCGCAGACTTTGGGAGCAGCTAATGCACGTAAGTGATTTGTAGATACCTTTTCTAGTATTGTTTAGCTCATACCTACTGGTTCGTGACCTCAGCCTCAGCCCAGTAATTTTGAACTTGCTAAATAACCTAGTATGCTTTTAAATTTGATAACTATAGAAGATTTTAGAGGTTGCTATTATGCTTACTATGTGTTGTTTTGTGGATTTAAATAATTTGTACCTCCTTTTCATCATTATCTAGCGCACTTAAATTTTGCTGAACTTGACATATGCTGCTATTTTATAGCTTAGTTTTGCAAGCTTACCTTTATCGGGCTTGTTCAGGACACATGTATTACTGAGGCCTGATCAACCCCACTAATACAAGTGTCTACTCAGAATCAGTGTACTACGGTCTGATCAACCTTAGTGCATTTTGATTCGCACTTCGCACAACTACCTTACGTGGATTGAGAGATATAGTGACTAATATACTTACCCCTAAAATGTGTCCGAGCATATCGTATCAGTTACATAATTATACTGATACGAGCATGCGGATAAACGATTAACAGAATAGAATCTCAATCCATAACCGCCTGACAATCCCCATTAGAAATCTTTAAGCGCCTTGATCCCTATACCTCTGTTCTACCACCTACCCTTAAACTCTTAGTACTGATCCTCAGCTTCCCTCACTTCGGAAAGACAAATTCTGTGTTTGATTTGTAGTGCTAGATGATAACCCTTTATGACTAAGGCAATACCCTAGGTGATGTGTTTTGTGTTGCAGACTTAAAAATTTCAATACCATGATTTATTAAGTTGGACCTAGCTTTACTAGTTGAACAGCCTTAGAGGATATGGGTAAAATTCTAAGTTGGGTAGCGACCGCAATCAAGTGAGATTGGACCGAGAGAACCCTGCTATAATTTTAAATTTCGAGGACGAAATTTTTATAAGTTGGGTAGGTTGTAAACCCCCTGAATTTTCAAAATTATTAAATCTTGGATTTTCCCAATTTTCTGGAATTTTCTGTGAATTTTCTGTAATTAAAATCAAGGCTTTTAATTAATAAATGATTTTTAATTAGCAATACATAATATTAAAATATTGTGAAAATAATATTTTTGGGTGTAAAATAGAAAACTGGACTTGGGGTAATTTTCTGGGATTTTATTGGGCATCAGACATATTTTTAAAAGCCTAAAAACTATTTTTCTAAATTAATTAATTAAATAATTAATTTCTGTTATTATTATTTCTATTGTTATTATTATTATTATTATTATTATTAGGATTTGGGCCCGGCCCGGCCCAGTGGGCCGAGCCTAGTGCAACCCAGCCCAACCCCATTGCCATAACGGGTCGGGCAGGTCCTCCCCGTCCGGATCCGCGCCCGACCCGGACCCGCCCGGTCACCCCCGTCGTCCCCGTTCATCCCCACGACCGGAAAACCCGCGCCACCGCCGAAAAATGCGCGCCACGACCGTGTAACCCCTCCGACCTCTCCGCCACGTCGCCCCGGCCATCACCTCGCCCTCGTCCCCTATAAATTTCCCCCATCTCTTCCGCATCCGCCCTCACACCCAAAACCCTAACCCACCGGACACGCCGCCGACTTCCCCTCAGCCTCCTGCGCCGCCTCCACCCGCCGTCCAGGCCACCGTCCTCTGCCAGAACCTCTTCCTCTCCCCTTCCTCCTCCTTCCCAGGCGGCCAGACCCCCGAGCCCTCCTCCCCGCTGCTATCTCCCCTCCGACGGAGCCGTAGCCACCGCCCAGCCCTCGCCGGAGCCGCAGCCACCGCCCAGCCCTCGCCGGAGCCGCCGCAGCCCTGGCCCGACCTCGCCGACCGACGGCCAAGACCCCCAGAGCCCGGACACGCCGCGGACACGACCCAGACGCGGGTACGAGCCCGGACACGCCGCTGACACGTCCAGGACACGAGTTCGATTCGGACTCGAAAAACCCTGGTTTCTCGGTCCCCTTCAGGTATTCGTATCTTGCAACCCTGATCTCCATTTTCGATTCCATAAATTCCTACGCGTAGCCAGTATGACCCTCTCGGTGTCCGGACAAACTGTTCGGGACATCGCGTCCTGTGGTGATCGCACACCGCGATCCAAAAACAGGAAAAACCAGACCCTGTTTCACCCCGGAACCGAGTACGTCCCGCCAAACGGGACGACTTGGTCGCGTGCGGTCTTCACAGATACGTGTGCAGCGTCGATACGGACGTGTGAGATTTCGCGGAAGCTGATTTGGGTGTGCGTGCACACCGGAATTAACGCGTATCCGCGGACACCGCCCCGTATCCGCCTTTTCGGCAATTCACCCTAACTTCGTGCACACACATCGGATCGAGACGAAACTTGCGCCATCGGACTCGTAGCGATACGCTGGTCCTGTGGGTCAAGTTTGGTTCGATTCTGAGAACGTTGACGAAATTACGTGTCGTGGGCCCATAGGCCCCGCTCGACGGGCGATTTTGTGTTCGGCTCATCGGAATCCAAATCTGGAAGTTCCGTTGGGTTCGTATCAGCGTTCCTGACCTGTTGACACTAAGTTTGGTGAATTTGGAGACCGTTGACCTGGACACGTTTTTCGGTGCAAAGCGGGCCCAACGGCGGACCCCGTTTTGACCCGAAACTGCCGTTTTTGCCCTTGTCTCCAAATTGGACCCAAGGACAGGCGTTTCTAGCTATTAGACATCTTCTGAGCGTGATGGTAATGTCTATTTCAGCTTTTGGACTCATCTCTGGACTTTCCCCCCAAGAACCTAACTAATCAGATCCAAACAACAGGCAAGTACCTGCACTTCAAGTTAATCTTTATATTATGATAATTAATTCTCTGCTCTACTAGTAACCTTGATGATTATACGTAGTGTTAGAATACTGTATTTCATGTCTTGAATATGGGATTTCATGTCTTGCTTTCGTGTCGGGTGGGAGAATACTAGGAGGCATGTAGTTTACCCTTCCCCAGGTCCAGATACTAGCTGTTGGTACGCGACTGCACCATCAGCCTTATACTTGATTGTTCCAGACACTAGTCGTCTATGACGGCCTTATTAGCCTTATAAACCCCTACATGCCAACTATGTATTCTAAAACAAACACAAGTTCACACAGATAGTCTCTAGTCTTGTTACATTTCTTGCTGACAGTTGTAGTTTCATTTTCTGTCTCATTTATTCCCTGCTTTCTCATATTCTTGTTTATAGCTTTAAAACTCTGAAATATTGATGTTTCCTTTAAGTAATGTTCTCAATATGATACTCAATTTAATTGTCATAATTATTTAGTTTAATCTTGTTGTGAACTGTGTACTTTGCTCCTTTCCTGACTGGATACGTTGTTTAGGCGATGATGAGAACCTTGCCCCTACCTATTATGGACCCTATGAGCCAGCAGGTGATACAGTCGCAGAGCCGGTTCCCACCCAGGAGACTACTCCTGCAGAATAGTTAGCAGTAGCTATCTTTATTCTATTTCTTATCTTATTAATCGGGTTTGTCCCCGATTTCATTCTGAATTTCTGTACTAAACAATTGAATCTGTTGTCACATTTATTTCAGTTGCAATCTTAAGTTTTCCATTCTCATTATTATCTTGCTTATGTTAATTGTGAATGAGCTAGTTTAGTTAAGTGTGGATTTGGCCTAGACAGCGTACTACCGCGTTGTAAACCCCCTAATTTCTCAAATTATTAAATCTTGGATTTTTCCCAATTTTCTGGAATTTTCTGGGAATTTTCTGTAATTAAAATCAAGCTTTTCAATTAATAAATGATTTTTAATTAGCAATAAATAATATTAAAATATCATGAAAATAATATTTTTGGGTGTAAAATGAAAAATTGGACTTAGGGTAATTTTTCTGGATTTTTCTGGGCCTCAGACATATTTTTAAATGCCTAAAAAATATTTTTCTAATTACTTAATTATTATTTATTTATTTATTTATTTATTATTATTATTATTTCTTTATTTTTATTTTATTTCTGCGGGCCGCCCTGGCCCATTGGGCCGCGGCCCGGCCCGTAACCCCAGCCCAGCCCCTTATCGGGTCGGGTCGGGTTCAACCGAACCCGACCCGCCGCAGCCCGACCCGCACGACTGTTCCCCGTCCCCCCCCCACGACGCCCGATTCCCCCGCCGGCCGCCGCGCGCAGCTCCGCGCGATCCGCTCGCCACGCCCCGCCACTCCTCGCCACGCCGCCGCATTCTCCGCCACCCCCTCCGCCTTCCACGGCCACCAGCTCCCCCTCTCTCCCCCTATTTATACCCCGAACCCGGCCGTCCCCTTCGACCACCCTCGCCCTAACCCTAGCCACCGCCTCCGCCACCACGCGCCGCAGCCGCCTCGCTCCTCGCCGTGACCCGCCGACCGCCGACGACTCTTTCCCCCTCTCTCCTCCCTCGGCGCCGCCGCCGTCGACGAACCGCAGCCGCAGCAGCAGCACACAGCAGCAGCCGCAGCCTCCGGCCGCCGCCCTGAGCCGCCGCCGTCGCCGCCAACCGACGCGCCGCCCCTCGGCGAGCCATCCCCGGCCCTCTCCGGCGTCTCTCCGGCCTCCCTCCGCCGTGTGCCGCCGAAACCCTAGCCCTAATCACTGTTCCTGTGTCGGACACAGGACACTGTGTCGGACACGACTCGGACACGTTTTCGACCCTGTTTTCGGGTCCCCTTCAGGTATGTGTAACTTTCGCCTCGTAGCTCCGTTTTCAATTCTGCAAATTGCGTTGTGAAGCCTGTGTGACCCTCTCGGTGTCCGGATAAACTGTTCGGGGCACCGCGTCCTGTGGTGATCGCACACCGCGATCCAAAAACAGGAAAAACCAGACCCTGTTTCACCCCGGAACCGAGTACGTCCTGCCAAACGGGACGACTTGGTCGCGTGCGGTCTTCACAGATACGTACGCAGCGTCGATACGGACGTGTGAGATTTCGCGGAAGCTGATTCGGGTGTGCGTGCACACCGGAATCAACGCGTATCCGCGGACATCGCTCCGTATCCGCCTTTTCGGCAATTCACCCTAACTTCGTGCACACTCGTCAGATCGAGACGAAACTTGCGCCATCGGACTCGTAGCGATACGCTGGTCCTGTGGGTCAAGTTTGGTTCGATTCTGAGAACGTTGACAAAATCGCGTGTCGTGGGCCCCATAGGCCCCGCTCGACGGGCGATTTTGTGTTCGGCTCATCGGAATCCAAATCTGGAAGTTCCGTTGGGTTTGTATCAGCGTTTCTGACCTGTTGGCACTAAGTTTGGTGAATTTGGAGACTTTTGACCCGGACACGTTTTTCGGTGCAAAGCGGGCCCAACGGCGGACCCCGTTTTGGCCCAAAACTGCCGTTTTTGCCTTTGTCTCCAAATTGGACCCAAGGACAGGCGTTTCTAGCTATTTGACATCTTCTGAGCATGATGGTAATGTCTATTTTAGCTTTTGGACTCATCTGTGGAAATTTCTCCCAAGAACCAAATTAAACAGATCCAAACAACAGGCAAGTACCTGCACTTCAAGTTAATCTTTATATTGTGATAATTAAATTCCCTGCTCTACTAGTACTCTTGCTGATTACACGTAGTGTTAGAATACTATATTTCATGTCTTGAATATTAGAATTCATGTCTTGTTTTTCATGTCGGGTGGGAGAATACTGAAAGGCATGTAGTTTACCCTTCCCCTTGCCGTGAATAATAGCTGTTGGTACACGACTGTCCATCAGCCGGATCTTGATTAATCGTGAATAATAGCCGTCCATGACGGCCGAATTAGCCTTATAAACCCCTACATGCCAACTAAGTATTCTAAAAACAAACACAAGTTTCATACAGATAGTTTCTAGTCATGTTATCTTTCTTGCTGACTGTGATAGTTTCACTCTGCTCATTTACTTCTGTTTTCTCATATTCCTGTTTATAGTTGTGACTCTGAGATATTGACATTCTCTATGCAATTTCTTTAACATGATATTCAATAACTAATTGTCATAATTATTTAGTTTAACCTTGTTGTGCACTGTGTACTCTGCTCCTTTCCTGACTGGATCTGTGGATTTAGGCGATGATGAGGATCTTGCCCCTACCTATTATGGTCCTTATGAGGGTACTGATGATACCTATGAGGAGCCAGAACCCACACAGGAGACCCCTGCTGCTGAGTAGCTAGTAGTAGCTATCTTTATTCTATTTCTTATCTTATTAATCGGGTTTGTCCCCGATTTCATTCTGAATTTCTGTACTAAACAATTAAATCTGTTGTCACATTTATTTCAGTTGCAATCTTAAGTTTTCCATTCTCATTATTATCTTGCTTATGTTAATTGTGAATGAGCTAGTTTAGTTAAGTGTGGATTTGGCCTAGACAGCGTACTACCGCCGATTCTGCGGCGTAGGCTGGACGTGCCCACGCACTCGTGCCCGAATATCCGGGTGCGGGTCGTGACACCAATCTCTGAACCTGCATGGGCCACCACTAAAACGTAGCATAGGCTGGATTGAGATTCTGCGGGCCACCACTAAAACGTGTCACGACCCGCACCCGGATATTCGGGCACGAGTGCGTGGGCACGTCCAGCCTACGCCGCAGAATCGGCGGTAGTACGCTGTCTAGGCCAAATCCACACTTAACTAAACTAGCTCATTCACAATTAACATAAGCAAGATAATAATGAGAATGGAAAACTTAAGATTGCAACTGAAATAAATGTGACAACAGATTCAATTGTTTAGTACAGAAATTCAGAATGAAATCGGGGACAAACCCGATTAATAAGATAAGAAATAGAATAAAGATAGCTACTCCTGCTATTTGAGATTGGCGTTTGTTTTTCAGTATTTATTCTAGTACTTTTTAGTTATATTTATGGATGAGATTAGATTACCTGTTGATGTTGATATTGGACTTGTTAGTAATTTAGGACAGAGTAGCATTCTTCGTTAGGATCCATTAAATTATGATATCCTCAGAGACGTGTCAGCTGGCTATTGCCACGTGGCCTGGTCCCGTGTATTTTGGGACTGGGGTGTGACATGGTTTTAGTGGTGGCCCATGCAGGTCGACTTTATCACTTATGGTATGATAACATGCCCAGCGAGCCTGCAATAGGATAGAAATTACTAGGTCAGATCCACCTTAATTACGTCTTTGAAATTCCTTCGTATTACTTCTAAATATCTGCATCCTATTTTGCTTGATTCCGTACTCTTTTAATGAAGCTCTATCACTTGCAGCAAGATGAATTTGTGTAATGGACGAGGAGTGCCCGGTCCCATGGTGCCAACCGACACCACCCAGAGAGAGAAGATATCCCAAGGACCACCTGGAGCGCAACCACCACCACAGGCCCGGGTCATTCTACAGGCCCTGCTGATACATTGGCGCAAGACTTCTCAGGATGATCCTACACAGCAGCACGAGGGACAGACTTCACAGACGATCCCCATACAGCATTTTGAGGGCCAGACCTCGGGGGCTACGTCGATGCCATAAAACGAGAGACCGACATCCGAGGAGACACCTATCGTACAGTCGGAGGTCCCATTGCCACCACCTCTACCCTATCTACCTCAGATGCCACAATTAGATGGAGAGCCACAGATGCTTCAGTTCTTCCAGGCTATGATGCAGGCACAGTGGCATCAGACCGAGACGTTGAGACATAGTTTGATGGCAGTTCTGGAGAGGACACCTGTCCCAGCATCCATACCAGCACCTCCACCAGCTCAGATAGGTGGTAATGTACGATGGTTCTGACAGACGGGTCCGGATACTTTTTTGGGCAACGAGACTGTAGAGGAGATCTCCGATTGGGTCGCCAACTCGGAGATGCTACTAGAGGCTTCTCAGCTACATCCAGACCTTTGGATGACCGCAGTGAGGGCCTAACTGAAAGGCAACGCCCATCACTGGTGGGATTCTATTGAGCGCAGTGTAGGCAAGACCCAGACATGGGAGCAGTT
This sequence comes from Iris macrosiphon, assembly GCA_036927795.1. Classification (NCBI taxonomy): domain Eukaryota; kingdom Viridiplantae; phylum Streptophyta; class Magnoliopsida; order Asparagales; family Iridaceae; genus Iris; species Iris macrosiphon. The sequence continues at coordinate 60,829,763 of JAYESA010000003.1, read as the reverse complement.
CTTAGAATACTTCAACGCGAAGTAGTTCCCGGCTATAGTCAGAAATGCCCTGTACTCCCAGTTCCTGCATCTAGAACAAGGGAATATGACTGTAGACGCATACGACGCAAAGTTTAGCCGTCTTAGCAGATTTGGTGTCATCTTGGTACCCAATGACCTAGAAAGGCCTAGAGATTCCATCACGGCCTCGCTTTCGAGCTGTAGAGGTATACCACCACCCAGGCGAGGATTTCTTATGAGGAGGTTCTTTCAGAGGCGAGGATCCAGGAGGCCATCGGCAGAGGATCAAGACGTTCCAGCATGACCACACCAGTCAGAGCCCAACCCAGAGCAGGAGGACCGAACCGTCATCCCGGAGCACAGACACAGCAGAGGACAGCACCATACCAGCAAAGGGAGCTTCCAACTTGCCACTACTGTGGTAAGAGAGGACATTTCTAGAAGGACTACCAAAAGTGACTGGCGACATGTATGATTTGTGGAGCAAACCAGCACCATGCCCGAGACTTCCCGCTGCGCAGAGACGTAGTACCGTAGACAGGACAGAGGCCAGCAGCACCAGCCCCGAGGATACTACCCCCGTCAGGCGGTCAACATCCACCAGTACCCAGAGGATTTCAGAGGGGACCACCCTGGGCCCCACAGGAGGTGTAGTTTGATCGAGCCAGACAGCAGACCGGAGGACAGAGGCACGGACAGACCTTTGCACTAGTAGCTACTGAAGAGGAAACATAAGGGGAAGCTATCACAAGTACCATTTTATTTGCATCATTACCTGTGACTACATTGTTTGATTCTGGAGCTACACTATCTTTCGTATCTAGTAGATTCGTAGCTATGCATAGAGTAGCTACTTCCCCCTTACCTAAGAGTTGGAAGATTCTTACCGGAGGAGGCATCGTGCCGGTTACCAGCACTATTAGAATGTGCTCGGTAGTCGTGTGTGGTAGAGAGATGAGAGCATGATTTCTGGTATTACCTATGCCATACTTTGATGTTGTGCTAGGCATTGACTAGTTAAGCCAGTATAATGCTGTACTGGATTGCCGGAAGGGCAGCGTCACTTTTAGACCGCCAGATCAACCAGAGTTCAAGTACATGCAAGGGACCGTCGAGCAAGGAGTAAGACAGACAGCTGGAGCTTACATGGCTATGGAGATGGTATCCCCACCAATAGTTGCAAAATTTGAGAATGTTTTCCCGGAGGAGTTGCCAGACTTACCGCCAAGTAGGGATGTGGAGTTCACTATTGAGCTAGTACCTGGAGCAGCACCGGTATTTTTATTTTAATTAATTTAGATAGCATGATTAGGGTTTTGTGTTTCTAATTAGAATTTATTATTTTATATATCTGTGCAGTATTTTGTTAGTTAGGACACCTTACCCTTGTCCCTATATTTAGGACCCTACACTGGCCGTTACCCTGAAACAAGTTCCACACACTTGGCCTAGACAGGCTAACCTATCATAATGAACCTTGAGCAACCCCTGGATATGGATTTTTGTGCCAAATTTTAGTCGCACGAAAGTCGTTACAAACGTCCGTACGCAAATTAATTAATTTGCGTAATTACGTTCGTTGTCCGTTCCAATCGAAATTGAGACCCGATCTAGATCCATTTGACCAACCCAGATCATGACATTAATGTACACTGAGCCTACTACACTAATGACCCTTGTCCAACCCAATTCTGACCCTCCGGTTATTTATAATTAATTAAATAACACCTAGTGCATTAATTATGAATTAATTAATGTGGTGACCTGACCTTACTCAAATTAGACCCAACTCCAACCCAAACACATCCACACACTCACAAGCCTCATACAAAACACCATACGCCATCCTCGTCCAATGCAAAATACCAAACATGGTGTTTTGTTACATCAAATCCTCAATTTCAGCTTTTGTGCAATTTCCCAATTGTTCAGGGGCCTTTTTACAAAATTGTAGTGAGGTGCCCCCCTCTCATTGATCCCATCCCATGAAGAAGAGATCCTCATACTTTGACCAGCCCATCATAAAAATTCCCCCCATTTTTATTTACCTACACAACTTTATTTAGTTGCATCTCCATCCTACAATTTGAACCCCTCATTCCTAGCCCTCCCCTCATCATGATAAAGCCTCCTCACACAACCCTAGGCATGCTACAGCCGGCCCTAACCCCAAGGCAGCCCCCCCTCTCTCTCTCTTACATATACATCATTTATTACACACAAACCAAGGAAAAACCCAAATCCCAAAAACACAAAAAACCTAATTCCTACATCCTTACACACACCACCACCCTCACCTCACTTTCAGCCACCCGACCCCCGCCCTCAGTTCCCCCGGCCACCACCGCCCTCAGCCCGTCGCCACCACCACCGGAGTCACCGCCATCCCCGCCCCTACCGACTGAGCCACCGCCACGGCCACCACGACGGCCGCCACCCGCCTGAACCACCGCCACAGCAACCTCTTTTCACCACCCCCGACTCCCTCTTCTCCGACCCGACCATTCCCGCAGCCTCCTCACGGCCAACCACCGCCTACGGCCACCCCCATAGCCACCCGACCACCTTCGCCGGACCGTCCCCTACCTCCAGCCTCCGCCACCCGCCGCCTAGCCGCCTACGGCCACCCCCAGCAGCCCCGTCCTCACCCGAGCTCCTCCACCCCCGAACTCGGAGCCGACCACCCGAGCTCCCATTGTTCCGCCGCCTTAGCTTCGCCGGCTGCCATCCTCAGCCGACGACTCCCCCAGACGACCACCTCCCTCCCCGTCGACTCCCAGTGCCGGACGCCACCACTGCTGGCCGTAATCGCCCCCGCAGCAGAAACTGTTGCTAGCCGCTGCTGCTGTACCGACGACCCCGCACGACGCCGGAGCGCCGCCCGGCCACTTCCGCCGTCGACGATCGGTCACCGGACCGCCCTCGACCCCTCCTTCGTTCCAGTGAGGTATATTTATACGAATACAGTGTATATACGTGGTAAATTTGGATTTCATGTGTGTATACTAATAAAGGTTAAGGGGTTAGTATAATTAGACAGTATACTATTTATTGGTATTTTATGTGTATATACTCTATATAAATATCATGTATTATATATTCTGCAAAATATTATATGTAATATAAATATATATATGTAGTCCGTATATACGTAGTATTATATACTTGTATATAATATTGGTATATATTAAATCTGTTTTTAAATATGTATTTACATATTTGGTGTATATATATATGAATATACATTTGTGTATTTTTGGCATAATCTATAATTAATATATATTGGATATAAATATATATATTCTGTAAATTAGTATATTATAAGTAGTATATTAATTATTAGTACATTATATATATTATATAAATTGTTGGTATATTATGTATGGTATTAAAATATATTATACTTATTATTAACATATGTGTATATATATATATATATGTATATATATATATATATATATATATATATAAATGTATGTTTGTATATTTGTAAATACATTATGTATTATTGTATAAGTATATGGTATATATTTAAACATATATGAGTATATGTAAATATATTATATGTGTATAGGTATTAAATGCTTAGTATATATTGATATCTTGTATGTATTAAATAGTATATGTATATATAAATATGTATGTATGTATATATATATATATATATATATATATATATATATATATATAAATATATTGGTGTATATCTAAATGTACATTTTGTGTATGGGTATAATATATATATATATATATATATATATATATATATATATATATATATATATATATATATATATATATATATAGTTTGATGTATTTAGTATATATATAAATATATGTATTACATATATAAATATATGTATATAAATGTATAAATACTTGTGTATTAGTATATTTATAGTATGTATATTAGTGTAGGAATAAATATATATATATGAGCATATGTATAAATATAGATATGTATTTAAATATAAATATATATTGTATATATGTACTTATGTATATGATTTATTATCTAAATATATGTAATTATATGTGTATGTATTTAATTTGTATATATGATATTATGTATTTTTAAATATGTAAATATATTTAATGAATATATGTATATATGTACATATGTCTAAGTGCAGTTGTACATATAAGTATAGATGTTATTAAATTATCTATAGTATATATGTGTATAGGTGTTGTGTATGTATACCTGCTCTATGTTAACATAGATAATTAAGCATGGTGTAAATTAGTGATTTATATTTATTGTTATCTGTTCATAGGCATCCGAGACGGTGCTACCTTGACTGCTGGTTCCGGGGCATTGCTTGTGCACACCAGAGTTCCAGGAAAGTATACCTTGCCTTGTTATTGCTGTCTAAATTTAGATATTTATCTAGTTGCTCATCTTGTTGTTTTAATAATAAACTGTGCGCGTCCGAGGATACTCGGGTGCAGTCAACGAAGGCGTTGACGTTAGGACTTGTGTCTGACTTAGTGTCTAGTGGACCCACCTAAAGTTGAGGAGTTATCAATATAACTTCCCAGGCCTTGACACGTATCTCAACACGTCACAGAGTGAGTTCATGTAGGGATGCGTGCTTCATGATCGACTGGCCATCAGCATGAGCAGCACGTGTGACGGCATTTAGTTTAGTTGTTTATTTCTGTAGCGACTTGCATCATAGTATGAGGTATCCACGTCGCATTTGCGACTTGTACATTTATATTGGGCGGGGAAGACAATTAGTAGGCGTATGGGACAGACAACTGGTTGCCGTAGTTTAAGAGTAAACTGCGGGGTCGTGAGCCTCAGGGTTACCCGATTATGGGCCAGTGTTACCCGATTATGGGCATATATGCTTGTCGATACATCCGGCAGAGGTTACTAGCTGCGCGCTATCATGATCGACGATGTAGTCAGCATATATTCCTGGCGTTCAGTTTACAGCTAATGCCAGGTACTTAGCCTCTGGCTCGACGCTATGCTTTATACCTTTCACCTACCCATACGTACCAGGGTTGTCTTCAAAGTGCATTTCACTTAGCTGGTTAGATTACCCTTGAGTTTACACAGTATTTACTTTATGGCATATATTTCTGTATACTTGTTACGTCCCTCTGAGGACCTGGTTCTCTTCCAGACCCAGACGAGCACTTGTACCCTACCATCTACGGAGCAGGAGTAGAGACAGGATTCCTGATTGAGGACTACGAGGCATTTCCAGGGGAGTTCCCGTGATATGAGTACGCAGCTGCTCTAGACTAGAGTTTTCATATCTAGCTAGTTGATACTCTAGTCTAGTTATCTTACTTCTTTCTGCACTGTATGTCCATTTTTGTATTTCAGTGGGTTTGTCCCCACCAGACATATTTCGGTTGTACTATGTCAGTCGACTATGTTTCTTATATTCCAGTCTTTTCATTTCAGTATTTACTTGTTATCTGTGGATAAGATTAGTCATTGCCTGTTTATGATATTAAACTTGTTAGATTTAGGACAGCGTAGCACGCTTTGTCAGGATCCATTGAATTGGGATATCCTCGAAGACGTGTCAGCTGGCCAATGCCACGTGGCCTGGTCCCATATATTTTGGGACTGGGGCGTGACATGGTTTTAGTGGTTGCCCATGCAGGTCTTGTTAATCGCTTGTGGTATGGTATCATGCCCAGCGAGCTTGCAATAGGATAGAAGTTAATAGATCTCATCCACTTTCCGCCCTTGAACCTCCTTCGCATTCGATTTAATTAAATATCTGCACCTTGCTGGTAATTCTATACTCTTCTAAATTTAGTTCTATCTCTTACAGCGAGATGAACCTTCGGAGCCGACGTGAGATACTCGGTGCCATAGCACAACCTGCAGCACCGAGGGAGGATACGACTCGGGGACCACCCAGAGAGCAGCCTCAGCCAGAGGCAGAGGTGATCCCTCAGGCCCCGATGATGCACTGGCATCAGATCTCTCCCGACGAGGAGATGCAGCAGCCAGAGGGCCAGGCATCACAGACGATTCCGAGGTAGTACTTCGAGGGGCAGACCTCGAGGGCGACACCGATGCCGCAGCACGAGAGGCCGGCACCCGAGGAGACACCGAGAAGACAGCAGGAGGTACCGCTTCCACCACCTCCACCGTTTCTACCTCAGATGCCACCAGCGGAGGGACAGACACAGATGATGCAGTTCTTCCAAATGATGATGCAGGCCCAGATGCAGCAGACGGAGACTCTGAGAGGCGTTATCAGCACCAGCACCGGCACCTGCATATGACCGGCTAGCGGGCACTGTAAAAGGCTTCAGACAAATGGGCCCGGGAACCTTCTCGGGCAAGGAGACGGCTGAGGAGATCTCAGACTGGGTCTCCAACACTGAGATGCTGCTAGAGGGTTCGCAGCTACACCCCGATCTCTGGATGACCGCAGTGAGGGCCCAACTCACAGGCAACGCCCATCACTGGTGGGACTCTATGGAGCGCAGCATTGGCCGACAGCAGACCTGGGAGGAATTTCTAGAGCACTTCAACACGAAGTATTTTTCAGCCACGGTGAGGAACGCCCTGTACTCTCAGTTCCTGCACCTGGAGCAAGGGAACCTGACTGTGGACGCCTACGACGGAGAGTTCAGCAGACTCAGCCGATTTGGAGCAGCCCTGATCCCCAATGACCTGGAGAAAGCCAGGAGATTCCACCATGGCCTCTCTCAAGAGCTGCAGAGGTACACTACTACCCAGGCGAGGATCTCTTATGAAGAGGTCCTATCGGAGGCGAGGATCCAGGAGGCTATAGGAGGAGGAGCGAGACGTTCCAGCACGAACGTACCAGCTAGAGCTCAACACGGAGCAGGAGGACCGATTCGCCATCCCGGAGTGCAACCACAATAGAAGGTTGTGCCATATCAGCAGAGGGAGCTACTGACGTGTCACTTTTGCAGAAAGCAGGGACATGTCCATAAGGATTGCAGAAAAAGACTCGGACTGTGCCTGAGGTGCGGATCAACCCAACATCAAGCTCAGGAGTGTACCCAGTATAGAGATAGAACTCGACAGATGGTACAAACACCAGCCCCACAAACCCTAGGTATGTCCGTAGCATTACTTGATTATAGCTTATTATGTGTTATTTTAATTTCGAGGACGAAATTCTTATAAGTTGGGTAGATTGTAAACCCCCTAGACCAAAATTTTTATTTTAATTAATTTAGATAGCATGATTAGGGTTTTGTGTTTCTAATTAGAATTTATTATTTTATATATCTGTGCAGTGTTTTGTTAGTTAGGACACCTTACCCTTGTCCCTATATTTAGGACCCTACACTGGCCGTTACCCTGAAACAAGTTCCACACACTTGTCCTAGACATGCTAACCTATCATAATGAACCTTGAGCAACCCCCGAATATGGATTTTTGTGCCAAATTTTAGTCGCACGAAAGTCGTTACAAACGTCCGTACGCAAATTAATTAATTTGCGTAATTACGTTCGTTATCCGTTCCAATCGAAATTGAGACCCGATCTAGATCCGATTTGACCAACCCAGATCATGACATTAATGTACACTGAGCCTACTACACTAATGACCCTTGTCCAACCCAATTCTGACCCCCTGGTTATTTATAATTAATTAAATAACACCTAGTGCATTAATTATGAATTAATTAATGTGGTGACCTGACCTTACTCAAATTAGACCCAACTCCAATCCAAACACATCCACACACTCACAAGCCTCATACAAAACACCATACGCCATCCTCATCCAATGCAAAATACCAAACATGGTGTTTTGTTACATCAAATCCTCAATTTCAGCTTTTGTGCAATTTCCCAATTATTCAGGGGCCTTTATGCAAAATTGCAGTGAGGTGCCCCCCTCTCATTGATCCCATCCCATGAAGAAGAGATCCTCATACTTTGACCAGCCCATCATAAAAATTCCCCCCATTTTTATTTACCTACACAACTTTATTTAGTTGCATCTCCACCCTACAATTTGAACCCCTCATTCCTAGCCCTCCCCTCATCATGATGAAGCCTCCTCACACAACCCTAGGCATGCTACAGCCGGCCCTAACCCAAAGGCAGCCCCCCCTCTCTCTCTTACATATACATCATTTATTACACACAAACCAAGGAAAAACCCAAATCCCAAAAACACAAAAAACCTAATTCCTACATCCTTACACACACCACCACCCTCACCTCACTTTCAGCCACCCGACCCCCGCCCTCAGTTCCCCCGGCCACCACCGCCCTCAGCCCGTCGCCACCACCACCGGAGTCACCGCCATCCCCGCCCCTACCGACTGAGCCACCGCCACGGCCACCACGACGGCCGCCACCGCCTGAACCACCGCCACAGCAACCTCTTTTCACCACCCCCGACTCCCTCTTCTCCGACCCGACCATTCCTGCAGCCTCCTCACGGCCAACCACCGCCTACGGCCACCCCCATAGCCACCCGACCACCTTCGCCGGACCGTCCCCTACCTCCAACCTCCGCCACCCGCCGCCTAGCCGCCTACGGCCACCCCCAGCAGCCCCGTCCTCACCCGAGCTCCTCCACCCCCGAACTCGGAGCCGACCACCCGAGCTCCCATTGCCCCGCCGCCTTAGCTTCGCCGGCCGCCATCCTCAGCCGACGACTCCCCCAGACGACCACCTCCCTCCCTGTCGACTCCCAGCGCCGGACGCCACCACAGCTGGCCGTACTCGCCCCCGCAGCAGCAAACTGTTGCTAGCCGTTGCTGCTGTGCCGACGACCCCGCACGACGCCGGAGCGCCGCCCGGCCACCTCCGCCGTCGACGATCGGTCACCGGACCGCCCTCGACCCCTCCTTCGTTCCAGTGAGGTATATTTATACGAATACAGTGTATATACGTGGTAAATTTGGATTTCATGTGTGTATACTAATAAAGGTTAAGGGGTTAGTATAATTAGACAGTATACTATTTATTGGTATTTTATGTGTATATACTCTATATAAATATCCTGTATTATATATTCTGCAAAATATTATATGTAATATAAATATATATGTAGTCCGTATATACGTAGTATTATATACTTGTATATAATATTGGTATATATTAAATCTGTTTTTAAATATGTATTTACATATTTGGTGTATATATATATGAATATACATTTGTGTATTTTTGGCATAATCTATAATTAATATATATTGGATATAAATATATATATTCTGTAAATTAGTATATTATAAGTAGTATATTAATTATTAGTACATTATATATATTATATAAATTGTTGGTATATTATGTATGATATTAAAATATATTATACTTATTATTAACATATGTGTATATATATATATATGTATATATATATATATATATATATATATAAATGTATGTTTGTATATTTGTAAATACATTATGTATTATTGTATAAGTATATGGTATATATTTAAACATATATGAGTATATGTAAATATATTATATGTGTATAGGTATTAAATGCTTAGTATATATTGATATCTTGTATGTATTAAATAGTATATGTATATATAAATATGTATGTATGTATGTATATATATATATATATATATATATATATATATATATATATATATATATATATATATATATATATATATAAATATATTGGTGTATATCTAAATGTACATTTTGTGTATGGGTATAATATATATATATAGTTTGATGTATTTAGTATATATATAAATATATGTATTACATATATAAATATATGTATATAAATGTATAAATACTTGTGTATTAGTATATTTATAGTATGTATATTAGTGTAGGAATAAATATATATATATGAGCATATGTATAAATATAGATATGTATTTAAATATAAATATATATTGTATATATGTACTTATGTATATGATTTATTATCTAAATATATGTAATTATATGTGTATGTATTTAATTTGTATATATGATATTATGTATTTTTAAATATGTAAATATATTTAATGAATATATGTATATATGTACATATGTCTAAGTGCAGTTGTACATATAAGTATAGATGTTATTAAATTATCTATAGTATATATGTGTATAGGTGTTGTGTATTATACCTACTCTATGTTAACATAGATAATTAAGCATGGTGTAAATTAGTGATTTATATTTATTGTTATCTGTTCATAGGCATCCGAGACGGTGCTACCTTGACTGCTGGTTCCGGGGCATTGCTTGTGCACACCAGAGTTCCAGGCAAGTATACCTTGCCTTGTTATTGCTGTCTAAATTTAGATATTTATCTAGTTGCTCATCTTGTTGTTTTAATAATAAACTGTGCGCGTCCGAGGATACTCGGGTGCAGTCAACGAAGGCGTTGACGTTAGGACTTGTGTCTGACTTAGTGTCTAGTGGACCCACCTAAAGTTGAGGAGTTATCAATATAACTTCCCAGGCCTTGACACGTATCTCAACACGTCACAGAGTGAGTTCATGTAGGGATGCGTGCTTCATGATCGACTGGCCATCAGCATGAGCAGCACGTGTGACGGCATTTAGTTTAGTTGTTTATTTCTGTAGCGACTTGCATCATAGTATGAGGTATCCACGTCGCATTTGCGACTTGTACATTTACATTAGGCGGGGAAGACAATTAGTAGGCGTATGGGACAGACAACTGGTTGCCATAGTTTAAGAGTAAACTACGAGGCCGTGAGCCTCAGGGTTACCCGATTATGGGCCAGTGTTACCCGATTATGGTTATGGGCATATATGCTTGTCGATACATCCGGCAGAGGTTACTAGCTGCGCGCTATCATGATCGGCGATGTAGTCAGCATATATTCCTGGCGTTCAGTTTACAGCTAATGCCAGGTACTTAGCCTCTGGCTCGACGCTATGCTTTATACCTTTCACCTACCCATACGTACCAGGGTTGTCTTCAAAGTGCATTTCACTTAGCTGGTTAGATTACCCTTGAGTTTATACAGTATTTACTTTATGGCATGTATTTCTGTATACTTGTTACGTCCCTCTGAGGACCTGGTTCTCTTCTAGACCCAGACGAGCACTTGTACCCTACCATCTATGGAGCAGGAGTAGAGACAGGATTCCTGATTGAGGACTACGAGGCATTTCCAGGGGAGTTCCCGTGATATGAGTACGCAGCTGCTCTAGACTAGAGTTTTCATATCTAGCTAGTTGATACTCTAGTCTAGTTATCTTACTTCTTTCTGCACTGTATGTCCATTTCTGTATTTCAGTGGGTTTGTCCCCACCAAACATATTTCGGTTGTACTATGTCAGTCGACTATGTTTCTTATATTCCAGTCTTTTCATTTCAGTATTTACTTGTTATCTGTGGATGAGATTAGTCATTGCCTGTTTATGATATTAGACTTGTTAGATTTAGGACAGCGTAGCACGCTTCGTCAGGATCCATTGAATTGGGATATCCTCAAAGACGTGTCAGCTGGCCAATGCCACGTGGCCTGGTCCCATATATTTTGGGACTGGGGCGTGACACCCCAGCCACGGATTGATGATTTATTTGACCAGCTGACAGAAGCAGTGGTGTTCACAAAGATCGACTTGAGATCAGGATATCATCAGGTAAAGGTACAAAGAGAAGACATTCAAAAGACAGCATTCAAGAATCGTTATGGTCACTATGAGTTCCTCGTGATGCCTTTTGGACTGACGAATGCGCCTATCGTATTTATGAACTTAATGAACAGAGTCTTCCACTAATACTTAGACCAGTTCGTGGTAGTCTTTATCAACGACATCTTGGTGTATTCGAAGAGCCACGAGGAGAACGAAGAGCACTTGAGGAAAGTATTGGAAACACTAAAGCGAGAGAGGCTTTATGCCAAGATGAGCAAGTGTGAGTTCCTCCTAGATCGTGTCATATTCCTTAGACACGTTATCTCAGAAGATGGTATTGCAGGAAATCCGGCATTAGATTTTATCAGTAGAGACAAGGCCGACCCCTACCAATGTCTCGGAGGTGAGGAGTTTGCTAGGACTTGTCGGATATTACCGGAGGTTCGTAGAGAACTTCGCAAGGATCGCAGAGCCAATGACCCATTTGACCCGTAAGGAGTAGGAGTTCACCTGGACAGAGGACGGCATTCGATAAGCTGAAGAAGCATCTGACTACGGCACCTATCTTGACCATACCTTCTGGACCCGAAGGATTCGTGATCTATAATGATGCGTCCAGGAAAGGTTTAGAATGCGTCTTGATGCAGCATGGAAAGGTTGTGGCCTATGCCTCTAGGCAGTTAAGGACCCATAAGAAGAACTATCCCACTCACGACTTGGAGCTTGCCGTAGTGATCTTTGCTTTGAAGCTTTGGAGGCACTACCTATACGGAAAACGAGGGGAGATATTCACTGATCACAAGAGACTGAAGTACGTCTATACTCAGAAGGACCTGAACCAGAGACAAAGACGTTGGCTCAAGGTGATGACAGACTTTGAGATTGAGCTGCAATACCACTTGGGAAAGGCCAATGTAGTAGCTGATGCACTGAGCAGAAGACCCATGGTATTCTTTTTGGCTACCCAGCAACATCTATTGAAAGATCTAGAGCAGATGTGTATAGAGATCATTATGCCCGGAATAGACGGACAGTTGTCGAGTTTTCAGTTACAATCGACATAAGTTGAGAGGATCAAGGCTGCTTTGCCAACAGATGCCAAATTCCAGAGGCTTCGACAGAGGACAGAGGCCGGAATACAGACAGGATTGCGCATACATGAAAACGGGACTTTGAGATGCGGAGATAGTCTCTATGTTCCAAATGGAGAACTTCGTCAAGAGCTAATGTCAGAGGCACATAGTTCAACCTACTCTATTCATCCAGGAGGCACGAAGATATACATAGACTTAAGGCAGTACTACTGGTGGCATGGAATGAAGATAAAGATAGCCCGGTTTGTGGCGAAGTGCCTGGTGTGTCAGCAAGTCAAGGCTGAGCATCAAAGGTCTGCAGGTTTACTTCAACCGCTCCCGATACCGGAATAGAAATGGGAGGACATTACTATGGACTTCATTACGAGCTTTCCGAGGAGTCCTAGTGGTCGCAATATAGTATGGGTAATCGTACATAGACTTACCAAGTCCGCTCAATTTTTGCCCTTCAGAGTAGGGCAATCTACAGAGGTCTTAGCAGATATGTATATGAGGTAGATTGTGCGACTGCATAGAGTGCCAGTTAGTCTAGTGTCTGACAAGGATACGAGGTTTACATCTTACTTTTGGCGGAGTATGCAAGAGAGTCTCGGTACCCACCTGAAGTTTAGCATATTGGATCACCCGCAAACAGATGGCCAGTCCAAGCGCACCATTCAGACATTGGAAGACATGTTAAGAGCGTGAATGCTTGATTTCGGAGGATCATGGGAGGACCATTTGCATTTGGTCAAATTGTTCTATAATAATAGCTATCAAGCGAGCATTCAGATGGCTCCCTACGAAGCATTGTATGGCAGGAAGTGTCGTTCCCTAGTATGTTGGAGCAATGTGGGAGAGCGACAGATTCTAGGGCCAGATTTGGTTGTTCTTACAGTGGAGAAGTAAAGAAGATCCAAGGGCACCTGCGAGCAGCACAGGACAGACAAAAGCATTGGGCGAACATGCATCAACGACCCCCAGAGTTCCAGGTTGGAGATCATGTATTTCTAAAAATCTCACCTACTCGAGGGACTATCAGATTTGGAGGCAGAGAAAAGCTGGTCTGAGATACATCGGACCATTCGATGTGTTAGAACGCATCGAAGAGGTTGCTTATAGGTTAGCCTTGCCGCAGACTTTAGAAGGAGTTCATGACGTCTTCCATGTATCTCAGCTAAGGAGGTACATGCCGGATCTGAGTCATGTGCTTGATCTAGAGCTTGGCTCTAAGAGGCCGAGAGACAAAGGAGGATCCAGTACCAATACGGGTCTAATGAAGCGACCTCATTTTCAACAGCAGCACCAGAGGCACTTCTAGCATCCGAGGGAACAGTATCATAGACCAGCTAGAGCGCCGGCACAACAGATGCACCAGATCCAGAGGGCAGCTATTCCTTGCATATTTTGTAAGAAGCAAGGACATGGATGGGATGTATACAGAATAAGATTGGTGTAAACCCCCTCGACCAAATTTAGGGTTATTAGTTTAGATTGAGAGACTAGGATTTAATTTGGTAACAATTAGAGTTGAACACAGTGCTTTAGAATATATGTGCAACAATTATATGTCTTAATACACCTTACTGTTGCTTTGATGTTTGTAGCGCTATACTAGTAGTTACCTTCAAACAAAGTTCATACACAATTCCTAGACATGCCAGACTACCCATCTGACCCTTGTGTAACTCTTAAAAACTCAATATTGTGCTTCATTTTAGCTGTGCAATATTCGTTACAAACGTTCATGTATAATTCCAATAAATCCAATTTCTCATAATTGCCCATTCCTATTTGAAATTGGAGACACAACCTTAACATGTTCCATATAACCTAAATTTTGGTATTAACCTATTCTGAGCCTATTACGTCCATGACACTTGTGTCCCACCAAATTTTAATCCCATGTATCTTCAATAGATTAAACAACGCCTTGTGCATTATTTTTAAATAAATTAAATTAGAGACCAATCTCACCCAAAGCAAGACCCAACCAAGCCCATGAACACCCTACACCCTTTCAGGTAGACAAGCTCCCCAACCGAAAGAGCCCTGGCCAGCCCAAGTCCTTAGGTCAGCCCATATTTCCCTCTCTCCTATAAATACACATTTTCTCTATTAAAACCATAGAAATCATAAACACCCTAGCCGAACACCCCCTTGCCGAGCACTGATCCCTTCCCCGACCGGACAGAACCACCACCACCTCAAGCCGCCACCACCACAGCACCCCTTCCACCTGCACTTCCCCCTCGATGTCGGACCACCACCCTAACCCGCCTGCACCCGCTGGAACACTTCTATCCACCATCATCACTATCCCTTTCATCATTCATCAACACCATCCTCAACCAACCCCGATCAGCCCAGCCCTGACCACCGCCTGCCAGCACCGCCAACCACTACTGCCAGCCTGACCACTATCTTCCTTACGACCCTGACCTTCGTCCCCAACCACCAACAACCGCCAAGATACTGCTACCAAGGATGTTGATGCCTGTCACGCCCCAGTCCTAAAATACCAAGGGACTAGACACGAGGCAACGGCCAGCAGCACGCACCGATGGACAAATCCAATTTAATGGATCCATCGGGGCATACTTAAGCTGTAATATAGATCTACAACAACAAGTCTAACTAATCTCATCCACACACAAAATAATAAAAACAACAACAAATAAGGAAAGTACATCAATGTCCAGTCACAGCAGAGTATGTCGGGGAACAACCCGATAAAAGTCTAAACACTGGTTCATCAGACCAGAACAAAGGAGTCCCAAAATAAAGTATCTGATAAGTACAAATAATATAAACTCAAGAGAAGTCTTCAGCCATCACCTCTGCTTCTAAGTTTGGTTCAGCTTCAACAACAGCTTCTGGTACAGCTTCAGCTCATGTCCCGTAAATCTCAGGATAATGCTCTTCTGCTAAACCTGGGGACATCATCTAGATCTAGGTCCTCAGGGAACATAGCAAGGTACAGATAATACAAGCCAAATAAATGCAGTAAAATAATAAATAGCATAAGCAGGGTATCTACATAACCATCTATGTGAAAATGCAACTGAGAGCATCACTAGTACTCAGGCTGAGACTGCTACAAGCTCTGTGTCGGGGAGGCGGTAGCAGTAATAACAAGTAATGGGTCTAGCTCTGCTCGAGAGTCTACAACCTCACAATAGTAGTAGATATATATAGAACAGCCTGTAGCCTGTGTGTCTCTCCCCACCCAATGTAACCACACGTCTCATGTCCATGTTACGTGAGATCATAGCTAATGCAACAAGTCATAATCTCTAGGAATATAATATCTATGTCCATCCTGTATCCTACACAGAATCACCATGAATATATCAAGAAGATTCTGTCATATGTTGGTGTCAAGTGTCCTAGGTTATTGTACTTGATACAACAAGTACTAGAATGTAAAGGGTCACGAATGTCCATCTCTAAATGACGTACACAACTCCGCGTACGGGGTTGGCACCCGACTAATAATCGGACACTAAGTAAGTCACACGGCCCTAGGTTTAAGCATAATGAATAATATAAATAAGCAAGGAAATAATTATCAAAACTACATATTTTGGCAAGGTACACTTGCTTGGGGTTGGAATATCAGTAGCGATCCCTGTATCCGTGGGTTCAGCAAATACTCCTCCAAAAGCTGAAATGAACATTACCAACAGTCTCAGAACATATGAAATAGCTAAAAATGCCTGTCCTTAAGTCCAGTTTGGACACAAGGGCAAAAACAATATTTCTGGGCCAAAGCGGGGTCCATATGTGGGCCGCTTTGCACCGAAAAATGCGTCAGGGTCAAAGGTCTCCAAATTAATCCAACTTAGTGTCAACAGGTCAGGAACGATGATACGAACCCAACGGAACTTCCAGAATTGGATTCCGATGAGCCGTTCTCAAAATCGCCCGTCAAGTGGAGCCTGTGGGGCCCACGATACGCGATTTTTCCAACGTTCTCAGAACCGAACCAAACTTGACTCACAGGACCAGCGTATTTCTACGAGTCCGATGGCATAAGTTTCGTCTCGATCCGACGTGTATTCACTAAGTTACAGCAAATTATAGAAAAGTCGGATAAGGGGCTTTGTTCGCGGATACGCACTGATTTCGGTGTGCACGCACATCCGAATCAGCTTCTGCGAAATCTCACACGTCCGTATTAATGACGCGCATGTATCGGTGAAGACCGCATGTGACCAAGTCGTCCCGTTTGGCGGGGCGTACTCAGTTCAGGGGTGAAATAGGGCGTTGGTTTCCTGTTTTTGGATCGCGGTTCGCGATCACCACAGGTCGCGATGCACCGAGCGGTTCGTATGGGCACCGAGGGGGTCATGCAGGCTACGTTATACAACAAACGGAATTAAAAACGGGGCAGCGAGAAGAAAGTTATGAGTACCTGAACAGGGCTCCGTAAACTAGGTTTCTCGTGTCCTCGAGTGTCCGCGTCGCGTCTAGAATTAGGGTTGTGTCCGTGTCCTGGATTGTACTCTGCTTCTGGGTTACTGGGAGTGGTGGTTCAGGCCGGCGGAGGTCGACGAGCCTCTGGGATGCCTCGGGGAGGCCGGACGGCGCTCGGCGGAGTCGGCCGGAGGAGAATCGGGCTGGGCAACGGATTTTGGTAGTCGGGGAAGAGGTGGAAGGAGAGAGTTGAGGTTCTGAGGAGTTGGGCGGCTGGGTACTGGTGCTGGAGGGCGGCTGGGACGGCTCACCGGACGAAGCTCGACACGGCGTCGGCGCTGGAGAGGATGGCCGGAGGGCTGGTCTGGCGGGTGGTCGAGGGATCAATAGGCGGCCGGAGGCTGGGTCGTGAGGGATTTATATAGGGATTCGAGGAGAGGGTTCGCCGGACGTTGTCGGAAGAGGAAGGGAAGAGGTCGCCGGGTACTAGGGAGGTGAACCGGGGGATCTGCCGACGGCCACGGCGGCGGAAACGGCCGCCGGCAGTGAAAGAGTCGGGGCTTTAGGGATTCGGGGGTTAGGGATTTCACTTGTCGGGTCGGGTCGGATTCTGGCGGGTCGGGTCTGACCCGGATCTGACCCGCTAGCTGAGCGGTCCGGTTCGGTCAGACCGGTCGTTCCGGTCCGGTTCAGTCTCTGGGTTGGGTTTGGTTTGGTTTTTATTTATTTGGTTTAATTAATTAGTTAAATTAAACAATAGTTTTTAATGCTTTAAAAATTTATCCGGGATCCAATAAATTCCCGAAAAATTATCCCATGTCCGGTTTTTAATTTTACACAAGAAAATATAATTTTCATCATATTTTAATATTATTTAATATATTTAAAAATTCCTTTTAAATCAGACTACCTTAGTTTAAAATTACAGAAAATGATAATTAATTCCAGAAAATTAAATTTTAAAATACTAAATTTTTCAGGTGATTACAATCTACACCCCTTAAGAAAATTGCGTCCTCCTAATTAAAGATTAAGCTACTAAAGAACAGAATTAAGGGATTTATAAAAAAATTACTTAGGATATACCTGCATCCTCGAATAAATGGGGATATCGCTGGCGCATGATATCCTCCCTCTCCTAGGTAGATTCACCAGGTGAGTGCTGCTTCCAAGCCACACGAACCAGTTTAATTGTTTGTCCTCGCAGTATCTTCTCACTGGTGCCGAGTATACCCACTGGTTGCTCTTTATATCTCAGACTTGGGCCTACTGTGATCTCAGAATGATCAACTATGTGACTTGGGTCAGTCACATACCTTCTCAATTGTGAGACATATAATACATCATGCACTCCCTCTAAAGATGGAGGTAATGCAAGACGATAGGCCACCTCACCAATGCGTTCCAGAATATCAAAGGGCCCAATGTATCTTGGACTCAACTTGCCTCTGCTCCCAAAGCGAATGGTTCCTCTAGTAGGTGAAATCCTCAGGAATACATGTTCTCCTTCCTTGAACTCCAGGGGACGTCGGTGTGTATCAGCCCAATGCTTCTGTCTGTCCTGAGCTGCACGAAGATGATTCTGGATTTGTTTCACCTTCTCCACTGTTTGCATCACCAACTCTGGTCCCAAGATTTGACGCTCTCCTACGTCACTCCAGCATATCGGTGATATGCACTTCCTACCGTATAATGCCTCGAAAGGTGCCATCTTGATGCTTGCCTGATAACTGTTGTTGTAGGAGAACTCCACCAAATGCAAATGATCTTTCCAAGACCCTCCAAAATCTAACATACATGATCTCAGCATATCCTCCAGGATCTGAATTATACGTTCTGATTGACCATCTGTCTGTGGATGATACGCAGTGCTGAATTTGAGTCTGGTGCCAAGACTCTCTTGTATGCTTTGCCAGAAATGAGATATAAATCTCGAATCTCGATCTGATACAATACTAACCGGCACTGCATGCAATCTTACAATTTGTCGCATATACATGTCGGCTAATACCTCTGTGGACTGTCCAACTCTAAACGGCAAGAAATGTGCCGATTTAGTGAGTCAATCCACGATAACCCATACCGCATCTTTTTCGCTGGGGCTCCTTGGGAATCCTGTGACGAAGTCCATGGTGATATGTTCCCACTTCCATTCTGGTATGGAAAGCGGCTGTAACATTCCTGCAGTCCTCTGATGCTCTGCTTTCACTTGTTGGCAGACTAAACATTTAGCTACAAATCTTGCAATCTCCCTCTTCATTCCATGCCACCAATAATACTGCCTTAGATCTCGATACATCTTTGTTCCTCCTGGATGAACAGAGTACATGGAGCTATGTGCTTCAGTCATTAACTCCTGTCTCAATTCTCCATTTGGAACATATAGGCGATCTCCGCACCTTAATGTCCCATCCTCATGTATGCGAAGTCCCGTCTGCATACCTGCTTCTGTCTTCTTCTTGAGTCTTCGAAATCTAGCATCAGTAGGCAAAGCTTCTTTAATCCTTTCCACAAGCGATGACTTCACTTCTAGATTAGCCAACAAGCCACTCTATCTTGGTAGAATAACCTCTATTTGGAGCTCCTGTAGATCTTTCAATAGCTCGGGCTGCATTATCAAGAAATAAGCTGTAGGCTTCCTGCTGAGTACGTCTGCTACTACATTCGCCTTCCCTGGGTGGTACTGCAGATCTATATCAAAGTCCACCATCAACTCAAGCCAGCATCTTTGCCTCATGTTAAGCTCCTTCTGAGTATATACATACTTCAGACTTTTGTGATCAGTGAAGATTTTCACCTTCTCTCCATAAAGATAGTGCCTCCAAATCTTCAGTGCAAATATTACTGCAGCTAACTCCAGATCATGCGTTGGGTAGTTCTTCTCATGGACCTTCAACTGTCTCGATGCATAAGCAATAACTTTGCCATGTTGTATCAAAACACATCCTAAGCCACTACCTGACGCATCGCTGTAAACAACAAAACCTCCCGACCCTGAAGGAAGAGTCAAGACAGGTGCTGTTGTTAGACGCCTCTTTAATTCTTCAAAGGCCTTTTGACACTCTTCTGTCCATGCAAACTCTTGATCTTTTTGTGTCAACTTCGTCATTGGCTCCGTAATCCTTGAGAAATTTTCTACGAACCTTCTGTAATATCTAGCAAGTCCAAGAAAACTCCTTACCTCAGCAACTGATGTTGGTGTAGGCCAAGTCTCAATGGCAGCAACCTTCTCTGGATCAACTGACAGTCCTTCTCATGAGATAATATGCCCTAATAATGGCACCTTATCCATGCAAAACTCATATTTACTGAGCTTAGCATATAGCTTCTCCTGCCTCAACATCTCCAGCACAATTCTGAGATGCTCCTCGTGCTCTTCGTGGCTTTTAGAATATACCAGAATGTCATCAATAAACACAACCACAAATTTATCCAAGTATTGATGGAAAACTCGGTTCATCAAGCTCATGAACACAGCAGGCGCGTTGGTTAAACCAAACGGCATTACTAAGAACTCATAGTATCCTGAAGGCTGTCTTCGGGATATCTTCCTTCCTCACTCTAATCTGGTGATAACCGGATCTAAGGTCAATCTTCGAGAATACCCTAGCTCCACTCAATTGATCAAATAAGTCATCAATGCGTGGCAAGGGATACCGATTCTTAATGGTCACAGCGTTTAACGTCCTGTAATCAATACACAGGCGAACTGTTCCATCCTTCTTCGATACAAAAAGTATGGGTGCTCCCCAAGGTGAAACACTGGGCCGGATGAAACCCTTCTCCAGAAGATCATCAACTTGATTCTTCAACTCCACTAACTCCTTAGGTACTAGCCGATATACCGATGAAGTGATAGGCTCTGCTCCTGGAGTTAAGTCTATCGTGAATTCTATTTCCCGATCAGGTGGTAACCCTGGAAGATCATCGGGAAATACATCCACAAACTTTGATATGACTCTTGGGTAACCTGACTCCCCTTCTACAGATAATACCCTAAGAGTTGGCTGAACACCTTGCTCTACAGCTCCCCGAAGAAACTCAAACTCTGAATGTCCTGGTGGTCTAAATATAACCTTTCCAAGCCGACAATCAAGAGTCGCATGATACTGACTTAACCAGTCCATACCAAGTACAATATCATAGTCAGGCATAGAAAAGATCAGAAATTGAGCTCACATTTCTCTTTCTCAGACTACTACCGAACATGATCTACAGATATCACTAACCGGTATAATTCCACCTCCCGTAAGAATTCTCTTAGTCTTCGGAAGGGGTACAGTAGCTACTCTATGGGTGGCTACGAAGCTAGCAGCTATGAATGAATGCGATGCTCCAGAATCAAATAAAGCTACAGCAGGTAATGAAGCTACTAAAATAGTACCTGCTATAACTTCTCCAGCAATAGCTTCTTCCTGAACAGCCAATGCAAATGCCTGACCTCGTCCCTGAGCTGGACCCCTCTGCTGACGAGCCTGCTGGAATAGTGCTGCCTGAGGTGGCAATGGTTGTCTCTGCTGATATCCCCCTGGAGCTGGTGGTCTGACTCCTCCAACTCCTGTCTGCTGGGCTCCCACTGCTGGAAAATCTGGCCTTGGTGCAGGTAAAGCTAGTCGTGGTGCTTTCTCTCTGCGTTCAGAGTAGTCCCTGGATAGATGCTGGTTGGATCCACAAACCAGGCATAGTCCCAATTTGCGTCTGCACTCCTTTTCAATGTGGCCCAACTTGTCGTAGAAATGACAAGTAGGTAGAGTTCTTGTTGCTGCTCTCTGAGGTAGATTCTTCTGGAGTCATTTTGCAGAATCCCCCTATGATGCCTTGGATGGTACTGAGGTAAATGGCCGCTTCAGACTTGACTCCCTCCTGGTGACGCACTCCATGCGTCGTGCTGTAGCAAGGACGTCGGTGTACGATGTAGGTGCAACAGATCCAATCAACCTCTGAAGCTCAAACCTGAGTCCGTCAAAGAACTTCTCCGCCTTATCTTCTTCGGTAGGAATTAGAGAAGGGGCAAAATGACTCAGGCGAATGAATTCGGCATTGTATTCCTCCACCGTCATACTGCCTTGGATGAGTCGGTTAAACTTGTCTCGGAGTTCTGACCTAGCTACGGCTGGGATATACATCTCTTAGAAGAGTCTGGAGAACTCCTCCCAAGTGACTCGGTCATGCCCGAGCCTCCTCTCTTCGGCTAGCCACCAGTGGTGTGCATTGTCCGTTAGTTGCATCCGAACAGCAGTCATCCATCTCTCCCGCGGAAGTTCAGCTGCTTCCAACTGATGTTGTGTATTTGTGAGCCACTCGTGCACTTCAGTTGGTCCTTCCTTGCCCGAAAAGGTACGGGGCTTGAGTTGACAGAAATTAGTGATAGATCCCGTCGCTGGTCGCCTAGCATGCGGGTTTGCCTGCTCCAATGCATTTACTAGGCTGGTTCTTAGGTACTCTGCCTCCTGACGATGCGCCTCTTGTTGAACTTGCTGTTGGGCTTGCATCATGGCGTAAAACATCTGGAACATCTGCTGTCCGTCCATTGGTTGCCCTGGTGGAAAGACAGGCATCTGCGGAGTGAACTGCGACGGAGGTGGGATGTCGTCACGCCTGAACCTTGAGTTATGCTGCTCAGCTTGTCCACTTTGAGAGGATTGTCCTCTGTTCTCTGGTGTAACTCTATCTCCATAGGTAACCACAGCATCTTGTGGTGTACTCAAAGGAATTTCATCTCCAATTCTTGGATCCATCTTTCTGCATTTAAAATAAACTTTATGAGAACGTTCAGTAGAATCAAAGCAGGATGCAAATCAAGTACTTAATTCGAATGCGTTATAGAGTTTCAAAAACGATTCAACAAATGGATGAGATCCTATAACCTATCATATCCTTTTACAGGCTTGTTTGGTCCCTAAGTTGAAACCGAATAATTTTGTCATAGACCTGCATGGGCCACCATAAAAACTATGTCACGCCCTAGTCCCAAAATACCAAGGAACTAGATACGTGGCAACGGCCAGCAGCACGCACCGATGGACAAACCCAATTTAATGGATCCATCGGGGCATACTTAAGCTGTAATATAGATCTACAACAACAAGTCTAACTAATCTCATCCACACACAAAATAATAAAAATAACAATAAATAAGGAAAGTACATCAATGTCCAGTCACAGCAGAGTGTGTCGGGGAACAACCCGATAAAAGTCTAAACACTGGTTCATCAGACCAGAACAAAGGAGTCCCAAAATAAAGTATCTGATGAGTACAAATAACATAAACTCAAGAGAAGTCTTCAGTCATCACCTCTGCTTCTAAGTTTGGTTCAGCTTCAACAACAGCTTCTGGTACAGCTTCAGCTCATGTCCCGTAAACCTCAGGATAATGCTCTTCTGCTAAACCTGGGGACATCATCCGGATCCAGGTCCTCAGGGGACATAGCAAGGTACAGATAATACAAGCCAAATAAATGCAGTGAATAATAAATAGCATAAGCAGGGTATCTACATAACCATCTATGTGAAAATGCAACTGAGAGCATCACTAGTACTCAGGCTGAGACTGCTACAAGTTGTGTCGGGGAGGCGGTAGCAGTAATAACAAGTAATGGGTCTAGCTCTGCTTGAGAGTCTACAACCTCACAATAGTAGTAGATATATATAGAATATCCTGTAGCCTGTGTGTCTCTTCCCACCCAATGTAACCACACGTCTCATGTCCATGTCACGTGAGATCATAGCTAATGCAACAAGTCATAATCTCTAGGAATATAATATCTATGTCCATCCTGTATCGTACACAGAATCACCATGAATATCTCAGGAAGATTCTGTCATATGTTGGTGTCAAGTGTCCTAGGTTACTGTACTTGATACAACAAGTACTAGAATGTAAAGGGTCACGAATGTCCACCTCTAAATGACGTACACAACTCCGCGTACGGGGTTGGCACCCGACTATTAATCGGACGCTAAATAAGTCATACGGCCCTAGGTTTAAGCATAATGAATAATATAAATAAGCAAGGAAATAATTATCAAAACTACATATTTTGGCAAGGTACACTTGCCTGGGGTTGGAATACCAGTAGCGATCCCTGTATCCGTGGGTTCAGCAAATACTCCTCCAAAAGCTGAAATAAACATTACCAACAGTCTCAGAACATATGAAATAGCTAGAAACGCCTGTCCTTAAGTCCAGTTTGGACACAAGGGCAAAAATAACATTTTTGGGTCAAAGCGGGGTCCATATGTGGGCCGCTTTGCACCGAAAAATGCGTCAGGGTCAAAGGTCTCCAAATCAATCCAATTTAGTGTTAACAGGTCAGGAACGATGATACGAACCCAATGAAACTTTCAGAATTGGATTCCGATGAGCCGTTCTCAAAATCGCCCGTCAAGTGGAGCCTGTGGGGCCCACGACACGCGATTTTTCTAACGTTCTCAGAACCGAACCAAACTTGACTCACAAGACCAGCGTATTTCTACGAGTCCGATGGCGCAAGTTTCGTCTCGATCCGACGTGTAATCACTAAGTTACAGTAAATTACAAAAAAGTCGGATACGGGACTTTGTCCGCGGATACGCACTGATTCCGGTGTGTACGCACATCCGAATTAGCTTCTGCGAAATCTCACACATCCGTATCAACGATGCGCACATATCGGTGAAGACCGCACGTGACCAAGTTATCCCGTTTGGCAGGGCGTACTCAGTTCCGGGGTGAAACAGGGCGTTGGTTTTCCTGTTTTTGGATTGCGGTTCGCGATCACCACAGGTCGCGATGCACCGAGCGATTCGCACGGGCACCGAGGGGGTCATGCAGGCTACGCTATACAACAAACGGAATTAAAAACGGGGCAGCGAGGGGAAAGTTATGAGTATCTAAATATGGCTCCATAAACTAGGTTTCTCGTGTCCTCGAGTGTCCGTGTCGCGTCTAGAATTAGGGTTGTGTTCGTGTCCTGGATTGTACTCTGCTTCTAGGTCGCTGGGAGTGGTGGTTCAGGCCGGCGGAGGTCAGCGAGCCTCTGGGATGCCTCGGGGAGGCCGGACGGTGCTCGGCGGAGTCGGCCGGAGGAGAATCGGGCTGGGCAACGGATTTTGGTAGTCGGGGAAGAGGTGGAAGGAGAGGGTCGAGGTTCCGAGGAGTTGGGCGGCCGGGTACTGGTGCTGGAGGGCGGCTGGAACGGCTCGCCGGATGGAGCTCGACACGGCGTCGGCGCTGGAGAGGATGGCCGGAGGGCTGGTCTGGCGGGTGGTCGAGGGATCAATAGGCGGCCGGAGGCTGGGTCATGAGGGATTTATATAGGGATTCGAGGAGAGGGTTCGCCGAACGTTGCCGGAAGAGGAAGGGAAGAGGTCGCCG
The DNA here is from genome assembly GCA_036927795.1 of Iris macrosiphon. Classification (NCBI taxonomy): domain Eukaryota; kingdom Viridiplantae; phylum Streptophyta; class Magnoliopsida; order Asparagales; family Iridaceae; genus Iris; species Iris macrosiphon. The sequence goes on along the minus strand of JAYESA010000003.1, from coordinate 60,804,361 downwards.
GGTACTAGGGAGGTGAACCGGGGGGTCTGTCGGCGGCCACGGCGGCGGAAACGGCCGCCGGCAGTGGAAGAGTCGGGGCTTTAGGGATTCGGGGGTTAGGGATTTCACTTGTCGGGTCGGGTCGGGTTCTGGCGGGTAGATGCTAGTTGGATCCACAAACCAGGCATGTCCCAATTTGCGTCTGCACTCCTTTTCAATGTGGCCCAACTTGTCGCAGAAATGACAACTAGGTAGAGTTCTTGTTGCTGCTCTCTGAGGTAGATTCTTCTGGAGTCATTTTGCAGAATCCCCTGTGATGCCTTGGATGGTACTGAGGTAAATGGCCGCTTCAGACTTGACTCCCTCCTGGTGACGCGCTCCATGCGTCGTGCTGCAGCAAGGACGTCGGTGTACGATGTAGGTGCAACAGATCCAATCAACCTGTGAAGCTCAAACCTGAGTCCGTCAAAGAACTTGTCCGCCTTCTCTTCTTTGTTAGGAATTAGAGAAGGGGCGAAACGACTCAGGCGAATGAATTCGCCATTGTACTCCTCCACCGTCATATTGCCTTGGATGAGTCGGTTAAACTTGTCTCGGAGTTCTGACCTAGCAACGGCTGGGATATACATCTCTTGGAAGAGTCTGGAGAACTCCTCCCAAGTGACTCGGTCATGCCCGAGCCTCGTCTCTTCGGCTAGCCACCAGTGGTGTGCATTGTCCGTTAGTTGCATCCGGACAGCAGTCATCCATCTCTCCCGCGGAAGTTCAGCTGCTTCCAACTGATATTGTGTATTTGTGAGCCACTCGTGCACTTCAGTTGGTCCTTCCTTGCCCGAAAAGGTACGGGGCTTGAGTTGACGGAAATCAGTGATAGATCCCGTCGCTGGTCGCCTAGCTTGCGGGTTTGCCTGCTCTAATGCATTTACTAGGCTGGTTCTTAGGTACTCTGCCTCCTGACGATGTGCCTCTTGTTGAACTTGCTATTGGGCTTGCATCATGGCGTAAAACATCTGGAATATCTGCTGTCCGCATATTGCTTGCCCTGGTGGAAAGACAGGCATCTGCGGAGTGAACTGCGGCGGATGTGGGATGTCGTCACGCCTGAACCTTGAGTTATGCTGCTCAGCTTGTCCACTTTGAGAGGATTGTCCTCTGTTCTCTGGTGTAACTCCATCTCCATAGGTAACCACAGCATCTTGTGGTGTACTCAAAGGAATTTTATCTCCAATTCTTGGATCCATCTTTCTGCATCTAAAATAAACTTTATGAGAACGTTCAGTAGAATCAAAGCAGGATGCAAATCAAGTACTTAATTCGAATGCGATATAGAGTTTCAAAAACGATTCAACAAATAGATGAGATCCTATGACCTATCCTATCCTTTTAAAGGCTTGTTCGGTCCCTAAGTTGAAACCAAACAATTTTGTCTTAGACCTACATGGGCCATCACAAAAACCATATCACGCCCCAGTCCCAAAATACCAAAGGACTAGACACGTGGCAACGGCCAGCAGCACGTACCGATGGACAAACCCAATTTAATGGATCCATCGGGGCATACTTAAGCTGTAATATAGATCTACAACAACAAGTCTAACTAAGCTCATCCACACACAAAATAATAAAAATAACAACAAATAAGGAAAGTACATCAATGTCCAGTCACAGCAGAGTATATCGGGGAACAACCCGATAAAAGTCTAAACACTGGTTCATCAGACCAGAACAAAGGAGTCCCAAAATAAAGTATCTGATGAGTACAAATAACATAAACTCAAGAGAAGTCTTCAGCCATCACCTCTGCTTCTAAGTTTGGTTCAGCTTCAGCAACAGCTTCTGGTACAGCTTCAGCTCCTGTCCCGTAAACTTCAGGATAATGCTCTTCTGCTAAACCTGGGGACATCATCCGGATCCAGGTCGTCAGGGGACATAGCAAGGTACAGATAATACAAGCCAAATAAATGCAGTAAAATAATAAATAGCATAAGCAGGGTATCTACATAACCATCTATATAAAAATGCAACTGAGAGCATCACTAGTACTCAGGCTGAGACTGCTACAAGCTCTGTGTCGGGGAGCCGGTAGCAGTAATAACAAGTAATGGGTCTAGCTCTGCTCGAGAGTCTACAACCTCACAATAGTAGTAGATATATATAGAACAGCCTGTAGCCTGTGTGTCTCTCCCCACCCAATATAACCACACGTCTCATGTCCATAACGTCTCATGTCCATGTCACTTGAGATCATAGCTAATGCAATAAGTCATAATCTCTAGGAATATAATATCTATGTCCATCCTGTATCCTACACAGAATTACCATAAATATCTTAGGAAGATTCTGTCATATGTTGGTGTCAAGTGTCCTAGGTTATTGTACTTGATACAACAAGTACTAGAATGTAAAGGGTCACGAATGTCCATCTCTAAATGACGTACACAACTCCGCGTACGGGGTTGGCACCCGACTATTAATCGGACGCTAAGTAAGTCACACGGCCCTAGGTTTAAGCATAATGAATAATATAAATAAGCAAGGAAATAATAATCAAAACTACATATTTTGGCAAGGTACACTTGCCTGGGGTTGGAATACCAGTAGCGATCCCTGTATCCGTGGGTTCAGCAAATACTCCTCCAAAAGCTGAAATAAACATTACCAACAGTCTCAGAACATATAAAATAGCTAGAAATGCCTGTACTTAAGTCCAGTTTGGACACAAGGGCAAAAACAACATTTCTGGGCCAAAGCGGGGTCCATATATGGGCCGCTTTGCACCAAAAAATGCGTCAGGGTCAAAGGTCTCCAAATCAATCCAATTTAGTGTTAACAGGTCAGGAACAATGATACGAACCCAACGGAACTTCCAGAATTGGATTCCGATGAGCCGTTCTCAAAATCGCCCGTCAAGTGGAGCCTGTGGGGCCCACGACACGCGATTTTTCCAACATTCTCAGAACCGAACCAAACTTGACTCACAGGACCAGCGTATTTCTACGAGTCCGATGGTGTAAGTTTCGTCTCGATCCGATGTGTAATCACTAAGTTACAGCGAATTACAAAAAAGTCAAATACGGGGCTTTGTCCGCGGATACGCACTGATTTCGGTGTGCACGCTCATCCGAATCAGCTTCTGTGAAATCTCACACGTCCGTATCAACGACGCGCACGTATCGGTGAAGACCGCACGTGACCAAGTCGTCCCATTTGGCAGGGCGTACTCAGTTCCGGGGTAAAACAGGGCGTTGGTTTTTCTGTTTTTGGATCGCGGTTCGCGATCACCACAGGTCGCGATGCACCGAGCGGTTCACACGGGCACCGAGGGGGTCATGCAGGCTACGCTATACAATAAACGGAATTAAAAACGGGGTAGCGAGGAGAAAGTTATGAGTACCTGAACAGGGCTCCGTAAACTAGGTTTCTCGTGTCCTCGAGTGTCCGTGTCGCGTCTAGAATTAGGGTTGTGTCCGTGTCCTGGATTGTACTCTGCTTCTGGGTCGCTGGGAGTGGTGGTTCAGGCCGACGAAGGTCAGCGAGCCTCTGGGACGCCTCGGGGAGGCCGGACGGTGCTCGGCGGAGTCGGCCGGAGGAGAATCGGGCTGGGCAACGGATTTTGGTAGTCGGGGAAGAGGTGGAAGGAGAGGGTCGAGGTTCCGAGGAGTTGGGCGGCCGGGTACTGGTGCTGGAGGGCGGCTGGGACGGCTCGCCGGACGGAGCTCAACACGGCGTCGGCGCTGGAGAGGATGGCCGGAGGGCTGGTCTGGCGGGTGGTCGAGGGATCAATAGGCGGCCAGAGGCTGGGTCGTGAGGGATTTATATAGGGATTCGAGGAGAGGGTTCGCCGGACGTTGCCGGAAGAGGAAGGGAAGAGGTCGTCGGGTACTAGGGAGGTGAACCGGGGGGTCTGCCGGCAGCCACGACGGCGGAAACGGCCGCCGACAGTGGAAGAGTCGGGGCTTTAGGGATTCGGGGGTTAGGGATTTCACTTGTCGGGTCGGGTCGGGTTCTGGCGGGTCGGGTCTGACCCGGATCCGACCCGCTAGCTGAGCGGTCCGGTTCGGTCAGACCGGCCGGTCCGGTCCGGTTCAGTCTCTGGGTTTGGTTTGGTTTTTATTTATTTGGTTTAATTAATTAGTTAAATTAAACAATAGTTTTTAATGCTTTAAAAATTCATCCGTGATCCAATAAATTCCCGAAAAATTACCCCATGTCCGGTTTTTAATTTTACACTAGAAAATATAATTTTCATCATATTTTAATATTATTTAATATATTTAAAAATTCCTTTTAAATCAGACTACCTTAGATTAAAATTACAGAAAATGATAATTAATTCCAGAAAATTAAATTTTAAAATACTAAATTTTTCAGGTGATTACAATGCCGCTGCTGTGACTACTGCTGCTGCCGTTGTTTTTGTGCGACGCCGGAGCCCCGCCCCATGCCAGAGGACAACCCGTCGATGAGCACAGACCCACCCCCCCCCCCCCCGTTCAGCCAACTAGGTACATATTTCCTTCATTATCTTTCTTCTTGTGTCGTCGTGTCGTGTATCGTTAATTTGGACACGAGCAATGTAATGTGAAACCCTATATGTGTATATATATATATGTTTAATTAGATTAGTTGGTAATTAATAATTAGTAATTACCCTAATGATATGACTTGTTATTAAGGACTTGTATTTCACCTAAAAACCTAGACATTGACTAAGTACACTGTAACATGAGAAATAAGGACTGGTATTTGGTACAAAATGTAAGTAGCTTCGTAAACCCATAACCTTGGTAATTTATTGTCTTGAGGTACACGGTAACTGAGGATAGGACACATGTACATCTTAGCTTCGTGCACACGCGACTCTGCGCTTGACCAGCCGTGACCCTTGCGTCGGTACCTAAGAGCAGCGTCGTAGTTTTGTGTATATCACTTTAGTGTCTGATGCTGGAATTGCTATATTATATTGTATGTTTAGGGTCACTGGACCAGCCAGGAGATACTTCAGGATCAGGCTTTTGGCATTCACAGCTTGAGGACCCAGGCAAGATACCTTGCCATATTTACTGTTTAATTTAACTTATGCGTATGTTGTATGATATCTTATTATTTTATTTTATATAACTGTGCGCGTCCGAGATTGACTCGGGTGCAGTCGACAAATACGTCGATGAGTAGTGTACTTGACCTAGTCACTAGTAGACTCACCCATTGGGAGGATACTCTGATATCTTCCGAGAACTGACAATCTTACACGTATCACGGTGACAAATTCATGTTGGGATGCGGGTTCGCATATTCGACTAGATATCGGTGTGTGTGACATGCATCATAGTTTAGTACGTAATTCAGGATTATATGATTAGTAGAGACTTGGCATATAGATACGGGGTATGCACGTCGAGTATTCGACTGGTATATCTATATTGGACGGGAAGGATAACTAGTAGGCATATGGAATACACACATTGGATTTCGTAGTATCCGGAGGAGCCATGGATCCAATGACTTCCTTTATTCAGTTTCCACGTTCTTCGGAGCGATATGGACGATATATTATTCATTTTCCACGTTCTTCGGAGCGATATGGATGATATACTATACAGTTTCCACGTTCTTCGGAGCGATATGGACGTTATGCCTACACCTACCCATACGTACCAATGTTGTCCTCACATAGCATTCACTTAGATGGTTAGCACACCCTTTATTTTATTTTATTCAGTATTTATATATGGCATGCTTCTATGTATCTTGTTACGTCCTTCTGAGGACCTGGTTCCTTTTCAGATTTGTACGAGGCATATTACCCCACAGTGTACGGACCCAGACAGGAGGTGAGGTACGCAACTGCGGAGGAGCTAGAGGTGCTACCGTCAGAGTTTTTGTGATCATTTGGTAGGCCTTCTGCCTAGGATTGGAGCATCACTATCTAGTCAGCCGATGCCCTAGTCATTACTCTTTTTATCTTTCATTCAGTACTTTTATTTTGTCATAGTAGTAGATTTATTCCCACCAGACATTCTTGGTTGTACTATGATATTTGAGACTGGCGTTTATTTTCCAGCATTTATTCTAGTACTTTTTGGTTATATTTGTGGATGAGATTAGATTACCAGTTGATGTTGATATTGGACTTGTTAGTAATTTAGGATAGCGTAGCACTCTTCGTTAGGATCCATTAAATTGGGATATCCTCGGAGACGTGTCAGCTGGCTATTGCCACGTAGCCTAGTCCCATGTATTTTAGGACTGGGGTATGACAATTGGGCCAATGCTTATTCTGCGGATCAGGAGACCATCAGTTGAGCGCTTGTCCTAAGGTTCTAGCTCGTCCAGCTCAGGGCGGAGCTCAGACACAGAGAGCACCCGCGAGACCACCAGTGGGACAGCAGAGAGGACCTTCTCTACTACCGTAATAGCATTAGTTTGCTCAGCACCAGCAGCAACAGAGAGGTGTCCAGCGATAGGGGCAAGCTTTTGCCTTGATCATCGAGGAGAAGGAACCAATCGGTGATGTTATCTCAGGTTCATTCTATCTTGATTCTTTTCCAACTCATGCTTTATTTGATTCTGGTGCTTCGCATAGTTTTGTATCTGTATCTTTTGCTCTGTGACATCATCTTTAGTCTGAACTATTGGCGAGGACTTGAAAGATCATGACCGGGGTGGCATTATCCAAGTTAGTGATGTTTGCAATGACCGGAGAGTTTTTTTGGGAAGCCGAGAGTTGGGCGTATGTCTACTCGTAATGCCACTTCTAAGCTATGATATAGTACTCGAGATAGATTGGTTGAGTAGACATCATGCTAGTATCGATTGTCGAGGAGGCAAAATTTTGTTTCAGGCACCAGGAGAGCTATAGTTTGAGTTCATCAGAGGAGCAGCAGAGCAAAGCGAAGGAGACTTCTGTGGAGCTTTGATAGAAGAGCAGGAGCTGCCACATCCATTGATTGTAGAGTATATGGACGTTTTTTCGGAGGAGTTGTCGGGGTTGCCACCGGACAGAGATGTGGAGTTCTCCATAGACTTGGTACCAGGTGCAGAGCCAATATCACAGCACGTCTATAGAGTGAACAACAGTGAACTGGCAGAGTTAAAGAAGAAGGTGAATGAATTACAGGATAAGGGTTTTATCCATTCCAGTTCATCACCATAGGGTGCTCCGATACTTTTTGTACCAAAGAAGGATGGGTCGGTACACATGTGTATCGACTACAAGGTACTCAACAACCTACTATTAAGAACAAATACCAGTTGTCGCAGATTGACGATTTGTTTGATCAGTTGAGCGGAGCGAAGGTATTCTCAAAGATAGACTTGAGGTCGGGGTACCACCAGGTGAAAGTGAAGAAGGAAGACATTCCGAAGATAACTTTCAGGACTTGGTATGGGCAGTTTGAGTTCTTGGTGATGTCGTTTGGGTTGACAAATGTCCTGGCGGTATTCATGAACCTGATGAATAAGGTGTTTTATCATTACGTGGATTAGTTTGCGGTAGTATTCATTGATGATATACTGATTTATTCAAAGACCCAGGAGGAGCATGAGAAGCACTAGAGGATAGTTCTGGAGACCCTCAGGAAGGAGAAGCTATATGGCAAGCTTTCGAAGTATGAGTTCTTCCTTGATAAGGATAAATTCCTCGGGCATGTGATTACAGGAGACGGGATCTCAGTAGACCCGAAGAAGATTTCAGCAGTTGAGTCATGGTCTACCCCGAGTTCGGTAGCGGAGATCAGGAGTTTTCTTGGATTGGGAGGCTATTATTGAAGATTTATTCAGAATTTTTCCAAGATTGAGGAGACGATGACTAGACTAACCAGGAAGGATGTGGAGTTCGTCTAGACTGAGGATTATCAGTCTGCTTTTGAGGAGCTGAAGAAGAGGTTGACTACAGCTCCAATATCTACATTGCTATCAGGGATAGGAGGATTTTCTATATACAGTGATACATCGAGTAAGGGTTTGGGTTGTGTATTATAGTAGAACGGGAAGGTGATTGCCTATGCTTCCAGGCAATTACGCATGTATGAGAAGAATTATCCTACCCATGACTTGGAGTTGGCAGCAGTTATTTTTGCTCTTAAAACGTAGAAGCACTACTTGTATGGAGAGAGGGTAGAGATCTTTACAGATCACAAGAGCTTGAAGTATGTGTTTACACAAAAAGATATCAACATGAGGCAGCGACGATGGTTAGAGTTGATGAAGGACTTCGATATTTCTTTGTTGTACCACCCAGGGAAGGCCAACGTAGTCGTGGATGCCTTGAACAGGTATCCAGTGGCTATATATTTGACGAGGGATAGACATTTATTGGCCTATCTTGATAGCTTGGACATTGAGGCATTAGTTCTTGGAGTTGCAGCACAGATATGGGGACTTCAAGTACAGTCAGAGTTGATGGACCGGATCAGAGTCGTATAGTTCGAGGATGAGTCTCTGAGGAACATCAGAGCACAGGTCCAGATAGGGTTGGCAGAGGACTTCAGTATTGCAGATAATGGAACATTGCGGCACGGTACTGGATTGTGTGTGCCGAGTGGAGCATTGCGCGAGGAGATTCTTCAGAAGACGTATCGATCTCAGTACTCTATGCATCCAGGTGCCAACAAGATATATAGGGACATGAGAGAGCATGTTTGGTGGTATGGTATGAAGAAGAAGGTAGCTAGTTTCGTATCCAGATGCTTGGTATGCCAGCAGGTAAAGGCGGAGAGACAGAGGCTAGGTAGATTGCTTCAGCCTTTACCCATTCCAGAGTAAAAATGGGAGCATGTGACGATGGATTTTATTTCAGGACTTCCGTATTCTCCAGGAGGTAAAGATGCAATTTGGGTCATCGTATACAGGTTGACCAAATCATACTACTTTTTGCCATTCAAAGTGGGTACATCTACGGAGAAGATCGCGGAGATGTATGTGCGTCAAATAGTCAAATTATATGGTGTTTCTGTGAGCATAGTCTCAGATCGGGATAGTCACTTCATATCCTATTTCAGGAGGAGTTTGCAGGCTAGCTTGGGCACTCAGCTCAAGTTCAGTACCGCATATCACCCTCAGACCAACGGACAGTCGGAGAGGACTATTCAGACTCTCGAGGACATGCTACGCACCTGTCTTAGATTTTGGAGGGCCTTGGGAGGATCATCTTCACCTGGTAGAGTTTTTTTACAATAATAGCTACCAGGCTAGTATCGAGATATCACCATTTGAGGTATTGTATGGACGGAGATATCGTACTCCATTATCATGGGATGATGTTGGTGAGAGGGCTTTATTGGGACCAGAGACGGTAGTGGATGCAGATAAGAAGATGAAGCTCATCAGGGATAGGCTTCAGGTGGCGCAGGATAGACAGCGGCATTGGCCGATTGCCACCGGAGACCATTGGAGTTGAGGTATAGATTTTGTTTTGCATTGCTTATGATTGTTTATTTTGTTAGAGTGCTAAGTTTGTGTTTCATGCTAGGTTGGCGGTCTAGTTTTCTTGAGGATTTCTTCGACACGTGGCATGATTCATTTTGGTGGAGGCGGAAAGCTTAGTCCGTAATTCATCAAACCTTTCAGTATTCTTGATAGGGTCAGTGCAGTTGCTTACAGACTAGACTTACCACATGCATTGGAGGGAGTGCACAACGTATTTCACGTGTCGTAGCTGAGACGGTACGTGACAGATCCTAGTCATGTGTTCGATCACTCAGAGATAGAGGTGGGCCCTACTCTTAGCTATCCAGAGCAGCCAGTTGAGATTCTGGATTAGAGAGAGAAGGTGCTAAGGAACTAGACAATTCCTTTGGTGTGTATCGCATATAGGCATCACTCGCCAGGAGAGAGTACCTGGGAGCGAGAGGCCGAGATGCACGAGCGATATCCATATATGTTTGAGCCGTGAGGTATAATTCTTTCTTTGCTTGTATTGATTGCTTTTGGTAGTTAATTTTTTCCTTAATTTCGAGGACAAAATTTTTCTAAGGTGGGTAGGATTGTCACCCTCACTTTTTTAACTAAGGGTAGTTTAATAATTTGACATAGGTATTTGTATTTTTAGGATTATAATATTAAATATTGTGCATGTGTAAATATTATTTATTGTATTATTTATTTATTGTTAGATATTAGATTTATTTTGAACTTGTGTAGTGGACCTACTAGTTTAGTTTAGATCCATGGACCCAACATTTAATTCTAGTTTAGATTGAGCCCAATAGTAGGCTCATTCATTAGGAGGATGAATTAATTAGTGAAACCAATTAGACTAGAACCTTCCCTCCTTAATTAATTTTTTAATGAAAGGCCCCAAGGGGTATTTTAGATATTTTATAATAACTTAGAGGAGGGGCAAGGGGCCGGCCACCTATAGGAAGGATAGAGAATCTCTCTTTTCTTATTTTGTCATTCCAATCTAGATCTAGAATTTTCCCTCTTCCAAATTCCTCATTCCCACACCAATTCATACTCAAATTTCTTTCCAATTCCTTCCCTATTCTTCATTAGAGTCTAGTAGAATAAGGATCTACAAGGAGGAAGCAAGGATCTACAAGGAGGAGCCATGATCTACAAGTTGGAGGCTATTTTCACTCAAATTAGGATTTTTTATTGGAAATCTATCTTCCAATAGGTACAATTAAGTTTTCTCCCTTTAATTAGGTTCTACATCTATAATTTTACCATAAGGAACTACCTCATATGCTAAGGCTACCCATAGAAATTGGAATTATATTCATAGGAGGCCTATGGAGGAAGTTATGTGGTATTTTATGTCAATTTTTGAGGAATTCCGAGATTGGCACATCTTGTAACCAAATTGACATGTGTTTGATTATGTGTGACTAGTGTCGTGTCCACAATTGGATACGTGTAGGACGTATCCCGACAATTTTGTGATACGGGTTGATTTAAGGGTTTTCCTCCGACGAGAGGTTTGTGCATGTGACATCTTGACATTGACACGTAGTTGTGTATTTAATTATTCTTGTCATTCATAATTATTATTTTATACTTGCTCGTTTCCTTCGGGATATGTTTGGTTGTGTGGTGGAGCCGTATCGCAAGCGTATCATAGAATGAGTGTGATACGGGTGCGATGCACTCCACGTGTTTGTTTTATTGCATTTAAATTCCTTTAACTTGTGTATATCTATTAGTAGGATATATTATGTAATGATATATCTATGTATATATGTATGTATCTATATTATAATATATAGATATGTATATATGGCTATATGTATATATATGTATATGTATATATATTTTTATTATATTATATATATATGTATATGTAGTTAGGTGTATAGATGTAGTGATATGCGTATATGTGTATGTTTATGTATGTATGTATGTATGTATGTATGTATGTATGTATGTATGTATGTATGAGAGTGTGTATATATATATATATATTGATATCTATATGTATATATATATGTGTATGTGTGCATTGAGTGTGAGTGAGTGTGTGTAGATATGAGTGAGAGGGTCGGGTAAAGCACAGATATCAGTATGTAACTACCTACTAAAGTGCAGTTTCAGCAGTAGTAGTGACAAGTATTCAGTAATGTGCAAGAAAGGAGTAACTACAACTGCAGAACAGCAACAGCAAGTCGATCCAGCATCCTCCACTGTGCAGCAACCTGCAAGCAGTCACCAGCAAGTAGAAATTTTAGCAACTGCACATCAGCATGTTGTAGCAGCAAGTGCAGTGGCTACTACTACAGGAAACACAGGGAGCAACTACATGATGGCACTGCAGCAAGTAGCAGTATGCTGTGTAGCAGCTGCAAACATGCATCAGTGCATCAATAAGAGGCCAGTGAAGCAGCAGCCAACTTCCTGCACCCTCGAGCCAAGCAGCAGCTAGTAGCACAGCAGCTGCACCACTGCAGCAATGAGCAACCACTGCAGTATACACTGCAGCAGCAAAGCAGAAATTACAGCATCTACAGCAACAACAAGGTCAAGGCAGCAGGGCAGGGGTTCAGTTAGTTATGGTTTGAGGTTATTAGTTTATTAGTGGTTTTGCTAGGTAAGGTTAGAGTCTAGTTAGTAATTCAATAGTGTAGTAGTTAAGTGCATTGTATAGTAGTTGTATATATGCATTGTTAGCTAATAGTTAGTTATATACATACTTGTTAGATTAGTAGGTTAATTTGTAGGTATGTATATATGTATATAAATATTGATATGTATTGTATGTTAGATAGTTAGTAGTATTCTAAATAGTTTAGTTAATATTAGTATAGCTAGTGTATTGGTATTTAGCTATATATTAGGATTTGAATTACCTTGTGATACCAAGATAATGTCAAGGTATTGGTCGATACTCAAGATATTGGGTTTGGGTATCGAGATGGGTGTGAAGATAGTGAGATACGTATTGGTTCAAAGCCAAGGTATCCAATTTATATTAGTTAGCTAAGAATAATATCTGTATTGTCTTGTATATATATAAATTAGTATTTTTTATATCTAAAAACTTGCGTATCCTATGATACGGTCTTTTGTGTGTAACCTAGTATCTTGGTTTAGCTAGTGTGGCCTAGTTACATAGTGTATAGACCTAATATCTTAGAGTCAGACTCATACAACCTAGACATAGCTAGTTTTACCAAGTTTAACCTAGAGTTGACCTAATTTGACTGTTTTGACTTAGAAATGGCTTCATAACCTAGAATTAAAATAGTTTAACTTATTTTCATTCGAGAACCTTGTATTGATGCAACGTACCATATATAGGTCTGTCTGACACCGGCTTGGGCATCGACAGACACACCTTGCTCAGGACCTCAGGCGAGTATATTTCTCTGTTAGTTTTTATTTCTTACTAGTGTATATATCTTATGTTCTAGAACTGTATACTTGATTCTGACACAGTGTATTCGTGTATATGTCGATTACATACAATACTTGTAATCGAGTTACCTTATTGTATTTGTGTTCAACCTAAACCGTTCACATAATAAACTTGTATTCTGAGGCAAATTAGTTAGTTTTATTTATTCCTTTATATTGAAGATATTTTATTGCTTGTTCTTCATTTTAGTACATTACCTGTTCACCCTAGTTTATTTTATTCAGATGTTTAGTTATCTTGTATTCTTTTCTATTATTAGTTTTATATGCTCGATTATATATTTAAAACTGCTTTCAGAGGTATGTACTTTGCTCCAATCCTGACTGGATATTTTTTTCCAGATAATTGGCTCATAGATCAGTGTCCCATATTCTATGGGCCGCAGGAGGGCTTACCTTTAGAGGATACTCTTATAGACTAGGAGGACTTAGTTGCAGAGTCTAAGGAGGTTTAGTTTATTTTGGTGGATGTGTATTAGACTGTTATTGAGATTCATGGCATGTATATTATTTTAGACTTGTGGATTGTATCTTGATTATTTTCTTTGTTATTCTATTTCGTGCTTTATCTTCCTTAGTTTGTATTGTAATTGAGTATAGTTATATTGTGAGATACCATATTGTTCCTCCGTTTGGAGTTGAGATGATTGACAGATACCATATTTATATTATTGAGATGTTAGTTAGTTAGAATTGACCCAGACAGCGTTCTACCGCTGATGCTGTGGCATAGGCTGGGTGTACCCATGTACTCGTGCCTGAATATCAGGGTGCGGGTCGTGACATGAGCTCTGTCTCCAGTTCCTCTGGGAAGAAGGATTGGGGACTTTTTACTATTCCGAAGATGACGATTTTATCTTCTCTCTTCCTTGTTGGAACTATGAAGTAGGAGTTCTGACTAGCGAGAATCCGGTTGACTGCATAGGTGGTAGTCACTTGTATATGCAGGTATAGGCCCAGACCGTGCTCCAGGGAATATAGCGCGTTGAGATGTCAACATCCGAGTAGTTCAAAGATAGCCCTTTAGTAATAAAATAAGATATCTCGTCTTCCAAAATTACATCATTGAGAGAAGAAACGTTAGCATGAGCGGCTACGTACTCCTCTATTTCGTCTTTCCCGAGATCTACCCCCGTGCCAGCTATGGCTTTGGAGGTTTCCTACACAGCTTTACCACAAAAGGTTCGAAAGTTGTAGTAGGTGTCGGACCTTCCTTCAGTGATCGATTCGGTCTACGGAGGTAAACAACCAGAGGCTCAGGTGCTTTCCTGGGCAGTTTTACCCTAAGGGGAGGAGCTGTATCGGGAGAGCATTCTTTGCGATGGACTCTCAAGGGATCATCCAATTTTGTCCCAGTACCTACCTCATCGTCGGCATTATTGTCATATTCATCTTAGTGGACTTGCTTGTAGAGGATCGAGTCAGAGTAGTAGGTCTCGACCCCTTTGAATGGATCGATGTCGGCAAATTCTGTCTTGACGACACCGTGATCGTCCACGTACTTCAAGCACTGGTGTAGGATTGACGGTACGATCATATACTGATGTATCAATGGACCTACCAACAAGACGTTGTAGGATAGGTCTACGTCTATGACGTAGAAGGTGACCTATGTTTTTATTTAGCCATTCTGACATTTAAAGCAAATCTTGCCCAAAGAGTATATTCTCCTAGAGTTGAAGCCACTGATGGCAGTATTGGTCGCTGCCAGGCGATGCATCGGCATGCCCAGAGTCTGAAGCAGACTTCGCAGGATGATGCTGATTGATGAGCCAGGGGCGATGTGCATCCGTTCTACCTTGATGGCGTCGATGTACCCTGTTTAATACAGAGAACAATTGTGTCGATTGTTCTTTAGTAACATATCTTGTTATGAGAACGTGATATTGGGTATCGGCTCTATCACATTATTGCAATGGGAGCATATAGCAGGATCCTTAGCTGGCGGTTTGACCTGTGCCAGGCAGGTATCGATATTCTATAATACCTCACTGAGAGCAACCTGAGTGTCTTTGGAGAGTCATAGAAGCTCTAATGGAGACAACTTCGCTGAAGTATTGGCTAACTATGCTAAGATATCGAAGTTGTAGGGTTTTTCCAGCCCCTTAGTAGTATCTTTGTGTAGCGGTCTGTCGAAGCAAGTTTCTTTCTGCTTGGACTTCTCCGCTGCTAGAGGCTGGAATGGATCTGGATCAGATATTGCAGGTACAACAATTGGGAGCACACCATCATCATAGAATTCGTACTCTCGTTGGTACGCTAGGCCTGACCTTATTGTTCCTGTTATAGCTTCTTCGGACGGAATAGAAATCATATAGTAGGATATGGACTTCTTACCCATAGTCTTGGTGGCAGAAGGTGTTGTTTACTGCATCAATTCTGGAGCAAGATCTGGATGGACCCACATGACCTCCCCCCGTAAGGTGGTGAGAGTTATCAGCCCGGCTATTTGGTCACAAGCTGGAGGGAGATTGACAACCTCCATTATTTCCCGGGGAATTGGGGTTACTTCGTCTTGAGCTTCTGTTGCCGAAAAGTTGCCAAACTGGAGAGATACCAAGTTTACGGCAACTGTCTTGTCATCGAAGTCTAGAGTGAGGGTCTTGGTGTCAAGCAGCCGCTGGATGTACCTCTTCAGTATATAGCAATCCCGTGTCGCATGATGGACGTAACGATGGTAGTGGCAGTACTTCGGAATATTCATCTCAACTGCCTTAACAGGACATTTGACGTCAGGGAGCCGAAGCTTATTTCCCTGTATCAGTACGTCAAAGATTGCCATGATTTCATCGTCTTCGAAGGAATAGGTTTCCTTCAGTTTTGGAGCCTCTACAGGCTTTTGCTCGGGCTTCTTGGTTATATTGGCGACTAGAGCCTAATTTTTCTTGCCATCCCGGGCATTATTGTTGCTGATGTTGTTGCCGTTGTAAGGGCATTTTTCCCTATCATCAGCAACAGGGATATGTATTTCCCAGAAGCGGGCGTCCTTCACCTCCTTCTCGGTACCGACATCATTTATGATGAATGTCGTCCAGTCTTTAAACTGAGTCGCCCATCCAAATCCTGACGATGGAAAGGAGATTTCTTCGACAGGTGTCCATCAATATGGAATCATGGTTATCTGGGGTAGCTTTAATGCCTCTTGCCTATACCGCTCGATTTATTCCCGTACAGACACTTTCTCCCCTTATACGATGTCCATTAAGACATCATCATGGCATTTCCCCTATCATAGAACCGAGCAAGGAAAAGGACTTTAAGGTCATCAAATGATGACATGCAGTTGTCCTGGAGGCTACAGAATCAGTCAAAAGCTATTTCTGACATTGACCGGTCTCCTTGGCCAAGTAGTAGCCAAAGAATCTTGCTGCTGGTGTTTCTCTTCCTCTGGTTGTTGTTTTTTGTGAGACTTGATGAATATCTTCATAAACCTCCACCTCATTTGATGCATCCTCAGACGACTCAATCTCAACAGTTTAAAATTTGCTAGATTCACCACTATCCTGATCGAACTTACCCTTCTTGCTTGAAGTCAACATTGAAGACTCATTGAAGGTGACATCCCTGCTAATTAAGAACTTCTTATCGTCCAGGCAGTACATACGGTATCTCTTCACTCCTTGTCTATATTCCAAGAAAATAGCTTTCTTGGCTCTTGGATCCGACTTACCATCATTGATATGATAGTAAGCTTTGCATCCAAATATGCGCAAAGTGTAGTAATCTGCTGGTTTGTTGGTCATCTTCTCATATATAGTCATACAGTCTATAGCCGGAGTTGATGATCTATTAATCAAGTACCAAGTCATGTGTATAGCATCCGCCCACCATTCCTTGCTTAAACTAGCATTGGAGATCATAAATCTTGCTTTCTCAAGCAAGGTTCGGTTCATCCTCTCTGCTAACCCATTTTGTTGTGGCGTGTTCCTGACAGTCTAATGTCGCACGATGCCTTCTTGATTACAAAAATCTTTGAAAGGTACATAGGTATATTCAGTACCATTGTCAGACCTTAACGTTATTTCCTTTCTACCTGTTCTGTTCTCTATCGTCGCTTTTCACTGCTTAGACTTTTTGAATACTTGATCTTTGGTTTTGATAAAATACAACCAAACATAACGTGTATAATCTTCAATAAAGTAACATAGTACCTTGCTCTATTCTTGGAAGAATCCTATTAGGTCCTTATACATCTGTATGCATATAGTCATGAATACCTCATGTCTATCTTTGACCCTTCTTTCCAAGTCTTCACACTTAATTAAAATAATTCTCTTGTTGTGTATTCCGATCATCAAAGATACCTTAAAAAAAGAATCAAAAATAAAAGAGTGTAGGCTTGAATACTTGATGCTTGTCACATAGAAACATGAAATAAATCATAGGGTTGGTGATAGGTTTCAAACCTGCATATCAGCTTGGACCTATTAAGAGTTTTAAAACTCATCATAACCATATCACTCAAGAACACTGTCACCATAGGGATGGAAAATTATTGTACGCATGTACAGCCACTTGGGCAATATAGAATAAGATTTTAATCTCAGGTCAGTATTCCATAAAAGTCACCTAAGTCCAGCTTGTTCCTACCCATTGAACCGGCTTCTTGGGATCTCCAGTCAGACTCGGTTGGGTTGCCACTGCTGGTGACTTTACTTATGGGCTGAACCCCACCCCCCTCAATGATTCTAGGATCAAAGTCCTAGACAGACCCTTCGTCAAGTAGTCTGCAAGATTTTTTTCTGACTTTATATAGTCAAGAATCACATATTTGCCCAATAGGCTCTTTATAGACTTAAAGTGCAGCTGTAGGTACCTGTTCATCTTAGCATTCACAGAATCATGCTTTAGTAGTTCCATAACAGATTTATTATCACAGTTTATAGAAATTGCAGGAACAGGATTAATAGAAACATGTATATGCATAATAAGGTTTCTTAGCCATTCGGCTTCTCTACATGTAGTGTCCAAGGCTACCATTTCGGAGTCCATTGTACTCCTAGCTATGATAGTTTGTTTACATGAGCCCCAGGAGATTGCAGCTCCTCCTAGAGTAAAAATATATCCAGTAGTGAATTTTACATCATGTGAGTCAGTTACCCAGTTTGTATCTGAATAACCTTCTATGATATCAGGGTGTCTAGTATAGTACAACATATAATCTAGAGTACCCCTAAGATATCTGAAAACTCTTTTTAATGCTGTCCAATGTAACTGATTTGGGTTACTAGTATATCTATTTAGTCTTCCAATAGCAAATGCAATATCAGGTCTGATCATGTTTGATATGTACATGAGAGAACCTATCATCTGAGAATATCTGTGTTGTTCCATGGGAGAACCCTCATTCTTCTTGAGAACAACACTACTGTCATAAGGAGTAAGGGCATGTTTCTTATCAAAAAACTCAAATTTTCTTAGCATTTTCTCGATAGAGTGTGCTAAGGATAGAGTATAGCCCTCCTTGTGTTTGGACAGTTGCATGCCTAGAATCAAGTTGGATTCACCTAGATCTTTCATATCAAACTGGCTGGATAAAGAGTTCTTGGTATTAGTTATCAATTCTAGTGATGATTCAAAAATAAGGATGTCATCTACATACAAACATAAGATGACGCAACTTTCATCTAAAATTTTGGAGTATATACATTTGTCATACTCATTTGGCACAAAACCATATTCTGAGATGACTATGTCAAATTTGTTGTGCCATTGTTTAGGAGCTTGCTTTAGGCCATAAAGAGATTTAGCTAATATGCAAACTTTCTTTTCTTGGCCTTTAGCGATGAAACCTTCAGGTTGCTCCATGTAGATTTCTTTCTCTACGACCCATTTAGAAATGTTGTCTTTACATCCATTTAATGGATTAGCACATTATGTATGGATGCTAAGGCTAGAAGGGTTCTGATAAAGGTGATCCTAGCTACATGTGAGTAGGTATCAAAATAATCTAATCCCTTTTTCTGGGTAAAACCTTTGGCTACTAATCTAGTCCTATATTTCTCTATGGTACCATCGGCTCTAAGTTTTATTTTGAATATCCACTTACAACCTATGAGTTTACTACCTAAAAGTAGGTCTGCTAGAAACCAAGTATTGTTCTCCATGATGGAGTTATACTCACTGTTAATGGCTTCTTACCAGAAAGGGGCATCAGGAGAAGATATTGCTTCTTCATAAGTTGAGGGATCACCCTCTATCAGAAAAGTGAAGAAATATTCTCCTAAGTTCTTTTCAATTCTTTCTCTTTTACTCCTTCTAGGTTCTATATTTTGTTCGTATTGTAAACTAGATATTTGAACATGAGAGCTAGTGGACGGAGCAAGAGAGGAGATGGAGGAAGAGGAAGAAATTATATCTTTAAAGGGATATATATTCTTAAAGTAAACTGTATCTCTTGCTTCTAGAATAGTATTGTTAGAGATTTTATTTACTTCTGAGTGAGTAACAAGAAATCTATTGGCATTACTATCTAGGGAATATCCTATGAATACAGCATCTACAGTCTTAGGTCCAATCTTCCTCTTTTTAGGTTCAGGAATTCCTACTTTAGTCAGACATCCCCAAACTTTGAGATAATGGATCCTAGGAGCTCTACCTTTCTATAATTCATAGGGAGTCTTATCATTAGACTTACTAGAAATTCTATTAAGGATGTAACAGGCCGATAATAATGCTTCTCCCCATAAATTATCGGGAGAACCTGAGCTGAGGAGCATGGCATTCATCATGTCTAACAGGGTACGATTTTTCCTTTCAGTAACTCCGTTGGACTGTGGTAAATATGGAGCAGTTAACTCATGGATTATTCCGTGTTTTTCACAGAAATTGGTCATATTATTTGATGTATACTCTCCACCACGATCTGATCTAAGAATCTTAATCTTTCTCTCTAACTGGTTCTCAGCTTCAGATTTATAGACCTTAAATTTGTCAAGAAATTCATCTTTGGTTTTGAGAATAAATGTATAACAATACTTTGAATGATCATCTATAAAGGTAACAAAGTATTTTCTACCACCTCGGGTCAAACCCTATTTGAGTCACACACATCACTGTGAACTAGCTCTAGAAGGTCAGAGTTTCTTTCTACAAATTTGAAAGGTAGCCTAGTATGTTTGGCTTGAACACATATCTCACACTTGTGTTTATCATCTATAGGAGTCTTAAGAATCTAAGTTCATCATCCTTCTTAGGGAACCTAGATTCACATGACCTAATCTACTATGTCACACATTTGAAGATTCTACATTTAAAATAACAAAGGAAGGATCTGAAATTTTATTCACGGTACTCAAAATAAAAAGACCATCTCTTACAAATCATTTTCCAATAAAAGAGTCATTCTTAGAAAATACTACTTTATTTGCTTCCATAACAATCTTGTACCCTGAAGCTACAAGGCGAGACCCACTAACTAAATTTCTTCTGATAGACGGCACATGTAACACATCATGAAGAGTCAGAGTTTTTTCTGATGTCATCTTTAGATCTATTCTTCCTCTTCCTATAATATGTGTCGCTGAGCCATCTCCTAGAGTTACACCTCCTCCACCTGATTCCTGATAGTTTGAAAAATATGAGCGATCAAAGGAAACATAAACATTAGCTCCAGAATCCAACCACCAATCGTCAGAATGGTAGGAAATATTGACTAAGGGTTGATAGCTTACAGACCTGAAGGAACTAGAAGAGCCGTTGAGAAGCATGTTTGCTTCTGGTTTGGCTGGGTGTTTCCCTTTGTAAGAAGTCTGGACAACTTCTTTCTTCCTATGGAAACAGTTGGTGGTTATATGGTTTGTTTTTCCACACACAAAATAAAATCTCTTCTGATCCTGAGTTTGACCAAAGGTTCTTGGTTTATTATGGTGATGGTTTTGGTGGTGAGGCTGAGGGTTCTGCTTCTTCTTGAAGAGATTCCTTTTGGGTTTATGGTGATGATGAGGATTGGGTTTGCCTTGGGATTCTACAAGGTTTACCTTAGCTTTAGACTCAGACTTAGGGTTAGACCTTAGCCTAATTTGTTCTTCTGTTCTAATTTTTTTTAGTACTTGAGCAAAGGTAAGGTCACCTTGTGTACGAATAAGATCTTTCTTAACATCAGACAAAGAAGGAGGGAGCTTGTCTACCAAACAGGCTATTTTATACTCAGTAGAAAAGAAAGTACCTTTGGCTTGAATATGCCTAAGATATTCTTGGAATTCATGTATTTGGTCAATCATAGGTTTATTATCTACCATAAAGTATCTGTTGAATGAGGAGGAATTAAATCTTTCGATTCCAGCATAATCACAGCTATATTCATCTTCCAAAGCTTTTCAAAGTTCTTTAGCACTTTTATATTCAAAGAATATGTCATATAATGATTCAGACAAAGCGCTTAGAATTTAATTGAAGCAGTGGTAGTCTATTTCCTTAGGTGTTTTGGGTTTAGAGGAGCTGGTGGATTTGGACATTCCTACGTCAGACTCGGTGTCATCAGAATCATTTGTGCTGGGTGTGGAACCATCAATGGCTGAGATCAGCCCTAAAGTTGTGAGCCAAAACTTTATTTGACTCTGCCATCTCTTAAAGTAGGTCCCGTTGAACTTAGCAGGTTTAGTAGTAAATGTCTCATCCTTGCCAGTCATGGTTGCTAATGAGGAAAGTCTGAAAGATACGAAATTACTCAATAACAATGTCTAATGATTTAGAATAATAGTTCAAGTAATTTTGCTAACCAATCTTAAAATCTTTAGTCTATCAAGTGTAGATTAACTTGGGTTAGCTATAGGGGCTGGTTCCCAGCTAGCGGTGGTCCGAAAACACTTAAATATCGTGTCACTTAGGGCTATTTACACCCGGTTGACAGAAGGACCCTTTCGGCTTGTTCCCAAATTGATCTTTACTTTTAGAATTCAGACTCAAAGAGATTTGCAATTATACTTAACTATTATTGTCTTGAGGTTGTTTCAAATAAACAATATTGTAGTTAACAATAAGTAAATGTAGAGCTAATAATAATAATGAATACCAACGATGGTATATATATATTAAGCAAGATTTTATGTGCTACAAATGCTAAATTATAGTAGCAAATAAGAATTTTGTATATAAAATAGAATATTTGTTTTTTTTTGTTTTCTTTATGGAACAGAAGTATATGGTAGCCAACGAATATATGATAGCAAATTAATTGGTTGCAAGTGAAAAAAATTAATTATACGTTGCAGTAATTAAGCAAATGAATTTGTTCTAGCAACTAATGAGTGGTGCTAATCGACAAAACAAATGACTAGTGCTAAATAACAAAAGAGTAGTGTTACTTAGATTGCCAGTTTTATAGGTAACAATCAGTGAGGAAGTTTTATAAGTAACAGACTTGCCACAGTAATTTTCTTTTGATACAATACTAATAAAAATGTTTGGCTACAGCGCTAACAATTAACAAAATAAAACCGGTTACTTGTTGACAGTAACAATTTTATCAATAATATTGATGAATTAAGAAAGTTTGCTCTGAATAGAAAATATTGATCAACTCTTAGATTGTTAACAATATTTATATATATATATATATATATATATATATATATATATATATATATATATATATATATATAATTTTTTCAGATATTTATAGGACAACAAAGAAACTAAAAAATAAAATTGTTACCGGCCTCCGGGGAAGTCTTGCACGAAGCACTGCCCTAAGAGTTGATCCGAGGTCAATGTGCAGACGATTCTCGGAAGCTCCTAGTGGTAAAATCCCCTGACTACCGGGTTCTCTTTATCGCACACAACTCGGAGAGAGAGATCGAACTTAGCTCTGTCCAGAGCAAGGATTTAGAAGTCAGAAGGTGGATCGAGAGAAGAATGAAAGAGAGGTTTCACATAGGATAATTTTTTCTGTTCAGAAAATGAAGGAGAAGGAGACCATTTTAAATAGGCTGAGCCTTATACACAGCCACAAACATGATACTTAATGGCTCATAAATAGGCCATTAAGGAGCAAATAAAACGTGAAAAAATGGCTATCAAAAGGGCTGTTGCAAGGTTCAAAGAATCTGGACATGAGCCTCAACATTCAAATTTGAATGAAACAAAACAGTTCAAAAAATACAGGGGAGCAAAATTTTTTTTGGATCCCAGCCCGAACCAGAAGAGCAAATTTGATTGGCATTCGGCGCCCGCAGGTGTGGGCACGTACCCGCACCCGTTACTCGAGCCGAGCCGAACCGAGCCGGGCCTGGCCGGGCGGCGGCGGTGCGCGCGTGTGGCCCAAGGGGTTCCCCACACAACATCTTTAAGAAAGCAATGAAGAGGAACTAATATATACATACAAGGAGGGTTTGGCCCATCCGATGTGGGACTAAAGGAAAGAAGGAAGTTGAGCTTTTGCTCAAGCAAAGCTAACATATATTAATTAGGAATTATTTAAGTTTCTTAGTTTATTAGATTTTTGTAAAGAATTTTTTTTCTAAATATTTGCTGTACAGAAAATATTTTTAAACAAATTAACTAAAACGAAATAATTTGTCAAAAATTTGAAATCACGAAATCTTTCGCCATCTCTAATGTCGAAAATATGAAATAATAAAAAAAATTTATATTGGTCAAATTTTCGTCAACTGGGTTGGCGAAAATTTGGGTTTGCCAAATTTTTGCCAACCGAGTTAGAGAAAATCTGACAATGGTTATTTTTGGTTATTTTTTTTTTGTTTTAGTTTTTTTTTTTGTTGGTTTGTTTTGGTTTTTTTTTTTTTTGTTGGTTTTTTTAAAACAAACAAACGGGGGAGCCAACTCGATTTAGGTTTATTTCTGTTTAAAAAAAGTTGTTGTAGCAATATGCTATCATTGAACAACCCAAAACAAAAAAATCTACCGTAAGAATATTACGTTTGTCGTCGAGCAGACTTCGAGCGGCCATAACTATTTGTTTTGAAATCGTTTTTCGTCAAACAATAGGTCGATTTGTATGTTTTCGACGAGAGTAACACATTTCGTGTAGAAATTTTTTTTATCCGAAGCAAGACGCACATATTACAGGCAAAAATATAAAATTTAAAACTTTAAAGTGTCATAACTTTTGACTGAGAGATCGAAACAAGGTCCAGTTTGTGCTAAAATGACCATATCGAAAAGTACTACCGGATAAATCATTTCATCGTTTGACGCACTTTGAAATTTTTTCGATGTTTCGACCTCCAAATTTTACTTTTGGTAATTTTATTTTTGAGTTTTTTTATTATCTATACTAATTTGTTATTATCTATACTATTATGAATGATAATTAGTTTGTTATTTGTTTTAGTTATCTATACTAATTTTTGGAGGTCGAAAATAAAAAAAATCAAATTAGTATTGTGATCAGTTTCGTGATTTCAAATTTTTGATAAATTGTTTCGTTTTAGTTAATTTATTTAAAAATATGTTTTGTACAACAATTTTCTGATTAGTATTGTACTACAAATTTTCTGACAAAATATTTTATGTACAGAAAATTTTAAAAAAAACCAAATTAGTATCGTAAAAAATTTAAAAAAACCAACAAAAAAAATTTAAAAAACGAATCAAAAGAAACAAAAAAAAATTCCAAAAAAAAAATTAATTGTCAGATTTTCGCCAACTCGAAACCCAAATTTTCGCCAAGGAAAAAATTTGACAAATATAAATAAAAAATTATTATTTTATATTTTTGCCATCAGAGATGACGAAAGTTTTCGTGATTTCAAACTTTTGACAAATTAGTTTGTTTTAGTTAATTTGTTTAAAAATATTTTGTGTGCAGCAAATTTTTTTGTTTTTTTTAAGAAACATTAGCACAAAAGATACTATAAGAAAAATAAACAATATCATATCAAAATTATTATTTGCCCACGTGGCAGAGAAGAGATGAGATGAGATGAGATGAGATGAGTAGAGAAGTGAAAAGAGAAGGGAATGAGCCAAATAAGTCCCCCACCGATTAAACAGGTGATTTGCATCACTCAGTCCACTCTCTCTCTCTCTCTCTCTCTCTCTGTCTTCCCTATGGCTGCTGCACCGCCACCAACCACATCCTCTCCTCCTCCTTCTCCTCCTCCTCCTCCTCCTCCTCACCGGATCGTAATATGCGGCGGCGGCGTCATCGGCTCCTCCACCGCCTACTTCCTCTCCAACCACAACACCACCACCACAGCCGCCAGCATCACCATCGTCGAGAAGTCCTCCGTCGCCTGCGCCGCCTCCGGAAAAGCCGGCGGCTTCCTCGCCCTCGACTGGTCCGACGGGACCTCCCTCTCCTCCCTCTCCCGAGCCAGCTTCAACCTCCACCGCACCCTCTCCCAACGCCTCAACGGTCCCACCAATTACGGCTACAGACCACTCCGCACCCTCTCCCTCCCCCTCCCAAACCCTAACCCTAACCCTAATCCCCTTCTCCCTTCATGGATCGACGGGCCCGTCGGAGCCCCAAAAACCATCGGCACCCCCGACACCACCGCCCAGCTCCACCCGAAGCTCTTCACACAAACCCTAGTCCAAAACTCGCCCGGAGTCGATGTACTCACCGGAGAGATCAAGAAAGTCCAAGTGGACGACGGCGGCGATAAAGTCGTCGGAGTAGTGGTGGCTGTCGACCGAGAAGAGAGATTCGTACCTGCGGATGTCGTAGTGCTCGCTCTCGGTCCCTGGTCTTCCCAGCTGCCGATCGTCTCGTCGCTCTTCTCCATCTCCGGCATCAAGGCCCACAGCATCGTCCTCCGTCCCGCCGACCCGGGCTCGATAACACCCCACGCTCTGTTCCTCTCTTTTAAGGACCCGTCGACGCCGGGGGCCAAGACTCTGGATCCGGAAGTCTATCCCCGGCCCACCGGGGAAGTTTACGTTTGCGGGATGTCGAGAGAGGAGGAGGTTCCCGACGACCCAGAGGCGATTGTCGGGGATCCGGAGTCGATAGAGATGCTGCATAGGATCGCGGGGACGGTGTCGAGCGGACTGAGGAGGGGGGACGGAGGGGCGGAGGTGGTGGCAGAGCAGGCGTGCTTCCTGCCGTGCACCGAGGACGGGCTGCCCGTCATCGGTGAGATTCCGGGGGTCAAGGGGTGTTTTGTCGCGACGGGCCATAGCTGCTGGGGGATACTTAATGGACCGGCGACAGGAGCTTCACTGGCGGAGCTCATTCTGGAAGGGAGGTCGAGCATGGTCGATCTTACGCCGTTTTCTCCTTCCAGGTTTCTCCGGCGGGTACGGCTGGTGAGGAAGTAGACCCTTTTGAGTTGGAGATTGTTGGTGAAGGGTTCAGACTCGTTGTATTGTGAAAAAGAAGTAAATTTGGTTGTGCTTCAACTACTTGTATTCACTCTGGTATGGATGCTGAACTAAGTTGAAATTCTCTTTTGATAAATAATGCAAGTATCCATCATTTCAAGGTTGTACTTATATGGGTGATCTTTGATCATTATAATTAAGAAGTTGCTATAAACTTATCCTCTGAAAATTAGGCTTAGCAATGTCTACTCTTGTATTAAACTCGAGAAACTTTCAAGAATAACCTAAAATTGCTTCACAACAGTGAAATATGGACATTATCACAAGAACAACCAGTTTGCTATTCTTTGCTGCATCTCCTGTGCACTATAACAGTGGTAATGAATGGAAAAGAATGATTCATATATTCCGAATGAAATTATTGTCAATTCATATATCTCATTAGTGATTTACTTGGCTAGATTGAAAAGGTTTACAGGAGTTTCCCTGGCATCTAAGTTAAGTGTATACCAAATAATCAAACCACATAAACGAATTGAACAACAAACTTTTATACCAGCTTCTGTTGTAGTACATTACAAACTTCCAAGGAGAATATATATGCATCCTACCTACTTACACTATTGTTGCAAAGGCGACTAACTCTACATACTGTCCCAAGGATTAATCAAAAGATGGTAGAACGGACCAGGAATAGAGGTTCAAACAAACTTTACAGTCTACCTTCTGTTTGATCCTGAAGTTGTAGTCGAGACTCAGAAGTTCTTGCAAATGAGTTTGTCCTCTGAATCCTCGATTCCAACGAATAACTATAATATATATTTCTGATCACAACTTGCTTACAAGATAACAATAATCAGAAATCAAACTTCGTTCTTCCTTACAAACGCAGTTGCAATTGAGACATAATGAGTTACACAGAGAGAAGTGGAAGGAGAAGAAGAAGATGGATCTTTGCTTGTTGGGGTGATAATGATCACCGTTTCTCAAAGCTAGATTCGTCATACCACGATCTGCTTTCAGGAACCAACAAGTTCTCGAAGAACTTCTGGAACAGTCGTTGTCATCTCCTTTCTAGATAAGCACGACCTTCCTGGACTCCAATGGCGGCAGCAACAACAACTCTCTTAGTCTCTCAATTTCGAAGTAAGTACTCAAGGGGGTACGAAAAGAGTATTTATAGAGGAGGGTGGAAACCCCAACCCCAATCCTGACCACCAACTGATTATGGAAAGATAGAAACGAATTAAATTCAAATCCCACAAAAAACGAATCTGAATTAATGATCCAATATTTTCATAACAGTTCAGATTCCGCATTCAGTGAGATTATGCACCAACCGCGCTTTCTACGAATATGCGCGCAACAGCTCAACCGAACTGCTCCTACGCTCTTAAGCCAGCAGCGCAGCAGCGTCTGTGCGCATATGCGTAAACGTGCATAGCCTGCGTATAGCCGCGTATTTCCTCCGTCTAGACCACCCATGCATCCGTGCATAGACCCGATCATGCGCCCGCGCATGCAACTAGCACATAAAACGAGCGCACGAGCGCAACTAATGTGTACAAGCGTCATGCAACGATGCTGATGTGCTAAGTGTAAAGTGCGCCAACAAAGCGCCACTTTGTCCCCTTGAGCCTTAGTCCGAGTCCGGGTCGGGCTTAGCTCCTAAGAATTTTTTTTCAAGAGAGAAAAATCAAAAATGCTTTCTTTGATAATTTATTCATTTTTTCTCTAAGAAAAACTCACATATGACACCCACATGTGCCCCACCACACACCCATGTGCACTCTTCAACACATACAAAGTATTATATTGAGATACCCACTTGGTGGTGTAGCCAATGTGAGACTATCTTTCATTAGTTCAAAGACAAACCAATAATCCTCCATATATCTCAATATATGGGTTGAGTGTTCCCCATTGTGACTGTCCATCATGCATTAGGATAGATGTCACTTACGACTTGAATTTTTTTGCATAGGTCAAATAACAATACGATACAAGAATGGACTAAGTCTTGAATTCTGCACCATATCAGCAATTCTTTCCACTCACATAATGACATCAGTTGTGCTTCCGATTGCACATTAAAGGTCATGTATCCGCCTAGTTTCGGTGTATGTATATTGGATGTCTACAAGCTTATCCTCAAGAGAAGGCCTATATCTCTTTCTATACACTCTAGGTGAGTTCTTTTAAAGAGTTCTGGGAAGAAACCTTGCGCTTCCTTGCGGTGCTATGTCGCTATGACATGGTCCAAAGTCGAGACTACACCTCATCGTAGTGCATACCACTGTAGCATGAGGACACAATCCTCTTAGTAGTGCTTCCTACCACTCTTTATTCTACAGCATTAGGCTTCCTGCCAATGTACGGTGCTACGCCGCTGTGACATGGCCCGAAGTCGAGGATTTACCCTCTCGAGGTATCTCATGTAGCGTCACCCCACTATAGCATGGAGTACTAAGCTCCTTTGTAGTATTGTGCTACCCGTGCTTCCTGTAAAGCACGCTAGACATTCACAATGTCCGAGAATTCATTAAGGCGTCTAAGCCATCCTCCCACAGAACTTGTTCTATACAAAAAACTAGTAGACAATAGTAGTTCTGGGTCCGTAACCCCTCAATGTCTCAAAGTAGTACCCACTGTTCCTGATATTCTCCCAGTCAATGTCAGAATGTCTTCAAACCCAATATCAGAATGAGTGGTATTTGAACCAAAAGCTAGATGTCTAGTAGATTTTTCCTTGAACTAATAGCATAAAATTTTATGGTAAAATTACAAAGACACAATATCAGAATGTCTTCAAACCCATATTGATATATGTGTCCTCGACCAACTAGTGCTTGAGAGTTGAGACCTTTGGTGAACGGATCCGTCAGATTCTCCTAGCTCTGAACATCAATCACGGCAATGACTCAAGTCTTGATAAGATAATTCATTGTCCTATGCCTCAGTCGCACAGTGTTTTTCTTACCATTGAAGATATCATTTGATGCCACTACTGTAGTCGCCTGGTTGTCGCAGTATATCGTACCGTCGAAATCTACGCACCAACCAATGAAAGATCATACGTGAGCTCTCGAAGCCATTCTGCTTCATCCGCTACAGCCGTCAGTGCATAGAACTCAGATTTCATAGAGGAATGAGAGAGCATAGTCTATTTCTTCGACTTCCACGATATAGCAGCTTCACCTATGGAGAAGACGTATCCTCTTGTGGACCTTTCGCTCTCTACTTCTGAGCAACAGCTTGCATCACTGAAGCATTCCCCTACTGTCGGATAACCGCTGTAGTGTAGTGCAAACTTTCTGAGGCCTCTTGAGATATCTCATCACTTTCTTTACAGCTTTCCAGTGCTCAACACCTGGATTGCTCGTGAATCGACTCAGCATTCCTACGGCGAAAGCTATGTCTGGCCTTGTGGCAGTTGTTGCATATATCAAACTCCCGATGACACTTGAGTACTCCAGATGCCTGACACTTTTTCTTAGATTTGGCTTCAGTTTCTTGTCACACATGTACGGAGTATCGATTCCTGAAAGATCCTGATATTCATAGCGTGTGAGCATCTTCTCAATATAATAAGAATGTGACAATGCCACTCCTATGTCCGTCCGGATGATCTTTATCCCAATGATAACAACAGCTTTCTACAAGTCCTTCATACTGAACTTTGATGTGAGAAATTTCTTTGTCCTTGTGACACATTTTAAATCTATACCCAGGATTACATGTCTACATACAAACAAACGATAACTCATCTCCCGTTAGCGAAATTTGTGTAGACACTTATCTGTCTCACTGACCCTGTAGCTGTTTGATATTATGACTTTATCAAACTTCTTATGCCACATCATGGGAGCTTGCTTCAGACCGTATAATAATTTTATCAACTTACAGACTTTGTCTTCAAGACCTTTGACGACAAATCCTTCTGGCTGTTGCATGTAAATCTCTTCGGTCAACTATCCATTCAGGAATACTGTTTTAACATCCATCTGATGTATAATTAGCTTATGAATTACACTTAGAGAAATCAACATCCTGATGGTTGTCATCCGTACTACTGTAGCATATGTGTCAAAGTAGTCGATCTTCTGCTTCTGAGAAAATTTCTTGGCTACCAGCCTTGCCTTGAACTTGTCAATAGTTCCATCGGCCTTCATCTTCTTCTTAAAGATCTGCTTGTATCCGATTGGTTTAGTTCCTTCAGGCAGATCGACCAACACCCAAGTGTTGTTGAAGGTTATTGAGTCATACTCATCATTGATAGCCTCCCTCAAGAAGACAGCGTCTCTGGTCTTTAACGCCTCATCATAGGTAAGCGGATCTGCTTCCACATGATAGGTGGCAAAATTCTTTCTGAAGTCCTTCTATCTCCTCACTCGCTTAGTTACCGATTTTGCGAGTTCTAGTTCGAACGCTGTCTCTACAATTACAACTTCTTCTTGGACTACATCTTCATTGGAAGCGTTAGCCTCCTGTGCACTCACATTATTCTCCGGAATATCCGCGATAACAATATTCTTGTGTCTTGCAAATTTATCTTCAAAGAATTATGCTTCACGAGATTCGATGATATGATTTGATTTACTATCAAGAAACCTCTGAGCATCACTCTTCTCAACATACCCCAGGAAGATAGTCTTTGTAGTCCTCGTGCCAAGCTTCTTAATCTTCAAAGTCCGGAAGCTTCACATATGCCAAACACCCCCACCCTTGATATTCAAGTTAGATCTGAATTTGAACCAGAGTTCATGAGGAGTGACATAAGATGCTGCGTACGACACTTAATTCAGAATGAAAGTAGCCGTGAGCACAGCTTCTTCCCAGAAGTGGTTTGGAAGATCCACAGTCAACAACATTGAATTCAGCATCTCTGTCAATGTCCTGTTCTTCCTTCCAGCTACTCCATTTCATTGAGGAGAATACACAGCAGTTGTCTCATTGACAATTCTATATTTTTTGCAGAACGATGCAAATTTAATAGACCTATACTCTCCGCCTTGATCATTTCTGAGTCTCTTGAGTTGTTGTCCGGTTTAACGTTCAGCCTCAGCCCTAAACTCCTTGAACTTCTAGAATGTCTCGTCTTTTGACTTGAGCAGATAGACGAACGCGTACTTCGAGTACTCGTCGATGAATGTAATAAAATATTTTATCCCGGCCTTTGTGGTGAACTGTTTGAAGTCACAAATATCCGAGTGAACAAATTTCAGAAGATTTTTGCTTCGGTTTACCCATTTGAACGATTTTTTTGTGATCTTTGTCTGCACACAGACCTCATACTTCTCAACCTCCTTACTCCTATATTTGGAGATAATCCCTAGACTAGACATCTTGTTTATTCTTTTACAGTGAACATGTCATAATTTATTACGCCATAACTCAAGAGAATAACTAGAAGGAGAGACTGCATTAATATTATTAGCAGGAGTTACAAGCTGGAGTTTGAACATCCCTTTGGTGCAAAATACTTTTCTGAAGTATGTTCCTTTATAAGACATCAACATCTGTCCAGTATTGATGTCCATCATCAAGCTGCGTTGCAGAGAAGACTTCTTGAGACAAGGTTCTTAGGAATCATCAGGACGTGCTTCACATCTTGAAGCGTTAGCGACTTTCCTGAAGTCAGATTCAGCACCACCGTTCCGGTCCCACTACTTCAGCTTGTGGCTGGTTCGCCATCATAAGCTTCTTAGGGGCAGGCTTATAGGTGGTGAACAACTCCTTCTTTGAGCAAACATGGCAGGATGCGGCAGTGTCCACCCACCAGTCAGTATCGACACCAGTTGAAGCCACCTACGCAATCATCGCAACCTTGTTAGGCTCCCCTTGCTCAATTTGTTTGGGCTTGGATCAATAGTCTTTCCGGTAGTGACCCTTATTGCCATAGTTGAAACATGCCCCATTATTCCTAGGCCTTGGCTTGAACGAAGCCGACTTCTCCTTCAGATAGTTGAAGTCCTTCTTATTGTGAGAAGCCTTCTGCTTCCCCTTGGAGTCACCAACATGCACTAAGTTGGCCTTGGACAACTATTTGGACAGTGTGTCAACCTTATTTTGAGCCCTCAACTTATCTTCAACGTGAATCAAATGCAGTAGGAGATTAAGGTTGACCTCCATCTTCTTCCGTTGTATGTCTGAGATAAAGTTGCTCCATTCATGTGGGAGCTTGGCAACAATACCCCCCCTCTCGACGAAAGAGTCGACCATGGACATGCCATTATCGTCAAGTTTTTGACGTAACTTGAGAAATTTCTTGACTTGAGGCAATATCATCTTTTCGTCCTTAAATTGCATCTTTCAAACCTTTTCGGTCACATAAATTTTGTTTCGGTTCTCATCAACCTTGTAATGCTTTTCCAGTGACTTCCAAACGACCTTTGCATGGTCCGTCTTGCTGTATGGCTGTAACTACCATTTTTTCGGAAAGGGATATTTTTGTCATTTCATAATAGTTATATTGTTATATTTATATCTCGTAATATTTAGTATTGCTACATTATATCTATATGTTTAATACAGTTGATGGTTAGTTGTTAGCCAATAGTTAGACTAGATGTTAGTGAACCCAACTAGACTTGCTATGACCCATTAGTGTAACCAATTTGTTTAGTCATGGTTGACTAATTAAATTAGAGAGAATGACTAGTAATCCCTTTATTAATTATTAGAACAGCCCATTAATTAAATCCTTTTTTTATTACTAAGCCTTTATGACTAATTATGAGGGGTGTTTGGACATTTTGCATTTCATTAGGGATTGGAGAGGTGTCCGGCCTCTTTATTAGGAAGGGGAGAGCCTCTCTTCTCTTTATTCTAACCTAGTTTCCTTTCAAATTAGCTCACCTCCATTTTACCCCAAATTTTCTTCATTCCAAATTCTTTCGCTACCAAATCCACCATCATTTCTTCATTCCAAACCTACTCTAAGGAGCTTGGGGAAGCAAAGGAAAGATTGGGTGTGGAGCTTGCTTAAAGGAGGTGTCCATCCATCTTCTTGTGTCCTCTTAGTGTGTTGCATTGGAATTCCATCTCCCAATAGGTAAAATTCATATTCTCCTAGTTATCTCAATTCTAAATGGTGTAATAGACCACTAGGGACCTTCCCTTGGTTAAGGGCTACCCATAGGAAGACAATCTAGGTTCATAGGATGCCTGTTGTGAAAGTTACATTGACTTTTGTGGCCAAATAGGAGAAAACTCGAATTTCGACCACTAGGTATTTGATGGAATATTTTTTTAGTGATGTTAGAGTGAGATTCATGATTTAGAAAGTTGTACGTGTCCACAATTGGATACGTGTAGGCTGTATCATGATACGTCTTGGTACGTGTCGGTAATTTGAGTATTTCTATTGTTTGGTGTCCCATTAGTGTCCATTACTCTCTAATATATTAGATATAATGTTTTATACATGTATTTGTGTTATATTATAATTATTGGGGTATTTCATGGTGTTAGAGAATGATATCATGGTGATTGGGTGGAGCATCATCGTGTTGGAGGAGTGTTTCATGAGTTGTGCATGTGAGGTGTTTGATATTATGTGTTAGTGTATTATTTTAGTGTATGTGTGGAGTGTCCTGTTGGTGAGGTATGTGCAACCTAGTGTGTGTGGGTGAATAACAGGAGGAAAAGTGAGAAGTGTTGTGAGGGGTATCAGATTGGTGCATGTGAGTAGAATTTGATTGAGTGTGTTGATGTGGGCATCAGTGTTAATAGGGTATAGGTCTGTGTGTGTGGTGTAGGTTGATGTTAGAATTTGAGTATAGTGAGAAGTGTAGATAGAAGTGCATAACATTGTTCAAGTGTACAGTTATGTATCATTAGATGGAATGAGTTTATAATAGGAATTTGTGTCTCTGTCAACTTGTGTGCAAACCAATTATGTGTGTATCCCATGTACATGTGCAAGTGTGAATTGTGTTTCAGGAGTGCAGTGTTGAGTGTACTCTTATGAGATGTGAGTTTGTGTGTACATGAGTTATAGAGTAACTGTGTGTGTAAGTGTACCCGTGAGTGATTTGCATCACTATAGTGCAGTTGTGGTTGGTCTCTATAGGCTGAATTGTGCACGACAACTTTGGTAGAGCTCGGGTCTGTGGTGTACAGACCTGTATGCAGTATAGTGTTTGAGTGAGTGTATTAGAGTATTGTATTGTGTTGTGTGAATGGGGATGGGTGGTTAAGGACTGTGTAACTGAAAGACCTGAGGAGTAAGGGAGGTTGTTCAATACTGAAACATTAAAACTGAATTCAGTTGTGGGTTCTGTATGTATCTGAGTGTTAGAAGTGAAGAGGAGAAAAATCTAGTAGTGATTGTCAAGAGGGGAGTCAAGTTTTGGTCTGTAGCAAGGTAAGGCTAAGGTTTTGGTTCAGGTTCCAACAAGGGGTATCATTTGGTATATGTATGGAGTATTAGTTGATCTTAGTGTTGGTGTATTGAGTGTTATATATATATATATATATATATATATATATGTGTGTGTGTGTGTGTGTGTGTGTGTGTGTGTGTGTGTGTTGGTTGGTGTATGTGGGGGCAATTGGTGACTTGAGCATGTGGTGTGTGTGATGGAGTGAAGAGGGGAATACCTTGTGCTTGGGTTGGGGATTATACAAGCAGCAGCACCAGCATGGACAAGCAATAGCAGCAGCAGTAGTGAGTTTAGGGGGAGGGTGTTCTCATGTGTGTTAGAATAAGTAGAGGTGATCAAGAAGAGAACAGCATCAAGCAGTAACAGAGCAGTAGTATCAGCAGTTGGTGCCAGGGGGAGTTGAGCACTGCTGCAGTGCAATTGGATGTTGCACTAAGATGTGTGTATACATCTATGAGTGCTCAGTTTCAGATGTGCAGGCAATTTAGGCCTATGTGTGTATCAATTGTGCAGAGACCTTGCTATAAGGGGGAGCAGTTGGTATGTCAGGCAGTTAGCAGAAGATAAGGAAAATTTGGGATATTGAGCATTGGTTTAGTATTAGTTAGTAAATGTATCAAGCTTGAGTATGTGAAAGTATTCAATGTGTCAAGAGGGTGTATGTTGGTGCTCTAGTAGAGTTTGTGTTGAGTGTGAGGTGCAGGGGTTGAGGCACAGTCAAGTGCAAGTGGGTATAAATGGTTGGGGGTATATGTGTTAAGGAGGGTGAAGGTAATTAGTGATGTTATCAATGTTGTGATAAGTGCACCTAGGTATGTAGGAGTTATGAGGATGAGTTGAGTGTTGTAGTGATAATATGAGGCATGTAGGAGTATCAGTATGATACTCTAGTATCAATGATTAAGTGGAGTAGTGCTAGTTAAGGGTGGTATTAGGTATTAAGGTATATGTTAGGAGTATTATGTAACCATAATTATATTAGAGTATCAAGACATACATGAGTATTTTAGGTGCTAAGTAGTCAAAAACAGTTATATATCGGTTATATAACCGATATATAATGGTATCGGTCCTGGACCGATATTTTTTTACAGAAATATCGGTAAAATATCGGAACCGATATTATCGGCCGATATGGCCGATATTGTTCGAAATATCGGTTTACAAAAAAACCGATTTCTCACGGTTTTGGTTTTGCTACAGAAAAATCGATATTGAATGATATGACATTCACATCAATGGAGAATGGAGATTACATCTTCTGCCATCAAAATCTTCATGCATCAAACTTGTTCAGAGATGTAGTTCCACAAGTGATCTCATTTATCTTATTCAGAGATGTAGTTCCTTAAGTGATCTCCTTTATCTTGGATCTCTTGGATTTCTCGATGATATGTATACTTTCTGCATATTTTATAATAGAAAACTATTAAGTGTATTGTTCATATATAAAAATACAAACCGATATTTACCGTTATAAAACCGATATATCGGTGATATATCTATATCTCTACTGGACCGTTATCATGAAAAAATCGTTATTAACTGCATAGTTTAGGTGTTGATAGTAAGTATTCAAGATACTTAGTTATGAATCAAGATACCAAGGTATTTGCATATAGGCCAAGGTATTGGAAGATATTATAGGTATTAGTATATATTATAGTATATGGAGCTAGTAACCTACCAGAATGACCTAGAACCTAGAAACACCTAGTGTTAGCTAGTATGACTCTAGAAAATAACTTAGAAGCTAGTTTTGGACCCGAATCGGAATGACCTAGTTTGACCATATTGACCTAGAAACAACATAGAAACCTAGTTTAGACATTTTAAACATAATTATGAATCCGAAACACCTGTTTGACATAAAATTTTATATATAGGTCACTTGGACTCCAGTACAGATATTGTTTGATATTCATTGCTTCGGACCACAGGCGAATACATTCTCTGACAGTTTCTGTTATTTTAATGTTTTCTATGATTCCAGTTTTGTAGTGTTATATACTTGATTTCTGACAAGAGAATACACGGATTAGTATATTCTGGATTCCATCATGAGATGTTATTTTCTAGAGGACCCTTTACATGTCCTATGATTTTTGTACATGTATAGACACCGATTCAGGAGTAGGTTGCCCCCCATCTCCAGGAATCCCATGTCGTAGCGTGTCATGGTTGGATCCACTATACTAGTCGGAGGACGGGGAAAGTATTAGCAAGTTA
The DNA here is from genome assembly GCA_036927795.1 of Iris macrosiphon. Lineage (NCBI taxonomy): Eukaryota > Viridiplantae > Streptophyta > Magnoliopsida > Asparagales > Iridaceae > Iris > Iris macrosiphon. The sequence goes on along the minus strand of JAYESA010000003.1, from coordinate 60,767,681 downwards.
TGTGATCATACCCTACCTTTACATGCATCATAGTTAACCATGAATCACTTGTATGGTTACCCTGACCATATAACATGTCTCATAGTTTGCTAGATATGATTAGACTGACCCTTCCTGCATCATAGCTAACCTTACGTCTTTCGTATGGTTACCCTGACCTTACATGTATCATAGCTAATTATATATAGCAAGCCTGATCCAGATCCCAAGCCAATCACAGAGTAAATTAATATTTCAAACACATAACTAGTTACTTCCTTTTCTATTCCAGTTATACCTGTTTCTACTTTCGTTTACCTGCTTACGCACTGCTTATCATTACCTGTGATATGATATCTGTTCTCACATGCTTCCTTACATTTCTAGTATACTATTCCATCATATATTATCATTACTCACTATTTTATAGACTTTATCAAATTAATTGGAACTATTGCTGGTTTATGTGCTTCGTTCCAATCCTGACAGGATAACATTTTTCAGAGGAGCCAATGATGCCATAATGGAGTCCGATTAGCTGGACTTGAGTGCTATCTTTGCAGAGTTCTAAAAGACTTAGTTTATTTAGCGTGGTATTATATTATGGAGTTTTGTACTGGATTTGTCTACAACATCTAGACTTTGAGATGTAATATTATTACTCTTAGACTTTATATTGTTATTGCTAGACTCTTAGACTTGGAATATTGTTTAGCTATTCTAGATTGAGTTTTGCGACTTCTTGCTTTATATTTTATCGTGCTATTCTCTTCCTTGTAGATTATTGTGATTGAGTATTGTTACATCATTATCACATTGTTCTCCTTACGGAGTTGAGATATTATTGACATGTGGCATATATCTTTGTGTAAGATAGATAGTTAGCATTGTTGACCTAGACAACGTTCTATCGTCGATGCTGCGACGTCGGCTAGACGTATCTACGTATACGTGCCCGAGTAACCGTGTGTCTGTCATGACACATTTTTGTGTTGACCCATGTAGGTCAGGTTTCCCAATTAGTGGGATGTTGTGGTAGTGCAACGATTTAGTTGTACTACTGTGAGCCTGCAATAGGATATATGGTATAGGATACTAGGATGAGGGAATACTCAATCACAAATTAGGATTATTTGAGAGATTCCTGGGATGACCCTTGAGAATCTTAGTTTGAATCTAGTTTCACTTGCTTCGTATCATTTTTTGCCTTTGTGCTTGTTCGTTGTTGAATTTGATTCTTGTATCGAGATGAATCTTATAGACTAAGTGGAGGTATATTCTGATAACGTAAATTGGTAAGAATAGTAGAAAAAGTAACCGTCTGCTTTATTTATGGAGTCTAGAGTTTATCGCATCCATATTAGCTGGCGTGACAAAGACTTAAGAGCCTAATTTTATATATATTTCTCTTGGTTATGGAATTTATAGTTTTTGCGAACAAGCATGCGGCAATGCAAAAATTCTAAATACTATGATTCTAGAGGTATGTACCTTAGTTACGGACTCTATAGTTTATCGCAGCTATGCTTACTGGCGTGGCTAGGATTCTGAGTAATATGATTTCAGATAGACGGGTATGATTATCAGATTGTATCTTAAATTGGTTCTTAACATATCATCTCTATTATTCAACCTTGTTGTCACAAAATTCTGTTTCATCACTCTTATTAGCTCAGGATAGGAATATCTTTAGTTCCACTAGTTGGCTCCTTATAGAGCTTCACTTCATTAGTTTCCAAGGTTTCTGTATAGTACAATAGCTTGGTCACTTACAGATATGTTGTGTCCAGTTGGGTATCAATGTTGATTGTTGGGAGTGTAGCTTGTGAGTCTAATAGTGGTTCTCGGTAGGGTATGTGAGCCTTAGGTATCAGTGTATAATCCCAGAAGTGACTCATAGTGTAGTACTATTTGTAATGATAGATCAAGATTGGTGTCAGAGTATAGTTAGTGCTTAGTATCATGGTATTAGAAATAAGATAGTTGTCAGGAGGAGAGTAGTATACCAATTTATGATTCTAGGTGTTGGTACCATGTCATCCAGTATGTTTAGATAGATATAGATTCATATAGTTGAGGGATCTAAGTAGCAATTGAATATCATGAAATTATTTTGAGTATTAATGGAGCCTCAATATTCTTTTGGTGTTTGAAACTTCGTTATGTAGAGAATATGTATTCATGAGACGTATTAGTGAGAGTTCCTAGTGAGTACAAGAGTCCAGTGTGCATCAGGTCTAAGATGGGTATTATGTAGTATGTGTAGTGTATCGGCTTAGTATCAGTAAATATTTTGAGAGTAACAGTTTTAGCTAGTGTACCAGTGTAATTCTGATAAAGAGTATAAGGAGTAACCTGTGTGAGAGGTGGGTAGAAATATCAATATATGTTATATCGATATCAAGGTACATGTGATGGGACTAGACTAATTGTTAAATTTCAGTGTATTGGTTAGTATCAGGATACCAAGATAGGAGTATTGTGTCCAGATGCAGAGCATCTCAGGTATCAGAAACATTCAAGATATGGGTAACATAGTGGGTAGTGTGACAGATATAGAAGAGATCCATAAGTATCTTAGTAGGAGAGTAGCCCATGAGTGTCATGTACAGGAGTTAGTGCCATGTGATAGATAGTATCCGAAATTTGGGTAGGTATCCTATAGACAGTAAGTTAGAAGTCTTACTATAGTATCCTAAGTGGTATGTGCCAGCGAGTTAAGTGTATCCATGGCCTAGAACCATGGTATATCATTAGTATTAGAAGTGGAAACCGTTGATAAAGACTACAATAGCATGACATATAGAGACCGTAGCCATTTATAGATTTGTATGTTGAATGATTTTAGATAGGACTTCTTAGACTATGAATAGCTTGGGGTCGTGACTATAGTGTGGATTACAATGAATAGGTTATGACTAGCCAGAACAGAGAGGAGGTGTCTTAAATTTTGAGGACGAAATTTTTCTAAGGGGGGTAGGATTGTAACTAATACTTTTCCGGAGAGGGGTATTTTTTTATTTCATAATAATTATATTGTTATATTTATATCTCATAATATTTAGTAATGCTATATTATATCTATATGTTTAATATAGTTGATGGTTAGTTGTTAGCCAATAGTTAGACTAGATATTAGTGAACCAAAGTGAACCCAACTAGACTTGTCATGACCCATTAGTGTAACCAATTAGTTTAGTCATGGTTGACTAATTAAATTAGAGAGAATGACTAGTAATCCCTTTATTAATTATTAGAACATCCCATTAATTAAACATTTTTTTTTATTACTAAGCCTTCATGACTAATTAGGAGGGGTGTTTAGACATTTCGTATTTCATTAGGGCTAGAAGAGGTGTCCGACCTCTTTATTAGGAAGGGGAGAGCCTCTCTTCTCTTTATTCTAACATAGTTTCCTTCCAAATTAGCTCAAATATATTTTTCCCCAAATCTCCTTAATTCCAAATAATTTTTCTACCAAATCCAACCTTATTTCTTTATTCCAAACCTACTCTAAGGATCTTGGGGAAGCAAAGGAAAGATGGGGTGTGGAGCTTGCTTGAAGGAGGTGTTCATCCATCTCCTTGTGTCATCTTGATGTGTTGCATTAGGAATCCATCTTCCAATAGATAAAATTTATATTTATATTTTTATCTCAATTCTAAATGGTGTAATAGACCCCTAGGGACCTTCCCTTGGCTAAGGACTACCAATAGGAAGAAAAACTAGGTTCATAGGATGACTATTGTGAAAGATACATTGACTTTTGTGTCCAAATTGGGAAAAAGTCAAATTTGGACCACTAGATATTTGATGGAATATTTCTTTCGTAATTTTAGAGTGATATTCATGATTCAAAAATATGTTTGTGTCCACAATTGGACACGTGTAGGCCGTATCATGATACGTTATAGTACGTGTCGGTAATTTGAGTATTTCTATTGTTTGGTGTCCCATTAGTGTCCATTACTCTCTAATATATTAGATCTAATGTTTTATACATATATTTGTGTTATATTATAATTATTTGGGTGTTTCATGCTGTTCAAGAATAATATCCTAGTGATTGGGTGGAGCATCGTAGTGTTGGAGGAGTGTATCATGAGTTATGCATGTGAGGTATTTGATATTATATAACAGTGTATTATTTTAGTGTATGTGTGTGGAGTGTCCTGTTTGTGAGGTCTGTGCGACCTAGTGTGTTTGGGTTAATAACATGAGAAAAAGTGAGAAGTGTAGTGAGGGGTATCAGATTGGTACATGTGAGTAGAATTTGAGTGAGAGTGTAGATGTGGGCATTAGTGTTAATAGGGTATAGGTCTGTGTGTGTGGTTTAGGTTGATGTTAGAATTTGAGTAGAGTGAGAAGTGTAGATAGGAGTTCAGAACATTGTTCAAGTGTATAGTCATGTATCATTAGTTGGAATGGGTGTATAACAGGAATTTCTCTGTCAACCTATGTGCAAACCAATTCTCTGTGTATCCTATGTACATGTGCAAGTGTGATTTGTGTTTCAGGAGTGCAGCGTTAGTGTACTCTTATGAGATGTGAGTGTTTGTGTGTACATGAGTTAGAGAGTAACTGCGTGTAAGTGTACCCATGAGTGATTTTCATCAGTGTAGTGCACTCGTCGTTGGTCTATGTAGGCTGAATTGTGCACGACAACTTGGGGAGAGCTCTTGATATGTAGTGTACTGACCTGTATGCAGTTGAGTGTTTGTGAGATTGTATTAGAGCGTGTTGTATTGTGTGTGAATGTGGGGCTGGTTGGGGACTGTGTAAACTGAAGGACCTGAGGAGTAAGGGAGGTTGTTCAACTGAAACATTAAAACTGGATTCAGTTGGGTTATGTGTGTATCTGAGTATTAGAAGGAAAACGAGGAAATCTGGTAGCTGCAGCATCAATGATTGTCTAGAGGGGAGTCAAGTTTTGGTTTGTGGCAAGGTAAGGGTTTTGGTTCAGGTTCCAGCAAGGGGTACCATTAGGTATATTTATGAAGTATTAGTTGGTCTTAGCATTGGTATATTGAGTGTTATATATATATATATATATATATATATATATATATATATGTGTGTGTGTGTGTGTGTGTGTGTTGAGATGAGTGTGTGTATGATTTATATTGGAAATGATGTATTAGTGTTAAAGGTGAAGGGAGAAATAGATTGTGTAGGTATATGTGTGTGTGTAGGTATATATATATATATATGTCTTGTGGTTGTTGTATATGGAGGCAATTGGTGACTTGAGTGTGTGGTGTATGTGATGGAGTGAAGAGGGGAATACCTTGTGCTCGGGTTGGGGAATATACAAGCAGCAGCAGAAGCATGGACAAGCAATTGTCAGGCAATTAGCAGTAGATGAGGGGAATGTAGGATATTGAGCATTGGTTTAGTATTAGTTAGTAAAGGTATCAGTCTTGAGTATGTGAAAGTATTCAATAAGTGTCAAGAGGGTGTATGTTGGTGCTCTAGTGGGCTTGGGTTGAGTGTGAGGTGCAGGGGTTGAGGCACAGTCAAGTATAAGTGGGTATAAATGGCTGGGGGTATATGTGTTAAGGAGGGTAAAGGTAATTAGTGATGTTAGCAATATTGTGATAAGTGTACCTAGGTATGTAGGAGTTATGAGGATGAGTTGAGTGTTGTAGTGATAATGTGAGGCATGTAGGAGTATCAGTATGATACTCTAGTATCAGTGATTAACTGGAGTAGTGCTAGTTAAGGGTGGTATTAGGTATTAAGGTATATGTTATGAGTATTATGTAACCAGAGTTATATTAGAGTATCAAGACATGAATGTGTATCTTAGGTGTTGATATTAAGTTTTCAAGATATAGTTATGGATCAAGATACTAAGGTATTTGCATATATGCCAAGGTATTGGAAGATATTATAGGTATTAGTGTATATTATAGTATATGAAGCTAGTAACCTACCGGAATGACCTAGAAACACCTAGTGTTAGCTAGTATGACTCTAGAAAATAATTTAGAAGCTAGTTTTGGACCCGAATCAGAATGTTGACCTAGTTTGACTGTATTGACCTGGAAACAACCTAGAAACCTAGTTTTGATCTTTTAAACATAATTATGAATCTGAAATGCCTATTTGGCATAGAATTATATATATATAGGTCACTTGGACTCCAGTAAAAATACTGTTTGATATTTATTGCTTCGGACCTCAAGCGAGTACATTCTCTGGCAGTTTCTGTTATTTTGATGATTACTATGATTCCAGCTTTGTAGTATTATATACTTGATTTTTGACACGAGGATACACTGATTAGTTTATCTTGGATTCCGTCATTAGATATTATTTCCTAGATGACCCTGTACATGTCCTGTGATTCTTGTACATGTATAGACACTGATTCAGAAGTAGGTTGGCCCCCTACTCCATGAATTTTGTGTCATAACGTGTCATGGTTGGATCCACTATACTAGCCAGGGGACGAGGAATGTATTAGAAAGTTATGTGATCATACTCCACCTTTACATGCATCATAGCTAACCATGCACCACACCTCTGGTTAGCCTGACCATATTACATGTCTCATAGCTTGCTAGATATGATTAGCCTAACCCTTCCTGCATCATAGCTAACCTTACTTCTTACGTATGGTTAGTCTGACCTTACATGTATCATAGCTAATCAAATATAGCAAGCCTGATCCAGATCCTAAGTCGGTCACATAACAAACTAATATTTCAAACACAAAGCTAGTTACTTCCATTCTCTATTCCAGTTATACATGTTTCTACTTTCATTTACCTCCTTACACACTACTTATCATTACCTATGATATGATACATGTTCTCACATGCTTCCTTACATTTCTAGTATATTATTCCATCATGTATTATCATTACTTACTATTTTATAGTCTTTATCAAATTAATTAAAAAAATTGTTGGTTTATGTGCTTTGCTCCAATCTTGACTGGATAACATTTTTAAGAGGAGCCGATGATGCCATAGTGGAGTCCGATTAGCTAGCCTTGAGTGCTATCTTTGCAGAGTTCTGAGAGGCTGAGTTTATTTAGCGTTGTATTATATTATGGAGTTTTATACTGGATTTGTCTCCAGCATCTATACTTTTAGATGTATTATTATTACTCATAGACTTTATGTTGTTATTTCAAGACTCTTTGTAAACCCCTTTGACCAAATTTAGGTCTATCTGGCTTAGATAGAGAGATTATGGTTAGTTTGGAGCCACTTAGAATTAGAACATAGTGTTTTAGATTAATGTACAATATTCGTATCACTTTGTGCACTTTACCGTTGCTTCGATATTTGGAGCGCTACACTAGCATTTGCTTTCAAACAAATTTTACACACTTTTTCTAGTCGTGCCAGCCCTCCATTCTGATCTTTGTGTAACTTATAAATATCCTCTCTTGTGCTTCATTTTAGTCGCACAATATTCATTACAAACGTCAATTCTTAAATCCAAATAAATCTAACTTTGCATCTTTGTCCATTCCAATCGAAATTGTAGACACAACCTCGACCCGTTTTCTGCAACTCAATTTATGACCATATTCTATTCTGAGTCTACTACGTCCATGATACTTATGTTCCACCCAATTTAAACCCTATGCATTTCCAATTAATTAAAGAATATCATTTACACTAATTTTAATTAAATTAGTGTAATGACCCAACCTAACCCAAAACTAGACCCAACACCAACCCAAACCTCCACTCACACCCTCAAGGTTCATACTAAACACCACACACCCTTTTAACCCACTACATCACATCAAACATGGTATTTTTTCTCATCCAATTCCAAACCCCATAGTTTGTGTAATTTTTTAATTGTTAGGGACTTTTGTGCAAAAAGACAATGAGGTGTCCACCTCCCAGTGGAGCCAAGCCATGAAGAACCCTCCCCCCCCCCCCCCTCATTGTTGACCGGTCCTCCCATGGGTTTTTCCTCTATTTTGAGTGTACAACTCACTACCTTTCCCCCCTACCTCATCTATACCCTCCATTCAAAACCTAGCCTATCCTAGCCCTCAAATCCTTCATGTAGAACCTTCCCCCCATCCCTAGTAATGCATGTAGCCGGCCCTAATTTCAATGCCAACCTCCTATCTCTCTCCTACATAAACACTACCTCCCTCTCTCCATTTTTCTCATTCATCACTTCACCCTCACCAAACCCTAAAACTATTTCTTCTTCTTCTTCTTCCCCGACCTTCATCCTCAGGTCAGTCATCACCCGACCCCCCCAGTAATACCCCGACCATCACCATCATCCCCTCGACCACCGCCTCCTCCGAGCATCACCACCTCACCATCAGTCACCCCGCCACCATCTCCCTCCCTTCTCAGCCCGACCACAACCAACCCGCCACTCCGTCATCCTCACGACCACCACCATAGCCACCACCCCGACCATCACCCCCACGATCAACCCGCTACCACCAACAACCCACCATGATCCGTTGTTGCTGCCATTGCTGTTGTTTTGCTGCTTGGCCGGAGCACCACCCCCACCCGCCGGAGGCAGGCCATCCACGGGCAACGGACCGAGCATCACCCCCCCAGTTTACGAGCACACCTAAGTATACATTCTTACTCCTTTCCTTTATGATATGTTATTGCATGGACCTATGTTGATTTGTGAACCCTGGTACCTAGTGTATATGTGTGCATGTATGGGAATAGTGATTAGTGTTACTAAATACTTCATAGAAATTTGGTTGTTAGTATGGCATATATTTGTGTAGAGCTTAGGTGCTTAGGCTAAACTGTCATTTGCGCACTCTAACCCAGTAGCTAGGACACGGGATAGGTTAGGTCTTGCCACATATACGAGAACTCTACTAGAGAAGGGCTTCATACGTTTTCGATTTGTTATTTCGTAGATCGCATGATTCATTATTTCATTAATTTCTGTATTTCCAGTGGCACTTTGATCCTTAGAGTTGTGACATATTTGGTAACTATCTTGTTGTGCACGATATTTGAGGACATGACATACTCGTACATGGAAGCCTAGATGGTTACCAATATCGAACTTGTCTTGGAAATTTTAGTAAGTAGAATACCTAGTATCCATATGTTAGAGGTGCAGCTGTTACGCCCCAGTCCCAAAAATACGTAGGATTAGGACACGTAAGCATGCCAGCCGCATGGATATGACAACTCCAATATATGAAAACCAAAATCCACACGTACGCTGTAATATGAATATCAGTCCACATGTGGTATAAACTTATGTCATAAGTCACAGGGTATAATCTAAATCTCATCCACGAAAATCAAATATAAATAAATAACCAGTATCTATGAAACTAGATCTCAATATAAGTATCTAAAGATGATAGTTGGATGGAAACAAATCCACTACCAACTCGAATGGAAAAGTACAACACAATAAACACAATATAAGAATACCAGCTAACAATCACGGTTCGAAGAGAAGACATCCTCGAAACATATGTAACCATCCGAATCTGCGTCCATGCGAATACTCAAGAACAGATACACCTGGAAGGGCCAGGTCCTCAGAGGGACATAACAAGATACATAAAAGCATGCCAATAAATACTGAAATAAATATCCAATGGGTCGCATAACCGTCTAAGTGAATGCAGTTTGAGAACAACTTTCTAACAAGTGGGCTATCTGGCCATAAATGTGATTGGCATGATTCTCTCGGAGAATCAGGGGCCTACAAAGCATGACGTCTTTTGAACGACAGAGGCCGCCAAGTAGTATAGGGGTCATCACGACCGCGTATCTCCGGCGGAGCGTACGGGTTACATAAAAGGAAAGTGCAAGGGAGCCCAAATGCGGTACTTGTTGTTCTCCCCACCCCATGCTCTAAGCATGTCACATCCATGACACGATTTGGTTCATAGTCTATCGTTAGTATACTAGCCCAATCCTGCAACCAAACAAGGACAAGGATTGGACCACCGTACTACAATAGGCTATGTCCATGGACCTCTAATAACTGCTAAGTCTTCTTGCATACAAAGTTTCTATTAGCAGTTACCCCTAACGCACGGCCATACGTACAGGAGGCCAGACCTGTCACACAGTCCGTGACCTATATGAGACTCACACTCGTGTAACAACTGTGTCATGGCCAATGAACCTAATGGTGCTACATGATAATGGGGTAGTCTCATAAACTAGGTCAATGCAAATACATTAATAAAAACATATCGCGACAACACCGTCGCGCACATTTTATATAACAGTTAAATATATGAACTAAAGACAGAAAATAGAGATGCATGAAATATATGGAATATAAATAACAGTATAATGGCAAGGTATACTTGCCTGGCAAGAAAGCTGCGATATACCAATAACCTGCTCCAGATGTCGCGCAGAACAAATCCAACATCCTATGTACATATAATATAATACAATAAAATCATTAGTCATTACACTAGCCCATACACAATCATATTTACACTGGACTCAGGGGGTACACTAGGGGTAACACAGGTCAACTAACACGGTAAATTTGTGCGTTGAATTACGCGGGTATCGCGTCTTAAAATATCGCACACAATCAGACAGTCAACTAACACGGTCTCGCCAGTACGTCGGTGTACACAAGGTAGACACTATCATTGTTTTTAGGGTCAACAGGGTCAAGGTAAGTATGGGATAGTCCACCGTGTCCTATGGTCGCACCATCTAAATATATATAGTCATAATTATCAATTAATATTTACTTAATTATACAATACATATATATATCCATATAATTATATAGTAATATAACCAGTAATTTATTTACATAACTATTGGAATACATATAGTAAATATGTACATAAATATATATACCAATTAATAATATGCTAATGACTAACCAAATATACATATACTAGATATATTTATATATTTTAAACTGAATAATATCCGCGTACGCGTACGTGCACGAACGCGAGTTGGGTTTACCGACTCAGGGTCCGATATATTCTGACTGTCATATAGCAATACGCATGTCCTAATAACATATACATAAGCACACATACGAAATAAGAAAGGTGGGACAGGTTCGAACCTCGGTGTACGCGCACGGGATTGGCTGGACGACGACGATGATGATGATGATGACGACGAGAGGTTGAAGATTACGACGACGGGGGTGATGACGATGATGAGATGGGGACGATGATGTGATGATGATGAATTGAGATGATGATGATGATGATGGTGGTGAATGGTGGACTGCCGGAGTCCGGCTAGGGGAAGCTGTTCCGGCAAGGTGACGGAGGACAGGGAAGAGGAGTTCGTGACAGGGAAATGGTTGTGCTGGTGGTTGTGGTGGATGATCTAGCGGGGAAGGAGACTGGAGCGAGTGGCGATGGAGGAGATGATGAAGGTGGCGGTGGTGATGATGATACTGGTGGTGTCGAGTCGAGGCGTCGATGCTCAGGTAGTCGGGAAGAGGAGGAGGTCAGGGAGGAGAACGGTGTGGCTGCTCCGGTTTAATTGCAGCGGGTCGTGCTCAGGGTCGGCGAGGCGGCCGGTTCTGGTGGTAGCCGGAGTAGGGGTGAACGTAGGGACGATGGTGGTGCTGGTGATGGTTCGAAGTCGACGGGAGCAGCGGGCTCTGGTAGAGATGCTACTCCGGTGGGTCGGCTCGCGAGTTCGAGGAGAGGTGGGGGTCGTCGTGTGGAGTCGACGAGGGCGGCGGAGTAGTCGACTGCTCAGTCGGGGATCCGACGGGGAGATCGTTCAGGCATGGTCAGGATCGAGTGCCGAGTCGTGAGGTTGGTTCTGGAGAGGCGAGATACTCCGGCGAGGTGGTAGCGGGTTGGTCGTGTGGAGGAGATGAGAGTCATGGGGAGTTGTCTGTGCAGCGTTTGAGAGTGGCTCCGGCGTTGGTCGGGGTGAGCCGGCTGGGATCGGCGGATGGGGGTTGAAGAAGAACAGGAAGAGGAGGTGGTCGGCTAGAAGTCCTTGGTTAGATTTAGGTTTTAGGTAAAAAAAAGAAATTAAGGTATATTTATATGTAACGAGGTGGAATTTTAAGGTTGACCTAGGGTTTGATGTTTGACCTAGGGTTTGGACTTGGTCAACATTCCTTGGGGTGGGCCTTGGGCTTACATGGGGATGTTTGGAGGCTACAATTCGCATTTTTTAAAATACAAGGATAGATTTAAATGGGGGCGATGTTTGTGCGTTGCACATTCCGAAAAATTACGGAAAAATTCATGTGAAGGAAAAAATGAGTTTCTTCATGTATTGTCCAATGATGTGGACACCTCAATGCACTTTTTGCATAAAAGCGTCCAGAAATTGGAAAATTACACAAGGGTAAAAATTGGAATAAATTAACTAAAATTAATGCCCACGGTGTTCTGGAATTAATTAGAAGTACATGGGACTAAAATTAGGTGGACGCAAGTGTCATGGACATAGAGGGCTCAGGATAGAATATTATAAAAATTTGGATTATATGAAACGGATCATTATTGTGTCTCCAATTTCGATTGGAACGCACAAGGATACAAGTTGGAATTAATTTAGAAAAAAATGCAATCGTTTGCGACAAATATTGTGCGACTAAGATGTAGGACAAGGGAGCATAATTATAAGTTACACAATGGTCAGGATGGAAGATGGGCATGCCTAGGACAAGGGTGTGAAAATTGGTAGGAAGGCAATGGCTAGTGTAGTGCTCCAATTATCGAAGCAACGACAAGGTGCCCTATGTGACATAAATATTAAATAAAACTACCGTGTCCTATTTCCAATTGGATACAAACCAGCCATAATTTCACTATCTAAGCCAAGTAGGCCTAATTTTGGGTGAGGGGATTTACACTCTACCCAACTTAAAACAATTTCGTCCTCGAAATTAAAATGGGGTAGGGTTTCCCTATCTAATCTCACTTGATCTCCATTTAAAAAAATTTCTCTCAAGTTGACAATGCAACTGCTACCCAACTTAGAATTTACTCGTCTATCACTATAGGCTATACATCTAAGAAAATATTTCTCAAATTATTTAATCATCCTATTAAATCCTCAAAGCTTCAACCCAAATATATTACCTATGATATGTCCTTAATCAATTATAAAAGAGTCACCAAGTCATGCGATTGGCCTATGGGGTATATCTAGTACTATCAATGTATCAAATTTATACCAAGCACGAGCGTTCGTCTTTTCCAAAAATAGGGGAAGACGAAAAACAATAATAAAGGGTTCAAGGGGGAGGTAATAGAATAGAAGTATGGGGATCAAGGCGTTAAAAAAATTCAAATGGGAATTGTCAAGGCAGTTGTGGATTGAAATCCTATTTTGGTAATTCCTATTTACATGTTCGTATCAATACAGTTATGTAACTGATATGATATGCTCAGACATATCTAGAGGGCAGGTACATTCGACTACTAATCACTATATATCTCAATCCACGTAAAGTAGTATTGCGAAGGGCGAATCAAGCGCACTATGGTTGATCAGACCGTAATACACTGATTCTGAAATGTATTAGTGTGGTTGATCAGGCCCCAATAACACATATGTCATGAACAAGCTCGATAAAAGAATAAGCTTGCAAAAAAAACTAGGTTATAATAGCAGCATAAGTCAAGGTAGTACAACAAATATAAATACGCTGGATTATAATGAAAGAAGGTACAAAATAATTCAAGTTCACAAAGAAGGTAGTACTCTACAATCTCTACAGTTGTCATACTAGCTCCTTGTCTAAGTTGCTAGTCAACCAAATAGGGTATGGACCTCTAATTTCTACAGTCTGAATAAATACTATCTTCTTATGCAAGTCTAAAGTTGTGTCATTCTATTACACTTCATCAATGGGTCAATAGGGCTATGTGATACTATGTTGCGAGGCATACTACCCAACTTAAAATAATAAACTAATATTGTGACAGTCTTAAGGGGGTCGTACAAAATAATATTGTTGTTGTAAATAAAGTATAAACTCTTATTGGGGTACATACGGAAAAGATCTTGGTACCTATTAGGGTATCCTATCATATTATATAAGTAATGGTCATCTTAAGTCTTAATCATAGTGCTTATAGTACAAGTGTCAATAGTAAGAATAAAACGTTACTGGCCTTAAGTGGAGAAGGAGATATAACTTGTATCGAGGTATGGTACAAGTTACACGATTTAAAACTAAGATTTAATCATTAGGTCATCATCTACAAGAATAACTTAAACTGTCAAGTTCTAACTACCAATCACAGAAATTCAAAATTCAAGATTAACAATTTTAATCCTAGCAAACTATATATCCTAACATAAAAGAACTCATACGGTCTACAATCAGAAGTGTCAGGTGGTATGAGTTGGACGATGAAGAAAGGAAATCATAATTAGTTGTCGCGCAATTAGCGAACGTTAATGTTGCAAAGGAATCAAGATGTGAACTTAAATAGAAGGTCTCTAGGTAATGTCATGGTTTCTTAAGGGAAGATGCTATGCTAATCTCTGTGGTTGAGATATGATCGAGAAAATATTCTGTGCATTGCTCTTGGCTTTCTAAGGTACCGTCTGCTAATCTCAAGACAAGAATCTAAATTTATAGTTCTCCCAATACTATCTAACTATGAAGGTTAGGCTCCGTCCTAATATTCAATTTTGGTTTTCTTATTGGTTCCTCAGTGCTAGGGTCAAACATTATGGTAAAACTTATAACTAACTCTAGTAGTGTCTATACTACTCTCAAGTATTCATAATACATCAAGGGGTAATGGTAAACCAATCTATAGATAAGGAATTCTAGGATTTACTAGATATTCTAAACTAAGTGGTGTGTCAACACTCTAGTTGTACACCTAATAGGAAGGTTACCCTACTTATTATCTAACAACATGGACTTCTATATTCTAGGAGAGGCTATACTCAAGAACTATTAGGGAAGCACATGAATTAAGCATGATACAATTATTCAAATAGAATAGATTTGGAAGGAAGGTGAATCATAGTCAATTGTGGATGAGATCCTATACTCTATTCCTAGGTGCAGGCTTGCTCGGTACAGTGACGTAACCGAGACAATATACTCTCGACCTGCATAGGCAACCACAAAAAATGTCATGCCCCAGTCCCAAAAATACGTAGGACTAGGACACGTAAGCATGCCAGCCGCATGGATATGGCAACTCCAATATATGGAAACCAAAATCCATACGTACACTGTAATATGAATATCAGTCCACACGTGGTATAAACATATGTCACAAGTCACAGGGTATAATCTAAATCTCATCCAGGAAAATTAAATATAAATAAATAACCAGTATCTATGAAACTAGATCTCAATATAAGTATCTAAGGATGATAATTGGATGGAAACAAATCCACTACCAACGCAAATGGAAAAGTACAATACAATAAACACAATATAAGAACACCAGCTAACAATCACGGCTGGAAGAGAAGACATCCTCGAAACATATGTAACCATCCAAATTTGCGCTCCTGCGAATACTCAAGAACACATATACCTGGAAGGGCCAGGTCCTCAGAGGGACATAACAAGATACATAAAAGCATGCCAATAAATACTGAAATAAATATCCAATGGGTCGCCTAACCGTCTAAGTGAATGCAGAGAACAACTTTCTAACAAGTGGGCTATTTTGCCATAAATGGGATTGGCATAATTCTCTCAGAGAATCAGGGGCCTACAAAGCATGTCGTCTTTTGAACGACAGAGGCCGCCAAGTAGTATAGGGGTCATCATGACCGCGTATCTCCGGCGGAGCGTACGGGTTACATAAAAGAAAAGTGCAAGGGAGCCCAAATGCGGTACTCGTTCTCCCCACCCCAAGATCTAAGTATGTTGTCACGTCCCGATCTCCCGCAGGCAATCGGCCGTTCCCGCTAGGCGGGAATCACCCTCGCCAGCGCTCCCGCGGAACGATCGCTTAACCCATCCGGGCGTGATGCCGCACGAGCGTGATCCACGCCCGTGCAAGACCATGGTTCATTGGCTGGCGACAAGAGTTCTAAGCCACAGAGTCGCACAGATTGTCCGAGTGCAGCGGAGTCATGAACGCATAGGCGATCGGTAACAGGTTCACTGAGTCGACAAATATAGCGGAAGCATTGAAACACAAGTTGAAGTAAAGCAAGCTCTTTTATTGATTAAACATGTGTTACAGGTGACGTATAGTCGAGATTATAAGTCGCTCAAGCCTCTCTCTCTGAAACAGTAAAAGCGTGCCAAGTGGCTACATTTGTGGAATGAATGTACAGGCGATGGTCAGGCGACGCTCCAACATTATGTCTTGTATATGTGCTTCAGTCCCGGACGCACCGTTGCAAGGCTTCAGAGAGAACTCCTGGCCTTAGCACGCACGTTGGAGGCATCCGCACCGAACGAGGTTCTCCCGCACCCTGCATACAAACTGGTGGATTATCAGTACATTGAATGCACTGGTGGGGAAGCTACTCGCCCGCTCGACAAATCCAAACACGTAATACAGGTTCCGTGCACAACTATTAAATTGTCTTTCTAGTTGCCTTAGGATCAGTTTCATGCAGATATTGAATAGCCTAACGTGTCGGGCAGTGCGCCGTGCGATGTTAGAGGAAACACGGCGAGACTTACCAACTTACCATCTCCTTCCCTGTCCAAGGCAAACATTGTTAATTTAAGCAGGGGCATGTATAAACATTCAGGAGGCAAGCATATGCATCATGCAAACATGAGAGTCATTGAACGGGACAGTATTTGGTGTGCTCAGTTGTTCTTGATGCAATGACTCGCACGCGGATAGCCGCTAAGCGAGGATGACTTATCTATATGAACATGAGTCGCTGGCATAGCCATAAAGGACTAATCCCAGACGAGAGTGGAACGCAACGAGAGCACACGATGCGCTACGAACCATCTCGTCCGTACACGGTGGATTGTACATGAAGTAGTCCAAGGCCAAGATGGAATGCAACAAAGTATACGATGCGCTACAAACCAACTTGTCCGCACACGATGGACTACACACGTGATGTGGTCCCGGGAAAGTGGAATGCAACGTAAGT
Organism: Iris macrosiphon; assembly: GCA_036927795.1. Taxonomy (NCBI): domain Eukaryota; kingdom Viridiplantae; phylum Streptophyta; class Magnoliopsida; order Asparagales; family Iridaceae; genus Iris; species Iris macrosiphon. Next base: position 60,750,687 of record JAYESA010000003.1, on the reverse strand, counting down.
ACACGAGGTGCTACAAACCACTCGTCCGAACACGAGGGACCACACAAGAGTTCCATCCGGATCGGATCGGCCCCAGTGCCCCGGTGACCGTCCGTGGAACTATACCTCGTTTCCGAGTTGTCCGCGACATGTACTTTCTTTTTGGGTCATTCAATTATCACGAGATACACGAGAACACGAGAACACGCGTGCACTTTGAACAAGAGAACACGAGAACACGAGTGCACGGGAACACGAGTACACGAGTACACGGGATACTTGGATCTTGTTCTTTATACAATAACTTGTCTTGATGCATTCCCTTGGTTCGGGGCTGCCTGGTGACCTAACGGTCCCGGATACTTGCAGGGTCAAACATGCACGGGACGACTACTTAGTAGTCTCCCGGAGTTGGATGAAAACAGGGCAACATTACAAGCAGACAAGCATGCGTTCTAGGAACATAAGCAGGCACATTGCTCGGACCCGAAGGTAAGCCGAGAATTGAAACCGTTAAGGGACTTAGCATGCTAGGGTCTGAATATAAGCAGTATTTCATTTCCATGTTCTAGCAAGCAATACAAGTTGGGATTATTCCCTTAGCTAGGTGCGTTGGATTTATTAGCATGCAGGGGGTGATTCACCTAGCGACTAGCATATATGATTCCAGATTTTATGTGTGCTGGCTAAGCAAAGACAAGTTCACCGTAGCCACCCACCTTAGCGATGATTCGCCTCGGTACAGCGATACGCCTGAGCGAGCCTCTGAAAGTCCAAGCCGGATTCCTGTAGGGGCAAGTCTGGATATCCTTTGCTTCTCCTTTGAGGCAAAGCGGGTCGGGACAGCTGCACGATTGCCGTTTGAGACGGTAGTCCGCTTGAGCGGAACGGGGTGTTACATCCTACCCAACTTAGAAAAAGTCTCGTCCTCGAGACTTACTAAGGACAAGCAGTGATCTAGGGTTGAGGCAATCCTAGACAAGTCGTTGTACTTGTTCATTTGGATATTCACTTGCACAAGCTTCGAAATCAGCATATCGCTTAGACTGGATCGTGCGCACCTTCGACATGCATTTCTAGTGTGAGCACGTTGTCACGCCCCAGTCCCAAAATGCCGAGGGACTGGAGAGGCGTGACAATGGCCAGCAGCACGTACCGATGGACAACCCAATTTAATGGATCCATCAGGACATGCTTAAGCTGTAGTCTAGCAGGAAATAGAGCAATTGTTACAGGTCACAGACTAATCTAATCTCATCCATAACAGATCAACACAGATTAACTGCCAGAAATAATGCAATAGAATAAATAAGCAAATCTCAATAAATATCTCGGAAAACAATCCGAGAATATGTCTGGTACAACAGATACAAATGGACAGGAAATAATCAACTGGAAATAGAAATAAATGACTACATACGGCCAATGCTCAGGAGAAGTCCTCTGGTGCGAGCTCGTCTTCAGGTCCTGGTACAGCTCCTGGAAGTGCTCCGGTACGGGGTATCTCTGGATGGATCTCTTCAGCTATACCTGGGGACATCATCCATTCCAGGTCCTCAGGGGACATAGCAAGGTACAGATAATACAAGCCAAAATATAAGCAGTGCAGAAATAAATAAGCAATAGGGTGAACTATATAACCAGCTACGTGATATGCAGTATGAAAGCAGTACAGGAACTCAGGCTGAAACTACTACAAGCTCTGTGTCGGGGAGCCGGTAGCAGTGATATCATGTAGTTGTCTAGCTCAATGGGAGACTACGACGCCGGCATAATATAAAATCAACCTGTAGCCTGTGTGTCTCTCCCCACCCAATGTAATCACGCATATCATGACCATAACGTCTCATGTCCATGTCAACGGGATTATAGCTAATGCAACAAGTCATACTGTCTATAAAATATCTCTGTCGGTCCTGTATCCTATACAGAATCACCATGAATGTCTCAGGAAGACTCTATCTCATGAATAGTGTCAAGTGTCCTGGGTTCTGGGGTACTTGATAAGACAAGTACGAACATTATCGGGTCTCGATATCCATGTCTATGTGATGTTACACATCTCCGCGTACGGAGTTGGCACCCGACTGGTAATCGGACGCTAAGTACGCCACTCGGTCCTAGGTTTTAACAGTTAAACAGGTTTATATGCATTTAATCAAGAATTCGGGCAAGTTCTAGAACAGGAATTACTTCTAATGGCAAACTTTACTGCCCACTGATGTATAAACAAGTCAATGAAAATAAATAGCAAGCTGCAGGGTTTGGCAAGGTACACTTGCCTGTGGTTCCGGCTCTGATTTCGGCTCTGACTTCAGTTGGATTTGCAGGCGGCACTCCGGTTGCTGAAACAAACATCACCATCAGATCCAGAAAATATCAATCAGCTAGAAACGCCTGTCCTTGGGTCCAATTTGGAGACAAGGGCAGAAACGGCAGTTTCGGGTCAAAAGGGGTCCCCAAGTGGGCCCGCTTTGCACCGAAAAATGCGTCCGGGTCAACGGTCTCCAAATTCACCAAACTCAGTGTCAACAGGTCAGAAACGCTGATACGAACCCAACGGAACTTTCAGAATTGGATTCCGATGAGCCGATCACAAAATCGCCCATCGAGCGGGGCCTGTGGGGCCCACGACACGCGATTTCGTCAACGTTCTCAGAATCGAACCAAATTTGACCCACAGGACCGGCGTATCGATACGAGTCCGATGGCGCAAGTTTCGTCTCGATCCGACGTCTGTGCACGAAGTTAGGGTGAATTGCAGAAAAGGCGGATACGGAACGATGTCCGCGGATACGCGTTGATTCCGGTGTGCACGCACACCCGAATCAGCTTTCGCGAAATCCCACACGTCCGTATCAACGAGGCGCACGTATCTGTGAAGACCGTGCGCGACCAAGTCGTCCCGTTTGGCGGGGCATACTCAGTTCCGGGGTAAAACAGGGTCTAGTTTTTCCTGTTTTTGGATCGCGGTGTGCGATCACCACAGGACGCGATGCCCCGAGCGGTTTGTCCGGGCACCGAGAGGGTCATACAGGCTTCGCAACGCAATTTGCGGAATCAAAATCCGAGCTACGAGCAAAAAGATACACGCACCTGAACTGGGACTCCTAAAAACATGAATTTTCGTGTCCGACACGACACGAAGTGTCCTGTGTCCACCCTAGGGTTAGGGTTTTGGGGACACTGCCGGAGCTCTGGCGGCTCAGGGGCACTGCGGCCGGAGGCGGGCCGGAGGGGTGGCACTGGTGGCGCGCCGGAGCGGGCGGGGGACGGGCGGAGCCGGCCGGAGGTGCTGCGGTGGGCTGCGGGCTGTGGGTCGTCGGCTGGCTTGGGGGTCGGCTGCGGGCGGAGGTCTGGCGGCGAGGAGGAGGAAGGGGGAGGAGAGGGAGACTGCCGGAGGGGCTGGCGGGGTGAGTTGCAGCGGGGGGAGGCGGCGCTGGGTGGCGTGGGACGCGGTGGGGCGGAGGAGGGATGGCCGGGGAGGGCTGAGGTCGGGGGGGATTTATAGGGGAGCTAGGGTTAGGTCAGGGAGGCCGAGGGAGGCGGCGAGGGAGTGGGCGACGTGGCCGCGGGGGCGGCGCGGCCGGAGGCGGCAGAAGCGGGCGGAGCGGCGGTTGCGGGCGGCCGAGTCGTGCGGGGGAGAGAAGTTGGGTAGCGGGCGGGTCGCGGTGCGGGTCGGGTTCGGTCGGGCGGACCCGACCCGACCCGCTAGGCCGGTCGGACCGGTCCGGTCTACCTGGACCGGGTTCAGCCGGTTCAGACCGGTTTGAACCCGGTTCAGCCCGGTTCGCTTTGGTTTTTAATTATTTAATTTAAAATTTAGTTTTCGGGCATTTAAAAATATTTTCGGGGTCCAATAAATTCCAGAAAAATTGTCCTAAGTCCAGTTTTTCATTTTACAACCAAAAATATTATTTTCATAATATTTTAATATTGTTTAATATCAATTAAAAATCATTTAAAAATTAAAACCTTGTTTTTAAATTACAGAAAAATCCCAGAAAATTCTAGAAAATTGTGAAAAATCCAGTTTTTAAAATTATGAAAAATCAGGGGGTTTACACACGTCAACCAGCTTAGTGATAGCGAAGTCTCAGCACTCGAGTTTCACCTTTTTCTTAAATCTTGGATGGTGCACTAGTTCAAGGCGTCCCTCGAATAGATGCATTCAACCAAACTTAGGGTTAATGAAAATCAGACATGCTACTAGCGATACTCTCGAAGGATCCGCACAGGTTGGCACAAAGGCCACTCGCAGCATACAACCAGACAAGCAAGCATATCATTCAAAACGCATTTTGAAAGTATTTAGACTTTTTGTTGGAACATCCCATCGAGGCATTGAGAGAGAGCGCACACATAACCCACGAACGAGCTTTCGAAACAGAGATATCGAATCGAAGTCCAAAGGCGTAGAAGCCAGGCTCTGATACCATTCTGTCACGTCCCGATCTTCCGCAGGCAATCGGCCGTTCCCGCTAGGCGGGAATCATCCTCGCCAGCGCTCCCGCGGAACGATCGCTTAACCCATCCGGGAGTGATGCCGCACGAGCGTGATCCACGCCCGTATAAGGCCATGGTTCATTGGCTGGCGACAAGAGTTCTAAGCCACAGAGTCGCACAGATTGTCCGAGTGCAGCGGAGTCATGAACGCATAGGCGATCGGTAACAGGTTCACAGAGTCGACAAATATAGCGGAAGCATTGAAACACAAGTTGAAGTAAAGCAAGCTCTTTTATTGATTAAACATGTGTTACAGGCGGCGTATAGCCGAGATTACAAGTCGCTCAAGCCTCTCTCTCTGAAACAGTAAAAGCGTGCCAAGTGACTACATTTGTGGAATGAATGTACAGGCGATGGTCAGGCGACGCTCCAACATTATGTCTTGTATATGTGCTTCAGTCCCGGACGCACCGTTGCAAGGCTTCAGAGAGAACTCCTGGCCTTAGCACGCACGTTGGAGGCATCCGCACCGAACGAGGTTCTCCCACACCCTGCATACAAACTGGTGGATTATCAGTACATTGAATGCACTGGTGGGGAAGCTACTCGCCCGCTCGACAAATCCAAACACGTAATACAGGTTTCGTGCACAACTATTAAGTTGTCTTTCTAGTTGCCTTAGGATCAGTTTCATGCAGATATTAAATAGCCTAACGTGTCGGGCAGTGCGCCGTGCGATGTTAGAGGAAACACGACGAGACTTACCAACTTACCATCTCCTTCCCTGTCCAAGGCAAACATTGTTAATTTAAGCAGGGGCATGTATAAATATTCAGGAGGCAAGCATATGCAACATGCAAACATGAGAGTCATTGAACGGGACAGTATTTGGTGTGCTCAGTTGTTCTTGATGCAATGACTCGCACGCGGATAGCCGCTAAGCGAGGATGACTTATCTATATGAACATGAGTCGCTGGCATAGCCATAAAGGACTAATCCCAGACGAGAGTGGAACGCAACGAGGGCACACGATGCGCTATAAACCATCTCGCCCGTACACGATGGATTGTACATGAAGTAGTCCAAGGCCAAGATGGAATGCAACAAAGTACACGATGCGCTACAAACCATCTTGTCCGCACACGATGGACTACACACGTGATGTGGTCCCGGGAAAGTGGAATGCAACGTAAGAACACAAGGTGCTACAAACCACTCGCCCGAACACTAGGGACCACACAAGAGTTCCATCCGGATCGGATCGGCCCCAGTGCCCCGGTGACCGTCCGTGGAACTATACCTCGTTTCCGAGTTGTCCGCGACATGCACTTTCTTTTTGGGTCATTCAATTATCACGAGATACACGAGAACACGAGAACACGCGTGCACTTTGAACAAGAGAACACGAGAACACGAGTGCACGGGAACACGAGTACACGAGTACACGGGATACTTGGATCTTGTTCTTTATACAATAACTTGTCTTGATGCATTCCCCTGGTTCGGGGCTGCCTGGTGACCTAACGGTCCCGGATACTTGCAGGGTCAAACATGCACGGGACGACTACTTAGTAGTCTCCCGGAGTTGGATGAAAACAGGGCAACATTACAAGCAGACAAGCATGCGTTCTAGGAACATAAGCAGGCACATTGCTCGGACCCGAAGGTAAGCCGAGAATTGAAACCGTTAAGGGACTTAGCATGCTAGGGTCTGAATATAAGCAGTATTTCATTTCCATGTTCTAGCAAGCAATACAAGTTGGGATTATTCCCTTAGCTAGGTGTGTTGGATTTATTAGCATGCAGGGGGTGATTCACCTAGCGACTAGCATATATGATTCCAGATTTTATGTGTGCTGGCTAAGCAAAGACAAGTTCACCGTAGCCACCCACCTTAGCGATGATTTGCCTCGGTACAGCGATACGCCTGAGCGAGCCTCTGAAAGTCCAAGCCGGATTCCTGTAGGGACAAGTATGGATATCCTTTGCTTCTCCTTTGAGGCAAAGCGGGTCGGGACAGCTGCACGATTGCCGTTTGAGACGGCAGTCCGCTTGAACGGAACGGGGTGTTACATATGTCACATCTATGACACAACTTGGTTCATAGCCTATCGTTAGTACACTAGCCCAATCCTACAACCAAACAAGGACAAGGATTGGACCACCGTACTATAATAGGCTATGTCCATGGATATCTAATGACTGCTAAGTCTTCTAGCATACAAAGTTTCTATTAACAGTTACCCCTAACGCACGGCCATACGTATAGGAGGCCAGACCTGTCATGAAGTCCGTGATCTATATGAGACTCACACTCGTGTAACAACTGTGTCATGGCCAATGAACCTAATGGTGCTACATGATAAAGGGGTAGTCTCATAAAAAGGTCAATGCAAATACATAAATAAAAATATATCGCGACGATACCGTCGCGCGCATTTTATATAACAGTTAAAATATATGAACTAAAGACAGAAAATAGAGATGCATGCAACATATAAAATATAAATAACAGTACAATGGCAAGGTATACTTGCCTGGCAAGAAAGCTGCGATGTACCAATAACCTACTCCAGAAGTCACGCAGAACAAATCCAACATGCTATGTACATATAATATAATACAATAAAATCATTAGTCATTACACTAGCCCATACCCAATCATATTTACACTGGACTCAGGGGGTACACTAGGGGTAACACAGGTCAACTAACACGGTAAATTTGTGCTTTGAATTACACGGGTGTCGCATCTTCAAATATCGCGCACAATCAGACAGTCAACTAACACGGTCTCGCCAGTACGTCGGTGTACACAAGGCAGACACTATCATTGTTTTTAGGGTCAACAAGGTCAAGGTAAGTATGGGATAGTCCACCGTGTCCTATGGTCGCACCGTCTAAATATATGTAGTTATAATTATCAATTAGCATTTACTTAATTATACAATACATATATATATATCCATATAATTATATAGTAATATAACCAGTAATTTATTTACATAACAATTGGAATACATATAGTAAATATGTACATAAATATATATACCAATTAATAATATGCTAATGACTAACCAAATATACATATATTAGATATATTTATATATTTCAAATTGAATAATATCCGCGTGCGCGTACGTGCACGAACGTGAGTTGGGTTTACCGACTCAGGGTCCGATATATTCTGACTGTCATATAGCAATATGCATGTCCTAATAACATATACACAAGCACACATACGAAATAAGAAAGGTGGGACAGGTTCGAACCTCGGTGTACGCGCACGGGATTGGCTGGACGACAACAATGATGACGATGATGACGAGAGGTTGAAGATTACGACGACGGGGGTGATGACAATGATGAGATGGGGACAATGAAGTGATGATGATGATGATGACGAGAACGATGAAGTGATGATGATGATAACGATGATAATGAATTGAGATGATGATGATGATGATGATGGTGGTGAGTGGTGGACTGTCGGAGTCCGGCCAGGGTAAGCTGTTCAGGCGAGGTGTTCAGGCGAGGTGACGGAGGACAGGGAAGAGGAGTTCGTGACAGGGAAGTGGTTGTGGTGGATGATCTAGCGGGGAAGGAGACTGGAGCGAGTGGCGATAGAGGAGATGGTGAAGGTGGCGGTGATGATGATGATTCTGGTGGTGTCGAGTCGAGGCGTCGATGCTCAGGTGGTCGGGAAGAGGAGGTGGTCAGGGAGGAGAACGGTGTGGCTGCTCCGGTTTAATGGCAGCGGGTCATGCTCAGGGTCGACGAGGCGGGCGGTTCTGGTGGTAGCCGGAGTAGGAGTGAACGTAGGGACGATGGTGGTGCTGGTGATGGTTCAAAGTCAACGGAAGCGGCGGGCTCTGGTCGAGATGCTACTCCGGTGGGTCGGCTCGCGAGTTCGTGGAGAGGCGGGGGTCGTCATGTGGAGTCGACGAGGGCGACGGAGTAGTCGACTGCTCAGTCGGGGATCCGACGGGGAGATCTTTCAGGCATGGTCGGGATCGAGTGCCGAGTCGTGAGGTTGGTTCTGGAGAGGCGGGATACTCCGGCGAGGTGGCAGCAGGTTAGTCGTGTGGAGGAGATGAGAGTCGTGGGGAGTTGTCTGGGCAGCGGTTTGAGAGTGGCTCCGGCGTTGGTCGGGGAGAGCCGGCTGGGATCGGCGGATGGGGGTTGAAGAAGAACAGGAAGAGGGGGTCGGCTAGGAGTCCTTGGTTAGATTTAGGTTTTAGGTAAAAAAAGAAATTAAGGTATATTTATATGTAAAGAGGTAGAATTTTGAGGTTGACCTAGGGTTTGATGTTTGACCTAGGGTTTGGGCTAGGTCAACATTCCTTGGGGTGGGCCTTGGGCTTACATGGGGATGTTTGGAGGCTACAATTCGTATTTTTTAAAATACAAGGATAGATTTAAATGGGGGGCGATGTTTGTGCGTTGCACATTCCGAAAAATTACGGAAAAATTTATGTGAAGGAAAAAATGAGTTTCTTCATATATTGTCCAATGGTGTGGACACCTCAATGCATTTTTTGCATAAAAGTGCCCAGAAATTGGAAAATTGCACAAGGGTGGAAATTGGAATAAATTAATTAAAATTAATGCGCACGGTGTTCAGAATTAATTAGAAGTACATGGGGCTAAAATTAGGTGGACGCAAGTGTCATGGACATAAAGGGCTCAGGATAGAATATTATAAAAATATGGGTTGTACGAAATGGGTCAATATTGTGTCTCAAATTTCGATTGGAACGCACAAGGATATAAGTTAGAATTAATTTAGAATTAAATGTAATCGTCTGCGACGAATATTGTGCGACTAAGATGTAGGACAAGAGAGCATAATTATAAGTTACACAATGGTCAGGATAGAAGATGGGCACGCCTAGGACAAGGGTATAAAAATTGGTAGGAAGGCAATGGCTAGTGTAGTGCTCCAATTATCGAAGCAACGGTAAGGTGCCATATGTGACATAAATATTAAATAAAACTACCGTGTCCTATTTCTAATTGGATACAAACCAGCCCTAATTTCACTATCTAAGCCAAGTAGGCCTAATTTTGGGTGAGGGGGTTTAAAACAGTTTAGCACCAACACGAATTATTGTTATGACCGCGATTGTAACATATAAGAAATGATACCTTAGGATGACATGTAAATGTTGTGGGACAAGCAGACTAAGTGTACCCCTACTCCCTTGATCCTTGACTAGTCAACCTTAGCCAACGTATTTAGTTAGAACATTTATTTGGTTTAGTCTCTGCGTAACTCATGACTTTGCGTAAGTTGTACTCTTGTATATGATTAGCATAGTGTAATATAGTGATTGATATTTATTGTTATAAATTCATAGGCACCCAAGACGATTCTACCTTGGCTGTGAGTTCCGGATCTCTACTTGTGCACACCAAAATTCTAAGCAAGTATACCTTGTCTTATTGTATTATTTAAATTCAGTTATTATTTGTTGTATATTTTATTATTTTAATATTATATAACTGTGCGCGTCCGAGAAAGACTCGGGTGCAGTCAACGAAGGCATTGACGTTAGGACTTGTGTCTGACCTAGGGACTAGTGGACACACCTAAAGATGTGGAGTTATCAATATGACTCTCCAGGCCTTGACATATATCATTACCCGTCACAGAGTGAGTTCATGTAGGGATGCATGCTTCATACTTGACTGGCCATCGGTGTGAGCAACACGTGTGATGGTATTTAGCTTAGTTGTATATTTCTTTAACGACTTGCATTATAGTACGAGATGTCCATGTCGTATTCGCGACTTGTACATTGGCATTGGGTGAAAAAGACAATTATTAGACGTATGGGACAGATATTTGGTTACCGTAGTTTTAGAGTAAACTACGGGGTCGTGAGACTCAGTGTTACCCGGTTATGGGCCAGGTGTTACCCGGTTATGGGCTATGTGCTATGTGCTACCCGGTTATGGGCGTATATGCTTGTCGATACATCTGACAGAGGTTACTAGCTGCGCGCTATCATGATCGGTGATGTAGTCAGCATATACTCCTGGCATCTAGTTTACGGCTAATGCCAGGTACTTAGCCTCTGGCTTGACGCTACGCTTTATACTTTTACCTACCTATAAGTACCAAGGTTATCTTCAAGTGCATTTCACCTAGCTGGTTAGATCACCCTCGAGTTTACACAGTATTTACTTTATAGCATATATTTTTGTATCTTGTTACGTCCCTCTGAGGACCTGGTTTCCTTCCAGATCCGGACGAGCACTTGTACCCAACCATCTACAGAGCAGGAGTAGAGACATGATTCGTGGCTGAGGACTTTGAGGCATTTCCAGAGGAGTTTTCGTGATTTGGGGTACGCTGCTACCATGGGTTAGAGCGTCTTTATCTAGCTAGTTGATACTCTAGTCTAGCTATCTTTCTACTTTTCCTACTTTTACTTTATTGCTATATTTAAGTGGGTTTGTTCCCATCAAACTATTTCAGACGTATTATGGATATTCAGACTCTTTGTATTTCATTTACCAGCACTTGCTTCGATCTTATTATATTGTATTCTGTGGATGAGATTAGATATTTACCTGCCGTACGGTAGCATATTGGACTTGATAGTATTTTAGGACAGCGTAGTACGCTTCGTCGGGTCTATTAAATTGGGAAATCCTTTAGAGTCGTATTAGCTGGCCATTGCCTAGTGGCCTGGTCCCGTGTATTTTTAGGACTGGGCGTGACATAGTTTTAGTTGTGGCCTATGCAGGTCTCTGTTTATCACTTGTGGCATGGTATCATGCCCAGCGAGCCTACAATAGGATAGAAATTATTAGATTTCATCCACCTTGACTACCGTCTTTGAACCTCCTTCGTATTTAATTATTTAAATATCTGCATCCTATTTGTTACTCCCGTACTCTTTTAATGTAGTTCTATCTCTTGCAGAAAGATGAACTTGCGAAGCGGACGCGAGGCATATGGTGCCATTGTGTCATCCGCCATCGCGCAGAGAGAGGATACATCCCTTGGACCACCTGGAGAGCAGCAACCACCATAGGCCCCGGTGATTCCATAGGCCCTGTTGATACACTGGCATCAGACTTCTCAGGATGATCCGACGTAGCAGCACGATGGCCAGACTTCACAGACGGTCCCGACACAACACCTCGAGGGTCAGACTTTGAGGGCCACGTCGATGCTGCAGCCCAAGAGGCCGATATCTCAGGAGACACCTACAGCTCAGTCGGAGGTCGCACTGCCGCCACCTTCACCCTTTTCACCTCAGATGCCACATCCAGAGGGACAACCACAAATGTTCCAGTTCTTCCAGGCCATGATGCAGGCGCAGTGGCATCAGGCCGAGACTATGAGACAGAGCTTGATGGCAGTTCTAGAGAGGATACCTGCCCCAGCATATGTACCAGCACCTATACCTGTTCAGCCAGCTGGTACTGGTCAAGGGTTTCGTCAGATGGGCCAGGATACCTTTTCGGGCAGTGAGACCGTAAAGGAGATTTTCGATTGGGTCACCAACACGGAGATGTTACTGGAAGATTATCAGCTACCTCCGGACCTTTGGATGACTGCAGTGAGGGCCCAACTGAAGGGCAATGCCCATCACTGGTGGGACTCTATGGAGCGCAGCGTCGACAAGAAGCATACATGGAAGAAATTTCTAGAATACTTTAATGCAAAGTACTTTCCGGCTACTGTCATGAATGCGCTCTACTCTCAGTTCCTACACCTGGAGCAAGGGAACATGATTGTAGATGCGTATGATGCGGAGTTTAGTCGACTTAGTAGATTTGGTGCCGCCTTGATACCCAATGATCTAGAGAAGGCCAGGAGATTCCATCATGGTCTGACGTATGAGCTACAGAGGTACACTACCACCCAGGCGAGGATCTCTTACGAGGAGGTTCTATCAGAGGCTAGGATCCAAGAGGCTATTGGTAGAGGATTGAGGTATCCCAGTGTAGTTGCACCAACTAAGGCACAACCAGGAGCAGGAGGATCGATCCGTCATCGAGGAGTGCAGACGCAACAAAGGGTTGTGCCGTATCAGCAGAGAGAGCTACCGACATGTCACTTTTGCAGAAAGAAGGGACATGTTCAGAAAGATTGCAGAAGAAGGTTATGACAGTATTTGAGGTACGGATCAAACCAACATCAAGCTCAGGAGTATTTTCAGTATGCCAATAGAGCCCAACAGATAGTACAAACGCCAACTCCACCGGTCCTAGGTATATCCGTAGCATCCGTAGCATTGCTTGATAATTTATAGCTTATTATGTGTTTATTTTAATTTCGAGGACAAAATTCTTATAAGTTGGGTAGATTGTAAATTCCCTCGACCAAATTTAGGTATACCTGGCTTAGATAGATAGACAAGGGTTAGTTTGGAGCCACTTAGAATTAGAACATAGTATTTTAGATTTATGTACAATATTTGTATCACTTTGTGCACCTTACCGTTGCTTCGATATTTGGAGTGCTACACTAGCTTTTACTTTCAAACAAATTTTACACACTTTTCCTAGTCGTGCCAGCCTTCCATTCTGACCTTTGTATAACTTATAAATACCCTCTCTTGTACTTTATTTTAGCCACACAATATTCATTACAAACGTCTATTCTTAAATCCAAATAAATTCAACTTTGCATCTTTTTCCATTCCAATCGAATTTGTAGACACAACCTCGACCCATTTTGTACAACCCAATTTAGGACAATATTCTATTCTGAGTCTACTACGTCCATGATACTTGTGTCCTATCCAATTTTAACCCTATGTATTTTCAATTAATTAAAGAACACCATATACACTAATTTTAATTAAATTGGTGTAATGACCCAACATAACCCAAAACTAGACCCAACACCAACCCAAACCCCCACTCACACCCTCAAGGTTCATACTAAAATCACACACCCTTTTAACCCACTACATCACACCAAACATGATATTTTTCCTCATCCAATCCCAAATCCTATAGTTTGTGCAATTTTCTAATTGTTAGGGGCTTTTGTGCTAAAAGACAATGAGGTGTCCATCTCCCATTGGAGCCAAGCCATGAATAAAACCCTCCCACATTGTTGACCGGTTCTCCCATGGATTTTCCTCTATTTTGAGTGTACTACACACTACCTTTCCCCCTACCTCATCTACACCCTCCATTCAAAACCTAGCCATTCTAGCCCTAAAATCCTTCATGTAGAACCTTCCTTCCATCCCTAGGAATGCATGTAGCCGGCCCTAATTTTAATACCAACCTCCTCTCTCTCTCCTATATAAACACCACCTCCCTTTCTCCATTTTTCTTATTCATCACTTTACCCTCACCAAACCCTAAAACTATTTTTTCTTCTTCTTTCCCGACCTTCTTCCTCCGGTCAGTCATCACCCGACCCCCAACAACACCCCGACCATCACTATCATCCCCTCGACCACCTTCTCCTCCGACCGTCACCACCTCACCATCAGTCATCCCGCTACCATCTCCCTCCTTTCTTACCCCGACCACAGCCAACCTGCCACCCCGTCGTCCTCATGACCACCACCATAGCCACTACCCCGACCATCACCCCCACGACCTGTAATATCGTATTTCGTTCAAGCAGACTGCCGATTCAAACGGCAAAAGTTCAATGTCCTGACCCGCTTTGCTCAGGCGAGAATACTCGTTTGAGGCAAAGGATATCCAGACATGTCCCTACAGGAGTTTGGCTTAGGCTTTCAGAGGCTCGCTCGGAGTATCCCTCAACTGCGGTAAATTATCGCTAAGGTGGGTGGCTACGGTGAACTTGTCTTTGCTTAGCCAGCACACTTAAAATGTGGAACGATACATGCTAGTCGCTAGGTAAATCACCCCATGCATGCTAATAAAAATATAACGCACCTAGCTAAGGGAATAATCCCAACTTGTATTGCTTGTGTTAGAACATGGAATTAAAATATTGCTTATATTCAGACCATCGTATGCTACCCTAGATCATGTCGCTCGGGAAGTTCCTTACGGTTTTACCCCTCGGCTTACCTTCGGGCCCGAGCTAATGTGAATGATTATGTTTATACAAATGCATGCTTGGCAGCTTCTATATTGCCTCATTCAATGCTTGTCGCATAAACTATGCCTCAAATTATGTAATACTGTGCATGTCATGCATTCATCTAGTTTTTCTCAGAAGACTATCTAATAGTTGTTCCGTGCAAGAATGAACCTGCAAGTATCCGAAACAATTAGGTCACCAAGGCAATCCCCGCACCAGGGGAATGCATCAAGGCAAGTTGTTCACTGAAGAGAATCATGTCAAAAAAACTAAGTAGCACAGCTCGTAGAGCAAAACTCATTCAGAGCAGGAAATCAAGATTCAAGTATCTCGTGTATCTCGTAAAATTGGAAGACCAATAATTACATGTCGCGGACAACTTGAAAATGAGGTACAATTCCACGAACGGTCACCGGGGTACTAGGGCCGATCCGATCCGATCCGGATGGAACTCATGTATAGTCTCACGTACTTGGACGGGATGGTTTATAGTGCCTCACGTAATTTTATTGCATTCTATCCTAGTCATTGACTAAAATTGGTCCTTTATGGCTATGCCAGCGACACATGCCATATAGATAAGTCATCCTCGCTTAGCGGCTATCCGCATGCAAGTCATCATATCGCATCAGAGAGAAATCTAAATCATCCAAACGATATGAATCTCACATCCAAATACTTGTATTTGCATATGTTATTGCCCCTGAATGTTTATAAATGCTCGTGCTTGAATTAACTTGGTTTGCCTTGGACAGGGAAGGTCAAACGGTAAGTTGGTAAGTCTCGTCGTGTTTTCTCTTATATCGCACGGTGCAAAACCACATGAGTTAGGCTATTCAATCATTGCCATGAAACTGATCCTAAGGCAACTAGAAAGACAACATAATAGTTGGTGCACGGAACCTATATTACGTGTTTGGATTTGTCGAGCGGGCGAGTAGCCTCCCCACTAGTTCATTCGTGTACTGATAATCCACCAAGTTATTTGCAGGGTGTGGGAGAACCTCGTTCGGTGCAGATGCCTCATTCGTGTGGGCCAAGGCGTAGAGTTCACTCCGAGCCTTGTAGCGCTGTATTCAAAACTGAAGCATATATACAAGACATAATGTTGGAGCATCGCCTATACAATCATTCCACTATTGTAGCCACTTGGCACGCTTTTACTGTTTCAGAGAGAGAGGCTTGGGCGAATTATAATCTCGGCCAAGCGTCGCCGGTAACACTTGTTTATATCAATAAAGAGTTCTTTTTACTTCTACTTGTGTTATTCAATGCTTCTGCTATTGCTGACTCATCGAACTTGTTACCAAATCGCCTATGCGTTTATAATTTCGTTGTACTCGAACAATCTATGCGACTCTGTGGCTTAGACTTCTTACCGCCAGCCAATGAACCACGGTCTTGCACGGGCGCGACTCACACTCGTGTGGCATCACTCCCGGATGGGTCAAAGCGATCGTCTCGCGGTAGCGCTGGCACGGTGATTCGTACCCAGCGGGGACGACCAATTTAGCTTACTGGAGATCTAGACGTGACATAATTGGTATCAGTGCCTGGCATATACGCCTTTGGACTTCGTTTTGAGTATCTCAGTTTCGAAAGCTAGTTCATGGGTTATGTGCATACTCTCTCTCTCAATATCCCAAACAGAATGTTCCAACAATGAGTCTAAATACTTTCAAAAATGTGTATTAGAATGATGTGATTGCTTGTATAAAATCGTGATGCTAAGGCCTTTGTGCCGACCTGTGCAAAACCCTTAAGATTTTTGCAAGTAGCTTGTCCGATTTTACTATCTCTAAGTTTGGTTGAATGCATATGTTTGAGGGATGCCTTGAAAGTGTGCACGATCCAAGACTCAAGAAAATGTGAAACTCGAGTGCTAAGACTTCGCTATCATTAAGTTGGTTGGCGTGCTCATGCTAGAGGTGCACTTCGAATATGTGCACGATCCAGACTTGCGATATGCTGATCTCAATGCTAGTGCAAGTGAATATCCAAATGAACAAGTACAATGACTTGTATAGGTTTGTCTCAGCCTTAGATCGTTAATCAAGATCGATTGAAACGTACTCCGTGTTAAGCAATGTCCCGCGCTAAGGCCCAAATGCGACTGACTCAACATACACGTAACATGATGAAAGAACCGAGTAGGAGATTATGTTCAATTGGATTTAGTGGTACTGATTGCTACGCTTGGAATAGATTCCATAATGCGTTAGTACTGCCTGCCCTCAGGAAGTCTCGAGGATGAGACTTTTTTTGAGTTGGGTATGATGTAACACCCAGTTTCGTTCAAGCAGACTGCCGATTCAAACGACAAAAGTGTAATGTCTCGACCTGCTTTGCTCAGGCGAGAATACTTATTTGAGACAAAGGATATCCAGACATGTCCTTACAGGAGTTCGGCTTAGGCTTTCAGAGGATCGCTCAACCGCTTGTATGCTAATAAAAATATGGAACGATACATGCTAGTCGCTAGGTGAATCACCCCTTGCATGCTAATAAAAATACAATGCACCTAGCTAAGGAAATAATCCCAACTTTTATTGCTTGTGTTAGAACATGAAATTAAAATATTGCTTATATTCAGACCCTCGTATGCTACCCTAGATCATGTCGCTCGGAAAGTTCCTTACCGTTTCACCCCTCAGCTTACCTTCGGGCCTGAGCTAATGTGAATGATTATATTTATACAAATGCCTGCTTGCCTGCTTGTATATTGCCTCGTTCAATGCTTGTCGCATAAACTATGCCTCAAATTATGTAACACTGTGCATGTCATGCATTCATCTAGTTCTTCTCGAAAGACTATCTAATAGTCATTCCGTGCAAGAATGAACCTGCAAGTATCCGGGACCGTTAGGTCACCAAGGCAATTCCCGCACCAGGGGAATGCATCAAGGCAAGTTGTTCACTGAACGAGAATCATGTCAAGCAAATCAAGTAGCACAGCTCGTGGAGCAATACTCGTTCAGAGCAGGAAATCAAGGTTCAAGTATCTCGTAAAATTGGAAGACCAATAATTGCATGTCGCGGATAACTCGGAAATGAGGTACAGTTCCACGGACGGTCATCGGGACACTGGGGCCGATCCGATCTGGATGGAACTCACATATAGTCTCACGTACTTGGACATGATGGTTTGTAGTGCCTTACGTACTTTCGTTGCATTCCATCCTCGTCATTGACTAAAATTGGTCATTTATGGCTATGCCAACGACACATGTCATATAGATAAGTCATCCTCGCTTAACGGCTATCCGCGTGCGAGTCATTGCATCGCATCAGATAGAAATCTGAATCAGCTAAACGATATGAATCTTGCATCCAAACACTTGCATTTGCATATGTTATTGCCCCTGAATATTTATAAATGCTCGTGCTTGAATTAACTTGGTTTGCCTTGGACAAGGAAGGTCAAACGGTAAGTTAGTAAGTCTCGCCGTGTTTCCTCTTATATCGCACGGCGCACTGCCACACGAGTTAGGCTATTCAATCATTTCCATAAAACTGATCTTAAGGCAACTAGAAAGATAACATAATAGTTGGTGCACAAAACCTATATTACGTGTTTGGATTTGTCGAGCGGGCGAGTAACCTCCCCACTAGTGCATTCGTGTACTGATAATCCACCAGGTTGTTTGCAGGGTGCGGGAGAACCTCGTTCAGTGCAGATGCTTCCTTCGTGCGGGCCAAGACGTGGAGTTCACTCCGAGCCTTGGAGCGCTGTGTCCGGAACTGAAACATATATACAAGACATAATGTTGAAGCTAAATTCAAATTTCGAAGATTTACGTTAAAATTTGAAGTTATGAGGATGAAGTTAATTTTTAAGGACTTTGTTAAATAACAATAGTGGTTTGACTTCATGATTATATTGCTTAAATTTTGATGGTGGCAGAAATTTTTTTTTATTAAGGATTTTAAATTTCGAGGATAAATATTAATTTAAATAAATAGTTGAGAATTTAATATGGCATAATTGATAATTTTGTTAAATTATTAATTTTTATGAAGATTATGATATGATTGAATTTGTCATTAAATTTTGAGGAATTTAAGAAGATTATCGAATATTTATTTGACTTTAAGATATAAAATTTACATTTTGAATATTATATTTGAAGATTTCGTAAGAATTATATTGTTTGAGTATTGTGTGAAAAAAGAATCGAGGAATAAGATCACTAATGGATTAGTGTTTGAATTCAAATTTTTGGGATGAGATTTTAAATTTTATAAATATGTATTGATTGGATTTAAATTAGAGGATTGGATATTAAATTTTTTGAGTATTTAGTTATTAACTTAAAATTTTGGAGAAAATTATGATAAGAATGAAATTTAATTTTAAATTTGAAGATTTTCAGGAATATGATATTTATAGAATTTTAAATTTTTTGTGAAATAACAATATGGATTTACTTCATGATTATATGGTTTGATGAATTTAAATTTTGATGGTAAAAAAATAAAATAAATACAAGTATTGAGAATTTTAAATTTCGAGGACGGATTTTTTTTATGTGGGTAGACTTGTAACCTCCGTATCTTGAAATTCTTGCTTAAATGTTGTTATTAGGTTAATTTGGGGCTATTGAAATTTTTTCACAATTTTTGGTTAATTAAAAACTAGTAACAATAAAAATCTTTAGGGCTTTCAAGAATTTATTTTAGTGTCAAATATAATTAAAAATATTTTAAACTTTTATTTTTGATTCTAAACAATCAACTATATTTTCTAGAATTTTCTGAGAATTTTTTGAGTATTTTAGTATTTATTAGGAGTTATTTAGACTAATAACTAATTTTTTAAGACTTTTAGAATTTATTGTGCAAGTCGAGGAATATAGAATGGACCCACTAAATTTTTAGTGTTTATAATATTATTATATATTTTTTGAAATTATTTCAAAATTTTAGGAATATTTTTAATAATTTTTTTATTTAAATAGGTAAAACTAATTTTAAGAGCTTCTCCTAATTATAGTAGGAAACCTATGAACATAAAATTGTCCTAAGTATTTTTTATGGTTTTTAGGTTCAAAATATACTTTTTGTTTTTTTTTCCAGATTTTTATGATTATTTTTAATTTTTATTTTGAGTTATTTAGATTTAAATGACTTAAATAATATTTTGATAAAGGCAAATCAAAAACAAATAATATAAACAAAATCATCCAATCAGATTCTGCCACGTGTCAGCCTTTAACTTTTCCTTCAACCGCAGCCTATATATATATATATATATATATATATATATATATAATATAATAACCTTAATTATCCTATTATTTTAGAGAGAGAGAGATTTGAGGGGATGTCATCTAGGATTTTCTTCATCTTCCAAAAGATATTACTTATAGCTCTGGACTCCAAACATGGCCTAGTTTCTTGCGTTAGAACCATATTGAGGTTAGTTTTTTTGAATATGTAAATTGTTTCACGAAATTCTGAATATTAAATTCGAAAAATTTTATAGAGCACAACATATCCAAAAATAGACGCATCTCGGTGTTTTCATGATTTCGGGAGAACCAGGAATCAGAATTACTAACCGTTTGAAGTTTCGGAAAGCTAATGTCGAGATAAGTAACATATATTTTCCCAAGATTTAATACAAAATATTTCTTTGCTGTTAATTTTGTAGTAGGTTAACAATCAACCACCGTTGCACAATGCGATTTTAGGTATGTGCAATAATTTCTAAACGAATTTAAATTCGGACGAGCCATAAATTACAACATATTTTTGATGCTGAAATCTATAGAAAATCATGCATGAAAGTCGAGTTTGCATCGGTTGACTTTTTGGTCAATAAATTACCTCAATTTGCGTGCCATGAGTCTCGAATTGGTAAAATTTAGTTTCTTTAGACAAAATTTAGGAATTAACCTAAAACTTCAGAATAATAAGATTAAAATAGAATTTTAGAGTTATTATTTTAGAATTAAATAAATTAAAATAAATTATCTTTTGACATGGTAAAATTGTAATACATAGGCGATTTGGACTGTGACTTGGACTCTGATTCATACCAGCTAAGGACCACAGGCGAATACATTCTCTGATAATTTTTATTATTTGATAATTTCTATAATTTAAGTATTTAGAAATGTTACATCTGATTCTTGATACTATGCTACACGGACTAGTATATAGATTGGATCTTTAGTCATGAGATATTACATTGGTTATCGTATTGACATTGTATACGACATTGTTATTAGACATTGTACATGATATATTGGACATTGATCGTATATCGTGACGTGTCATGGTTGGATCCACAGTACTAGTTGGGGGCAAAAAAATTGCTAGTGAGAGATGTGATCAAATCCCTATCGTACAAATGTAGATATTGTTAGTATTAATCATACACCTCACGTATGATTAGCCAGGCCATGTAGCTTTCGTACAAGTTCCCAAGCCGTCACATTTCAAAACTACTATTTTAAACACTTAGAATAGTTACAGTTCTCTATTTCAGTTCATATACTACATCACCTCATATATGATATTGTAGCTCTTTCTCTTTATTTCATATATGCATTGACTGTACCATATTGCCTATATTGCATGTTCTCTTTATTTTACTATTATATTTATTTATTGTCTTCTCTCAATATATAGTATCATCTATTTATTGTTTTATAGTCCTTATCAATTAACTGAAACTGTTATTTGGATTGTACTTCGCTCCATCCTGACTAGAAATACTTTTCCAGACTGCGACTTAGAGGACTGGTGTCTGACATATTATGGACACAGGGAGAGTAGTTGCAGCCTTGGACCTTGTAGCTCAAGTGTGATTCCGGGAGGTCTAGTCGGGATCACTAGTTATTCAGTTAGTTTCTTTTAGCAGATTATTGGTACCGGATTTATTTCCGACATACTTTGAGACTTGGATGTTATTGTTTGAGTTAGACTATTTTGTTTTAGACTTGTGTTGCATTTTGATTATTTATTTTTCTTCGATATCTCATCGTGCTTTAGTTGTGTGATTGAGTATTTACATATTATATTATGATATCTGTGTCTCCTTATGGAGTTAGATACTCATGTGAGATTGATTAGATAGTATTATGACCTAGACAGCGTTCTACCGTCGATGTTGCGACGTAGGCTAGACGTACCCACGTACTCATGCCCAAAATTTTGAGTACGGGTCGTGACAAGTAGCCTCCCTACTAGTGCATTCGTGTACTGATAATCCACCAGGTTGTTTGTAGGGTGCGGGAGAACCTCGTTCGGTGCAGATGCCTCCTTCATGCGGGCCAATGCGTGGAGTTCACTCCGAGCCTTGGAGCGCTATGTCCGGAACTGAAGCATATATATAAGACATAATGTTGGAGCATCGCCTGTACAATTATTCCACTATTGTAGCCACTTGGCACGCTTTTACTTTTTCAGAGAGAGCGGCTTGTGCGAATTATAATCTCGGCCAAGCGCCACCTATAACACTTCTTTATATCAATAAAGAGTTTGCTTTACTTTTACTTGTATTATTCAATGCTTCCGTATTGCCGACTCAGCGAACTTGTTACCAAATTGCCTATGCGTTTATAATTCCGTTGGACTCGGACAATCTGTGTGACTCTGTGGCTTAGACTTCTTACCACCAGCCAATGAACCACGGCCTTGTACGGGCACGACTCACGCTCGTGCGGCATCACGCCCGGATGGGTCAAAGCGATCGTCTCACGGGAGCGCTGGCGCGATGATTCGTACCCAGCGGGGACGGCTGATTTAGCCTATGGGAGATTGGGACGTGACATAATTGGTATCAGAGCCTGGCTTATATGCCTTTGGACTTCGTTTTGAGTATCTCAGTTTCGAAAGCTAGTTCATGGGTTATGTGCATACTCTCTCAATATCCCAAACAGAACGTTCCAACAATGAGTCTAAATACTTTCAAAAATACGCATTAGAATGATGTGATTGCTTGTATGAAATCGTAATGCTAAGGCCTTGGTGCCGACCTGTGCAAAACCCTTGAGATTTTTGCAAGTAGCTTGTCCGATTTTACTATCTCTAAGTTTGGTTTAACGCATATGTCTGAGGGACGCCTTGAATGTGTATACGATCCAAGACTCAAGAAAATATAAAACTCGAGTGCTAAGACTTCGCTATCACTAAGTTGGTTGGCGTGCTCATGCTAGAGGTGCACTTCGAATATGTGCACGATCCAGACTTGCGATATGCTGATCTCAATACTAGTGCAAGTGAATATCCAAATGAACAAGTATAATGACTTGTATAGGTTTACCTCTTCCTTAGATCGTTAATCAAGATCGATTAAAACGTACTCCGCGTTAACCAATATGTCCCGCTCTAAAGCGCAAATGAGACTGATTGAACATACATGTAACACGATAAAAGAACCGAGTAGGAGATTATGTTCAATTGGATTTAGTGGTACCGATTGTTACACTTGGGATAGATTCTATAATGCATTAGTACTGCCTGCCCTCAGAAAGTCTCGAGGACGAGACTTTTTCTGAGTTGGGTATGATATAATACCCTGTTTCGTTCAAGCGGACTGCCGATTCAAACGGCAAAAGTGCAATGTCCCAACCCGCTTTGCTCAGGCGAGAATACTCATTTGAGACAAAGGATATCCAGACATGTCCTTACAGGAGTTCGGCTTAGGCTTTCAGAGGCTCGCTCGGAGTATCGCTTAACCGCAGCGAATCATCGCTAAGGTGGGTTGCAACGGTGAACTTGTCTTTGTTTAGCCAGCACACTTAAAATATGGAATGATACATGCTAGTCGCTAGGTGAATCAGCCCCTGCATGCTAATAAAAATAAAACACACCTAGCTAAGGGAATAATCCCAACTCGTGTTGCTTGTGTTAGAACATGGAATTGAAACATTGCTTATATTCAGACCCTCGCATGCCACCCTAGATCATGTCGCTCGGGAAGTTCCTTACGGTTTTATCCCTCGTCTTACCTTCGGACCTGAGCTAATGTGAATGATTATGTTTATACAAATACATGCTTGCCTGCTTATATATTGCCTCGTTCAATGCTTATCGCATAAACTATGTCTCAAATTGTGTAACACTGTGCATGTCATGGATTCATCTAGTTCTCCTCGAAAGACTATCTAATAGTCATTTCGTACAAGAATGAACCTGCAAGTATCCGGGACCGTTAGGTCACCAAGGCAATCCCCGCACCCAGGGAATGCATCAAGGCAAGTTGTTCACTGAACGAGAATCATGTCACGCAAATCAAGTAGCACAGCTCATGGAGTAATACTTGTTCCGAGCCGGAAATCAAGATTTAAGTATCTCGTGTATCTCATAAAATTGGAAGACCAATAATTGTATGTCACGGACAACTCAGAAACGAGGTACAGTTCCACGGACGGTCACCGGGGCACTGGGGCCGATCCGATCAAGATGGAACTAACGTATAGTCTCACGTTCTTGGACGGGATGGTTTGTAGTGCCTCACGTACTTTCGTTGCATTCCATCCTCGTCATTGACTAAAATTGGTCCTTTATGGCTATGCCAGCGACACATATCATATAGATAAGTCATCCTCGCTTAGCGGATATCCGCGTGCAAGTCATTGCATCGCATTAGAGAGAAATCTGAATCAGCTAAACGGTATAAATCTCGTATCTAAACACTTGTATTTGCATATGTTATTGCCCCTGAATGTTTATAAATGCTCGTGCTTGAATTAACTTGGTTTGCCTTGGACAGGGAAGGTCAAACGGTAAGTTGGTAAGTCTTGCCGTGTTTCCACTTATATCGCACGATGCACTGCCACACGAGTTAGGCTATTCAATCCTTGCCATGAAACTGATCCTAAGGCAACTAAAAAGACAACATAATAGTTGGTGCACTGAACCTATATTACGTGTTTGGATTTATCGAGCGGGCGAGTAGTCTCCCCACTAGTGCATTCGTGTATTGATAATCCACCAGGTTATTTGCAGTGTGCGGGAGAATCTCGTTAGGTATAAATGCCTCCTTCGTGCGGGCCAAGGCATGGAGTTCACTCCGAGCCTTGGAGCGCTGCGTCCGGAACTGAAGCATATATACAAGACATAATATTGTAGTACCGCCTGTACAATTATTCCACTATTGTAGCCACTTGGCACGCTTTTACTATTTCAAAGAGAGAGGCTTGAGAAAATTATAATCTCGGCCAAGTGTCGCCTGTAACAATTGTTTATATCAATAAACAGTTTGCTTTACTTCTACTTTTTCACTTTTGCCGACTCATCGAACTTGTTACCAAATTGTCTATGCGTTTATAATTCTGCTGCACTCGGACAATATGTGCGACTCTGTGGCTTAGACTTCTTATCGCCAGCCAATGAACCACGGCCTTGCACGGGCGCGGCTCACACTCGTGCGGCATTACGCCCGGATGGGTCAAAGCGATCTTCTCGCGGGAGCGCTGGCACTGTAATTTGTACCCAACGGGGACGGTCGATTTAGCCTGCGGAAGATCGGGGAGTGACTCGACCAACCCTCCACTACCAGCAACCCACCGTGACCCGCTGTTTCTGCCATTACTGTTGTTGCTGCTACGAGCTGATGCTTGGCCGGAGCACCATACCCACCCGCCGGAGGCAGGCCGTCCACGGGCAGTGGACCGAGCATCACCCCCCAGTTTACGAGCAAACCTAGGTTTACATTCTTACTCCTTTCCTTTATGATGTTGTTATTGCATGGACCTATGTAGATTTGTGAAACCTAGTACCTAGTGTATATGTGTGCATGTATGGGAATAATAGTTAGTGTTACTAAATACTTCATAGAAAATTTGGTTGTAAGTATGGCATATATTTGTGTAGACCCTAGGTGCTTAGGCTAAACTGTCATTTGTGCACTCTAACACAGTAGCTAGGACACTGGATAGGTTATACGATATTTAGAGTTGTGACATATTTGGTAACTAACTATCTTGTTGTGCACGGTATTTGAGGACATGATATACTCGTACATAGAGACCTAGATGGTTACCAATATCGAACTTGTCTTGGAAATTATAGTAAGTAGAATATCTAGTACCCATGTGTTAGAGGTGCAACTTAGCACCTACACGAATCATAGTTATGACCGCGATTGTAACATATGAGAAATGATACCTTAGGAAGACATGTAAATATTGTGGGACAAGTAGACTAAGTGTACCCCTACTCCCTTGATCCTTGACTAGTCAACATTAGCCAACGTATTTAGTTAGAACATTTATTTGGTTTAGTCTCTGCGTAACTCATGACGTTGCGTAAGTTGTACACTTGTACATGATTAGCATAGTGTAATGTAGTGATTGATATTTATTGTTATATATTCATAGGCACCTAAGACGATTCTACCTTGGCTGCGGGTTTCGGATCCGTACTTGTGCACACAAGAATTTCAGGCAACTATACCTTGCCTTATTGTACTGTTTAAATCCAGTTATTATTTATTGCATATTTTATTGTTTTAATATTATATAACTGTGCGCGTCCGAGAAAGACTCGGGTGCAGTCAATGAAGGCATTGACGTTAGGACTTGTGTCTGACCTAGGGTCTAGTGGACGCAGCTAAAGTTATGGAGTTATTAATATGACTCCCCAGGACTTGACACGTATCATTGTACGTCACAGAGTGAGTTTATGTATGGACGCGTGCTTCATACTTGACTGGACATAAGTGTGAGCAGCACGTGTGACGGTATTTAGCTTAGTTGTATATTTCTTTAGCGACTTGCATTCTAGTACGAGATGTCCATGTCGTATTCACGACTTATACATTGGCATTGGACGGGGAAGACAATTAGTAGGCGTATGGGATAGACATTTGGCTACCGTAGTTTCAGAGTAAACTACGGGGTCGTGAGCCTTAGTGTTACCCGTTATGGGCCACGTGTTACCCGATTATGGGCTATGTACTACCCGGTTATGGACGTATATACTTGTCAATATATCCGACAGAGGTTACTAGGTGCGCGCTATCATGATCGGTGATGTACTCAGCATATACTCCTGGTATCCAGTTTACCGCTAATGCCAGGTACTTAGCCTCTGGCTTGACGCTATGCTTTAAACTTTTACCTATCCATACGTACCAAGGTTGTCTTCAAGTGCATTTTATCTAGCTGGTTAGATCACCCTCGAGTTTACACGTTATTTACTTTATGGCATATATTTTTGTATCTTGTTACGTCCCTCTGAGGACCTTGTTCTCTTCCAGATTCGGACGAGAACTTGTACCCAACCATCTACGGATCAGGAGTAGAGACAGGATTCGTGGCTGAGGACTTTGAGGCATTTCTAAAGGAGTTTTCGTGATTTGGGATACGCTGCTACCTTGGGTTAGTGCGTCTTTAACTAGCTAGTTGATGCTCTAGTCTAGCTATCTTTCTACTTTTCGTACTTTTATTTCATTGCTGTATTTTAGTAGATTTGCCCCCATCAGACTATTTCATATGTATTATGGATATTCAGACTCTTTGTATTTTATTTATCAGCACTTGTTTCAGTCTTATTATATTGTATTCTGTGGATGAGATTAAATATTTACCTGTCGTATGGTAGCATATTGGACTTGATAGTATTTTAGGACAGCGTAGTATGCTTCGTCGGGTCTATTAAATTTGGAAAGTCTTCGGAGTTGTATTAGCTGGCCATTGCCACGTGGCCTGGTCCCGTGTATTTTGGGATTGGGGCGTGACACTCTTAGACTTGGAGATATTGTGTAGCTATTCTAGATTGTGTCTTGCGACTTCTTGCTTTATATTTTATCGTGCCATTCTCTTCCTTGTAGATTATTGTGAATGAGTATTGTTACATCATTTTTATATTTTTCTCCTTACGGAGTAGAGATATTATTGACAAGTGGCATATATCTTTGTGTGAGATAGATAGTTAGCATTGTTGACCTAGACATTATTCTACTGTCGATGCTGTGATATAGACTGGACGTACCCACGTACTCGTGCCCGAATAACCGAGTGTGGGTCTGACATTGACTCCGCCAGAGTATCTTCCATGGAATTTAGAATTAGCAACTTGCAGAGGTTGTTATCTCTCCTCCACTTATTTCGCATAATACTTGCACTAGTAATTGCCCAAGCATTATTACCCACCACAATAACAGGCTCAAGATCTGTCAACACGTATTCCACATTTACGAGTTAAAGATTAAGGCTGACATTTCTCTTCCAGATGTTGTAATGCTCCCTGACAAACTTTTCAAGTTTGTTAAAACTTGTGTCGAGAAGACTTGTACGGTTGTTCTCCATCTAACCGGATCATGCTTTGAGATTGTTAGTCCCGAGACTTAATCAAAAGATGGTAGAATGAGTCAGGAACAGAGGTTCAATCAAACTTTATAGTCTACCATCTTTTTGATCCTAAAGTTGTAGTTTAGACTCAAAAGTTTGTGCAAATGAGTTTGTCCTCTGAATCCTCGATTCCAACGAAGAACTATAATATATATTTCTGATTACAACTTGCTTACATGATAACAATAATCAGAAATCATACTCCGTTCTTCCTTGCAAACGCAATTGGAATTGGGACATAATGGGTTACATAGAGAGAAGTTGAAGGAGAAGAAGAAGATGGATCTTTGCTTGATGGGGTGTTAATGATCACTGTTGCTCAAAACAAGATTTGCCCTACCACGATCTGTTGGCCCAATGTTTATTTTATATTTTTTAATATGGCTAATGGATTAAGTTTATCATTATAATAATCGATCAATCACTATAGTAACTTCTACTTAAACTCAGCATTGTCTAGATGTTATAATATTTTCTTATGTATATTACTTTGTTCGTCTAACATGTATGTGTAAAAAGCAATAAGCAAGATCAGCATGGACATATGCTATGACAAAATAACGATGAGCCAAAAACGACGTTATACCAGAAGATTTTTCTGAACCACCTACAAATTATCCGAAGCCTCACACCTGGGGGTTCCTTGACCTATCAGCGGACGAGAGTCGAAGGGGCAACACCCCCCGTGGGGGTTTGGGGGCGAAGCCCCCGAATGATATTTAGATTCCCAGATCTGTTTTCTTTGGACAACTACCGTCAAGGAAAAAAGACATCTTCAAGACAACAGACGCTTCAAAAGATCGGCGTCATCAAATGCTCTTGGTTTTCATCATATGTAATATTATATTTATTGAGTCTAAGATTTATGTACATCGAGTCGCACTGGCAACTAGAAGGTAACCTAAGTCCACTCAAATAAATCCTTGAACCTATCCAAAAAATCAGCCCACATTCAAGCTCAAACCTTACTAGAATAGGCAACCAAACTCGGACCGAATTCTTGTCGAATTCTGACCGAACTCGGTCACCTATTTAGTATGGAATCGTTCAGTTATTAAACCCCTGATTTCTTGGCCCAACGTTCCAAAATTTTAATTAAATCCAATCCAAACTCTAGCCGAATTTTGTTTTCTCTCACCCTATAAATATGATTGAATTTCACACTCTCAACAACTCATCCATTCTTATTCTTTCTATTCTATTGTGAGCAAACCCTCAGAGCCTAAATTTTCTTATCTCCAAGATTAACTCCCAGTCGTTTAGTGCCAAGTGCGATCTCAGTTAGAAGTCTATTAGAGTTGTAATAGTTTGGTTCATAAAGCCCCTCTTCTGTTTGAAATATGCGTGCTCTTCGTATCAAACGCACGTGTGTGAAGTTGCGATCCTTCATATCAAAACTCGTGGTTGTAAAGAAGTGGCAAGCCTTCAGATTAAAGCTTGTGATTCACTATTGGTGATTATAGTATATAAAACTTCGAGCAAGAGTTCTCGGGAATAGACTAGTTCTCTCAGAGGAAAACCAATATACATCGCGGTGTTTACGTTTACTCTCTTTTACTCTTACTACTTTATATTATTATCTTGCATATACATTGTTAGCTGCCTTCACTCTGCTTAAATTCTAATTAGGTAGATTATTTCGCTGCACTCTATTCACCCCCCCTAGAGTTGCCCTACGGTCCTTCACGATCTGCTTCCAGGAACTAACAAGTTCTCGAATAACTTCTGGAATGCTCACTGTCACCTCCTTTCTGGACTCGCACGAACTCCCTGGACTCCAATGACGGCAATAGCAACAACTCATTTCGTCTCTCAATTTTGAAGTAAATTTTCAAGGAGACACGAAGAGAGTATTTATAGAGGAGGGTGAAAACCCTAACCCCAATCCTGGCCGCCAACTGATTACGGAAAGATAGTAACCAATTAAATTCAAATTCCACAAAAATTGGACCTGAATTAACGATCAAATCTTTCCATAACAGTTAAAATTCTGCATTCAGTGGAATTATGCGTCAACCATATTCTCTGCATATATGCGCACAACAGCTCAACCGAACTGCTCATGCGCGTATAAGCTAGCAGCGCAGCGGCCCATGCGTGAATAGCCGCGCATCGCCTGCACGTGCACCCGATCATGTATTTAGCGCATAAAACGAGCTCAACTAATGCGCACAAGTGCTATGTGACGTGCAAAGTACGCCAATAAAGCACCACTTTGCTCCCTTGAGTCCGAGTCCGAGTCGCTAAGACCCTTTGGAATTTAGGTCCTAAGGAATTTTTTTTAAAAGACTAAAAAAAAACATAAATGCTTTCTTTGAGGAATTATTTCTTTTTTTTCGTAGGAAAATACTCCCACATGACACCCACATATGTCCCATCACACCTCATGTGCTCACCTCAACACATACAAAATATTATTTTGAGATATCCACTTGATGATGTAGCCAATGTGAGAATATTTTTTACTAGTCAAAAAAACAAACACCAACACATACCATACAATAAAAGAAATGAAAAGAATGCAAATGAGAGAATTTTTAGGTACTTCAAGTCTGCACCCTAATTTTGCATGCAGGCAAGATCTCAAATCACAAGACAATCTACTAGATAGCTCAGAAATTACAATCATAACAAGGTAAGCAATCAATTTTATTTCCTTGGAGAAAGAGTAAACACTTCTTTTAAAACTCAGCAACTAAACTGTGATTACTCACGAGGATAATAAACAAACGTGGTTTTTTACACAAAATAACACAGGCCCAGTACTTGAAGAGACGACTATGTAAAGACAGACGTTTAGGCGTTAGACTTATGGTGTCCATCCGATGTCTGTCTAGACGTCTGATTAGTCTCCTCCGACGTCCGACTATATATGTTTTAAAATTTTAAATTTTTTTTTTTTATAATTTTCAGTATATTTTTTGGATTTTTTTATTTTTTTTAAAACGTCTAGACGGATTAGACGTTAGACGGTAGGTGTCAGTCCGACTAGCGCCTAACTCTTTTCACAACTTTGATTTTCGCATCAAAAAGAACAGTTGCACATTTTATATGGATTGAAGTTTTAGCGTTAGTCTCCAGTCTTTCTGCTTCCTGCTCAATGGCCTTCCTTTTCCTAGTTCTTCCCTGTTTCCCTTCAAATTTGCCAGTTCTTCCAGAAAATATATAAACATTGGCATATGTTTGAAGGGATCTAAATCTTCAGGTACCATCAGCAGTCGCTCAGCCCCAGTAGATGATACCTGAAAAGGAAAACCTGATTTGTTCTTCTTTAAAAAAAACTGAAGATGGAATCTACCACTAGATTTATGGTGTTTTTGACGCCATCTAGGAAGACTCTTATTTAGGTCGAGTATGGTCCGAAGCAAAGTGACAGATTCCACTGTTGGAAAATAAGCACAAAAAATTTCTCCCAAATCAGAAAATAACTGCAAGAGAACCGAACAATACAACGTACAAACCAAAAATTAAACCACAGAAAAATAATTCACGTAGACAGAGAATTTTAACGTGGAAAATCCTTGCAGAAAAAATTACGGGACGATCAGAGTCGAACCCTGAAGAACCTCCACTAAGGGAATAAAGAGAATACACCCTCTACAAGCTCCTCCCGATCCAACACAGATCGCCACAACACTTAGGAATAGAAAATAGATCACACCACGAAAATAGAAGACAATAAAAAATTACCCAAAGTTGATCTCCTACTCCGAAACGGCCTCCAATCCTTCTTTCTCCTTCCCAAAATTACAATGGCACTCTTGCCACTTTTTCTCCTCTTTCTTGAGATGATATGTTATGTGTTAGATTATTGATACACTGGAATTAGAGTTAGAAAAATATAATATATACCCCCTAATCTCGCTGCTAATCTTGGACCGTAGGATACGATCCAACGGTGTAAAAAATACCTCTGAAATTTCGTTCAACCCGCCGACCGAACTCGGACCAACTTCGATTTTGAGGTTCTGGAACACCACACCGAGTTCGGCCCGACTTCGATTTTGAGGTTTTGGAATACCATACCGAAATCGGACCGAGTTCGGCCCGAATTTTGTCTCCCCCTGTACAGCAGACTACTACTCCTTCCTCTCGAGTTTCTTCGACCTCTCGAATGGCTCTCGTCACCTCCCCGAGCTTCTCTGACCACAGACGGCTCTCGTCGCACTCCAGGGCGTTCTCCATTTAGGTTGGTAACCCCACCATTCCAACAAATTTCCCCTTTCACAACTATGTGGAGGGGATCGTCATCCCGACGATCTTCCTGCAGTACTCAAACTTTTTTCTTGGAAGATTCTTTGTGAACATATCTGCTCCGTTGTCGTCTGTATGAACCTTCTCAAGCGTCGCTTCCTTCTTCTCAATAGCATCCCGTATCCAATGATACCGGGTCTCAATATGCTTGGACCAGCTATGAAATGTCTGATTCTTCACAAGGTGAATAGCACTTTGACTATCGCAAAGCAAAGAATACTACTCCTGCTTTAGCCCAATTTTCTGCAACAGTTTCTTCATCCACAGGTACCATTAGCAGTCGTCGTAATGTACTCTGCCTCTGTCGTCGACAAGGCAACAAACTTCTGCAAACACGACTGTCATGATACTGCTCCACCAAAAAATATCATCACATAGCCCGAAGTCGATCGCCTCGTGTCTACATCTCCAGCCATATCAGCGTCGGTATACCCAACCAGCTTTGGCTCTTCTTCACCAAATAAAAGTCTCCAATCGGCAGTGTCCTGAAGATATCGTAGAATCTACTTGTCCCCACTCCAATGTACCCTTCCAGGATTGGAAGTGTACCTACTAACTGTGCCAATTGCGTAAGCAATGTCTGGCGTCGTATATACCATAGCATACATGAGACTTTCCACGGCTAAGGCATATGGAACCTGCTCCATATCTTCCTTCTCGGCCTCGGTAGATAGACACTTCTCTTCAGTGAACTTAAAGTGAGCCGCAAGGGGGTTACTCACTTTCTTCTACCCGTCCATCCTGAAACGCTAAAGTACCCGGTAAATGTACTTCTTTTGGGACAAGTGTAGCAACTTGGACTCTCTCTCGGCTGATCTCCATCCCAAAAATAGTCTTTGCTGTGCCCAAATCCTTCATAGAGAAGGCCACGCCCAGTTGGCGCTTCAACTCTGCTATCCTTGTGGCATTCCGACCCACCAACATCATGTCATCAACATAAAGCAACAAAATGATAAAATCATCATCGGCAAAGTACCTCAAAAAAGCACAATGATCTGACGTCATCCGTGCATAGCCGTGCTCCCCTATAAATGACTAGAACTTCTTGTACCACTTTCTCGGAGCCTGTTTCAGACCATACAAGCTCATCCTCAACCGGCAGACCAAATATGACTTGCCCGTCTCACAGAATCCCTCTAGCTGCTCCATGTACAACTTCTCCTCAAAATCACCGTGGAGGAATGACGTCTTCATGTCTATTTGCTCGACCTCCAAGTCAAAACTGGCTACAAATGCTAGCACCACCCGAATAGACGACTACTTTACGACTGACGAAAAGATCTTATCATAATCTACGCCTTTCCGCTGACCGTAGCCTTTAACTACCAGCCTCACTTTGTATCTGTCACGCCCCAGTCCCAAAATACGTAGGACCAGGAATACGTGACACGCCAGCTACGCATTCGACCAGACTCTGGTCTGACTTGAATACGTATAAGCTGTATAATATAAATGGCACAATCTAGATTTTCCGTAAATGTAAACCTTTATGTCTCAATCCACAATGTAAAACAGTATACAAGAAAGAGTTATATGTGCTAGAGTCGGCCGCCCAATAACACACTAACTCGAATAGACTCGAGAAGTAGTATGAGTCTATAAAAACTAGGCTACAACAGCAGATGAATAATCAATGTAAAGTAACCATAATGCCCGTAGATAAGATGTGAGTACCTGGTACCATGCTCGCAAGACATGCAACTCCAACAGCCACTCCAAATGCTCCATAATCATCTATGCTGCAAAACTAGCAAGGAACCAGGTCCTCAGAGGGACGTAACAAGGTACAAAAATACATCATGCCAAGTAAACAGAAAAGTACAAGTGCAATAACAGGGTACTCTAACATAACCAAACAAGTGTGACACAGTTTAAAGACAATGTTCGACGCGTGGGCTTTCTAAAATAAAACCGTAGCTCCGGACACGGAAACACACGGCACGTACCGCAGCTCCGGGCAAAGAGTCACACGGGTGATACCACTACACTAGATACAGGAATCACTACAAAATACTACATAAATATATAAGCGCGTGCAGAGTAGCCTAAACGTCTAGTAACTGTCTTCCCCTTCCCAAGCGGTCAACGATTGTGTGCTGAACCTGAACCTCTAACTACAGTCTCGATACACAGAATTAACTCAACAGACGCGACCCTAAGGTCATCCCAGTCTCTGGTCATGATGTCAGTATCAGGATGCAGGAATCTAGCACGATCACAGTGTGTAAGTGTGTCCTGTGGTATCGATGTACTCAGGTACGTGCATCGAGGTACTAAGAAGCATCTAGCAATTATTCTAAGACGTTACGTCGAATGTCGGCACCCGGTTGTGATCCGGACGCGTAGTATCGAACGTCAACAAAATTATGTATACAAAGTACATAAAGAACAACAAATATCTGTAAACTGAAATACAGGGTGGCAAGGTACACTTGTCTGCGTGCGGCTGCTGATGGCGGGGTCCCGGTACCTTATCCAAGTCCTCAGGTCCCGTAGTACCTAGAGATGAGATACAAACCAATAATCAATAATCTATTCTACGCCAGACAGGGATACGACACATATCTACGTCTAAACTCAATTTCAGCTACGACTCACAGGTACAAGACACTAGAAAAGTTTGACCATAATTGACTATCGGTACGATGGTCAAAACATCTAGTCATCAGTACCACATCATCAAACCATCCCCAAAACATAGTTAATGATTTTAATTTCTTCGTTTAATATCGCTGTTACCAATCACCAAGTATCTCGCTAAATTAATCACTTTAAGTTCCCAGTTTCTAAATTACCGATCACACTAGTTCTCAATCAGTCATTCACTTACTATCCATATTAATACATTTATTGAGCATTTTACACTACATTCTTCAAAGACAAGTTTCCTCGACCTAACATCCACTGCCCATTGATCACCAAATCATACCATTCCTTAATGCGAATTCAACCACGACCATACTAACTATTCTATATAGGCTGTATAAGCAATGCTCCTCTTCCAACTTAAATATGCAAGTATAAATCATCAATCCATGCTCCTAAGCCCTAGCTAATGCACACAACCATAAGTATTCAAAAATCCTCATTCTTACTTATATAATGTATTGAAAAGAACCCTAACTAACCACATATAATAACCCTAATCTCATAATTATAACAATACAAATAAGAGACAAGGCGAGGGGAGAGCTGTACCTCGACTGCGAGGTGGGTCGCTGGCCGGAGCGAGGTGTCGATGGTGGTGGTGATGGTGTAACCGGACAGGAAGTAGATGAGGAAGTCGGCCGGACGGAGGTGCACAGATCGGACGGGGAAGCGACAGACAGGGAGTTGCACTGACCGGACTGGGGGAGATGCACAGTTGCTGCGGTTCAGCCGGCCGGATAAGTTCGCACAGTTGGGTCGGGGGGAAGTCTGAAGTCGGAGAGGAAGAGTCGCGGGGGGTTGCAACGCCGGAGCTGCGCGGGTCAGCACAGTCCGGTCGGTCGGGGGAGAGTCTGCACAGTCCGGTCGTCTGCTGGAGTGGGGAAGAGTCTGCACAGTCCGGTCGTCTGTCGGAGCGGGGAAGAGTCTGCACAGTCCGGTCGTCTGCCGGAGCGGGGAAGAGTTTGCACAGTCCGTCGGTCGACGGGACTGGACCGGAGCGGGGCGGCTGCACCGTGGGATGGTCGGCGGAGAGTCAGCTGCGGAGTCCGGGGGGTGCGTCGGGAGAGCACAGCCGCGGGTGCTGTGGAGCCGCCGCGGGGGTCGACGGCCAGAGCCGAGTCGGTCGGGTGGCCGGTCGGGTCCCTAGGAGCAAGAAGAAATAAAGGAAGAAGATGAAGAATGGAGGGAGGTGGTTTCTTGCATGGAGAAATAAATGGAGGAGGAGAGGGAGTGAGGAGGGTTTCTAGGTTCCTTGGGATTAGGGCCTGCTTGTTTTAATGTGAGGGTGACGTGATGGCTTTATAGGGAGAGGTGCATTGGATGGAGGGTGGAGATGCTCCTATTCAAAATGGAGGGATAGGATTACTCATGAGAAGAATCATTTCTTCATGAGAAATGAAGGGGGGTGAGTTTAATTCGGTCCACACATGTAACCTTAATATTTGGTTTTTGGCCAATGGGGTGAGGGCACCTAAAATTACTAAATTGCAACTTAGCCCCTTAAATTCGAGAAATTGCACGAACACATAAAATGAAGCAAAAATTATGGAAAAAATTACGGTTGATGAATTGCATGGCGAGGGGGTGTTGGGGGTTTGGCACGGGTTTAATTTAATAGCCATCGAGATTAATTAAGAATTAAAATAAGATTAAGAAAAATTGGTATCTCCGATTTAAATAGAATTAAAGTGTCCTGTACTTTTAAATTAAATGGGGGCACTTGGGATCAAAATCCGGAAATGACGCAAAGGTCAAAAATGGTGGGGGCTTGGAGTCAGTCTTGGACCCTTTAGTTGTTCCGGCTCAACGGGTCAAGTTGGTATCTCAAAATTGAGGGTAACGACACAGGTGTCCGACACGGAATTAAATATGGATTACGGTTTCAAAAAATTGTGCAATTAATTTAGAGCACAACGAAATCTGATTTTAAGTGACGAAAAAGTCCAGTGCCTAATTTGGCGGGTCAAGTCAGAAGTACAATAATCCGATGAAATTTATGGGCTGATATTGGACTCCGAATAATTAAGCAATAATAGGGCGCGCCAAGGGTTTTAATTAAATAAATTAAAATACCAGACAAACTTAACTCCACTCTAAACCTCAACATCTGCTGCTAAATCAAAAATTTTCCAA
The DNA here is from genome assembly GCA_036927795.1 of Iris macrosiphon. Classification (NCBI taxonomy): domain Eukaryota; kingdom Viridiplantae; phylum Streptophyta; class Magnoliopsida; order Asparagales; family Iridaceae; genus Iris; species Iris macrosiphon. Next base: position 60,713,879 of record JAYESA010000003.1, on the reverse strand, counting down.
ATGTAAACCTGACTATCTATAGAATAAATCGAGGGAGTTTACATTCTTCCCAACTTAGAAAATTTTCGTCCCCAAAATTAAAAAGTAAAGCACGATAATAGCTAAAAGAATTTTTTTTTAAAAATAACTAGTAATCAAATTTCGTACGTAATTCGTACCTTGGTCCTCAAATAAGTACGGAAACCGCTGTCGAATAGAATCCTCGCGCTCTCAAGTAGACTCGCTTGGTGAATGGTGTTTCCATGCCACTCTGACCAGTCGAATAGTCTGCCCTCTCAAAGTCTTCTCGCTGTGATCGAGAATATCGACTGGCTGCTCTACGTAAGATAGGCTGGGTCCTACTGTAATCTCTGAATGATAAAGCACGTGACTAGGGTCTGCGACATATCTCCTCAGCTGTGATACGTGAAATACGTCATGCACTCCTTCTAATGATGGAGGCAATGCGAGACGGTAAGCCACTTCGCCAACTCGTTCCAAGATGTCAAAAGGCCCGATGTACCTCGGACTTAGCTTGCCTCTGCCTCCGAATCTGATGGTACCACGAGTAGGCGCTATCCTCAAAAATACATGGTCACCTTCCTTGAACTCCAATGGTCTGCGGTGCGCATCTGCCCAATATTTCTGTCTGTCCTGTGCTGCACGCAGGTGGCTCTGAATCTGCTTGACCTTCTCCACTGTCTGTGTCACCAATTCTGGACCAAGTATCTGACGCTCTCCCACGTCACTCCAACAAACTGGCGACCTGCACTTCCTGCCGTACAGTACCTCATAAGGTGCCATTCGTATGCTAGCCTGGTAACTGTTATTGTAGGAGAATTCCACCAAGTGTAGGTGGTCCTCCCAAGATCCTCCAAAATCAATCATGCACGCTCTCAATATATCCTCTAATATCTGTATCGTACGCTCTGACTAACTATCAGTCTGTGGATGATATGCAGTGCTGAACTTGAGATGAGTTCCTAGGCTCTCCTGCATACTTCGCCAAAAATATGACGTGAATCTGGAATCACGATCCGATACGATGCTGACAGGCACTTCATGTAATCGTACTATCTGCCTCATATACATGTCAGCTAAAATCTCCGTGGATTGCCCAACTCTGAAGGGCAAGAAATGTGCAGACTTGGTGAGTCTGTCTACGATAACCCAAACTGCATCCTTCCCGCTTGGGCTTCGCGAGAATCCTGTGACGAAGTCCATGGTAACGTGTTTCCACTTCCACACGGGAATGGGAAGTGCCTGCAATAAACCTATAGTCCTCTGATGTTCAGCCTTGACTTGCTGACAAACTAAATACTTTGCCATGAATCTTGCAATTTCTTTCTTCATCCCATGCCACCAGAAATGCTGTCTTAAGTCTCGGTACATCTTCATACCCCCGGGATGAATGGAATAAATCGAGCTATGTGCCTCATCATCAACTCTTGGTGTAGCTCGCCACTCGAAACATATAGACGATCTCTGTACCTCAATATTCTGTCTTCATGAATCCTGAGTCCCGTCTGCATGCCGGCCTCTGTCCTCTCTCGTAGACGTCGAAATCTCGCATCTGTAGCAATGCTGCCTTGATCCTCTCAATCAGGATAGACTGAACCTCGAGGCTGGCCATCTGTCCATCCATGCCTGGCAATACGATCTCTATGCCAAGCTCCTGGAGATCCTCTAGCAATTGCCGCTGCATCGTCAAAAAGTATGCCATGGGCTTCCTACTTAAGGCATCTGCTACGACATTCACCTTGCCAGGGTGGTACTGCAACTCAATGTCATAATCTGTCATCAACTCTAGCCAGCGTCTCTGCCCCATGTTGAGCTCCTTCTGCGTGTAGACGTACTTCAGGCTTTTATGATCTGTGTAAATCTCAACACGCTCACCATAAAGGTAATGTCTCCATAGCTTTAGTGCAAATATAACTGCAGTTAGCTCCAAGTCGTGCGTCGGATAGTTCTTCTCATGAACTCTCAGCTATCTCGATGCATAGGCTATCACTTTGCCGTGTTACATCAGTACACATCCTAATCCGCTCCCAGACGCATCACTGTATACTACAAATTCTCCTGATCCTGAAGGTAGTGTCAAAATCGGTGCTGATGTCAGACGCTTCTTCAGCTCATCGAAAGCCGCCTGACATTCGTCGGTCCAGATAAACTCCTCGCCTTTACGCGTCAGTCGCGTCATAGGCGCAGCTATCCTCGAGAAGTTTTCCACGAACCTCCGATAATATCCGGCAAGTCCAAGGAAACTCCTAACCTCCGTAACTGATGTAGAGGTAGGCCACGTCTCGACTGCAGCTATCTTCTCCGGGTCAACTGATAGTCCATCTTCGGTGATTATGCGCCCCAGAAATGGTACACTATCCAAGAAGAACTCACATTTGCTGAGTTTGGAATACAGCCTCTCTTGTCTCAGCGTCTCCAACACGATCCTGAGATGCCTCTCATGCTCCTCCTGGCTCTTGGAATATATCAAGATATCGTCTGTAAATACCACCATGAACTTATCCAAGTACTGGTGGAAGACATTGTTAATCAAACACATAAATACAGCTGGCGCGTTGGTTAAACCAAACAGCATGACTAAAAACTCATAGTGGCCATACTTCATCTGAAAGGCCATCTTCTGGATGTCCTCTTTCCGTACCTTGATCTGATGATAATCGGATCTGAGATCGATCTTCGAGAATACACATGCACCGCTAAGTTGATCAAACAAATCATCGATGCGCGACAGTGGATACTTGTTCTTTATCGTTATAGCATTTAGCGCCCTGTAATCGATACACAAGCGTACCGTCCCGTCCTTCTTCGATACAAACAGAATGGGTGCTCCCCATGGAGATACACTAGCCCATATGAAACCCTTATCTAAGAGATCATCTACTTGGACCTTCAACTCTATCGGTGCTAGTCTGAAGACGGGAAAATTACTGGCTCGGCTCTTGGAGTCAACTCTGTAACAAACTCTTTCTGTCAGGTGGCAGGCCTAAAAAGATTCTCTAAAAACACATCCTCAATCCCTGTTATAATATGATGGTACACTGGTTCACCTCCTGTGTTGTATACCCCTAAGGTAGATGGGCACCATGCTCCCAAGCTCTCTGAAGAAACTCAAACTCAGAGTAATCCGATGGTCTAAGGATGACACAACTACGACGGCAATCAAGCATTACGTGGTATTGGCTCAACCAATCCATGTCTAGGATAATGTCATAGTCTAGACTTTAGCCTCAAGATAAATTCTCCGGTTCTATTTTCAACATCAATCCCCAAAAGAAAATGTTTTCTTGCCTAAGGTATAATTTCTCTTCTCCTCAAGGTTTTTCCTAAAATTTTATTCCTCGAATTTCTTCTTTTCGTTATTCATCTCTCCAAGTCACAAGTACAATAATGGTATCACTCAAGCACATACTAGAATTCCTAGAATCCGATCATTATCTTCCAAGTGAGATCCTAAAATTTCATCTCCTCTAGCTCATAATCATCGTTCCTAGCATTGCTATCATATACAACTACTAGTTTCCATCATCAGGCTATGCATTTCCATAAATTATTCTAGGTCATGATCAACAATCCTTCCAGCTCTCAGTACTTCCAAGATCACTGCTACCTCAAGCACGGGTAGGGTACTACTAGGTCCAACTCTCTTGCCAACCTTCCACACTAGTTCTAGAGTCCAAAGAACCCATCAATCTATTCTGATAAGGTAACCATCTTGCCAAAGAAAGGCTTACGAATTCTGTCTTCTATCATCTGGTCTTCGATCTTCTTCTGGAGGGAAATTATCAGTCACAAGCATTCGCCTTTCCGAACAATAGGGGACAAGAAACAAGGATAACGATATTGACGAAGATCGAACGAATGCAAATTGGAAGTCCAAGGGCGATAATCACATACAAAGAGTTTTTAAAATCGATCATGGATTAAGATCCTATTCAACAATCATAACATCTATTCCTAATTTGCAGGCTCGCTTGGTACAGTCAGGTGACCAAGACGATTTAAACCGGACCTGCATGGGCCACCACAAAAATATGTCACGCCCCAGTCCCAAAATACGTAGGACCAGGAATATGTGACACGCTAGCTACGCATTCAACCAGACTCTGGTCTGACTCGAATACGTATAAGCTGTATAATATAAAGGGCACAATCTAGATTTACCGTAAATGTAAACCTCTATGTCTCAATCCACAATATACAACAGTATACAAGAAAGAGTTATATGTGCTAGAGTCGGCCGCCCAATAATATACTAACTCGAATAGACTCGAGAAGAAGTATGAGTCTATAAAAACTAGGCTACAACAGTAGATGAATAATCAATGTAAAGTAACCATAATGTCGGTAGATAAGATGTGAGTACCTGGTACCATGCTCGCAAGACATGCAACTCCAACAGCCACTCCAAATGCTCCATAATTATCTATGCTGCAAAACTGGCAGGGAACCAGGTCTCAGAGGGACGTATCAAGGTACAAAAATACATCATGCCAAGTAAACAGAAAAGTACAAGTGCAATAACAGGGTACTCTAACATAACCAAACAAGTGTGACACAGTTTAAAGACAATGTTCGACGCGTGGGCTTTTTAAAATAAAACCGTAGCTCCGGACACAAAAACACACGACACGTACCGCAGCTCCGGGCAAAGAGTCACACGGGTGATACCACTACACTAGATACAGGAATCACTACAAAATACTACATAAATATATAAGCGCGTGCAGAGTAGCCCAAACGTCTAGTAACTGTCTTCTTCTTCCCAAGCGATCAACGATTGTGCGCTGAACCTGAACCTCTAACTACAGTCTCGACACACAGAATTAACTCAACAGACGCGACCCTAAGGTCATCCCATTCTCTGGTCATGATGTCAGTATCATGATACAAGAATCTGGCACGATCATAGTGTGTATGTGTCCTGGGGTGTCGATGTACTCAGGTACGTGCATCGAGGTACTATGAAGCATCTAGCAATTATTCTAAGACTTACGTCGAATGTCAACACCCGGTTGTGATCCGGACGCGTAGTATCGAACGCCAACAAAATTATGCGCACAAAGTACATAAATAACAATAAATATCTGTAAACTGAAATACAGGGTGGCAAGGTACACTTGCCTGCGTGCGGCTGCTGATGGCGGGGTCCCGGTACCGCGTCCAAGTTCTCAGGTCCCGCAGTACCTAGAGATGAGATACAAACCAATAATTAATAATCTATTCTACGCTAGACAGGGATGCGACACATATCTACATCTAAACTCAGTTTCAGCTATGACTCACAGGTACAAGACACTAGGGGAGTTTGACCACAATTGACTATCGGTACGATGGTCAAAACATCTAGTCATCATTACCACATCATCAAACCATCCCCAAAACATAGTTAATGATTTTAATTTCTTCGTTTAATATCGCTGTTACCAATCACTAAGTACCTCCCTAAATTAATCACTTTAAGTTCCCAGTTTCTAAATTACCGATCACACTAGTCCTCAATCAGTCATTCACTTACTATCCTTACTAATACATTTAAATTGAGCATTTTACACTATATTTTTCAAAGATAAGTTTTATCGACCTAACATCCACTGCCCATTGGATCACCAAATCATGCCATTCCTTAATGCGAATTCAACCACGACCATACTAACTATTCTATATAGGCTGTATACGCAATGCTCCTCTTCCAACTTAAACATGCAAGAATAAATCATCAATCCATGCTCCTAAGCCCTAGCTAATGCACACAACCATAAGTATTCAAAAATCCTCATTCTTACTTATATAATGTGTTGAAAAGAACCCTAACTAACCACATATAATAACCCTAATCTCATAATTATAACAATACAAATAAGAGACAAGGCGAAGGGAGAGCTGTACCTCGACTGCGAGGTGGGTTGCTGGCCGGAGCGAGGTGTCGATGGTGGTGGTGATGGTGTAACCGGACAGGGAGGAGATGAGGAAGTCGGCCGGACGGGGGTGCACAGACGGACGGGGAAGCGCCGGACAGGGAGTTGCACTGACCGGACCGGGGGAGATACACAGTTGCTGTGGTTCAACCGGCCGGATAAGTCCACACAGTTGGGTCGGGGGGAAGTCTGAAGTCGGAGAGGAAGAGTCGCGGGGGGCGCAATGCCGGAGCTGCGCGGGTCAGCACAGTCCGGTCGGTCGGGGGAGAGTCTGCACAGTCCGGTCGTCTGCCGTAGCGGGGAGGAGTCTGCACAGTCCGGTCGTCTGCCGGAGCGGGGAAGAGTCTGCATCTGCCGGAGCGGGGAAGAGTCTGCACAGTCTGGTCGTCTGCCGGAGCGGGGAAGAGTCTGCACAGTCCGTCGGTCGGCGGGACTGGACCGAAGTGGGACGGCTGCACCGTGGGATGGTCGGCGGAGAGTCAGCTGCGAAGTCCGGCGGGTGCATCGGGAGAGCACAGCCGCGGGTGTTGTGGAGCCGCCGCGGGGGTCGGCGGCTGAGCCGAGTCAGTCAGGTGGCCGGTCGGGTCCCTAGGAGCAAGAAGAAATAAAGAAAGAAGAAGAAGAATAGAGGGAGGTGGTTTCTTGCATGGAGAAATAAATGGAGGAGGAGAGAGAGTGAGGGGGGTTTCTAGGTTCCTTGGGATTAGGGCCTGCTTGGTTTAATGTGAGGGTGAGGTGATGGCTTTATAGGGAGAGGTGCATTGGATGGAGGGTGGAGATGCTCCTATTCAAAATGGAGGGATAGGATTACTCATGAGAAGAATCATTTCTTCATGAGAAATGAAGGGGGGTGAGTTTAATTCGGTCCACACATGTAACCTCAACATTTGGTTTTTGGCCAATGGGGTGAGGGCACCTAAAATCACTAAATTGCAACTTATCCCCTTAAATTCGGAAAATTGCACGAACACATAAAATGACACAAAAATTATGGAGAAAATTACGGTTGATGATTTGCATGGCGAGGGGGTGTTGGGGGTTTGGCACGGGTTTAATTTAATGGCCATCGGGATTAAATAAGGATTAAAATAGGATTAAGAAAAATTGGTATCCCCAATTTAAATTGAATTAAAGTGTCCCGCGCTTTTAAATTAAATGGGGGGCACTTGGGGTCAAAATCTGGAAATGACATAAGGTCAAAAATGGTGGAGACTTGGAGTCAGTCTTGGACCCTTTAGTTCGTCCGGCTCAACGGGTTAAGTTGGTATCTCAAAATTGAGGGTAACGACACAGGTGTCCGACATGGAATTAAATATGGATTACGATTTCAAAAAATTGTGCAATTAATTTAGAGCACAACAAAATCTGATTTTAAGTGACGGAAAAGTCCAGTGCCTAATTTGGCGGGTCAAGTTAGAAGTACAATAATCCGATGAAATTTATGGGCTGATATTGGGCTCCGAATAATTAAGCAATGATAGGGCACGCCAAGGGTTTTAATTAAATAAATTAAAATACCAGACAAACTTAACTCCACTCTAAACCTCAACATCTGCTGCTAAATCAAAAATTTTCCAAATCCAAACCTGACTATCTATAGAATAAATCGAGGGGGTTTACAGTATCGAGGGCGAGTAGCATCATCTGTTTACTTCACTCTAAATACCAATCGATTCTTCAATGCCTTCTTGCCCTTTGACAACCGCACCAGATCATAAGTATAGTTGGCCTCCAAGGAACTCATATCCTCCTACATGACCTCCATCCACTTCTGTCTCTGTTCGTCTTCCATAGCCTCTACAAAACTTTCGAGTTTCCTCCCGTCAGTCAGTAGCACATACTCGCCCGGTGAGTATCTCGTAGATGGTCGACGCTCTTTATCGCTCCTCCTCTATGGAATCACTGGTGCTGGCTGTATATCTACAGCTTCCTCCCCTCCAGGAACTGCCTTCTCGGCATGCTCATCCTTTTGAGAGTCACCCTGAACACCATCAGCAGGCTGATGATCTAGGTTGGAAGCAACTCCATGTACGGGCTCTCCCATAACTGGATCCTCTGTGATATCCTCTAGATATTGTTCGAAGTAAAATAACTCTAACTCAGGCAATTCCTCAGCCTCAGAAGGCATATCAGAATCCTGAGTATTAAACATGGTCTGATCCTCGACGAATACCACATTCCTGCTTCTATGGAGCTTTATTACAACTGTATCGTAGAGTCTATAGCCAAACTCATCCCGACCGTAGCCGATAAAGACACACTGCCTTGTCTTTGAATTAAGTTTGGATCTCTCATCTTTCGGTACATGGACGAAGGCCTTACAACCAAACACTCGCAGATGATTGTATGACGGCTCTTTGTCGTACCATACTTTGTCAGGCACATCACCCTACAAAGGAGCACTAGGAGATAAATTAATAACATAAGCAGCTGTGTAAAGTACCTCACCCTATAGCTGCCTGACAAGTTTGCTTCTAACAGCAAACACCACATCCTCTCCATCAGCGTCCTGTTCATCCTTTTCGCTACACCGTTGAGCTGCGGTGTCTTTGGTGGAGTCTTCTGGTGTCGTATCCCTTGCTCTATGCAATAAGCATTAAAGGGACCGATATACTCGGAGCCATTGTCCGAACGAACACAAAGCAGCTTCTTGTCCATCTTCCTTTCAACAGAGGCCTGAAACTCTTTTAAAGTGGGCAACACCTGATCCTTGGTCTTTAAGGTATAGACCCAAACCTTCCTGGAACAGTCATTAATAAATGTTACAAAATAAGAAGCACCACCAATGGATTTTACCTTCATAGGACCGCAGACATCCGAATGAATCAACTCGAGCAACGCCGACTTTCTTGAACTTGGGTAACTTTAGAAAGATACCCTATTTTGCTTTACCGCCAAACAGTGCATGCACTTCTCCAACTTTGTAGACTTTAGCCCTGGAATCACCTTCTTGTTCACCAAGTAGCTTATTCTCTTCTCGTTAATATGGCTGAGCCGTCTGTGCCACAACTCAGTAGACGCATCAGTATCTGCGTTAACCTCATGTGTCCCCTGGGCGCTCCCTTCTATATAGTAGAGTCCGGACCTCTTGCTTCCTCTGGAAATCAACATCGAATATCTGGAAATCTTCCATTGACTGTTCCCGAAGAGACTAAATAACCCTCGTCATCCAACCTTCCAACCGACACCAGGTTGAAACGAATATCAGGTACATGACAAACATCTTTGAGAACAAGAACTGCACCCGTCTTTGTCCTCAAGTGCACATCTCCAATAGCAATCGCCTTTGACACATCTCTATTGTCCATCTTCAACACTCCACAGTCGCCTATTATGTAAGTAGCAAATAGTGCCCTGTTGTGAGATACGTGCGCTGAAGCACCTGAGTCCACCAACCGAGAGTTGTCATCGCAGGCGAGGTTCATAACTACCTCACCAACTACAATGATCACGTTGCCTCCATGTGTTGAGGCCGCCACTGTAGTGTTCTCACTTTGCTTTCCCTTATCGCCCTTCTTCTCCCTCTTCCAAGCGAAACAGTTACGCTTGATGCGACCCTTCTTGCCATAATAGTAGTAACACTCCGAGTTCTCGTACCGACCCTTGGACCTTTTCCTGCTTCTGTCTCTGCCACCGTCTGGACCCCTACTTTTATTCCTTTTTCGGCTTTCTGAAACAAGCGCCTCTGAGTGGGATATGGATGAAGTGCCCTGAGAACGTCTCCGCATCTCTTCGTTCAGTACCCCGCTCTTGGCAAACTCCAGACTGACCATGCCTTCCGGATCAAAAGAGATCATAGACATTCGTACGGTCTCCCACGAGTCTGGCAATGTACACAGCATCTATAGTCCCCGAACCTTGTCGTCGAACTTGACTCCCATCGAGGATAGCTGGTCAACCACGCCCTGGAACTCACTCAAGTGATCCATAATAGACGTCCCATCTTTGTACCGCAGACCTATCATCATCCGGATCAGGAATAATTTATGTACCCCGGTCTTCTTCTTATACAAAATTTTTAGCTTATCCCACAGTGTCCTCGCGTGCTCAATACTGGCAATATGGTTGTACACGTTCTCGTTAATGAACTGCCTGATGTACCCACACATCTGTATATGCTCAAAAATTTTGTGCCCTTCGGATTTGTCACTGTTCCTCTCGGAAGTAAATACCGGCAGATGCAGCTTCTTAACAAATAACAAATACTTCATCTTGCTCCTCCAGTAGTAATAGTTGGTACCGTTCAGGTTTACCATGTGCATCGACTTCGCGTCCATCTCTCCTCCATGGTTTACCTGTCAACTCTTGACACCCTTTGAAAAATTTCAAAACTTGGCTCTAATACCACTTTGTTGGGAAAGAAGCGCGAAAACCTTCTCCCAAACCAGAGAGTACCTACGAGATAACCGAGCAATACAAGCACAAACCAAACATCAAACCACAGAAAAATAATTCACGCAGACACAAAAAATTTTGACGTGAAAAATCCTTGCGGAAAAAACCACGGGACAATCGGAGTCTAATCCTGAAGAACCTCCACTAATAGAATGAAAAGAATATACCCTCTTGAAGCTCCTCTCGATCCAACACGGATCGCCACAACACTTAGGAATAGAAAATAGATCACACCACGAAGATAGAAGACAATGAAAAATTATCCAAAGTTGATCTCCTACTCCGATACGGCCCCAAATCCTTCTTTCTCCTTCCCAAAATTACAATGGCACTCTTGCCTCCTTTTCTCCTCTTTCTTGAGATGATATGTTATGTGTTAAATTATTGATACATTGAAATTAGGGTTAGGAAAACCTAATATATACCTCCTAATCCTGCAGCTAATCCTGGACCGTAGGATACGATCTAGCGGTGTAAAAAATACCTCTGAAATTTCGTTCAGCCCGCCGACCGAACTCGGACCGACTTCGGTTTTGAGGTTCTGGAACACCATATCGAGTTCGGCCTGACTTCATTTTTGAGGTTTTGGAATACCACACCGAACTCGGACCGAGTTCGGCCCGAACTCTGTCTCCCCCTGTACAGCAGACTGCTCCTCCTTCCTCCCGAGTTTCTTCGACCTCTCGAATGGCTCTCGTCACCTCACCGAGCTTCTGTGAGCACAGACGGCACTCGTCGCACTCCGGAAAGTTCTCCACATAGGTTAGGAACCCCACCCACTTCAACATCCACAAATTGCTACTTCATGTTTGATCATGGCATGACAGGAAAAGTAGCGAGTGTTTACGCCTAGGCACAAATATATCATTCCTTCTCTCATTGGCTTGATGTGTCATGGAGATGAATGCGATTTCCTATAGCAAATTGTATCATCTAATCTCTTCCACTATATCCTCTCTGTATAGGTAAAGTTGGAGGATGCTCCAAGGTTGCATGAACTTAAACTGCTAAGCCAATTACGTCTTCAGCTTATTTTTGCAAAACTAAAAGGAACAAGAATCTAAGATTATTATACCTCAAGAGCCAAATTTTCTGGGATCTCCCCAGACTTTCCAACCTTATGCAACCACTCCTTGTAAAGTTTACTGCATTTCTCCACTTCCTCCACATCGAGGCACCCATATCTGTAGCAAATGAGCGTATTAGTTCAGATAGAATTTCTCAACAATTTCAGAAACAACAGTTATCTGGCTAAAGCCGAAGTTCAGAGTGTCAAAGACTATCAAAATTATTTACAACTTTGCATTTGTTTATGCATCTCAAGTGGTATTTATGTAAGTCGGATTTTCATATAGATGTAGTAAATTTTTATTTATAAACCATTTACTTATTGTCAACTTCAAAAGAGTAAATCCAAATCTATTGTAACCTTTACATGCAATCATAACAATTGACTAACTCTAATTTAATGACATCCTGGAAACCTGTCACAAAGGTAGCAAGTGCAAAGGCCCATTAGGGCATTGCTCAGTAAACATTGATATCGTCATCTATAGGTTCCAAGTATTGGCGGCGGTTTTGGATCGGAGTTTTTGGTATCGGAAAGCAATAGTTTTTTATTTTATTTTTTTGACTTTCCGATATAACGCACGGGATCTGACGTAACGTTCGAGACTTTTGTGCACACTGCATTGTATGCCTTTGGACCCACTGTCCTCCAACTTCCACCATTTATAAATGGAAGGAATAATACGTCTCCGTGGCTCGATCTACTGACATTCTGCCACCCAGCCGAGTCCTATACCTCTCCCCGGTAATCACAAGAGTCACTTAAGTTCGTTGAAAGTAATAGTTATTAGTAAATTAATAAATTTTCAGAAAAAAATATTGTATACATTTAGACATAATTTTAAGTATTTTCTGTTTTATTTCTTTGTAATAATTTAACAAAATAGTAGTCACCTTATAGATAAGTTTTCTTTCTTTTTACGTATAATACATATCTCTAGTACAGTCAAGGTCACATATTTGTTTTTTGGATGGAAAGAACCAAATTGTTTATTCCTGTTTGTGGCATCAAAAGTATTTACTTGGAAGAGCAAATAGTTAGGAAATTTGAAGCTGCAATTGTTCCAATCCTTTGTTACTTTTACGTATCACCTATTACAAAAATATATAGATTACAATGATGTGAAAAATTGTGATTTATTTTTCTTGAGGAAAACAGTGAGGGAAAACCTGTGATTTCTTAAATCGCAGATAATGAATACAAACAACCAAAAGGAAAATCCAACAAAGAGAAGAGTTCCACCATACATACGATCCTACTAAAATGACATTTTTTTAGTCGTGTAGCTTTCATTTTTCCTTTTTTCCTTCCATAAGTCTACATCTCTCTCTCTCTCTCTCTCTCTCTCTCTCTCTCTCTCTCTCTCTATATATATATATATATATATATATATATATATATATTCTTTGTAACTCTCACATTTTTTATCCATATACTTCCTTCTTCCATATTTATAATACTGTCTAAAATATCAAACAATAATGAAAAATACACAAATTTTTTTTTTTGAACCGAACTATATAATTATTTTATAGATTTTACTAGACTAGTTGCTAGATGACTATCTTGCATGAACACACAAACGATACAACATAGTAATGACACCACGACATGGACATAAAAAATATTTTGGTGTGTCCTAGTATATTTGGAGTATCCAATACTTGTATGATACGCGTCCGTCAGGACATGGTCCATATTTTGGATTTTTCGTGCTTCCTAGCATGGTGATTTCTTTATGTTAAGATACTCTAGACAATATTTTATATTGTGACATTCAATCCGGTTTGCATTGTGTGTTTGTTTTCATTATTATCTTCAAATATATCCATACATTTGATTTCTTATTTTAATTATATCTATGTGCCCTTAAACTAAAAAGTTCATAATTTATAAAATTATTGTAAATAACAATAATATATTTAATATTTCAATTCACAATAATATGACATGAGTTGACTATTGCTAACCTGGGCATGACAACATGGATTCCAAAATATAACCATAAAATGGATTTTGTAATCTAAATAATTGTCCCAAGATTATAAAATTATGTAAAAATGACAATCATTTAGATTCTGAAATACAAATCCATGCTAGATTATGAAATCCACGTTGGCTAACCCCCTCTAAGAAAATTGTTCCAATGCATGGTACCTACTGATGAAGTGGATAAGTAATTGGGTTTACCTCACCAAAGTTTCATGCCGGATTATATACATAGAGTTGAATGTTTAGATTTGGTTCAGGATGAACCCTATGCTAATATCATGTCGTATTTGTTACTTTATTGCCAATCATGGAAAATGAATCTTTCAATTAAATGAGTAATAGTAGAACCACATTGAAAAACAGATTTCTGATTGATTTGTACTGAATAAATGAAACAAACTAGAACTACAACAGTTATTTCCAATGATATCAATGATAGGTGACGGTGTCATCTCTACTATTATTATGAGGCTTGAAAACGGATCAAAAATGATCCGTCTAAGTTGTATATAAATATATACTCTACTTACTATTTTTTGTAAAAATAACTAATTATTTAATTATCTAATATTATTTAGTGACGACTAAACAATTCTAATGTTTAGATGAGAGGTATTTTTCTTGGTTGCTTGAATCCGATTCCTATAAATGATAGTTTTTATAATAATTTTATATTTAAATATTTTAAATATTTTTTTTTACGCAATATATAGATATAAACATGAGCTGGCATGTAATAAAACTACTAGAATGGGTTGTGCCAGTGCCTCAAGACTCCTGATAGAGCATATCCCTCAAGGCTTCCATTAGATCATGCTCCAAGGTTGGTTCCTCTATCGTTTAATAGAAGTTTAGAACCTTTGGAAAATATATGATGAAACCAGTATGAAACTCCTTTGAATGATGTCAAGGAGAATTTAGAAAATTATGGCAAAATGGGAAAAAAAAGTTGTCATAAACTCATGGGAAAATGTTTGTATAGTTTTCAAACTTTTTGAATCAAACTCAGGGTTAGTGAAATTAGTCATTTTAAACAGTGACCACATTTTAGCTAATGATAAAAATAAAACCTCGACAAAACTGCCCATGCATAAGAACTTCCATGCATATCTCAGTTCTTCAATCAAATGATCAGTTAACCCACCTTCATTCTTATTCATGTGATATTGTTGTGTTCTCTACTAGCATTTTATTCCATAGCCTCTCTGTCAAATGGATTATATCCTGTTGTTGTTGGGTGAGGTTTTCAATCTATACGGAGAACACTCCAGAGTGCGACGAGCGTCATCCCTGTGTCGAAAAAGTTCGGAAAGTGCAACGAGCATCGTATATTGGAACATATATGGTAAGTAAATATATGATTGGATTTCAATATCTTTGGCCATATATTTATGACTGAATATTTCATATATTGACTTTCCATATAATTGCACTTTCAATATATGGTAAGCCTATATATGATTGGATTTTCACATCTTTGACTGTATACATATGATTGAATATATTGGATTTTCAATATATGAAAACCCTAATTCATGTAAGAGTTTAATGTAAGTTGATGTTTTACAAATTTTGGGAGTGGGAGAAAGAGATTGGCGACTAAATTGAAAGAAAGACGGTGTCAGATAATTCTTCTCGTCACCTTTGTTCTTCGGAGTTTGTAGTCGGTATTTTGCATCCAACTAGTTGTGGTGATCTGTTTTGGATCACGGTGAGAAGATTGTAAGGAGTCGGTGTATTTCTTATTTCAATAGTGGAGGCTTTTCAGGGTTGGACTCCGATCGTCTCGTAAATTTTTTCATCTGAATTTTTCACGTAAAAATCGCTTATGTCTGTGTTTGGCTTTTTGTGTAATTTTGGTGATATGGTTTTGTGTGCTTTTTTGGGTTCTCTTGCAGCTTCTTGGTGTGGGGGAACGATTTTCAAGTTTTGTTTCTATCACATGGTATTACATCTTTTGGTTCTGCTGATACCAACACGTGGTATCAGAGCTTTGGGTTCAAAGTGGTGTCAGGTTTGACAATCAAACCAAGAAGAAGAGATCGATGCGAAGCTGGTGTATATGGTAAATCTAAACGGTTCCAATTACCACTCATGGTGGAGCAAGATGAAAGATTTTCTATTTGTCAAGAAGCTATATCTTCCGGTATTTTCTTCCGGGAAGCCTAATGATAAATTCGAAGAGGACTGAAATTTTGAACATATACATGTGTGCGGGTATATCAGAAAGTTCATTGACGACAACATGTACAATCACTTTGCCAGTATAGAGCATGTAATGACACTTTGGAAGAAGCTAAAATCTTTGTATATGCGAAGAAAATCGGGATAAATAAGTTGTTCATGATCCAAACAATAATGGATTTGCGGTACGAAGATGTTACGTCTATAACGGATCACCTGAGTGAGTTCCAAGGCAGGGTTGATCAGTTATTCTCGATGGGAGTCAAGTTCGACGATGAAGTTTAGGGTTGTGGTTGTTATGTACTTTCTCAGATTTGTGGGAGATCGTGTGAGTGTCCATGATCGCTTCTGCTCCAAAATACGTGGTTAGTCTGGAGTTCGCCAAGCGTAGAGTATTGAATGAAGAGATGCAGAGAAAATCTTATGGTACTTCATCTTCATCTCATTTAGAGACGCTTGTTTGAGAGAGCTATAAAAGGAGTAAAAGCAGTGGTTCGAATAATTGCAGAGACAAGAGCAAAGTTAAGTCTAAGGGTCGATACAAGGACTCCAAGTACTTTCATTGTGGCAAGAAGGGCCACATCAAGCGAAACTATTTTGCTTGAAAGAGAGAGAAGAAGAACAAGAATACGATAACGGATGCCTCGGTACATGGAGGCGACGTGATTGTTATAGGTGATGAGGTAGTCATGAACCTCGTTTGCGATAAAAAAAATTGGCTGATGGACTCAGGGTCTTCAGCGCACGTATCTCACAACATGACACTATTTTCCACATACACAATAAAATACTGTGGAGTGTTAAATATGGACAATGGAGTTGTGTCAAAATCTGTTGTTATTGGGGATGTGCAGTTGAGAACCAAGTGAGGTACAATTATTGTTCTCAAGTATGTTCGTCATGTCCCCGATATCCATTTTAATGTAGTATTAGTTGGAAGATTGGATGATGAGGGATTCTTCAATCTCTTCAAAAATAGTCAATAGAAGCTTTCCAGGGGTTCGATGGTGATCGCCAGAAGGAGCAAAAGGTCCGATCTCTACTATATAAAATGGAGCACATGTAGGGCACATGAGGTGAATGCAATTAGTGATGTGTGTCACGTCACGATTTTGCCTAATTGATAATCGTCCCCCGGGCGTGATGCCGTACACGCGTAGGACGCACGTGCACAAGGCCTAGGCATAGTAATGATCTTTAGAACATATGCAACAGAGTACGCAAATAAGATAACACACATTGAGGCATAGAAAAGTTTCTTTTTTATTGATAATAAACATCGGTTTACAGACTCTTGACCCAAAACGAGAAGGATGCCACTCGGGCTTACAACTTGGATACAAAATGAGATAGTCGTTCCCATACATCACATCCTTTACTAAAACTTCAAAACAATACAACATAGACACCTGCTGGCGAAGCTATCACCTTGCCACAGAGCTGCATATAAGGGTTGCGCCTGCTCCAAGTTCTTTGTACAAGCTTCCAAAAGTCACAGACGGAATGCGTCGGATACTGGACTGGTTGGAGAAGGAATAAGCTTCAGCTCCTCGCCGCGTCGCTCGGGCTCGGGGAACCTGCTGCAACGAGGGTCAGTACTATGAAAAGTACTGGTGAGGACAAGCTAACCCAACTAACCAATCCAAGTTTGTTCATATGAAACATACAATATTATTGTGGTCTTTCTATCTTGCCTTAGTTCAATTTACATGCAAGCAATGAATATGCGATTTACAGAGCAAACGTGCTACCGTTCGGTAACTTTTACCTTCCCGTCTGAACTGCCTACATAATACTTACCATGTTCTTCCCTGCCACGAAGACACCATTAGTTTGAGCAAGCAAAGCATATATATGTGTACAATGGGTCATGGCATATCATTGCCACCGTGGACAATAGCTACAGTAAGCGGTGACCCTTGTAGCTCGGGTAGCAAGTCCCGCTACAAGGCCTCCCCTGCCTTACCCGTGCTAGCTTCGCTAGCGTAGCTATCCGAGTTCCGCCCGGGACGAATCGGCCCCAGTGCCCCAGGCACCGTTCGCAGGAACTAAACCTTGTGCACAAGTTATCTGACCGAACTAAGCATTTATACTAAATTAATAGATAAAGCATTCAAACCACAAGAATGTATACATCTACTTTAGCATAGTGCATTGGCATAGTCTTCCTGTCCAAGTGATTGCATTTTAATATAGTTTGCACAATACATCCGTACAGTTATATCGAATAAGTTTTAGCTACAACTGAAGCATGAATATATAAATGTATAGCGGACAAGCACGCATCAATGAGATCGTTTGAGCATTCTATGTAACAAGCATTTCAAGTATTTTCAAGTCTAACTCATCTTTCCCTTGACTCAGTTTTATTCTTATTATGATATCGTTGGAGCGGGATGCATAATAAGTTAATTATTATTAGAGTGAAGACTTGGCATAAGGGTGCTAATAAAAAATAAGCCACTCACAAGTTGGAGAACTAGGAGAGAAAGGAAGAACTTTAAGACTTTGCGCGTGCGTCGTCTACCTGATCACCTGCACGCACCAACAGATGATCAATATCTCCTGCTTCGGTCTCCGAGGTTCGATATGAAATTGTGAGATCCTAAGAACGAAAGCAATAAAATCCATCAAAACTGTTCAAGAAAATGCAAGTCATAAAACCAACAAGAAAGCAACTAAGCGGCACGAAAATGGGCAAGGAAACCAGCGCAACGGAAAGGCCCCTCTCGACCCTGCCGCCGAGTCCATCCTTGAGGCAAGATCCGTTGAATATGGGACCTGATTCCGAAGAAACCAATCCATAACAAGGAAAGAATCTTGTTTCAATCTGTCCCGTTCGGACGGTCGTAAGTATTTCTTGGCCGCACTCCCCGAATAGGGGGAACGAGGCATTACATCATAACCATCCAAAAGAAAGTTTCGTCCCGAAACTTAGGAATAGAACCTACCCCCAAGGAACAATGAAGAAAACCTTTCCCTCATATCAGATTCGAGCTCCCACGTCGATTGTTCGACCGCGTGGTTCCGCCACAGAACGCGCACTAACGATACAGCCCGATTCCGTAACTGCTTTTTCTTATGTTCTAGGATCTGTACGGGTTCTTCGGCGTACGACAAGTCCGCCTACAGATCTAACTGACCAAAGTCTACCACATGGTTTCGGTCGTGCATATATTTTCTAAGATGAGACACATAAAAAATATCGTGCACATCTGATAGTACTGGTGGCAAGGCTATTTGATAAGCAACTGAAGTCACTCGTCGGAAAATTTTAAACGGGCCAACAAATCTCGGACTTAACTTCCCTTTTATCCTGAATCTCGTCACACCACGCATGGGCAAGACTTTTAGGAATACATGGTCCCCCTCTAGGAATTCAAGAGGGCGGCGACGAACATCGGCATAACTCTTTTGCCGACTTTGTGCTACTTTTAACCGTTCTAGAATCAGCCGAACCTTCTGTACTGTTTGTTCAATCAGTTCTGGCCCAAGGATTTGTCTCTCCCCAACTTTATCCCAGCAGATCGGTGACCTACACTTCCGCCCATACAACGTCTCATACGGAGCCATCTGGATGCTAGACTGATAAATGTTGTTGTAAGCAAATTCGAGCTAGCGGCAGGTTAACGTCCCAACTTGACTTGGAATCGATCACGCAGAGGCGCAGCATATCTTCTAGTACCTGATTCACCTATTCTGTCTGGCCATCTGTTTGAGGATGGTAGGCTGAGCTGAATTTCAACTTGGTCCCCATCGACGACTGAAGGCTTTCCCAGAAACGTGAGATGAACCGTCCGTCCTGATCTGATACTATGGAAACTGGCACTCTGTGTAGCCGGACTATCTCGTCAAGGTAGGTCTGAGCAAGGCGATCGGTGCCCCAAGTACTTTTAATAGCAATAAAGTGTGCAGACTTGGTTAACCGGTCGACGATGACCCAGATTGCGTCGTTCTCCCGTTGCATCCTTGATAGACAAACAATAAAGTCCATGATGATGTGCTCCCACTTCCATTCCGGGATAGCAAGATTCTGCATTTCTCTGCCCGGCCTCTGATGCTCTGCTTTCACCCTCTGACAGGTTATGCATTGTGACACAAAGAGTGCTACTTCTTTCTTTATGCCGTGCCACCAGAAGACAGTACGAAGGTTCTTATACATTTTTGTGCTCCCGGAATAGATCGCATAGGCTGCATAATGTACTTCCGTGAGGATTTCCTTTCTGAGTTCTGAATCGTTGGGGACACATAGCCTTCCCTTCATTCGCAATGCCCCATTCTCATCTACCACAAAGTCTTTCGCCTTCCCCGCTTGGACCTGCTCTCGCATTTTCTGGAGGAATGGATCGTCTCTTTGAGTAGATGTGACTCTCTCTATCAGATTAGGTACAAATCGCATTTGAGCAACCCGCGCACCGCGATAACGAATTCTGAGTTCGATGTCCATTTCTTCTAACTCCCTTTGTAACCTGTGATCGACGGACAGAGATCCCGCAAAGACCCGACTCAACGCATCTGCTACCATATTTCCCTTGTCAAGTGTGTAGTCAATCGTAAATCGTAATCTTTTATCAATTCTAGCTAGCGCCGCTGTCGAAGGTTCAGATCTGCTTGGGTGAATAAGTACTTTAAACTTTTGTGGTCGGTGTAAATTCGATAAGGCACCCCATAAAGGTAGTGTCGCCACATTTTCAACCCGAACACAATAGCTGCCAACTCTAGATCGTGCATGGGATAATTCTTTTCATGCTTTTTCAGCTGTCTGGAAGCATAGGCTATCACTCTGTCTCCCTGCATAAGTACACACCCTAAGTCCTCCCTGAAGCGTCACTGAAGATTTGGAATCTCGAAGTCTCGTCCGATAGTGCAAGTAACGAGGCAGAGGTTAGGCGATGCTTTAATTTTCGAAACACAGTTTCATAGTCGGCGGACCACTCAAACGCGACTCCCTTCTGTGTGAGGCGAGTCAGAGGTGAGGCAAGTTTGGAAAAATTCTTTACGAACCGTCTGTAGTAGCCCGCTAACCCGAGAAAGCTTCGAATTTCACTAACGGGGACAGGTCATTTTCACTCGACAATGGCTTCCACCTTCTTCGGATCGACTAAAATACCTCCCGCAGAAATGATGTGCCCTAGGAAAGATACACTGCTCAACCAAAATTCGCACTTACTCAATTTCGCATACAACTTGTTGTCTCGAAGGGTTTGTAGCACGGTCCGCAAGTGCTCTGCATGCTCCGCCCCATTCTTCGAATACACCAAAATATCGTCAATGAATACTACTACAAATCTGTCGAGGTACGGCCGAAACACTTAGTTCATCAAACCCAGAAAGGCAGCGGGGGCATTTGTCAAACCGAACGGCATTACTAAAAACTCATAATGGCCGTAGCGAGTGCGAAAGACTGACTTTGGCACATCGTCCGGCTTAATTTTGAGCTGATGGTAACCCGAACAGAGATCAATTTTCGAGAATACTGTGGCAGCTTGTAACTGGTCAAAAAGATCATCTATCCTGGGAAGGGGGTATTTGTTTCGAACAGTTGCCTTGTTTAATTCTCGATAGTCGATGTATAGTCGTATCGAGCCATCCTTTTTCTTAATAAACAGTACTGGTGCACCCCATAGAGAGACACTAGGCCGGATATACCCACGATCAAGCAATTCCTGTAACTAAATTTTTAACTCTTTTAGTTCTGCCGGTGCCATTCGATACGGAGGTTTAGAAATG
This sequence comes from Iris macrosiphon, assembly GCA_036927795.1. Taxonomy (NCBI): domain Eukaryota; kingdom Viridiplantae; phylum Streptophyta; class Magnoliopsida; order Asparagales; family Iridaceae; genus Iris; species Iris macrosiphon. The sequence goes on along the minus strand of JAYESA010000003.1, from coordinate 60,692,594 downwards.
GGTTGGGTTCCTGGAAATATGTCGATGGTGAACTATGTCTCTCGATCGGGTGGTATACCGGGCAACTCGTTGGGGAACACATCAGGAAAATCTACCACAACGGGAGTTGACTCAACGTTTGTGCAATCTTGCCGAGTGTCTCGAACGGAAGCCAAGTACCCTACGCAGCCGGAGTGAATCATCCGTCGAGCAGACATCACTGATATCACCATGCAGGCATTTGACGCTTCTGACTGTGGACTGTACGAATAGAAAATTCGATCTCGCCAGAAAGACGAAACACAACTTTCTTCTCCGCACAATCGATAGTAGCAGAACAAGCGCCAAGCCAATCCATTCCCAGAATAATGTCGTAGTCCCCTGTGTCTATAACTATCACATCAAGTGACAATTTTTTTCCTCCGATGCAAATACAGCCACCACGACAAACTGAATCGGCAGGCAAACTCGTGCCTGACGGAGTACTGACGCTAAGCCTTAGGCCTAACGGGGTTTGAATGAAACTATGTTCTCTAGCAAAGTTTGTTGACACAAAACTGTAGGTAGCACCTGAATCAAATAACACTCGTGCAGGCACATTATTGAATAGCAACATACCTGACACTACGGTGTTCGAGGCAAGCGCCTCGTCCCTCGTCAATGCATAGACCCGGCCCCCAGTGTTCGGACGACGCTCTTGTTGCTGCGTAGCCCGATTCGCTTGGGGTCCCTGAACTGAATTTTGCTTTTCTGTACGGCGCTGAGGGACTCGATTGGGGCGATCAAGACAGTCACGAGCATAATGGCCTAGCTGACCACAGTTGAAGCAATCCTGATTTTGACATTCGCTAGCCTGGTGCCCAGTACGGTTACATTTTGCACAGCGCTGCTTTTGGTTTCCCCCCTGATTGTTGCCCTGGTTGTCGCCATGATTTGGACGCTTGTTAGCATTGTTTCCTCCTGTGTTACCTTGGCGCTTGTGATGAGAATGTTGCACAGCGCTCGCGGTAGTGAAAGGATATTGTGGCTCTAGGACAAGGGCATGGTTAAGGACTTCCCTCATCATCTCGTATTGCGGAGCGACTACGTACGTGTGGATGGAAGGTCGTAGGCCGCCTTCAAATCGCCTGGCTCGGCTTGCTGCATTGGGCAGGTAAAAACTAGCAAACTTTGCCAACCGGTTGAATTCTGTGGCATACTGCTTTACCGTCATCATTCCTTGTTGCAATCGCACGAAATCGTTCTCTTTCTGACGACGAATGGGTGGGGGGATAAATTCTTCTTCGAATGCGCCATGGAAGGTGGACCAAGGGATCGTCTCACCATCATCACTAGTAAAGAGCGATCTGCGGTGTACATCCCACCAATCGTGCATGTTCATGCAAAGCTGGAGTTGGGCACAGGCGACTTGTTTGTCGTCGGGTACTTCTAAAAGCTTAAAGTGGTCTTCCAACTCGGCTAACCAATCTAATGCCATGACCGGATCCTCCGTCCCTCGGAAGGACGTGTTGCAGACCTTCTTGAAGTCAGCAAAGTTGAAGGCAGTCACATCCTTCTTCTTTGCATTTTGGGGTACTATGACTTCATCTGTTGCTGGCTCCACCGGTTCCGCTATTGTTGTTGCGGATTGGTTAGCAGCCATGGTCTGAACAATTTGTTGCAGAGCGTCTATCTGCTTCTGCTGGATCTCAAATCGAGCCTCTAGATTTTTCTCGAACTTGTCCTGTCGGGCCTCATCCCTCTTCTGTTGCGCTTCTAGCATTAGCATCATTTGTTCAACCTGATCGATAGAGGGCGCAGGCCGCTGGCTCTCGGAACTAGCCGAAGTGCCTGAAGTACTTGCATCAACTTGGCATGTTGCTTGGGTTTGAGCCATTCCTGCTGAAACAAGTAACTTATATCAGTCTCATAGAGTATTACGGACTCACTGTATGGAACGTATCTCATTTTGCACCAATTAATTCAAGAGTTAACTCGGACGGGACAGGATCATTTTTAGGAAAACTTTCTGACTCAAGATCAAAGGATCTGAAGCTTTGCTCTGATACCACTATGTCATGCCCCGATTTCGCCCAATCTATAATCGTCCCCCGGGCGTGATATCGTGTATGTGTAGGGCGTGCGTGCACAAGGCCTAGGCATAGTAATGATATTTAGAACATATGCAACAGAGTACGCAAATAAGATAACACACATTGAGGCATAAAAAAGTTTTCTTTTTATTGATAATGAACATCTGTTTACAAACTCTTGACCCAAAATGAGAAGATGCCACTCGGGCTTACAACTTGGATACAAAATAAGATAGCCGTTCCCATACATCACATCCTTTACTAAAACTTCAAAACAATACAACATAGACACCTACTGGCGAAGCTATCACCTTGCCACGGAGCCGCATATAAGGGTTGCGCCTGCTCCAAGTTCTTTGTACAAGCTTCAAAAAGTCACGGACGGAATGCGTCGAATACTGGACTGGTTGGAGAAGGAAGAAGCTTCAGCTCCTCGCCGCGTCGCTCGGGCTCGGGGAACCTGCTGCAACGAGGGTCAGTACTATAAAAAGTACTGGTAAGGGCGAGCTAACCCAACTAACCAATCCAAGTTTGTTCATATTAAACATGCAATATTATTGTGGTCATTCTATCTTGCCTTAGTTCAATTTACATGCAAGCAATGAATATACGATTTACAGAACAAACGTACTATCGTTCGGTAACTTTTACCTTTCCGTCTGAACTGCCTGCATAACACTTACCATGTTCTTTCCTGCTACGAAGACACCATTAGTTTGAGCAAGCAAAGCATATATATATGTACAATCGGTCATGGCATATCATTGCCACCGTGGACAATAGCTACAGTAAGCGATGACCATTGTAGCTCGGGTAGCAAGCTCCGCTACAAGGCCTCCCCAGCCTTACATGTGCTACCTTTGCTAGCGTAGCTATCCGAGTTCCGCCTGGGACGAATCGACCCCAGTGTCCCGGACGCCTTTCGCAGGAACTAAACCTTGTGCACAAGTTGTCCGACCGAACTAAGCATTTATACTAAATTAATAGATAAAGCATTCAAACCACAAGAATGTATACATCTACTTTAGCATAGTGCATTGGCATAGTCTTCCTGTCCAAGTGATTGCATTTCAATATAGTTTGCATAATACATCCGTACAGTTATATAGAATAAGTTCTAGCTACAACTGAAGCATGAATATATAAATGCATAGCGGACAAGCACGCATCAATGAGATCGTTTGAGCATTCTATGTAACAAGCATTTCAAGTGTTTTCAAGTCTAACTCATCTTTCCCTTGACTCAGTTTTATTCTTATTATGATATCGTTGGAGCGGGATGCATAATAAGTCAATTATTATGTAATCACCCTGATTTTTTTAAAATTTTAAACTATTTTTAGCAATTTTCTGTAAATTTTTGGAATTTAAAACTAAGGTATTTTGTGACTAAATGATTTTTAAATGATATTAACTAATATTAAAATACTATAGAAATAATATTTTATGGTATAAATTGAAAGCCGGACATAGGATAATTTTTGGTGAATTTATTGGACTCCGGAATCCTTTTTAAAGCCCTAGAAACTATTAAATAATTAAACCGAATTAAATCCGTGCCAAACGCCCGACATCCCCATGAGAGCCGAAGCCAAGCCCAAGGAGCGTTGATCCAGCCCCAAATCCTAGGTCAAATCCTAGTCTAATTTCTGTATGTATAAATACATAATTTCCTAAGTTTTTCTCCATAAATAAAAAGAAAAAAAATAAAAGAAATAAATCCTAACCTAACCCTAACCCTAAGCCGCCACCCTCTGTCGACCCCTCTCCGGCCGACCCAGCCCCAGCAGAGCCCGGAGCCGCCCTGGCCTTCCCCTCGCCGCTGCCCTCGACCTAGGCCACCGACCGAGATCCGCTCCGTCGAACACTTCCCGCAGAGCTGTCCCCAGCCCTTCAAGTGGCCACAGCTCCTCCGCGAGCAGAGCCACCACAGGCGCCCTCTCCTCCTCCCGCAGTACCGGCCAGCAGCTTCCCCCTTCCGCCAGAGCCCGACTCCAGCAGCCCTAGCCCAGACCCCGCTCGACCTCCTCCCTGGCCTCCTCCACCATCTTCTCCGCCCTACGCTCCGCCCTAGCAAAGCCCAGCACCACCACCCTAGCCCTCGACGCCGCTCGACCCAGACCCCTAGCCGCCGTCTCCGCCTCCTTTCTCCTCCCCGCAGCACCTCGACCTCGTCCGACTCCCAATCGCCCTCTCCTCCTCCCGCTCCACCTGAACCCTAGCTGAGCCTCCTCCGTCCATCCACCACCTTCTCCCCTCTCCTCCACTCCCTCGCAGCCGTCGACCCCGCCTCGAACCCCCTCATCGTCGTCCTCCTCACCTCCAGCCCAACACCACGACAGAACCCCTACGCCCACCGCCGCCGTGAACCCCATCTCCTCCTTGCCCTCTTCTTTCCTCCGCCTGCCCCGACTACGGCCCGCAGCAGCACAGCCGAGCCCCAGCTCCGTCGACCCCGACGGCTGAACCTCTCTGCCCAGAACCACCCAGACCTCTGTCCAAAACCCTCCGCCTCGATGCCCTAGCCGCCGTCGATCTATCCCCGGCCGTCTTCGCCCTCCTCCGACGAATCCCCCAACCAAAACCCTAAATCCTAGAGCAGCAGACACAGGACCTGGACACAGAGGACACGAAGCAGACACTCGGACATGAAGAAACAGTCTTCACGGAGCCCTGTTCAGGTAACGTTTCCTCTCTCCTCGTTGCCCCGTTTTCTGTTCCGTCAGTTGTGATGCGTAGACCGCATGACCCCCTTGATGCCCGTGCAACTCTCTCGATGCGTCGCATCCTGTGGTGATCGTAAACTGCGATCCAAAAACAGGAAAACTAACACCCCGTTTCATCCCGGAACCGAGTACGCCCCACCAAACGGGATGACTTGGTCGCGTACGGTCTTCACCGATACGTGTGCGTCGTTGATACGGACGTGCGGGATTTCGCAGAAGTTGATTTGGATGTGCATGCACACCGGAATCAACGCGTATCCGCCGACAATGTCCCGTATCCGCCCATTCTGGAATACGTCGTAACTTCGTGTACACACGTCGGATCGAGACAAAACTTGTGCCATTGGACTCGTAGCAATACGTTGGTCCTGTGACCCAAGTTTGGTTCAATTCTGAGAATGTTGACAAAATCGCGTATCGTGGGCCCCACATGCTCTACTTGATGGGCGATTTTGTGATTGGCTCATCGGAATCCAATTCTGGAAGTTTCATTGGGTTCGTATCATCGTTCCTGACTTGTAGACACTGAGTTTGATGAATTTAGAGACCTTTGACCCTGACAAGCTTTTCGGTGCAAAGTGGCCCACAAGTGGACCCCGCTTTGGCCAAAAATATTATTTTTGCCCCTGTGTCCAAATTGGACTCAAGGACAGGCGTTTCTAGCCATTTGATATTTTTTGAATCTAATGGTGAGGTTTATTTCAACAACCGGAGTAGTACCTGCAGATCACACTGAGACCAGAGCTACAGTTGGAGCCGGAACCCCAGGCAAGTGTACCTTGCCAAACATGTAGTTCTTGTTATTTATTCCTTTGACTATATATATATATATATATTAGTGCATGCTTGACCTAGGACCGTATGACTTACTTAGAGTCCGATTATTAGTCGGGTGCCAACACCGTACGCGGTGTTGTGTAATGTCGCCTAGAGATGGATATCATGACCCTTTACATTCTCGTACTTGTCTTATCAAGTACATAGACCCAGGACACTTGACACTATACATGACATAGAATCTTCCTGAGATATTCATGGTGATTCTGTGTAGGATACAGGTTTTATGACATAGATATTTTATTCATAGACATTATATGACTTGCTGCATTAGTTTTGATCCTGCGTGTCATGGACATGAGACGTGAGATTACATTGGGTGGGAAGAGATTTACCATACAAAAGGCTGATTATATTATATATATATTGTCATCTGGATGTGTCTGAGTTTCTGGAATAGAGCTTGGGCACCAGTTCTGGCCCTTCGAAAAAATACTGCTATGGGTTTCTCCGACACTGATCCTGTAGTAGTCTCAGCCCGAGTATGACTAAAACTCTCACTTGCATATCACTTAGCTGGTTATTTATCCTATTGTTTCATTTATTGCTGCACTGCATTTATTTTAGCATGAGCTTTCTTGTACCTTGCTATGTCCCCTGAGGACCTGGATCCGGATTATGTCCCCAGGATTAGCAGATGAGATCTATCCCGAGGTTTACGGTACAGGAGCATTATCAGGAGCAGGAGCAGATACAGGAGCTGTACCGACACCCGAGGATGCGATCATACCAGAGGACTTCTCCTGAGTATTGGCTTTATATACTCATTTATTTCTATTTCCAGTTCCTTATTTCATGTCTATTGTATTAATGCATCATACTTGTTCTCGGATTGTTCTCCGCGACACTTTTATTGAGATATATCTGTTTATTTTATTTGCATTCATTCTGGCATTGGATCCGTGATTATCTATTGTGGATGAGATTAGTATAGACTGTGACTTGTATCATTGGACCTACTTATTGTTATATTACAGCTTAAGCATGTCCCGGTGGATCCATTAAATTGGGTTTGTCCATCGGTGTGTGCTGCTGGCCATTTTCACGCGTCCGGTCCCTCGGTATTTTGGGACTGGGGCGTGACATAGTTTTTGTGGTGGCCCATGCAGGTCAGCGACTAAATTGTTAGGTTTCAACTTAGGGACCGAACAAGCCTGCAATAAGAATAAGATAAGTTTTTAGGATCTCATCCACTCGCTTGAATCGTTCTTGACATCTATATCGGATTCGAATTAATTTCTTGACTTGCATCCTGCCTTGATTCCTGTGCGCCTCTTATTGTTTATTTTGGTTGTTACTCTAAATTTTTTATTTTTCTAGGTGATTGGTAATTAGAACTTGATAGTTTAAGTTATTATAGTAGATTATGACCTAATAATTACCCCTTAGCTTTAAGTTGCGTAATTAGTACCCCCACCTCGATACAAGTTAGATCCCTTATCCTTGCCGGCCAGTAACTCTTCTATCCTCACTATCGACACTTGTCCTATAAGCACTAAGACTAAGGCTTAAGACGACCATGACCTATGTAATATAGGAGGACACCCTAATAAGTGCCAAGACCCCTTCTCGTAGACCTTAACAAGAGTTTCCACGGTATCCTTAAGACGAATTCAGTATTAGTTTATTTTTAATTGGGTAGTATGACTCACAACATAATACCACCTAGCCCTATTGACCCATTGATGAAGTAACCTAGGATGACATAACTTTAGACTTGTATAAGAAGATAGTGGTTATTCAGACAATAGAATTTAGAGGTCCTTGCCCCTATTTGGTCAACTAGCGACTTAGACAAGGAGGTTGTATGATAACTGTAGAGATTGTAGAGTCTTTTATTATTGTTGCTTATTTTGTTTCTGTTTGTGAACTCGAATTGATTTGTACCTCCTTTCATCATTATCTAGCGTACTTATAATTTTTGTACTACCTTGACTTATGCTGCTATATTATAGACTAGTTTTTGCAAGCCTATTCTTTATCAAGCTTGTTCATGACATATGTGTTATTGGGGCCTGATCAACCCCACTAATACAATTGTCTATTCAGAATCAATGTATTACGGTCTGATCAACCTTAGTGCATTTTGGTTCGCTCTTCACACGACTACTTTACGTGGATTAAGATATATAGTTGACTAGTAGACGCCTGTACTTACCCTCTAGATATGTCAGAGCAGATCGTATCGGTTACATAACTGTACTAATACGAGCATGCGAACAAAGGATTACCAAAATAGGATTTTAATTCACAACTGCCCTGACAATTCCTATTTGAATTCTTTAAACGCCTTTGATCCCGACACTTCTATTCTATTACCTCTCCCCTGAACACTTTATTATTAATCTCCGTCTTCCCTTATTTTGGAAAGACAAAACCTCGTGCTTGGTATAAGTTGATATATAGACAGTACTAGATATACCCCACAGGCCGGTCGCATTGTTGATTACCCTTTATATATGATTAAGGGAATATCATAGGTGATATGTTTGGTATTAAAGACTTGAGTATTCAATAATATGATTAAATAAGTTGGGGTATAGCTTTATTAGATGTATAGCCTTAGATGATAGATGGGTAAATTCTAAGTTGGGTAGGGACCGCAATGTTCACTTGAGAGAAATCATTTTGACTGTAATCAAGTGAGATTGGATAAAGAGACCCTACCCTATTTAATTTCGAGGACAAATTTTTTATAAGTTTGGTAGATTGTAATCACCCTGATTTTTTTAAAAATTTTAAACTATTTTTTAGCAATTTTCTGTAAATTTTCGAAATTTAAAACTAAGGTATTTTGTGACTAAATGATTTTTAAATAATATTAATTAATATTAAAATACTATAGAAATAATATTTTATGGTGTAAAATGGAAAACCGGACATAGGGTAATTTTTGGTGAATTTATTGGACTACGAAATCCTTGTTAAAGTCCTAGAAACTATTAAATAATTAAACTAAATTAAACCCGTGCCAAACGCCCGACATCCCCATGAGAGCCGAAGCCAAGCCCAAGGAGCGTTGACCCAGCCCCAAATCCTAGGTCAAACCCTAGTCCAATTTCTGTATGTATAAATACATAATTTCCTAAGTTTTTCTCCATAAATAAAAAGAAAAAGAAAATAAAAGAAATAAATCCTAACCTAACCCTAACCCTAAGCCGCCACCCTCTGCCGACCCCTCTCCGGCCGACCCAGTCCCAGCAGAGCCCGGAGCTGCCCTGGCCTTTCCCTCGCCGCTGCCCTCGACCTCGGCCACCGACCGAGACCCGCTCCGTCGAACACTTCCCGTAGAGCCGTCCCCATCCCTTCAAGTGGCCACAGCTCCTCCGCGAGCAGAGCCGCCACAGGCGCCCTCTCCTCCTCCCGCAGCACCGGCCAGCAGCTTTCCCCTCCGGCCAGAGCCCGACTCCAGCAGCCCTAGCCCAGACCCCGCTCGACCTCCTCCCTGGCCTCCTCCACCATATTCTCCGCCCTACGCTCCGCCCTAGCCTAGCCCAGCATCACCACCCCAGCCCTCGACCCCGCTCGACCCAGACCCCTAGCCGCCGTCTCCGCCTCCTTTCTCCTCCCCGCAGCACCTCGACCTCGCCCGACTCCCAATCGCCCTCTCCTCCTCCCGCTCCACCTGAACCCTAGCTGAGCCTCCTCCGTCCATCCACCACCTTCTCCCCTCTCCTCCACTCCCTCGCAGCCGTCGACCCCGCCTCGAACCCCCTCATCGCCGTCCTCCTCCCCTCCAGCCCAACACCACGACAGAACCCCTACGCCCACCGTCGCCGTGAACCCCATCTCCTCTTTGCCCTCTTCTTTCCTCCGCCTGCCCCGACTCCGGCCCGCAGCAGCACAGCCGAGCCCCAGCTCCGCCGACCCCGACGGCTGAACCTCTCTGCCCAGAACCACCCAGACCTCTCTGCCCAGAACCCTCCGCCTCGATGCCTTAGCCGCCGTCGATCCGTCCCCGGCCGTCCCCGCCCTCCTCCGATGAATCCCCCAACCGAAACCCTAAACCATATAGCAGCAGACACAGACACAGGACTTGGACACAGAGGACACGGTTGACGCAGGACACGAAGTAGACACTCGGACACGAAGAAACAGTCTTCACGGAGTCCTGTTCAGGTAACGTTTTCTCTCTCCTCGTTACCCCGTTTTATGTTCCGTCAGTTGTGACGCGTAGACCGCTTGACCCCCTCGATGCCCGTGTAACTCGCTCGGTGCGTCGCGTCCTGTGGTGATCGCAAACCGCGATCCAAAAACAGGAAAACTAACACCCCGTTTTACCCCAAAACCGAGTACGCCCCGCCAAACGGGACGACTTGGTCGCGTGCGGTCTTCACCGATACGTGCGCGTCGTTGATACGGACGTGCGGGATTTCGCAGAAGTTGATTTGGTTGTGCGTGCACACCGAAATCAACGCGTATCCGCCGACAACGTCCCGTATTCGCCCATTCTAGAATACGTCATAACTTCGTGTACACATGTCGGATCGAGACGAAACTTGCGCCATCGGACTCATAGCAATACGCTGGTCCTGTGACCCAAGTTTGGTTCAATTCTGAGAACGTTGACAAAATTGCGTATCGTGGGCCCCATAGGCTCCACTTGATGGGCGATAATGTGATCGGCTTATCGGAATCCAATTCTGGAAGTTTCGTATGGTTCGTATCATCGTTTCTGACTTGTAGACACTGAGTTTGACGAATTTGGAGACCTTTGATCCTGACACGCTTTTTGGTGCAAAGTGGCCCACATGTGGACCCTACTTTGGCCAAAAATATCATTTTTGCCCCTGTGTCCAAATTGGACTCAAGGACAGGCGTTTCTAGCTATTTGATATTTTTTGAATCTAATGGTGAGATTTATTTCAGCAACCGGAGTAGTACCTGCAGATCACACTGAGACCAGAGCTACAGTTGGAGCCGGAACCCCAGGCAAGTGTACCTTGCCAAACTTGCAGTTCTTGTTATTTATTTCTTTGACTATATATATATTAGTGCATGCTTGACCTAGGACCGTGTGACTTACTTAGCGTCCGATTATTAGTCGGGTGCCAACACCGTACGCGGTGTTGTGTAATGTCGCCTAGAGATGGATATCGTGACCCTTTACATTCTCGTACTTGTCTTATCAAGTATATAGACACAGGACACTTGACACTATACATGAGACAGAATCTTCCTGAGATATTCATGGTGATTCTGTATAGGATACAGGTTTTATGACATAGATATTTTATTCATAGACATTATATGACTTGCTGCATTAGTTTTGATCCTGCGTGTCATGGACATGAGACGTGAGATTACATTGGGTGGGGAGAGATTTACCATACAAAAGGCTGATTATATTATATATATATTATCATCTGGATGTGTCTGAGTTTCTGGTATAGAGCTTGGGCACCAGTTCTGGCCCTTCGAGAAAATACTGCTATGGGTTTCTCCGACACTAATCCTGTAGTAGTCTCAGCCCGAGTATGACTAAAACTCTCACTTGCATATCACTTAGCTGGTTATTTATCCTATTGTTTCATTTATTGCTGCACTGCATTTATTTTGGCATAAGCTTTCTTGTACCTTGTTATGTCCCCTGAGGACCTGGATACGGATTATGTCTCCAGGATTAGCAGATGAGATCTATCCCGAGGTTTACGGTACATGAGCATTATCAGGAGCAGGAGCAGATACAGGAGCTGTACCGACACCCGAGGATACGATCATACCAGAGGACTTCTCCTGAGTATTGGCTTTATATACTCATTTATTTCTATTTCCAGTTCCTTATTTCCTGTCTATTGCATTGATGTATCATACTTGTTCTCGGATTGTTCTCCGCGACACTTTTATTGAGATATGTCAGTTTATTTTATTTGCATTCATTCTGGCATTGGATCCGTGATTATCTATTATGGATGAGATTAGTATAGACTGTGACTTGTATCATTGGACCTACTTATTGTTATATTACAGCTTAAGCATGCCCCGGTGGATCCATTAAATTGGATTTATCCATCGGTGTGTGCTACTGGCCATTATCACGCGTCCGGTCCCTCTGTATTTTGGGACTGGGGCGTGACATATTATTAGAGTGAAGACATGGCAGAAGGGTGCTAATCGAAAATAAGCCACTCACAAGTTGGAGAACTAGGAGAGAAAGGAAGAACTTTAAGACTTCGCGCGTGCGTCGTCTACCCGATCACCTGCATGCACCAACAGATGATCAATATCTCCTGCTTCGGTCTCCGAGGTTCGATATGAAATTATGAGATCCTAAGAACGAAAGCAATAAAATCCATCAAAACCATTCAAGAAAATGTAAGTCATAAAACCAACAAGAAAGCAACTAAGCGGCACGAAAACGGGTAAGGAAACCAGCGCAACGGAAAGGCCCCCCTCGACTCTGCCGCTGAGTCCATCCTTGAGGCACGATCCGTTGAATATGGGACCTGATTTCGAAGAAACCAATCCATAACGAGGAAAGGATCTTGTTTCAATCTGTCCCGTTCGGACGGTCGTAAGTATTTCTTGGTCGCGCTCCCCGAATAGGGGGAACGGGGCATTACAATGTGTCTACCGAGTTACGGCACAGACGGGTCAGCCATATTAGCTAGAAGGGAATAAGCTACTTGTAAAATAGAAAAGTGACTATAGGGCTAAAGTTTTCAAATTTGAAGAGATGCATGCACTTTTGGCAAAAAAAATAAAATATAATATTTTTTCAAAGTCACACAAGTTCAAGGAAGCCGACGTTACTTGAGTTGGTTCACTCGGATGTTTGCATTCCTATGAAGGTAAAATCTATTGGTGGTGCTTCTTACTTTGTGAGTTTTATTAATGATTGGTCCAAAAAAGTTTGAATCTATGATTTAAAGACCAAGGATCAGGCGCTGCCAAATTTCAAAGAGTTTCAGGCCTCTATTGAAAGGGAGACGAGCAAGAAGTTGATATGTGTTCGATCCGACAATAACGAAAAATACATTAGTCCCTTTGATGTGTATTACAGAGAGCAATAGATACGATACCATAAGACTTCGCCAAAGATATCTCAGCTCAATGGTGTAGCGGAGCACATGAACCTGACACTTATGAAGAGGGAACGATATTTGATGTCTAAAACAAACTTACCGAACAATTATTGGGTCTAAAAATCTTAATATTATTTCTAATGTTATTAATTTGTCTTATAGTGTTCCTTTGCAAGGTGATGTGCCTAATAGAGTATGGTATGGCAAAGAGCCGTCATACAGTCACTTTTGAGTGTTTGGTTGTAAGGCCTTCGTGCACGTACCGAAGGACGATAGATCCAAACTTGAGCTGAAGATAAGACAGTACGTCTTTGTCGGTTATGGACGGGATATATTTGGTCATAGACTCTACGACCCGGTAGAAAAAAACTCTATTAAAGTAGGGACATGGTATTCGTCGAGGATCAGACCATGACCAACACTCAGGATTCTGAGTTGCCTTCTGGGATGAGAAATTTCCTAAGTTATATTCATTTTGCTTAAATTTGTTCCCAGAGGATACTACAAATAATCCAGATATGGGGGAGCAAGTACATAGAGATGCTCCCAACCTTGATCATCGGCCTGCGGATGGTAGTCATGGTGAACTTGAAGAGGATGAGCATGCCAAGGAGGTAATTTTTCATAGGTATGAGGTTGTTCATATACAGCCAACACCAGAGGTTTTATTGAGAAGGAACGTGAGAGAGCGTCGATCATCTTCGAGATACTCACCAGATGAGTATGTGCTACTGACTGGCGGGGGAGATCCCGAAAGTTTCATAGAGGCGATAGAAGATGAACACTGGCAGGAGTAGATACAGGCCATACTGGAGGAGATGAGTTCCCTATATACAAACTTTACTTATGAGCTGGTGCAATTTCTAAAGGGCAAGAAGGCTTTGAAGAATCGATGAGTTCCCAATCCTGGAAGGATACATTGGAGTGCAGTCAAGTAGATTCTACGGTACCTCTAGGATACTGCTGATTGGAGAATTTTATTTGGTAGTGAGCCAAAGCTGATTGGATATACTAACGCTAATATGGCTGGAGATATAGACACAAGAAGATCGACTTTGGGTTATATGATAATATTTGCTGGTGGAGCAGTATCATGGGAGTCACAGTTACAGAAGTGTATTGATTTTCCTATGATAAATGTTACGCCCCGGTCCCGCAGGACCAAACGTCCTCGTATGGACGTAATACAGCACGAGCCTAAGGTGGGCCTGCCTAAGGCAAGCACCTGAAATGATCGATGAAATGCTAAGCACAGAGTCACACAGATAGTCCCAATGTAGCAAAAATTTGAACAATACAAGTATATTTGAAAACAGATCTCTTTATTGATATTGAATAAGAATTACAAGCGATGCTAGGATGAGTTTACCAATTGCTCATGCTCTCTCTCTCAAAAAAATAAAAATATGCGAAGTGCCTTACAACTTTGGGAATGATACATAAGCATTATTCCAATACATTACCTCCTGTATATGGTGCTTCAGCTCCGTCCACAATGCTCCCAGGTTCCAGAGTTAACTCCCCATCTTAGCGCGTATGAGGAAAGACTCTACAATGAATGAGGTACTCCCGCATCCAGCATATAATTTGGTGGGTTATCAGTACATTAAATGCATTGGTAGAGAGGCTTCTCGTCCACTCAACAAAACCAAACACGTTTAATTAGTTACGTGCACCATCTATTATGTTGTCTTTCTAGTCTTGTCTTAGGATCAGTTTTATGGAATATGATATATAAGCCTAACTTGTGTTGTAGTGTGCCGTGTGATATGAAAATAATATAATAAAACTTACCAACTTACATTCATCCTTTCCTGTCCAAGGTAAATTAAGTTAACCAGTATATATGAAATGAATCAGAGTACCGTATATGAAAACTTAAGTGTATCACGAGCATGTTTCTGCCTCGGGTGAATGACATACTCAGATTACTCATATGTGTTATACTCAGATTGTTCATATATACAGATTACTTATTTCAATGCAATAAACTCGTACGCAAATTGTTGCAATCGAGCCAATATAATCTATATAAAATCGCTCTCAAGTATAGGCGTGAACTATCAGGAGACACAAAATTATCGGTATTGCGATGCCCCATCTGGTATTGTCACATCCCGTCCCGATGGTCATCCAATACAATATTTCTCCTAGGCCGTCACGATTCCGGTGCCCCGACGATCATCCAAGGAATCATGCTTATGCACAAGTTGTCTGTGACCATGAAATCTCTTTTCTTTCATTTTTAACGGGCTCCCAGAGCTATTCTTTTTTCTTTATTCATGACTGGCTCCACGAGCGATAAGGGATTATCGACTGGGTTGGCGTCTCTCCATGCAACGCGGGTAGCGAGCTACACTATACGTCCCCGACATACCTGTCTATAATCTTACTTACTTTCTTTATTTCTTTCATTATGCATCTTTCGTTGCGGGAACTGTCTTCGCGACCTTATGGTCCCGAAGACTTTATATATTTCCATTACTTGGCTCAGAACGACTATGTTGATAGTCTTCCTGTCTCAACTCAGTTAACCATTATCTGTGTCGTGCATTGATTCATGGTACGATCTAAGTAACAAGCATTTCAATAATAAAGGTGAAGCACTATATTTGATCGTTCCATAAGACTATTTGAAACGTAACGAATTCTAAGTTGCATAAAACTAAAGTGGTAGTGCGTGGGTCAAACTATAATATAAAATTTTATTTTCTTGTTCTATGCTAAGTAACAAAAGATGGGATTATTTTCTTATCTAGGTGCATTGAGTTCTTTTATTAGCATGCAAGGATTATCACCTAGCGATCTTGCATGTATAGTCCGTATTTTTAGTTGTCCAGGCTAAGCAAAGACAGGTTCATCTGACCCACCTTAGCGATGATTCGTATCGGCCGAGCGAGACTCCAAGCGCACATTTTAAAGTCTAAATATGAACTTCTGAAGGGAAAAGTCTATATGCCTTTGCATGAAGTGAGTTACCTCATTTAGCTAGGCAGGTCGGGTTATTGCACTTGTGCCATTTGAATCGACTTTCTTCCGCCTCGACTGATACGATGGATCGAATCATGACACGTTACTAGCCAATGTATCCAATAATTAACCTATAATATTCAATGTTATCCAATACTAATAAGGAGCAGTATTCGATACCATCTCAATAATTAAGGTAATATCTCATGACTGACGATCCAATAACAATACCAATCTGTGTACCATTGTGTCAAGAATCATAAGTAATATTTCTAAATACTTGAATTATAGTAGTAATCAGATTATGAAAACTATCAGAGAATATACTCACCTGTGGTCCAGAGCAGATAATGCAAATCGTTGTCCGAAATATTATCACACAGACCTATATATGGAATATTACATTAATACAAGGTTTTTGAATAAAAATAAGTTAAACTAGTCAACTTCTAGGTCAAAAAGCAATTTCTAAGTCAAAATAGTCAAACTAGGTCAACTCTAACTCAAACTGGTCAAACTTGGTCAAACTAGCTATTTCTAGGTGGTATAAGTCTATCTCTAGGATATTGGGTTCATACACTATGCAACTAGGCCACACTAGCTATACTAAGATACTATAAACCGAATAAGATACCGTATCGTAAGATATGCAAATTAATAGAAAAAAATATCATAATATGTATATAAATCAATAATTGTCACGCTCCAGTCCCAAAATATCGAGGGACTAAACACGTGGCAATGGCCAGCTGTACACACTAATGGACAAATCCAATTTAATTGACCCATCAGGATGTACTTAAGCTGTAAAACAACAATCAGGGTCTGCTAATCTCATCCACAAAATAAATACAACAATATCAGAATTATAAACCATTAAAAAGTCTTGATTAAAACATAAGTCGGGGAATAACCCGATAATGAGTTTGATACATTAACTCAATAAATTAGAAATAAAAAGTCTATCAATAGAAATAACTGAGTATAGAATGTGCATATACTTAGGATAAATCCTCAGCTATCACCTCGTCCTCGGTTCCTGGTACTGCTCCGAGAAGTGCTTCTGTTCCGTACACCTCATGATAGATATCTTCTGCTAACCCTGGGGACATAATCCAGATCCAGGTCCTCAGGGGACATAGCAAGGTACAAAATAACTCATGCCAAAATAAATGCAGTGCAGCAAATAAATAAAACAATAGGGTAAATATATAACCGGCTAAGTGATATGCAAGTGAGAGTTTTAGTCATACTCAGGCTGAGACTACTATAGGATCGGTGTCGGAGAAACCCATAGCAGTATTTTCTCGAAGGGCCAGTACAGTACCAAAGCTCTGTGTTAGAGTCTAAGGCACTTCCAGTAAAGTAATATATATATATATATATATATATATATATATATATATATATATATATATATATATATATATATATATATAATCAGCCTTTTATATGGTAAATCTCTCCCCACCCAATGTAATCTCACGTCACAGTTTCACGATGTCTCATGTCCATGTCACGCAAGATCAAAACTAATACAACAAGTCATAATGAGATCTAAGCATATGATTAAAGAATATATCATTAAACTTGTATCCTATACAGAATTACCATGAATATCTCAGAAAGATTCTATCTCATGAATAGTGTCAGGTGTCCTGGGTTATAACGTACTTGATAATGCAAGTACGAGAATGTAAAGGGTCACGATAGCCATCTCTAGTTGACGTTACACAACTCTACGTACGGTGTTGGCACCCGACTATTAATCGGACGCTAAGTAAGTCACACGGTCCTAGGTTTAAGCATGTACAACAGATAAATAAGTCAAAGAAATATGTAACAAGAACTGCAATGTTTGGCAAGGTACACTTGCTTGGGTTTTGGTTACCAACTACGGCTCTGGTTTCAGCGAGTTCTGTAGGTACTTCTTCGGTTGCCAAAATAGACATCACCATCAGATTCAGAAGACATCAATTAGCTAGAAACGCCTGTCCTTGAGTCCAATTTGGACCCAGGGGCAAAAATAACAGTTTCTGGTCAAAACGGGGTCCACATGTGACCCGCTTCGCACCAAAAAATGTGTCAGAACCAATGGTCTCCAACTTCGTCCAACTTAGTGTCAACAAGTCCAGAACGATGATATGAACTTAATGGAACTTCTAGAACTGGATTTCGATGAGCCGATCACAAAATCATCCGTCAAGTGGAGCTGTAGGGCCCACGATACTCAATTTTGTCAACGTTCTCAGAATCGAACCAAACTTGGGTCACAGGACTAGCCTATTGCTACGAGTCTGATGGCGTAAGTTTCATTTCAATCCGATATGTGTACACAAAGTTACAATGAGTTCCAGAACAGACGGATACAGCGCGTTGTCGACGGATACGCGTTGATTCCGGTGTGCACGCACATCCAAATCAACTTCTGCAAAATTCTGCACATCCGTATCAATGGTGCGCACCTTTCGGTAAAGATCGCACGAGACCAAGTCGTCCCGTTTGGCGGGGCATACTAAGTTCCGGGGGAAAATGGGGTATCATTTTTTCTGTTTTTGGATCGCGGTTCGCAATCGCCACAGGACGCGACACACCAAGCGGGTTGCACGGGCATCGAGAGGGTCACGCAGGGTTCGCGTCACAACTGACAGAACAGGAAATGGGGCAGCGAGAAGAGAGAAAAGAGTACCTGAACAGGGCTCCATGGAAACCTGGATTCTTGTGTCCGCGAGTCGATATGACACACCGACACAGTGTCAGGGTACTGTCTAGGGTTAGGGTTTCGGTGGCCGGAGACTCGCCGGAGCTGGGGCACGACTGGGGGCTACGGCCGAGGGCTCTCGGAGGTGGCTGGCGGAGCCGGAGCGGGGCTCGAGGCGGCCGGGGCTAGCTCAGGGCGGCGCTCTCGAGCGGGTGGTTGGGGTTTTCCCGATCGGGGTTCTGGGGAGGCGGAGGTGGCTGTGGGCGAGGGCGGCCGAGGGCTCGTCGGGGAAGACGGTGGTGGCAGAGCGGGGATGGGCTCGGGGCTGCACTGGCGGAAGAGAGCAGGAGGAGGAGGCGGAGGCGCTGCGGAGTAGAGGAGGGAGGCGGCTGGGAACGACGACGGAGGGGTACAGGTGGCGGAGGAAAAGGGGAAGTGTTGGTGGAGACGGCGGGGAGAGGCGGGGATTTATCGGTCGAGGGCGGATAACCACCGCGGGGAGACGGGACAGTTACGGCAGAGGAAGCGGGGCGGTTACGGTAGAGGAGACGGCGCCTAACGGCCGGAGGAGCCAGCCAGATCCGTAACGGCCGGCGAAGGGTCGGGGGAGAAGCAGTTACTGTAGCAGTAACTGAAAAGGGTCGGGTTTCGGGTCGGGTTTCAAATCTGACCCGATCCACAGGGGTTTGGGTTTAGATTTAGACCGGGTCGGGTTTCAGTCGGGTTGGTTCGGTTTGGTTTGGTTTATTTTGAAATAAACCAGATTTATTTCTAGGGTTAAATTAAAATTAGTTTTTAGGTCTTTAAAAAATATTTTCGGGGTCCAATAAAATCCAGAAAAATTATTCTATGTCTAATTTTCCATTTTACACCCAAAAATATTATTTTCATAATATTTTAATATTTAATAAACATATTTAAAAATACTTGATACCAGAAAATAATTGATTTAATTAGTTAAAAATCACCAAAAATTCTAGAAAATTTATTTTTAAAATCTAAAATTTTTTGGGGGTTTACAATCTACCCCCCTTAAGAGGATTGTGTCCTCACAATCAAAGAATAACCGGTCAACAGAGATGACACAGGTGCAAAACATTATTCGAATGCATATTACTGTCAAGAATCATATTTTAGGGGAATCAAAGGATGAGGTTTAAAACACATAGGGAATGAAAACATCATTTTCCTAAGCAATGGAAGTTATGCAATTTTCAGAGTGAAAGAAATCTAGTAAGAAAACTACAGTTTTAGAAAAACTAGGTTATCACTTAAGAATATACTAGGTTATCAAGTTGAAAAACTACTAGGTCAAGGCTAAGGTCACGAACCAACAGGCACGAACTAAAGCAATACTAAACGAGATAACTACTAAAACTTATGCGCATTAGCTACTCCAAGAGTCTTTGCGTCTTCCAAAGTCATCGCGAAAGCTTGTCTGCGTCCTTGAGGTGGTGCCCTCTGTTGTTGCTGGGCTTGCTGGAAGGGTGCTGCTCCGAGGTACCAAGGGTGGCCTTGGTTGATATCCTCCTGGTACTGGTAGAACTTGTTGGTTGACTAATGGTGCTCCTTTCCTACGCTCAGGGCAGTCCCTTACGGCATGCTGTCTGGATCCGCAAGCCAAGCATAATCCAAATTTACGTCTACACTCCTTCTCAACATGGCCTATCTTGCCGCAGCAGTGACAAGTAGGAAGAGTTAGGGATTTGGATACAACTCCCTGTAGTGCTTGATGCAGATGGGGTTTCTTTGCAGCTTCTCCATGCGGTACTCGGGCTGGTGCTGATGTGGAAGGCCGCTTCAGGTTAAACTCTCTCCTGGTGACGCGCTCCATATGTCAGGCTGCAGTAAGGACGTCTGTGTACGAAGTGGGTGAAACGGATCCAATCATTCTCTGTAGCTCAAAGTTTAGTCCATTGAAGAACTTTTCAGCCTTCTCTTCTTCTGTCGGGATCAGGGAAGGGGCAAAGCGACTCAGTCGAATAAATTCCGCGTTATACTCTTCCACCGTCATAGTATCCTGAGTGAGGCGATTGAATTTGTCCCGCAGTTCTGATCGAGCGATAGTTGGAATGTACATCTCCTAAAAGAGTCTGGAGAACTCCTCCCAAGTAACTCGGTTTGGTCCGAGCCGTCTCTCCTCAGATAGCCACCAGTGATGTGCGTTGCCCGTCAATTGCATTCTGACGGCAGTCATCCAACGTTTTTGTGGAAGCTCAGCTACTTCTAATTGATGTTGAGTGTTGGTGAGCCACTCATGAACTTCTGTGGGCTCCTTCTTGCCTAAGAAGGTACGGGGCTTCAGCTGGCAAAAATTGGTGATAGAGCCCATCGTTGGCCGTTGAGCTGGTAGGTTGGCCTGCTCCAGTACAGTTACTAGGCTGTTCCTCAAGTACTCTGCCTCATGACGTTGAGCCTCTTGATGAATTTGTTGTTGAGCTTGCATCATTGCGTAGATCATTTAGAATATCTGTTGCCCGTCCATTGGCTGCCCTTGTGGGAATACGGACATTGGTGAAACGAACTACGGCGGAGGCGGGATGTCATCACGCCGGAACCTTGAATTATGCTGGGCTACTTGATCGCTTTGAGAAGATTGTCCTCTATTCTTTGGTGTTACTCCTTCATCGTAGGTGACCACAGCATCGTGCGGTATACCTAAGGGATTCTCGTCGCCGGTTCTCGGATCCATTGCTCTGCATCAAAAATAAACTATAAGAGGTGCACAGGAATAAAGGTAGGATGCAAGTCAAAAATTTAATTTGAATCCGATATAGATATCAAGAACGATTCAAGCAAGTAGATGAGATCCTTATCCTATTCTTACAGCAGGCTTGCTCGGTCCCTAAGTTGAAACTGAACAATTTAGTCGTTGACCTGCATGGGCCACCACAAAAACTATGTCACGCTCCAGTCCCAAAATATCGAGGGACTAGACAGTGGCAATGGCCAGCAGCACACACTAATGGGAAAACCCAATTTAATGGACCCATCAGGATGTACTTAAGCTGTAAAACAACAATCAGGGTCTGCTAATCTCATCCACAGAAATGAATACAACAATATCAGAATTATAAAGCATTAACAAGTCTTGATTAAAACATAAGTCGGGGAATAACCCGATAATGAGTTTGATACATCAACTAAATAAACTGGAAATAAAAAGTCTATTAATAGAAATAACTGAGTATAGAATATGCATATACTCAGGAGAAATCCTCAGCTATCACCTCGTCCTCGGTTCCTGGTACTGCTCTGAGAAGTGCTCCTATTCCGTACACCTCAGGATAGATATCTTCTGCTAACCCTGGGGACATAATCCAGATCCAGGTCCTCAGGGGACATAGCAAGGTACAAAATAACTCATGCCAAAATAAATGCAGTGCAGCAAATAAATGAAACAATAGGATAAATATATAACCAGCTAAGTGATATGCAAGTGAGAGTTTTAGTCCTACTCGGGCTGAGACTACTATAGGATCGGTGTCGGAGAAACCCATAGCAGTATTTTCTCAAAGGGCCAGTACGGTACCAAAGCTCTGTATCAGAGTCTAAGGCACGTCCAGTAAAGTAATATATATATATATATATATATATATATATATATATATAATCAGCCTTTTATATAGT
Source organism: Iris macrosiphon (assembly GCA_036927795.1). NCBI lineage: Eukaryota > Viridiplantae > Streptophyta > Magnoliopsida > Asparagales > Iridaceae > Iris > Iris macrosiphon. The sequence goes on along the minus strand of JAYESA010000003.1, from coordinate 60,670,654 downwards.
AAATCTTTCCCCACCCAATGTAATCTCACATCATAGTTTCACGATGTCTCATGTCCATGTCACGCAAGATCAAAACTAATACAACAAGTCATAATGAGATCTAAGCATATGATTAAAGAATATGTCATTAAACTTGTATCATATACAGAATCACCATGAATATCTCAGAAAGATTCTGTCTCATAAATAGTGTCAGGTGTCCTGGGTTATAACGTACTTGATAATGCAAGTACGAGAATGTAAAAGGTCACGATAGCCATTTCTAGTTGACATTACACAACTTCGCGTATGGTGTTGGAACCCGACTATTAATCGGACACTAGGTAGGTCACACGGTCCTAGGTTTAAGCATGTACAACAGATAAATAAGTCAAAGAAATATGTAACAAGAACTGCAATGTTTGGCAAGGTACACTTGCTTGGATTTTGGTTACCAACTACGGCTCTGGTTTTAGCGGGTTCTGCAGGTACTTCTCCAGTTGCTGAAATAGACTTTATCATCAGATTCAAAAGACATCAATTAGCTAAAAATGCTAGTCCTTGAGTCCAATTTGGACACAGGGGCAAAAATGACAGTTTTTGGTTAAAACGGGGTCCACATGTGGCCCGCTTCGCACCGAAAAACGTGTCAGAACCAATGGTCTCCAACTTTGTCCAACTTAGTGTCAACAAGTCCACAACGATGATACGAACTCAATGGAACTTTCAGAACTGGATTCCGATGAGCCGATCACAAAATCGCCCGTCAAGTGGAGCCGTGGGGCCCACGATACGCGATTTTGTCAACGTTCTCAGAATCGAACCAAACTTGGGTCGCAGGACCAGCGTATTGCTACGAGTCTGATGGCACAAGTTACGTTTCAATCTGACGTGTGTACACAAAGTTACAACGAGTTCCAGAATAGGTGGATACGGAACGTTGTCGACGGATACACGTTGATTCCGGTGTAGACGCACATCCAAATCAACTTCTGCGAAATCCTGCACGTCCGTATCAACGGCGCGCACCTTTCGGTAAAGACCGCACTTGACCAAGTCATCCCGTTTGGCGGGGCGTACTCAGTTCTGGGGGAAAATGGGGTATCATTTTCCTGTTTTTGGATCGCGGTTCACGATCGCCAAAGGATGCGACACATCGAGCGGGTTGCACGGGCATCGAGAGGGTCACGCAGGGTTCATATCACAACTGACGGAATGGGAAACATGGCAGCGAGAAAAGAGAAAAGAGTACCTGAACAGGGCTCCGTGGAAACCGAGATTCTCGTATCCGCGAGTCGACACGACACACTGACACAGTGTCAGGGTACTGTCTAGGGTTAGGGTTTCGGTGGCCGAAGACTCGCCGGAGCTGGGACACGACTGGGGTCTACGGCCGAGGGCTCGCGGAGGCGGCTGGCGAGCCGGAGCGGGGCTCGAGGCGGCCGGGGCTGGCTCAGGGCGGCGCTATCGAGCGGGTGGTTGGGGTTTTCCCGGTCGGGGTTCTCAGGATGCGGAGGTGGCTGTGGGCGAGGGCGGCCGAGGGCTTGTCGGGGAAGACGGTGGTGGCGGAGCGGGGCTGGGCTCGGGGTTGTACTGGCAGAGGAGAGCAGGAGGAGGAGGAGGAGGAGGCGCTGCAGAGTAGAGGAGGGAGGCGGCTGGGGACGACGACGGAGGGGGACAGGTGGCGTAGGAAAGGGGATGCGGTGGTGGAGACGGCGGGGAGAGGCGGGGATTTATAGGTCGAGGGCGGATAACCGTCGCGGGAAGCGGGGCGGTTACGGCAGAGGAGGCGGCGCCTAACGGCCGGAGGAGCCGGCCGGATCCGTAACGGTCGGCGAGGGGTCGAGGGAGAAGCAGTTACTGTAGCAGTAACTGAAAAGGTCGGGTTTCGGGTCGGGTTTCAGATCCGACCCGACCTGCAGGGGTTTGGGTTTAGATTTAGACCGGGTTGGGTTTCAGTCGGGTTGGTTCGGTTTGGTTTGGTTTATTTTGAAATAAACCTGGTTTATTTCTAGGGTTAAATTAAAATTAGTTTTTAGGTCTTTAAAAAATATTTTTGGGTTCCAATAAAATCCAAGAAAATTATCCTATGTCTAATTTTCTATTTTACACCCAAAAATATTATTTTTATAATATTCTAATATCTAATAAACACATTTAAAAATACTTAATACCAGAAAATAATTGATTTAATTAGTTAAAAATTACCAAAAATTCTAGAAAATTCATTTTTTAAATCTGAAAATTTCTGGGGATTTACAACAATATTTAATATGCCTAACAAAACTAATGCTAAGTGAGTACCTTAGCTTTAAACCAATGTGGTATCGCACTACTACACACCCATCTTGATACTCAAATCCAATACCTTGAGTATCCTTCAATACCTTGACATTACCTTGGTATCACAAGGTAATGTGATATCTATATATACTTAACTACCAATATACTAACTATAAACTAACATGTATTTACTAATACAATACTACTAACTAAACTAACCACTAACACATATATACATATATACATACCTGCATACATATCACTAACTAGAGATACAAGTATACATTTATCTAACTACTACTAACAATATGAATACATATATATTTATAACTACTATCAATAACTAACTAACTAACTAACTAACTAACTAACTATATATATATATATATATATATATATATATATATATATATATATATATATATATATATATATATATATATATATATATATATATATATATATATATATATATATATATATATATATATATATATATATATATATATATATATATATATATATAACTATAACAAGTACCTATACGTATAACTATAAAACAAGGTAACTAACTAGTTAACGAAACTACTAATAAACTAGCTAGCCATCTACTAACTATTAACTAAACTACCACTAAACTAGCTAACCAAACTAACTTCTTACCTTGCTGATATACTGTTGTTACTGGATGCTCTCCAAGCTACTGTCGGTGTAGTGCTTTGGCTGCTCACTGCCCATGCTTGAGCTACTGCTGCTGCTACGGGATGTTGTTGCTGCGTTTACTGTTGTGCAGTGCTGCTGCTGTGTGTGCTGTGCAAGCTGCGTTTGTTGTGCAAGCTGCTGTTGCATTGCTGCAGTGCTTTGCAAGCTTGCTGCTCGTTTGCTGTTACAATATTGCTACCTTCACTGCTTTGGTTTGCTGATGCTTCAATGATTGCTGCTCAGGTTGTTGTTCAGCTTGAGGCTAATGATGATGTTGTTGCATGCTCGACTGCTTTTGTGTAGTGCCGGAGTTGCTGTAGGCTGCTGCTACTGTTGGAGCTAACTGCTGCTTCAGTTGCTGCTGCTGCTGCGCTCGTTGCAGTGCTCGCTACTGCTGCTGCTGTAGTAGTTGCTGTCACTGCATGCTGCCTACTATTGTTCAAGCTTCTGCAGCTGTACGTTGTTTCAGATGCTAAAGCTACTGCCTGCCTTGCTCGAGTTGATTTATTGTATGCTTGATATTGCTTAAGTTGCTGTTACTGCTTGATGTTGCTTGAGCTGCCTGCTGTTTATCTATGCTAGCTTCTACTGCTACATCAGTTGCTCGATTCCCCCCTCTCACTGCACAACTCACTCACACACACTTACACTCTATACAAATATACACATATATATATCTATATATATACACATTTATATATATACACACATCTATTCAGCTACTCACTCACTCATACTCATTTAGTCACTCATCAGTTACTCACTCATCCTCTATACACTATATATACATATCACTAGTTATAAAGATATCTATACATATATAAATATACACTTATACACATCTATGCACATATACATGCATCTAAAACTCTTATATATATATATATATATATATATATATATATATATATATAACACTCACACTCACACATATGAACATATAAAATACATATCATTATATATATATACATAGATATATAGTACTAGAGATACAAATCTATATCTATATATACATACACATACATATGTATAACTACATATCTATAGCTATACACATACACCCTCTTATTCTCATGACCCCCAGCACCTCCAAATACAACATAAATATCTCCCTACGTATAAATACACACACACACACACACACATATATATATATATATATATAATATATATATATATATATATATATATATATATATATATATATATATATATATATATATATATATATATATATATATCATACAATTATATAATATAGCATTCTAATAACTATTACCATGGCCAATTGAATTGAGATACAAAAAAACAAACACATGGAGTGCATCACACCCGTATCATACTAGTTCTATGATACGCTTGCAACACGAGTCCACCATACCACCAAACTTACCTTGAATGACACGAGCAAGTCTAAAATAACAATTATGAATAATACGAAGAGTTAATTATACATCTACATATCCGTGATAAAATATGACACGCACAAACCTCCGTGTCAGAAGAAAACCTCCAAAATAACCTGTATCTCCAAATTATCAGGATACGGCCTACACATATCCAATTGTAGATACGACACTAGCCATACACAATCAAACATATGTCAATTTGGTCTAATTAATCAATTAACAAACACAAAATATGTCTCACGGAATTTATCCAAAATTGACACAAAATAACATATAACTTTCTCCATAGGCCTCCTATGAACCTAATTTTAATTCCTATGGTAGCCTTAGCATATAGGGTGGTTCCTAATGATTAAATCATATATTTTGATCTAGTTAAAGAGACAAAACTGAATTATACCTATTGGGAGATGAATTCCCAATAAAATCCCTAAATTGGGTGAAAAGAGCCTCAAATTTGTAAATCATTGCTCCTCATTGTAGATCCTTACTTCCTCCTTGTAGATCCTTGCTTCAATAGCCTCCAATGATAATTTGGGAAGGAGTTAGAAAAAAATTTGGTAGAGATTTGATGTGGGAATGAAGAAATTTGGTTAAGGAGAATTCTAGATATAGATTGGAAATATAAAATTGCAGAGAGAGAAAGTTTTCACTCCCTTATATAGGCTTCCCTCGCCCCCTCCCTCATGCTACTATATAAATTCTAAAATACCCCCTTGGGGTCTCTCATGAAGAAATTAATTAAGGAGAAAAGGTTCTAGTCTAATGGATTTAACTTAATTAATCCTCCTCCTAATGATTGAGCTTATTATTGTACTCAATTCTAACTATAATTAAATGTTGGTCCATGGATCTAATCTAAAGTAGTTAGGTCCACTAGCACAAGTCCAAAAATAAAATCTAACATCTAACAATGAATAAATAATAGAATAAATAATCAACATACATAATATTTAATTAATTATGAAATGACCAAAATACTTTTTTCTAGAAAATATGATAATGACAGGCTCCTTGGCATCGCAGATATCGGTATACTCAAGAACTCTACCGTCATAGTCTTTTGTTACGACACAACCTGATAGGATAGAGCAACTTATTTCGACGATGACCATATTGCAGGCCACAGTGGTGGGTATGCAGGAGTCGATCAGCAGCTTGATGAGACCTCCACAACCGGCGTCCTCTGCTCCTTCCGCTGCTGCTTCTGGCCCTATTATATCTGCTGACACAGTGATGAGACTCCTAAGTTTATTTTTGCCTGAGGTGTTAGGTTCACTACCATCTGAATTAGTGATGAAATTTCTTCGGATGTCCTCGAACATTTGCATGACCAGGAAACACCGCCATATCAGTAATTTTATTTATATTTAATATTTATTTGTGTTGCAGTAATCGCGGACTTGTCGATATTGTTTATTTGTGTTGTCGTGGTCGTGGACTTGTAGATGTTGTTCATGTACTTTGATTATTTTATTTGGACTTATGGTCGTGGACTTGTGGATGTTGTTCATGTACTTTGATTATTTTATTTGGACTTATGGTTATGGACTTGTGGATGTTCTTCATGTATACGATTGATTTTATTATGTTATTATATTTCTTATCTGAATTATGTCTCGTATGTGTTTTCAGTGTGCATTTGTGTCATTGAAGGTCCAATTAGACGCAAATTCTACAGCGGGTTACGCTGGGTGGTTGATATATTGATAGTATTTAACATATTTTATATAAACCAAACATACTGGAATATTTGTATTTAAAAGTTTTTTTGCAGTTATGTGCACATTAGCGACGGACATACATCGACTTAGCGGCTACCTACGATGTACTTGCGATACTCTACCGACAGATACAATCATCGCCAAGTAAATTTCTATTCTTGAGCGACGAATTACCGACACCCGTCGACGGACAGGCGACTTTCGCCCGACAGTAAGTAATGTCGTTATTCCGTCACTAACTTGAGTATCAGACTTTTTTCCTTATCAAGAACATAAATAATGTAGCTATAAATTGCTAAATCGACGCTATTTTTGATGCAAATTCATCTCTATTTATACGTCATTATAAACTAAATTACTGTCGCATATACGTCGCTAAAGATCCGCTTAATGAATCTGTCGCTAAAATGTTGCATAAACGTCAAATAAATCGACGTCGTAATTACGTCAGTTTATTGTCAAAATTTTGTCTGATTGGCGACGAAATCTTTTAGCAACGTGACATTTACTGACGGGTGTTTTTCGTCTAAATATTGTCGTCGGGTAGTCTCTGAGGGTGAATGATGACATTTTAGCGATGAAAAATGATCGTCGCTATTCCTCTGTATTTTAGTAGTGTTAGAAACCATATTAGGTCCGTGTGTTGGTGTTGGTGTGCTTAGACTTGTCGTTTCTTTGCCTAAAGAAGCATGCCTTAGTGATGGAGGTGCAAACGGACTACAGCCAGGTCTGCCATAATTTGGCAATTGTTGAAAATTATTCGACATTGAACCTGTATTATGGGGGTATTAGTCCTCAATGTTACAATATTAACACCACTACTCAATTTATAGACTATTAGACATCAAAACATGACTTAATATTACAAAATAGAACTATTCTTCAAAGCTACATGTATAAAAAGAGACTAATTGCAGTTTAAGCTACATGTACAAATAGTTGGGACAAATTTAGGTACCAATTCTTTCATGAAAGTTTTTCCATATTTGCGCAACTATATCGTCACGGTAATCTTCCCAAGCTTTCTTCATAGTTCTTTGCTCTCTTTGGGAATTTTGGGTGAAATAATCTAAGTGGTACACAAGATCATTTTGTATTTCTTCTCTCGATGCTTCGATGTTAACTTCCTCAACATCTAGTTCATCGTGAGGATTAACTCCTAATATAAAGTTATGTAAAATACAAAGCAATTAAAAGGTCAACTTGGGTAGAGAAATAATAGTGTTTTTCTATCCTGGGATGTATAAGAGATTCATCGGTGTTTCAAATGCATACTCAATTTTACTGCAGAATTTGGAATGTCTTTGGTTGAAAAGTTCCTTCGCATTCCTAGGATTTATACCTCTTGTCTGTGAGAGATGGTACCTAACACCACGATATGGGACTATGAATCCAGGGATTGTTATATATCCAACATCTAATAGATAATACTTTCCTATATAGATTTGTAGAATACATATATAAGTCTCCAAAAATCAGGAAAATACAGATTTAACACAACTATCAGAAATAGTTGTAATACCTTGAATAACTTTAAGGTCATTTAGGGGTGGCCTAGAAATGGTATCCTTCAAAACCGTAAATTCATTAGCAGATCCTTCCCAACCAGCTAATATATTTTGAGTTAATATATCTTTTCTACACCTAAAATATGGGCCTCCGATAAAGGCAATGTGGCCTGAATATGGGTTCCATCTATCAACCCGATACAATACTACATATTACTAAACTGTGTTAGTATAGATAATAGCTATGTCACCCTCACTTTTTCAACTAATGGTAGTTTGGTAATTGGACATGGGTATATTTATTTTAGGATTATTATATTAAATATTGTGCATGTTGTAAATATTTATTTATTATATTATTTATTTATTGTTAGATATTAGATTTATTTTTGGACTTGTGTAGTGGACCTAACTAGTTGGTTTAGATCCATGGACCAATATTTGATTCTAGTTAGAATTGAGCCCAATAGTATGTCCATTCATTAGGAGGATGGATTAATTAGTGAAACCAATTAGACTAGAACCTTTCCTCATTAATTATTTCTTCATGACAAGCCCCAAAAAATATTTTGGACTTTCCATAGTAACATGGAGGATGGGGTAGAGGCCGGTCACCTATTGGAGTGGAGAGAGACTCTTTCTCCTTATTTGTTATTCCAAATCTAGATTTAGAATTTTTATTCTTCCAATTTTTTTTATTACCACACCAATCCCTACTCAAATTTCTTTCTAATTACTTCTCTATTCTTTATTGGAGACTATTAGAACAAGTATCTACAAGCAGAAAGTAAGGATCTACAAGGAGGAGCAAGAATTTAAAAGTTGGAGGCTCTTTTCACCCAATTTAGAGATTTTATTGGGAATCCATCTCCCAATAGGTATAATTCAGTTTTTTCTCTCTAATTAGACTCTAAATATATAATTTAATAATAAGAAACCCTTCCTTGTACTAAGGCTACCCATAAGAATTAGAATTAGGTTCATAGGAGGCCTATGGAGAAAGTTATGTGGTATTTTGTGTCAATTTTGGAAAAATTTCGATATTGGCACATCTTGTGTTTGTCAATAGTTCAATTAGACCAAATTGTGTGTGACTAGTATTGTATCCACAATTGGATAGGTGTAGGCCGTATCCCGATAATTTGGATATACGGGTTAATTTGGGAGTTTTTCTCGGACACGGGGGTTTGAGCATGTTATATTTTGACACGGGTACGTAGTTGAGTAGCTAGATCTTCATGTTGATTCTAATTATAATTTTTGACTTGCTCATATCCTTCGGGATATGTTTGGTTGTGTGATGGAGCCGTATCACAAGCGTATCATAGAATGAGTGTGATACGGGTGCGGTGCATTCCACGTGTTTGTTCCTTGTATTTAGATTCAATATAACTTGGTTAGAGCTATTAGAATATTATAATTATATATATATATGTGTGTGTGTGTGTGTGTGTGTGTGTGTGTATGTTTTATTTTGAGGTGTTGGTGGTCATAAGAGATAGGGGGTTCATATGCATCACTAGTGTGGTTATATATATATATATATATATATATATATATATATATATATATATATATATATATATATATATATATATATTTATAATTACATATGTGTGTGTGTGTGTCTTAGTAGAGTATAACATTAATTATATGTGTGAGTGAGTGTTGTGTATTGTGTGCAGTGAGAGGGGGTCGCGTTGTATGGTTTCAACAGCAAGGGCAGCAACAACTGCAGTAGCAACTACAGCAACAACAACTAGAGCAACAGCTGCAAGAGGAGCAACTACAGCAACAACAACAAGAGCAACTGCAGCAGCAATAGCAAGAGCAACAGCTGCAAGAGGAGCAACTGCAGCAGCAACAACAAAAGCAACAACAACAAGTAGCAAGGACAGTAGCTGCAACAACTGTGCAGCAAGCAGCCACAGCAAGAGTAGCAGCAACTACAGTAGCAAGGGCAGCAGCAACGGGAAGAGCAGCAGCAACTGCAGTAGCAAGGACAACAAAAACAATAAGAGTAGCTAGAGCAGCAACTACATGTTGAGCACCTGAAGGGGAAGTTAGCTTTGACTTATAGCTCAAGTTAGTTAGTTTTATTGATAATCTTGTTAGTTATATGTATATACATATTGTTAAAGTAGTTAGTTATATGTATATATATATATATATATACGTATTGGTTGTTAGTATATTAGTTAGTAGAGTATTGTATAAGTTTAATGCATGTTAGTATATAGTTAGGTGTATGGGTAGTTAGTTACATATTAGAATTTGGATTACCTTATGATACCAAGGTAATGTCAAGGTATTGGTATATACTCAAGGTATTGGGTTTGAGTATTAAGATGGGTGTGTAGGTGGTGTGATACAATATTTATTATAGTTAGCTAAGAGTACTATATACTCAAGGTATTGGGTTCAAAGCCAAGGTATCCACTTAGCATTAGTTAGCTAAGTGTACTATATATTTTATCTTGTATATATATATATATATATATATATATATATATATATATATATATATATATATATATTATAGTATTTTCATATCTAATAACTTGCGTATCCTAGGATACAGTATTTTGTTGGTATCCTAATATCTTAGCATAGCTAGTATGGCCTAGTTACATAGTGTATGGACCTAATATCCTAGAGTTAGACTCATACAACCTAAACTAGTTTGACCTAGAGTTGACCTAGTTTGACTGTTATGACTTAGAAATAAGTTTGACCTAGAATTAAACTAGTTTAACTTATTTTCATTCCAAAACCTTGTATTATTGTAATATACTCTATATAGGTATGTGTGACACCAGCTTGGGCATCGAGAGACACACATTGCTCAGGACCTCAGACGAGTATATTTCTCTGTTATTTTTTATTTCATAGTAGTGTATATATCTCATGTTCTAGAACTGTATACTTGGTTCCGACACAGTGGTTTTACGGACTGGTACTACATGGATCCTGTCAAAAGATGTTATCACCTACCGTGTTCAGCGAATACTCATTTATATGTATTTTATTGTGTGTATTAGGTATTAATTTATTATATTTTGTGTTTACACACTGATCATGTTCAGTGTGCTTATATTCGTGTATACACACGGCTCGTGTTCAGTGTGTCCATATTCGTGTTTGTAACATATCGTGATTGAATCCATTGGTATTGTTAGGGATGGGGGAGTAGGAGTTGATTATGTGATCCAGCCCTAGTGTATTCGTGTACATGTCGACTATATACCATACTTATAATCGAGTTACCTTATTGTATTCGTGTTCAACCTTAACCGATCATATAATAAACTTGTATTCCATGGCACATTGGTTAGATTTCAGTTATTCCCATATTGCAGATATTTTATTGCATATTTTTTATTCCAGTACATTACCTGTTCATTCTAGTTTATTTTATTCTGTTGTTTAGTTATCTTGTATTATTTTTTATTATTTATTTTATATGCTCGATTATGTATTTGAAACTACTTTCAGAGGTATGTACTTTGCTCCAATTCTGACTGATTATATTTTTCCAGATGATTGGCTCAAAGATCAGTTTCCTATATTTTACGGGCCGTAGGAGGGCATATCATTATAGGATACTCCTATAGACCAGGAGGACTTAGTTCCAGAGCCTGAGGAGGTTTAGTTTATTTTGGTGGATATGTATTAGAATGTTTTTGAGATTCATGGCATGTATATTATTTCAGACTTGTGGATTGTATCTTGACTCTTTTCTTTGTTATTTCATTCGTGCTCTATCTTCGTTAGTTTTTATTATGATTGAGTATAGTTACATTTATGAGATACCGTATTGTTCCTCCTTTTGGAGTTGAGATGATTGACATGTACCATATATATATATATATATATATATATATATATATATATATATATATATATATATATATATATATATATATTGTTGAGATGTTTAGTTAGTTAGAGTTGACGAAGACAGCGTTCTACTGCCGATGCTACGGCGTTGGCTAGATGTACCTACGTACTCGTGCCCGAATATCGGGCTACGGGTCGTGACAAACTACCTACTAGGTTATATATTATTTAATTTCATTGATATAGGTCATATTTACTTGGAAATAAGGAAACAATTCATGGTTTTCTCTTATCTCAATTAGATTTTTAGAGCCATGTTGCTTTATAACTATATCACGTATGATGAATATAGCACCTAATACGAGATTAAAATATCTAGAGATTTTTTCTCCAGAACGCACAAATTCAATTGTACAAACTCTTTTTTTGGACTTGTGTCCTAGTATATATAGGAAAATTGTCACCTGCTCCTCTATGCAAACCCAACGTGTATCTCGTAGAGACCCATTGCTTCAAAGCATTCCAACTAAGGTGTAGAAGGACTTAACGGTCATCCTAAGATATGATATGCATTTATTTTGGCCCCCTCCCCAACAAGATTCTATACATATGAGCATCCCTCCATTGTTGTTTAATTGTCGAAGGCTCTCTAGCAACTCCCCTTTGATCATTAACCTCTTCCCCCATCAATTTTAGGATGAAAGTGATAATGTTTAATGTACTGGCTATAGTAGCTCGTATCATGGAGTCGTTAGGATCAGAAAAATCCATCTATGAAATCCAACATAATGCAAAATTATACAACAAAAATGATATAAACATAGACAAACTACAGATTAAAATTGGGAAAATGCATATCAACAAAGACTAAATGAAGATTAAAATTGGGGAAAAGAATATCAAAACAAGCATATGGGGCTGTTTGGCTTAGTAGGAGTGTACTGTATTTGTTCCATAATACTGGAATTAAAACAAAACCATCATAACATAGTGCATATATCAAAAATATCAGTTGCAGAAAGTTGGTGCATAAACTTGTTGCTAAAATACAGATAAATAGGCATGGGAAAAAGCTATATAAACTTACTCCTATCAAAAAAGGCATAGCAGCCCAAAACAAAATAACAAATTTCCAAAAAGAAAATTGGAAAAACTTAGCTCAAACATAGGAATTTTATTTTCATAGTCATTTTTAGCACCAGAAGTGTAGTTCTTCACTAGTTTAAGCTAGCATAATGAGGAATGCATCAAAATATGGAGTACCACATTACGTGATTTATCACTAAGGAATGTACCTCTTGAACCCATCAAACTAGATGTAAAGTACACCAAAAGTCACTAAAGATTTGGCTTATCCAAACCCCTCATATTTTTTCCTTCATCACAGCCCACAATAAAATAAAAAAAATTCTAAGAGAAAACTAGAAAAATTGGCTCAGACATAGAAATTTTATTATCATAGGCATTTTAGCACCAGAAGTGTAGCTCTTCACCAATCAAAGCATGATGAGGAATGCATCAAAATTTGGAGTACTACATTATGTGATTTATCAACAAGGAATGTACATCTTCAACCCATCAAACTAGATGTAAAGGACACCAAAAGTCACTAAATATTTGGCTTATCCAAACCCCTCATATTTTTTCCTTCATCACAGCCCAAAACAAAAATATTAAATTAAAAAAAAATGCAAAAAAATTGCCTCAGACAACAATTTTAATATCATATGCATATTATCCAATTTGTTAGCTCTTCTTCACCCTTCATAACATGATGATGAATGCATCAAAACTTGTTGTAATACATTATGTATTTATCACCAAGCAATGTACCTCTTTAACCCATCGGACTAGATAAGTAATACAATATGTATTTATCACCACGGAATGTACCTCTTCAACTAAAAATATTTTTTTCTTCATCATAGCCCAAAATCGAACAGGAAAAAAAATTAAGAATAAGTAATATAAAAAAATTCAAAGCCATTCAAAAATATTTCCAACAAGTACCAGAAATGTAAGAAACTTGGGAAAAAATTATACATAGCATGGTATGACATAGGAATTTCACAGGTAAGCAATTACTGAAATAAATTAAATTATGTTTCCTCCAATTTATGATAAACAAGTTAACAACTATCATAAAACACTTCCAAAGAAAAAACTATCATATAACATTTCTCAAATATTTCACATAGATGACCGATTTTTGCCAAACGAGGATATATATTATATAACAACACTTCAAAAGAAAGAAGAATAACCAACAAAATAGTAGATTATGCCGATAATTACCAAAATCTCGAAGAAAATAATCCAAAGACAAAATATTTAATACCAAAACCATGCAACAACCAAAATCCTGCATAGATCTAACATTCACAGGGGAGAAAATATTTTCCAAAAATATTAGGAAGTTGTGAGAATTTTTGAGAAAAAAATCTCCATTTCCCCCTACTTTTCGTGCATGTACCAGAAATGTAAGTATCTAGGAAAAAAATCATATATAAGTGGTATGATATAGGAAATTTTCCACAACATTTGAAAATCTTCAAAAAAAATGACATATTTATGCCAAAAATGATAGATCTATGCCGAAAATGATCATTTTACAGTTCCAAAGAAAAAAGATTAAACATGCCGAGAAATATGGTACGTCTATGTCGAAAATGACATATTTGCCAAATATAGTAGACCTGTACCGAGAAATGGTAGATCCAGAGTAAATCTAAGATTTTGGGTTGGGGGGGGGATGCATATGTGAATAAATAATTACAGAAAATGCGATTTTTTTTTTATTTTTATTTTACAGTGGAGGAACCGCGGGAACTGCTCGAGCAGTTGAGATGACCACAACCGCTCAACCAAAAGAAATTTCCACCAAAAAAATCCAAAAGAACCGACTGGGAAAAAGTGGGAAGCCTTTTTCTCCAAAAATTTTCCAACTTCCTAATGAGAGGATGTGAAAAGAAGTAAAATGTAGGAGAAATGAATTAATTTATGTCAGAATGGAAAATCCAACTGATGCTTTCTCATCATATTTCCATTGTAACAAAATGGTGGGTAATCCTAGTTTTGACTCAAATTCAGTATTATGGACCAAATACCGCTCATGCCTACTGAAAGATAATCCAAAATCCTAAGTACATTGTTGATATTCTTCAAGCGTATAAGAGACTATATGGACTCATTTTCAAATGAAACTTCAGATCTTAGTTTATTCATTTATCTACCACTTCCATAATGTTCGAGACATAGTGATCACAATTTAATTTAGTGGAAAGTTTGAAATCATTATTCATTTCCGTCTCATGTATCATTTTATGCGCTCTCTAATAGTTTGGTTGTTGGGATTTTGGTCCATATTTGCCCATCCTAACCATGGTTCGCAACATTGGTATCCGAATTAGACCATTCTTAGTTGGCAGTCTCGAAGGGTTTAATGGTTTTGAATCGATTAGTTTTCGCAGTTTTGTTATCGTATCGGTTAACGGTGTATAAAACATTCAAAATCCTGCACAGTTTGTCGACAACCGAATTCGAGTTCGATGTTTTTGAGCCAGCAGATCGAGCCAAGTTCTGACTCCAGAAGACCGAACTCGGTCCGAATGGAAGACTGGGTTAGGACTGAACTCACATGATTTTTGCCAGAACTGATGTTGTTTCGATACATGAGTGTCTTCCATACTACGAATGTCACTCGTCGAACTTTTTCGACATACGTATGACGTTCGTTACACTCTGAAATGTTCTCCACATATAGGTTGAAACCCCCATCCACTCCAACGATGACGTAATGCTATCCTAGACTCTTCAATTAACAAGGGTTTCCGTGGTTTGTATCAACACGTCAACATTATCATGAGCTACATACTTTGTCACACCTTTCTTGTTTACTAGTTAGAAAATATTTTGCAACTGGTTAGCGTCTGCGCTTAAGTCGTGCATTGTTCTTCAACCACACACATAACAAGAGTGGAACTAGAGAAGAGTACACTGTTAACATTTGTTCCTTAATTATTCTCGAATGGCTGACAGAGAAGAAGAAGAAGAAGAGCGTCCTCTTTTGAATAATCATCATAGGCTGCAAGGAAAGGTTGCCATAATCACCGGTGCCGCCAGCGGCATCGGAGAAGCTTCTGCCCGCCTCTTTGCCGCCAACGGCGCCCGCGTCGTGATCGCCGACATCCAAGACGACCTCGGCCAGTCGGTCGCCGCGTCGATCGGCGCCCCGGACAAGTGTAGCTACGTACACTGCGACGTCTCCGACGAGAATCAGGTCGAGGAGGCCGTAGACCACGCCGTTAGGACCTACGGCCGCCTCGACGTCCTCTACAGCAACGCCGGCATCATGGGTTCGCGGGCCGAAGTGACGGACCTGGACCCGGCGGACCTCGACCGCGTCATGGCCGTCAACGTGCGGGGCTCGGCCGCGGCCATAAAGCACGCGGCCCGGGCGATGGTCGCGGGGGGCTCGATCATATGCACCGCGAGCGTCGCGTCGTTCAAGGGCGGGTTCGGGCCGGCGGCGTACACCGCGTCGAAGCACGGGCTCCTCGGGCTCGTGCGGAGCGCCGCGGCGGAGCTCGGCCCGCGCGGGATACGGGTCAACTGCGTCTCGCCCTCCGGCGTGGCGACGCCGCTGGCCTGCGAGCCGTACGGGCTGAGCGCGGAGGTCATGGAGGACGGCTGCAGCTCCATTGCCAACTTGAAAGGGGTGGTGCTCAAGACGGGCCACGTGGCCGAGGCTGCACTGTTCCTGGCATCGCAGGAGTCTGCGTTCATAAGCGGACACAATTTGGTTGTGGATGGTGGCACTACTGTTGTTAACACCATAGCTTCAAATGGCAATTGACGTGAATTGGAGTTTAGAAGAATCTCTGTGATACGAAAAAGGTTTGAATTACAATCGGTAATGTCTGTTATTTATCACATTTTATAATCAATACTTCCCGAATGAAATATTATACGTAGTCTATTCAAATTTATTCCATGTTTTCTTTCCAGTTTGTTTGGAAGAGAAATAGGTTCAAATTTTGTAACCAATTCAATCATCTTTCCGGACTGCTTGGATGGTTGGTGAACAGAGTTAATTGAGAAAAAATTAAATGAGACAGAATGAAAATACTTCTTAGTTAGAAGGTGGAGGTTTATGAGAGGAAATCATAGTGGGTTAAGTGAGTATTTGTTTAATCTTGTTTTGTCAATTTTTTGAACCATAAATTCAAAGGTTAACAAGAGGAGGTGAGCGGTTGTTTTAAAAGTCATGAATATCCCTTATTTGTGGTATAAAATATGGTAACATTTTTTTTTCATTTTTTTCGTTTTTAACTTATTGCTTTATCTTTCCTTGCTTTTAAACATGCTGACGTCCGGGTGCGTCGTCTCTTCTCGCTTTCATTTATTACTCATCATTAAAACTTATAAGAAAAAAAAATAAAAAACTGACGACTATGTTTTTGATGTATCTGGTGAGTTGATGACCGCATATATTTTATGCATAAATGGTGACCACATATATATTTTATGTATATGTTGAATTGATGATCACATATGTTTTGTGCAATTTTATGCCACATATAATAAGAATATTTTGGTAACTATTTTACTTTTATTAATCCTTCTCCTATTAAAACCTCAAATCCAAGCAAGAGTTATTAATAACACCATACTTAACTCGCCTTCCAATCCAGACAACGTTATATGTATTGACTCTCCACCCCCGGCTTAACTTTCTTTTACTTAACCCTGTTTAACTCTACTTATTTTTTCCCTAAATCCAAGCAGACCCTTTAGAATCATCCTAAAGGCCTCTTATTTTGTGTTAAAATTTTCTCTTACATAAGCTAAATTTCAAATGGGTATTTCTCATTTGATTCTTATGGTATTCTTAACAAATTTAATTTTGTTTGCTTAAGGGTCTATTTGGCAACGATATTTTTAACGGTTTTGGAAAGTTTTTGATCCAGTCATTTATGAAGTGTTTAAAAAAAAATTGCTTGGTTGGCTCATAAACTTTCCAAAACCGATCTAGTATAATTTTGGGTGTGTTTATATACATTTCAAATCAGCTAGTTTTGAGAGTTTTTAATATTTTATTCCATATATCATCACTAAAAAAATATAGTTATTTCTACTAATATCCTAACATATTTTATATTTCTCATCTTTGTTTCTTTTCTACTTCCTTCAAACTATGGCTACTTTCCCCAATGAATTTTTAAAAATATTATTTTTCTACAGTCTCTCCTATCTTCATCTAGGGGACCATTCTTATAAATCATTAATCCATCTATATTATTATTAATTAGCAAGCTCTTCTAGATTGTATAAAATATACCCATAAACATATCTCCAAGAATCCTACATTAAGCAGACTTTGACATTCGAAATGAAACTTTGGGAGAGCTTTGTTTATATATGGACATATAGGTAATTTTATTCTAGTACAAAATTTTCTGAACTACTCGTTAATGAATTACGAAGTATGGGTTGGACTGGTTTAAAACAACAAAATATCGGACCCCCCCCCCCCCCCCCCCCCATAATCGATAATAACCAGTATTCTAAAAATACCTCATAACTGCTACCCCAACAATTGTCAAGCAAAACATAAGGGGTTGTTAGATGTCAATCAGTTTGAATAATTTTCTCATTATGGTTATTTGGCTATGAATAGGCATATAGCCATTTGAGCCAACATAGAGTGGTCCAATGGTTGGGGCAGTGAGGATTATTGGAAAAAGAAAAGAAAAAGGGATATCAGACGACCTCACGAAGATGGACATACTAATGATCCTAAATATTGTATGTTTCATCGTTACTTGCATCATGCGATGAATGATTGCTAGATAATAAAGGACAAGATCTAGCAGCTGATATATTCCAAAAATATCATTCTCTGTAATGACTAGAAGAAGGTCATTGCTAATATGGTGTCATTGCAATTCAGTGACTTTCAAAAGGTTGATGTCCAGGACGATGTCGTCCCAATACCAAGGCTAGGATAGAGGTTGTCAATCTCCCCCATGCTAAAAAAGAAGCAAATAGATTGGTGTCGTTGACCACTAAACGCGGCAAAGTAATGTGGCTTCATCTCGATATTCTCCAAGATCAACAGTGGGAGGGTGTCACGCCGTGATATCAGAGGATCACAAAAAGTAACCACTGGGTGCGATGTCATACAAATCTAAGTTGTGCTTATACAAGGCTGGTCTTCCATACTAACAAAATAAAGAAGCAGTGGATCTATAATGAAAAAAATTAAATAATGATCATTGAGATAAGACCAAACTAATTTCTTTATTGATAACTTGAACGAGATTACAAAGTACTCTTCCTATCAACTCAAAATTCCATACTTATCTTGCATCTCTCTTTTGAAAACAAAAAATAGCTACAATGCCCATACATCATATCCCTTTACTAAAACAAAAGATAAAATACCTTCATAAGAATCTTCTAAACTTGAACTGGAAACTTTGAGGCATCGAACAAGGTTTCACTAGATTGGACGAGCTTCTAGCGCCTCTAAATACCGTCATGTCTTTCGATACCTGATACCCACAAAGACCTGGGTCAGTACATTGTCATGTACTGGTTAGCAGCTAATTAATCCAACTCACCTAAATCAATACAGTAAACATTTGAAGCTAGCAACTATTATTAGATGAACTTTATACTTGTTTAGGATATTTTTAATAATTCATAATAAGAAATAAAAATAATCAAAATATCGCGTATACAATGATTCTTACCCATAGATGACTGTTTATCCCTGCAACAGACAAGGATTAGAAAAAATTACATAAACATATTTATAATTCCATGTCCATCTCTGCATCAACTGTTAGGCTTGATATGCATGTGACCTAACTACATGATGGTCCATGGGCAACTTTCCAGAATTAGTAGTTGTGACTAATGGTTCATCTCTTCCTAATAGACATGAACCCCCTGATCGTGAGGACTTACTAGACTTAGGGTGCACTGTTCCCTCCTAGGGTGAGCGATTACCACTGTCTCGGGAATCGGTCGAGGGAATACACCCTTGTGCACAAGTTGTTTAGACCATTGCATGAATGTGACTTCTAGCAGATAAAATACTCATATGTAACAGTTGAAGAAGTGCACATTTTTACCTTTTTTCTTCTTCTTCATATGGCCATGTCGTGTTCTTCCATACATTCTATATTTACATCATACGATAAAGGAGCACGAAATTATTCTTCTTGTAACGAGTAAGCAACAGTTATATAAGTTTAACATCGAATTCACTTATTTTAACTTATCTTTGTTGTTACGGTATCATTGCTCGAACGCAACAAATGAAGTAGACAATGGATATTTTGTTAAGGCATAAAGATAAATGATCGACAAATCAAAGACACTTACCAAAACAAATATATCCGAGAGAAAGAGAGACTTCACGCGATGATCACATCTTGCCTATGCGCCCACCTGAAATTGTACCAACACTCGATCATCATACTTCTTGCTCATTCTCTTAAGATTCAGAATGAATGCAAAATTCGATAAAAGCGAACAAAAAAAATCAATCATCCGAAACGACATGAAAAATACATCCATCAAAACAAAGCAGCAAAATTGTCCAACAAAATAACAATAAAAATGATGGAAAGAAGATCTTATATAGAGTTCCTATGATTATCACGATTTAAAATATTTTGGGACTAAGTTATCTGAGCTAATCTACCAGTTGGAAATAGCCTCAATTTGCAAGTCACAATCAATCGATATCGACAATGTTTTCTGTCACTCCCCGTTTCCGATATACATATTTGGAACATATTTTATTTTAGCATAAATGCATGTGCATGGAGACTAGACACATTCTTTGGTTTAACCTATTTTATGGTACATTTAGTGGGTTGGTTTAAGTCATGAGAATCCTTGGTTCAACTCTCAACCCTACCATATATAACCCAATATTTTTCTTCTCTCTCTTCTTTACTTCATTATTTTTTTTCTTTTTTGTGTTTTCTCTCCCCTTTCCTTAGGCAAGTACACCTTACATGATAAATAGAGAAACCCTCATTATTTATTTTATTATGTGTTCCTAACCACTTTTAGAACTTGAAGTTTTCTATTTTGATGGATGGTTTTGAGTAGATCTGCATTTCTAACTTAGGATTTTTATGTGTGTGTGTGTGTGTGTGTGTGTGTGTGTGTGTGTGTAGCTATGTGTGTGTGTGTGTGTGCATATGTGTGTGTGGAATTAGGTGTGCTAGAAGGGGACCGAGAAAAATCAGCAGCTATAGTAACAGTATCAGTGAAGTAGTGAAGACAGCAAAACATGAGCAGCTCGAGGAGGCAAGCATGCAGTTAGCCACAGCAACTGCAGCTTATAGCAGCAACTGCACAAGCATAAACAGCAGGCAAAGGCAGTGCAGCTGCAGCAAAGTGCAGCCAATAGCAGCTGCAGCATCATACAGTGCAGCAACAGCAAACGCAGCAGCAATATGCATGAGAAGCAGCAGCAGCCAGCAACTGCACGTGCAGCTAGTAGCAAGGAGATGGAGATGAGCAGCAGCAACAGCATCCAGTTTTAGCATCAGCATAGACAGTCAGCGGGCATGGACATCAATATATCAGAGGAGGTAAGGGTTAGTTAGTTTATTAATAGTTTAGTTGATAGTTAGTTCAACTAGTTAGCTTGTTAGTTTATTTGATAGTTTAGTTGGTTACCTTGTTATTTAGTTATCTATATACATGTACATGTTGTTAGATTAGTGATTATATAAATACTTGATTACTTGTTAGTATTTATATATATATATATATATATATATATATATATATATATATATATATATATACATATATATATATACATATATATATATATACATATGGTTATCTAGTAGTTAGAGATATACATATATACTTGTTACTAGTTAGTGATATGTAGTTGTATATATATATATATATATATATATATATATATATATATATATATATATATATATATATATATATAAGTTAGTAGTTAGTTAGTAGTATGGTATTAGTTAAATACATATTAGTTATAGTTTAGAGCTTTGGGTAGTTAATATATACTAGAATTCACCTTACCTTTTAATACTAAGGTAATGTCAAGGTATTGGGTTGATACTCAAGGTATTGGGTTTTGAGTATCAAGATGGGTGTGTAGTGGTGTGATAACGTATTGATTCAAAGCCAAGGTATCCACTTAGCAATAGTTTAGTTAGAAATATTATACATTGTTGATTGTATATATATACTATGATATTTCCTATCTATTGATTGTGTATCTTACGATACGGTATCTTGATGGTTTTCTAGTATCCTATTATAGCTAGTGTGGCCTAGTTGCATACTGTATGGACCCAATATCCTAGAGATAGACTCATGCAACCTAGAGATAGCTAGTTTGACCAAGTTGACCAGTTCGACCTAGAGTTGACCTAGTTGGACTATTTTGACTTAGAAATGGCTTTATGACCTAGAAGTTGACTAGTTTAACTTATTTTCATTCTGAAATCTTGTATTGATGTAATATTCCATATCTAGGTCTTTGAGGCACCGTACCAGACATCTGTGCTACTGTTCACCGAATTTCAAGCGAGTACATTCTTTGATAGTTTTTTATTTATGATATCCTTTATGTCTCTTGTATCTAGTATAAATATCCTTGATTTCTTAACACGATGGTTACACGGATTGGTATATCCGCATCTCATCATGAGATACTATTCCTTGGTATTTATGGTGTATCTTGTGCAAGCCTTGTTTCCTTGTTCTTCTTGTACAAATACAGATATTAGTTCATGAGAAGAGTAGCACCCTTCTTGTGGAAACTTGTGTCATAACGTACCATGGTTGGATCCACTATACCAGTCGGGGTCGGAGAGTATGTAGTGTAGATATGTGATCATACCCTCCTTGTATCAACTCTTGTTCATTGAATAGTGTTAATCATACAACACACGTATGATTAGTCAGGCCATAAATTTTGTATCAAGTTTCCAAGCCGATTACATATTAAAGTTGGTACTCACTCACTTAGTCATTAGTATTTCTTGGTCATTTTCATATTGCTCATTCTTGTATTTATTTTCTGTATTTCCTTTATTTCATATCTCTTGTATCTATATATTGCATCTTGTATATTCACATATATTTACTGTTACATAGTTTATATTATTTATTATAACTGCTGTTAGAGATGTACTCTGCTCCTTTCCTGACTGGATATATTTTTTTCATATGATACTGAGAAGTGGTACCCCACTCACTACAGGCCTCAGGACGTAGTTGGCTTAGAGCCAGAGACCTTGGCTCAGGAGGGTCTCATCCCGACTTAGACAGATGACCCAGGACTCGTAGCGTAGTAGTTAGACTCTTTGTACTGGATTTGTCTCCAACATATTGTTTAGTATTTCTCTGACTCATTGGATATTATTTTAGTCATGTGAGTTGTATTTATGACTTTTCTGTTCTTTTATCATATTCGTGCTTATTCCATCTATAGATCTGTGATTGAGTATATTCATATTACATTGGTAGCATTGCTATGTCTTGAATTTTAGATAGATAGTTTATCCAAACAGTGTTCTACCGTCGATGTTGCGACGTAGGCTGGACATTGTTCACTACTTGCATCCCTACACCGGGTGTGGGCTGTGACAATGCCGCATGTCCAAAGTATATAATAAAAAGGTGAAGGAAATGGTGTTCCAAGTTGGTAACATTGTCTTAGCATTGAGAAGTCCGATGGACATGACACATAGAAATAAAGAAAAGTTTCAAGCCAAATGGAAAGGCCCTTTCGTCGTGGAATTAGTGTATTCCAATAAAGCTTACAGGCTCGCAATGTCAAATGGTGACTTGATGATGATGCCTATTAATGGCAAGTTTCTCAAGAAATACTATATTTAGTCTAAGTTCATGTTAAACATTGTTACAACCATCTCATGGATGTATACAACCAACTGGGTCTGGAGACGATGAATGGTCCTCCAGGTAATATGTTTATTCACTCCAAACAAGGAGCCTTATGATATCCTTCCGCGCTCCATCATCGTTAGAGCAAATTGAGGAAACTCCTGCAAACAAAAGAAGATGCTTAGTATCCATGTAAGAAAACGTGCAAGTTTCTACAAAAATAAGATAATATGAATTCCCAAGCAGCCTACTGATGTTAGAGTTTTCTACCGAAAGGGAAGACTCAGGTGGCATCAGTCATCTATAAGGACCGAACAAGAAGGAATTTGATGAAGGTAGAGCATGGACGAAGCTACGTTGCTCATCATTCTCCTATTTGTAAGCTTCCTCAACTATTCAAGCTAGATTTTTAGGAGATTTGATGACTCATTCTCCTGCACTACTCGAAGTTCGAACCGTCCGAATTTATTGATCGAGAAAAAAGCTGTGATCAAAAGCCGATAAGATAGCAAGTGTTCAAGACTCTACCTTACCCTTGAAAGCTGAAAACTCGGGTCGCTCTATAGGGTCTCTGACCCTTTTTCTTTCCCGAAGCGGTGCTCTAAAAGCACTCTCTTCCCCGCAAAGGATGTTCTACTAGCCACTTCTCCACACAAGGTGTTATCTCCAAGCTGAGCATGCTTTTGCTCTGCAAAGTATTTTCGAAGACCACTTCGAAAAACTTTAATGGGGGACTTGTATAAAAATTCAATAACAAATACTCTTTCCAGCGGAAAGTAGCTTTAAGGCAGTCCTCAGCGGAAGAATCAAGCTAAGCCTCTCCAGGGGAAGAAATGATTAAAACATCATCTGACATGACAGTCCGTCAAGTGAACCTTACTCTGCAGGAGACATATGACATATCCATCATCAAACTGACAGCCGTCAACACTTCATTCAAATCTTAGTCAATCCCTTGCATGACGGGATCATTTTCCTCCTCACGAAGAAAGTATATTCCCGCGGTCTTCCACCCATGGAAAAGGGGCCTAAATTCCCTATTTTTCTCCAAGGAAAATAATCATATTAAATCTGCTACTCCACGATCTTCGTTCCAACTGATTAGGTAGGGTGCCTTAGTCACTCATCCCACGATCACCACCATACGAAGCTCTAGTTCAGTGCAAACGTGGACAACTTACTGTAACCATCGTCCCACTCTCCTCCCCCCTGATCTCATCATGGGATGAAACTGTTTACACAGCAAAGCCACCTAGCATCTCCAAAAGAAGGTGCCCCCTTTCATCAACCATGATTATGTTCGATCATTACTGGTAAGTAGAACATGTCATCTCCATTACAGGACACGATCTCCTATGGAAGCTCCCCACTATGCGGCTTCTTCCCACTCAAAGATCGACGCTATATGAAAGTCAAGTGCAACCGTCGACAGGTCATTCTTCTATAAATACTTGGCACTTCGCAAATATCAAGGATGGCCAATGCGATATCAAACATTAGCCTCGACAATAAATTCATGCTCGTCCAATATTTCACGTCTCAACAGTTGTGTGTGTTCGTCATCGGAGTAAAGTAATTGCTCTAATTCGACCTCCATCGTCTCATCCCCTAGAATCTTGACTTGTTTTAGAGTGTTGTATTTACCTAGCAACCCATGTAATCCAATTTTAAACAAGTTCAACAATAAAGTTTTCACCGAGAAGAAGTTTCATGTTCCATACCTCTCGCACGAAAACATGCATAAAGAGGGGAACGTCAAGACCGACAAGAGGGGTAAAAGCAAGGAACCTACGATGGAGTGTACCCTTGTCGATCTTGCGGAACATCTCGAGATCTTGGAGACGGATTCGAGGTACATAAGGATGCACATAGGCTCTGTAGAGCAAAACAACATGATACTAGAGGAGTTCTACAATAAGACGAAGAATAATGCCACTTCGTCCATAACAATATTTCGAAAGCAATTCCCAGAGATTCTATCCGCACTTGAGAAGGAGCTTCATCGTGCGGAGATTGAGGACTTGTGCGGGAAGATTCGAGACTTCAAGAAGACGAAGACTTAGGTTGAAAGTTACGAAAAACTCAAGACCAGAATTGTCATCTTGGAGAAAGTCGTTACGAATGATGGACCTTAGAGTAGTTAGGCACCGAGAAGAAAGATCCTCAAGCCGAAACTCATAAGTAGGGTATGATATGCCAAAGATGTAGATAACTTCTTGTAAAATATGGAGCGATACTTTAAGGCATTGTACATCGAGGATGAGTCTGAGAGAGTCAACGTCACATCGTTCTACTACATATAAGATACCATGATATGATGGCTTCATCGACGCACCTAGATTAAGAATGGTCTCTACTCAATTGAGACTTAGGAGGATCTCAAGAAAAAGATCAAGTCTCAATTCTAACCGGAGAATATGGAATTCGCGGTAAGGTAGAGCTTGTGGAAACTCAAAAACATTAGGACATTCAAAGAGTACATTACGGAGTTCATACATTTAATTTTCGTGATATCTACCATGGGCGAGGATGATCACTAGTTCTACTTCCTCGATGGACTTCAACCGTGGTGGTTCAAGAATTGCAGCGACAAAGGGTGCCAAAATTGAACGTCATCATGGCAATAGCCGAAGGCTTATCGAGTATAGGTGGAATGACAATAAAACTAAGGCTAAGCCAAAAATTGCCAAGGATAATAATGGGGAAGAGGAGAGTGTAACACCCCGTTCCGTTCTAGTGGACTGCCGACTCAAACGGCAAAAGTGCAACTGTCCCGACCCGCTTTGTCTCAAACGAGAAGCAAAGGATATCCAGACTTGTCCCTACAGGAATTCAGCTTAGGCTTTCAGAGGCTCGCTTGACGTATCGCTCTACCGAGGCGAATCATTGCTAAGGTGGGTGGCTACGGTGAACTTGTCTTTGCTTAGCCAGCACACATAAAATGTAGAATATTCATGCTAGTCGCTAGGTGAATCACCCCCTGCATGCTAATAAAAATTCAACGCACCTAGCTAAGGGAATAATCCCAACTTGTATTGCTTATGCTAGAACATGGAAACAAAATATTGCTTACATGTATGTTCAGACCCTCGCATGCTACCCTAGAACGTGTCGCTCGGGAAGTTCCATAACGGCTTCACCTCTCGGCTTACCTCCGGGCTCGAGCTAACGTGAATACTTGTGTTTAATACAAATGCATGCTTGTCTACTTGTATGTTGCCATATTTTCATCCATACCCCGGGAGACTACTAAGTAGTCGTTCCGTGCATGGAAGAACCTGAAAGTGTCCGGGACCGTTAGCTCACCAAGGCAATTTCCGAACCAGGGAATTTGTACCCTGAATGAATAAATCATTGAATCACAGCTCGTGGAGCAAACTACTGAATCAACTGGCTTGGCAATCTATACACTACTGTAAATGAATCCTACCTCAACAAGTTCTGTATATATACTGCCTCAAACTCGTTCCATACCGGACTTGTTCAATATATACACATACTGCCTCGAACTTGTTCATGTACCAGACTAGAGACCTAAAGTTTACAGACTTGCATGTCGCGGACAATTTGGAAACAAGGTTACTGTGTTCCACGGACGGTTTCTGGGGCACCAGAGCCGATCCGATACGGATGGAACGTCACATTAGTCTACTGCATCTGGACAGGATGGTCTGCAGCCACTACTGAATCTTTGTTGCTTTCTGTTTGATAATAAACGGAAGAAATAAAACTAGGTTTATACAAAACCCTTTCTTAGGTTTACAAACAAAAAGTACTATTAATCCTATGCGAGGATGTTAAGTATAAATTTTAATCTGGGTAAATATTGCTATAGGAGTCTGATCTGCAATCGATCACTTTGTCCCTTGGACCACACGATGATGAAGAAGTGCTATAGAAGAAGGAGATGTTTCAAAGATTGCAAGAGGGAGTGGATACTCGATGCCAGAATTGTCGATCACTGCTCTCTGTCTGTGCTTCGACCCTCTGACTTCTATTCTCCAAATTCTTCGACCTTGTTCCGACCTTGGAATTTGCGACCCTGGACCTCTGTCAATAGGGGTCTCTATTTATAGGGTTTTAGTGACAGTAACCGCCCAGTCGGCGTAGAAGCCGGACAGTGGAGAGTGTGGCACTTTTTACGCGGCGGTTATAATAACTGCCACCCACGTATAGATGATCTTCTGAATCTGCGTGTGACGTGTGTCCCATGATAAGAAAATGTGTATAACTGCTGTGAAGATCACGGCATGCAAGCCACGTAGGTAACTGCCCCTTGCGTAGAAAAGGTTGGCGTAGAAGCCAATAACTGTCACCATGGCGTAGAAGCCAAATAGTTGTCAGGTTGGCGTAGAAGCCAAGTGGTTATCGAGTCGGCATAGAAACCAAATAGGCATAGAAGCCTTGTAGGCGTAGCAGCCTTGTAGGCGTAGAAGCCTGATGCTGCATGGATAGGTAGCTAGCGTAAAAGATAGCTGATCCTCCTTTCTTGACTGAGGTCTTGAGCGTATTCTGGACAAAATAGTCTTATCACACGCCAACGCAAATATAGCCTGAGTTGGCGTATTCCGAGGAGATAGCATACGGCGTGCTCCTTATAGCTGAAAATAGCCCGGTGGCGTATTTCAAGGAGATAGCGTACAGCGTGCTCCTATAGCTGAAAATAGCCTGATGGCGTAATGTGCAAAGGTAATGATGTTGACGTATTAGCCGTAATTATGGCTAGCCCAGTCTTTGGAGATATAACCAAATCTCGTGCATTAAATGCAGAGATCTGCCCCCATTCTGCGGATTAAATGCAGAGACGTGCCTCGAGCTCTGTACGAAGAGCAGATTTTGACGTGGCAGTTTGTTTTGTCTTCTGCTGAGCGTAAAATCTCACATCTGCCTGTGTAAAACTAGGCACTATATTCCCTTGTATGCGTAAAAGCACTTTGTATCAGAGAAATGTCACTAAACGACGGTCTGGGTCTCTGTGCCGCACCATCATTACAGCCGTCGTCTGGATAGTTCTGCAGTACTCGTTGTCAGGAGTCAGGTTCACTGCATGATCTGACAGGTTCATTCGAGGAATACGAAGTGTTCCCCGTACAACTTCCTACTGCATTAAAAGCGAGTATGTTTTTACGCCAAAGTGGCGATGTAACAACCTTTTTACGCTGAAGCAGCCTGAAAATACCGTATTACGCGGATTGTCTTGGGGCTTATATTTTACGCTATACTAGCGATGAAGCCCTGTTGTACGCCAATGGCTCTGAAGTCATATTTTACGCTGCCCAGCACTAAAATACTGTGTATAACTCTACAGCATAATTTTTTTATGCTTCTACAAGACCCCCTTCAAAGTTTTCAAATTCCTCGTAATTTGAAACACTTTGAATAAAGCATAAAACGGTCAAGTCTGACTCGTTCCTCGAGGCTGATTTATTGGCGGATTTTTAGAGATTTATTGGGATTCGGTGTGTTCTCTTTTGCCTATAAAAAGGCTGATGAGTTAACTTGTTCTTCCCATATTTCCTTCACCACACAGAGATGATTATCGGAGTTCGTCGGGTCGACTTGAGGAAGAAGAAGATCATGCTCTTCCAACATGTAAGGAGCCAAAAAAGAAGGCATCTTCGAACAAATGTCCTCTGCAACGATGGATCATGGAAGGATATCATAGCTTCCTTTGCTCGGGATAATCAGCAACTTCATATGACGATTCATCCAAGAGAGAGGAAGGGTCACATTAGACCACAAAGCTTGCAAGCTATATTTTCTCCCGCTGTTCGTGGACGAGGGCAGACAAACTAGCCCTGTCTTCCAGTATTGAGTTGGGTCTAAAACCTTAACTCAATCTGTCATGGCGTATGGAGGATGGGCTCTTGAATAATTTATACAGGCCCAGTTTTGTATCCTCCCGCCATTAATCATTTTCTTGTTCATCGACTGTGGAAGTCGATGAACTGCTGTAGAAGATGGATAAAGATCTCCACCAATGCGAGAACCTAACAGAACAGATTTTGGGTGTGATCTTTAAATGAGGATGAGAAACCCTTTGTAGACGGGATTTCCCTCATATGTAATCAAGAAGATAAAAAACCCTTTGTAGACTGGATTTCCCTCATATGTAATCATGATTAATAAAATCGTCTTCTTTTATTAATCTGATGATTTGCCATATTCTTTGCTGTGAGCAAGTCTGAATATGTGTAGTTTTGCCATGTCTGAATAACTTTACGCTGACTCTGATAAAAAGAGTATCTGATCTCGTCCCGTCTTTTACGCGTAACTGAGGACGCGTAGAAAATTGCTTAGCATTTAAGTCGAATATCCGAACTGTTATGCTGTTTTGAACGAGGAATTACGTAGAATTCTGAACTTGTCACTTCTCTGATAAGAAGAATTCTTGTTCAGACCATCATCTTCAAGAATGATTTCTCGAAAATCCCTTGAAATAGGGCAAGAAATGGCTGTCAAAACTGAGTCGCCATCTTGAACTGTAGAGAAAATATTCTGATTGGATTTTGGATGAACTTCCAATCGACCCAAGAAGAAGAATCATTTGCCATGCTGAACTCTGTATACTTTGGGTATTTGGGATATTTTGAGACCAAGAAGGGGTATCTTCTGCGTGAACCCTTGTGATTGGCCGCTTTGAGAATTGTTCAGATATACGCGTACTCTGGCCTACGTATTTTAAGATATACGAAAAGTCATAGATCCGTAGCATAGATGAGCATAAAACCGTAAGTTTGTAGCCTCTCGAGCGTAAAAGCTGCTGAGCATAAGAGAATCCGGACGTAAAACTGTAGGTCTATAGCCTCTGAAAAGAGAACTTCCGAGCGTGAAGTCGTAGATTTGTCGCCTCTGAGCGTGAAAAGCTTATGAGCGTAAAATCATAGATTTGTCGCCTCTGAGCGTGAAGTCATAGATTTTTTGCCTCTGAGCGTGAAAAGCTTCTGAGCGTAAAATCATAGATTTGTAGCCTCTAAGCGTGAAGTCGTAGGTTTGTAGCCTCTCGAGCGTAAAAGCTACCGAGCCTAAAAGCATCCGGACGTAAAATCATAGACTTATAGCCTCCGAGCGTAAAACCGTAGATTTGTAGCTTGCCGAGCGTAAAAAGCTCCTTGGCGTAAAATTACGAATCTGCTTTGCACGAAATTTTTTTGAATTCGCTGACTGTCCGCCTTCCCTGAATAATAGGCTGACTTAGTCCCCAATCATAACCAAATATTAAATATCGAATTTGGTTAGGGATTCGAGGAGTCCATCTGAACTCTATAAATACCCCAAGGCCTTCAGAGAAAAACTTTTTATCTGTCTTTTGCAAAAGAAAATATTCGTCTCATCAGTACTCTCCTTCGTTTCTTCTCTGAGCATTCTGAGTTTTTAGCAATGGCACCAAAACCAATCTCCCCCTCTAAGGGAAAGAAGGCTGCCTCCTCTTCTCGTTCCTCTGCCCAAGCAAGAGCGACTCCTATCGGGCAGGGCGAACCTCGCTCTAAACGAAGTGTCCCACCATTAAGCTGTGCACCGGGCGTTATAGGTAAAGCTTTTGGGACGACAAGAACGAAGAAAACCCTTCGTACACGTTGTACGTGAACGCACTAGGTCATCTTCTGTGTTGAACGCCTCTTCGAGGAAGATGATGCACAGAGATGTTTCATCTTTTACGCCCACATTTCTAATGTGTCAGCGTAAAAACTCCATATTTTTGCAGTCTGGCGTAAAAGCTTTGACTGTCGAAATTTGGCGTATACTAAAAATTTTGGGTGTTACGCTATGGATGAAAATTCTGGCGTAATAACTCAAACTTTGGCAATCTGGCGTAAAACACAAACTGTCAGATTTTTGTGTATGCTGCCAATCTTGAATTTTACGCCTTGGAATGAGATTCCAGCATAAAAACTCAAGTTTTTACAGTCTTGGAGTAAAAGCACAGACTGTTACTCTTTAGCATAAGCTGCAAGATTGTGAGGTCTAGTATAGAAACTGACTTATTTTTCTTGTACTTTGTAGTTAACTTAAAGATATCTCCGTTGGCTGAGGCGATGGGTTCTGCTGCTGGGATGATGCAATCCAATTACCTGGAGAATTTGTCCCATGTGATATTTTCTATTTCTGGACCCCAGTATCCTGAAGGAAGGGGAATCCTGATATCGTCTCAAGGAGAGCGAATGCTGTTGAGCATGATCAACGGAGAGCCCCTGGCGTACATAGACGGGGCAAAATACATAAAATTTGCTTTCCTCTTCGGGGATATGATCGATAAGCAATCTCAGACGAAGCCCAAGAAGAAAGACTGGGTTTTTACTGTTGGGGGCATGGTCATGTACCTGCCCAAGATGCTGAGAGATTACTCTATCTCGGCATTCTTCTATGCCACGCATCCCAAGAGGATGTCGTGGACTCTGACCCCTAATCTTCACGGTCAGCTGGGGAAAATATTTTATCAGAAAGGGTCCGACCAAGGGTTATTTGTAAGCCGTCCTTCCGGCCCGTTCATGCCGTTCAGGGGATTGTATCCGGGCAGTGTTCCGAGTGAAGACACTTCACTGCTCCAACCAGTCCAATTACCGACTTTCTGCAATGACTTCATGGGGCATTGAGGAGTATACCCCAAGGTTAATCCTCGGACCAATGGGTGGGTTACCCCTACAAATCTTCGATGGGCTCGTTTAGCTGCCTGGGCCCTGAAGTATTTTCAGACTGACCTGGAGAGCATTGGTCTGTACGCGGATGTGAGTGCTACCAGTGTTGGGTTACCTCTCAACCCCAACCTATTTTTGGCTTTGATGGAGCGATATATCTCGCTCACTGGGACTTTCGCCACTCCACTGGGGGAGTTGGGATTGGCCCTTCACGAAATGGCAGAGATTTTAAGACTGCCAATGGGGGATACTCCTTATGAAGAGTATGTTCCCACAAACCGGAAGCTGGGGGATACAAACCCTCGGGTGGTGGCAGTGTACCAGGAGTTGATGAGCCATTACCTTGCATGCACCGCCTTCTATAATGAGCCCTCTGATCTGGCTCATACCAACAAATGGGCGTCCTACCTCTTCTTCCATCAAGATAGAGATGCTAAGCCAGACAAAGTTGTGGATAGAAGGGATAGGCCTTTGAGCCTTCTGAGCGTGCTTAATGCTCAAGTAGTCGATGACCATATTGAAGACGCTGGGGCTTCAGATCGAGTTCTCGACGAAGGGATAGGAAAATATCCTGCAGGCACTAAAGCCTACAGTTATTTGAGGCATTGTCGCAGGCCTCTGTCAAGGGAAGCTTAACTGGCTGGCTTCCTCTCTGTATGGCTACGCCGATTGGTAGTACCAGACATTGCATCTTCGGATCGCATTCAGCGTAACACCTTATGGCCTGCAGTGCGTCTGGTGTTCAGGGCAAGACTGGGCCTGCTCCCTGCCATGGTATGCCGCATACAAGCTGGCCTGAGGGCCATTAGTGATGGGCTGCTTGCCGATGAAACACGGCGTGACAGCTTTCCCAGGGTAGAATTACCGTTCCTGTATTTGATGGGATGGTTAATTCTCCATAATCCCAGGATGATGTCTCCCGGCTCTGGCAGTAGTTCGGGGAGTAATTTCTTGTTGAATTTCAAGAATTCTACCTGGAACGTGACCACAGTTTTAGACTGTCGGCGAGCGTTAAATTTTGCTCACAGCTGGAAGCTCTTCTGCACCGTCCCCACTGTACATCTCAATCAACAGGGGAGCAGGCTTCAGGACTTAGGTGATGTCACGCCCCGATCTCCCGCAGGCAATCGGCCGTTCCCGCTAGGCGGAAATCACCCTCGCCAGCGCTCCCGCGGAACGATCGCTTGACCCATCCGGGCGTGATGTCGCACGAGCGTGAGCCACGCCCGTGCAAGGCCGGGTTCATTGGCTGGCGGTAAGAGTTCTAAGCCACAGAGTCGCACAGATTGTCCGAGTGCAGCGGAGTCATGAACGCATAGGCGATCGGTAACAGGTTCACTGAATCGACAATGTAGCGGAAGCATTGAAACACAAGTTGAAGTAAAGCAAGCTCTTTTATAAATATGAACAAGTGTTACAGACGGCGTATAGCCGGGATTACAAGTCGCTCAAGCCTCTCTCTCTGAAACAGTAAAAGCGTGCCAAGTGGCTACAATTGTGGAATTATTGTACAAGCGATGTTCAGGCGACGTTCCAACATTATGTTTTGTATATGTGCTTCAGTTCCGGACACACCGTTGCAAGGCTTCAGAGGGAACTCCTGGCCTTAGCACGCACGTTGGAGGCATCCGCACTGAACGAGGTTCTCCCGCACCCTGCACACAAACTGGTAGATTATCAGTACATTGAATGCACTGGTGGGGAAGCTACTCGCCCGCTCAACAAATCCAAACACGTAATATAAGTTCTGTGCACCAACTATTTAGTTGTCTTTCTAGTTGCCTTAGGATCAGTTTCATGCAATTATTGAATAGCCTAACTCGTGTGGCAGTGCACCGTACGACATGAGAGGAAACACGGCGAGACTTACCAACTTACCATCTCCTTCCCTGTCTAAGACAAACATTGAGGCAAACATTATTAATTCAAGCACGGGCAAGTATAAACATTCAGGGCATATCATATGCAAACACGAGGGTCGTTTTAACATGATCGTTCAGGTGTTAAGTTGATGCGATACAGTGACTCTTACGCGGATAGCCGCTAAGCGAGTATGACTTATCTATATCCACATGAGTCGCTGGCATAGCCATAAAGGACCGTTTAGTCTCAGGGCGAAGTGACGTGCAACGCGGGTGGCGAGCCCCGCTGTATAACACTTGCCGGGTAACATACGACTATACATACGTTCCGTCCGGATCGGATCGGTTCCAGTGCCCCAGTGACCGTCCGCGAAACTCAACATAACATACCTTGTGCACAAAAGTTGTCCGCGACTATGCAGGTCAGGGTTTATCCTTTTTCCATAGCTTGACATAATAATCATAAATTATAATCTTATTCTGAACGAGCATAAGCTCCACGAGCTGGTATTCATTCAAGTACATGACACGATCCTCGTTCAGATGCATACTTCTATGATTATCATTCAAGTGTGATTCACGTTAAGTATTCATTCTTACTTGATGTATTCCCCTAGTTCGGAGATTTACCTTGGGTGACCTAACGGTCCTGGATACTTGCAGGTTCACTTACACAGAAGAACTATTTGATAGTCTCCTGGCTAACAATAATGCATGCACAATACAATCACGTTAGACATTCGTAAGCAGACAAGCATGCGTTTCTAAGGAACATAAGTAGACACGTTTGCTCGGGCCCGAAGGTAAACCGAGAGTTAAATCGTTTAGGGACTTAGCATGCGAGGGTATGAATATAAGCAGTATTTCCATTTTCCATGTTCTAGCATAAGTAATACAAGTTGGGATTATTCCCTTAGCTAGGTGCGTTAGATTCTTATTAGCATGCAGTGGGTGAATCACCTAGCAACTAGCATAAACATTCTTGATTTTATGTGTGCTGGCTAAGCAAAGACAAGTTCACCGTAGCCACCCACCTTAGCGATGATTCGCCTCGGTAGAGCGATACGCCGAGCGAGCCTCTGAAAGCCGAAGTTGATTTCCTGTAGGGACAAGTCTGGATATCCTTTGCTTCTCGGTTGAGGCAAAGCGGGTTGGGACAACTGCATTATTGTCGTTTGAGACGGTAGTCCGCTTGAGCGGAACGGGGTGTTACATCCTACCCAACTCAGAAAAAGTCTCGTCCTCGAGACTTATTGAGGACAAGCAGTAATCTAGGGTTGAGGCAATCCTAAACAAGTTGTTGTACTTATTTTATTTGAATATTCACTTGCACAAGCGTCGAAATCAGCATATCGCTTAGATTCGATCGTGCGCACTTTTGAAGTGCACTTCTAGCGTGAACACGTCAACCAGCTTAGTGATAGCGAAGTCTTAGCACTCGAGTTCCAACTTTTCTTAAGTCTTGGATGGTGCACTAGTTCAAGGAGTCCCTCGAATAGATGCATTCAACCAAACTTAGAGTTAGTGAAAATCGGACAAGCTACTAGCGATACTCTCAAGGGTTCACACAGGTTGGCACAAAGGCCACTCGCAGCACAGCAACATACAAGCAAGCATATCATTCAAAACGTATTTTGAAAGTATTTAGACTCATTGTTGGAACATCCCATCGAGGCATTGAGAGAGAGCGTGCACATAACCCACGAACAAGCTTTCGAAACAGAGATATCGAAAGGAAGTCCAAAGGCGTAGAAGCCATGCTCTGATACCAACATGTCACGCCCCGATCTCCCGCAGGCAATCGGCCGTTCCCGCTAGGCGGGAATCACCCTCGCCAGCGCTCCCGCGGAACGATCGCTTGACCCATCCGGGCATGATGCCGCACGAGCGTGAGCCACGCCCGTGCAAGGCCGGGTTCATTGGCTGGCGGTAAGAGTTCTAAGCCACAAAGTCGTACAGATTATCCGAGTGCAGCGAAGTCATAAACGCATAGGCGATCGGTAACAGGTTCACTGAGTCGACAATGTAGCGGAAGCATTGAAACACAAGTTGAAGTAAAGCAAGCTCTTTTATTGATATGAACAAGTGTTACAGGCGGCGTATAGCCGGGATTACAAGTCGCTCAAGCCTCTCTCTCTGAAACAGTAAAAGCGTGCCAAGTGGCTACAATTATGGAATTATTGTACAAGCGATGTTCAGGCGACGTTCCAATATTATGTCTTGTATATGTGCTTCAGTTCCGGATGCACCGTTGCAAGGCTTCAGAGGGAACTCCTGGCCTTAGCACGCACGTTGAAGGCATCCGCACCGAACGAGGTTCTCCCGCACCCTGCACACAAACTGGTGGATTATCAGTACATTGAATGCACTGGTGGGGAAGCTACTCGCCCGCTCAACAAATCCAAACACGTAATATAAGTTCCGTGCACCAACTATTTAGTTGTCTTTCTAGTTGCCATAGGATCAGTTTCATGCAATTATTGAATAGCCTAACTCGTGTAGCAGTGCGCCGTGCGACATGAGAGAAAACACGGCGAGACATACCAACTTACCATCTCCTTCCCTGTCCAAGACAAACATTGAGGCAAACATTATTAATTCAAGCACGGGCAAGTATAAACATTCAGGGCATAACATATGCAAACACGAGGGTCGTTTTAACATGATCGTTCAGGTGTTAAGTTGATGCGATGCAGTGACTCGCACGCGGATAGCCGCTAAGCGAGGATGACTTATCTATATGAACATGAGTCGCTGGTATAGCCATAAAGGACCGTTTAGTCTCAGGGCGAAGTGACGTGCAACGCGGGTGGCTAGCCCCGCTGTATAACACTTGCCGGGTAACATACGACTATACATACGTTCCGTCCGGATCGGATCGATCCCAGTGCCCCAGTGACCGTCCGCAGAACTCAACATAACATACCTTGTGCACACAAGTTGTCCGCGACTATGCAGGTCAGGGTCTATCCTTTTTACATAGCTTGACATGATAATCATGAATCATAATCTTATTCTGAACGAGCATAAGCTCCACGAGCTGGTATTCATTCAAGTACGTGACACGATCCTCGTTCAGATGCATACTTCTATGATTATCATTCAAGTGTGATTCACGTTAAGTATTCATTCTTACTTGATGCATTCCCCTAGTTCGGGGATTTGCCTTGGGTGACCTAACGGTCCCGGATACTTGCAGGTTCACTTGCACAGAAGAACTATTTGATAGTCTCCTGGCTAACAATAATGCATGCACAATACAATCACGTTAGACATTCGTAAGCAGACAAGCATACGTTTCTAAGGAACATAAGCAGACACGTTTGCTCGGGCCCGAAGGTAAACCGAGAGTTAAATCGTTTAGGGACTTAGCATACGAGGGTCTGAATATAAGCAGTATTTCCATTTTCCATGTTCTAGCATAAGCAATACAAGTTGGGATTATTCCCTTAGCTAGGTGCATTGGATTCTTATTAGCATGCAGTGGGTGAATCACCTAGCGACTAGCATAAACATTACAGATTTTATGTGTGCTGGATAAGCAAAGACAAATTCACCGTAGCCACCCACCTTAGCGATGATTCGCCTTGGTAGAGCGATACGCCGAGCGAGCCTCTGAAAGCCGAAGTTGATTTCCTATAGGGACAAGTCTGGATATCCTTTGCTTCTCGGTTGAGGCAAAGCGGGTCGGGACAGCTGCACTATTGTCGTTTGAGACGGCAGTCCGCTTGAGCGGAACGGGGTGTTACAGGTGAAGGGCAGACCATTCTTTCTCCTGAAGCTTTTAATTGGTTGGTCTGCATTAGACCTTCCTATTTATTATACAGAAGTGAAGACCAATGCTTCTTGGAGCCCTACCTACCTAGTCGGTTCGCCAGGCAGTTTGGGTATGACCAATTGCACGTGGGCAATACCGTCACCAGCTTCAAGTCCAGGGGTGGAATTATTGATGGAGCGAGAGGATGGCGGTATTTCATAATGGGTTGCACTGGGGCAGCTTTTACTGTGCCCGCGACTTCACTCTCCATGGAGTTGCGCATCCTCCACTCGTACGCCCAGTTTTACGTGGCCATCAATACCTTCCATCGCGATTTTGATATGCGTGGAAGTTTTAGGTTGCCCTCTTCTAAGTCCGTGGGAAGAGACGAAATCCTATCAGTTTCCTCTGACGAGGGTGAAGACTCTGTCAATCCAGATGAGCCTTTGTTGGCAGTATCGAGAGGCAAAATACCTCCGCCTGCATAACCTCTGGTTATCCCTGGTAAGCGAAGGGCTCATGTTCTGAAGGAGACTTCCCCTCGCAAGAAAAATAAGACTGTTGGTGGTCCTGTCATGACTTCCAGTCATGAGGCTTCTCGGAGTGAGCCTGTTGTTTCCCCTGTTGGGGACGATCCATTGATTAGAGGTTCCTCGCCTTTTAGAGAGGGAACCTCTACAGTTCCGGCTGGCAGTGCCGGAGAATCTTTGCTCGAGGCTGCTGTCGCTGCTACCGCTTCAGGTAGTGGTATGAAATCGCCTTCGGGCTCAAGCCAAATAAGAATATCTTTATCCAGACTGGCAACGGGAGAAACCCCTGCCGCGTCTGTAAGTATACCCAGCAAGATTCCACCCAATGAACCTCGAGTGGATCTCGGTGAAGACCTGGAAGAATACCTGCCAATGTCAGTTGGCACACCCCCTCTCCAGGTATGACAGCTCGCTTAGCATCATTAAGAAATGATTTAGCTGTACTGGCTACAGACGCGACATATATACCATCGGCCATGGGTAAATATCATTTTTATGCCTCTTTTTTAGAAAAATTAATATCATGTTGATATTAACTTTCTCTTGTCTTCTTTTCAGGGGAAGACATCTACGGGGAGGGCAGCGTCGACGCAACTTTCGACTTTGTTTCCGCTCCTGTCTATGACACGGAGGTGCCTGACTTTGAAGAGGAAACATTTTCGGGTGCCGGCTCGCCCGAAATGGTTCCGATATCTCGAGAGGAGGATGAGTCTGTCATTACGACTATGCCTCCTTTGAGTACGCCAGCCACTTCGACCGTTGTTGGCGCTTCTTCTTTTGTCGCACCATCTGCTGAAGCACGACTGTGACGACACCCTCTGTAGTCGTTCCTGGAAGGGGATTCGCCGATATTGCAGCCACTCCCAGCGTCCATTCGGATCTCGCCATGCTGATTGAGCAGTATACTAGTATTTTCTATACCACTTTGAGAGCGTTGATATCGATGGTGCTGGAGAAGAATCTAGGCTTTGAGTCTCTGCGGAGGTCCTTCCAGTTTGCGATAATGCCGATCAGAGACTTCAATGACGCTAGGAGAGCTGATGCACTGGAGAAGATAGTTAATGGTTTGGAACAACCCATTAACGATTATTTGCAGCTATCTCGAGGCAGTATTGACGGTCTCGTTCAAGCTAGGTATGACTCCTAAACTGCAGAGCTTGCTAGGCAAATGGAATCTCTGAACAAATCCGTCCAGGAACAGCAGCAGGAGATGGATCAAGAGCGTGCCGAATTGGAGTATGTCATTCCCCAGCTGACTCAGTACGAGGCCGATTATGAGGCAGAGGCAGCGAGGATCCGCAAATTGGAAGATGACCTCGCTAAGGCCCAAGAGAAGGCTCTCTCTTTATCAACAGCTCGCGACGTGTTGAAGGATCGAATGGAGACGGCTCAGCAGAACCTGACACATGTGGGTGTCATCCACGCAGGTTTTGTTCATGCTCGGTCCGAGTTATCTGCTTTGAACAATGAGGCGGCAAGGTTGGAGCGGGCTTGCGCCGACGTCTTGAACTCCAGGGATGAGAGAATGGTTACTCTGGCACAGCAGATTCGCGACTTAACTGCTCCCCCCAAATGATGTACTTTTTTTGCTTTTCTATGTAATTTGCTCTTTCTGGAGATAATAAAGAGGCTTTATCTGACTTTAGTGGACCTATCATTTTGGAATATAAACGATAGGCTAGAGTGAAAGTGATATCAAAGGTAATATGGATGTGATATACTTTCGGTAAGCTTCAGCTGGACATATCTATTCAGAGGTTATATGGACATGATAGAATATGATCCAACTAGAATTTGTACACAAAACACTATCAGAGGTAATATGGACGTGATAGGTTTTGAAGTTCCAAATTAGTTAAACATATCTATTCAGAGGTTATATGGACATGATAGAATATGATCCAACTAGTTCTTTGGAAGTAGTATTGTCAGGATGAGATCTTCACCATACTCCGTTGAGCAAAGGAGATTAAGCATAGTACCTCTTCAGGAATTTGTCGTTGATAGGAGCCATTAACAAGTCTCTATTAGGCTTGGCTAATCTGTAAGCGCTGTTTGAGAACGTCGTCTTGATCACGCTAGAACTAGCTCGCCAACTTTGAACACTCTTTCCTTTACTTTTTGATTAAAAGCTCTGGAAATGCGTGCCTGGTAGAACGCGATGCATTGTTGGGCTTGAAGGCGTTTCTCATCTAATCCTTCTAGCTCTTGAAGCCTTAATAGGTCATTCTTTTCTTGAGTCAACTCATTAGCTACTGCTATTCTGAGTAACGGAATTTGGATTTCAATGGGGAGAACTGCTTCACTCCCGTAAACCAATGAGAATGGGGTACAACCTGTCGGTGCTTGTACCGTTGTGTGGTATGCCCAGAGACATTCTCCTAGCTTCTCATTCCAATCTCTTTTGTTCGAAGAGATGAACTTCTTCAAGAGTTTGATAATGGTTTTGTTGAAAGCTTCCGCCAAACCATTAGCAGCAGGATTGTATGCGTTATTCTGAGTGACGAAATTTGGATTTCAATGGGGAGAACTGCTTCACTCCCGTAAACTAATGAGAATGGGGTACAACCCGTCGGTGCTCGTACCGTTGTGCGGTATGCCCAGAGACATTCTCCTAGCTTCTCATTCCAATCTCTTTTGTTCGAAGAGACGAACTTCTTCAAGAGTTTGATAAGGGTTTTGTTGAAAGCTTCCGCCAAACCATTAGCAGCAGGATTGTATGCTGTAGAGGCCACGTTTTATATCCAATTTTTATCGCAAAATCAGTGAAACGCTTGGCTGATGAATTGAGGCCCGTTGTCATGAATTATCCTTCGGAAAATCCCAAAGCGATAAATGACGTGATGCTTAATAAAGCTGATCACGTTAGATGTCTTCACCTCAACAAGAGGGATCGTCTCTGCCCATTTGGAGAAATAATCCGTGATGGCTAATATGAACCGATAACCTCTGGAAGAAGACGGGTGAATAGGACCAATGATATCCATACCCCATGCTTCAAAAGGCCAGGATGCCACCGTAGGATGTAAATGTTCAGAAGGTTGATGTATAAAATCTGCATGAATCTGGCAGGCTTTGCATTGTCTTGCATATTTTATTGCATCTGTGATCATAGTAGGCCAGTAATAACCCATCCTCCTGATACGATCCTGTAGCTTAGGACCGGGTTGATGTGCTCCGCATATGCCGTCGTGAGCTTCACGGATAATCCGCTGTGTCTCATCACCAGAGAGACATCGTAATAATAGTCCGTCATAAGTCCAGCGATATAGACATTGTGAAGACGCATCAAAATAGAAGCGTAATGATCGTCTTTTGATGGATACTGATCCTTTAGGATCCTCCGGCAAGATTTCGTATGCTACAAAATCTATAAAGGTACTTCTCCAGTCTCTCTTGGGAGGATCTGTGTTCAAAGCGTAGCTGCGTTCTATGTGAAAGTTATTTTTCACACAGAATAAATCTTTGTTAAGAAGGATCACCGAATTCTACCTTCTTATAGGAATAGCTAAATCTACAGCTAGACTGGCCAGGGCATCAGCTTCCAGATTCTGAGATCGAGGCACATGCTCTAGGAAGAACCCTTTGAAAGACATGGCTATTTCGATCGTTGCTTGGTGATAAGGGATGAGGTCTGGATTCCGGACTTCATATATTCCTCTGACTTGATTGACGATCAGCAGAGAATCGCCGAAAGCTTCCAGGTATTCGACGTCCAACTCTTTAGCGACTTGGAGCCCGATTAGTAGGGCCTTATATTCTGCCACGTTATTAGAGCAATGTTCGCTAAGAGAATATGCTCGATAGATGACAAGTTTCTCAGGAGTAACCATGACAATTCCTACTCCTGAAACTACGTTTCCCCTGGGACCAATCCTGGAGGCACCATCGAAGAATAATTGCCATGTAACACTACATCACAGAATTACATTCTGCAACTTCGTCGGGAATGTCCTCGTATAGTTTGGAGGTTTCTGGAATCGGATGAGCAGCTAGGAAATCAGCCAATGCTTGACCTTTGATGGACTTCTGAGGGACGTACACCATATCATACGGTGTTAATAACATCGCCCAAGTCGCGAGTCGGAAATTAAGAACACTTGGCTTGTTCATCAATACCCGAAGAGGATTGATCCTGGAGATGATATGAATAGTCTGGCCTGTGACATAGTGTCGCATTTTCTGAATGGCGAACATTAGGGCCAAACATTCTTTTTCCACTGGATTGTACCGGTGTTCAGCTCCGACCATTATCCTGCTTAAGTAGTAGATAGCCTGTTCATGACCTTTATCGTTCTTCTGTGCGAGGAGAGCTCCCAGAGAATGATCCATTGCTCGAACATACAGCAAGAATGGTCTTTCTATGATGGGAGGCACCAGAACTGGAGGATTAGTGAGGTAGCGCTTGATATCATTAAACGCTTGCTGACAGGCTTCGTCCCATACGAAGGATACACCTTTCTTCATGAGACGAGAAAAAGGCTGACATCTCCCCGGGAGGTTAGATATGAATCTCCGGACATAAGCCAGATGACCTTGAAATCCCCTGAGTTATCTCAGATTATGGGGTGGTCGCATTTCTAAGATGGCCTTGACTTTATCAGGGTCCACTTGAATGCCTTTGGCGGTTATGACAAATCCCAGGAATTTGCCAGTGGATATACCCAGAAAGGACTTTGTAGGATTTATTTTGAGTTGATGTTGGCGCATCAACTCAAATACTGTCTTCAGGTCTTGGATATGATTATCCTTGCGGCGACTTTTGACAGCTATATCATCCACGTAACATTCAACTGTTTTGCATAGGTGCTCATGGAATATGTTACTCATAGCTCGTTGCTACGTAGCTCCGGTATTTTTCAATCCGAAGGGCATGACCGTATAGCAATATACCCCCAATGGTGTTCGGAAGGCAGTATGCTTCTCGTCTTCAGGATGCATCTTGATTTGATTGTACCTAAAAATCCGTCCATGAAAGACATGCGTTCAAAACCGCATGTATTATCGATCATGACGTCTGTAATGGGAAGAGGAAACTCATCCTTGGGGCAGGCTGCGTTCAGATCTCGATAATCGATGCAGACATGTACTTTCCCACTTTTCTTCATGACTGGAACAACAGTGGCGACCCAGTCGGGATATTGTTCTTCCCGGATGAAGCCGCAGGCTATCAACTTCTTGATTTCAGCTTCAATGGCGTCCATCTTGTCCGGACGAAATCGGCGTTGATGTTGCTTCACAGGCTTCGAATTGGGCAATATATTGAGCTTATGAGTAGCCACTTTTGGATCAAGACCTGGCATATCCTCATAATTCCACGCAAAGACGTCGATATATTCTCTTATCAGCTAGATTATTTCTTTCTTTTCTTCTTCGGAAAGATTGTTACGGATAAATATCGGCTTTGGTGAAAGTTCATCCCCAACGTCAATCTGGATAACTTTATCTTTAGTGGGGGGTTCTCTCTGCTCGAACCTGAGTTTCCACTGTGTATCCATTTGCTGAGCCCAAGAGTCATTCTCAAATTGTTCAAATTCTTGTTCGTCTGCTTCGAGAGAATCTGTCAATACTGTATTTACTGATAATGCTCGTTCGAGATCATCATATGAGCTGGAGGACGGCGAGCCATCTTGAGAAGAGAAAAAGATATCCTCATTTAACTCAGAAATTGCAAGGAAGGTGGTATACCCTAACCCAAAATGAGTTCGTTGACAGTAGGGATCACCGTGCAACGGCATTCGCCTACCTTTCCCGTAGTTGAGGCCTGGTTCCAGCTTCAAGTCATTACCCATACTTTGCATAATCTTCAAAGCTTGCGGGCTATATCTGTGAACCTGTATTTTACCAGCATCGTCATCGGGAGAATCTTCTTGTACAGTCGATTCATTGCGCATGCGACCGAAGACTATTGGACACTGACCGCTGCGAGTATGTGGGACAATAAAGATAGAATCCTCATGTGGCCCATATGTCGTGATGATATTAGATGGTGACGCTACTTCCCACACATACGGATGATAGGAATCTATAGCTTTCAAGAATCTTTGTGCTATAGGTTCTATATCGTTATGGGGAGAGGATTCCTGATCAGGAATTTGAGCGTCAATGTACTGGAAAAGAGAATCTTTATTATCATCAGAAACCACGTTCCTGGTTGTATTTACATCAATCAGCTGCTTGTTGCGCCAAAGGTTGATGACCAAAGGTGGAGGCTTCTGGTTCAAAGTGATCACTAGAGGATCACCTCTGTTTCCTGACTTGGTTTTGTTCAGGTGGGTAGCCAGGGGTTCCATGACTTTTGGACGAGTAGTTCGCCCTTTCACCTTGATTGACAAAGGTT
The DNA here is from genome assembly GCA_036927795.1 of Iris macrosiphon. Classification (NCBI taxonomy): domain Eukaryota; kingdom Viridiplantae; phylum Streptophyta; class Magnoliopsida; order Asparagales; family Iridaceae; genus Iris; species Iris macrosiphon. The sequence continues at coordinate 60,626,156 of JAYESA010000003.1, read as the reverse complement.
GTTTGGCAAAGGGTTCTTCTGGCTCCTGGTGGGATTCCTCCTCTGTCTTGCTTGACACCTCTTCCATGTAGTCTTGGGTGTACAATATGGCATCGGAGTAGTAAGATTCTACTCCTTTAAACAGGTTAAGGTCAGCAAACTCCGTTTGTACTGTTCCTTGGGCATCTACAAATTTAAAGCATTGATGTAAAGTCGAAGGAACGATGTTATGGTCATGGATCCATGGTCTGCCCAGCAGAATGTTGTAGGAAACCTCTGAATCAATGACATAGCACGTAGCCACTGATCTGAGATCGTCAATCTGGATCCTCAGACGAATTTTCCCCAACGGCTTACTTTTCCTGGCGTTGAAGCCCACGATTGTAGTAGTGGTGTAAGCCAATTCGCTGGTAGGAATCCTTAGTAGTCTGAGGAGGCTATGAGGAATGATGCTGATTGATGATCCAGGATCTACGTGAATCCGGTCAACCTCCATGGAACCGACATATCCTGTGTAATAGAGGGGTCTGTCATGCTTGTTATGTTTCAACAGCATGTCATCTTGAGTGAAGTGATATTCGGGACCACCTCCATCACACTATGGCATTGAGGACATGCCACAGGTTCTTCATCAGGGGACTTGAGCTGGGTCAAGTATGCCTCTGCCTGCATTAATGCTTCACTCAGGGCTTGACGAGTGTCTTTAGAGAGCCTGAGTAGTTCAAATATGGACAATCTGGCTGGTGTATTAGCCAACTGGGCCAGGATGTCGAAGTTATATGGCTTCTCCAAACCTTTGTTTTGAATGTTCTTCAAAGGTTTATCAAAGCGCACCTCTTTTTGCTTGCCCTTATCCGTCGAAGTTGGTCTCGAAGGACCGACCTCTGGTATGGCAGGTTCCGATTCTGAAGGCTTGGCAGCTGAAGCGTCTGCCGATGCTTCTTCCTGACTTCCTCCATAGTCCTTGAGGTAGGCTTTTCCTGAACGGGTTCCAGTAGCCAAAACATCTTCTTCTGATGTCGAAGATACCGTAACCATATGACATCGTTTACGCTTCGAGTTCTTCTTAGACTTAGCCTTAGCAGCTTGAGTCTCTTCCTCGATCTCTGACACCAGATCTGGATGAACCCACATAATCTCGCCTCGCTGGGTAGTTAGGGGTACCAGGTAATGATTTTGACCCCTGGCTGGAGGGAGATTAACTATGTTTATCGTTGTCCGGAAAATAGGTACAACACCATCCGGAACTTCTTGAGGAGGCAGATTGCCAAATTGAAGAGAGATCATGTTGGCTGTGACCGTCTTCTCGCTGTTGCGCAGAGTGATGGCCTTAGCATCGATCAATTCCTGGATTTTTCTCTTTAGTACGTAACACGCCTTTGTGGGGTGATGTATGTACCTATGGAAAATGTACTGCTTGGGGTTATTGGTACTGTCGACTTCATTAGGCCGCTTCACCTCAGGGAGGGTAATTTTGCCGCTTTTGACGAGACACTCGAATATGCTTGGAATATCGTCGTCGTCAAAAGAGTACACTTTAATGGGCCTGGAAGTCCCAAGTTTTGTCTATGTGGTTGCCGCAGTCTTTTGCCTGGACGTATTGATCGCCAGAGCTTCTTTTCCTTTGGAAATACGGGGATGGTCGTTGTTGGAGGATGACCTCTTGCCTCTATCAGAGGTAGATATCATAATTCCATTATCACGCGCCTTCCGACTGTTGTCTTCAGCGGCTACCGCTGAGATGATGAACGAGGGTCAATCATGGAACTGATATGGTCCTGTGAACACCGAGAACACTGGAAGAAGATTCTTCCTGCAAATATCCACCAATGCTGAGTCTGGAACTCCCGGAGGCATTTGCAAAGTGGCTTGACAAAAACGTTCGATGAAAGTGCGAACGTTCTCTTTCTCCTTCTGGTTTACTTCGATGAGAGAGGACATAGACATGTCCATCCCTCCTTAGTAGAATCGCGCGAAGAACAAAGTCTTGAAATCTTCAAAGGAAGTAATACAGTTGTCCGCAAGACTATGGTACCACTGATAAGCCACTCCCGAGAGACAGCCTTTGAACACTCGAGTGAGAAGGGCGTCATTCCCTTGTAATAATACCGTCATCATACTGAAGTAGTTCATGTATTGGCTCGGTGATGTTTTTCCCTCAAACAAAGCCATAGTCTGTGGTTTGTATTTAGGAGGAAAAGGGACTTCATCCCAGATAGCTGGGTAAGGTTGGTTGATTCCCAATTTTTTTAGCTGATCCTTATGTTTTAAGGCATCAAATTGGGCCTTCAATTCCCGTACTGCCTACATAGGATCTTTAGCAGGTAGAGGGACCGCGGAGTGGTGAGATGTCGGTTGTATTACAACTTCAACAGGAGGCAATACATTCTCCGAATTAGGAGGGGCTGCTGATTCTTGATCTAGAATAGGCTCCTTGTTCGCGTTGGATGGTGGTAAGTCCACCCCCACGTATTTGAGTCGGAGGGACCGATGCTTGAGCTATAGCAGCTGTGTGTTAAGTCAGCATCATCTGGTGCATATTCTCCATCATGGACTGTATCTCTTTCAGAGATGTCTCCAGCACAGTGATGCGTTGCTCAGTACTTCCTGACGAGGAAGCCTTTTCGTGCTCATCTTCAATGGCATAGACCCCCATTTCTCTGGATGTCATTGAAGGGCTAGTATAGGTCTCTGTAGAGAATGACTCTATACTTTCAGCATCTGATTCGGGAAACTGGCGACCCCCAGTGTCGGAATTAGAAGAATACGAAGCCGGTTGTCGTGAACTCGAACGGGTGTTTTGGAACACCCTAGCTTCAATGTTCTCAAGGAGTTTGTTGAATCTCCTTTGGCTTGGAGTTCTAGAGGGATGACGTCTTGAATTCGACCTTCCTCTAGGAACGTGTGAAGCCATGTTCACTGATGCATGTGCAGGCTCTTCTTCCTGGAAAGATAGAGAGTAGTTCAACCGGTCGAAAACCGACCGTTTTGCTTCAGAACAGCAATAATTAACTACAATCCTATGACTATTACAATAGTGCTCCCTAGGAGGCGTAATAGACATGCTGGAAGATCCCTTATCCTTGCATTTCTGGATCAGATATTCACGCAAGTCAGGAGGATTTACAGAAGAAGAAGAAGAAGAAGGTTTATTCCCCTTGTTTACATCAGTTGGCATGCAGATATTGGGAACCATAACTTTTCCCCTGCCACCCGTATACAACAGGTTAGCCATCTGAGTAGCAGATAATCCCCGAGGAGTGTGTCTCTCCGCAAACCGAGCTTTCTTTACGCTGAGGGGTTTAATCTGGCGTAAATTGGAACTTTGCTCAGGTTGGCGTAAAACTGAGGAAGCCCTCAATCGGCCATCCGCTTCTCGCGAATCTGGAGAGCGAGCAGATTCTTCTCTTGTTGGCGTAAAGGCCGAGAAGTTGAGTAGTCCGCCATTTATTTTCCCTTGCGTAGATTGCAGGGACCATCTGCTTTTCCACGGAGGGCAGATGCATTTTTACGCGTAGAGCGCGTTTGGAATTTCTGATTTGGCGCTGAGGCATTATCAGAAATCTTGTCTACCACGTCACAGACGAGAGACTGAATTTTACGCGTAGAGCGCGGAGTAGACTTTTGGATTAGCACTGAGGCATCACCAGAAGTTTTGTCTGCCACGTCACAGACGGGAGACAGAGTTTTACGCGCGAGGCGCGGAGGTTGAGAAGCTACAACCTTGTTGGTCTGCGAAACCAGAGAGTCGACAGGAACGGTAGGGGATGTCCGGGGCATCCAGACCTTACGCAATTTCCTGTTGTCTTGGACAGAGAGAGAGTGAGAGCTACCCCCTGCTCGAAGCATGTTTTCGTAGGCAGATTGGTCGAACAAGACGACCAAGGTCTTCTTCATTGATCCTACTGATACTGCATCATGTTGAGCAATTACTTTCTCGTCAGATGAGAAAGAGGTCCCCAGCAGAGTTGACATCTTGTGTTTGATAATAAACGGAAGAAATAAAACTAGGTTTATACAAAACCCTTTATTAGGTTTACAAACAAGAAGTACTATTAATCCTATTCGAGGACGTTAAGTACAAAATTTAATCTGGGTAAATATTGTTATAGGAGTTTGATCTGCAGTCGATCACTTTGTCCCTTGGACCACACGATGATGAAGAAGTGCTGTAGAAGAAGGAGATGCTTCAAAGATTGCAAGAGGGAGTGGATACTCGATGCCAGAATTGTCGATCACTGCTCTCTGTCTGTGCTTCGACCCTCTGACTTCTATTCTCCAAATTCTTCGACCTTGTTCCGACATTGGAATTTGCGACCCTGGACCTCTGTCAATAGGGGTCTCTATTTATAGGATTTTAGTGACAGTAACCACCCAGTCGACGTAGAAGCCGGACAGTGGAGAGTGTGGCACTTTTTACGCGGCGGTTATAATAACTGCCACCCACGTATAGATGATCTTCTGAATCTGCGTGTGACGCGTGTCCCGTGATGAGAAAATGCGTATAACTGCTGTGAAGATCACGGCATGCAAGCCACGTAGGTAACTGCCCCTTGCGTAGAAAAGTTTGGCGTAGAAGCCAATAACTGTCACCATGGCGTAGAAGCCAAATAGTTGTCAGGTTGGTGTAGAAGCCAAGTGGTTGTCGAGTCGGCATAGAAGCCAAATAGGCGTAGAAGCCTTGTAGGCGTAGAAGCCTGATGCTGCATGGATAGGTAGCTAGCGTAAAAGATAGCTGATCCTCCTTTCTTGACTGAGGTCTTGAGTGTATTCTGGACAAAATAGCCTTATCACACGCTAATGCAAATATAGCCTGAGTTGGCGTATTCCGAGGAGATAGCATACGGCGTGCTCCTTATAGCTGAAAATAGCTTGGAGGCGTATTTCAAGGAGATAGCGTACAGCGTGCTCCTATAGTTGAAAATAGCCTGATGGCGTAATGTGCAAAGGTAATGATGTGGACGTATTAGCCGTAATTATGGCTAGCCCAGCCTTTGGAGATATAACCAAATCTCGTGCATTAAATGCAGAGATCTGCCCCCATTCTGCGCATTAAATGCAGAGACGTGCCTCGAGCTCTATACGAAGAGCAGCTTTTGACGTGACAGTTTGTTTTGTCTTCTGCTGAGCGTAAAATTTTACATCTGCCTGTGTAAAACTAGGTAGCGTATTTCCTTGTATGCGTAAAAGCACTTTGTATCAGGGAAATGTCACTAAACGACGGTCTGGGTCTCTGTGCCGCACCATCATTACAGCCGTCGTCTGGATAGTTGAGCAGTACTCGTTGTCAAGAGTCAGGTTCACTACATGATCTGACAGGTTCATTCGAGGAATACGAAGTGTTCCCCGTATAACTTCCCACTGCATTAAAAGCGAGTATGTTTTTACGCCAAAGTGGCGAGGTAACAACCTTTTTACGCTGAAGCAGCCTAGAAATACTGCATTACGCAGATTATCTTGGGGCTTATATTTTATGATGTACTAGCGATGAAGCCCTGTTGTACGCCGATGGCTCTGAAGTCATATTTTACGCTGCCCAGCACTAAAATACTGCGTATAACTCTACAGCGTATTTTTTTATGCTTCTACACTTTCCATCCTTGGTCAAGACTAAACTGGTCCTTTATGGCTATGCCAGCGACAACTGTTCATATAGATAAGTCATCCTCGCTTAGCGGCTATCCGCGTGCGAGTTACTGCATGCATCGAAAGCAACTGAACACCTGAACGATCATGATACAATGACTCTCGTGTTTGCATATGCTATCGCCTGAATATTTATACATGTCCGTGCTTGAATTCTTAATGTTTGTCTTGGACAGGGAAGGCCAAATGGTAAGTTGGTAAGTCTCGTCGTATTTTCTCTCATGCCGCACGGTGCACTGCCATACGAGTTAGGCTATTTAAATCTTGTATGAAACTGATCCTAAGGCAACTAGAAAGACAACTTAATAGTTGGTGCACGGAACTTATATTACGTGTTTGGATTTGTCGAGCGGGCGAGTAGTTTCCCCACCAGTGCATTCAATCTACTGATAATCCACCAGTTTGTATGCAGGGTGCAGGGGAACCTCGTTCAGTGCGGATGCCTTTTTCGTGCGTGCTAAGGCGTGAAGATCACTCCGAAGCAGCGGTGCGTCCGGAACTATAGCACATATACAAGACATAATGTTGTGAACATCGCATGTACAATCATTCCACAATTGTAGCCACTTAGCACGCTTTTACTGTTTCAGAGAGAGAGGTTTGAGCGACTTGTAATCTCGACTAAGCGCCGCCTGTAACGCTTGTTTATATCAATAAAGAGTTGCTTTACTTCAACTTGTGTTTCAATGCTTCTGCTATATTGTCGACTCAGTGAACTTGTTACCAAATCGCTATGCGTTTATGACTCCGCTGTACTAGGACAATCTGTGTGACTCTGTGGCTTAGAACTCTTACCGCCAGTCAATGAACCACGGCCTTGTACGGGCGTGGCTCACGCTCGTGCGGCATCACGCCCGGATGGGTCATAAAGCGATCGTTCCGCGGGAGCGCTGGCGCGGTAATTCTTGCCTAGCGGGAACGACCGACTTAGCCTGCGGGAGATCGGGGCGTGATATGTTGGTGTCAGAGCCTGGCTTCTACGCCTTTGGACTTCATTTCGAATATCTCTGTTTCGAAAGCTCGTTCATGGGTTATGTGCACGCTCTCTCAATGCCTCGATGGGATGTTCCAACAATAAGTCTAAATACTTTCAAAATACGTTTTGAATGATATGATTGCTTGTATGATATTATGTTGCGAGTGGCCTTTGTGCCAACCTGTGCGAACCCTTGAGAGTATCGCTAGTAGCTTGTCCGATTTCACTAACTCTAAGTTTGGTTGAATGCATCTATTCGAGGGACGCCTTGAACAAGTGCACGATCCAAGACTTAGAAAATGTGAAACTCGAGTGCTAAGACTACGCTATCACTAAGCTGGTTGACATGCTCACGCTAGAGGTGCACTTCGAAAGTGCGCACGATCCAGACTAAGTGATATGCTGATCTCGATGCTTGTGCAAGTGAATATCTAAATAAACAAGTACAACGACTTGTATAGGTTTGCCTCAGCCTTGTATCGTTAAATCAAAATTGATTGAAACGTACTGCTTGTCCTTAGTAAGTCTCGAGGATGAGACTTTTTCTAAGTTGGGTAGGATGTAACACCCCGTTTCGTTCTAGCGGACTGCCGACTCAAACGGCAAAAGTGCAACTGTCCCGACCCGCTTTGCCTCAAACGAGAAGCAAAGGATATCCAGACTTGTCCCTACAGGAATTCAGCTTAGGCTTTCAGAGGCTCGCTTGACGTATCGCTCTACCGAGGCGAATCATCGCTAAGGTAGGTGGCTACGGTGAACTTGTCTTTGCTTAGCCAGCACACATAAAATATGGAATATTCATGCTAGTCGCTAGGTGAATCACCCCCTGCATGCTAATAAAAATTCAACGCACCTAGCTAAGGGAATAATCCCAACTTGTATTGCTTATGCTAGAACATGGAAACAAAATATTGCTTACATGTATGTTCAGACCCTCGCATGCTACCATAGAACGTGTCGCTCGGGAAGTTTCATAATGGCTTCACCTCTCGGCTTACCTCCGGGCCCGAGCTAACGTGAATACTTGTGTTTAATACAAATGCATGCTTGTCTACTTGTATGTTGCCATGTTTTCATCCAAACCCCGAGAGACTACTAAGTAGTCGTTTCGTGCATGGAAGAACCTGAAAGTGTCCGGGACCGTTAGGTCACCAAGGCAATTCCCGAACCAGGGAATTTGCACCCTGAATGAATAAATCACTGAATCACAGCTCGTGGAGCAAACTACTGAATCAACTGGCCTGACAATCTATACACTACTGTAAATGAATCCTTCCTCAACAAGTTCTGTATATATACTGCCTCGAACTCGTTTCATACCGGACTTGTTCAATATATACACATACTGCCTTGAACTTGTTCATGTACTAGACCAGAGACCTAAAGTTTACAGACTTGCATGTCGCGGACAACTTGAAAACAAGGTCACTGTGTTCCACGGACGATTTCTGGGGCACCGGGGCCGATCCGATCCGGATAGAACGTCACATTAGTCTACTGCATTTGGACAGGATGGTCTGCAGCCACTACTGAATCTTTGTTGCTTTCTATCCCTGTTCAAGACTAAACTGGTCCTTTATGGCTATGCCAGCGACAACTGTTCATATAGATAAGTCATCCTCGCTTAGCGGCTATCCGCGTGCGAGTTACTGCATTGCATCGAAAGCAACTGAACACCTGAACGATCATGATATAACGACTCTCGTGTTTGCATATGCTATCGCCTGAATGTTTATACATGTCCGTGCTTGAATTGTTAATGTTTGCCTTGGACAGGGAAGGACAAATGGTAAGTTGGTAAGTCTCGCCGTGTTTCCTCTTATGTCGCACGGCGCACTGCCACACAAGTTAGGCTATTCAAATCTTTCATGAAACTGATCCTAAGGCAACTAGAAAGACAACTTAATAGTTGGTGCACGGAACTTATATTACGTGTTTGGATTTGTCAAGCGGGCGAGTAGCTTCCCCACCAGTGCATTCAATGTACTGATAATCCACCAGTTTGTATGCAGGGTACAGGGGAACCTCGTTCGGTACGGATGCCTCCTTCGTGCGTGCTAAGGCGTGAAGATCACTCCGAAGCAGCGGTGCGTCCGGAACTGAAGCACATATACAAGACATAATGTTGTGAACATCGCTTGTACAATCATTCCACAATTGTAGCCACTTGGCACGCTTTTACTGTTTCAGAGAGAGAGGCTTGAGCGACTTATAATCTCAGCTAAGCTGTAACGCTTGTTTATATCAATAAAGAGTTGCTTTACTTAAACTTGTGTTTCAATGCTTCCAATATATTGTCGACTCAGTGAACTTGTTACCAAATCGCTATGCGTTTATGACTCCGCTGCACTCGGACAATTTGTGCGACTCTGTGGCTTAGAACTCTTACCGCCAGCCAATGAACCACGACCTTGCACGGTCGTGGTTCACACTCGTGCGGCATCACGCCCGGATGGATCATAAAGCGATCGTTCCGCGGGAGCGCTGGCGCGGTAATTCTCGCCTAGCGGGAACGGCCGACTTAGCCTGCGGGAGATCGGGGCGTGACAGAGAGCTCTCTAAATGAGGGTCTGTCCAAGGAAAAGAAGCGTGAAAAGGCCCAACCTAGGCAGATAGTTTCGTGCTTCATATATGGAGAGAACGTTATACTCGGGATTGCCAGAACATTAGCAAACGTGTCAATGTCGTCCGAAGCAGGGAGGTGGAGGACGAGAAGTATGAAATGGGAGCACACATGGGAGCTTTAGGCTTAATCAAGCCGTTAAGGTCAAGTACGTTGTGTCGAAGATTCCGAGAAGAGAGCTCATGATGTGAGGATCAAAGACATGAGCACATGACCATTGGTCGATACCGACACTACTCATAACTTCATCTCTGACGCTTAGGTCTAGCTTTGGAAAAGGATTCAAGCAAGATAAGGCGATGAATCCGGAGGTGTGCCTCATGCGGGGATTAGCCAAGGGAGTTCGCATATAGGCGGGACATTAGTCGGGTGTTGCCAATTTCATCGCTATATTGTTGGACGACTTCAATATGATATGTGGCACATATTTCTTAATCACGGTGAAGGTGGTTTCAAAGCCATACATGGGAATCATCAGCTTTATGGATGAAGATTTTTCATGTATAGTGAAATGTGAACCATCAAAAGGGAACTCTATCTCAGTTATTCAGTTCGAGGAAGGTAGCAAAGGGGAAAGACATCCTACTTGACGGTGCTCGAGATGAAGGATGACTTCGAGGAGGAAGATCTTTCAAACGAGACCAAGGGTGTGCAAAGGAGTGTCCCAAGAAGTCACTTCCGCGAAGGAAAGTTGATCGTTCTATCGACCAAAGCACAGAGAAGGAGAAGCTTGTTGCAAACTACGATAAGGTAGAGACGACAAGGACATTTGTGCGGAAGTAGAGTGTCTCGTGCAAGGAGTCACTCAAGGATTGTGGTGGACTTTCGGGTCGACAAAGTTACAATTCGGACTTGCATGAACAAAGGTATGGAGGACTATGTGCACCCACGAGACAAGGTGAATCGACCTGATAGCCTATTCAAACCTCTTTTTGTGTCGAGGAGGGTACATAACACATGAAAAGTTAATGTGTTGAACCAGTTTTCCTTCGATCTTAAGGAAAATATGGACAAGTTTGGGGAGGGCCACACGAGAAGGAGAAATATAAGGTACTCACGGCCACCATGATTACGGGAGTAGAAGACATTAGTAGACTTGGAGCTCGTTGACAAAGGCATCGACAAAACAGGTGGAGGAGAATGTCATGCACAAGCTTTTCGCTGCAACGAGATAATGTTGCACAGTCTATCAAACTAGGGTATTAGTTGAGGGAAGCCTCTGGAATACTCTAGAATAATATTGACTCTTTGAGAAAATTTCTTGAATATTCCTTGGATGATTCTTGGGATATTCCTTACATTTAGAAACTTTATAAGAATTCCTATTATTTCAAATGTCTATCATGTCAATGTTTTAATAAGGAGCATTATAAATATCTAGGTGCTAGAAAGTTTCCACCTTTAGATGATGGACACATGGCACAATCTTAACATTCTTGTAAAGCCCTTAAGGCTATATAAAGGAAGAGTCTTCGTTTGTTTCTCACCATCCAAAAAGTTTTAAACTCTCTCTAGTATTAGTAAAGTTTTCAAATTTTCAATCTCTCTTTTGCTCCAAATTCTTTCATTCTCGATTTAGCAATCTAGCTAAGCGTGTGGTAAAGACTTTCACAGATCTTAAAATTGTTTGATCCAAAATCACACATCTTAAATTGTAACCAACTAATAAACTCGTCAACATTAGCTAAGTCAAGAACTGACCTTAACTCAACAAGATCCACCATATCTGTCTACCGGCGACGGCGACGATGGTAATGTGGACTGACCAAAGCCGTTGGATCCCAGAACAGATGCAGACTCAGACTCCTCTGTTTTGACGAGGCTTCGAGTCGGGACTGGAGAATTCGGATCAGTCCTCCGACTGCAGGAGCTTCCTCCATCGGTACGCCAAGTACGCCCCCAACACTCCGTATACAAGTATGTACGATCCACATATGTTCGGATACATCTCGGCGTGTTCTTTTATTTTTCAACCACTGATCCACAGCTCTCTCCTTCAATCCAATGGCCACCGAGTCTGTCTTCTTCTTCGCCACCTCTTCTCCTCCTCCTCCTCCTCCTCCTCCTCCTTCGCTTGCCATTGGAAAAAAAATACTTCAAAAACCGAGGGGGGGATGTTGAGCATGGGAAGTAAAGTACTTATATTTGCTTCTCACATATTGCTCCCCGTAAAACTACTTTTGGGTTTACATGTAGGGTGGAGAATGTCATGCACAAGTTTTTCGCTCCACTGAGAGAATGTTGTACAGTATATCAAACTAAAGGATTAGATTAGGGAAGCCTCTGGAATACTTTAGAATTATATTAACTCTTTGACGAAATTTCTTGGATATTCCTCTTGGATATTTCTTGAAAGATTATTGGAATATTCCTCGCATCTAGAAACTTTATGAAGATTCCAACTATTTCAAATGACTGCCATGTAGATATTTTAATAAGGAACATTATAAATATCTAAGTTCTAGAAAATTTTCACCATTAGATGGTGGACACATGACACAATCTTAGCATTCTTGTAAAGTCCTTGAGGCTATATAAAGGGGAAAGTCTTCGTTTGTTCTTCACCATCCAAGAAGTTGTAAACTCTCTCTAGTATAGTGAAATTTTCAAATTTGTAATCTCTCCTTTGATCCAAATTCTTTTATTCTCCGCTTAACAATGTAGCTAAGCGTTTGGAAAAGATTTATACGGATCTTCGAAAAGAAAGTTCACGCGCCACACGGAACGAGATGTAGACAAAAACACTAAATATGTGACAACATGATGCTTTTATATTTATATGATGAACTCGTAACAAGATTGAGATAGCTACTTCCATGTAAATTCTAATCAACACTTGCATCTAAAAATACCATATCCAGCTAATACATAGACTTCTATTAGGCCATAATAATAACTAACTTAGAACTCAACCTAATACAATATAATTAAATAATTAATTAGGATTCTATTATATATCTTTATTAGGATTGGATTATTATTTCCAACACATTGTATCATTTCCTATCATTGTCCCTGTAACATACTTCCTAAGTGTTTTTACTTTATTTTAAATTTTATTATATCAACCTTCTACCTCTGCCACAACCCCCTAATGAAGATCATTTATCTCTATCTTCAGCCATTTGTAAGCATCAACAAAAATTAAAATTACAGGTTGAAGATCTTTAAACTACTCCGGGCTCCATTTTGTTGCAAAACACTAAGGAGATATTTGGTACGCAAAATACTATATAGTCAAAAAAAATTTATATTTTCAAAAATCTAATTTCAAGTAATTAAATTTTTTGGAAAACTATATTTCTATGTTTTGTGACTATAAAAATATTTCCGAAAAATAATGAAAGTAATAAAAATAAAAAAACGAAAAACAAAAAATTTAAAACGAAAAACGAAAATAAAAACAGAAAAATAAAAATAAAAAATAAAAAAACAAAAAAACAAAAAACAAAAAACAAAAAAAACGACAAAAACGAACAAGAAAAAAAGACTAAAAAGATATAAAAACAAAAAAAACAAAAAAACGACAAAAACAAAATCAAAAACAAAAAAAAAGCAAAAACTGAAATATAAAAAAATGAATAAAAACGAAAAAAAATTGACTTTTGTCCAACTTATTATTATGATTTTAGGCTTTCATCCCAGGTTTTTGTATTTATTAGACTTGCATTGAATTTTTTGTCACGAAAAATATTTGACGACAGTTTTTTGTCACAAAATAAATATTTTTTATGACAAAAAGTGGGATACAAGTCTAATAAAAAAGTTGGAATGTAAATCTAAAATCATATTATTAAGTGGGATGAAAGTCAAAAATTTCCAAAAAAAATCCAACAAAAAAAAGGATAAAAAAATGATAAAAAACAGTAAAATATCAAAAACGACTAAAAGCAAAAAAATGATAAAAAAAACCAAAACGACCAAAATGACAAAAAGACTAAAAACGACTAAAAAACAACCAAAAAAAGATCAAAAATGATAAAAAGGTTAAAAATAACAAAAAAATAAAAAAATGATTAAAACGACTATGATGATAAAAATGACTCAAAACAATAAAAAATAATCAAAAAAGGGTTAAAAACGATCAAAAATGAGAAAAAAGATAAAAAGACTAAAAATCAAAAACGACTTAAAACGACAAAAAATATATATAAAAAGACTAAAAACGACAAAAACGATAAAAAGACTAAAAATGATAAAATCGACAAAAAATGACTTAAAACGATAAAAATAGTTAAAAACAATCCAAAACGATAAAAAAGATAAAAACAACTTTAAAATGGCCAAAAATCGACAAAAAAAGGATCAAAAACAACAAAAGACGATCAAAACAACTAAAAACGATCAAAAACGAAAAAAAGATTAAAAAAAGAAATAAACGATCAAAAAAAGAAAAAAAAGAAAAACTTGAAAAAGAGGATTTTTTTGCTCGGACAAAAAAAATATACACACCTATTCTTAATATATAGGATTTTCACGTTTCGTGGTTAAATTATTTAGCCTTTACTTTAGGCAAGACAGAGAGAGTTTTGCAGGAACAAATAAGCTAGAGCTAAAAAAGAGAAGTTGTGAGCTTTCAATCCCTTAGGCAATCAAAAGAAAGAAAGGCATTCTATCTCCTTTGTGTCTTTTTTCTAGGTTGAGCTTCCGCTACCTTGTACTTGATCAGGGAAACACGCGCTTATGAAAAAAAATAAACTTTTCATATTCCCATTAGCTCATTTGCTTTTCTTTTTTCTTCCTTCGGTCGTCTCACCATCGTTCGCCTTACCCTCATTTCGCTCGCCTTCTTTTTGTTTTGGAGGAGCCACGCCTTAAAGATAGGTCCCCACGAAAAGCTGTGGAACTATTGCTCAAACAAATTCAGACGTGGGAAAACGAATCAGTGGAGGAACGAAAGCGAGAAGACTTTGAGTAGAAATTATTCAGGAAAAGAGAATCAAAGGGCAGATGGTATGTCTTTCCATTTATCCTGATTGTTGGATAGAAATAGAAATCAGACTTTATGCGAGCAAGCAATGGCAGAAACTGCTACACCTGCGACGGCAACTACTACACCAGCGGCAACAACTACTTACCCCTTGGGATACCAAGTCCATTTTTGTACGTATTCATAATTTCCGGGAATAATTGTTTATGACCTAAACAAACATGATAATAGATTCCCACTCTAAATTTTTTTTAGAAATAAAAAAAAATTTATCGCATACCAAACGTCCTTAAAGAGATTAATCAAAGGTTAGGACGAATATCTCCTGTTGCAAAATGACCTACATAGCTTAGGGGAACAAGAATCTACTGAAGCTTGGGATTGTGCAGAAAATTTCATGCACAGTAACTGAATTGCATTTGACCAAGTTATTCAGTGCACTCTTTTCCTTTGACATGGGAATAACAATTTTAAGGATTAAGATTGTGCTTTCTTATGAAAAAAGTGAGGAAAGAAAACTAAACAAAAATATGGTCCTGTAAGAATACGATTTCATTTCTAGTATAATTCTTTTTCTGCTTCCTTTCCTTCCCATATTGTATGGAATTAAACAGTGTAAAGCTACATATTGTTTTGACTAACCATTTATCACCCCTAATAAACGTTTCGTGGCTAACCGACACTTATAATGGAGTCGGAGCAATATAACAGGAAAAATCTTTGTTGGTCAGAGAAAATCTGGAGTTTAATTAAAATAAGCCCTTGATAAAGGCACTACAAAAAAGATTCGGAGATGGCCCAATTTTTTTATAAGTTTCACTCAAAAATTTACTCAGGACTAGACCAAATATTTATTAGGACATTGACAGTTCTTCCGATATGTTGGTGACAGTCCTAAATAAAGTGCAGTTCAATGGACTGTCAAAATTTTGATAGTCCAACCTATTGAAAGGACTATCAAAATTTTTACAGTCTTAATAAATATTTGGGCTACTCCTGAGTAAATTTTTGAGTGAAAAACTTAAAAAAAAATTGGGCCAGTCTTGAAAGTTTTTTGTAGTGCCTTTATAAACGGCCTTAAAATATTGGTACTCCTTAAATAAACAACACTTGGCTCCAGTGCAATATGTAAACAATGTGGACTTTGACAAATAGACCAGTATACTTTAAATAAGAAACACTTGGCAGAAAAAATATAAACTCTCTGAGCTAGATTGATGTTTCACTTGAGAATATTTATTAGTTGTTTTTTTTTATGTCATTTTCACCGGGTCAGGAACTTCCTGAGGGGGAGGATTCGAACCACGGTCCCCCTATCGTAACCAACATGCCACAACCCCACGGACGAAAATTTATAGTTGTGAATGTATGGAGTGTCTGGTTATAAATAATATGGATCCTAATATTCATTATTTGTTAGATAAATTTCTCTCCGACATGAGAAGTCTGGAGAAATCAATATTTCAATTTGAAATTTCTCTCCGACATGAGAAGTCTGGAGATATCAATACTTCAATTTGGATCGTCAGTTAGTTAGAATGCATGCTAGGAAACATGAACACCCAAAAAAATGGGCTATGCAGAGGCGTGTAAGAGGCGTATCGGAAATGTATCGGACACACCAAGGACACTCCAAAATACATTAGGAAACCAAATAGGTGTTATGCCCGTGTCTCTGTATCCATACTGTGCCGTGTCGTATCCATGCCCGTGCAACATATAATATATGTATTAGATGCTCTCTTTTTACAGGGGTATGATCCCATTAATCATTACACAAATAGGGGGATCTTTCTATCATTGCCATTAACTGGTGCAACCATATCAGGGAAGCAATCAAAATAAATGGCTGCATTCATGTTAAACATACATGATAAGAGTCTCGCCACACCTTATTCCAAGAGAAAGGATTCAAAGGATATGTGTTGAGATCAATCAAATTTCACTGCATATCGTAGAGTAACGTAAAGTGATAGGTCATATTTCTGGACTTGGTTTTGTTGGTCTGAAGGAGATTGTAAAAGTGTCCTGATGAAGCATGTATAAGACTGCAAAATAATCATGCAAGAAATTTGGGAAGAAAATGTTGTTGAAAGAAGCAAGATTATAAGAAAAAATAATTGTTACCTTTTACAAGCTATTGTCATTATATTGGACCAGGTGAAAATGAAGGAAACACACCTAAAGAACTAAGGGCTGGAATTCAAACATAAAGAACAAGATAGTAGAATATGATTCTAGTCTCCTCCAAAGTCGAGAAGAAATAGTGGGAAGTATGACTTTCCACCGAGTTAGAAAGATATAGTTCAGGTAAAAGGTTTTAGACGATAAACACTTCTGATGAAGAATGGGAGAAAGGTAGAGACGAATTACCATTCCAATCCACATGAATCCAAATATCTTACTAATGGATGGTTAAAGAAATGGTATACTCATTGAGATGCTCACAAAGATGATCACAAATGTCCATTTAACACTCAAATCCGGAGTTGAAGTTCAAAACAAGTTATCAGTGACTTGGATCCTCATCAGGGAGTGAAAAGTGATATCTAGATCATATTAGAAACCATCCTAAAGGGACAAGACAGCAAGCAGGAAAGCTACCAAACACAGAAACCACCATGGATGTCTAGTTATATATCTAGCCGACTGCCGATAAATGCCTAGGAGTATGTCAATTGACAGTCAGATGTGCAACAAGCCAACAACCTGTTTACTTTGAACATGAATCGAGCATTCATAGTTAGTGTAATTCTTCATGACTTGATTAAAATAATTTTAAAGGATGAAAGTTGTGCATAGTTGCAACAAAGTGGAGAGGAACTGAACAAAAAAGGATCCTGTAAGGACATAATTTTGTTCCTACATATGATCCTGTTCCTGTTTACCTTCCTTTTCTTCTCTTATATCAAACCAAAACCCTTATGACTATCCCATTTAGCACCTAATACATAATCTCTAGTAAATAGCAGTTGGCTCTCTAACATGGGGTCAGAGCAATATGAATTACTAAATTAGAAAATGTGATGTTGGTTGTTAGTTGATAATAAATAATATGGAGGAGTCGGCATTATATTAATTATTAAGTGGGTCATAAATAATATGGATTTTGACAAATATACCTAGTAAAAGATAACACACTTGAAAGAGCAATATGAACACTCCATGCTAGATCACCGTTTGACTTCAGAATATTTCTTACTTCTGAATTTGGTGATTTGCTGGCCAAAAAATACGAATCTTATCAAATGTTAAATAATATGCATATATAACCTTCATCGCTCACAAACACACTATATAGTTTTAGTAAAGTGGCAAGAACTTTAACGTAGTACTAAAGCAACTAAGACTCGGTCTCCATAACATGTATTTTAAACAGATTTTACAATAAAAGTAAACTGCTACATAAACCAGTTCTCGACCCATAAAATAGGCTGGCATGTTGAATGATACACATATATAATATAACTCATATCCCTCACCGACACTCCAAAGTTTTAGTGCAGTATGGCAGGGACTTTAACAAAAAAATATGATAGTATACTTAATATTCCTGAGATAGATGAATTTATCTCTAACAAGAAAATCTTTGAGATGCCACTACTTTTATTTGGGTCATCAGTTAGCTAGAGTATATGTATCAGCTGCTAAGATATGCTTCGGAAGGATATTACTCCATAAAATCTTTTACGATAACCGGGAGTTTTTTCTTTCATTATTGTGAACAGGTACCAAAATAAAAGGTTGCCGACATAATAAACACAAACACTCGAAAAATCTGGGACATCTCGTACTGGACACATTCCGGACATCTCGTACAGGACACATCCCGGACACTCAAAAAAACACTAGGAAAGGCCAAAATAGATGCCAGATCCGTGTCATTGTGTCCCTATCGTGTCATGTCGTATTCTTGTCCATGAAACATAGTTGGCAACCCAGTTTTTACGGTAATAAAACATCATATTTAACCTACATAATATATTCTTGCTTTTGAGATCAATCAAACCTAAGGTTTAGATTTTATTCTAGTGCACCAAATTCAAGAAGGCAACAGTAGGAAACGTGATTCCACCAAGTATATAATAAAACCTCTCAAATTTTAAGGTCGTCTAGTAAGATGAACCTATTTGATGAATGATGTAAGGCTGCACAGCATCAGTGAGTTCTTCTTTCTCGGCACATGCTAATAACTCTATTTATGAAGTAGTATCAAAAAGATCTCATTAATGGATGGCTAAAGAAATGAAAAACTTATTGAGTTGTTTGTCATGAAGAAAATTGTCAACGTCCATCCAACAAGTTTCACAAATTTTAGACATCACCTGGATGCAGACATCGTAGAAACATTATTGTTGGCAACTTGCGACATACCATTTAATATGCATCTCTTTAAATGGCAGCGAAAGAAGTTTATGAAGCCATAATGAAACCCAAAAAAATAAAACTGACAAGAACCAAGATATTTTACGATACAAGTATTACTTATCAAACTCATCCACTAATAGAGCCTGCTTCCTTGTGGTCTGCTGTTAGAGGTGCAACAATTGGTAACAAAGCCATCTTATGTCCTGAGTTGGGAACTCGCAAGAGGCAACCTAAACAAATAAAAAATGGCGACCAGAGTACCCAAAGGGAACCCAAAGCACTATATCTAGATCATGCCACCAACATGGACAGACAAAAACTGGTTTCGAGTGCGTGTCAGACACGTATCATACATGAAACTAACGCTCCAAAAATACACGTCGAGAGACCAAACTCGGTGTGAAGTCGCATTATGCAGTGGCGGGCTCGTGTCTACGCAACATAGATGCTTACTATGGGTTGTGGTGGTTTCTACTATGCAAATAGTTACATATCTAGCCCGCGCACCAATAAACTCCTAGGAATATAATGATAATGAATGACAGCTCCCTATGTTGTGCGGACATGAATACAGCATAGTGCAATTTGGAGCATCTGTGTCGTGTCTGATGCGTGTCCCGACATGATGCGACAAGGACACAGCACCGCTTATCCAGCATTCAGCAAAATATGCACTATTACACCACAAGAATAAACTCCACTCCACTGTGGAATTCAAGCATCAACTCTAACATTTACCAAATAGAAAAATAAATTTCACACAGTTAATATGAAATTAACCAAAATTGTTTGATCCAAAATCACACATCTTAAAATTACAAGTAACCAACAAATAAACTCGCCAACATTAGCTCAGTCAAGAACTGACCTTAACTCATCAAGATCCACCAGATCTATCCACCGGCGACGGCGGCGATGGTGACGTGGACTGGCTAGAGCCGTTGGATCCCAGAGCGGATGCGGTCTCGGACTCCTCCGCTTCGACGAGGCTCCGGAGCCGGGACTGGAGAATCCGAACCCGGTCCTCCGTCCGCCGGAGCTTCCTCCACCGGTACGCCAAGTACGCCCCCAGCCCTCCGTATACGAGAATGTACGATCCCCACACGTACGGATACGTCTCGGCGTGTTCTTTTATTTTCAGCCACTGATCCACCGCTCTCTCCTTCAATCCGACGGCCACGGGGCCCGTCTCCTTCTTCGCCGCCTCTCCTCCTCCTCCGCTTGCCATGGGAAAAAAAGCACTTCTGATTTTAGGGCGGGGGGTTTGAGCACGGGTTATACTGATGTATTTCTTATTAGTTTTTATTGAAATATTATAAAACTTAATCGGACTAACCAGGATTAGAGCTTAGTCCAGTTTAGAAAGAACTTTTATTTTGGGTAGCCATTTTTGTCCCACCCTCCCCTCCCAAAAAAAAATAATAATAAATAAATAAATTTTACTATTACTAGGGCTGTAAGACATTTTCATGCATATCTCCTATATCAGTGGAAAAAAATTCAATAATTTGGAGAGTACAAAAAACTTGAAAAATTTTATTATCAAATTTTCTCGAAGACATACCGGATAAAGATAAAATATTCGTAGAAGAATCACCAAGTTAACTTGGAGTGTCACTTGGGACCACACCTTCTATATTCCTTTGCTTTTAGGATGTTGGGATTTCGAAAAGAAAATAAGAAGAAGAAGAAGAAGAAGACGACGACGACGACGACGACAAAAGAAAAAGGAAAAAAAAAGTTGTCATATACTATTTGGTGGGCAGCCCCTAGTAGTTTTTTTTTTCTAGTGGCAAACTTATAATTAAAATAAATATTACTAGGCTAGTCACGAATAAGTTTTGTAGTGTCCTGACAAAAACTCTTTTTTATCTATCTATATTTTTAGTCCTCATCAAAGTTATCATTTTTTCCCTTATCGAAAAATTAGGATGACCAAAATATCCTTAATTTAGACTAATAAAAACTATTAATATGTCATATTTAGTAACTTTGATATAAGATTTTGTATTTGGACCCGTTGTGATCAACCAATGACAAAAAACACATGTCTATCATACGGGGGAGCTACATGTAGACTAGGGTGGGCAATTGTTCATCTTCAAAATTTAAAAATTCTTTTACATACAAGAAAAGCTAATTAATGTTGCCACCCTATATATTTTCATTTAGTCATGCTAAGCTTTTTCCCAACTCTTAATTAGTTAAAAAAAATTAAAAGCTTTCTTTAATGTGGATATGCCATATCATAATCATTTGATATTGCAAGTTATTTAGCATACAAATAATCAAAAAAAAATTAAAAAAAATTGTCTTTTAATTATAATCAAATTTTAACCCCTTTTTTTTGCTAGTTCATAAACAAACAAAAAACTTAAATTTTCATATTTTGATTCCATCGGTTATGTGCTCTTCTTCTTTTTTGTTATGTGAAAGAGAAGAAAAACCTAAGTAGAGACAATAAATAATAGTACTTGAGGAAGTTCAAATATTTTGGTGGAGGAAAATATAAAGTAACTTGATATAGATATGTATCATTTACTTCTTTCTATTCTAGTTATTTCAAACTTTCGAAATATCGACAAAAAAGGAGGTGCTTATTGAGAGATTTCTAAATATGTTGGTATTTTCTATTCTATTTTAGACTCAACTTTTGATGCAAAATACTTTCTACTTTTGATTTGCTTGAATATGAATTCTCTATGCTTATTTTCTTGGAGAATGATTAAAGCAAAATGACGGTGGTCAATTATGATATACCCCTCATCTAGGGATAGCCAACAAAGTTTGGGACTTCGGGATAATAGTTAGAATAAATTTTTTAATCTGGACTATCAATAAATTAATTCTCTTTTGCTATCTTGAGAAATATGTAGTCAACTATACATGCATATGTGACGTTCATGATTGACCACATTACTATAGTAGCCCTGGTCATCTGACCTCGTACATAGAAATAGGTGATCAAAGAGAGATGAGTGAAGGATCCTCATATGGGTCTTGTTGCTTGTGGTTTTACACATGAACATGGAATTGACTATGATGAGACACTTATCCCTTTTGCTCAGATGACCACAGTTCGTACATTACTAGATGTTGCTGTCGCTCGACAATAGCCACTCTATCAGATGGATGTGAAGAGTGATTTTTATCACGGTTCTTTATGTAATGCCCTATTTTGCGTCGGCATTATGTATCAAGGTGAGTGGGCAGAACTTCGTTCTCTGATTCTTGCACGCCTTAATAATAATCTGAGTTTTTGCTTGTAATATTTTCATAAGAGAATGATAGAACCTGCCTTGCATGTTAATGAACGAACTCACCTAGCTTGTCTTTGAAACGATCATGTCTGCTTAACTAAGAGACCCTGAAACGCTTGTCTAAGAGTGCATGAACATGTTCACTATCGCCTATGCTCCGAGAGAACCATATCATGTGCCTGAATGTGTTCAAATGATAAGGTGGCTTGCCCCGCAACAAGATTGTAGTCTGATGGTTCGTCTCGTCTGCATACTAAAGTTTATTTAATAGTGTTTCCATGCATTCGTATCGGTCGGACAATGGCTATTGGTGGAGAGCTGAACTGCATGTGTCACGGCTGCTACCATGATAGTGAAAAGCAACCATGAGTCACAGCTGCCATTAGCATCAGATAATGAGTCATTGGTATGCTGGTCCAACAGTTATCGATCCTGAGATACTCAGGGACCGCCCTGCATATAGCTAGTTCATTGTGTTGGCTTGGATAGATGGAATACCCCTAAGATATGCATGTGTGTCTAGTTGTGCATTTGTCCCTAGAGTCTCACGAGACACGCTGCACACACCCTGAAACAGAACGAACGGCTTGTCTTGCTTGCTTATATCGCATATGAAACTCTATTTTAAAAGATGTTTCCAAAATAATGTAATATGACTCTGTTCTTCTGCTGCATAAAACGAACATAGGTAAAACTAGAAAGATTACTAGTAATGTAATATTTTACAACATGATTACTTAGTGTTGGTTTTAGTGAATGCTTGCTTATGTTCAGTTATTTTATCTCACCAGTACTTATAAAAGTGCTGACCTACCAACAGTTCACTTGCTTGCAGGTACTGGATCATCCGAGGGAGCGATAGGCATGCCTCAGTCCCTAAGACTCGAAATTTTGGTTTCGATTGTTGCCTCTTGAATGCTATCGTATAAAGGGAAATAATATATGGAACGATGCCTTGCTAAAGAAAATCCAAGTTCCTCGATTTGCCCCGAATACTCAGTTGGCTAAATGCATTGTATTGCAACAATGTCCCTCTGCTGCTTACTCGATTGATGCGATGATAGCCAAACAAACTTAAACGATATGGCCTTGTGCGGGCGCAACCCCAGGCTCGCACGACATCACGTCCCAGTATTCAAACGGGCCACATATTCCTCGTACCCGCGGGACAGGCGCCTAGGCACGGTGATGCGCGTCCGGTGCGACATGGCACGGTGGTTCGTGTAAACATCCTGATTTTCAGAATAATTTTAATAAAATTTTCCCGAATTTTTTCAGTATTTTCTGGATAAGAACCAAGGTAATTGGGAGTTAAATATTTTTTTAATGCAGTTAATTGGTGATAAAATATTATGGAAATAATATATTATGATGCAGAATAGAAAACCGGTCATGGGGCATTTTCCGGTGTATTTATTGGACACCGGAGATGCATTTTAAGCCTTAAAAACTATTGATTATATAAAACCGAGTTAAACCCAAACCTGAACCAAACCGGCTGAACCAAAACAGTAAATTGGGTCGGGTCGGGTCGGGCCTGAGCCAAACCCGACCCGAAACCCATTGGGAACCCTAGCCGGGAACACTGTTCAGGCTATTTAAGTCCCGTCTCGGTTTCCGTGCGCCGCCCCGCCGCCAGACCCTCTCATCTCCTTCCGCCGAGACGCACGACAACCAGGCCGTCGACCGCCCAGTTCTCCCTCCCCCGCGTCTCACTCCTCCTCTGCCGCTTCCCGGCGTAGCCACGACCCCAACCACCCGGTTTCCTCCAGCTGCCCAGTTCCCCACGCCGGACCCCTAACTCCCCAAGCCGCCTCCACCCAGTTCCCCACGCCGGACCCCTAACTCCCCAAGCCGCCTCCGCGCAGCCCCGAGTCGACCCAGCCACTCGTCCCAAGCGTGAGTCTCCGGCCCGTGTGAGTCTCCGATCGACTTTGCAGAAGTCGGCGCCTAGTTGTAAACTCCCTCACCCAAAATAGGTATTTTATGTATATTTTATATTATTATATTTATTATAGATGTTGAATTTATTTAGAATATTCTCTTAGTTAATTAGAAAATAAATTTTTTTTAGTATATTTACTTATATAAATATTTATTTAGAATTATTTTAGGCTATTTTAGATTATTGGAATTTTTCCATAATTTTTAGTTAATTAAAAACTAGTAACACTAATTTTCTAGGACTTTGAAAAATTTATTTTATGTTCAAACTTAAATAAAAATATCCCAAACTTTTATTTTAGGCTCTAAATAATAAAATATATTTTTTATAATTTTTTGAGAATTTTCTGATTATTTTTAGCATTTATTTTGAGTTAATTATCAAAAACTGAATTAAAAACTATTTTCTGAAAAAGAAAACCCAAAAAGAAATTATTTCTGCCCAGTCAGCAAACAGGGGGCCCACCTGTCAGCCTCCCGCAGCAAACAGTGCCGGGCCCGCCTGTCAGTGACTGCGGGGCGGGCAGCGTTGGATGGCTGCCACGTGTCAAGATCTGAGCCGCGACTGCTTTCTCTCTCCTCTCTATATATATTAGTTTAAGTTTATTTCTAGGGTTTTTCTTCAGCCGAATTTTGGAGAATTGTCATCTAGGGTTCCTTCATCTTCCAGAAGCCATTGCGCATAGCTCCGGACTCCAAATGAGGCCTAGTTTTTTGTGTTAGAAATATATTGAGGTTAGCTTTCTGATTATATAATTTGTTTTACGAAATTATTATTATTAAATTCTGGAAAATTCGTAGAACACAGCATGTCCGAAAATAGACGTGTTTCGATGTTTTCGTGATTCCGGGAGAACCAGGAATCAGAATCATGAACCGTTTAAAGTTTCGAAAAGCTGATGTCGAGATCATTGACATATGTTTTTCCCAGAATTTATTTCAAAGTATTTTTATATTGTTAATTCTGTAGAACTTCTGGATAAAATTTAACCATCGGTGCACGATACGAAACTTGTATGTGCCATAATTTCCAAACGAATTTGAATTCGGACGAGCCGTAAATTCCAGCATGTTTTTGACGCTGAAATCTACAAAAATTCATGCATAAAAGTCAAGTTTGTGTCAGTTGACTTTTCGGTCAACAGATCGCCTCGATTTGCGTGCCATGAGTCTCGAGTCGATAAAATTCAATTCCTTTGGACAAAATTTAGGCATTAACCTAAAAATCAGAATAATAAGATTAAAATAGGATTTTAGAGTAATTATTATAGAATTAAATAAATTAAAATAAATTATCTTTTGACGTGATAAATTTGTAATACATAGGCTATTTGGACTGTGACTTGGACTCTGATTCATACCAGCAGCAGGACCCCAGGCAAGATACCTTGCCAAATTGCTTACAGTATTTTGCATGCTTAGTATATTTCTGTATATTTATTGCATTTCGGTATATTTCTTGCATGTGTAGTTTTCTTTCAGTCATTACTATGTATTAGATATATTGACACACACATGGCACTTAGTATCATCGAGGACAATCATTAGGCGTATAGGCTTTTAACCACTCTGGTAAACCATAGTAACTAGCACGCACTATGGTGGTCGTGTCCGATGGTCGCTACTCCCGAGGTATGTCGATTGATGGAGTCCGAGGGTCGCTACCCCAGAGGTATGTCGGCTGATGATGTCCACTGACGAGCGTGAGGTTGTGAGAATTAGATCGAGTAGCCTACCCTTGCCCATACGTCGAAAAGTTGTCCTCATTTGCATTCATATAGATGGTCTTGTACAGCGTACTTATTTATTTTCAAATTATATGCATGTTTACTGTATTCAAATTGGCTCGTATTTTCTGTATCTTGTTACGTCCCTCTGAGGACCTGGTCCGCTGCCAGGTGTATCTTTTCTTGAGTATTTGCAGGAGCGCAGATTTGGATGGTTACATGTGATCCGAGGATGTCTTCTCTTCGAGCTGTGATGGATAGCTGGTATTCTTATATTGTGTTGTGGTGTTGTACTTATATTGTATTTACCTCTCCATTCGAGTTGGTAGTGGATTTGTCTCCATCCAACTATCATCCTTAGATACTCCTTATTGAGATCTAGTTTCATAGATATTGGTCATTTATTTCTATATGATTTTGGTGGATGAGATTTAGATTATACCCTGTGACTTGTGACATATGTTTTATACCACTTGTGGATTTGATATTCATATTACAGCGTACGTGTAGATTTGGTTTCCATACATTGGAGTTGCCATATCCATGCGGCTGGCATGCTTACGTGTCCTAGTCCTACTTATTTTTGGGACTGGGGCGTGACATGTTTTTGTGGTGGCTCATGCAGGTCGAGAGCATATTGTCTCGGTTACGTTATTGTACCGAACAAGCCTGCACCTAGGACTAGAGTATAGGATCTCATCCACAATTAACTACGATTCATCTTCCTCCTATCTGTTCTATTTGAACAATTGTATCCTGCTTGATTCCTGTACTTCCCTAATAATTCTTTGAGTATAGCCTCCTACTAGAATATATGAACCCATGTTATTAGGATAATGATTATGGTAGCACACCTATTAAGAATACAACGGGAATATAGACACACCACTAAGTTTAGAATATCTAGTAAACCCTAGAATTTCTTTTTTATAGATTGGTTTACCATTACCCCTTGATGTATTATGAAGACTTGAGAGTAGTATAGACACTACTAGAGTTAGTTAGAAGTTTTACCATAATGTTTGAACCTAGTATAGAGGATACCCTAATAAGTACCAAGACCCCTTCTCGTAGACCTTAACAGGAGTTTCTACGGTATGCTTAAGACAATTATAGTATTAGTTTATTATTATAAGTTGGGTAGTATACCTCACAACCTAGCATCACATAGTCTTTTGCCCTATTATTGAAGTATAACTGAATGACATTTGTCGTATGCTAGCGTAAGACGACAGTGTTTATTCAGACTATAGGACTTAGAGGCTTATACCCCAATTTAGTCGACTAACGACTTAGACAGGGAGTTAGTATGACAACTGTAGAGATTGTAGGGTCTTTTATTATTATTGCTTATGTTGTTTTTGCTTCTGCGAACTTGAATTAATTTGTACCTTCTTTCATCATAATCCAGCGTACTTATATTTTCTGTACTACCTTGATTTATGCTGCTATTATAGCCTAGTTTTTGCAAGCTTATTCTTTTATCGAGCTTGCTCATGGCATATGTATTATTGGGTGCACACAATGATACAATTGCCTAATCAGAATCGGTGTATTAAGGTCTAGCTAACCTTAGTGTGCTTGGTTCGCTCTTCGCATGACTACCTTACGTGGATTGAGATATATGGTAGTAGACGGATATACTTGCCCCTAGACATGTCTGACACATCGTATCGGTTATATAACTGTACTGATACGCGCATGTAAATAGGAAGTTACCAAAAATAGGATTTCAATCCACAACTGTCCTGACAACTCTCTTTTCGAATTCCTTAAATCTCTTTGAACCTCGTACTCGTATTCTGTCACCTTCACCTTGAATTCTTTATTATTGCTCTCCGTCTTCCCCTATTTCGGAAAGACGAAACCTCGTGCTGGTATAAGTTGACACTGATAGTACTAGATATACCCCATAAGGCTAATCACATGACTTAGTGACACTTTTTTTTATAATTGATTAAGGGTATATCATAGGTGATATGTTTGGTGTTAAAACTTTGATAATTGAATAGCATGAGTAAATAAATTAAGGAATATTTTTCTTAAAGTATATAGCCTTCTGTGATAGATGGGTAAATTCTAAGTTAGGTAGCAGTGCATTGGCAACTCGAGAGAAATTTCTTTTAGATTGTGATCGAGTAAGATTAGATTGGGAGAGGTTCAAGCCATTTAATTTTGAGAATTTTAGAAGAATAACTAAGATGATGAGGATTAATGAATTTTAAAAATCTTGATATTAAGGACCCAATATTTATACCTTAAGTACATAATTTAAATTTTTGAGTATTGAAGGTAAAATCATCAATTTGAATTTGAAGGATAAATATATAATTTTAGACTTGAACATTGGTGGACAGCATTTAAATTATTTTTTAATTTGATGATTTAAATAAATAAAATAAAAATTTGATGATTGGACTACCTATTTGAAATATTGAGGATGTGAATGAAATTTAAAAAGTTGAAAAAAAATTATAAGTGAAAATAGGAATAATATTGGACTCGAATTACTTCTAGAGGAGATTATGATACTTGAAGATCGTGAGGTAAAATTTGATATGGGTTATTTAAATCTTAAAGATATTATATGGATTCAATTTAAATTTGGATATTGATGAGTTGGAAAAGTGAGAAGAGATTACAATAGGTTAAATTTTGATTTGAACAATGATTATCTTAATTTTGAAATGATCGCGATAGATTTGAATAGATTTTGTTATTTAAATTTTTGGAAGAGATTGCGATTGACGTACCTTATGTATGAATGTGAAGGATTTAACAAATTATGCCTTATTTTAATTTTGAGGACAAAATTGTTTTAAGTTGGGTAGATTGTAAACTCCCTCACCCAAAATAGGTATTTTATGTATATTTTATATTATTATATTTATTATAGATGTTGAATTTATTTAGAATATTCTCTTAGTTAATTAGAAAATAAATTTTTTTTAGTATATTTACTTATATAAATATTTATTTAGAATTATTTTAGGCTATTTTAGATTATTGGAATTTTTCCATAATTTTTAGTTAATTAAAAACTAGTAACACTAATTTTTTAGGACTTTGAAGAATTTATTTTATGTTCAAACTTAAATAAAAATATCATAAACTTTTATTTTAGGCTCTAAATAATAAAATATATTTTTTATAATTTTTTGGAATTTTTTGATTATTTTTAGCATTTATTTTGAGTTAATTATCAAAAACTGAATTAAAAACTATTTTCTGAAAAAGAAAACCCAAAAAGAAATTATTTCTGCCCAGTCAGCAAACAGGGGGCCCACCTGTCAGCCTTCCGCAGCAAACAGTGCCGGGCCCGCCTGTCAGTGACTGCGGGGCGGGCAGCGTTGGATGGCTGCCACGTGTCAAGATCTGAGCCGCGACTGCTTTCTCTCTCCTCTCTATATATATTAGTTTAAGTTTATTTCTAGGGTTTTTCTTCAGCCGAATTTTGGAGAATTGTCATCTAGGGTTCCTTCATCTTCCAGAAGCCATTGCGCATAGCTCCGGACTCCAAATGAGGTCTAGTTTTTTGTGTTAGAAATATATTGAGGTTAGCTTTCTGATTATATAATTTGTTTTACGAAATTATTATTATTAAATTCTGGAAAATTCGTAGAACACAGCATATCCGAAAATAGACGTGTTTCGATATTTTCGTGATTCCGGGAGAACCAGGAATCAGAATCACGAACCGTTTAAAGTTTCGGAAAGCTGATGTCGAGATCATTGACATATGTTTTCCCAGAATTTATTTCAAAGTATTTTTATATTGTTAATTCTGTAGAACTTCTGGGTAAAATTTAACCATCGGTGCACGATACGAAACTTGTATGTGCCATAATTTCCAAACGAATTTAAATTCGGATGAGCCATAAATTCCAGCATGTTTTTGACGCTGAAATCTACAGAAATTCATACATGAAAGTCAAGTTTGTGTCAGTTGACTTTTCGGTCAACAGATCGCCTCGATTTGCGTGCCATGAGTCTCGAGTCGATAAAATTCAATTTCTTTGGACAAAATTTAGGCATTAACCTAAAAATCAGAATAATAAGATTAAAATAGGATTTTAGAGTAATTATTATAGAATTAAATAAATTAAAATAAATTATCTTTTGACGTGATAAATTTGTAATACATAGGCTATTTGGACTGTGACTTGGACTCAGATTCATACCAGCAGCAGGACCCCAGGCAAGATACCTTGCCAAATTGCTTACAGTATTTTGCATGCTTAGTATATTTCTGTATATTTATTGCATTTCGGTATATTTCTTGCATGTGTAGTTTTCTTCCAGTCATTACTATGTATTAGATATATTGACACACACATGGCACTTAGTATCATCGAGGACAATCATTAGGCGTATGGGCTTTTAACCACTCTGGTAAACCATAGTAACTAGCACGCACTATGGTGGTCGTGTCCGATGGTCGCTACCCCCGAGGTATGTCGATTGATGGAGTCCGAGGGTCGCTACCCCAGAGGTATGTCGGCTGATGATGTCCACTGACGAGCGTGAGGTTGTGAGGATTAGATCGAGTAGCCTACCCTTGCCCATACGTCAAAAAGTTGTCCTCATTTGTATTCATATAGATGGTCTTGTACAGCGTACTTATTTATTTTTAAATTATATGCATGTTTACTGTATTCAAATTGGCTCGTATTTTCTGTATCTTGTTACGTCCCTCTAAGGACCTGGTCCGCTGCCAGGTGTATCTTTTCTTGAGTATTTGCAGGAGCGCAGATTTGGATGGTTACATGTGATCCGAGGATGTCTTCTCTTCGAGCTGTGATGGATAGCTGGTATTCTTATATTGTGTTGTGGTGTTGTACTTATATTGTATTTACCTCTCCATTCGAGTTGGTAGTGGATTTGTCTCCATCCAACTATCATCCTTAGATACTCCTTATTGAGATCTAGTTTCATAGATACTGGTCATTTATTTCTATATGATTTTGGTGGATGAGATTTAGATTATACCCTGTGACTTATGACATATGTTTTATACCACTTGTGGATTTATTATTCATATTACAGCGTACGTGTGGATTTAGTTTCCATACATTGGAGTTGCCATATCCATGCGGCTGGCATGCTTACGTGTCCTAGTCCTACGTATTTTTGGGACTGGAGCGTGACACTAGTCGACCTCGCCGACCCCGAGACCGACCCCCTCCGGCGAAGCCCCGTCGCTGTCACGATCGGAACCCTAGCTTGGACACAGTGTCCAGGATACGGTAGACTCGACTCGGACACATGGAATTCAGCGTTCACGGAGCCCTGTTCAGGTACCATTTTCTCTCACCTCGTAACTCCGTTTTCGATTTTGTCAGTTGCAATGCGTAGACTGTGTAACCCTCTCGGTGCCCGTGTCCTGTGGTGATCGCACACCGCGATCCAAAAACAGGAAAAACAATACCCTATTTCACCCCGGAACTGAGTGCGCCCCGCCAAACGGGACGACTTGGTCGCAAGCGGTCCTTACCGAAATATGCGCGACGTTGATACGGACGTGTGAGATTTCTCAGAAGTCGATTAGGATGTGCGTGCACACCGGAATCAACGCGTATCCGCCGACTACGCCTCGTATCCGTTCCATTCGGGAACACGCTGTAACTTTGTGTACATATATCGGATCGAGACAAAACTTGTACCATCGGACTCGTAGCAATACGCTGGTCTTGTGACCCAAGTTTGGTCCGATTGTGAGAACGTTGACAAAATCGCGTATCGTGGGCCTCACAGGCTCCACTTGACGGGCGATTTTGTGATCGGCTCCTCGGAATCCAATTCTGGAAGTTCCGTTGGGTTCGTATCATCGTTCCTGACTTGTAAACACTGAGTTTGAGGAATTTGGAGACCTTTGACCCTGACATACTTTTCGGTGCAAAGTGGCCCACATATGGAACCCGCTTTGGCCCGGAAATATTATTTTTGTCCCTGTGTCCAAATTAGACGTAAGGACAGGCATTTCTAGCTATTTGACATCTTCTGAGACGGTTGGTGATGTTTATTACAGCTTTTGGAGTAGTACCCACAGGATTCACTGATACCGGGACGACTGTTGATATTCAACCATCAGGCAAGTGTACCTTGCCAAACTTTGCAGTCTTTATATATATTTTCCTTGCTTTATTTATATTGCTGTGCATGCTTAACCTAGGACCGTGTGACGTACTTAGTGTCCGATTATTAGTCGGGTGCCAACACTGTACGCAGTGTTGGATACTGTCATCTAGAAATGGACATTCGTGACACTTTATATTCTCGTACTTGTCTTATCAAGTACCATACGACCCAGGACACTTGACACCATTCATGAGACAGGATCTTCCGAGATATTCGTGGTGATTCTGTATAGGATACAGGACTTGGCAGAGATACTATATTCATAGATACTTATGACTTGTTGCATTAGCTACGATCCCGCTTGACATGGACATGAGACGTTATGGTCATGATATGCGTGGTTACATTGGGTGGGGAGAGACACACAGGCTACAGGCTATTTTCTATATATATCTACTACTATTGTGAGGCCGTAGACTCTCGTAGCAGAGCTAGGCACATTACGTGTTATCACCGCTACCGGCTCCCCGACACAGAGCTTGTAGTGGCTCAGCCTGAGTACTCGTGCTGCTCTCACTTGCATTTCACTTAGATGGTTACTTACTTGCCCTATTTATTCTATTTATTTTCTGCACTGCATTTATTTTGGCATGAGCTTTCTTGTACCTTGCTATGTCCCCTAAGGACCTGGATCCGAATTATGTCCCCAGGATTTGAGGACGAGATCTATCCCGAGGTATACGGGACCGCAGCAGGAGCTGATCCAGGATCTGTACCGCCATCCGAGGATGAGGTGTTAGCCGAAGACTTTTCCTGAGCATCCATGTTTCATGCTCAGTAGTTATTTATTTATTTCAGTCATTTATTTTCTGGTCAGATGAACCATTGTATTAGATATTTATCGGGTTATTTCCCGAAGCACTTGTGAGACTAGCTGATGATTTATATTCCTTATTTATTCTGTGGATCATATTTTATATCTTGTGTGGATGAGATTAGTTGTGCCATGTTGTCGTAGACTTGATTTTACAGCTTAAGTATGCCCTGATGGATCCATTAAATTGGGTTGTCCATCGGTGCGTACTGCTGGCCATTGCCACGCGTCCGGTCCCTCGGTATTTTGGGACTGGGGCGTGACATAGTTTTTGTGGTGGCCCATGCAGTTCTCTACGACTAAATTGTTCGGTTTCAACTTAGGGACCGAACCAGCCTGCCCTAAGGATAGGATAAGTTCTAGGATCTCATCCATTATTTAAACCATTATTGAACTCTATATCGAACTCGAAATTGTTACTTGAACTGTATCCTGTATTGATTCCTCTGAGCGTTCTTACAGTTTATCTTTTGGTTGCAGAGAAATAGATCCCAGGAACGGAGACGAGATTCTTTTGGATACGCCACACGACGCTGTGGTTACTTATATAGATGGAGTGACCCCAGGGAATGGAGGACAAGCATCGCAGAGCGATCAAACCGGTCAGCCTAATCGAAGGTTCTGAAGAGATGACATCCCACCTCCACCACAGTTCACTCCCCAGATGCCAGTTTTCCTGCCGGGATAAGCCATGGATGGGCAACAGATGTTCCAGATGATGTATGCCATGATGCAAGCCCATCAGCAGATTCAGCAAGAGGCCCATCGCCAGGAGGCAGAGTATCTGAGGACCAGCCTGATATCCGCATTGGAGCAGGCAAATCCACCAACGAGGCGAACAGCGACGGGATCTATCACCGATTTTTGTCATCTCAAACCTCGTACATTTTCTGGTAAAGAGGGGCCAACAGAAGTTCATGAATGGCTCACTAACATTCAGCATCAGTTGGAAGCCGCTGAACTTCCGAGAGAGAAGTGGATGACTGCAGTCAGAATGCAGTTAACTGAAAATGCACATCACTGGTGGTTAGCAGAAGAAAGAAGGCTCGGACAGGACCGAGTCACATGGGAAGAGTTCTTCAGACTCTTCCAAGAGATGCACATTCCAGCAGTTGCACGATCAGAGCTCAGAGACAAGTTCAACTGCCTTATCCAAGGCAATATGACAGTGGAAGAATACAACGCAGAATTTATTCACCTAAGTCACTTTGCTCCAATATTGATCTCGACAGAGGAAGAGAAAGATGAGAAGTTCTTTGACGGACTGAAGTTCGAGCTTCAGAGATTGATTGGCTCAGTCGCACCTACATCTTATACCGATGTCCTTGCAGCAGCACGACGCATGGAGCGCGTCACCAGAAGAGAGTCGAATCTGAAGAGGCCAAACACATCAGCACTATCCAAAACAGCACCTGGAGATTCTACAAAATGATTCCAGTAGAGTATACCAGAGAGCAGCACACAGGGCCATATCTCTTCCTACCTGTCACCACTGCGGCAAGGTAGGACACATTGAGAGAGAGTGCAGGCGTAAGTTGGGACTATGCCTGCTTTGCGGATCAGACCAGCATCTATCCAGAGACTGCACTAAACATAGAGAGGGAGCACCGAGACTAGCCTTGCCTGCACCACGACCAGCTTATCCAGCAGTAGGATCACAGCAGACAGGAGTTGGAGGCGTCAGGCCACCAGCCCCAGGAGAAAATTAGCAGAGACCACCCCTGGCACCATAGGCAGCTCTATTTCAGCAGGCTCAACAACAGAGAGGTCCAGCTCAGGGTCGAGGCCAGGCATTCACAATAGTTGTTGAGGAGGAAGCTACTGCGGGCGAGGTTATCGCAGGTACTATTTTAGTAGCTTCATTACCAGCTGTAGCATTATTTGATTCTAGAGCATCGCATTCATTTATAGCAGCTAGCTTTGTAGCCACCCATAGAGTAGCTACCGCACCCCTTTCGAAGATGAAGAAAATTCTTACGCGAGGTAGAATTATTCCGGTTAGTGACGTATGTAGATCATGTTCTGTAGTAGTTTGTGGAAGAGAGATGCGAGCTCAATTTTTGATATTTTCCATGCCGGAATATGATGTCGTACTTGGTATGGACTGGTTAAGTCAGTACCATGCGACTCTTGATTGCCGACTTGGGGGGGTTATATTTAGACCACCTGGACATCCAGAATTTGAGTTTCTTCGAGGAGCAGTAGAACAAGGAGTTCAGCCTACTCTTAGGGTACTATCTGTAGAAGAGGAGACAGGTTATCCAAGAGTCATATCAGAATTTGGGGATGTATTTCCTGATGATCTTCCAGGTTTACCACCTGATCGGGAAATAAAATTCACAATAGACTTAACTCTCAGAGTAGAGCCTATCACTTCATCAGTATATCGGCTAGCACCTAAGGAGTTAGTGGAGTTGAAGGAACAAGTTGATGATCTTTTGGAGAAGGGTTTCATTCGGCCCAGTGTTTCGCCTTGGGGAGCACCCATATTATTTGTGCCAAAGAAGGATGGAACAGTACGGTTATATATTGACTACAGGGCACTGAATGCTGTGACCATCAAGAACAGGTATCCCTTACCACGCATTGATGATCTATTCGATCAATTGAGTGTTGCTAGGGTATTCTCGAAGATTGACCTGAGATTCGGCTATTATCAGATCAAAGTAAGGAAGGAAGACATACCGAAGACAGCTTTCAGGACCAAGTATGGACATTATGAGTTCTTGGTAATACCGTTTGGTTTAACCAATGCGCCAGCAGTGTTTATGAGTTTAATGAACAGAGTCTTTCATCAGTTCTTGGATAAATTTGTGGTGGTGTTCATTGATGACATTCTCATATATTCCAAGGGCCATGGAGAGCACGAGGAGCATCTCAGAATCGTGTTAGAGACCTTGAAACATGAAAAGTTATATGCCAAACTCAGTAAGTGTGAGTTTTGTATGGACAAAGTGCCTTTCTTGGGATATATCATCTCAGGAGAAGGACTTTCAGTGGATCCAGAGAAAGTTGCTACCATAGAGACTTGGCCTACACCCACATCAGTTGCAGAGGTGAAAAGTTTTCTCGGACTCGCGGAATATTACCGAAGGTAGAAAATTTCTCAAGGATCGCAGAATCGATGATGAAGCTGACACGTAAAGACCAGGAGTTTATATGGATAGAAGACTGCCAGAAGGCCTTCGAAGAATTGAAGAGAAGATTAACAACAGCACCTATCTTGACTCTTCCTTTGGGGTCAGGAGGTTTTGTTGTTTACAGTGATGCATCAGGTAGTGGACTAGGATGTGTTTTGATGCAACATGGCAAAGTCATTGCTTATGCGTCGAGACAGTTGAAGGTCCACGAGAAGAACTACCCAACACACGATCTGGAGTTAGCAGCAGTTATATTTGCATTGAAGATTTGGAGGCACTACCTTTATGGTGAGAAGGTATCTTTACAGATCACAAGAGTCTGAAGTATGTATATACTCAGAAGGAGCTTAACATGAGGCAGAGACGTTGGCTTGAATTAATGGTATATTTCGATATAGATCTGCAGTATCATCCGGAAAAGGCGAATGTCGTAGCAGATGCACTCAGCAGGAAGCCTACGGCTTATTTCTTGACGATGCAGCCCGAGTTATTGAGAGATCTACAGGAGCTTCAGATAGAGGTTATTTTACCAGGACAGAGTGGATTACTGGCTAATCTTAAAGTTAAGTCATCACTCATAGAGAAGATTAAAGAGGCGTTGCCCACCGATGCTAGATTTCGAAGACTGAAAGAGAGGACAGAAGCAGGCATGCAGACAGGACTTCGCATATACGAAGACGGGACATTGAGGTTTGGAAATTGCCTGTATGTTCCAAATGGAGAATTGAGACAGGAGTTAATGACTGAAGCACATAGCTCTATATACTCTGTTCACCCAGGAGGAACCAAGATGTACCGAGACTTGAGACATTATTATTGGTGGCATAGAATGAAAAGGGAGATTGCAAGATTTGTGGCCAAATGCTTAGTCTGTCAGCAAGTAAAGGCTGAGCATCAGAGGACTGCAGGTATGTTACAGCCGCTTCCTATACCAGAATGGAAGTGGAAACATATCACGATGGATTTTGTCACAGGATTTCCAAGAAGCCCAAGCGAAAGAGATGCAGTATGGGTTATTGTGGATCGACTCACTAAATCGGCACACTTTTTGCCATTTAGAGTTGGACAGTCCACGGAGGTACTAGCCGACATGTATATGCGATAAATCGTCAAATTACATGGAGTGCCTGTTAGTATTGTATCGGATCGAGATTCAAGATTTACCTCTCATTTCTGGAGAAGCATGCAAGAGAGCCTGGGCACCAGACTCAAATTCAGCACAGCTTACCACCCACAGACAGATGGCCAATCGGAGCGCACCATTCAGATCTTGGAGGATATGTTGCGATCATGTATGCTAGACTTTGGAGGATCTTGGGAAGATCATTTACACTTAGCGGAGTTCTCCTACAATAACAGTTATCAGGCCAGCATTCAGATGGCACCATTCGAGGCATTATACGGAAGGAAGTGTATATCGCCTATATGTTGGAGTGACGTTGGTGAACGTCAAATACTGGGTCCAGAATTGGTAACGCAGACAGTGGAAAAGGTAAAACAGATTCAGAATCATCTACGAGCAGCTCAGGACAGACAGAAGCATTGGACAGATATACACAGACGTCTCCTAGAGTTCAAAGAAGGAGAGCACGTATTCTTGAGGATTTTGCCCACTCGAGGAACTATTCGATTCGAAAGCAGAGGCAAGTTGAGCCCAAGGTATATTGGGCCATTTGATATACTAGAGCGCATTGGTGAGGTGGCTTATCGTCTTGCATTACCACCATCCTTAGAGGGAGTGCATGACGTATTCCACGTCTCACAGCTGCGAAGGTACGTGACCGACCCAAGTCACGTAGTCGATCATTCAGAGATCGCAGTGGGCCCAAGCTTTAGATATGAAGAACAACCAGTTGGCATCCTCGACGTCAGTGAGAAGACATTGTGGGGTGTCACGCCCCAGTCCTAAAATACGTAGGACTAGGATACGTAACCATGCCAGCCGCCCGTATATATGGCAACTCCAATATATGGAAACCATATATACGTGCGTACGCTGTATAATGAACAATAGTTCACCAGTGGTATAACTAATCACAAGTCATAGGGTAATATCTAAATCTCATCCACAGAAGTCAAATATGAATAAACAATAACCATGTAACTAGATCTCAATACAGATATCTAAGAATGACAGTCAGATGAAATCAAATCTACTGCCGAAAAAGAATATAAAAGGAACCAGAATACACACCATAAAGAACAACATCTGACAATCACGAGGCTCGAAGAGAAGACCTCCTCAAAAAATAAGTAGCCTGTCCAGATCTGTGCTCCTGCGAGTACTCAAGAACATATACACCTGGCAGGGGACCAGGTCCTCAGAGGGACATAGCAAGATACATAAAAATGATATGCCAAAATGTAAATATTGAATAAATAAATGGGGTGTGCTAACCATCTAAGTGAATGCAATTTAAAGACCTTGTAGTACGCATGGGAATATGTGGCTAGACATATGCTGACGTAATTCACCAATCCGTAGTGACTGACTAGTATATGCCACATATGCCCCCGTTCAAGGGAACTCTGCAATCGACCATCTCCAAGGAGCATGGTGCGAAGGTATAAAACATACAAGGAGGGGGTGTCCCATACGTCTACTAGTATCTTTCCCGCCCAATATAGATGTACAAATCATGAAAACGACGTGGACACCTCCTATTATGATGCAAGTCTCAATACAATAAACAACTGAGCTAAATACCGCTACACGTGTTGCTCACACTGATGGCCAGTCGCGCATGAGGCACGCGTTCCTACATGTACTCACTCTGTAACGTGTAATGATACGTGTCAAGGCCTGGGAAGTTATATCAATAACTTCACAACTTTAGGTGGGTCTACTAGACACTAGGTCAGACACAAGTCCTAACGTCAACGCCTTCGTTGACTGCACCTGAGTCTGCTCGAACGCGCACATTTATATAATAAATAAATATGTAACTAGCAATAACTGAATTTAAACAGTACAACAAGGCAAGGTATACTTGCCTGGCAAGAGAGCTGCAAATATGTAACGTCCCGATGTCAAGTACCAAGTGTCAGAAACTCTGATCTCAGAATGAATGTCTCCGGATACTGAAATAAACATCACTAACAGTCTCAGAAAATATCAAATAGCTAGAAACGCCTGTCCTTTCGTCCAATTTGGACACAGGGGCAAAAATGACAGTTTCTGGTCAAAGCGGGGTCCACATGTGGGCCGCTTTGCACCGGAAAATGTGCCAGGGTCAAAGGTCTCCAAATTCGCCAAACTTAGTGTTAACAAGTCAGGAACGATGATAGAAACCCAACGGAACTTCCCGAATTGGATTTCGATGAGCCGGTCACAAAATTGCCCGTCAAGTGGAGCATGTGGGGCCCACGATACAGGAATTTGTCAACATTCTCAGAATCGGACCAAACTTGGCTCACAGGACTAGCGTATTGCTACGAGTCCGATGGTGCAAGTTTCATCTCGATCCGACGTGTGTACACAAAGTTGCAGCATGTTCCAGAACTGACGGATACGGGACGGTGTCGACGGATACGTGTTGATTCCGGTGTGCACGCACATCCAAATCAACTTTTTTGAATTCCTACATGTCCGTATCAACGTTGCGCACGTTTCGGTAAAGACCGCGTGCGACCAAGTCGTCCCGTTTGGCGGGGCGTACTCAGTTTCGAGGTGAATCGGGTCGTTGTTTTCCTGTTTTTGGATCCCGTGCCGCGATCGCCACAGGACGCGATGCTCCGAGCGGGTTGCACGGGCACCGAGGTGGTTACATAGTCTACACGACGCAACTGACAGAATTGAAAACTGGGTTACGAGGAAAGAGATATCGTTACCTGAACAGGGCTCCAGAAACGACGTTTCTCGTGTCCGACACGTGTCCAAGGGCTGTGTCCGTGTCTGCGTGGAATCCCGCTGCTCTCGTCCAGGTCGAGGGCTCCGGGGTCGTCTGCTCGTCGACGGAGGAGCTGGATCAGGGGAGGGTGCTGCCGACCGGACGGGGAAGCCTCGGTCTGGAGAGTCTCTGGCCATGGGGGGGGTGTGGTTCATGGTGAGGAGTCGGAGTGGCTGTCGAGGCCGGCGGGGGGGGGGGGGTCTGATGCGGGGTTGGGTGGCGGAGGAGGTGGAGTGGAGGTCGATGTGGAGGAGTGGCGGGGTAGGGGAGGCGCTGGAGGTGGAGGAGGAGCTGGGGAGGAGTCGGGTCCGCCGCGGGGTCGGGGAGGGCGGAGCCGGCAGCGGGAGGAGAAGGAGTTGGAGGAGTGGCGGCTGGGAGGGGGTCGGGTCCGCCGCGGAGGGGAGCTCCAGCGAGCCAGCTGGCCGGCGGGGGACGGAGCGGTCGGGGGGGGGGGGACTTGGTCGGGGTCGCTGGGAGAGGGGAAAGAGAAGAGGGGCGGAGGAGAGAGGGAGCGGGGAGGGAGGCCAGCGGTGGGGGGCTCCGGCGAGGCGGGCAGCCCCGGCGGCCGGGGGGGAAACTCGCCGCCGGCGGATGGGGAGGGCTGCGGGCTTGGGTAGTTTAGGATTTCTGATTTTTATTTTTATTATTTTCTTTTTCTTTTATTATATAGAAAATTATATTAATTAAATATGTAAAATATCTAAAGATATTTATAAGATATTTTGTAGATATTTTTAGGATATTTCCGAGATATTTTCGGGATCTTTTCGGGTGGGTCCCGTGTCCAAAATGGACGGTGCAGGTTCACCGGCCAATGAGGGGGTGATACCTCGCACTGCAATTTGCAGGAAAGTTCCTGTAATTTCATAAATTGCAGAATTGTCCTATGTTTGGGAAATTGCACAATTACGAAATTGTCTGGGAAAACACCCGATTCCTGAAAATGCTAAAATTCACAGAATTGAAGGGTAAAGCGGTGTGAAGGTTCTGGGAGAAATGGGGGTGAGTCTGGGCAGGGGTTGGACCTGGTTTCTGGGTGATACGGGTCACCGTATTTATTAATTAATAAATACTGCGCACGGTGTTCTCTAATTATTTAGAGGCAGATAGGGTCATAATTTTTCTACGGTGTCAATACACTAAATGTAGTATACTCAGTGTAGAAAATTAACGTATTTTTGTCTGGGCAAAATAGGTGCACGTTGGCCTCAAATCTCTAGGGATACAGAGATGGGTACAGGTCTGGGGATTTAAATACGTACGTTGCGTAACGATATTTGTGCGTCTCAAACGAGGCTCATTTTAGCACATCTGTGAGTTGCACAAAATTCAAGAAAATAGTCTGGTATGTCTAGGACAGGTATGTGAACTTTGTTCGGGGATAACAGTCAAGCTAAAGCTCCAAATAATTAGGAGATGGACAGGTGCACAAGTCAACAGGTTATGTAGGAATATTAATTAAAATATTGCCATAAATCCTAAATTGTTAAAATAATCCTAGAAATACTGAAATCTGGTCGAGAGGGTTTACAATCTACCCAACTTATAAAAATTTTGTCCTCGAAATTAAAACTAAGCCGGGGTAGAAGTCAAAGACGGCATAAGATATAATTTCACAAAGTAATTTATATCTTGGCTTACGAATAGGTTCGAAAAACGTTACGCATGTCGTCCACACGCTTCCAAGTAGATCCTCTTGGCGCGCCATACTTCCATGCCACGTGGATCAAGGGAATAGACTGGTTCCTCAATACTTTTTCTCGATGGTCAAGGGTTCCCACGGGTTGCTCTTGATACGACAGGTCTTGGTCTAATGGTGATCTTCGAATGGTTGAGAACATGGCTGCTGTCTGTCACATATCGCCTGAGTTGCGACACGTGGACTACAGCAAGTACTTCCTCAAGTAAAGGTGGTAGCGCAAATTGATATGCCACTACTCCTACTCCTTCTAGCACGTCAAAGGTTCAATATACCTTGGACTCAATTTGATGCGTCTTCCGTATCAAATGGTGTCTCAAGTAGGTGATATCCTCAAGATGACATGATTGTCTACTTTGAATTCCATGGGACGATGATGACGGTTTGCCTACTGCTTCTGCCTGTCTTGCGCTACGCGCAAGTGTCCTTGTATTACTTAACTGCCTTTACTGCGTTGACTACCAACTCTGGTCACGTGAATCCTTGTTTGGTAAAATGCTGAATGGTATGCCGTACAATCTTAGAATTTGCTTCATATAAGTAATATCTTCATATCTTCAGAGTAATTACGACGGTTGCAAGTTCCAACTTCTTCTCATGTACTCATAATTGTCTAGATGCATATGCCATTACCTTGTCATCCTGTATTAATACGCATCCCAACTTTTTCCTGATGCGTCTGTAGATCACATAACCGCCTGATCTGGATGGAATAGTCAATACGGGTGTTGTGGTCAGTCGCTTCTTCAACTCCTCGAAAGCGGCTTGACACTCGTTAGTTACGATAAAAATTTTATGCTGTCATAGGGATGCACGTACCAGGAAAGTAGGTAGGTAGCGAAGGTTATTCTAAGGGTAGCACGGGTTTAAATTGCAATCTAATCTAATAATAGGGTTTGGTAATTACCCAAGAAACAAAACAAAAATGGCTACAGAAATAATACACTTATCGTACCTTTATACTAAGCACGAGGTTTCGTCTTTCCGAAATAAGGGAAGACGGTAAAAACAGTAATCAAGAGTTCAAGGGGGAGGTAATAGATTAGAAGTGTGGGGATCAAGTGTCACTACCACATTCTGAAAACAGGGGTATTTTCGAATTTTTACAATATTTAATATTATGTTATTTACAATTAAATTAATTGCATGAATAGTATATATTTAAATTAAATAACTGTGTGATGTGTACTTTAATATATTATATTATAGACAGTGTTCATTTGTGTTTGTGATGGTAGACTTGACCTAGAAGCCAGTAGATGAGCACCTGTTGGAATTATGGAATTTTGAGGTTAGTTGTTTTATTTTAGAATTAATTTATTGGAGGTGTAATTAATTACTGTATTTTATTTAATCTTTTGCGCTTTGCCTTGCTTCGATAATTGGAGCACTATCCAGACTTTTGTCTTCCAACAAATTTCACAATCCTGCTCTAGACATGCCCGCCTTCCCTTCTGCTATTTTTACAACTCATAATTTTGCTCCCTGTACATTATTTCTAGCCGCACAAAAATCGTCGCGGACGTTATTTAATAAATCCCTATTTTTCATCGTTGTGCGTTCCAATCGAAAATTGGAGGCAATCTCGACCTATTTTTCGTGCGGC
The DNA here is from genome assembly GCA_036927795.1 of Iris macrosiphon. Lineage (NCBI taxonomy): Eukaryota > Viridiplantae > Streptophyta > Magnoliopsida > Asparagales > Iridaceae > Iris > Iris macrosiphon. Next base: position 60,583,416 of record JAYESA010000003.1, on the reverse strand, counting down.
CAAATTAGGGTAATATCCTGCTCTGAGTCTACTTCATTATTGGTATTGATGACCTGACCTGATTTTGGCCCCATGTACTACTAATTAATTTTAGAACACAACTTGCATTTATTTCTAATTAAATTGAGGATACTATTTAAACCAATTCTGAAAATCCCAATTTAATTCCAAGTTCCCTGCAATTGAGCCCATACCAAACATACAGCGCCCCTGACCCTACAAAACACCAGACACCGAATCGCCCGCCAAATTTTCGTCATTTTATGTGTTTGTGCAATTTCCCAAATTTAAGGGGGCTAAATTGCAAATTTGTATTTTTGGTGTCAACACCCATTTGTTAAACCAATGAGGAATCTTTAATATTTTAATCATCACCCTCATCCCTCTATGAATTATTTTTCTCATGTCCAATCTGGACCCCTCATTTAAAGAGGGTCAATCACAACCCTTCATTTCAACAACCTCTCTCTGTATATAATATCTTGTCACCATCAACCCTAATCCCCAAAACCTAGACTAGCCCCAAGCCTCCAACTGTAGCTCCTCCCCCTCCTAAAATTTCTCCAATTTATTTTCTTCTTCTCTTCTTCTTCTTCGTACGATTGCTTCTCCTCCTCCTTTTCTTCTTATTTTCGATGGCGGTGAAGAAGGCCCATGTGTCCTTCTCGAAGTCCATGGCGGAGGAGGTGCAGAGGTGGGGGGAGAAGAAGCAGAACGGGGTGAGCCTGCGCTGCATGATGGAGTTCTTCGACTCCAGGCCGACCGAGAAGAACCTGCTCATTTCGGCCCAGTTCCTCCACAACGAGCTCTCCATAAGAATCGCCAGGAGGGCCACCGAGCTGGAAAGCTTTCCGCATGGCTTGTCAGAGAAGCCGCTGTACTAAAGGTCAGAGATTGGTATTTGGATTCTTTCCGTGACCTTCGGCCGTTCCCAGAAATTAAGGATTCGCATGATGAGAAAGCTTTTACCCAAATGATTAAGATGATCAAAGTGAGACATAACAATGTGGTACCGGCTATGGCTTCAGGTGTACAACAGCTAAAAAGGACATGGATCCCAAGGTTGTTCTCAAGATCTACACGAAGTCCATCAGTTTCTTGACCATTTTTTTCATGTCAAGAATTGGCATTCGAATGCTTATAGGGCAGCATGTAGGTTTGCACGATCCAGAACCGGAACCTGCTTGTATAGGTCAAATAAATACTAGAATGTTTCCTGTGCACGTGGCTCGTGCAGCTAGTGAAGATGCCGCTGTATCTGTTTACGAGAGTATGGCTGCGCCCCTGAAATCAGCATATATGGAGATCCAAATTTCACCCTCCGACCTGCTCCTTTCCCATTCCTCCCTGTTGCAACTCCCACATCACCCGCTTCCGGCGAGCCGACTGCCACCGGAGTTTTCCCGCTGGCTGCTCCCAACCACCACCAGTACGAGCTCCCCTGGCCACTTTCCGGCCAGCCGACCCCCCCCCAACTCAGTAAGTTCCTCTTCCCTCTTCCTTTTCCTTTCTTCAGTTCTGTTCTCTTTTGTGTTAGGTTAAGCTTATATGAGATTAGTAGTAATTAATTAATAAATTAGTTAGTTTATATTAGTTTAGATTAGTTAATTAATTATTAATCAGTTAAAATTCTTAATCAGTTAATTAATTTATTAATTAATTAGTTTAGTAATTTCATATAATTAGTTTAGTAATTTCATGTAATTAGTTCATTTTTATGTATTAAATATAAGGGTTTGATTTTGTAAAATATAATAATATTGGGGTTTATATTATTATTTAAAAATATAGTTTCAATAATAAAAATAAGATCAAATTGGTTATTTGGACTAGTTTTTATAGACATAAAAATATATTGGCTTTTACATAAATTCTAGATTTTTACAAATAAACTTTTACTTGTAATTATTGTTCAAAATAATTTAGAAATGGTTTTCATTAAACTAAGGTGTTACCTTATTTACAAACAAACGACCCTTTCCCCTATTAGCTCGGTATCCTTATCTCGGTTTTCGTGACGAACTCCGATCATGGACTTCTTTATATAGTTTCTAGCTATTTGGACTGCTCCGGACCCATTGGAACTAACTACTACTTCATTTGGGATAACCTGGAGAAGTGTGGCATTATGTACATTCTTCGATTTGCTAATATACATATATAAAAATATTTGATTAATATGTATATATATACAAATATGTAATTTGGTATAAAAATATATATTTATAAACATCTATTAGTGTATATACACAAATATGTATTTTGTACAAATACTAAGAGACACTTATATATATATTATATACGTTTATTGGTATATACTTTGAGTGTAAATGTGTATTATATACGTATCCCTACTAGATGACCCTAGTTGACTAGTGCCATACCTGGCAGAGCCCCTGAGTTCATGTATTTGTGATGTGTTAGTGTAGCACCTGATGCAAATGTTGTATTGATATATTTTTAGGACTGTTGGTTCCTCCAGACGATACTCTGGAACAGGACATCCATAATTACCAGCTAAGGACCAAAGGCAAGTACATTCTCTGATAATTTCCAATTCTTTGATAATTTCTATAAGTTCAACAATCATGAAATGTTACATCTGAATCCTTGACACTGTGGATACACGGGTTAGCACCCTAGATCCCCATCATGAGGAGTCGTGATTGGAATCCACCGTGCTAGCTGGGGATGGGGAACTATTAGTAGATTATGTGATCATATCCAAACTATCATGCATCATAGCTCACCCCACTTCTCACGTCGGGTGCGGCCTGACCACCATCATGCCTCATAGCTGTTATATATGATTAGCCTGACCATTATCATGCATCATAGCTAAACCATATGGTTAGCCTGACCTTCATGAATCATAGCTGATCATATATAACCAGCCTGATCCAGTCCCAAGCCGATCACATAATAAACTAATATTTCAAACACTTAGAATAGATTACAGTTCCCTATTTTAAAATCATATACTACATCACACGTATATGATACTGCTCCTTGTTTCTTTTTATTTCCATACATGCACTGACTGTATCATATTGCCTATTGACTGTCTCATTACATTGCCTGTCTCTCTTAAATTGCCATTTCATTTATTTCACTGTCTTCTCAGTAGCTAGCATCACATGTTTATTGTATTATAGACCTTATCAAATTAATGGAACTGTTATTTGAGAGTGTTGCTTTGCTCCTTCCTGACTGGAAATATTTTTCCAGACTATGCCTTAGAGGACCGCTGTCCGACACTTTATGGACCATATGGTGAGTAGCTGCAGACTTGGTAGTAGTTGTGATTCTGGAAGGTCTAGCCAGAATTATTATTTATTGTTAGTTCTTAAGTAGACTATTTGGTACCGGATTTGTCTCCGGCCTTTTGATGATTTTTGGATTGTTGAGTTAGAATATTACTTTGTGACTTGTGTTGTATTTTAATTTCTGTTTCGAAATCTTATCGTGCTGTAATCCTGTGATTGAGTATGTATTCATTTTATTGTGTTATCCGTACCTCCTTATGGAGATTGGATGCTTGTGTGAGATTGGCTAGATAGAATCAACCCTAGACAGCGTTCTACCGCCGATGCTGCGGCGTAGGCTGGACGTACCCACGCACTTGTGCCCCTAAACCGGGTGCGGGTCGTGACACGTTTTTAGTGGTGGCCTTTGCAGGTCAGACTTCGCGAGTTGTGCGATGTCGTAGTAGTGCGACGTCTTCGTTGTACTACTGCGTACCTGCTATAGGATATAGGACATAGGATACTAGGATGAGAGAGGATACTCAATCACAAATTATTTGAGAGATTCCTGGGACGACCCCTTGAGAATCTTATTATAATTCCCAATTTAAATCTTTTTCCTTGTTTTCGTCCGTCCTCACTCGTTGATATTGAGTTTGATTCTTGTTGACGAGTTGTTAAATTTAAACTCTTGGTGTCGTTGTTGAGTTCGATTTTTATATCGAGATGAGATTTTACGGGCTAAAATTTACGGTATCATCTGATGACATATATTGATGAGGACAGTGAGAAAGGTAAAACGTCTACTTTGGTTATGGAACCTAGAGTTTATCGCAGCCATATTAGCTGTCGTGACGAGAACGTAGGAACCTGACTTGGATGTACATACTTTAGTTATGAGATTTAGAGTTTCTCGCAGCCATACCGGTTGGCGTGGCGAGGATTCTAGATGACATGATTATAGGGTTGCATACCTTAGTTACGGAACCTGTCGTTTATCGCATCTATGCTTACTGGCGTGGCGAGGATTCTGTGTGTCATGATTTCTGACAGACGTGTATGATTATCAGGTCGTATCTTAAATTGGTTCTTAAAGTATCATCTCAAGACTTATCCATTTTGTTATTCCAGGACTTTGTTCCGTCGCTTCTTTCCTTTACTAGCAGTAAGGATACCTTCCGTCCTTGATCCAATTCCTTTTAAGCTTATTTTCTTGAGGATTCCTTGTTAGTATGATAATTAGTGACTTGCAATGTTGGTTGTGTCTTGTATTAGTTGACTGAGTGTTGCCTGTGAATTGTAAGTGTTCCCTAGTTGGGCATATGAGCATTAGGCATTAATCTAGAGATACCCATAGCATAGTACCTTGTAGCAATAGTTCTATGATAGGTGTTATTATAATTAGTATCGGTATTATAGAAAGTGCAAGTGATCGTGAATTGTAATAAGTTTGACGAGTTAATCTAAGGATGAAGCTAGCGTTACCATACCAATAGTGCTAGTGATTCTATATCAAATATTTGCTGAGCAAGGTGCAATGTCAGTAAGTACTTCGTGTGATGACAAATAGATCGGGGTATTAAGTAATATAGATAGAAAATCATTAAAGAAAAAAAAAAATGTGAGATGATAATTTGGATTATTGGAAATGATAGTGCAAATAATTCGGACAGTACAATTTTCGTACACAGTTGAGGTTGTAAATAATTAGTGTATTAGTGTGCACCTTGAGTATTAGAGACTGTGAGTAGTATATGTATACTTGTGGATTAAATTATAATTTGTAGAGTGGAAATGAACTTAAATTTTTAAAGAATTTTTGAGGAGATGAGATTTATGTTATTAAATTTTGGGTATTCGAATTCAATTCAATAAACATAGTCAAGGCTATAAGGGATTTAAAGGTGATTAAATTTTTCTTCGATATTTGAGTATCTGATTTTGAAGAGGTATATGCAATTTATTTTTAAGTTGATCGAGGAGTTAAACCTTGACGATTATTTCGAGGATAACTTTATGGTAGATAAGAGATGAATATTAATATATGAGTAGATGTTATACATGTATAAGGATCTGATGACTTGAGTATGATTGAGATCTCACTGCCAACTGACTTGGGTGTCAATCTAGGGTGGTATTAGAGAGAGCAGTACTTAGTATAGTGTGTTGCAATTGATATGCACTTGCGTGATAAGAATAACTAGTATCGACTATTGCAGTAGGTAAGGAAGCTAGCAGTGAGTATGCTTGTAGTAAAGTGTGGTACCTAAAGAGATAGAGGTATCAAACTTTCCATGCATCATTGACCTATGATTATGTTAGAAGATATTGCAAGTATATATTAGCAGGTCCTTCTTTTCTTTCCTCATGTTCTTTTTGTCTTCTGATTGATTGATACCTTAGTACCGTAGCTTGTATGCATGATTTCTTGTTATAATGTAGTTAGAAGTACCCCTGATACAGAGACTGCAATACCCTGACAAAAGACACCATGATCATACATATTTTCTTTAGGTTGCATGTTGTATGGGTGTAGGTAGAATTCTCTTAGACTTTGATTGTTGAGGATTTAACTGTAGTAAAGATTAACGAAGAGGTTATGACTTGACAAAGAGAGACAAGGTGCCTAAAAATTCGAGGAAAAATATTAAATTAAATAAAGAGTTGGGAATTTAATATGGCGTAATTAAAGTTTTGTTAAATCATTGATTTTAGAAAATTATGAAATGATTGAATTTATCATTGAATTTGAGGAATTTAAGAAGGCCATCGATATAATTCTTGGACTGCAAGTTGTGAACTTATATTTTGAATATTGTATTGGAGGTTCCATAAGTATTATATCGTTGCATATTATGGAAAAAAAAAAAAAAATCGAGGGATAAAGAACACAAATTGATTAGTGTTAAATTCAAATTTGGGACGAGATTCAATTTTTGAAATATGCATTGATTAGATTTCAATTAGAGGATTGAATATTAAATTCTTGTATTTCGTTATTAACTTAAAATTTTGGAGGATATTGTGATAAGAATGGGATTTGATTTATTTTGAAGATTCTTAGGGATATGATAATTATAGAATTTTGAAAGAATTTATTGTGAAATAACAATATGGAGTAGTTCATGATTATATGATTTAAGGAATTTAATTTTGATGGAAATAAATACATAAATAAAACAATAGAGGAAAAAAAAAAAAATTTGGAAAATTGGGGGATTATCAATATATTTAATGGATTGCAAGTTATGAATTTTAGAACTTTATATTTGAATGTGACATTTGGAGAATCCTTAAATATCATATTGTTGAGTTTTGAGGAGTGGATATTAAATTCTGAGTATCGAATTAGTAGCTAAAAAAAAAAAAAAACTTTCAGGAAATTTTTGATAAAAAGGGACTTTGATTCTATGTCGAGGATTTTTACAGGAATACAAATAATTTCAGATTTTTGAAATTGTGAAAAGACCTTGTGGATTATTCGTGGTTGATGAATTTAATTGAGGGAATAATAGTGTGTATGATTTAAACACTAGTATGAGGATTTTAATTTCGAGGACGAAATTCTTTTAAGGTGGGTAGACTTGTCACTACCACATTCTGAAAACAGGGGTATTTTCGAATTTTTACAATATTTAATATTATGTTATTTACAATTAAATTAATTGCATGAATAGTATATATTTAAATTAAATAACTGTGTGATGTGTACTTTAATATATTATATTATAGACAGTGTTCATTTGTGTTTGTGATGGTAGACTTGACCTAGAAGCCAGTAGATGAGCACCTGTTGGAATTATGGAATTTTGAGGTTAGTTGTTTTATTTTAGAATTAATTTATTGGAGGTGTAATTAATTACTGTATTTTATTTAATCTTTTGCGCTTTGCCTTGCTTCGATAATTGGAGCACTATCCAGACTTTTGTCTTCCAACAAATTTCACAATCCTGCTCTAGACATGCCCGCCTTCCCTTCTGCTATTTTTACAACTCATAATTTTGCTCCCTGTACATTATTTCTAGCCGCACAAAAATCGTCGCGGACGTTATTTAATAAATCCCTATTTTTCATCGTTGTGCGTTCCAATCGAAAATTGGAGGCAATCTCGACCTATTTTTCGTGCGGCCAAATTAGGGTAATATCCTGCTCTGAGTCTACTTCATTATTGGTATTGATGACCTGACCTGATTTTGGCCCCATGTACTACTAATTAATTTTAGAACACAACTTGCATTTATTTCTAATTAAATTGAGGATACTATTTAAACCAATTCTGAAAATCCCAATTTAATTCCAAGTGCCCTGCAATTGAGCCCATACCAAACATACAGCGCCCCTGACCCTACAAAACACCAGACACCGAATCGCCCGCCAAATTTTCGTCATTTTATGTGTTTGTGCAATTTCCCAAATTTAAGGGGGCTAAATTGCAAATTTGTATTTTTGGTGTCAACACCCATTTGTTAAACCAATGAGGAATCTTTAATATTTTAATCATCACCCTCATCCCTCTATGAATTATTTTTCTCATGTCCAATCTGGACCCCTCATTTAAAGAGGGTCAATCACAACCCTTCATTTCAACAACCTCTCTCTGTATATAATATCTTGTCACCATCAACCCTAATCCCCAAAACCTAGACTAGCCCCAAGCCTCCAACTGTAGCTCCTCCCCCTCCTAAAATTTCTCCAATTTATTTTCTTCTTCTCTTCTTCTTCTTCGTACGATTGCTTCTCCTCCTCCTTTTCTTCTTATTTTCGATGGCGGTGAAGAAGGCCCATGTGTCCTTCTCGAAGTCCATGGCGGAGGAGGTGCAGAGGTGGGGGGAGAAGAAGCAGAACGGGGTGAGCCTGCGCTGCATGATGGAGTTCTTCGACTCCAGGCCGACCGAGAAGAACCTGCTCATTTCGGCCCAGTTCCTCCACAACGAGCTCTCCATAAGAATCGCCAGGAGGGCCACCGAGCTGGAAAGCTTTCCGCATGGCTTGTCAGAGAAGCCGCTGTACTAAAGGTCAGAGATTGGTATTTGGATTCTTTCCGTGACCTTCGGCCGTTCCCAGAAATTAAGGATTCGCATGATGAGAAAGCTTTTACCCAAATGATTAAGATGATCAAAGTGAGACATAACAATGTGGTACCGGCTATGGCTTCAGGTGTACAACAGCTAAAAAGGACATGGATCCCAAGGTTGTTCTCAAGATCTACACGAAGTCCATCAGTTTCTTGACCATTTTTTTCATGTCAAGAATTGGCATTCGAATGCTTATAGGGCAGCATGTAGGTTTGCACGATCCAGAACCGGAACCTGCTTGTATAGGTCAAATAAATATTAGAATGTTTCCTGTGCACGTGGCTCGTGCAGCTAGTGAAGATGCCGCTGTATCTGTTTACGAGAGTATGGCTGCGCCCCTGAAATCAGCATATATGGAGATCCAAATTTCACCCTCCGACCTGCTCCTTTCCCATTCCTCCCTGTTGCAACTCCCACATCACCCGCTTCCGGCGAGCCGACTGCCACCGGAGTTTTCCCGCTGGCTGCTCCCAACCACCACCAGTACGAGCTCCCCTGGCCACTTTCCGGCCAGCCGACCCCCCCCCCCAACTCAGTAAGTTCCTCTTCCCTCTTCCTTTTCCTTTCTTCAGTTCTGTTCTCTTTTGTGTTAGGTTAAGCTTATATGAGATTAGTAGTAATTAATTAATAAATTAGTTAGTTTATATTAGTTTAGATTAGTTAATTAATTATTAATCAGTTAAAATTCTTAATCAGTTAATTAATTTATTAATTAATTAGTTTAGTAATTTCATATAATTAGTTTAGTAATTTCATGTAATTAGTTCATTTTTATGTATTAAATATAAGGGTTTGATTTTGTAAAATATAATAATATTGGGGTTTATATTATTATTTAAAAATATAGTTTCAATAATAAAAATAAGATCAAATTGGTTATTTGGACTAGTTTTTATAGACATAAAAATATATTGGCTTTTACATAAATTCTAGATTTTTACAAATAAACTTTTACTTGTAATTATTGTTCAAAATAATTTAGAAATGGTTTTCATTAAACTAAGGTGTTACCTTATTTACAAACAAACGACCCTTTCCCCTATTAGCTCGGTATCCTTATCTCGGTTTTCGTGACGAACTCCGATCATGGACTTCTTTATATAGTTTCTAGCTATTTGGACTGCTCCGGACCCATTGGAACTAACTACTACTTCATTTGGGATAACCTGGAGAAGTGTGGCATTATGTACATTCTTCGATTTGCTAATATACATATATAAAAATATTTGATTAATATGTATATATATACAAATATGTAATTTGGTATAAAAATATATATTTATAAACATCTATTAGTGTATATACACAAATATGTATTTTGTACAAATACTAAGAGACACTTATATATATATTATATACGTTTATTGGTATATACTTTGAGTGTAAATGTGTATTATATACGTATCCCTACTAGATGACCCTAGTTGACTAGTGCCATACCTGGCAGAGCCCCTGAGTTCATGTATTTGTGATGTGTTAGTGTAGCACCTGATGCAAATGTTGTATTGATATATTTTTAGGACTGTTGGTTCCTCCAGACGATACTCTGGAACAGGACATCCATAATTACCAGCTAAGGACCAAAGGCAAGTACATTCTCTGATAATTTCTAATTCTTTGATAATTTCTATAAGTTCAACAATCATGAAATGTTACATCTGAATCCTTGACACTGTGGATACACGGGTTAGCACCCTAGATCCCCATCATGAGGAGTCGTGATTGGAATCCACCGTGCTAGCTGGGGATGGGGAACTATTAGTAGATTATGTGATCATATCCAAACTATCATGCATCATAGCTCACCCCACTTCTCACGTCGGGTGCGGCCTGACCACCATCATGCCTCATAGCTGTTATATATGATTAGCCTGACCATTATCATGCATCATAGCTAAACCATATGGTTAGCCTGACCTTCATGAATCATAGCTGATCATATATAACCAGCCTGATCCAGTCCCAAGCCGATCACATAATAAACTAATATTTCAAACACTTAGAATAGATTACAGTTCCCTATTTTAAAATCATATACTACATCACCCGTATATGATACTGCTCCTTGTTTCTTTTTATTTCCATACATGCACTGACTGTATCATATTGCCTATTGACTGTCTCATTACATTGCCTGTCTCTCTTAAATTGCCATTTCATTTATTTCACTGTCTTCTCAGTAGCTAGCATCACATGTTTATTGTATTATAGACCTTATCAAATTAATGGAACTGTTATTTGAGAGTGTTGCTTTGCTCCTTCCTGACTGGAAATATTTTTCCAGACTATGCCTTAGAGGACCGCTGTCCGACACTTTATGGACCATATGGTGAGTAGCTGCAGACTTGGTAGTAGTTGTGATTCTGGAAGGTCTAGCCAGAATTATTATTTATTGTTAGTTCTTAAGTAGACTATTTGGTACCGGATTTGTCTCCGGCCTTTTGATGATTTTTGGATTGTTGAGTTAGAATATTACTTTGTGACTTGTGTTGTATTTTAATTTCTGTTTCGAAATCTTATCGTGCTGTAATCCTGTGATTGAGTATGTATTCATTTCATTGTGTTATCCGTACCTCCTTATGGAGATTGGATGCTTGTGTGAGATTGGCTAGATAGAATCAACCCTAGACAGCGTTCTACCGCCGATGCTGCGGCGTAGGCTGGACGTACCCACGCACTTGTGCCCCTAAACCGGGTGCGGGTCGTGACATCAAGGCGTTTAAAGGATTCAAATGGGAATTGTCAAAACAGTTGTGGATTGAAATCCTATCTTGGTAATTCCTATTCACATGCTCGTATCAGTACAGTTACGTAACTGATACGATATGCTCAGATATATCTAGAGGGCAAGTACATCTGTCTACTAATCACTATATATCTTAATCCACGTAAAGTAGTTATGCGAAGGGCGAATCAAAATGCACTAAGGTTGATCAGACCGTAATACACTAATTCTGAATAGACAATTGTATTAGTGGGGTGGATCAGGCCCCAATAACACATGTGTCATGAACAAGCTCGATAAAGAATAAGCTTGCAAAACTAGGCTATAATAGCAGTATAAGTCAAGGTAGTACAGTAAATATAAGTACGCTAGATTTTGATATGAGAAATTACAAACAATTCACAATCAGAAAAAAAAACAAGACTCTACAATCTTTACCGTTAATATTCTAACTTCTCGTCTAAGTCGCTAGTTGACCTAAAAGAGGTATGGTCTTCTAAGTTCTACAATCTTAATAAACACTATAGGTTGTCCGTATAAAATAAAGATTTAAGGTAGTCCGCGTAAAGTAGGGGTTCGAGGTTGTCTGCGTAAGGCAGAGATAAAATAATTTATCGTAACGCAAGGCTTCAGAACTATCCGCGTAAAACAGAGAAACGTAAGGTAGAGCTTCAGAGCTGTCAGCGTAAAAAGTCTGTGCGTAACAATCTGCGCGTAAAAGTCTGGGTGAAAGTCTGAGCGTAAAAGTTTTACGCTAAAATCTGCGCAAAAATATCTCCTGCGTAAAATCTAACATTCGTCGCAGCATAAAGTTGTACGTGAAACTCATGAGTTTGTCAGTCGAATTAGTGAATCCTGATATATGACAAAAGTACTTGTACAACGATCGAGTGGTCGGTTGCGATGGTGAATTTGCACGGGGACCCAGGTTGCCGTTTAGTGACTGATTGGATACAAGTCAAACGCTTGAGGTGAGACAAAATCAGATGTCCTGTCAGAAAGCTGTTTCTTTTTGCACAGGGCTCGAGGCGTATCTCTGTATTTAATACACAAGATTGGGTCATGGCTGGGGAAGCTAAGGCTGTAACAAATATGCTTACATCCTATCCTTATATTCTACGCCTAATCAGGTTACTCTACGCTGGTTATTTATTATTCTAGAATCATCATGTTTATGCAGGACAGTTACCTATGTGGCTTTTAGGACGTGTCCTACGCAGGATAAGGAATACTAAGGGAAAGTGGATAGCAGTTATTATAACTGCAGCGTAAAGAGGATAATCTTCTGCATAATTTAGCTTTTACGCTAACAAGAAGGTCATTTGGCTTTTACGCCAACTAGGCAGTTTGTTTGGCTTCTACGCAACCAAGAGTCAATTGGCTTTTACGCCAACAAGGATAAAGGATTTCTGGCGTAACACCGGGTTTATCCAAACATAGGGGGAGATTTCAGTCCTAGTTTTTAACCTTAGAGTTCTATGGGTTCCTCAAGACTAGGGTCAACACTATGGTCAATTCTCTAACTAATCCTAGTAGTGGTTGTACTACTCTCAAGTCATACATAAATGCGTCAGGGGATGATGGTAAGTTAATCTATAGGTAGTGATGCTAGGGTTCATTAGGTAATAGGGGAGACTAGGGTTCATTAGATAATAGGGGAGACTAGGGTTCATTAAGTAATAGGGGAGACTAGGGTTCATTAAGTAATAGGGGAGACTAGGGTTCATTAAGTAATCTGAACTTAATGATATGTCAATGCCCTAGTTGTATTCTAAGTAGGAATATTACCCTAAGTATCATCCTATTAACAGGGATTCCTATATTCTAGCAGGGGTTATACTTAAGGAATTATCAGGAAAGCACATGAATCAAGCAGGATGCAATTATGTAAGTAGGACAGACTGGAAGGAAGATAAGTCATAGTCAATTATAGATGAGATCCTATGTTTTAATCCTAGGTGCAGGCTTGCTCGGTACAGTAACGTAACCGAGACAATATGCTCTGACCTGCATGGGCCACCACTAAAAATATGTCACGCCCCAGTCCCAAAATACGTAGGACTAGGATACGTAACCATGCCAGCCGCCCGTATATATGGCAACTCCAATATATGGAAACCATATATACGTGCATACGCTGTATAATGAACAATAGTTCACCAGTGGTATAACTAATCACAAGTCATAGGGTAATATCTAAATCTCATCCACAGAAGTCAAATATGAATAAACAATAACCATGTAACTAGATCTCAATACAGATATCTAAGAATGACAGTCAGATGAAATCAAATCTACTGCCAAAAAAGAATATAAAAGGAACCAGAATACACACCATAAAGAACAACATCTGACAATCACGAGGCTCGAAGAGAAGACCTCCTCGAAAAATAAGTAGCCTGTCCAGATCTGTGCTCCTGCGAGTACTCAAGAACATATACACCTGGCAGGGGACCAGGTCCTCAGAGGGACATAGCAAGATACATAAAAATGACATGCCAAAATGTAAATACTGAATAAATAAATGGGGTGTGCTAACCATCTAAGTGAATGCAATTTAAAGACCTTGTAGTACGCATGGGAATGTGTGGCTAGACATATGCTGACGTAATTCACCAATCCGTAGTGACTGACTAGTATATGCCACATATGCCCCCGTTCAAGGGAACTCTGCAATCGACCATCTCCAAGGAGCATGGTGCGAAGGTATAAAACATACAAGGAGGGGGTGTCCCATACGTCTACTAGTATCTTTCCCGCCCAATATAGATATACAAATCATGAAAACGACGTGGACACCTCCTATTATGATGCAAGTCTCAATACAATAAACAACTGAGCTAAATACCGCTACACGTGTTGCTCACACTGATGGCCAGTCGCGCATGAGGCACGCGTTCCTACATGTACTCACTCTATAACGTGTAATGATACGTGTCAAGGCCTGGAAAGTTATATCAATAACTTCACAACTTTAGGTGGGTCTACTAGACACTAGGTCAGACACAAGTCCTAACGTCAACGCCTTCGTTGACTGCATCCGAGTCTGCTCGGACGCGCACATTTATATAATAAATAAATATGTAACTAGCAATAACTGAATTTAAACAGTACAACAAGGCAAGGTATACTTGCCTGGCAAGAGAGCTGCAAATATGTAATGTCCCAATGTCAAGTACCAAGTGTCAGAAACTCTGATCTCAGAATGAATGTCTCCGGATACTGAAATAAATATCACTAACAGTCTCAGAAAATATCAAATAGCTAGAAACGCCTGTCCTTTCGTCCAATTTGGACACAGGGGCAAAAATGACAGTTTCTGGTCAAAGCGGGGTCTACATGTGGGCCGCTTTGCACCGGAAAATGTGCCAGGGTCAAAGGTCTCCAAATTCGCCAAACTTAGTGTCAACAAGTCAGGAACGATGATACGAACCCAACGGAACTTTCCGAATTGGATTTCGATGAGCCGGTCACAAAATTGCCCGTCAAGTGGAGCATATGAGGCCCACGATACAGGAATTTGTCAACATTCTCAGAATCGGACCAAACTTGGCTCACAGGACCAGCGTATTGCTACGAGTTCGATGGCGCAAGTTTTGTCTCGATCCGATGTGTGTACACAAAGTTGTAGCATGTTCCAGAACTGACGGATACGGGGCGGTGTCGGCGGATACGTGTTGATTCCGGTGTGCACGCACATCCAAATCAACTTCTCCGAATTCCTACACTTCCGTATCAACGTTGCACATGTTTCGGTAAAGACCGCGTGCGACCAAGTCGTCCCGTTTGGCGGGGCGTACTCAGTTCCGAGGTGAATCGGGTCGTTGTTTTTCCTATTTTTGGATCGCGTGCCGCGATCGCCACAGGACGCGATGCTCCGAGCGGTTTGCACGGACACCGAGGTGGTTACATAGTCTACACGACGCAACTGACAGAATTGAAAACAGGGTTACGAGGAGAGAGATATCGTTACCTGAACAGGGCTCCAGAAATGACGTTTCTCGTGTCCGACACGTGTCTAAGGACTGTGTCCGTGTCTGCGTGGAATCCCGCTGCTCTCGTCCAGGTCGAGGGCTCCGGGGTCGTCTGCTCGTCGACGGAGGAGCTGGATCAGGGGAGGGTGCTGCCGACCGGACGGGGAAGTCTCGGTCTGGAGAGTCTCTGGCCATGGGGGGGGTGTGGTTCATGGTGAGGAGTCGGAGTGGCTGTCGAGGCCGGCGGGGGGGGGGGGGGGGGGGGTCTGATGCGGGGTTGGGTGGCGGAGGAGGTGGAGTGGAGGTCGATGTGGAGGAGTGGCGGGGTAGGGGAGGCACTGGAGGTGGAGGAGGAGCTGGGGAGGAGTCGGGTCCGCCGCGGGGTCGGGGAGGGCGGAGCCGGCAGCGGAAGGAGAAGGAGTTGGAGGAGTGGCGGCTGGGAGGGGGTCGGGTCCGCCGCGGAGGGGAGCTCCAGCGAGCCAGCGGGCCGGCGGGGGACGCAGCGGTCGGGGGGGGGGGGACTTGGTCGGGGTCGCTGGGAGAGGGGAAAGAGAAGAGGGGCGGAGGAGAGAGGGAGCGGGGATGGAGGCCAGCGGTGGGGGGCTTCGGCGAGGCGGGCAGCCCCGGCGGCCGGGGGGGAAACTCGCCGCCGGCGGATGGGGGGGCTGCGGGCTTGGGTAGTTTAGGATTTCTGATTTTTATTTTTATTATTTTCTTTTTCTTTTATTATATAGAAAATTATATTAATTAAATATGTAAAATATCTAAATATAAGATATTTTGTAGATATTTTTAGGATATTTCCGAGATATTTTCGGGATCTTTTCGGGTAGGTCCCGTGTCCAAAATGGACGGTGCAGGTTCACCGACCAATGAGGGGGTGACACCTCGCACTACAATTTGCAGGAAAGTCCCTGTAATTTTATAAATTGTGGAATTGTCCTATGTTTGGGAAATTGCGCAATTACGAAATTGTCTGGGAAAACACCCGATTCTTGAAAATGCTAAAATTCACAGAATTGAAGGGTAAAGCGGTGTGAAGGTTCTGGGAGAAATGGGGGTGAGTCTGGGCAGGGGTTGAACCTGGTTTCTGGGTGATACGGGTCACCGTATTTATTAATTAATAAATACTGCGTACGGTGTTCTCTAATTATTTAGAGGCAGATAGGTCATAATTTTTCTACGGTGTCAATACACTAAATGTAGTATACTCGGTGTAGAAAATTAACGTATTTTTGTCTGGGCAAAACAGGTGCACGTTGGCCTCAAATCTCTAGGGATACAGAGATGGGTACAGGTCTGGGGATTTAAATACGTACGTTGCGTAACGATATTTGTGCGTCTCAAACGAGGCTCATTTTAGCACATCTGTGAGTTGCACAAAATTCAGGAAAATAGTCTGGTATGTCTAGGACAGGTATGTGAACTTTGTTCGGGGATAACAGTCAAGCTAAAGCTCTAAATAATTAGGAGATGGACAGGTGCACAAGTCAACAGGTTATGTAGGAATATTAATTAAAATATTGCCATAAATCTAAATTGTTAAAATAATCCTAGAAATACTGAAATCTGGTCGAGGGGGTTTACACGGGGACAGACAATCAGACTGGTTCGTGTAGCTTAGAAATATCATTCTCCTGGCGAATCGACTTGGGAACGAGAGGATAGTATGCGCCAGCGTTATCCCCACTTATTCACGGATGCAGTTGTAAACTAAGCACTGCTTGTAATCACCATAATTCTTTCTATAATAGCTTATTCTTGGATTGCGAGGATACAATCCTTTTAAGGAGGGTAGATTGTAAATACCCTAATTTTCAGAATAATTTTAATAAATTTTTTTCGGTATTTTCTGGATAAGAACCAAGGTAATTGGGAGTTAAGGATTTTTTTAATGCAATTAATTGGTGATAAAACATTATAGAAATAATATATTATGATGCAGAATAGAAAACCGGTCATGGGGCATTTTTTGGTGTATTTATTGGACACCGGAGACGCATTTTAAGCCTTAAAAACTATTGATTATATAAAACCGAGTTAAACCCAAACCTGAACCAAACCGGCTGAACCAAAACAGTAAACTGGGTCGGGTCGGGTCGGGCCTGAGCCAAACCCGACCCGAAACCCTTTGGGAACCCTAGCTGGGAACATTGTTCAGGCTATTTAAGCCCCACCTCAGTTTTCGTGCGCCGCCCCGCCGCCAGACCCTCTCATCTCCTTCCGCCGAGACGCACGACAACCAGGCCATCGACCGCCCAGTTCTCCCTCCCCCGCGTCTCAGTCCTCCTCCGTCGCTTCCCGGCGTAGCCACGACCCCAACCACCAAGTTTCCTCCAGCCGCCCAGTTCCCCACGCCGGACCCCTAACTCCCCAAGTCGCCTCCGCCCAGTTCCCCATCCCGGACCCCTAACTCCCCAAGCCGCCTCCGCCCAGCCCCGAGTCGACCCAGCTACTCGTCCCAAGCGTGAGTCTCCGGCCCGTGTGAGTCTCTGGTCGACTTTGCAGAAGCCGGCGCCTAGTCGACCTCGCCGATCCCGAGACCGACCCCCTCCGGCGAAGCCCCGTCGCTGTCACGATCGGAACCCTAGCTTGGACACAGTGTCCAGGACAGGGTAGACTCGACTCGGACACGTGGAATTCAGCGTTCACGGAGCCCTGTTCAGGTACCATTTTCTCTCACCTCGTAACTCCATTTTCGATTCTGTCAGTTGCAACGCGTAGACTGTGTAACCCTCTCGGTGTCCGTACAACCCGCTCGGTGCATCGCGTCCTGTGGTGATCGCACACCGCGATCCAAAAATAGGAAAAATAATGCCCTGTTTTACCCCTGAACTGAGTGCGCCCCGCCAAACGGGATGACTTGGTCACACGCAGTCATTACCGAAATATGCGCGACGTTGATACGGACGTGTGAGATTTCGTAGAAGTCGATTCGGATATGCGTGCACACCGAAATCAACGCGTATCCGCCGACTACGTCCCGTATCCGTCCATTCGGGAATACGCTGTAACTTTGTGTACACACGTCGGATCGAGACAAAACTTGCGCCATCGGACTCGTAGCAATACGCTGGTCCTGTGACCCAAGTTTTGTCTGATTTTGAGAACGTTGACAAAATCGCGTATCGTGGGCCCCACAAGCTCCACTTGACGGGCGATTTTGTGATCGGCTCCTCAGAATCCAATTCTGGAAGTTTCGTTGGATTTGTATCATCGTTCCTGACTTGTAAACACTGAGTTTGAGGAATTTAGAGACCTTTGACCCTAACACGCTTTTCGGTGCAAAGTGGCCCACATATGGAACCCGCTTTGGCCCGGAAATGTTCTTTTTGCCCCTGTGTCCAAATTGGACGTAAGGACAGGCGTTTCTAGCTATTTGACATCTTCTGAGATGGTTGGTGATGTTTATTACAGCTTTTGGAGTAGTACCCACATAATTCACTGATACCGGGATGATTGTTGATATTCAACCATCAGGCAAGTGTACCTTGCCAAACTTTGCAGTCTTTATATATATTTTTCTTGCTTTATTTATATTGTTGTGCATGCTCAACCTAGGACCGTGTGACGTACTTAGTGTCCGATTATTAGTCGGGTGCCAACACTGTACGCAGTATTGGGTACTGTCATCTAGAAATGGACATTCGTGACACTTTATATTCTCGTACTTGTCTTATCAAGTACCATACGACCCAGGACACTTGACACCATTCATGAGACAGGATCTTCTGAGATATTCGTGGTGATTCTGTATAGGATACAGGACATGACAGAGATACTATATTCATAGATACTTATGACTTGTTGCATTAGCTACGATCCCGCTTGACATGGACATGAGACGTTATGGTTATGATATGCGTGGTTACATTGGGTGGGGAGAGACACACAGGCTACAGGCTATTTTCTATATATATCTACTACTATTGTGAGGCCGTAGACTCTCATAGCAGAGCTAGGCACATTACGTATTATCACCGCTACCGGCTCCCCGACACAAAGCTTGTAGTGGCTCAGCTTGAGTACTCGTGCTGCTCTCAGTTGTATTTCACTTAGATGGTTACTTACTTGGCCTATTTATTCTATTTATTTTCTGTACTGCATTTATTTTGGCATAAGCTTTCTTGTACCTTGCTATGTCCCCTGAGGACCTGGATCCGGATTATGTCCCCAGGATTTGAGGACGAGATCTATCCCGAGGTATACGAGACCGCAGCAGGAGCTGATCCAGGATCTGTACCGCTATCCGAGGACGAGGTGTTAGCCGAAGACTTTTCCTGAGCATCCATGTTTCATGCTCAGTAGTTATTTATTTATTTCAGTCATTTATTTTCTGGTCAGATGAACCATTGTATTAGATATTTATCGGGTTGTTCCCCGAAGCACTTGTGAGACTAGCTGATGATTTACATTCCTTATTTATTCTGTGGATCATATTTTATATCTTGTGTGGATGAGATTAGTTGTGCCATGTTGTCGTAGACTTGATTTTACAGCTTAAGTATGCCCTGATGGATCCATTAAATTGGGTTGTCCATCAGTGCGTACTGCTGGCCATTGCCACGCGTCCGGTCCCTCGGTATTTTGGGACTGGGGCGTGATAGTTCGCGTCCGGGACATCCGACTACGGGGGTGAGGTAGTCAGAGCGGAATCGATCTCTTGGCCCAATCCGTTGCTATGACTCTGAGATATTATCGATATTGTATTGCAATAGGGCGTTCCATACAATAAGTCCATAGTTATTCTCAAAGTACAAATATTTTCAGGACTTGAATTGCTTGATTGTTTCGATTGAGTACGACGAGAGATTAGGACTATCGCTGCTCGGAATATCGAGAAGTTTATCCTTGAAGTTTCGAGGACGAATCTTTTTGTTTGTTGGTAAGTATGTAATGCCCCACTTCGCGTCGGCATTATGTATCAAGGTGAGTGGGCAGAACTTCGTTCTCTGATTCTTGCATGCCTTAATAATAATCTGAGTTTTTGCTTGCAATATTTTCATAAGAGAATGATAGAACCTGCCTTGCATGTTAATAAACGAACTCACCTAGCTTGTCTTTGAAACGATCATGTTTGCTTAACTAAGAGACCTTGAAACGCTTGTCTAAGAGTGCATGAACATGTTCACTATCGCCTATGCTCCGAGAGAACTATATCGTGTGCCTGAATGTGTTCAAATGATAAGGCGGCTTATCCCGCAACAAGATTGTAGTCTGATGGTTCATCTTGTCTGTATACTAAAGTTTATTTGATAGTATTTCCATACATTCGTATCGGTCAGATAATGGCTATTTGTCATGCCCCAGTCCCAAAATACACGGAACCAGGCCACGTGGCAATAGCCAGCTGTCACGTCTCCGAGGATATCCCAATTTAATGGATCCTAGCGAAGAGTGCTACGCTGTCCTAAAATACTAACATGTCCAATATCAGTCAACAACAGGTAAACTAATCTCATCCATAATATAAACAGCAAGAAGTACTAAATAAATTGCTGGAAGATAAACACCAGTCTCAAGATATCATAGTATAACCAATAATGTCTGATAGGGACAAACCCACTACTATGACGAAATAAAATACTGAAATGATAGATAAAAGATAACGATTAGGGCATCGACTGACTAGATAATGATGCACCCAACCCTAGGCAGAAGGCCTACCAAGTGATCATGAAAACTCTGACGGTAATACCTCTAGCTCCTCTGCGGTATCGAACCTCGTCTCCTATCCTGGGCCGTACACTGTGGGATAATATGCCTCGTCCAAATCTGGAAAGGTACCAGGTCCTCAGAGGGACTTAACAAGATATATAGAAGCATGCCATATATAAATACTGAATAAAATAAATACAATAAAGGGTGTGCTAACCATCTAAGTGAATGCAATATGAGGACAACTTTGGTACGTATGGGTAGGCGTAGGCATAACGTCCAATATCCCGAAGAGCGTGGCAGCAGTGCAGTATAACGTCCATATCGCTCCGAAGAACGTGGAAACAGTACAGTATATCGTCCATATCGCTTCGAAGAATGTGGCAGCAGTGTAAAGGGAGTCATTAGATCCGTGGCTCCTCTGGATACTACGGACTCTAATGGGTGTATCACATATGCCTACTAATGTCCTCCCTGCCCAATGTAGATACACAAGTCGAATACTCGACGTGCGTACCACGTATCTATATGCCAAGTCTCTACCAATATAAATAATCCTGATTTACGTACTAACCGTGATGTAGGTCACACGCACCGATAGCTAGTCGAGTACGCAAACCCGCATCCCAATATGAATATGTCTCAGTGAATCGTGTAAGGGTGTCAGGTCTCAGAAGATACCAGGGTATCCTCCAAAAGGGTGAGTCTGCTAATGACTAGGTCAAGTACACTAATCATCGACGTATCCGTCGACTGCACCCGAGTCAAATCTCGGACGTGCACAGTTGTATAAAATAAAAGCACAAGAATACAATACAACATATGCATAATTTAAATTAGACAGTAAATATGGTAAGGTATCTTGCCTGAGTCCTCAAGCTGTAAATGTCAGAAGCCGGTTCCTGCAGTGTCTCCTGGCTAATCCAATGATCCTAACACACAATATAATATAACAAATGCTGACATCAGACACTAAGCAATATATACACACTACTGTGACGGTACTCTTGGGGTATTGTCGCAAGTTCACGATTGATCGAATACAGCGTCACGCGTGCACGTAACTAGGGTGTACACGTATTATGTCCTCGGTTATCGTGTGTCTTGAGACAACAATTATCAAGTTATGGTTACCAACTATTTTTGATTTATACGACTACATGTCCTTGGTTCCCATGTTCAAACGTACTCAGTTTATGTCCCGATGTTCAGATGAAATACTTGTCCTTGGTAATATGTCATACTTTAGGGAATGCATTCATTATTTTCTAACCTAATTATCATCACGTATACACATAACTCTTATTTCCTTTTATTAGGTTGGTGTCGACATAGGATACGTCGATACGACGACTCGAATAAACAGTCATACAATGATACTATGCGAGAACGAACGGGGGATCGAGTACCTGGATGCTTGGACGAGGGTCTGCTCGTCCTCCTCGCGGCAGAGCTCCGGCGTCGACCGGTGGGTTGGCCGGCAGCGGCAGCAGCAGCAGCCTGCAGCGGATGCGGCAGCGACTTGGCAGCGTCTTGGCAGCGTCGATGCGGGCTGAGGACGGTGCAGGGTGGCTGACACGTCGTGGGGTCAGGTCGGGGTAGGCCTGACGGTGGCGGTCGGCGATGCCAGAGGCGGCGGGGCACTCAGGGCAGCGGCTATGGTCGGATATGGATGGGTGAGTCGGTGATGGTGAAGGCGACGACGGCGTTGGGCAGATGGGGTGGTGGTCCAGCAGTGAGGGGGTCCGGTGACTGAGGTGGCCCGGTGGTGGCCGATGGTGTCGGGCAGTCAGGGAGGGGTAGCTCGGGTGCAAGGGGAACGGCTAGGGTTTTGATGAATAGTGAATTAGGGTTTTCATGTGGGAGGAATTGTATATTTATAGGTGTTGGCTCTCATGGGCTATCATTGAGATTTGGGCCGACCAGTTTCTCGGGGTGGGGCTGGTCCATATTTAAGGGTGTACACGGGCTTGGTCCGGTCCTGTTTTTGGTGAACTTGCCTCAACTTAATTTAATTATAAATTAATGCGCAAGGCGCTCATTTACGAATATTGTGAAGCTAAGGTGAGGCGCAATGACGGGTATCTAAGGTTGCACAATGGTCAGAGGGGGTAGTCTGGCATGTCTAAGAGATGTTCGTGAACTTGGGCGGAAGATAACTACTAGTGTGGTGCTCCATCCTCGAAACAACGACAAGGTGTATTAGGACATATAATTATTGCACATTTATTCTAATTGTATCTAATTAAATCCAAGTCTCTCAATTTAATTCAAATTGAACCCTAAATTGTTCGAGGAGGGTTTACACTATTGGTAGAGAGCTGAACTGCATGTGTCACGACTGCTACCATGATACTGAAAAGCAACCATGAGTCACAGCTGCCATTAGCATCAGATAATGAGTCATTGGTATGCTGGTTCAACAGCTGTCGATCTTGAGATACTTGAGGACCGTCCTGCATATAGCTAGTTTATTGTGTTGGCTTGGATAGATGGACTGCCCCTAAGATGTGCATATGTGTCTAGCTGTGCATTTGTCCCTAGAGTCTCACGAGACACGCTGAACACACCCTGAAACAGAACGAACGACTTGTCTTGCTTGCTTATATCGCATATGAAACTCTATTTTAAAAGATGTTTCCAAACAATGTAATATGACTCCGTTCTTCTGCTGCATGAAACGAACATAGGTAAAACTAAAAAGATCACTAGTAATGTAATATTTTACAACATGATTACTTAGTGTTGGTTTTAGTGAATGCTTGCTTCTGTTCAGTTATTTTATCTCACCAGTACTTATAAAAGTGCTGACCCACCAATAATTTACTTGCTTGCAGGTACTGGATCATCCGAGGGAGCGATAGGCATGCCTCAGTCCCTAAGACCCAGAATTCTTGTTTCGATTGTTGCCTCTTAAATTCTATCGTATAAAGGGGCATAATGTATGGAATGATGCCTTGCTAAAGGAAACCCAAGTCTCTCGATTTGCCCTGAATACTCAGTTGGCTAAATACATTACATTGCAACAATGTCCCTCTGCTTCTTACTCGATTGATGCGATGATAGCCAAATAAACTTAAACGATATGGCCTTGTGCGGGCGCAACCCCAGGCTTGCACGACATCACGTTCCGGTATTTAAACGGGCCACACATTTCTCGCACCCGCGGGACAGGCGCCGAGGCACGGTGATGCGCGTCCGGTGCACCGTGGCGCGGTGGTTCGCGTCCGGGACATCCAGCTACAGGGGCGAGGCGGTGGTCCGGGCGGCCCCTCGGGGCCGAGGCATGACACTTTATCCGAGATTGTCTATATGCATCTTGTCATACCCCCGATCCCGAAAGACCGCCAAGTCACTATAGGGCCCCACTTCTAGTGGACCACTACGTAATACCTGCGGCTTGTGACTCAGTTGAAAACTGAGTATCGGGGAAACCTTACGGCCCAATCGATCACGGACGGAATGTAATGAACCTTTCTAACTCATGGATCATCTTCTATTGAAATGAGTCAAAGAGTTTTCGTTGGATGTTTTCGCTATTTGGTTTTGTTGATTTGTGTTTTCGTATTGCTTTTGATGATTTGGTTTTCATAGTTCGCTTTCCTCGCTTGCACATTCATTTAGAATTATGAGAGAAAAAGATCGAAGGATTTTAACCAAGTGTTCGTACAATTTAAGTACACATAACGAAGGAGTGAACATTGCATAAGGCTTCTCCTTTCTCTTGAGTTGATTCAATCGGTAAGTGGCTTCGGCCCTTCGATGAATCATTTGTCTTTACGCCTTAATGAAAATAATCTTTAGTCCACTCAAATTGCATGTACCTATGTTCAATGATATCACTACGTAATACCTGCAGCTTGTGACTCAGTTGAAAACTGAGTATCGGAGAAACCTTACGGCCAAATCGATCACGGACGGAAAGTAATGAACCTTTCTAACTCATGGATCGGCTTCTATTGAAATGAGTCCAAGATTTTTCTTTAATATTTTCGCTATTTGGTTTAGTTGATTTGCGTTTTCATATTGCTTTTGATGATTTGGTTTTCATAGTTCGCTTTCCTCGCTTACACATTCATTTAGAATTGTGAGAGAAAGAGATCGAAGGATGTTAACCAATTTTTTGTGCAATTTAAGGACACATAACCAAGGAGTGAGCGTTGTTGAGGCTTCCCCTTTATCTCGAGTTGATTCAATCGGTAAGTGGCTTTGGCTCTTCGATGGATCATTTGTCTTTACGTCTTAATAAAAAAAATCTTTAGTCCACTCAAGTTGCATGTACCTATGTTCAATGATATCACAATACCAAGATAAATAAAAGAAATAAACTATATGATTAAAATATAGAATTGTCACTATGCTTGTTCAAATAAATGTTTATATGTCCCTTACTCATATGCCGCACAAAGAGATGAATAGAGAACCCTCATATGGTTTGTAAGAGAAAAGATAAAAGAGATAGAGATGTTTACTTATAGTTCAATTATTGAATAGTAAGAGTTTATCTGATAAAAGATGCATACCGTTGTAGAAGCATGAAAAATACGCTGGGAGGATCTACGCAGCCTCTTGATGTAGAGCAGCGTAAACAGAGGCCTTCAGAGCCATTAAGCGTGCAACAGAGCTTTTTCTGCTAAAACACAGCATGAAGTATAAGCTCAAAGGACCATCCGCGTAAGTGCAGTACGTCCAGGCCGCTCCAGCGTAAGACAGAGTTCTTCATCGCCTCCATGGCGTAAAACTCAGCCGCTCTCAAAGCAGCGTTAATGCGTACGAGGAACGCTTCGTCTTCCCCGAAATGAACCTGTCAAGTCACGCAGTGAACCTGGCCTCTGACTCCTGACAAAAAGTGCTGCACGGCTACCCAGACGACGGCTGGAAACGATGGCAGACCCCTCGGGACGCGCCCCACAGTATGATGGCGGATCTCGGCATTTAATGCAGAGGATTTGGTTAAAATATCACCAAACCGTCGGTTACCAAAGTCCCCCCAGCGTAAACCGCTCTTTCGGGTACAAGAGAATACGTCGCCTTGTTTTACGCAGGCAAACATGAGCTGTTTTATGCTCCGTAGTAGACAAACCGCCTGTCACGTCAAAAGCTGCACTTCGTACAGGGCCTGAGGTACGTCTCTACGTCAAATTGCACAGAGCGGTGACAGTTTTCCTCAAGACACGTCTCTGCGACGGATGCACAGAAGGGCTGCAGAACTTCAAAATACGTCTCCGCATTTAATGCACAGGATGGTGGCAAATCTCTGTAAGAGATTTGATTACACCTTCGAAAGCCGTAATTCTGACGAAGACGTCCACATCAACACTCTGGCACGGTACGCAGCGGCTTCTACGTCCATTCAGGATCTGTGCTCATTCGGCTTCAAACGCCCACTCAGTCTCTACGACCATTCAGCTTCTATGCCTGTTCGGCTTCTATGCCTGTTCGGCTTCTATGCCTATTCGGTTTCTACGCCTGTTCGGCTTCTATGCCTATTTTAGCTTCTACGCCAAGGGTGACAGTCATTTGGCTTCTACGCCAACCTCTTCTACACGAGGGATACCTACCTACGTGGCTTCTACGCCATGATCTTCGCAGCAGATATACGCGTTTTGTCCCCTTAGTTGGACACGCGTCACATGCTCACTCAAAAGGTTATTTATACGCAGGCATTGGTTATTTTAACCGTTGTGTAAAAGGGTGCTGTACTGTCCACTCCTCGGTTGTTACACCGACGGAGTGGTCACTGTCACCAAAACTCTATAAATAGAGACCCCTATCAATGGGGAACAAGGTTGACAATTTGGAAGATCGAACAAGGTCGGAGAATTGGTAAAAAGAGAGAGAGAGAGAAAAGGAGAGAAGAGTCTGGAGCTCAGGCAAAGAGTAGGGATCGACGACCTTGGCATCGTGCATCCACCCTCTCCTGCAACCTTCGAAGCTGCTTCCTGTCGTCTACGACACTTCTTCAACATCGTGTGGTCCAAGGGCTAAAGTGATCGACTGCAGATCAGACACCTATAGCAATTTATACCCAGATTAAATAAATTATACTCCCGCATCCTCGTATAGGATCAAATTGTACAAGTTTGTTTGTAAACCAAAGGGCACGGGTCTCGTATAAACCCTGTCATTGAAATACACTTTCATTCTTTCGTTTAATACCACAAACAAGATGGCGACTCTGCTGGGGACGTCTTTCTCTTCTGACGAGGAAGTAATTGCTCAACACGATACGGTATCCGTGGGATCCGCGAAGAAGATACTGGTCATTCATTTTGACCAGTCCGCCTACGAAGACATGCTTCGGACTGGGGGTAGCTCTCACTCTCTCTCTCCGTCCAAGACAACAGGAAGCTGCGCAAAGTGTGGATGCCCAAGACATCCTCCGCCGTTCCTATGGACTCTCCGATCTCTTCGATCTCTCCGACCAATGAGGTGGTAGCACCGCTCCCTCCGTGCCCTGCACATAAAATTCAGTCTCCCGCTACGCGCGGTACAGACGAAACTTCAGGCAAAGCCTCAGCCCTGACCCAGAAGTATTCACTGCGCTCTACGCATAGGAACCAGTCTCTCGCTACGCGCGGTACAGACAAAACTTCGAGCAAAGCCTCAGCGCTAACCCAGGAGTATCCACTACACTTTACACGCAGAAATCAGTCTCCCACTACGCGCGGTACAGACAAAACTCTGAGCAAAGCCTTAGCTCTAACCCAGGAGTATCCACTGCGCTTTACGCACAAAAATCAGTCTCCCGCTACGCGCGGTACAGATAAAACCTCTGATGGTGCCTCAACGCCAAATCAGAAGTACAGATCACGCTCCACGCGCAAGACAACATCTGACCTCTACGAGGAACCAGATGAGCGCCGTAATTTCCGCGAAGGGAAGCAGGCAGCGGAATACTCGACTCCTCGGCCGTTACGCCAGCGAAGGAGCAATCTGCCTACCCTCCGGATTACGCGGGGAACCGACGGCCAACTGAGGACCTCTTCAGCCTTACGCCACTCTAAGCGAATCTCCAATTTACGCCAGGAAAAGTCCAACGACGTAAAGCAAGCTCAAGTTGCTACTCCCCCTGACCTGCGTAAATACTTAATCCAGAAGCGTAAGGAGAGGGGACCTTCCAACATGTCTATTACGCCCCCTAGCGAGCAATGTTATAATAGTCATAAAATTGTGATTGACTGTTGTTGTTCTAAAGCAAAACGATCGATTTTCGACCGATTGAGCTACTCTCAGTCTTTCCCGGAAGAAGAGCCCGCGTATGCATCCGTGAACATGGCTTCTTACATACCTACTGGCTCTGATGTTCGCTATCCAGAAGATGCGGCACTATGTCTCCGGCCAGACTATTCATATCATCTCCAGGATGAACCCTCTCCGAGTACTGATAAGCAAGCCAAGTGCCCTCAATTCCCGACTCGCGACTTGGGCAATGCTGCTAACACCATATAACATGGTATACGTCCCACATAAGTCCATCAAAGGCCAAGCATTGGCCGACTTCCTAGCCGCTCATCCGATCCCGGAGACCTCCAAACTATACGAAGACATCCCTGATGAGGTTGCAGAATGTAATTCCGCAAGGGAAAGTAACATATGGCGAATGTTCTTCGATGGTGCCTCCAGAACCGGTCCTAAGGGAAACATCATTTCGGGAGTAGGAGTCGTCCTGGTCGTCCCTGATCAGCTCGTCATCTACCGAGCATATTCTCTTAGCGAGCCCTGTTCCAACAATGTGGTGGAGTACAACGCTCTACTAATAGGTCTCCAAGTTGCTAAAGAGCTGGGGGTAGAGTCCCTGGAAGCTTTCAGAGATTTTCTGCTTATCGTCAATCAAGTCAGGGGAATATATGAAGTCCGGAATCCAGACCTTATCCCCTATCACCAAGCAACGGTCGAGATAGCCATGACATTGAAGGAGTTCTTCCTAGAGCATGTATCTCGATCTCAGAATCTGGAAGCTGATGCCCTTGCCAGTCTAGCTGCGGATTTAGCTACTCCCGTAAGAAGGCAGGATTCGGTAATCCTTCTTAACAGAGATTTATTCTGTGTGAAGAACAGCTGTCACATAGAACGCAGCTACGCTGTCAACACCGATCCTCCTACGAGAGATTGGACAAGTCCCTTCATAGATTTCGTGGCATACGGAATCTTGCCGGAGGACCCCAAAGAAGCAGTATCCGTCAAGAGACGATCATTACGCTTCTACTTCGATGCATCTTCACAAAGCCTATATTGCCGGACCTACGACGGATTACTATTGAGATGTCTCTCTAACGACGAAGCACAACAGATTATCCATGAAGCTCACGACGGCGTATGCGGAGCCCATCAACCCGGTCTTAAGCTACAGGATCGCATCAGGAGAATAGGCTATTACTGGCCTACTATGATCGCAGATGCAATACGGTATGCAAAACATTGCAGAGCCTGTCAGGTTCATGCAGACTTCATACATTAACCGTCTGAACATCTATATCCTACAGTCGCATCCTGGCCTTTCGAAGCATGGGGTATGGATATCATCGGTCCTATTCACCCGTCTTCTTCTAGGGGTCACCAGTTCATATTGGCCATCATGGATTACTTCTCCAAATGGGCAGAGGCAATCCCTCTCGCTGAGGTAAAGGCATCTAATGTGATCAGCTTCATCAAGCATCATGCCATTTATTGCTTCGGGGTACCCCGGAGGATAATTCATGACAATGGGCCTCAGTTCATCAGCCAAGCGTTTTATCGGTTTTGCGATAAAAATTGGATACACAATATTGCCTCTACGGCATACTATCCAGCTGCTAATGGTTTGGCGGAAGCTTTCAACAAAACCATTATCAAACTCTTGAAGAAATTCGTCTCTTCAAACAAGAGAGATTGGAATGAGAAGCTGGGCGAATGTCTCTGGGCATACCGCACAACGGTACGGACGCCGACAGGCTGCACCCCGTTCTCGCTGGTCTACGGGAGCAAAGCGGTTCTCCCCATTGAAATCCAGATCCCGTCGCTCAGGATAGCCGTGACTAATGAGCTGACTCGAGAAAAGAATGACCTGTTAAGGCTCCAAGAGCTGGAAGGATTAGACGAGAAACGCCTCCAAGCTCAACAGCGCATCGCACTCTACCAAGCACGTATTTCCAGAGCTTTCAATCATAAAGTAAAAGAAAGGGTATTCAAAGTCGGCGAGCTAGTTCTAGCCGTGAGAAGGCCGATGATCCTTACTCACAGAAGTAAAGGCAAATTCCAGCCCAAGTGGGAAGGCCCTTATGTGATCGAGACAACGTTCTCGAACGGCGCCTACAGGATAGCCCAGCCTAATGGAGACCTGTTAATGGCTCCTATCAACGGCAAATTCCCGAAAAGGTACTATGCTTAATCTCCCTTGCTCGGGTGGAATATAGCAAGGATCTCATATTCTGACAAAACTACTCCCAAAACAAAACTAGTAGGGTCATATCCTATCATATCTGTACGTCCTCTGAATAGATATGTCCTGCTAAGAAGTTTATCGAGAGTCTATCATGTCCATACTACCTCTGATATTACTCTCGCCTAAAAATTGTCATTTATATTCCGAAATGACGGGTCCACAAAGTCAGAAAAGAGTCGTCTTTATTTATTCCCAAAAGGGAGGCAAAATTACATCTGGGCAAGCAAAAAGGGAAAGGATACATCATGATGGCGGAGTAGTCAGATTGCGAATCAGCCGCTCCAGTACAGCTATCCTCTCATTCCTAAGAGCCAAGGCGTCGGCGTAAGCCTGCTCCAGCCGTGCCTCGGGAGTGTTCGCAAGGGTCAGATCAGCCTTTGCCCGAAGACAGCCCGTACGAGCAGCTTCTGCACGGTCCAAATCCTGTCGCACTGCGCTCAGACGACCAGCCGCTACCTCTAGACCCGCCAACGACTGAGAAGCCCACTCCTCTGCCCGAGCGAGTTTTTCCCTCAGCTTGGAGACCCTCGCTGCGTTCCCTTCATGCTCGAAGCGACACTGCGTCTCAACAGCAAGAGCCTCTTCCACGACAGCTTTTCTCCTATCCATCTCCAGCTTATGCGTCTGGATGGAGTTGTCTAGGATTTCCAGCTTTGTAGCAAGCCGCGCAGTCATGAGGTCGAATCGAGCCTGGACATCAGCATCGAGGCTGCCCCGAGTCAGTTGCAAGTATTCGGTAATGGGTTGCTCTAACCCATTAACCACCGCCTCCAGGGCGTCAGCTACCCCAGGATCACCAAGCTCCCTGACAGCCCCGATCGAGAACTGAGAAGTTTTCTTCAGGCTCTCGAAGTCCAGATTCTTCGCCAACACCATCGATATCATCGTTTTCAAACCGGTGTAGAAGAAGCTGGTATGCTGCTCGGTCAACACAGCTAGACCCGGCTGAATGCCAGGAGTGGCCGCGATACTAGCGGGTCCCTCTCCAGGAATGATTGCAGACGAGGTGGCGACAACAACAATCGAAGTCGTCGGCATACTCACTTGAGGCGAGGTCACGATGACAGGTTCGTCCTCTTCTGGAGACGACGAAACCACTCCGGGCGAACTAGCCCCCGAGGACACTTTCTCCTCGAAGTCGGGTACCTCCGTGTCATCACCAGAACCCGGAGCAGAGCCAGAAGGCGCTTCAATGCTGTGCTCCCCGTGGACGTCATCCCCTGAAAAGAGGACAAGAAAGCTTATATCAATATAATAGTAATCTTTCTAAGGGGAGACCTAAAGACGACATTTACCCGGAGCCAACGACATATACGACGCATCTGCACCCGAGGTAGCTAAACCACGCCTTAATGACGCAATGCGAACCGTCATACCTGGAGAAGGAGGTGGGCCGACCGACATCGCCAAGAGTTTTGTCAAGCCTTCACCAAGATGCGGTCAAGGTTCGTCAGCAGGAACCTCGCCAGGCATGCTCGCGGATACAGCAGGAACTTCACCCGCTGCTGACCTCGGGAAAGATTCTCCCATCTGTTGCGGCCATACAGGCAATCGCGTTCCGCTACCTGGAGCAGTAGCAGCAACAGCAACCTCTAGCAAAGATTCTCCGACACCACCCGCCAGAGCTGAAGAAGGTCCCTCTCTAAAGGGCGAGGAACCTCCAACCAAAGAATCATCCGTGATATGGGGAGATGAAGACTCAGCCCTGGGAGCCTCAACACCAAAAATGCAGAGAGGACGAGCAACCGTCTCCTTCCTCCTCTTACGAAGAGAAGCTTCCTTCGGGGCAGAAGCCCGCCGCTTCCCAGAAGAGACTACCACAGCCCCCGCAGGCGGAGGCACTTCGCACCTCGGCACCGGCACCAGAGGCTCATCCGGAGTACCAGACTCCTCACCCTCGTCAAAAGAAACCGAGGGGACTTCAACTCTTCCCCCAGGCTTGGGAGAAGGCACCTTGAAGCTTCCACGCGTGTCAAAATTGCGATGGAAGGTGTTAATCGCCACATAGAACTGGGCGTAGGAATGAAGGATGCGCAGCTCCGTGGAAGTTGTAACGACCGACACGATAAAGATTACCCTCGGACAACCCATGATGAAATATCGCCACCCTCTAGCTCCATCAATGAGTCCTCCCCTGGACCTGAAGCTGGTAACGACATTGTCTACATGCAACTGATCGTACCCAAACTGCCTGGCGAACCGACTAGGCAAGTAGGGCTCGAAGAAGCAGTGATCTTCGCTCCTGTACAACAGATGGGAGGGTCTAATACAGACCAACCAGTTAAAAGCTTTCGGGGAAAGGTCGGTCTTCTCTCCACCTGAATCCTCAAGCCGCACCCCAGATTGATTGCGATGTATGAAGGGGACAATGCAGAGGATCTTCCAGCCGTGGCTGAGGTTCAACACCAGCCGACAGTCTAAGACTGTGTTCACATTCCAGGAGGAATCCTTGTAATTCAGCAAGAATATATCCCCCGAGCTGCTACCGGAGCCAGGAGACATCACCTGGGGATTGTGGAGAATTAACCATCCCATCAAGTATAGGTAAGGTAATTCCACCCTGGGAAAACTCTCACGCCGAGCTTCGTCGACGAGCAACCCATCAGTTATGGCTCTTAGGCCAGCCTGTATACGGCACACTAGGCGCACTGCCGGCCACAGGATGTTCCGGTGAATACGGTCCGCGGACGCTGTGCCAGGCACTACTACTCGATGCAGCCAAATGGAGAGAAAACCAGTCAACTGGGCTTCCTTAGACAGAGGCCGGCGACAGCGCCTCAAGTAACTACAGGCCTTAGTGCCTTCGGGGTACTTTCCTACCCCCTCGACGAGAATCTGATCCGGAGCTGTGGCCTCCTCCATAAGATCCTCAACGACCTGGGCGCTAAGCACGTCCAAACAGTTTACGGGCTCATTTTTGCCCCCCGAGGCTTTCTCCGACTTGGCAGCCCTAGCTCGATGGAAGAAGAGGTAGGACATCCACTTGGTGGTATGAGCTAAATCAGAAGGCTCATTATAAAAAGCGGTGCACGCGAAGTATTGACACATCAGCTCCTGATATACTTCCGCCACCCGAGGGTCCAAATCCCCCAACTCCCGGTTGGTGGGAACATACTCTTTATATGGGGTATCCCCCATCGGCAGTCTCGAGACAACTGCCATCTCGTGGAGCGCCAATCCCAACTCCCCCAGTGGAGTGGCAAAGGTCCCAGTGAGCGGAATGTACCACTCCATCAGCGCCAAGAACAAGTTAGGGTTCAGAGGCAACCCAACGCTCATCGCACTCACAGCGGCATATAGCCCAATGACCTCTAGCTCTCTCCGGAAGTGCTTCAAGGCCCAGCCAACTAGGCATGTCCATCGGGAGTTTGTTGGGGCGATCTACCCATTACACCGAGGATTCTCCTTGGGATATACCCCGCCTCGTCCCATAAAGTCGTTGCAGAAGGTCAGCAATTAGACCGACTGGATCACCGAGCTGTCTTCACTTGGGGCACTACCCGGGCACAGTCCCCGGAACAACGTTACAAAGCCGGAAGGGCGACTGACAAATGACCTCCGGTCAGCTCCTTTGAGATGAAAGATCTTCCCCGGCTTACCGTGAAGATCAGGAGTCAGCATCCACGACATCTTCCTGGGATGTGTCGCATGGAAGAAGGCCGAGATAGGATAATCTCTCGGCGTCGTTGGCAAATACAAAACCAAATTCCCGGCAGTGAAAATCCAGGGCTCCCTCTTGGGCCTCGTCTGGGACTGTTTGTCAATCATGTCCCCAAAGAGGAAAGCCGACTTTATGTACTGCTCCCCGTCTACGTAGGTCAGGGGCTCGCCATTAATCATGCTCAGCAGCGTCCGCTCGCCCTGAGCCGATATCAGAAACCCCCTTCCCTCAGGATACTGGGGTCCGGAGATTAGAAATGCCACGTGGGACAGATCCTCCAGATAATTTGAGTGCAGCAACCCGGCAGCGGATCCCATCACCTCGGCCAGTGGAGACTCGCCCAGATCAACTGCAAAAGTGCAAGGGAAATATGTCATTACAAATCTTGTACAAACGTACAGACCAAAGAAAGGACAGTCTGTGCTCTAAGCAGGATCATAACAATTTGGTTATTTTATACCGAAAGTCCCCTCCACAAGCGTAAAACTCAAATTTTACGATATACGCCCATTTTCTATAGCCAGAGCTTTTATGCTCAGGGCTACGAAAATATGGAGTCTTTACGCTGGCACATTAGAAATATGGGCGTAAAAGATGAAAACGCCTCCGTGCATCATCTTCCTCCAAAGAAGCTATTAGCACAAAAGATGACCTAGCGCGGTCACGTTCAACGTGTGCGAAGGATTTTTCGTTATTTTTGTCACCCAAAGGCTCTACCTCTAAGGCCGGGTGCGCTGCTCGTCGGCGGGATACTTTGTTCGGAAGGAAGTTCGTCTTGCCCGACAAGAGACTCCCTCGCTGGGGCAGAAGAATGAGACGAAGAACCTATGCGGTCTTGTAGAAGCATGAAAAATACGCTGGGAGGATCTACGCAGCCTCTTGATGCAGAGCAGCGTAAACAGAGCCCTTCAGAGCCATCAAGCGTACAACAGAGCTTTTTCCGCTAAAATACAGCATGAAGTATAAGCTCAAAGGACCATCCGCGTAAGTGCAGTACGTCCAGGCCTCTCCAGCGTAAGACAGAGTTCTTCATCGCCTCCATGGCATAAAACTTAGCCGCTCTCAAAGCAGCGTTAATGCGTACGAGGAACGCTTCGTCTTCCCCGAAATGAACCTGTCAAGTCACGCAGTGAACCTGGCCTCTGACTCCTGACAAAAAGTGTTGCACGGCTACCCAGACGACGACTGAAAACGATAGCAGACCCCTCGGGACCCGCCCCACAGTATGATGGCGGATCTCGGCATTTAATACAGAGGATTTAGTTAAAATATAACCAAACCGTCGGTTACCAAAGTCCCCCCAGCGTAAACCGCTCTTTCATGTACAAGGGAATACGCCGCCTTATTTTACACAGGCAAACATGAGCTGTTTTATGCTCCGCAGTAGACAAACCGCCTGCCACGTCAAAAGCTGCACTTCGTACAGGGCCCGAGGCACGTCTCTACGTCAAATTGCACAGAGCGGTGACAGTTTCCCTCAAGACACGTCTCTGCGACGGATGCACAGAAGGGCTGCAGACCTTCAAAACACGTCTCCGCATTTAATGCACAGGATGGTGGCAAATCTCTGTAAGAGATTTGATTACACCTTCGAAAGCCGTAATTTCGGCGAAGACGTCCACATCAACACTCTGGCACGGTACGCAGTGGCTTCTACGCCCATTCAGGATCTGTGCTCATTCGGCTTCAAACGCCCACTCAGTCTCTACGATCATTCGGCTTCTATGTCTGTTCGGCTTCTATGCCTGTTCGGCTTCTATGCCTATTCGACTTCTACGCCTGTTCGACTTCTATGCCTATTTTGGCTTCTACGCCAAGGGTGACAGTCATTTGACTTCTACGCCAACCTCTTCTACACGAGGGATACCTACCTACGTGGCTTCTACGTCGTGATCTTCGCAGCAGATATACGCATTTTGTCCCCTTAGTTGGACACGCGTCACATGCTCACTCAAAAGGTCATTTATATGCAGGCATTGGTTATTTTAACCGTTGTGTAAAAGGGTGCTGTACTGTCCACTCCTCGGTTGTTACACCGACGGAGTGGTCACTGTCACCAAAACTCTATAAATAGAGACCCCTATCAATGGGGAACAAGGTCGACAATTTGGAAGATCGAACAAGGTCGGAGAATTGGTAAAAAGAGAGAGAGAGAGATGGAGAGAAGAGTCCGGAGCTCAGGCAAAGAGTAGGGGTCGACGGCTTTGGCATCGTGCATCCACCCTCCTTCACAACCTTCGAAGCTGCTACCCGTCTTCCACGGCACTTCTTCAACATCGTGTAGTCCAAGGGCTAAAGTGATCGACTGCAGATCACACACCTATAGCAATTTATACCCAGATTAAATAAATTGTACTCCCGCATCCTCGTATAGGATCAAATTGTACAAGTTTGTTTGTAAACCAAAGGGCACGGGTCTCGTATAAACCCTGTCATTGAAATACACTTTTATTCTTTCGTTTAATACCACAAACAAGATGGCGACTCTGCTGGGGAGGTCTTTCTCTTCTGACGAGGAAGTAATTGCTCAACACGATGCGGTATCTGTAGGAACCGCGAAGAAGACACTGGTTATTCATTTCGACCAGTCCGCCTATGAAGACATACTTCGGACTGGGGGTAGCGCTCACTCTCTCTCCGTCCAAGACAATAGGAAGCTGCGCAAAGTGTGGATGCCCAAGACATCCTCCGCCGTTCCTGTGGACTCTTCAATCTCTTCGATCTATCCGATCTCTCCGACTAATGAGGTGGTAGCATCGCTCCCTCCATGCCCCGCACGTAAAATTCAGTCTCCCGCTACGCGCGGTACAGACAAAACTTCAGGCAAAGCCTCAGCGCTAACCCAGGAGTATCCACTGCACTTTACGCGCAGAAATCAGTCTCCCGCTACGCGCGGTACAGACAAAACTCCGGGCAAAGCCTCAGCGCTAATCCAGGAGTATCCACTGCGCTTTACGTGCAAAAATCAGTCTCCCGCTACGCGCGGTATAGACAAAACTTCGGGCAAAGCCTCAGCGCTAACCCAGAAGTATCCACTGCGCTCTACGCGTAGGAACCAGTCTCCCGCTATGCGCGGTACAGACCAAACTTCTGGTGATGCCTCAGCGCCAGGACAGAAGTACAAATTACGCTCCAAGCGTAAGACAACATCTGACCTCTACGAGGAACCAGATGAACGCCATAATTTCCACGAAGGGAAGCAGGCAGCGGAATACTCGACTCCTCGGCCGTTACGCCAGCGAAGGAGCAACCTGCCTACCCTCCGGATTATGCGGGAAGCCGACGGCCAACTGAGGACCTCTCCAGCTTTACGCCAGACTGAGCGGATCTCTAATTTACGCCAGGCACAGTCCCTCGGCGTAAAACAAGCTCAGATTGCGGAAAGGCACCCTCCCAGGGGATTATCCGCCGTCCAGATGGCCAACCTGTTGTATACAGGTGGTATAGGGAAAACTGGGGTGCCCAGTCTCCGCGTACCCGCTGATGGGAATAGAAGATACAAGCCTTCGTCTTCCTCTTCGGCAAATCCTCCTGACCTGCGTACCCATCTAATCCAAAAAGACAAAGACAGGAGTCGTAAACAGGTTTTAGAACCCCTAACCATCAAACGGGGAGAGATCGTATGGGAAGATACATCAACATCTAATGTCATCATGATGTATAACCATATGAAGGTGATGCCTTTATTGTCCCTCCTACCCACGGCGATCAGCATCCAATAGTCTTCAAACACAAGCAGAACGGTCCGGTTAAACAGGAAGAATTTCGCGAGCCTGAGAGTGGGAAAATACAAATCCACAGGTATAGCCCAAAAGCTTTGAAGATTATAAAGAACATGGGTTATAATTTGAAATCAAAGCAAGGCCTCAACTATGGAAAGGGTAGACGAACACCATTGCAGGGTAATTCTCGCCATCAACAAGCTAGTTTCGGATTGGGATATGCTGCTAATCCCAAAACTTCAAAATCTAATCCTGTACGACCAGAGACAACTCCTGCTGAATCAGTTTCTACGACCGGGGACCACAGCGTGTCTGGGGGTAACTCGCCTCGACGAAACAAAGCAGCATCCAAGGCTAGGGGCAGAATGTCCACATGATCCAAAGAGGGCGCAACAACGGCTATCTTCCCGGAAGACCGTGAAACTCAGGCATCAAGAGCCCCACGACCAAAAGGAACTTTCTCCTTCAAAGAAGATGACATAATTAAAATCTTCAATATATTAAGGAAGGAACGTAAGCTCCAGCTACCCGACATCAGATATCCTGAGAGGGCCGGCAGAATCAATGACCCAGATTATTGCCTCTTCTATCGGTACACTCATCACCCTACGAGGGCCTGCTATGTGCTAAAAAGGAAAATTCAGGAATTAATCGATGCCAAGGTCATCACTCTACGTCTATGAAAAATAAGGGAACGGTCACTACGGCAGAGTAGCAGATATGTGCCTCCCTTCCCGATGGAGTCACAATCACAAAGTTTGTCATGTTCATATTACCTCTGAATAAACTTTCGACCATCAATTATCATGTCCATATTACCTCTGATATCGATTGTCGCCTACACTTAACATTCGTACTTAAATTCTAAAGTACGCCAGTAACGTTAAGTCCACAAAAATTGCCATGTCCATATTACCTCTGAGCAGATATGTGCCTCCCTCCCCGATG
The DNA here is from genome assembly GCA_036927795.1 of Iris macrosiphon. Lineage (NCBI taxonomy): Eukaryota > Viridiplantae > Streptophyta > Magnoliopsida > Asparagales > Iridaceae > Iris > Iris macrosiphon. Next base: position 60,544,984 of record JAYESA010000003.1, on the reverse strand, counting down.
GAGTCACAATCACAAAGTTTGTCATGTTCATATTACCTCTGAATAAACTTTCGACCATCAATTATCATGTCCATATTACCTCTGATATCGATTGTCGCCTATACTTAACATTTGTACTTAAATTCTAAAGTACGCCAGTAATGTTAAGTCCACAAAATTGCCATGTCCATATCACCTCTGAGCAAGTATATAGACCATCCCCCATGACGAAGTGGAACCAATAGCACGAAAATTCTTGAAAGCTATAAACTCCTACCGTCCGTATATCTGGGAAGTGGCATCATCGTCCAACGTCGTCACGACATATGGGCCACACGAGGATTCTATCTTCATCGTCCCGCCTACCTGCAGCAGCCAGCGTTCGATAGTCTTTGGCCGCATGCGCAATCAACCGACTGCTCAGGAAGATCCTTTCGACAACGATACTGAGAAAATGCAGGTTCACCGATACAGCCCGCAAGCGCTAAGGATCATGCAAAACATGGGCTACGACTTAAAACGGAAGCCAGGCCTCAACTACGGAAGAGGCAGACGAACACCGCCGTGCGGCGACCCCCGCTATCAGTAGACCCGTTTCGGATTAGGGTATGCCACCTCCCTTACGACTTCTAAGTCAGACGAGGACATATTTTCCTCCTCCCAGAACGGCTCGTCGCCCCCCGACTCACCTGATGCTCTCAAACAAACACTATCAGTAAATATGGTGGTGATAAATCTTGCAGAAGCAGATGAACAGGATCCTGAGCCATTCGAGAATGACTCTTGGGCTCAACAAATGGATACGCAGTGGGAATTCTACTTCGAGCAGAGAGAACCTCCCACCAAGGACAAAGTTATCCAAATTAATGTTGGGGGTGAACTTTCGCCGAGACTAATATTTATCAGTAACAACCTTCCCCCAGCTAAAAGGGAAGAAGTTATACAACTGATAAAGGAATACATCGACGTCTTTGCATGGAATTATGAGGACATGCCAGGCCTGGACCCGAAGGTAGCTACTCACAAGCTCAATATATTGACCGATTCGAAGCCAGTAAAGCAGCACCAACGCCAGTTCCTCCCAGATATGATGGACGCCATCGAAGCTGAAGTCAAGAAGTTGATAGCCTGCGGTTTCATCCGGAAAGAACAACATCCCGACTGGGTCGCCAATGTTGTCCCAGTCATGAAGAAAAATGGAAAGGTACGTATCTGCATCGATTACCGAGATCTGAACGTAGCCTGCCCCAAGGATGAGTTCTCTCTTTCCATCACGGACATCATGATCGACAACACCTGCGGTTTTGAATGCATGTCTTTCATGGACGGGTTTTCAGGATACAATCAGATCAAGATGCATCCTGAAGACGAGAAGCACACCACCTTTCGGATACCATTGGGAGTATATTGCTACACGGTCATGCCCTTCGGATTGAAGAACGCCGGGGCTACATACCAACGAGCTATGAGTAACATATTCTACGAGCATTTACACAAAACAGTAGAATGTTACGTGGATGACATAGCCGTCAAGAGCCGCCTCAAAGGTGATCACATTCAAGACCTGAGGACGGTATTCGAGTTAATGTGCCAACATCAACTCAAGATGAACCCTACGAAGTCCTTTCTGGGTGTATCTAGTGGCAAATTCCTGGGATTTGTCATTACCGCCAAAGACATCCAAGTGGACCCTGATAAAGTCCAGACAATCGTGAAAATGCGACCGCCCCATAATCTGAGGGAACTCAGGGGATTTCAAGGACGTCTGGCTTACATCCGGCGATTCATATCCAACCTCTCGGGGAGATGTCAGCCCTTCTCTCATCTCATGAAGAAAGGTGTATCCTTCGTATGGGACGAAACCTGTCAGCAAGCGTTCGGAGATATCAAGCGCTACCTCACCAGTCCCCCAGTTCTGGTGCCTCCCGTTATGGGAAAATCGTTTCTGCTGTACGTTCGAGTAATAGATCATTCGCTGGGAGCTCTTCTTGCGCAGAAGAACGATAGGGGCCATGAACAGGCTATCTACTACCTCAGCAGGATGAGGGTCGGAGCTGAACACCGGTATAACCCAGTGGAGAAAGAATGCCTGGCTCTGATGTTCGCTATCCAGAAGACGCGGCACTATGTCTCCGGCCAGACTATTCATATCATCTCCAGGATCAACCCTCTCCGAGTACTGATGAGCAAGCCAAGTGCCCTCAATTCCTGACTCGCGACTTGGGCAATGCTGCTAACACCATATAACATGGTATACGTCCCACAGAAGTCCATCAAAGGCCAAGCATTGGCCGACTTCCTAGCCGCTCATCCGATCCCGGAGACCTCCAAACTATACGAAGACATCCCTGATGAGGTTGCAGAATGTAATTCCGCAAGGGAAAGTAACGTATGGCGAATGTTCTTCGATGGTGCCTCCAGAACCGGTCCTAAAGGAAACATCGTTTCGGGAGTAGGAGTCATCCTAGTCGCCCCTGATCAGCTCGTCATCTACCGAGCATATTCTCTTAGCGAGCCCTGCTCCAACAATGTGACGGAGTACAACGCTCTACTAATAGGGCTCCAAGTTGCTAAAGAGCTGGGGTAGAGTCCCTGGAAGCTTTCGGTGATTCTCTTCTTATCGTCAATCAAGTCAGGGGAATATATGAAGTCCAGAATCCAGACCTCATCCCCTATCACCAAGCGACGGTCGAGATAGCCATGACATTCAAGGAGTTCTTCCTAGAGCATGTACCTCGATCTCAGAATCTGGAAGTTGATTCCCTAGCCAGTCTAGCTGCGGATTTAGCTACTCCCGTAAGAAGGCAGGATTCGGTAATCTTTCTTAACAGAGATTTATTCTGTGTGAAGAACAGCTGTCACATAGAACGCAGCTACGCTGTCAACACCGATCCTCCTACGAGAGATTGGACAAGTCCCTTCATAGATTTTGTGGCATACAGAATCTTGCCGGAGGACCCCAAAGAAGCAGTATCCGTCAAGAGATGATTATTACGCTTCTACTTCGATGCATCTTCACAAAGCCTATATCGCCGGACCTACGACGGATTACTATTGAGATGTCTCTCTAACGACGAAGCACAGCAGATTATCTGTAAAGCTCATGACGGCGTGTGCGGAGCGCATCAACCCGGTCCTAAGCTACAGGATCGCATCAGGAGAACGGGCTATTACTGGCCTACTATGATCGCAGATGCAATACGGTATACAAGACATTGCAGAGCCTGTCAGGTTCATGCATACTTCATACATCAACCGTCTGAATATCTATATCCTACAGTCGTATCCTGGCCTTTCGAAGCATGGGGTATGGATATCATCGGTCCTATTCACCCGTCTTCTTCCAGGGGTCACCAGTTCATACTTGCCATCACGGATTACTTCTCCAAATGGGCAGAGGCAATCCCTCTCGCTGAGGTAAAGGCATCTAATATGATCAGTTTCATCAAGCATCACGTCATTTATCGCTTTGGGGTACCCCGGAGGATAATTCACGACAATGGGCCTCAGTTCATCAGCCAAGCATTTCATCGGTTTTGCGATAAAAATCGAATACACAATATTGCCTCTACGGCATACTATCCAACTGCTAATGGTTTGGCGGAAGCTTTCAACAAAACCATTATCAAACTCTTGAAGAAATTTGTCTCTTCAAATAAGAGAGATTGGAATGAGAAGCTGGGCGAATGTCTCTGGGCATACCGCACAACGGTACGGACGTCGACAGGCTGCACCACGTTCTCGCTGGTCTACGGGAGCGAGGCAGTTCTCCCCATTGAAATCCAGATCCCGTCGCTCAGGATAGCCGTGACTAATGAGCTGACTCGAGAAAATAATGACCTGTTAAGGCTCCAAGAGCTGGAAGGATTAGACGGGAAACGCCTCCAAGCTCAACAGCGCATCGCGCTCTACCAAGTACGCATTTCCAGAGCTTTCAATCATAAAGTAAAGAAAAGGGTGTTCAAAGTCGGCGAGCTAGTTCTAGCCGTGAGAAGGCCGATGATCCTTACTCACAGAAGTAAAGGCAAATTCCAGCCCAAGTGGGAAGGCCCTTATGTGATCGAGACAACGTTCTCGAACGGCGCCTACAGGATAGCCCAGCCTAATGGAGACCTGTTAATGGCTCCTATCAATAGCAAATTCCTGAAAAGGTACTATGCTTAATCTCCCCTACTCGGATGGAATATAGCAAGGATCTCATATTCTGACAAAACTACTCCCAAAACAAAACTAGTTGGGTCATATCCTATCATGTCTGTACGACCTCTTAATAGATATGTCCTGCTAAGAAGTTTATCGAAGGTCTATCATGTCCATGCTATCTTTGATATTACTCTCGCCTAAAAACTGTCATTTACATTCTGAAATGACGGGTCCACAAAGTCAGAAAAGAGTCGTCTTTATTTATTCCCAAAAGGGAGGCAGAATTACATCTGGGCAAGCAAAAAGGGAAAGGATACATCATGATGGCGGAGTAGTCAGATTGCGAATCAGCTGCTCCAGTGCAGCTATCCTCTCATTCCTAAGAGCCAAGGCGTCGGCGCGAGCCTGCTCCAGCCGTGCCTCGGGAGTGTTCGTAAGGGTCAGATCAGCCTTTGCTCGAAGACAGCCCGCACGAGCAGCTTCTGCACGGTCCAAATCCTATCGCGCTGGGCTCAGACTACCCGCCGCTACCTCTACACCCGCCAACGACTGAGAAGCCCATTCCTCTGCCCGAGCGAGTTTTTCCCTCAGCTTGGAGACCCTCGCTGCGTTCCCTTCATGCTCGGAGCGATACTACGTCTCAGAAGCAAGAGCCTCTTCCACGACAGCTTTTCTTCTATCCATTTCCAGCTTATGCGTCTGGATGGAGTTGTCTAGGCTTTCCAACTTTGTAGCAAGCTGCGCAGTCATGAGGTCGAATTGAGCCTGGACATCAGCATCGAGGCTGCCCCGAGTCAGTTGTAAGTATTCGGTAATGGGTTGCTCTAACCCATTAACCACCGCCTCCAGGGCGTCAGCTACCCCAGGATCACCAAGCTCCATGACAGCCCCGATCGAGAACTGAGAAGTTTTCTTCAGGCGCTCGAAGTCCAGATTCTTCGCCAACACCATCGATATCATCGTTTTCAAACCGGTGTAGAAGAAGTTGGTATGCTGCTCGGTCAACGCAGCTAGACCCGGCTGAACGCCAGGAGTGGCCGCGATACTAGCGGGTCCCTCTCCAGGAATGATTGCAGACGAGGCGGCGACAACAACGATCGAAGTCGTCGGCATACTCACTTGAGGCGAGGTCACGATGACAGGTTCGTCCTCTTCTGGAGACGACGAAACCACTTCGGGCGAACTAGCCCCCGAGGACACTTCCTCCTCGAAGTCGGGTACCTCCGTGTCATCACCAGGACCCAGAGCAGAGCCAGAAGGCGCTTCAACGTTGTGCTCCCCGTGGACGTCATCCCCTGAAAAGAGGACAAGAAAGCTTATATCAATATAATAGTAATCTTTCTAAGGGGAGACCTAAAGACGACATTTACCCGGAGCCAACGGCATATACGACGCATCTGCACCCGAGGTAGCTAAACCACGCCTTAATGACACAATGCGAACCGTCATACCTGGAGAAGGAGGTGGGCCGACCGACATCGCCAAGAGTTCTGTCAAGCCTTCACCAAGACGCGGTCGAGGTTCGTCAGCAGGAACCTCGCCAGGCATGCTCGCTGACACAGCAGGAACTTCATCGGCTGCTGACCTCGTGAAAGATTCTCCCATCTGTCGCGGCCATACAGGCAATCGCGTTCCGCTACCTGGAGCAGTAGCAGCGACAGCAACCTCTAGCGAAGATTCTCCGGCGCCACCCGCCAGAGCTGAAGAAGGTCCCTCTCTAAAAGGCGAGGAACCTCCAACCAAAGAATCATCCCTGATATGGGGAGATGAAGGCTCAGCCCCGGGAGCCTCAACACCAAAAATGCAGAGAGGACGAGCAACCGTATCTTTCCTCCTCTTACGAAGGGAAGCTTCCTTCGGAGCAGAAGCCCGCCGCTTCCCAGAAGAGACTACCAGAGCCCCCGCAGGCGGAGGCACTTTGCACCTCGACACCGGCACCAAAGGCTCATCCGGAGTACCAGACTCCTCACCCTCGTCAGAAGAAACCGAGGGGACTTCAACTCTTCCTCCAGGCTTGGGAGAAGGTACCCTGAAGCTCCCACGCGTGTCAAAATTACGATGGAAGGTGTTAATCGCCACATAGAACTGGGCGTAGGAATGAAGGATGCGCAGCTCCGTGGAAGTTGTAACGACCGGCACGATAAAGATTGCCCTCGTACTACCCATGATGAAATATCACCACCCTCTAGCTCCATCAATGAGTCCGCCCCTGGACCTGAAGCTGGTAACGGCATTGCCTACATGCAACTGATCGTACCCAAACTGCCTGGCGAACCGACTAGGCAAGTAGGGCTCGAAGAAGCAGTGATCTTCGCTCATGTACAGCAGATGGGAGGGTCTAATACAGACCAACCAGTTAAAGCTTTCGGGGAAAGGTCGGTATTCTCTCCACCTGAATCCTCAAGCCGCACCCCTGATTGATTGTGATGTACGGAGGGGACAATGTAGAGGATCTTCCAACCATGGCTGAAGTTCAACACCAGCCGACAGTCTAAGACTGTGTTCACATTCCAGGAGGAATCCTTGTAATTCAGCAAGAATATACCCCCCGAGCTGCTACCGGAGCCAGGAGATATCACCTGGGGATTGTGGAGAATTAACCATCCCATCAAGTATAGGTATGGTAATTCCACCCTGGGAAAACTCTCACGCCGAGCTTCGTCGACAAGAAACCCATCAGTTATGGCTCTCAGGCCAGCCTGTAAATGGCACACCATGGCGGGAAGCAAGCCCAGTCTTGCCCCGAACACCAGGCGCACTGTCGGCCACAGGATGTTCCAGTGAATACGGTCCGCGGACGCTGTGCCAGGCACTACTACTCGACGCAGCCATATGGAGAGGAAACCAGCCAACTAAGCTTCCTTAGACAGAGGTCGGCGACAGCGCCTCAAGTAACTACAGGCCTTAGTGCCTTCGGGGTACTTTCCTACCCCCTCGACGATAATCTGATCCGGAGCTGTGGCCTCCTCCATAAGATCCTCGATGACCTGGGCGCTAAGCACGCCCAAACAGTTCACGGGCTCATTTTTCCCCCCCGAGGCTTTCTCCGACTTGGCAGCCCTAGCTCGGTGGAAGAAGAGGTAGGACATCCACTTGGTGGTATGAGCCAAATCAGAAGGCTCGTTATAAAAAGCGGTGCACGGGAAGTATTGACACATCAGCTCCTGATATACTTCCGCCACCCGAGGGTCCAAATCCCCCAACTCCCGGTTGGTGGGAACATACTCTTCGTATGGGGTATCCCCCATCGGCAGTCTTGAAACAACTGCCATCTCGTGGAGCGCCAATCCCAACTCCCCCAGTGGAGTGGCAAAGGTCCCAGTGAGCGGAATGTACCGCTCCATCAGCGCCAGGAACAAGTTAGGGTTCAGAGGGAACCCAACGCTCGTCGCACTCACAGCGGCATATAGCCCAATGACCTCCAGCTCTCTCCGGAAGTGCTTCAAGGCCCAGCCAACTAGGCATGTCCATCGGGAGTTTGTTGGGGCGATCCACCCATTACACCGAGGATTCTCCTTGGGATATACCCTGCCTTATCCCATGAAGTTGTTGCAGAAGGTCGGCAATTAGACCGGCTGGATCACCGAGCTGTCTTCACTCGGGACACTACCCGGGCACAGTCCCCGGAACAACGTCACAAAGTCGGAAGGGCGACTGACAAACGACCCCCGGTCAGATCCTTTGAGATGAAAGATCTTTCCTGTCTTACCGTGAAGATCAGGAGTCAGCATTCACGACATCTTCCTGGGATGCGTCGCATGGAAGAAGGCCGAGATGGGATAATCCCTCGACATCGTTGGCAAATACAAAACCAAATTCCTGGCAGGGAAAACCCAGGGCTCCCTCTTGGGCCTCGTCTGGGACTGTTTGTCAATCATGTCCCCAAAGAGGAAAGCCGACTTTATGTACTGCTCCCCGTCTACGTAGGTCAGGGGCTCGCCATTAATCATGCTCAGAAGCGTCCGCTCGCCCTGAGCCGATATCAGAAACCCCCTTCCCTCAGGATACTGGGGTCAGGAGATGGGAAATGCCATATGGGACAGATCCTTCAGATAATTCGAGTGCAGCATCCCGACAGCGGATCCCATCACCTCGGCCAGTGGAGACTCGCCCAGATCAACTGCAAAAGTGCAAGGGAAATATTTCATTACAAATCTTGCACAAACGTACAGACCAAAGAAACGACAGTCTGTGCTCTACGCAGGATCGTAACCATTTGGTTATTTACGCCGGAAGTCCCCTCCACAAGCGTAAAACTCAAATTTTACGATATACGCCCATTTTTTATAGCCAGAGCTTTTACGCTCAGGGCCACGAAAATATGGAGTCTTTACGCTGGCACATTAGAAATGTGGACGTAAAAGATAAAAATGCCTCCGTGCATCATCTTCCTCCAAAGAGGCTATCAGCATAGAAGATGACCTAGCGCGGTCACGTTCAACATGTGCGAAGGATTTTTCGTCGTTTTTGTCACCCCAAAGGCTCTACCTCTAAGGCCGGGTGCGCTGCTCGTCGGCGGGATACTTTGCTCGGAAGAAAGTTTGCCTTGCCCGACCAGAGACTTCCTCGCTGGGGCAGAAGAATGAGATGAAGAACCTATGCTCTTTCCCTTAGCGGAGGGGGTTTGTTTCGGTGCCATTTCTGAAGACTCGAAGTGCTCGGAGAAGGAACGAAGAAAAACTCGAACAGTTGAAAGCTCTCTTTCGCAGAAGACAGATAAAAAGTTTTTCTCTCAAAAAACTTGTGGTATATATAGTCCGGGTCGACTCCTCGAATCCTCGGACGAACTCCTCGAGACCCTAACCAAATCTCGTAGATTGGTTATGATTGGATGCTACGTCAGCCCACTACCCTTGGAAGACGGACAGTCAGCGAATTCGAAAGGTTTTTCGTGCAAAACGGTTCAGCGGGTTCTACGCTAAAGGAGCTTTCTACGCTCGACAGCAACGGATCTACGGTTTTATGCTCGCAAGCTACAAGTCTATGGTTTTACGCCCGGATGCCTTTGTGCTCGGTAGCTTTTATGCTCGAGAGGCCATAAACCTACGACTTTACGCTCAACAGATACCAAATCGACGATCTCACGCTCGGTGGCGCTCAGTTTACGCTCAGAGGCAACAGATCCGCAAACTTCACGCTCGAAGAAATTTTCTTTTCAGGAGCTACAAATCAAACAATTCTACGCTAAAGGAGCTTTCTACGCTCGACGGCTACGAATCTACAGCTTTACGTTCGACAGCTATAAGTCTATAGTTTTATGCCCGGATGCCTTTGTGCTCGGTAGCTTTTATGCTCGAGAGGCAACAAACCTACGACTTTACGCTCAGGAACCACAAGTCTACGATTCCACGTTCGATGGTATTTTACGCCCAGAGGTTACAAACTGATGATTTCATGCTCCATGACTTTTTGCATATTCGAAACAGTCCCCAAAGCGGTCAATTGCAAAGAGTTCACACAGAAGATACTCGTTCTTGACCCAAAGCATCCCAAGTACCCGAAGCATACAGAGTTCAAACATTGAGAAATTACTCTTCTCGGGTCCAAAATTGGAGGTTCATCCAGACTCCAGTCTGAATATCTCGTCTATCAAGGTGGCAATTCAATTTGACAGCCAAAAACCTCGACCCTGTTCCAAGGGAGTTTCAAGAGATCATTCTTGAAGACGAAGTTTGAACAAAAATTCTGTTCATCAGAGAAGCAACAGTTCAGAAATTCTATGCGGTCCCTCAGTCCTAGCAACAGGATAGTTCTAAATGTTCAAGATGCTCAACAGCGTTATATGGACTATTCGCTATGCGTAAAGGACATGGCCTAATACTCTTTCTATCGGAGTCGGCGTAAAGATTTAGATGTGTCGAAGCTACATATATTAAGACTTCACAGCAACATATGGCAAGACGATCATATGGAGAAGAAGATAATTTTATTAAAAGATCAAAGTCATGATTACATATGAGGGAAATCCAATCTACAAGGATTTTCTTTTTATTTTCATGATTACAACTGAGGGAAACTCCGTCGACAGGAGGGTTTTCCCATCATCGTCTGAAGATTACCTAGAAGCTGTTCTGACAGGTTCTCGCTGGACTTCAATTCTTCATCCATCTTCTCCAGCAGTCAGTCGGTTGCCGCAAACTGACTGACATGGCAATGATCAACGGCGGGCGAATACAGAACTGGGCCTGCATAGATTTTGCAGATCCCATGCTCCGTACGCCGATCAAGCCGGGATAGAGCGAGTATGTCTGACTCTCGTCACCGGAGGCAACGAGAGAAGACAACACTTCCAAGCTGTGTGGTCAAAGATGACCCTTCCTCTCTCCTGGGACAACGCCATACAAAGTTGCTGATTATCCCGAGCAAGGGAGGCTAAGATATCCTTTCATGATCCATCGTTGCAGTAAACATTTGCTCGAAGACGCCATCTTTTTTGGCTCCCTACATGCTGGAAGAACATGATCTCCTTCTTCCTCAGGTCGACCCGACGAACTCCGACGATCATCTCTGCATGGTGATGGGAATGTGGTGAGAACAGGTTTACCCCCCCAGCCTTTTTATAGGCAAAAAAGATCACAGCGGTCCCCAATAAATCTGTCATAAAGTCCGTATCGACCGTTTCAGCGCTCCATTCAGAAACGTTTCGAGTTACAAGGGGCCGTTCATGCTTCATTCAAAGCGTTTCAAATTCCGAAGAATTTAAAAGCTTTGAAGGGGGTCTTGTAGAAGCATGAAAAATATGCTGGGAGGATCTACGCAGCCTCTTGATGCAGAGCAGCGTAAACAGAGGCCTTCAGAGCCATCAAGCGTGCAACAGAGCTTTTTCTGCTAAAACACAGCATGAAGTATAAGCTCAAAGGACCATTCGCGTAAGTGCAGTATGTCCAGGCCGCTCCAGCGTAAGACAGAGTTCTTCATCGCCTCCATGGCGTAAAACTCAGCTGCTCTCAAAGCAGCGTTAATGCGTATGAGGAACGCTTCGTCTTCCCCGAAATGAACCTGTCAAGTCACGCAGTGAACTTGGCCTCTGACTCCTGACAAAAAGTGCTGCACGGCTACCTAGACGACGGCTGGAAACGATGGCAGACCCCTCGGGATGCGCCCCACAGTATGATGGCGGATCTCGGCATTTAATGTAGAGGATTTGGTTAAAATATTACCAAACCGTATGTTACCAAAGTCCTCCCAGCATAAACCGCTCTTTCGCGTACAAGGGAATACGCCGCCTTATTTTACACAGGCAAATATGAGCTGTTTTACGCTCCGCAGTAGACAAACCGCCTGCCACGTCAAAAGCTGCACTTCGTACAGGGCCCGAGGCACGTCTCTACGTCAAATTGCACAGAGCGGTGACAGTTTCCCTCAAGACACGTCTCTGCGATGGATGCACAGAAGGGCTGCAGACCTTCAAAACACGTCTCCGTATTTAATGCATAGGATGGTGGCAAATCTCTGTAAGAGATTTGATTATACCTTCGAAAGTCATAATTTAGGCGAAGACGTCCACATCAACACTCTGGCACGGTACGCAGCGGCTTCTATGCCCATTCAGGATCTGTGCTCATTCGGCTTTAAACGCCCACTCAGTCTCTATGACCATTCGGCTTCTATACCTGTTCGGCTTCTATGCCTGTTCGGCTTCTATGCCTATTCGGCTTCTATGCCTATTTTGGCTTCTACGCCAAGAGTGACAGTCATTTGGCTTCTACGCCAATCTCTTCTACACGAGAGATACCTACCTACGTGGCTTCTACGCCGTGATCTTCGTAGCAGATATACGCGTTTTGTCCCCTTAGTTGGACACGCGTCACATGCTCACTCAAAAGGTCATTTATACTCAGGCATTGGTTATTTTAACTGTTATGTAAAAGGGTGCTGTACTGTCCACTCCTCGATTGTTACACCGACGGAGTGGTCACTGTCACCAAAACTCTATAAATAGAGACCCCTGTCAATGGGGAACAAGGTCGACAATTTGGAAGATCGAACAAGGTCAGAGAATTGGTAAAAAGAGAGAGAGAGAGAGAGAAGGAGAGAAGAGTCCGGAGCTCAGGCAAAGAGTAGGGGTCGACGGCTTTGGCATCGTACATCCACCCTCCTTCGCAACCTTCGAAGCTGCTACCCGTCTTCCACGACACTTCTTCAACATCGTGTAGTCCAAGGGCTAAAGTGATCGACTACAGATCAGACACCTATAGCAATTTATACCCAGATTAAATAAATTGTACTCCCGTATCCTCGTATAGGATCAAATTGTACAAGTTTGTTTGTAAACCAAAGGGCACGGGTCTCGTATAAACCCTGTCATTGAAATACACTTTCATTCTTTCGTTTAATACCACAAACAACCGTGTATTGATATTTAGACAACTTGTGCATAAGGATAATCCTTCGACCAATTTTGGGGCAGTAGGATCGTTCAACCTAAGGGGGATCAGAGGAACACCCTGAGGCAACGAAGTCCTCGCGATCAGAGAGGTATTCATGTCTATTAGTGAGATGGACTATATCTCAACTGCTAATCATGGGTTTCCCATAGACCATCATGAAGTTAGGGCACATGTTAGGATATCCTTTTTGTACACCTAACACTTGATTCAAAGACAAACTCATAAGATTTATATATGCAAATTGTGCTCATGCTTGTTTGTTGCATGGACAAAAAAATCACCCGTGGGTAAAAAACATCATATAAGTGGTTTATTCTATTGTTTATGCTTATTTACATAAATTGTTAAAAAGAACATAGACAAGTAAAAATATCACCTAATAATAGATGCTAGCTTCACATGTTTACTTAGTATTGATTTTAGGTGAGATAAACTACGGTCGCTCACCAGTATTGGATTAGTACTGACCCATGTTTGTGGGCATCTCCAGGTGGAGAGAGTCTAGAGGATATTCTAAGGCTCTAAGGGCTCATCCAATTTGGTGGAATTGTGTTCATCGTCTCCAAGCTTTCCATTTTAAGTTTTGTAATTTTCTTTCAAGGTATTTTATTTTTTCCTAGTAAAAGGATATGATGTATGGGAGTTGTGGCTTGTCATGACCCACACCCAGAATTTGGGTATGAGTCATAGGTACATCCAGCCTACGCCGAAGCATCGGCGTTAGAATGTTGTCTAGGTCATAATACTATCTAATCAATCTCTCACGAATATCCAACTCCATAAGGAGGCACAGATATTATAATATAATATGGAAATACTCAATCACAGAACTAAAGCACGGTAAGATATCGAAGTAAATAAATGAAATACAACACAAGTCTAAACAACAAAAATAGTCTAACCTGCAAACAATAACATCCAAATCTCCAAGTAAGCCCGAAACAAGTCCTCTAAGTCACAGTCTGGAAAAATATTTTTAGTCGGGATGGAGCAAAGTATAACCAAATAACAGTTCCAGTTAATTGATAAGGACTATAAAACAATAAATAGATGATGCTATGTACTGAAAGAAATAATAAATAAAAGCAGTGGCAAATAATAAAGAGAATAAGCAATAGACAATATGGTATAGTCAGTGCATATATATGAAATGAAGAGAAAAAGCTACAATATCATATACGGGTGATGTAGTATATGAAACTGAAATAAAGAACTGTAACTATTCTAAGTGTTTGAAATATCAGTCTATCATATGATCAGCTTGGGATAAGATTAGGCTTGTTACATATGATTAGCTATGATTCATGTAAGGTCAGGCTAACCATCTGGTTAGCTATGATGCGAGTAATGGTCAGGCTAATCATATATAACAGGCTATAAGGCATGTAATAGGCAGGCTGCACTCGACGTAAGGTGTGGGGTGAGCTATGATGCATGTAGAGTTGGATATGATCACATAATCTACTAATATTTCTCCCGCCCCCAACTAGTACAGTGGATCCAACCATGACACGTTACGATACACGATCAATGTCCAATATATCATGTATAATGTCTAATATCTATGTCGTGTACAATATCAATACGATAGCCAATGTAACATCTCATGACTGTAGATCCAATCTATATAGTAGTCAGTGTAGCACAGTATCAGAATCAGATGTAACATTTCTAAATACTTGAATTATAGAAATTATCAAATAATGTAAATTATCAGAGAATGTACTCGCCTGGAGTCCTGAGTGGGCGATACCAATAGACTGCTCCCGAAGTCTCGCAGAATGATCCAATGGTCCTATACATATATAATATAATACAATATAGCATCAGTCGTTATACTAGCACATACACAACCATAATTATACTGAACTTAGAGGGTACGCTAGGGGTGATACTGGTCAACTAACAGGGTCAAGTGTGCGTCTAACTGCACGAGTGTCCTGTCCTCAAATGATGTGCATAATCAGATAGTCAACTCACTAACACATGTCTAAAGCCAGTACGTTAGTGTACACAAGGCAGACAGTTCACTAACACCTAGGGTCATGGAAATACATATAAATACGGGACACCCACAATTATCACTTATGGTCATACAATATCTATAATACTGTTATACATAATGCTAGCAATCAATTTTCATAGAATATATATATATATATATATATATATATATATATATATATATATATATATATATATATATCAACTAATTATTATACGCATACATGCAACTAGTTATTAGGTTCACCGATACGGGTCTTGCAATCACATCAACTAAACTGTCATAAAGAAATATGCTAATCCCTAATGGCATTCACACAAGCACACATGAAATCACGAAGAAGGCAGTTCGAACCTGTGCGTGCATGGGGTCGAGGGAGGCTGCTATGGATCATCTCCGGCGAGGGTGGTCGACTGTGCACGAGGTCGACGGGATCGTGAAGGTATTGCTCGGTCAACGGGTAGTCCGGCGTGGGGAAGTTGCTGCTGTGTCATCGTAGAGTGGGGTCGATACGTGTTGGCTGTGGTAGAGTTCAGGCGAGGGGACCGTGGTGTTAATGGCGATGGCGTTGATGATGATGTTGATGGTGATAGTGTAGATGATGATGGTGGTGTAGATGATGATGACGACGGTGGAAGGAGGTAGTTGTCAGCGGTTGGCCGCGGGTTGTTCGCTGCACGGTGGTGAGGGGCTCAGGTGAGGGGAGTCGGGGCTCGGCTGCTTCTGTGGAGTGGTCCGGCGAGGTAGTTGATAAGTGGTCGATAATGGCGTGGGGTTCAGGCGGGATGTAGTCGTGTGGCATGGCCGGACTGACGGCCGTGGGGTAGTCCGGCAGAATGGAGGCAGGGGACAGGTCGGCTGCTGATGGTGTCGACGAGGTGGTGATGCTGGTGAGGTCTCGGCGGTTATGGCGTCCAGGCGGTCGAGGAGATGATTCGTGGGGAAGTTGAGACGTGGGTTCGGGCTGCTCATCGTGGGTGACGAGGCGGTAGCGGATGGTGCTCAGGGTTGCTGTTGTCGCAGTCGGCGAAGGATGGGGCGGTGGTGAAGACTGGCAGTGGGGACCGGAGAAGAAGGTAGTATGGGTGATCACCTGAGGAAGGAGGGAAGAGGAGGATGTTCGGTTAGGGTTGGTTTAGGGTTGAGTTTTGGTTTATTATAGGTTAAAAATGATGAAAAATAATAGGGAGGTGGAGTTTGCATGTAGGAGAGAAGAGGGTGATGAAAACCTAGGGATTAGGGCTTGCCATGTGTTACTTGGGATGGGGTTGGCTCCTTGGGAAAGTGGTTAGGATGAGGGATTATATATAGGAGTGTGTGTGGTGTAGATGATGCTCCATTTTGAATGAAGGGCCATGATTTAATATGAAGGGGAGTGTACAAACAAAAAGGGGAGAGAGAGAGAGAGTTGGACCGGTCAAAGAGGGAGGGAGTTGATTCTTCGTTGGCCTTGACCAATAGAATGGTGACACCTCATTGCACTTTTGCATAAAAGTCCCCAATATTTGGAAAATTGCACAAAAGTAGGATTTTGGGATTTAATGAGGGAAAATACCATGTTTGGTATGATATAATGGCTAAAAAGGGTGTGTGGTGTTTAGTATGAGTCTTGAGGGTGTGAATGGGGGTTTGGTGTTGGGTTTAGTTTTGGGTTAAGTTGGGTCCTTACACCAATTTAATTAAAATTAATGTAAGTGGTGTTCTAAAATTAATTGAAAGTACATGAGATTAAAATTAGATGGAAAACAAGTTTCATGGACATAGAAGACTCAGAATAGAATATTGCCATAATTTAGGTTGTACAAAATGGATCAAGATTGTGTCTCCAATTTTGATTGGAACGCACAAAGATACAAAGTTAGATTTATTTAGAATAAAAATAAACGTCCGTAACGAATATTGTGTGACCAAAATAAAGCACAAGAGAGCATATTTATGAGTTACACAAAGGTCTGAATAAAAGGCTGGCATGTCAAGGACAAGGGTGTAAAATTTGTTGGAAGACAAAAGTTAGTGTAGCGCTCTAAATATCGAAGCAACGGTAAGGTACAAAAATTATAAAATCATAATAATAAATATAATCCCCAATATTTATTCCCCAAAATGCTAATTAAATCCATAATCCTATAATTTGGTCAGGGGTTCATCTAGTGGGCTTCTAGGTCTAGTCTACTAACTCATGCATTAAATATATATATATATATATATATATATATATATATATATATATATATATATATATATATATATATATATATATATATCATGCTATTGTAAAAAAATACACAATACTTATAATAAATAAAAAGATAAAAATACTCCTATTTTAGGATGTGGTAGTGACAAGTCTACCCTCCTTAGAAAAATTTCGTCCTTGAAATTTAAGATCCTCAATAGTTGTATTTATATTTATTTATTTATTACCATCAAAATTTAAATTCATCAAACCATATAATCATGAAGTAAATCCATATTATTAATTCACAAGATTTTTAAAATTCTATAAATATCATATTCCTGAAAATCTTCAAATATAAAATCAAATTTTATTCTTACCATAATCTCCTCCAAAATCTTAAGTTAATAATTAAATACAAAAATTTAATATCCAATCCTCTAATTTTAAATCCAATCAATGCATATTTATAAAATTAAAATCTTATCCAAAAAATTTGAATTTAAACAAATCCATTAGTGATATTGTTATTTCATAAGATTTTCAAAATTCTATAAATATCATATTCCTGAAAATCTTCAAATTTAAAATCAAATTTCATTCTTACCACAATCTCCTCCAAAATCTTAAGTTAATAATTAAATACAAAAATTTAATATCCAATCCTCTAATTTTAAATTCAATCAATGCATATTTATAAAATTAAAATCTCATCAAAAAAATTTGAATTCAAACAAATCCATTAGTGATCTTATTCCTCGATTCTTTTTCCACACAATACTCAAACACTGTAATACTTACAAAATCTTTAAATACAAAATTCAAAATATAAATTTTTTAAATTTATATCTTGCAGTCAAATAAATATAATGATAATCTTCTTAAATTCCTCAAATTTTAACGACAAATTTAATAATATCATAATCTTTCTAAAAATCAATGATTTAACAAAGTCGTCAATTCTTCCATATTAAATTCTCAACTCTTTATTTAAATTAATGTTTATCCTCGAAATTTAAAGCATCTTGTCTCTCTCTGTCCAGTCATAACCTCTTTATTAATTCTTCACTACGGTCAGACCCCCAACAACTAAGGTCTAAGAAAATCCTACCTACGGTCATACAACATGCAATCTAGAGAAAACATGTATGGTTACGGTCTGTTTTGTCATGGTATTGCAGTCTCTGACAGGGTATACTACTAACTACATTCTAACAAGAAAATTACTGATGCAAGCTACGGTACTAAAGAATCAATCAATCAATCAAATAGACAGAAAATGAACAGAAGGAAAAAAAGAACATAACCTGCTAACACATATCCTGAACATCTTCATCTTATAATATACACTTAACTCTGGCACATTCACTCACTAATTCCTATCCCTATACACGGATACCCACATCAACTAATCACTAGTCCACAAATATCTATGGATACATCCTCATTGCACACACCTGTCTATTGATACCAAAATATGACACCAAGAACCTCTAACATAACCATAGGTAAATGATGCATCCAAAGTTGATACCTCTATCCCTTTAGGTGCTACTATTTCTACTATAAGCACAACCACTGCTCGCTCTCTTACCTACTATAATTGTTTATACTAGTTGTTCTTATCTCTCAAGTGCATACCAAGTGCAACACACCACACTAAGTACTTCTCTCTCTAATACAACTCTAGATGGACACCCAAGTCAGTTTGCAGTGCCATCTCAAGCATGCTCAAGCCAACAGATCCTTATATATGCACATCATCCACTTATATACTGATATATATTTCTAACCCACATCTATCTAAGTATACATCTATATACTCATAGTCTCTAACACTCAAGGTACACACAAATACACCAATTGTCTATACTCCTCAACTGTGTACTAAAATTTGCGTTGCCTGGATAACTTGCACTAATGATTTTCTATCCACATTAACTGATACACCAATCTAATATTATCACACGAAGTACTTATTGTTACTAGCACATTGCTCAACTAATCCTTGATATAGAAACACTAGCACTATTGGTATATTAATACTAGCTTCATCATTAGATTACCTCATCACACTCACTAGAACTCATGATCACTTGCACTAGTTATTAACTTCTATAATACACATGCTTCACTTCACTCCCAAAAGGCAGACATATGGTTCCATATCTCTATTGATGTATAAGTATCTTCCCTTAACCTTTTATAGACTGATACACTAATCGGTGATACACTTCATACCTTTCATGATCAATCTTGATATTTCTCAACCCATGACACACTATTAAAATTTCTAATACTCATGCTTCAACTTTCATGAACTTCCGTATTGATACTTATCACCCACTATTCATCATGCACATAATTTTTGGACACTCTTCCATCTATTGCTTCCAATCCATCACTGGCCTTAATATCAGGTGATACATCCATCACTAGTCATATACTGGTACACTCATATCTAATCACATCAAGGCCCTACTTTTATCTGTAACACAAGTCTTACTACTTAGCATAATATATTCTTATTCCCTCACACTCTCTTATACACTTATGGGTATCCTCCTACAATGGCACACTCATTAATGCCCTGTATGGATATATATTTCTTTTCGCTTGACACACCCAAGTATCAACCATCAAATTAAATATCATGCTCCATTAATTTTTAATACAATTTTTTTGATACTTAATTATTTACATAGATCACCCAACTACATGAATTCATGACTATCCAGGACTGGCATGCTGACTCTGATACTAACTTCTGGAACCCTCACTGATACTCTTTACTTTTTCTTCTACCTATAGTACTAACTATAATGACACATATCATAGAACTATTGCTACAAGGTACTACGCTATGGGTTAACTCTAAATTGATGCATATTGCTCACATATCCCTCCAAGAAACACTTGCAGACTCACAAGCTATACTCAGTCAATACTGATACAAGACACGGACCTAATTGTAAGTTACCAATTATCACACTAACAAGGAATCCTAATGGAATGAAGCTCTATAAGGAACTGGACTAAGGACTGAAGGTATCTCTACTGCTAGCAAAGAAAATGATGGAACAAGGTCCTATAATAACAAAAGTAGATAAGTATTGAGATAATACTTTAAGAACCAATTTAAGATATAATCTGATAATCATACACGTCTGTCCAAAATTATGACACTCAGAATCCTTGCTATGCCAGCGAGCATAGCTGCGGTAAACGATATATTCCATAACTCAGGTATGCAACTCTATAATCATGTCGTCTAGAATCCTCGCTGTGCCGACTAGTATAGCTGCGAGAAATTTTAAATTTTATAACTAAGATATATATACATCCGAAGTTAGGTACCTATGTTTCCGACATGCTAGCTAATATGGCTGCGATGAACTCTATGCTCCATAACCAAAGCAGACGTTTTACCTTTCTCACTGTCCTCATTAACATATGTCATCAGATTATACCGTAAATTTTATTCTGTAAAGTTTATCTCGATATAAAATCAAACTCAACAACGACACCAAGAATTAAATTTAACAACTGATGAACAAGAATCAAATTCAATAACAACAAGTGAGAACAGACGAAAACAAGAAAAAGATTTAAATTGGAAATTATAATAAGATTCTCAAGGGTCGTCCCAGGAATCTCTCAAAATTTGTGATTGAGTATCCTCTCTCATCCTAGTATCCTATGTACTATATCCTATCGCAGGCACGAAGTAGTACAACTAAGATGTTACATTCTACGATATCAGACAACTTACGAAGCCTGACCTGCATGGGCTACCACTAAAAACGTGTCACAATCCGCACCCGGAATTTAGGCATGAGTCATGGGTATGTCCAGCCTACGCTGCAGCATCGGCGGTAGAACGTTGTCTAGGTCATAATACTATCTAATCAATCTCTCACGAATATCCAACTCCATAAGGAGGCACAGATATTATAATATAACATAGAAATACTCAATCACAAAACTAAAGCACGATAAGATATCGAAGTAAATAAACAAAATACAAAACAAGTCTAAACAACAAAAATAATCTAACCTACAAATAATAACATCCAAATCTCCAAGTATGCCAGAAACAAGTCCTCTAAGTCGCAGTCTGGAAAAATATTTCCAGTCAGGATGGAGCGAAGTACAACCCAATAATAGTTCCAGTTAATTGATAAGGACTACAAAATAATAAATAGATGATGCTATATACTGAAAGAAATAATAAATAGAAGCAGTGGAAAATAGTAAAGAAAAACAGGCAATAGACAATATAGTCAGTGCATATATATGAAATAAAGAGAAAGAGCTACAATATCATATACGGGTGATATAGTATATGCAACTGAAATAAAGAACTGTAACTATTCTAAGTGTTTAAAATAGCAGTCTATCATATGATCAGCTTGGAACAAGATCAGGCTTGTTACATATAATTAGCTATGATTCATATAAGGTCAGGCTAACCATCTGGTTAGCTATGATGTGAGTAATGGTCAGGCTAATCATATATAACAGGCTATGAGGCATGTAATGGTCAGGATGCACCCGACGTGAGGTGAGGGGTGAGCTATGATGCATGTAGAGTTGGGTATGATCACATAATCTACTAATATTTCCCCCGCCCCCAACTAGTACAGTGGATCCAACCATGACACGTTACGATACACGATCAATGTCCAATATATCATGTACAATGTCTAATATCCATGTCGTGTACAATGTCAATACGATAGCCATTGTAACAGCTCATGACTGCAGATCCAATCTATATACTAGTCCGTATAGTACAGTGTCAGAATCAGATGTAACATTTCTAAATACTTGAATTATAGAAATTATCAAATAACAAAAATTATCAGAGAATGTACTCGCCTGGGGTCCTGAGCGGGCGATACCAATAGCCTGCTCCTAAAGTCTCGTAGAATGATCCAATGGTCCTATACATATATAATATAATACAATATAGCATTAGTCGTTACACTAGCACATACACAATCATAATTACAATGAACTCAGAGGGTACGCTAGGGGTGATACTGGTCAGCTAACAGGATCAAGTGTGCGTCTAACTGCACGGGTGTCCCATCCTCAAATGGTGTGCATAATCAGACAGTCAACTCATTAACACATGTCTAAAGCCAGTACGTTAGTGTACACAAGGCAGACAGTTCACTAACACCTAGGGTCATGCAAATACATATAAATACGGGACACCCATAATTATCACTTATGGTCATACAATATCTATAATACTGCTATACATAATGCTAGCAATCAATTTCCATAGAATATATATATATATATATATATATATATATATCAACTAATTATTATACGCATACACGCAACTAGTTATTAGGTTCACCGATACGGGTCTAGCAATCACATCAACTAAACTGTCATGAAGAAATATGCTAATCCCTAATAGCATTCACACAAGCACACATGAAATCACGAAGAAGGCAGTTTAAATCTGTGCGTGCACTGGGTCGAGGGAGGCTGTTGTGGATCATCTCCGGGGAGGGTGGTCGATTGTGCACGAGGTCGACAGGATCGTGAAGGCGTTGCTCGATCAACGGGGAGTTCGGCGTAGGGAAGTTGCTGCTGTGTCATCGTAGAGTGGGGTCGATACGTGCTCGCTGTGGTGGAGTTCAAGCGAGGGGACGATGGTGTTAATGGTGATGGCGTTGATGATGGTGATAGTGTAGATGATGATGATGATGGTGATGGTGTAGATGATGATGACGATGGTGGAATAAGGTGGTTGTCAGCAGTTGGCTGCGAGTCATTCCCTGCACGTTGGTGAGGGGCTCAGGCGAGAGGATTCGAGGCTCGGCTGCTTCTGTGGAGTGGTCCAGCGAGGTAGTTGACGAGTGGTCGACAATGGTGTGGGGTTCAAGCGAGATGTGGTCGTGTGGCATGGCCAGAATGACGGCCGTAGGGTAGTCCGGCAGGATGGAGGCAGGGGACAGGTCGGCTGTTGATGGTGTCGACGAGGTGGTGATGCTGGCGGGGTCTCGGCGGTTATGGCGTCCAGGCGGTCGGGGAGATGAGTCATGGAGAAGTTGAGACGAGGGGTCGGGCTGCTCATCATGGGTGATGAGGCGGTGGCGGATGGTGCTCAGGGTAGCTGCTGTCGTAGTCGGCGGAGGAGTAGGTGGTGGTGAAGACTGGCAGCGGGGATCAGAGAAGAAAGTGGTGTGGGTGATCACCTGAGGAAGGAGGGAAGAGGAGGATGTTCGGTTAGGGTTGGTTTAGGGTTTAGTTTTGGTTTAGTATAGGTTGAAGATGATGAAAAATAATGGGGAGGTGGAGTTTGCATGTAGAAGAGAAGAGGGTAATGATAACCTAGGGATTAGGGTCGGCCATGTGTTCCTTGGGATGGGGTTGGATCCTTGGGAAAGGGGTTAGGATGAGGGATTATATATAGGAGAGTGTGTGGTGTAGATGATGCTCCATTTTGAATGAAGGGCCATGATTTAATATGAAGGAGAGTGTACAAACAAAAAGTGGGGAGAGAGAGAGAGAGAGAGAGAGAGTTGGACCATTCAAAGAAGGAGGGAGTTGATTCTTTATTGGCCTTGACCAATAGGATGGTGACACCTCATTGCACTTTTGCATAAAAGTCCCCAATATTTGGAAAATGGCACAAAAGTGGGTTTTGGGATTTAATGAGGGAAAATACCATGTTTGGTGTGATATAGTAGCTAAAAAGGGTGTGTGATATTTGGTATGAGTCTTGAGGGTGTGAATAGGGGTTTGGTTTGGTATTGGATTTAGTTTTGGGTTAAGTTGGGTCCTTACAACAATTTAATTAAAATTAATGTAAGTGGTGTTCTAAAATTAATTGGAAGTACATGTGATTAAAATTAGGTGGGAAACAAGTATCATGAACATAGAAGACTCAGAATATAATATTACCATAATTTAGGTTGCACAAAATGGGTCAAGATTGTGTCTCCAATTTTGATTGAAACGCACAAAGATACAAAGTTAGATTTATTTAGAATAAAAATAAACGTCCGTAAGGAATATTGTGCGACCAAAATAAAGTACAAGAGAGCATATTTATGAGTTACACAAAGGTCAGAGTGGAAGGCTGGCACGTCTAGGACAAGGGTATAAAATTTATTGGAAGGCAAAAGCTAGTGTAGCTCTTCAAATATCGAAGCAACGGTAAGGTACAACAATTAAATAAAATAATAATAATAAATATAATCACCAATATTTAATTCCCTAAAATGCTAATTAAATCCATAATCCTATAATTTGGTCAAGGGTTCATCTAGTGGGCTTCTAGCTCTTGTATATATATATATATATATATATATATATATATATATATATATATATATATATATATATATATATATATATATATTTATACACACACACACATATAATGCAATTATAAAAAAATACACAATACTTATAATAAATAAAAAGACAAAAAACCCCTATTTTAGGATGTGGTTGTGACAAGTCTACCCTCCTTAGAAAAGTTTCGTCCTCAAAATTTATAGTTGTATATATATATATATATATTTATTTATTACCATCAAAATTTAAATTCATCAAACCATATAATCATGAAGTAAATCCATATTATTATTTCACAAAATTTTCAAAATTTTATAAATATCATATTCCTGAAAATCTTTAAATTTAAAATCAAATTTCATTCTTATCACAATCTCCTCTAAAATCTTAAGTTAATAACTAAATGCAAAATTTTAATATCCGATCCTTTAATTTTAAATCCAATCAATGCATATTTATAAAATTGAAATCTCATCCCAAAAATTTGTATTCAAAAACTAATCCATTAGTGATCTTATTCCTCGATTCTTTTTCCACACAATACTCAAACGCTGTAATACTTACGAAATCTTTAAATACAACATTCAAAATATAAATTTTTTAAATTTATATCTTGCAGTCAAATAAATATAATGATAATCTTCTTCAATTTCTCAAATTTTAACGACAAATTTAATCATATCATAATCTTCATAAAAAATAATGATTTAACAAAATCGTCAATTCTGTCATATTAAATTCTCAACTCTTTATTTAAATTAATGTTTATCCTCGAAATTTAAAGTACCTTGTCTCTATCTGTCCAGTCATAACCTCTTTATTAATTCTTCACTACGGTCAAACCCCCAACAACTAAGGTCTAAGGAAATCCTACCTACGGTCATACAACATGCAATCTAGAGAAAATATGTATGGTTACGGTCTATTTTGTTATGGTATTGCAGTCTCTGCCAGGGTATACTACTGTCACGACCCGCACCCGGAATTTGGGCATGAGTCGTGGGTACGTCCAGCCTACGCCGCAGCATCGGCGGTAGAACGCTGTCTAGGTCACAAACATAGTATATCCTGTCAATAGTCTCAACTTCGTACGGAGGACAATGATAAATAATCACAGTTCTATAATATACTCAATCACAACTATAAACATAATGGCACGATGAGAATTGAAAAGAGTTCTATTAAAACCAACCACAAGAAGTTCAACTCAAATCCCGGTCTAAAATGACCTCACAAAGTCGCAAATAAAATAAATACATCACAGTCTCAGTCTCAGTCTAGAATAATAATGCAGAAAATAATCTAAGCATGGGCAGGCAAGTTCTCCTCTAGGATAGGCACCTCCTCTGGGATTTCTGGGGTGAAATCCTCCTCTATTCCTGGACCGTAATGAGTAGGGCAAAAGTCCTCCAGGTTCTCTGAAAATGTTGTTATCCAGTCAGGATTGGAGCGATGCACAAGCACTAACAGCAGTTTCATTAAATTGACAAAATCTATAAACAGTGTAAGAGATACAAGATGGAAATAAAAGCTGAACATGTGAAGTACTGGAGAAATGAAATAGACAATAAAGCATCTAGCAATGAGCAATAAATAGTGAATGCTAGAACAGGTAAATCTGAATAAAGATAAAATATCTAGTTAAGTGTTTGAAATATTAGTTTATTATGTGATCGGCTTGGGACTAGATCAGGCTGGTTATATATGATTAGCTATGATTCTTGAAGGTCAGGCTAACCATATGGTTAGCTATGATGCATGATAATGGTCAGGCTAATCATATATAACAGCTATGAGGCATGATGATGGTCAGGCCGCACCCGACGTGAGATGTGGGGTGAGCTATGATGCATGGTAAGTGTGGATATGATCACATAATCTACTAATAGTCCCCCATCCCCCAGCTAGCACGATGGATTCCAATCACGACTCCTCATGATGGGGATCTAGGGTGCTAACCCGTGTATCCATAGTGTCGGAATCAAGTATGAAATACACTACAATTTATAGAAGTAATCAACAATGAAAACTGTCAGAGAATGTACTCGCCTGTGGTCCTGAGCAGAATGTGAGGATCGAGGTCCAAAATGGAATCACAATAACCTATTTATGGAAATTCAATGTTAATTAATGAATTAAAAGAATAACATGCTTAACAATTTAAAAACGAGGTTTCTAGGTCATGTCTAAGGTTTACTGGTCAATACTAGGTCCAACTAAGTCAACTCTAGGCTTTTTGGTCAAAACTAGTCAATACCTTGCTTCTAGGTTCATACTAGCTATTGTTAACTCATACTAGTTAATACACTATATTATATGTTCTATACTTACTAATATTGGATTATTTTTAGTAATACTACTAATACTAGCTAAAATTCATTATACTAGGTATTATCATTATATATATAACTCATATAGTGGTATATTGGTATCTTGCTGACTAGTTACTATTTCTTATACTATATGCTATCAGTATGTAATTAACTTACATATATATAAACTGAGTATATACCTTAGCTGACACCAAGGTTCAACCCAATATCCCAAACCACCTTACCTTACTGATACTCTAAACTCCACACTGATACATTGTTCTAACTGAGACACTATACTTCACCCTAAATTCACACACACTGCAAATCACTCACACACACTACAATCAGACACTAATACACTATGACACACTAATACACTGAAACTCACATTTTGCTCACTGATACACAGGTACTTACATAGCTATCTAATACACTGAAATCTCATCCACATACAGTTTTCAGACACAGGTACTCCACAGTATCTGGTTAATTCCCCAGACACCACACACAGGTTCAGGATACTGCTACCTACAGATTCTGCACTGAATTTCAAATTCCTATCTACTGATACCTATTAACACATCTACACAGCATACACAGTTTCCTCACAGTGGCACTCTATATGCAACACAGGGACACATGTTCATGAAAGTATCACTGCTCTCTCTTTCCCTTCTTCTCAGAATTCACACAGCCATACACACACTAAACCCTCACATATAATAACACCCTAAACTGACACTAATCATAGTATCAGTTAAGGAGAACTGATACACACAACACTTACACTACCACACACATAAACATATGCACAGACACACTTATCAAAATCCTCATCAAACCTGGGAATTATCTCTCCCTCACACCTATACACAGTCACATATAAACAATGTGCCACAGTACACAAACTGAAACAAGACACACAGGCTTATACATTGACACAAGGACACACACATACATATTTGCTTTCTCATGCACAGCCCCCCCCCATTGAATCCTCTATACTGATACTAACTGCCACATGAACACACACATGTATTTCTCCCCCAAGTCTCTGATCCCCTAATCCTACACACTAGACACACTAAACCCAGAATGCACTTCACCAATACAGCACACACACATACTGAATATACCCACACTGATGTTCCCCTTCCTGCAATACTGAACTATCCTAATTACCTACACAGTATCATTGAACCTGGAACAATTAGCTACACATCTATCCATTGGCTCATTCACTCCCCTATACATTAATACACAACCACACAGTCCCTCTGTTGAACTAGGGGCAACTCTACACACAGGCATTACTGATAACACACAAACTCTCAGGCCACACTGACCCAAGACACAAATACACAGCAAAACACACAAACTGAATTTACCCCCAATGCACACACACATATACAACTCATATTGACTGATACATAACACAGCCACAACTCGAGCACCCTCAATTTGATATTACTATCTACTGCTCCTCCCCCATCCTTTGTGCACACAATACACATGGGGACAAGAGCACAGCAGGGATCAACCAACTTGCTATGATCCCTTGTCTACCCATTTGCACTGCACAGGCACTGTCACCCATAACAAACTGAAACTCACAACCCTTGTTTACTGATACACAGGAATACACCCTGGTTTCACAGTTTCCAAATCACAGTGCTCAGACACCCATCTCCCAAAACCCGATTGCACAGTTCGCTTCTCCATCGATGCACACAGCACACAACCCCGAACACTGCCCAGAATTCCCAATTCACATACCCGACTGCACCCTGTTCTAAACACCCACACAACCACAACCTAGATACATATATACAACACATCAAATCCATATACATATGCATAAATATATATAGACATCATACATCATTCATTAAATTAGATATTTTAGGGTAAAATAGATAGGTATTCACCCTGTGAAGCATTTAATCAAACACAAGATGTGCAAAACGAAAACCACACCAAGAATTCCTGAAAACCCAAAACAAAACCCTAAAACAATATCTAACCTACCCATAGGAGGGTGAAATCAGTCTACCTACCCAAAATCTAGGGTTAGGGTTCTTAATAATTGGGGAAAACCCCATGTGGGTCACCAAAACCTAATCCAAAGCCCTAGAATCGAATTACACACAGATTTGGGGGTTCCTAATGGCCATTATCATCTGTACACAGAATTTAAATGAGTAGAACTAGGGTTTTACCTGCAGGGGAAGGTTTCTTCAACGAGGCTCTTCTTCTCCAAGGCTCCCTGACCCACGTTCCTTGCTTTGGAGAAGGAGAAAATGGAACCCTAGGTTTAATCTCGAAAATGGGGTGGGGAATAGGTTTCTCTTATGGAGGCTAGGGTTTCCTTTCTCTCTACGTGAAGAATAGCCTAGAAAGAGGCTTCCTTATATATATATAGGCCCAGTTAGGGTTTCTAGTGTATGGCCTAGGTTTAACCCCTAGGTTAGGTCATGTAGAACCTAATTAGCTAAGGTTTAGGTCTGCTAGAGTTTAAGGTCCACCCTAAATTTTAAAATTCTAGGGTTTTGCTAGAATAGGATTTACACATTAGGGTTTGGTCATTAGGGTTTGCCCTAAAGCATTCTAGGGTTGACCTAAAATCAAATATCCCTAATAATAATATAATAGTTATAAAACTCAGCAAATAATTTAATACATAATTATTTAAATTGTTAAATTACAGAAATGCCCTTATATGGAAAAGTGGTAGTGACAACTACTAACTACATTCTAACAAAAAATTTACTAATGCAAGCTACGGTACTAAGAAATCAATCAATCAATCAATCAAACAGACGAAAAAGGAACAAATAGAAAGAAAAAAAATAGAATCTGCTAACACATTACCTGGACATCTTCATCCTCTAATATACACTTAACTTTGGCACATTCACTCACTAATTCCTATCCCTATACACAGATACCCACATCAACTAATTACTAGTCCATAAGATATCCATAGATACATCCTTATTGCACACACCTGTCTATTGATACCAAAATCTGACACCAAGAACCTCTAATACAACCATAGGTAAATTATGCTTCCAAAGTTGATACCTCTATCCCTTTTGGTACTACTGTTTCTACTATAAGCACAACCACTGCTAGCTCTCTTATCTACTATAATTGTTTATACTAGTTGTTTTTATCTCTCAAGTGCATACCAAGTGCAACACACCACACTAAGTACTTCTCTCTCTAACAACTCTAGATGGACACCCAAGTCAGTTTGCTGTGCCATCTTGTCACGCCCCAGTCCCACTCAAGCATGCTCAAGCCAACAGATCCTTACACATGCACATCATCCACTCATATACTGATATATATTTCTAACCCACATCTATCTAAGTATACACATATATACTCACAGTCTCTAACACTCAAGGTACACACAAATACACCAATTGTCTACACTCCTCAACTGTATACTAAAATTTGCACTGCCTAGATTACTTGCACTAATGATTTTTTATCCACAATAACTGATACACCAATCTAATATTATCACACAAAGTACTTATTGTTACTAGTACATTGCTCAACTAATCCTTGATATAGAAATACTAGCACTATTGGTATAGTAACACTAGCTTTATCATTAGATTATCTCATCACACTTACTAGAACTCATGATTACTTGCACTAGTTATTAACTTCTATAATACACATGCTTCACTTCACTCCCAAAGGCAGACATATGGTTCCATATCTCTATTGATGTATAAGTATCTCCTCTTAATCTTTTACAGACTGATACACTAATTAGTGATACACTTCATACCTTCCATGATCAATCTTAATATTTCTCAACCCATGACACACTATTAAAAAATTTTAATACTCATGCTTCCACTTTTATGAACTTCCGTACTGACACTCATCATCCACTGTGCATCCTGCACGTAATTTCTAGACACTCTTCTATCTATTACTAACAATTCATCACTGGCCTCAATATCAGGTGATACATCCATCACTGGTCATATACCGGTACACTCATATCTGATCACATCAAGGCCCTACTTTTATCTGTAATACAAGTCTTACTACTTAGCATAATGTATTCTTATTCTCTCACACTCTTTTATACACTTATGGGTATTCTCCTACTATGGCATACTCATTAATGCCCTGTATGTATATACATTTGTTTTCTTTTGACACACCCAAGTATCAACCATCAAATTGAATATCATGCTCCATTAATTTTTAACACAATTTTCTTAATACTTAATTGTTTACATGGATCACCCAACTACATGAATTCATGACTATCCAGGACTGGCATGCTAACTCTGATACTAACTTCTGGAACCCTCACTGATACTCTTTACTCCTCTTTCTACCTATAGTACTAATTATAATGACACCTATCATAGAACTATTGCTACAATGTACTACGCTATGGGTTAACTCTAGATTGATGCCTATTGCTCACATGTCCCTCCAAGAAACACTTACAGACTCACTAGCCTTACTCAGTCAACACTAATACAAGACACAGACCTAATTGTAAGTCACCAATTATCACACTAACAAGGAATCCTAATGGAACAAAGCTCTATAAGGAACAGGACTAAGGAATTAAGGTATCTCTACTGCTAGCAAAGAAAATGATGGAACAAAGTCCTATAATAATAGAAGTAGATAAGTATTGAGATGATACTTTAAGAACCAATTTAAGATACAATCTGATAATCATACACGTCTATCCAAAATTATGAAACTCAGAATACTCGTCACGCCAGTGAGCATAGCTGCGATAAACGATATATTCCATAACTCAGGTATACAACTCTATAATCATGTCGTCTAGAATCCTCGCTGTGCTGACTAGTATAGCTGCAAGAAATTCTAAATTTTATAACTAAGATATATATACATCCGAAGTCAGGTACCTATGTTTCTGACATGCCAGCTAATATGGTTGCGATGAACTCTATGCTCTATAACCAAAGCAGACGTTTACCTTTCTCATTATCCTCATCAATATATGTCATCAGATGAGACCATAAATTTTAGTCCGTAAAGTTTATCTCGATATAAAATCAAACTCAACAACGACACCAAGAATTAAATTTAATAACTGATCAACAAGAATCAAATTCAATAACAACAAGTGAGAACGGACGAAAATAAGAAAAAGATTTAAATTAAAAATTATAATAAGATTCTCAAGGGTCGTCCTAGGAATCTCTCAAAATTTGTGATTGAGTATACTCTCTCATCATAGTATCCTATGTACTATATCCTATCGCAGGCACATAGTAGTACAACTAAGACGTTACACTTCCACGATATC
Source organism: Iris macrosiphon (assembly GCA_036927795.1). NCBI lineage: Eukaryota > Viridiplantae > Streptophyta > Magnoliopsida > Asparagales > Iridaceae > Iris > Iris macrosiphon. Next base: position 60,513,318 of record JAYESA010000003.1, on the reverse strand, counting down.
GCACAACTTGTGAAGCCTGACCTGCTTGGGACACCACTAAAAATGTGTCTCGACCCATACCCAAAATTTGGGCATGAGTCGTGGGTACGTCCAGTCTATGCCCCAGCATCGACGGTAGAACGTTGTCTAGGTCATAATACTATCTAATCAATCTCTCATGAATATCCAACTCCATAGGAGGCACATATATTATAATATAATATGGAAATACTCAATCACAGAACTAAAGCACGATAAGATATTGAAGTAAATAAATAAAATACAAAATAAGTCTAAACAACAAAAATAGTCTAACCTACAAATAATAACATCCAAATCTCTATGTATGCCGGAAACAAGTCCTCTAAGTCGCAGTTTGGAAAAATATTTTCAGTCAGGATGGAGCGAAGTACAACCCAATAACAGTTCCAGTTAATTCATAAGGACTATAAAATAATAAATTGATGATGTTATATACTGAAAGAAACAATAAATAGATACAGTGGCAAATAGTAAAGGGAACAGGCAATAGACAATATGGCATAGTCAGTGCATATATATGAAATAAAGAGAAAGAGCTACACTATCATATACGGGTGATGTAATATATAAAACTGAAATGAAGAACTGTAACTATTCTAAGTGTTTGAAATATCAGTTTATCATGTGATCGGCTTGGGACAAGATCAGGCTTGTTACATATGATTAGTTATGATTCATGTAAGGTCAGGCTAACCATCTGGTTAGCTATGATGCGAATAATGGTCAGGTTAATCATATATAATAGGCTATAAGGCATGTAATGGTCAGGCTGCACCCGATATAAGGTGTGGGGTGAGCTATGATGCATGTAGAGTTGGGTATGATCACATAATCTACTAATATTTCTCCCACCCCCAACTAGTATAGTGGATCCAACCATGATACTTTACGATACACGATCAATGTCCAATATATGATGTACAATATCTAATATCCATGTCGTGTATAATGTTAATATGATAGCCAATGTAACATCTCATAACTGCAGATCCAATCTATATACCAGTCCGTATAGCACAGTGTCAGAATCAGATGTAGCATTTCTAAATACTTGAATTATAGAAATTATTAAATAACGGAAATTATTAGAGTGGATGGAGGCAGGGGACAGGTCCTGAGCGGGCGATACCAATAGCCTGCTCCCGAAGTCTCACAGAATGATCCAATGGTCCTATACATATATAATATAATACAATATAGCATTGGTCGTGTGGCATGGCCGGACTGATGGCTGTGGGGTAGTCCGGTGGATGGAGGCAGGGGACAGGTCGGCTGCTGATGGTGTTGACGAGGTAGTGATGCTAGCGGGGTCTCGGCGGTTATGGCATCCAGGCGGTCGGGGAGATGAGTCATGGGGAAGTTGAGACGAGGGGTCGGGCTGCTCGTCGTGGGTGACGAGGCGGTGGCAGATGGTGCTCAGGGTTGTTGCTGTCATAGTCGACGGAGGACGGGGCGGTGGTGAAGACTGGCAGCGGGGATCAGAGAAGAAGGTAGTGCGGGTGATTACCTGAGAAAGGAGGGAAGAGGAGGATGTTCGGTTAGGGTTGGTTTAGGGTTGAGTTTTGGTTTAGTATAGGTTGAAGATGATAAAAAATAATGGGGAGGTGGAGTTTGCATGTAGGAGAGAAGAGGGTGATGACAACCTAGGGATTAGGGCCGGCCATGTGTTCCTTGGGATGGGGTTGGCTCCTTGGGAAAGGGGTTAGGATGAGGGATTATATATAGGAGTATGTGTGGTGTAGATGATGCTCCATTTTGAATGAGGGCCATAATTTAATATGAAAGGGAGTGTACAAACAAAAATGGGAGAGAGAGAGAAAGAGAGAGAGAGAGAGAGAGAGAGAGAGAAAGAGAGAGAGAGAGAGAGTTGGACCGGTCAAAGAGGGAGGGAGTTGATTCTTTATTGGCCTTAACCAATAGGATGGTGATACCTCATTGCACTTTTGCATAAAAGTCCCCAATATTTGGAAAATTGCACAAAAGTGGGGTTTTAGAATTTAATGAGGGAAAATACCATGTTTGGTGTGATGTAGTGGCTAAAAAGGGTGTATGGTATTTAGTATGAGTCTTGAAGGTGTGAATAGGGATTTGGTTTGGTGTTCGGTCTAGTTTTGGGTTAAGTTGGGTCCTTACACCAATTTAATTAAAATTAATGTATGTGGTGTTCTAAAATTAATTGGAAGTACATGGGATTAAAATTAGGTAGGAAACAAGTATCATGGACATAGAAGACTCAGAATAGAATATTACCATAATTTGGGTTGCACAAAACGGATCAAGATTGTGTCTCCAATTTTGATTAGAACGCACAAAGATACAAAATTGGATTAATTTAGAATTAAAAATAAACGTCCATAATGAATATTGTGCGACTAAAATAAAGCACAAGAGAGCATATTTATGAGTTACACAAAGGTCATAATGGAAGGCTGGCACGTCTAGGACAAGGGTATAAATTTGTGGGAAGGCAAAAGCTAGTGTAGCGCTCCAAATATTGAAGCAACAGTAATGTACAACAATTAAATAAAATCACAATAATGAATATAATCCCCAATATTTAATTTTCTAAAAAGCTAATTAAATCCATAATCCTATAATTTAGTCAGGGGTTCATCTATTGGGCTTCTAGGTCTAGTCTACTAACTCATGCATTAAAGAATACTATATATATATATATATATATATATACACACACACACATATCATACAATTATAAAAAATAAATATACACAATACTTATAATAAATAAAAAGACAAAAATATCCCTATTTTAGGATGTGGTAGTGACATGGCTATTTTGCGGGTTTCAAAGAGATATAAGCCAACTATGGCATATTTATATCAGTCAAGAAAAAGTATATTGTAATCCATTTAAAGTTATCAATAAAAGAAATATTTTCTGTTCCTATTAAGAGTGTCAATATTTAATTTTTTTTTTGCAATTAAAGTTTTATGTTTCTATATCCATTGTCTATTTTGTGCTTTGTGCAGGTACTTTGCCATGTGCAAGCGTAACTTACACTTGCATGGCGTTATGTCTAGTGGTAACTTTTGGTTCTCTGGGATCGGGGTGTGACAGTCACCATCGGATGTAATGACATGCAATCCGAGGCTACGCTTGCACAAGGCATAGAAGTAACAAAACTTAAATAAAGAAAACCAAATATTAACACTTTAATAGGAACAAAAATTAACTTCTTTTATTGATAACTTAAAATTGGATTACAATATACTCTTGTTGGCCAAAACAATAATGCAACACTTGGCTTAAATCTCTTTGGAACTTGAAAATAGCTATATTGTCCATACATAACATGCCTTTACTAGAAAAAAAAGGATAAATCGCCTTCAGAAGAAATTGGCTATGGACTCTTATGAGGGATTAACACTTTATTTCTGTCTTTACTTTATTGGCTTTATTTTTTGCATCTCCTATGCACTCTTATGTTCTCTTTCCTCCATTCCAGAGAGTGGTTAAGGAAGAAAGGAGACACGAGGCCATGCTTTTGGTACAACGGCTTCCGTGGGAGCATCCTTCGCTCACCCAGGAGACAGAGAGATGACTGGGACTCCTTCCCCACCTCCCGCACTTTCAGCTCAGGGTGGCATTCCCACCATCCTGACTACCGGATCTTCGCCCCTTGATGGAACTCAGCTTTATTAGTTAATCTGTGGCTTAATGGATTCTCAACGAGACCAGATCCGAGGGTTAGTAGACTCTTAACGGGACCAAATTCATGGCTTAGTTGAGACTCAGTGAGATCATACCGCTGTTATGAAGGAGAGCATGGAAAATGCTCACCTAGTCACTTTGGCCGCCATGGATAAAATGATGACCCAAACGACTCAGCAATAGTCCACCCAGCCAAAGTTTGGGATTATTCTGGACTTCAGGAGGCTTAACCGTAAAGAGTTTGAAGGCACGGAAGGAAAGTGGGAACATATTACTATGGATTTTGTCTCAACGTTACCGCGATCACTGGGTGAAAAAGACGCTATATGGGTGATTGTGGATAGGTTGACCAAGTTCGCACATTTTATACCTTTCAAGGTAGAACTTTCAACCAAGAAGTTAACAGAGTTATACATGTGACAAATAGTGAGGATGTCACGCCCCAGTCCCAAAAATACACGGGACCAGGCCACGTGGCAATAGCCAGCTGTCACGTCTCCGAGGATATCCAAATTTAATGGATCCTAACGAAGAGTGCTACACGGTCCTAAAATACTAATATGTCCAATATCAATTAACAACAGAAAATCTAATCTCATCCATAATATAAACAGCAAGAAGCACTAAAATAAATACTGGAAATAAACCTCAGTCTGAATATCATAGTACAAACCCAGAATGTTTGGTAGGAACAAACCCACTACTATGACGAAATAAAAGTACTGAATGACAGATAAAAAGAGTAATGACTAGGGCATCGGCGGACTAGATAATGATGCTCCTAATCCTAGGCAGAAGGCCTACAAATTAATCACGAAAACTCTGACGGTAGCACCTCTAGCTCCTCCGCAATAGCGTACCTCGTCTCCTATCCTGGGCCGTACACTGTGGGGGTAATATGCCTCGTCCAAATCTGAAAAGGTACCAGGTCCTCAGAGGGACGTAACAAGATATATAGAAGCATGCCATATATATAAATACAGAATAAAATAAATAAAGGGTGTGCTAACCATCTAAGTAAATGCAATGTGAGGACAACTTTGGTACGTATGGATAGGCGTAGGCATAATATCCATACAGCTCCATAGAATATGGAAGCTGTATAGTATATATATAACGTCCATATCGCTCCGAAGAACGTGGAATCTGCATAGAATATAACGTCCATATCACTCCGAGGAATGTAGAATCTGCATAAAGGGAGTCATTGGATCTATGGCTCCTCCGGATACTATAGATTCTAATATGTGTATCCCATACGCCTACTATTTGTCCTTCCCGCCCAATGTAGATACACAAATCGAATACTCAACGTGCATACCACGTATCTATATACCAAGTCTCTACTAATACAAAATCCTGAATTACGCGCTAACCGTGGTGCATGTCACATGCACCGATAGCTAGTCGAGTACGCGAACCCGCATCCCAATATGACTTTGTCACCGTGAAACATGTAAGAGTGTCAGGTCTCGGAAGATATCAGAGTATCCTTCCAATGGGGGTGAGTCTGCTAGTGACTAGGTCAAGTACACTACTCATCGATGCATCTGTCGACTGCACCCGAGTCAATCTCGGACGTGCACAGTCATATGAAATAAAGTAACAAGATATCATACAATATATGCATAATTTAAATTAAACAGTAAATATGGCAAGGTATCTTGTCTGGGTCCTCAAGCTGTGAATGCCAATAGCCTGCTCCTGCAGTATCTCATGGCTGGTCCAGTGACCCTAAACATACAATATAATATAGCAATCTAGCATCAGACACTAAAGTAATACATACACAAACTACGCGCTGCTCTTAAGTACTGACGCAAGGGTCACGGCTGGTCAACTACAGAGTCGCGTGTGCACGTAGCTAAGGTGCACACGTGTCCTGTCCTCAATTACCGTGTACCTCACGACAATAAATTACCAAAGTTGGGGGTTTACGAACTACTTACGTTTAGTACAATTTTATGTCCTTCTACCTCATGTTACAGTGTACTGATCTTGGTTTTTAGGTGAAATACAAGTCCCTTATACAAGTAATAAGATTGGGGTAATTATTATCTTATTAATTAATAACTAATCTAGTAAATCATACAAACATACACACACATAGGGTTTCATATTAATTAGTTCGTGTCCACGTAACGATACGACACGATGACACAATTCTACGCAACTAACGACAATATAATAAAGAAAAGAGGAATTTAGGTGTTTAACGAGGCATGGATGAATGGGGGAGGGGGGTCTGTCTCGTCGAAGTGCACGCTCACCGGCGTTCGACGGAGCTCCAGCATCGAGCAGCAGACAACGGCAGCAGCGGAAGTAACTACAGCAGTTGCAGCAGCGGTAACAGCGACCTGGCAGCGACGGCAGTGGCCTGGGATGGTGCTGGTCGAGGGAGGCATTGCTGGTCGGGGGCAGTGGTGGTTGGCGATACTGGAGGCGGTGGTCAGGGATGGGAGCAGTCGACTAAGGGGTGATCAGGGTCGATTGGTGATGGGGTGTCGGGTTTGATGGAGGGTTGATGGCGGTGGCGTGGTTTGTGCAGGCGGCCTGAGGGTGGTCCGGCATGGACATCAGTAGTAGGCGGTGGTCGGCTGTGGTGGTGGCGGCCTAAGGTGGTGGTGTCCAGTCGGAATAGGGGGAAGGGGGTGCTCGGGTTTGATGAAAGGGAGTTCGGCTAGGTATGGAGGAGGTGGTGGTGTTTATAATTTTAGGGTTTTCAATAGGGAAAGATGTATTTTATATAGGAGGGGAATTATGGGCTGACCTTGGGACTTGGGCCGGCCAGGGCTCTTTGGAGTGGGGGCTGATCCACAAGAAATGGTGTACATGGGCTTGGTTAGGTCTTATTTTGGGTAAACTTGGCCTCAAATTAATTAAATTACAAACAAATGCACAAGGTATTCTTTTGTCAATTGAAAACACATGAGATTAAATTTGGGTGAAACACAAGAGTCATGGGCATAGTAGGTTCAAAATAGATTAATACCCTAATTTGGGTTATAAGGAATTGGGCTGAGGTTATGCCTCCAATTTTGATTGGAACAGCAACTATGAAAAATTGGATTTATTGCGATTATACGTGTACGTTTGTGACGAATATTACGCAGCTAACATGAAGCACAATATCGATTATTTAAAAGTTACACAAGGGTAAGGTGGGTAGTCTGGCAAGTCTAGGAGGTGTGTATAAAATTTGTTTGAAGGTAACTACTAGTGTAGCGCTCCAAACATCGAAGCAACGGTAAGGTGTATTAAGTCACATAATTGTTGCACATTAATTCTAATTGTATTCAACTTATTCCTAGTCTCTCAGTCTAAATTAAAATAATCCTAAATTTGGTCGAGGGGGTTTACAATCTACCCTCCTTAGAGATTTTTGTCCTCGAAATTAAAATATACGTATGGTAAGAACTACTGACTGAAATAAAAAGCTACTACATACCTAGGCCTTCAAAGAGATGGGGATAACGCTGTCGAATATCCTCCTCGCGTTTTCAAGTCGACTCGCCTGGTGCATGATACCTCCATGCGACACGAACTAGAGGGATAGTCTGACCTCGCAATACCTTCTTACTTCTGTCCAGAATCTCAACAGGCTCCTCTTGGTATGATAGACTCGGGCCGACTATGATCTCTGAAAGATAAAGCACGTGACTCAGATCTGGCATGTACCTTCTTAGCTGAGATACATGGAAGACGTTATGCACTCCTTCTAAAGTCTGCGGCAAGGCTAACCTGTAAGCAACCTCTTCGATGCATTCTAACACATCGAATGGTCTGATGTATTTCGGACTCAGCTTTCCTCTGCCTCCAAATCTGATAGTCCCTCGAGTAGGTGAGATCTTTAGAAATACATGATCTCCAACCTGGAACTCTAGGGGTCGTCGATGCACGTTCGCCCAATGCTTCTGTATGTCCTGTGCTGCTCGCAGGTGCCCTTGGATCTTCTTTACCTTCTCCACTGTATGAACAACCAACTCTGGCCCTAGAATCTGTCTCTCGCCTATATCGCTCCAACATACTAGAGAACGACACTTCCTTCCGTACAACGCTTCATAGGGAGCCATCTGAATGCTCGCTTGATAGTTGTTGTTATAGAAAAATTTGACCAAATGCAAATGGTCCTCCCATGATCCTCCAAAATCTAGTATGCACGCCCTTAACATGTCTTCCAATGTCTGAATGATGCGCTCGGACTGGCCATCTGTCTGCGGGTGATACGATGTGCTAAACTTCAGGCGGGTAACGAGACTCTCTTACATACTCCGCCAAAAGTAAGATATAAACCTCGTATCCCTGTCAGACACTATACTAACTGGCACTCTATGCAGTCGCACAATCTTTCTCATGTACATATCTGCTAAGACCTCTGTAGATTGCCCAACTCTAAAGGGTAAAAAGTGTGCGGACTTGGTGAGTCTATCTATGATTACCCATACTACATTGCGACCACTAGGACTCCTCGAAAAACTCATAACAAAGTCCATAGTGATGTGCTCCCATTTCCACTGAGGTATCGAAAGCGGTTGAAGTAAACCTGCAGACCTCTGATGCTCAGCCTTGACCTGCTGACACACCAGGCACTTCGCCACAAAGCGGGCTATCTCTCTCTTCATTCTATACCACAAATAGTACTGTCTTAAGTCTCTGTACATCTTCGTACCTCCTGGGTGAATAGAGTAGGTTGAACTGTGTGCCTCTGACATCAGCTCCTGACGAAGTTCTCCATTTGGAACATAGAGACGATCTTCACATCTCAAAGTCCCGTCTTCATGTATACGCAATCCTGTTGGTATTTTGGCCTCTGTCCTCTGTCGAAGCCTCTAGAATCTGGCATCTGGCGGCAAAGCAGCCTTAATCCTCTCCACTAATGTCGATTATAACTGAAAACTCGACAACTGTCCGTCTACTCCGGGCATAACGACCTCTATACCCATATGTTCTAGATCTCTCAACAGATGTTGTTGGGTAGTCAAGAAGAATGCTATGGGTCTTCTGCTCAATGCGTCAGCTACTACGTTTGCCTTTCCCGGGTGGTACTGTAGCTCAATCTCAAAGTCTGTTATCACCTCGAGCCAACGTCTTTGTCTCTGGTTCAGGTCCTTCTGGGTGTAGATGTACTTTTGGCTTTTGTGATCAGTGAATATCTTCACTCTTTCTCCATATAGGTAGTGTCTCCAAAGCTTCAAGACAAAGATCACTGCGGCAAGCTCCAAGTCGTGAGTGAGATAGTTCTTCTCGTGGGTCCTTAATTGTCTAAAGGCATAGGCCACAACCTTTCCATGCTGCATCAAGATGCATCCTAATCCTTTTTCGGATGCATCGCTATAGATCACGAATCCTCCGGGTCCAGAAGGTATAGTTAAGATAGGTGATGTAGTCAGACGCTTCTTCAGCTCATCGAATACCTTCTGACACTCCTCTGTCCAAGTGAACTCCTTCTCCTTACGGGTCAAGTGGGTCATCGGTTCTGTGATCTCCGTGAAGTTATCCACGAACCTTCGGTAATATCCGGCAAGTCCTAGGAAACTCCTCACTTCTGAGACATTGATAGGGGTTGGCCATGTCTCTACTGATGAAATCTTGGCCGGATCTACTGAAATACCATCTCCTGAGATAACGTGTCCAAGAAAAGCGACCAAAAAAAGTGACACGATCTAGGAGGAACTCGCACTTGCTCAGCTTGGCATAAAGCCTCTCTCTCCTCAACGTCTCTAACACTAGTCTCAAGTGCTCCTCATGGCTCTTAGAATACACCAAGATGTCTTCGATGAAGACTACCACGAACCGATTTAGGTATTGGTGGAATACTCTATTCATCAAGTTCATAAATATGGCAGGCATATTTGTCAGTCCAAAAGGTATCACCAAGAACTCGTAGTGACCATAATGAGTCCTGAATGATGTCTTTTGAATGTCTTCTCTTCGCACCTTTACTTGATGATAACCCAATCTCAAGTCGATCTTTGTGAACACCACTGCTCTTGTCAGCTAGTCGAACAAATTATTAATCCGCGGCAGGAGCTACTTGTTCTTGATAGTTAAAGCATTAAGGGCTCTGTAATCAATGCACATACGTACTGTCCCATCTTTCTTAGGTAGAAACAATACTGGTGCTCCCTAGGGTGATGCACTAGGATGGATAAATCCTTTGTTCTGCAACTCCTCTAATTATAGCTTCAACTCATCTAGTTCTTTCTTCGCCAATCGGTACACATTAGAAGATACCGGTGCTGCTTCGGATATTAGCTCAATAGTGAACTCTACGTCTCTATCTGGCGGTAAGTCTGGCAATTCTTCAGAAAAAATATCCTCGAATTCTGCAACTATCGGTGGGGGTACCATCTCCATAGCCATGTAAGTTCCAGCTATCTTTCCTACTCCTTGCTCGACGGTCCCTCGCATGTACTCGAACTCCGGTTGATCTGGCGGTCTAAAAGTGATGCTACCCTTTCGGCAATCCAGTATGGCATTATACTGGCTTAACCAGTCCATGCCAAGCACAACATCAAAGTATGGCATGGGTAATACCAAGAATCGTGCTCTCATCTCTCTACCGCATACGACTACCGAACACGTTCTAATAGTGCTGGTAACCGGCACGATGCATCCTCCGGTAAGAATCTTCCAACTCTTAGGTAAGGGGGAAGTAGCTACTCTATGCATTGCTACAAATCTACTAGATATGAATGACAGCATAGCTCCAGAATCAAACAATGCAGTTGCAGGTAATAATGCAACTAAAATGGTACCTGTGATAGCTTTCCCTTCTGTTTTCTCCTCAGTAGCTGCTAGTGCAAAGGCCTGTCCGTGCCTCTGTCTCCGGTCTGCTGTCGGGCTCAATCAAACTGTGCCTGCTGTTGGGCCAAAGGTAGTCCCCTCTAAAATCCTCCGGGTGCTGGTGGACGTTGACCTCCTGGCGGGGGTAGTATCCTCGGGGCTGGTGCTGTTGGCCTCTGTCATGTCTGCGGTGCTATGTCTCTACGTTGTGGGCAGTCTCGAGCGTGGTGCTGGCTCGTTCCATAAATCATGCATGTTTCCAGTCTCTTTCGGCAGTTATTCTGGAAATGTCCTATCTTACCATAGTAGTGGCAATTCGAAAGCTCCTTTTTCTGGTACAGTACTGTCCTCTGATGTGTCTGTGCTCCGGGACGACGGACCGGTCCTCCTGCTCCGGGCTGGGCTCTGGCTGGTATGGTTGTGCTGGAACGTCTTGCTCCTCTGCCATTGGCCTCTTGGATCCTCGCCTTTGCAAGAACCTCCTTATAAAAAATCCTTGCCTGTGTGGTGGTATACCTCTGCAGCTCGAAAGTGAGGCCGTGATGGAATCTCTAGGCCTTTTCTAGATTATTGGGTATCAGGACGGCACCAAATCTGCTAAGACGGCTAAACTCCGCGTCATATGCGTCAACAGTCATATTCTTTTGTTCTAGATATAGGAACTGGGAGTACAGGGCATTTCTGACTGTAGCCGGGAAATACTTTGCATTGAAGTATTCTAAGAACTGTTCCCAAGTCTGGTTCTTGCCTACACTGTGCTCAATAGAATCCCACCAGTGATGGGCATTGCCTTTCAGTTGGGCCCTCACTGCGGTCATCCAAAGGTCTGGCTGCAGTTGTGAAGCCTCTAGTATCATCTCTGTATTGGCGACCCAATCAGAGATCTCCTATGCAGTCTCTATCACGCCCCAGCCCAAAATACGTAGGACCAGGATACGTAAGCATGCCAGCCGTATGAGCATGGTACTCCAATATATGGAAACCCTAACACACGTACGCTGTATATGAATAACAAAATCCACAAGTGGTATAAATCCAACGCAAGTCACATGGTATAATCTAGATCTCATCCATAAAACCAATATAAATAAATGACCAACAGCTATGAAACTAGATCTCAAATGAAAAGTATCTAAAGCTGGTAGTCGGATGGAAACAAATCCACTACCGGACTAGAAGAAAGAATAACGAAATAGATACCATATAAGTATAACAACTACCAACTACTGAGACTCGAAGAGAGGACCTGTGCGAAGTATAGGTAACCAGTCCGGAATCGCGCTCCTGCAAATACTCAAGAACAATACACCTGGAAAGGTACCGGGTCCTCAGAGGGACATAACAAGATACAAAATGCATGCCAGATATAGTACTGAATAAAATAAAGGGGGGTGTACTAACCATCTAAGTAAATGCAATGTAAGGACAACCTCAAAACGTATAAGTAGGTGTAGGCATAACGTCCAACGTCCTCTAGAGTGTAGTATCTGCAACGTCCATCATTCCGAAGACTGAGGTATCTGTATATGTATAACGTCCAACACTCTAAGGGACGTGGTATCTGCAATGTATATACGTCCGTAACACTCCGAAGAACGCTGTGTCTGAATATAGGAAGTCATCGGGTCTGTGGCTCCTCTGGATACAACGGAGTCCGATGTGTATATCCCATACGTTTATCAGTTGTCCTCCCCGTCCAATGTGGATACACAAGTCGAATACATGACATGAGGATCCCGTATCTATATGCCAAGTCACATCTAATTATATTACTCTAGATTACGTGCTAGTCTGTGATGCATGTCGTACGCACCGATAGCGAATCGGGTACACAGACCCGCATCCCAATATGAATGTACCATCGTGATATGTGTAAAGTGTCACGGTCTAGGAAGATATCAAAATATCCTCACAGTAGTAGGTGAGTCAACTAGCAACTAGGTCAAGTACACTACTCATCGACGCATTCGTCGACTGCACCTGAGTCAATCTCGGACGCGCACAGTTTATATATATTGCAATATTTATCATTAAATTTAAACAGTAATCCAGCAAGGTATACTTGCCTGGCAAGAGAGCTGCAAAATATAACGTCCAGATGTCAAATACCAAAAGCCAAAAACTATGGCCTCAGAATGAACGTCTTCGGATGCTGAAATAAATATCACTAACGTTCCCAGAATAAGTGAAATAGCTAAAAAATACTACCCTTTCGTCCAATTTGGACACAGGAGAAAAAATACAGTTTCTGGTCAACACGGGATCCACAAGTGCCGTCTTGCACCAAAAAATGGGTCAGAAACAATGTTCTCCAAATTTGTCAAACTTAGTGTCAACAAGTCCAGAACGTCGATACGAACCCAACAGAATATCCAGAACTAGATTCCGATGAGCCGATCACAAAATCGCCCGTCAAATAGAGCCGTGGGGCCCACGATATGGGATTTTGTCAACGTTCTCAGAATCGAACCAAACTTGGGTCACAGGACCAGCGTATTGCTACGAGTCCGATGGCGCAAGTTTTATTTCGATCCGACATGCGTACACAAAGTTACAACGTGTTCCAGAACAGGCGAATACGGGACGTTGTCGAAGTATACGCGTTGATTCCGGTGTGCACGCACATCCAAATCAACTTCTACAAAATCCCGCATGTCCGTATCAACGGCCCGCACATTTCGGTAAAGACCGCATACGACCAAGTCATCCCGTTTGGCGGGGCATACTCAGTTCCGGGTGGAAATAGGGCATGGTTTTTCCTGTTTTTGGATCGCGGTTCGTGATTGCCACAGGACGCGATGCACCGAGCGGGTTGTACAGGCATCGAGAGGGTTACATAGCCTACATGTCACAACTGACGGAATAAAAAACGGAACAACGAGGAGAGAGAACGGGTTACCTGAACAGGGCTCTGTAGAATAAATTTTTTCGTGTCCACGAGTCATCTTGACACAACACGACACAGTGTCCGGGCTGTATTCGGGTTGTGTCCAGTACTGCGCCGTGTCCGATACTGCTCGAGTTGGGGTCGTTACGGGATGGTCTGGAGCTGTTGCACTTCAGCCGGCCGGACGAGAGAGGCCGCAAGGGGATCGTCGGGGAGGAAGTCAGGGAAGAGGAAGGAGAAGAGGTGATGGGGGTTCGGGGGTTCGGGGAAGTTTAGCCAGAGGACGGCGGCTCGGGGCTGCTGCTGTGGTGTAGAGGGTGGTGGTGGCAGCCGGAGTCGGGGAGATGGCGGAGGCGAGCGGGTCGAGGGGAGGAGACGGTAGAGAGGGGTTGGTGTTGGTGCTGATGGTGGAGGGTGGCGAGTGGCAGAGGAGGTGGAGGTCGGAAAGTCGAGGGCTGGGAGAGGGGAGAGGGTCAGGCGGAGAGCGGCTAGGGCGGAGTGGAGGAGGAGGAGGAGGTCGAGGGTGGTGGTGGAGACGTGGGGGAGGGCGACGCTGGCCGAGGGGAAAGGGGGCTCGTGGGAGGAGAGGAGCGGCAGGATTGAGGGCTGGGAGAGGGGAGAGGTTAGGCGGAGGGCGGATAGGGCAGAGTGGAGGAGGAGGAGGAGGTCGCGGGTGGCGGTGGAGACGTGGGGGGGCCGACGCTGGCGGAGGGGAAAGGGGGCTCGGGGGAGGAGAGGAGCGGCGGGATTAAGGGCTGGGAGAGGGGAGAGGTCAGGCGGAGCTCTCTGGCGGGGGTCGGCTCGCCGCTGTGCTGGCGAGGTCGGGGTCGGGGAAGGGGGGAAGTGGAGGAGGAAACAGAGAAGAAGAAGAGGGGGAGGGCTGCTGCTGGTGGCGAGTGGCGGAGGCGATCGACTGTAGCTGCTCGGACGGGGGGGGGGGGATCGGCTCACCGCGGGGGAAGGCGGAGCTGCTCCGGCGAGGGGGGGTCGGCTGACGGCTAGGGTTAGGGTTAGGGATTGGGATTTCTTTTTATAGAAATTATTTTTAGGGGTAAATTGGTAAATTCACAATTAAAGATATTTTGTGGATATTTTTAGGTGGGTCCCGCTTCCAAATAGATGGTGCAGGTTCACCCTCCAATGAGGGGGTGACTCCTCACACTGGAAATTTGTAGAAAATTCCCTATAATTTTATAAATTACATATAGGTCGTATTTTAGAAAATTGCGCAATTACGCAATTGGCTGGGAAAAACACCCGATTCCTGAAAATGCTAAAATGCACAGAATTGAAGGGAAAAGCTGTGTGAGGGCCCTGAGGGGGTGGGGGCGAGCCTGGGCAGGGGCTGGGCCTGGTTTTGGGTGATACGGGTCACCATATTAATTAATTAATAATTAATGCGCACGGTGTTCTCTAATTATTTAGAGACAGGTAGGGCCATAATTTTAGTGCGGTGTCAACATACTAATTGTAGTATACTCAAAGTAGGGTAATAACGTATTTTTGTTTGGGCAAAACAGGTGCATGTTGGGCCTCAAATCTCTATTGGTACAGAGGTGGGTGCAGATCTGGGAATTTAAATACGTACGTTTGTAACAATATTTGTGCGTCTAAAATGAGGCACAAAACTGAGTATCTGGGAGTTGCACAAGGTTCAGAAAAATAGACTAGCATGTCTATGAGAGGTATGTGAACTTTGTTCGGGGATAACAGTTAAGGTAAAGCTCCAAATAATTCGGTAATGGACAAGTGCACATATCAATAGCATATGTAAGCAAAATAAATTAAAATATTACAATAAATCCTAAATTGCTAAAATTAATCCTAAAAATGCTGAAATCTGGTCGAGGGGGTTTACAATCTACCCAACTTATAAGAATTTTGTTCTCAAAATTAAAACTAAGCCACGGTAGAAGTCAAAGACGACATAAGGTATAATTTAACAAAGTAATTTATATCTTGGTTTACGAATAGGTTCGAAAAACGTTTACGCATGTTGTCCACACGCTTCCAAGTAGATTCTCCTGGCGTGCCATGCTTCCATGCCACGCGGACCAAGGGAAAAGACTGATTCCTCAATACCTTTTTTCGATGATCAAGAATTCCCACGGGTTGCTCTTGATACGACAAGCTCGGCCTAATGGTGATCTCCGAATGGTTGAGCATGACTGCTGTCTGTCATATATCACCTGAATTGCGACACGTAAAATACATCAAGTACTCCCTCAAGTGAAGGTGGTTGCGCAAGTTGATATGCCACTACTCTCACTCTTTCTAGCACGTCAATGGTCCAATATACCTTAGCCTCAACTTGCTGCATCCTTCGAATCAAATGGTGCCTCTAGTAGGTGATATCCTCAAGAAAACATGATCGTCCTCTTTGAATTCCAAGGGACTATGATAACGGTCTGCCCACTGCTTATGTCTGTCTTGCACTGCTTATAATTGTCCTTGTATTTACTTAACTGTCTCTACGGTGTTGACCACCAACTCTGGTCACGCGAATCCTTGTCTGGTACAATGCTGACTGGTATGCCGTGCAATCTTATAATTTGTCTCATACATAAGTTAGCTAAAGCTTTTGCAGACTGGCCAACTCTAAAGGTAAGAAATGTGCTGACTTGGTGAGTCGGTCCATAGGAATTCTTAATTCTTACAAGTCAATCTAGTCATAGGTGCTGCTATCCATTCAGGAGTCAGTCAATTGTCCATCCAGGTAAAATCCATTTAGACTTCTGACAGCAAAATGATACATTCTTTATCATAACACTTGAGTTCTGAACTTGACCCAAGTTACGAGGCAAAAATTTTACACTGCCACAGTGATGCATGTATCAGAAAAGTAGGTAGGTAGTGAAGGGTCATCTAAAGGTAGCATAATTTATATACTGAAATCAAGTCTAATAATAGGGTTTAGTAATTACCCAAGAAATAAACAGAAATGGCTACAGAAATAGTACACTTTTCGTGCTTATACTAAGCACGAGGTTTCGCTTTTCCGAAATAAGGGAAGACGGAAAATAATAATCAAGAGTTCAAGGGAGAGGTAATAGATTAGAAATATGAGGATTCAAGGCGTTTAAAGAATTCAAATAGGAATTGTCAAGGCAGTTGTGGATTGAAATGCTATTCTGGTAATCCCTATTCACATATTCGTATCAGCACAGTTATGTAGCTGATACGATATGCTCAAACATATCTAACGGGCAAGTACATCCGTCTACTAATCACTATATATCTCAATCCACGTAAAGTAGTTATACGAAGGGCGAACCAAGTGCACTATAGTTGATCAGACCATAATATACTGATTCTGAAATGTATTATTGTAGTACTCCAATAATACATATATCATGAACAAGCTTGATAAAGAATAAGCTTGCAAAACTAGGCTATAATAGCAGTATAAGTCAAGGTAGTATAGTAAATATAAGTATGCTAGATTATGATATGAGAAATTATAAATAATTTAAATTCACAAAAAGACTAGACTCTACCATCTCTACAGTTATTATTCTAACTCCTTGTCTAAGTTGCTAGTTGACCAAAAAGAGGTATGGCCTTCTAAGTTCTACAATCTTAATAAACACTATAGGTTGTCCGCATAAAACAGAGATTCAAGGATGATTGGCGTAAAGTAGGGATTCGAGGTTGTCTGCGTAAAAAGTCTGGTATACTTCTTGCGTAAAAATCTGTGTGAAAGTCTGCGTGTAAGAGTTCTGCACGTAAAGGTCTGCCTAAAATCTGTGCGTAAAGTATTTGCACATAGAAAATTTACTGCGTAAGGTCTGAAATTTGTTGCAGCATAAAGTTGTACGAGGAATTCATGAGTTTGTCGGTCAAGTTAGTGAATCCTGACACCTGACAAAAGTACTGCAGGATGATCGAGAGGACGGCCGTGATGATAAATTTGCACGGGGACCCAAGTTGTTGTTTAGTGACTTTATTGGATACAAGGCATTTTTACGCTCGAGATGAGACTAAATCAGATGTCCCGTCAAAAGCTGTTTCTTTTTGCACAGGGCTCGAGGCGTATCTCTGTATTTAATACACGAGATTTGGTCATGACTGGGGAAAGCTAAGGCTGTAACCAATACGCTCACATCCTATCCTTATATTTTACGCCTAATCAGGTTACTCTACGCTGGTTATCTATTATTCAAGAATTATCAAGTTTACGCAGGGCAGTTACCTATGTGTCTCTCATGACGTGTCATACGCAGGATAAGGAATACTAAGGGAATGTGGGTAGCAGTTTATAACTGCAGCGTAAAGGAGATAATCTTCTGCATAGTTTGGCTTTTACGCCAACAAGAAAGTCATTTGGCTTTTACGCCAACTAGGCAGTTGTTTGGCTTTACACCAACAAGAGTCAATTGGCTTTTACGCCACAAGGGTAAAGGGTCTCTGGCGTAAAAACGGGTTTATCCAAACATAGGTTGAGGTTTCAGTCCTAGTATTCAACCTTGGATTTCTATTGGTTCCTTAAGACTAGGGTCAACACTATGGTCAGTTCTCTAATTAATCCTAGTAGTGTTTATACTATTCTTAAGCCATACATAAATACGTCAAGGGATAATGGTAAGTTAATCTATAGGTAGTGATGCTAGGATTCATTAGGTAATATGGAAGACTAGGGTTCATTTAGTATCCTATACTTAGTGATGCGTCAATGCCCTAGTTGTATTTTAAGTAGGAATATTACCCTAAGTATTATTCTTTCGACAGGGGTTTCTATATTCTAGCAGGGGCTATACTCAAAGAATTTATTAGGGAAGGACATGAATCAAGCAGGATGCATTTGTGTAAGTAGGACAGACTGGAAGGAAGATAAGTCATAGTCAAATATGGATGAGATCCTATATTCTAATCCTAGGTGCAGGCTTGCTCGGTACAGTAACGTAACCGAGACAATATGCTCTGACCTGCATGGGCCACCACTAAAAATATGTCACGCCCCAGTCCCAAAATACGTAGGACCAGGATACGTAAGCATGCCATCCGTATGAGCATGCTACTCCAATATATGGAAACCCTAACACACGTACGCTGTATATGAATAACAAAATCCACAAGTGGTATAAATCCAACGCAAGTCACATGGTATAATCTAGATCTCATCCATAAAACCAATATAAATAAATGACCAGCAGCTATGAAACTAGATCTCAAATGAAAAGTATCTAAAGCTGGTAGTCGGATGGAAACAAATCCACTATCGGACTAGAAGAAAGAATAACGAGATAGATACCATATAAGTATAACAACTACCAACTATTGAGACTCGAAGAGAGGACCTGTGCGAAGTATATGTAACCAGTCCGGAATAGCGCTCCTACAAATACTCAAGAATAATACACCTGGAAAGGTACCAGGTCCTCAAAGGGACATAACAAGATACAAAATGCATGCCAGATATAGTACTGAATAAAATAAAGGGCAGTGTGCTAACCATCTATGTGAATACAATATAAGGACAACCTCGGAACGTATAGGTAGGTGTAGGCATAACGTCCAATGTCCTCTAGAGTATGGTATCTGCAACGTCCATCATTCCGAAGAATGAGGTATCTGTATATGTATAACGTCCAACACTCTAAGGGACGTGGTATCTGCAATGTATATACGTCCGTAACACTCCGAAGAGCGTGGTATCTGAATATAGGAAGTCATCGGGTCTGTGGCTCCTCTGGATACAATGGAGTCCGATGTGTGTATCCCATACGTTTATTAGTTGTCCTCCCCGCCCAATGTGGATACACAAGTCGAATACACGATATGAGGATCCCGTATCTATATGCCAAGTCACATCTAATTATATTACTCTAGATTACGTGCTAGTCCGTGATGCATGTCGTACGCACCGATAGCGAATCCGGTACGCGAACCCGTATCCCAATATGAATGTACCATCGTGATACATGTAAAGTGTCACGGTCTAGGAAGATATCAAAATATCCTCACAATAGTAGGTGAGTCAACTAGCAACTAGGTCAAGTACACTACTCATCGACGCATTCGTCGACTGCACCCGAGTCAATCTCGGACATGCACAGTTTATGTATATTGCAACTTTTATCATTAAATTTAAACAGTAATCCAGCAAGGTATACTTGCCTGGCAAGAGAGCTGTAAAATATAACGTCCAGATGTCAAATGCCAAAAGCCAGAAACTATGGCCTCAGAATGAACGTCTTCGGATGCTGAAATAAATATCACCAACGTTCCCAGAATAAGTGAAATAGCTAAAAAACACTACCCTTTTGTCCAATTTAGACACAGGGGAAAAATATAGTTTCTGGTCAACATGGGGTCCACAAGTGGGCCCGTCTTGCACCAAAAAATGGGTCAGAGACAATGTTCTCCAAATTTGTCAAACTTAGGGTCAACAAGTCCAGAACATCGATACGAATCCAACGGAATGTCCAGAACTGAATTCCGATGAGCCGATCACAAAATCGCCCGTCAAATGGAGCCGTGGGGCCCACGAACGGGATTTTGTTAACGTTCTCAGAATCAAACCAAACTTGGGTCACAGGACCAGCGTATTGCTACAAGTCCGATGGCGCAAGTTTTATTTCGATCCGACGTGCATACACAAAGTTACAGTATATTCCAGAATAGGCAGATACGGGACGTTGTCGACGGATACGCGTTGATTCCGGTGTGCACGCACATCCAAATCAACTTCTGCGAAATCCCGTACGTCCGTATCAACGGTGCACACGTTTCGGTCAAGACCGCGTGCGACCAAGTCATCTCGTTTGGCGGAGCGTACTCAGTTCCGGGTGGAAACAGGACGTGGTTTTTCCTATTTTTGGATCGCGGTTCGCGATCGCCACAGGACGTGATGCACCGAGCGGGTTGTACGGGCATCGAGAGGGTTACATAGCCTACGTGTCACAACTGACGGAATGAAAAACAGAACAACGAGGAGAGAGAACGGGTTACCTGAACAGGGCTCCGTAGAATAAATTTTTTCGTGTCCACGAGTCGTCTTGATACAACACGACACAGTATCCGGGCTGTGTCCAGTACTGTCGTGTCCGGTACTGTGTCGTGTCCGATACTGCTCGAGTCGGGGTCATTGCGGGATGGTCCGGAGCTGCTGCGGTTCAGCCGGCCGGACGAGAGAGGCCGCAAGGGGATCGTCGGGAAGGAAGTCAGGGAGGAGGAAGGAGAAGAGGTGATGGGGGTTCAGGGGTTCGGGGAAGTTTAGCCGGAGGATGGCGGCTCGAGGCTGCTGCTGTGGTGTAGAGGGTGGTGGTGGCAGCCGGAGTCGGGGAGATGGCGGAGGCGAGCGGGTCGAGGAGAGGAGACGGTGGAGAGGGGTTGGTGTTGGTGCTGATGGTGGAGGGTGGCGAGTGACGGAGGAGGTGGAGGTCGGGAAGTCGAGGGCTGGGAGAGGGGAGAGGGTCAAGCGGAGGGCGGCTAGGGCAGAGTGGAGGAAGAGGAGGAGGAGGTCGAGGGTGGCGGTGGAGACGGGGGGGGGCAACGCTGGAAAGGGGGCTCTGGGGAGGAGAGGAGCGGCGGGATTGAGGGCTGGGAGAGGGGAGAGGTCAGGCGGAGGGCGGCTAGGGCGGAGTGGAGGAGGAGGAGGAGGAGGTCGAGGGTGGCGGTGGAGACGTGGGGGGGCGACGCTGGCGGAGGGGAAAGGGGGCTCGGGGGAGGAGAGGAGCGGCGAGATTGAGGGCTGGGAGAGGGGAGAGGTCAGGCGGAGCTCTCCGGCGGGGGTCGGCTCGCCGCTGTGCCGGCGAGGTCGGGGTCGGGGAAAGGGGGGAAGTGGAGGAGGAAACAGGGAAGAAGAAGAGGGGGAGGGCTGCTGCTGGTGGCGAGTGGCGGAGGCGATCGGCTGTAGCTGCTCGGACGGGGGGGATCGGCTCACCGCGGGGGAAGGCGGAGCTGCTCCGGCGATGGGGGGGGGTCGGCTGACGGCTAAGTTAGGGTTAGGGATTGGGATTTCTTTTTATAGAAATTATTTTTAGGGTAAATTGGTAAATTCACAATTAAAGATATTTTGTGGATATTTTCAAGTGGGTCCCGCTTCCAAATGGACGGTGCAGGTTCACCCTCCAATGAGGGGGTGACACCTCACACTGAAAATTTGCAAAAAAGTCCCTGTAATTTCATAAATTGCATATAGGTCCTATTTTGGGAAATTACGCAATTACGTAATTGTCTGGGAAAAACACCCGATTCCTGAAAATGCTAAAATGCACAAAATTGAAGGGGAAAGCTGTGTGAGGGCCCTGAGGGGGTGGAGGCGAGCCTGGGAAGGGGCTGGGCCTGGTTTTGGGTGATACGGGTCACCGTATTAATTAATTAATAATTAATGCGCACGGTATTCTCTAATTATTTAGAGGCAGGTAGGGCCATAATTTTAGTGCGTTGTCAATATACTAATTGTAGTTTACTCAAAGTAGGGTAATAACGTATTTTTGTTTGGGCAAAACAGGTGCATGTTGGGCCTCAAATCTCTATTGGTACAGAGGTGGGTACAGATCTGGGAATTTAAATACGTACGTTTGTAACGATATTTGTGCGTCTAAAATGAGGCACAAAACAGAGTATCTGGGAGTTGCACAAGGTTCAAAAAAATAGACTAGCATGTCTATGAGAGGTATGTGAACTTTGTTCGGGGATAATAGTTAAGGTAAAGCTTTAAATAATTCGGTGATGGTCATGTACACATATCAATAGGATATGTAAGCAAAATAAATTAAAATATTGCAATAAATCCTAAATTGCTAAAATTAATCCTAAAAATGCTAAAATCTGGTCAAGGGGGTTTACAGTCTCGTTGCCTGAAAAAGTATCTGGCCCCATCTGGCGGAACCATCGTACAGTAACACCTGTCTGAACTGGTGGAGGTGCTGGTACTGGTGCTGTGACAGGTGTCCTTTCTAGTACTGCCATCAAACTCTGTCTCAACGTCTCGGTCTGATGCCACTGTGCTTGCATCATAGTCTGGAAGAACTGAAGCATTTGTGGCTGTCCATCTAATTGTGGCATCTGAGGTGGATAAGGTGGAGGTGGTTGTAATGCAACCTCTGACTGTGCGGTAGGTATCTCCTCAGATGTCGGCCTCTCGGTTTATGGGATCGGTGTAGCTCCCGAAGTCTGACCCTCAAAATGCTGCATGGGGATCGTCTGGGAAGTCTGTCCCTCGTGCTGTTGGATAAGATCGCCCTGATAAGTCTCGCGCCAATGTATCAGCGGGGCCTACAGTAGTGGTTGCTCTCCAGGTAGTCCCTGGGGTATCTCCTCTCTCTGGGTGGTGTCGGTTGCACCACGGCACTGGGTGCTCCTCGTCCACTACGCAAGTTCATCTTGCTGCAAGAGATAGAACTTCATTAAAAGAGTACGGAATTAGACAAACAAGATACAGATATTTAGAAGTAATAGGAAGGAAGTTCAAAGACGTAATAAAGGTAGATGAGATTTACGTACGGCAGCGATTCCCCTACTTATTTGAGAAGCAAGGTACGAATTTACGTACGAAATTTGATTACATGTTGCTTTAAATTTCTTTTAGATATTATCGTGCTTTACTTTTAATTTTGGGGAAGAAATTTTTCTAAGTTGGAAAGAATGTAAACCCCCTCGATTTATTCTGTAGATAGTTAGGTAGATTTAGAAAATTTTGGTTTTTGGTAGCAGATGTCGAGGTTTATAGTAGAGATAAGTTTATCTGGTATTTAATTCAATTAATTAAAACCCTTGGCGTGCCCTATCATTGTTTGATTATTCGGAGCCCAATATCAGCCCATAAATTCTATCGGACTATTGTACGTTTGACTTGACTCGCCAAATTAGGCATTGGACTTTTCCATAGATTAAAATCAGCTTTTCGTTGTGCTCTAAATTAATTGTACAATTTGCCAAAACGCTAATCCATATTTAATTCCGTGTTGGACACTTGTATCGTTACCCTAAAATTTGATATACCAACTTAACCCGTTGAGCCAGACCAACTAAAGGGTCCAAGACTGACTCCAAGCCCCCACCATTTTTGGCCTTTGCGTCATTCCCGGATTTTGACCCCAAGTGCCCCCATTTAATTTAAAATCGTGGGACACTTTATTTCTATTTAAATCGGGGATACCCATTTTTCCTAATCCTATTTTTAATCCTTAATTAATCCCAATGTCCATTTAATTAAACACGTGCCTAACGCACAACACCCCTCACCATGAAAATTACCAAACATAATTTTCTCCACAATTTTTGCATTATTTTATGTGTTTATGCAATTTCTCGAATTTAGGGGGCTAAGTTGCAATTTAGGAATTTTAGGTGCCCTCACCCCATTGGCCAAAATCACATGGAGTGGTCACAAAATTTGGGACCGGATTAAAATTCCCTCATCATTTTTTTCATGAAGAAATGAACCTTCTCATGGGTAATCTTGACCCTCTATTTTGAATGCCATCATCTCCACCCTCCATCCTTTCACCATTCCCTATAAAACTATCACATCACCCTCACCACTCCCCAAATTGGCCCTAATCCCAATGCATTGAAAACACTCCCCTTTCTCTCTCTCCTCCCTCTCCTCCACCTAGAAAACCGAGCCACCTCTTCATATATGTTTCTTTTTTTTTACATTCTTCCATTCTTCTTCTTCTCCTTCCATTACTCTTCTCCCTCCTGGGAACGAAGTCCGGCCACCGACTGCGGAGATCCGGCGGGCCAGCAGCAGCTCCACCACCCCACGGGCTGCTCTGCCACTCCACGAGTTCCGGCCGGCCCTCACAGCCCCGCACCTCTTCAAGCCACCACCACGGTCGGCCATTACCACCATGAACCACCTCTCTCGAGCAACCTCCGGCGGCCTGTTGTGCGATCTCTAGCCTACCACACGCCATCGCCACCTCCAGCCACAGCCCGGTGAGCCTATAGCAACCACGACGAGCCGTTGCACCCCTTTCTCGCTGCCTCAACCTCCTCCACGTTCACCCCGCCAACATACTCCGGCCAACCACCATGTGCTGCATCCCCATATCCTCACCATCTGCCATTACCACCACGACTCCATTCTCCGGCGAGCTCACCCCGCCACCACCGTACTCCACCAGTCGAGCCACCTCGTTGTGCCAACTCCGGCCAGTTTCTCTCCCCACCACCGGTGCTGCCATGATCTCTCCTCCGGCCAGCATCGCCTCAGCGTCGAGGTATACCACCCCCCTCTCTATTTTTATATATATTGTCTTGTGTATAGTTAGAGTTATATGTTGTATATTTTTGTTTGTGTAATTTTAGTATATTGATGATGGACTTGGTGTTTAATGAGGTGTGACTAGGGTTTATGGTAGTGTTTAGGGTCTACTTACATAAGTAATTTTTTAAAAATAAAATTTACTAGATATGCATTGAGGTTAGGGTTTGAGAACGAAACAATTTTAGTTAAAGGGTACGTATATGCATTGGGAATTTTGGGATTATATATGCAGGAGAGATTTTAGGTTAAATGCATATTATAATACACAATTAATGGAATTGTTAATTGATTAATTTTGGTTTAAATTTGCATTAGTGATCATGTGCAAGGATATAAAATATATAAATGAGACATTAGGGTGTTCATTTTAATATATGCATTTTATCATTAATGATGGATAGAGTTAAAATTGTTGATGAATAATACTATGATAGTGAAATATTGATGGACATTGTGGAGCAGGTGACGGATTATGAAAAGGGTGTAATATCAAACCGATAGTCAGTGATTGGAGACTGAGAAATAATAATGAATTTAATCGAGGAGTAGTTAAAGTAAAATATTGATGGTTGTATATTCGAGGGGTTAAATATAATTGATAATTTAATTGAGGACGGGATACGTCAACGTGCATGAGAATGTCGGTAAAGACCCGGGGTAAAACCGAGGATTTGATCATGGTTTGAACTACTGAATATAGTGATGAATAGTGAGATCGAGGACTTGTCTGATGATAGTATACTGTGATTGATTGTTTTAGATATAACCTACCTAGGTTAACCTTGGTCAACCCTCTAGCATCGTGTCTATGTGTCTTGTAACTAAGATTGTAGTATATGTTTAGACGTGCGTCACGTCCCTGTTTATCGTGTGTTGGATTTTTATTTGGGTTTGTATCTCATCTCTAGGTACTACGGGACCTGAGGACTTGGACGTGGTACCGGATCCCTGTCATCAGCAGCCGCATACAGGCAAGTGTACCTTGCCACCCAGTATTTCAGTTTACAGATATTTATTGTTTCGTTATGTATATTGTGCACGTATTTAAGTTGACTTTTGATACTTTGCGTCCGGTTCACAACCAGGTGAAGACGTACGTCGTAACGTCTTAGAAAGATTGTTGGATGTTTCGTAGCATCTCGATATGCGTACCTGAGTATATCGACACCCCAGGACACACATACACTGTGATCGTGCCAGATTCCTGTATCCTGATACTGACATCATGATCAAAGACTAGGACGACCTTAGGTTCGCGTCTGTTGAGTTTTCTTCCGTGTGTCGAGACTGTTAGTTAGAGGTTCAGGTTCAGCGCACAATCGTTGACCGCTTGGGAAGGGGAAGACAGTTACTAGACGTTTGGGCTACTCTGCACGCGCTTATATATATATATATATATATATATATATATATATATACTATTTCTGTAGTGATCCTGTATCTAGAGTAGTTGTACCACCCGTGTGACTCCTTGTCCGGAGCTGTGGTACGTGTCGTGTATTTCCGTGTCCGGAGCTACAGTTTTACTTTGGACAGCCCACGCGTCGAACATTGTCTTTAAACTGTGTCACACTTGTTTGGTTATGATAGAGTACCCTGTCGTGCACTTGTACTTTCTGTTTACTTGGCATGTTGTATTTCTGTACCTTGTTACGTCCCTCTGAGGACCTGGTTCCCTGCCAGTTTTGCAGCATAGATGATTACGGAGCATTTGGAGTTGCTGTTGGAGTTGCATGTCTTGCGGGCATGGTACCAGGTACTCATATTATATCTACCGGCATTATAGTTATTTTATATTATTTATTTTATCTGCTGTTGTAGCCTAGTTTTTATAGACTCATACTTCTTCTCGAGTCTATTCGAGTTAGTGTGTTATTGGGCGGCCGACTCTAGCACATATAGCTCTTTCTTGTATACTGATTTACATTGTGGATTGAGACATAGAGGTTTACATTTATGAAAAATCTAGATAGTGCCCTTTATATTACAACTTATACGTATTCGAGTCAGACCAGAGTCTGGTCGAATGCGTAGCTGGCGTGTCACGTAATCCTGATCCTACGTATTTTGAGACTGGGGTGTGACATGTTTTTGTGGTGGCCCATGCAGGTCCAATTTAAATCGTCTTGGTCACCTGACTGTGCCAAGCGAGCCTGCAAATTAGGAATAGATGTTATGATTGTTGAATAGGATCTCAATCCATAATCGATTTTAAAAACTCTTTGTATGTGATTATCGCCCTTGGACTTCCGCTTTGCATTTGTTCAATCTTCGTCAATATCGTTATCCTTGTTTCTCGTCCCCCATTGTTTGGGGAGACGAATGCTTATGACTGATGGTTTCCCTCCAGAAGAAGATCGCAGTTCAGACGGCAGAAGACGTGATATGTGCAATAATCTCTGAGAAGATTGTTACCCTCAGTAGGGTAGGCTGATAGGTTCTTTGGGATTCTAGAACTAGTATGGAAGGGTAGCAAGAGAATTGGAGCCAGTAGTACCCTATTCGTACTTGAGATAGCAGTGATCTTGGAAGTACGAGGAGCTGGAAAGATTGTTGATCAGGACCTAGAATAATTTAAGGAAATACATAGCCCGATACTGGAAACTAGTGGTTGTACCTGATAGCAATACCAGGAATGATATTATGGACTAGAGAAGATGAAATTTTAGGCTCTCACTTGGAAGATAATGATCTGATTCCAAGAATTTTAGTATGTGCTTGAGTGATACCATTATTGTACTATATAATTTGGAGAGATAACTAACTAAAAGAAGAAATTCTAGGAATAAAATTTTAGGGAAGACCTTAAGGAGAAGAGAAATTATACATTAGGCAAGAAGGAATTTTTCTTTTGGAGGATTATTGTGGTAAACAAAACAGGAGAATTTATTTTGAGGTTAAGTCTGGACGATGACACCGTCCTAGCATGAGTTGATTTAGCCAATACCACGCGACACTCGATTGTCGACGTAGTTGTATTTATATTTTTAGGCCACCAGGTTACCCTGAGTTGAGTTCAGGGAGCCCAGGAGTATGGTGTCCATCTACCTTAGGGGTATACAATGCAGGAGGTAAACCAGTGTACCACCATGTTATAGCAGAGTTGAGGATGTTTTTCTAGATAATCTTTTAGGCCTGCCACCTAACAAAAAGAGTTTGTTACAGAGTTGACTCCAAGAGCTGAGCCGATTATTTTTCCGTCTTCAGACTAGCACCGACAGAGTTTGGTTGAGTTGAAAGTCCATAATAGAGGACCTCTTAGACAAGGGTTTCGGTCGGGCTCGTGTTTTCCATGAGAAGCAACCATCTTATAGTACCGAAGAAGGACGAGACGGTACGTCTGCGTATTAATTTCAGGGACGGTATGTTTGTGTATCGATTACAGGATTTAATGTAGTAACGATAAAGAACAAGTACCCATTGCCGTACATCAAAGATTTATTTAAATAAGCGAAGTGGCGCATATGTATTTTGAAGAATCGGTCTCAGATCCAGCTATCATCAGATCTAGGTTCGGAGAGAGGCCATTCCTAAGGCGACTTTTTGGATGTAGTATGGATACTATGAGTCTCTAGTCATGCCGTTTGGCTTAGCCAACATGCCAGCAGTATTTATGTATTTGAGGAACAATATTTTCCACCAGTACTTGGATAAGTTCATGGTGGTAATTATCGATGACATCTTGGTTTATTCCAAAAGCCAAGAGGAGCACGAGGGACATCTCAGGATCGTGTTGGAGACGCTGAGACAGGAGAGACTGTATGCCAAGCTCAGCAAATATGAGTTATGATTAGATAGAATAGACAGTATACGCATTAGGACGACAAAGGGTTAATGAGAAGAACTATCAGACACACGATCTAGGACTAGCTACAGTAATATTTGCACTGAAGCAATGGCGACACTACCTTTATGAAGAGCATGTTAAGATTTATACAAAACACAGAAAGTCTGAAGAATGCCTACACGCAGAAGGAACTCAACATGAGACAAAGGCATTGGCTAGAATTTATGACGGATTATAATATCGAGTTGTAGTACCACTCTGGCAAGGCGAATGTAGTTTATGACTCATCGCCAGTTGTTAGGGGATTTTTAGGAACTCAGGATTGAGATTATATTGCCAGTCATTGGTGGATAGACGGCCAGTCTCGAGGATCAGTCCACATTTATTGAGAGGATCAAGGCAGCCTTGCCTACAGATACGAGATTTAGACGATTTCGAGAAAGGACAGAGGTCGACATGCAAACAGGACTCAAGATTCATGGAGACTGAACATTGAGGTATGGAGATCGCCTATACGTTCATAGTGGCGAGCTACGCCAAGAGTTGATGACCGAGGCTCATAGCACGATTTATTCCATTCATCCCGGGGGTACGAAGATGTACCGAGACTTGAGACAGCATTTCTGGTGGCATGGGATGAAGAGGGAAACTGCAAGATTTGTGGCAAAGTATTTAGTTTGTCAGCAAGTCAAGGCTGAACATCAGAGGACTGCAGGATTATTGTAGCCACTTCCCATTCCCGAGTGGAAGTGGGAACACATTACCATGGACTTCGTCACAGGATTTCTGCGGAGCCCTAGCGGGAATGATGCAGTTTGGGTTATCGTAGACAGACTTACCAAGTCTACACATTTCTTGCCCTTTAGAGTTGGACAATCCACAGAGATACTAGCTGACATATATATGAGGCAGATAGTACGATTACATGGAGTGCCTGTCAGCATCGTATCGGATCATGATTCCAGATTTATGTCACATTTTTGGCGGAGTATGCAGGAGAGCCTAGGAACTCATCTCAAGTTCAGCACTGCGTATCATCCACAGACTGATGGACAGTCAGAGCGCACGATACAGATATTAGAGGATATGTTGAGAGCGTACATGATTGATTTTGGAGGATCTTGGGAGGACCACCTACACTTGGTGGAATTCTCCTACAATAACAGTTACCAGGCCAGCATACAGATGGCACCTTATGAGGCACTGTACGACAGGAAATGTAGGTCGCCAATTTGTTGGAGTGACGTGGGAGAGCGTCAGATACTTGGTCCAGAGTTGGTGACACTGACAGTAGAGAAGGTCAAGCAGATTCAGAGCCACCTGCGCGCAGCACAGGACAGACAGAAATACTGGGCAGATGCGCACCGCAGACCATTGGAATTCAAGGAGGGTGACCACGTATTTTTGAGGATATCGCCCACTCGTAGTACCATCAGATTCGGAGGCAGAGGCAAGCTGAGTCTGAGGTACATCGGACCTTTTGAGATTTTGGAACGAGTTGGCGAAGTGGCTTACCGTCTTGCATTACCTCCATCATTAGAGGGAGTACATGACGTATTTCACGTATCGCAGCTGAGGAGATATGTCGCAGACCCTAGCCACGTGCTTGATCATTCGGAGATTACAGTCGGGCCCAGTCTGTCTTACGTAGAGCAGCCAGTTGAGATCCTCGATCGCAGCGAGAAGACTTTGAGAGGGCAGACGATTCGACTGGTCAGAGTGGCATGGAAGCACCATTCACCAGGCAAGTCTACTTGGGAGCGCGAGGATTCTATTCGGCAGCGATTCCCCTACTTATTTGAGGAGCAAGGTACGAAATTACGTACGACATTTGATTACCTGTTGCTTTAAAATTCTTTTAGATATTATCGTGCTTTACTTTTAATTTCGGGGACGAAATTTTTCTAAGTTGGGAAGAATGTAAACCCCCTCGATTTATTCTGTAGATAGTTAGGGTAGATTTAGAAAATTTTGGTTTTTGGTAACAGATGTCGAGGTTTAGAGTAGAGATAAGTTTATCTAGTATTTAATTCAATTAATTAAAACCCTTGGTGCGCCCTATCATTGTTTGATTATTCGGAGCCCAATATCAGCCCATAAATTCCATCGGGCTATTGTACGTTTGACTTGACTCACCAAATTAGGCACTGGACTTTTCCGTTGATCAAAATTAGATTTTCGTTGTGCTCTAAACTAATTGCACAATTTGCCGAAAACCTAATCCATATTTAATTCCGTGTCGGACACTTGTGTCGTTATCCTAAAATTTGAGATACCAACTTAACCCGTTGAGCCGGACCAACTAAAGGGTCCAAGACTGACTCCAAGCCCCCACCATTTTTGGCCTTTGCGTCATTCCCGGATTTTGACCCCAAGTGCCCGCATTTAATTTAAAATTGTGGGACACTTTATTTCTATTTAAATCAGGGATACCCATTTCCCTAATCCTATTTTTAATCCTTAATTAATCCCAATGCCCATTTAATTAAACCCGTGCCTAACGCACAACACCCCCTCACCATGAAAATTATCAAACACAATTTTCTCCATAATTTTTGTATCATTTTATGTATTCATGCAATTTCCCAAATTTAGGGGGCTAAGTTACAATTTAGGAATTTTAGGTGCCCTCACCCCATTGGCCAAAATCACATGGAGTGGTCACAAAATTTGGGACCAGATTAAACTTCCCTCATTATTTTTTTCATGAAGAAATGAACCTTCTCATGGGTAATCTTGACCCTCTATTTTGAATGCCATCATCTCCACCCTTCATCCTTTCACCACTCCCTATAAAACCATCACATCACCCTCACCACTCCCCAAACCGTCCCTAATCCCAATGCATTGAAAATACCCCCCTCTCTCCCTCTCCTCCCTCTCCTCCACCTAGAAAACCGAGCCACCTCTTCATATATGTTTCTTTTTTTATATTCTTCCATTCTTCTTCTTCTCCTTCCATTACTCTTCTCCCTCTTGGGAACAAAGTCCGGCCACCGACTGCGGAGATCCGGCGGGCCAGCAGCAGCTCCACCACCCCACGGGCTGCTCCGCAACTCCACGAGCTCCGGCTGGCCCTCACAGTCCCGCACCTCTTCAAGCCACCACCACGGTCGGCCATTACCACCACGAACCACCTCTCTCGAGCAACCTCCGGCGGCCTGTTGTGCGATCTCTAGCCCACCACACGCCATCGCCACCTCCAGCCACAGCCCGGTGAGCCTGCAGCAACCACGACGAGCCGTTGCACCCCTTTCCCGCTGCCTCAACCTCCTCCACGTTCACCCCGCCAACATACTCCGGCCAACCACCACGTGCTGCCATCCCCACATCCTCACCATCCTCCATTACCACCACGACTCCATTCTCCGGCGAGCTCACCCCGCCACCACCGCTCTCCACCAGTCGAGCCACCTCGTTGTGCCAACTCCGGCCAGTTTCTCTCCCCACCACCGGTGCTGCCATGATCTCTCCTCCGGCCAGCATCGCCTCGGCATCGAGGTATACCACCCCCTCTCTATTTTTATATATATTGTCTTGTGTATAGTTAGAGTTATATGTTGTATATTTTTGCTTGTGTAATTTTAGTATATTGATGATGGACTTGGTGTTTAATGAGGTGTGACTAGGGTTTATGGTAGTGTTTAGGGTCTACTTACATAAGTAATTTTTTAAAAATAAAATTTACTAGATATGCATTGAGGTTAGGGTTTGAGAACGAAACAATTTTAGTTAAAGGGTACGTATATGCATTAGGAATTTTGGGATTATATATGCAGGAGAGATTTTAGGTTAAATGCTTATTATAATACACAATTGATGGAATTGTTAATTGATTAATTTTGGTTTAAATTTGTATTGGTGATCATGTGTGAGGATATAAAATATATAAATGAGACATTAGGGTATTCGTTTTAATATATGCATTTTATCATTAATGATGGACAGAGTTAAAATTGTTGATGAATAATACTATGATAGTGAAATATTGATGGACATTGTGGAGTAGGTGACGGATTGTGAAAAGGGTGTAATATCAAACCGATAGTCAGTGATTGGAGACTGAGAAATAATAATGAATTTAATCGAGGAGTAGTTAAAGTAAAATATTGATGGTTGTATATTCGAGGGGTTAATAAATAATTGATAATTTAATTGAGGACGGGATACGTCAACGTGCATGAGAATATCGGTAAAGACCCGGGGTGAAACCGAGGATTTGATCATGGTTTGAACTACTGAATATAGTGATGAATAGTGAGATCGAGGACTTGTCTGATGATAGTATACTGTGATTGATTGTTTTAGATATAACCTACCTGGGTTAACCTTGGTCAACCCTCTAGCGTCGTGTCTATGTGTCTTGTAACTAAGATTATAGTATATGTTTAGACGTGTGTCACGTCCCTGTTTGTCATGTGTTGGATTTTGATTTGGGTTTGTATCTCATCTCTAGGTACTACGGGACCTGAGGACTTGGACGTGGTACCGGATCCCTGTCATCAGCAGCCGCACGCAGACAAGTGTACCTTGCCACCCTGTATTTCAGTTTACAGATATTTATTATTTCGTTATATACATTGTGCACGTATTTAAGTTGACGTTTGATACTTCGCGTCCGGTTCACAACCAGGTGAAGACGTACGTCGTAATGTCTTAGAAAGATTGTTGGATGTTTCGTAGCATCTCAATATGCGTACCTGAGTATATCGACACTCCAGGACACTCATACACTATGATCGTGCCAGATTCCTGTATCCTGATACTGATATCATGACCAGAGACTGGGATGACCTTAGGGTCGCGTCTGTTGAGTTATCTTCCGTGTGTCGAGATTGTTAGTTAGAGGTTCAGGTTCAGCGCACAATCGTTGACCGCTTGGGAAGAGAAAGACAGTTACTAGACGTTTGGGCTACTCTGCACGCGCTTATATATATATATATATATATATATATATATATATATATATATATATATATATATATATATATATATATATATATATATATATACATACTATTTCTGTAGTGATCCTGTATCTAGAGTAGTTGTACCACCCGTGTGACTCCTTGCCCGGAGCTGCGGTACGTGTCGTGTGTTTCCATGTCCGGAGCTACGGTTTTACTTTGGACAGCCCATGCGTCAAACATTGTCTTTAAACTGTGTCACACTTGTTTGGTTATGATAGAGTACCCTGTCGTGCACTTGTACTTTCTGTTTACTTGGCATGTTGTATTTCTGTACCTTGTTACGTCCCTCTGAGGACCTGGTTCCCTGCCAGTTTTGCAGCATAGATGATTACGGAGCATTTGGAGTTATTTTATATCTACCGGCATTATAGTTATTTTATATTATTTATTTTATCTGCTGTTGTAGCCTAGTTTTTATAGACTCATACTTCTTCTCGAGTCTATTCGAGTTAGTGTGTTATTGGGCGGCCGACTCTAGCACATATAGCTCTTTCTTGTATACTGATTTACATTGTAGATTGAGACATAGAGGTTTACATTTATGGAATATCTAGATAGTGCCCTTTATATTACAGCTTATACGTATTCGAGTCAGACCAGAGTCTGGTCGAATGCGTAGCTGGCGTGTCACGTAATCCTGGTCCTACGTATTTTAGGACTGGGGCGTGACACCCAATATGACTTTGTCACTGTGAAACGTGTAAGAGTGTCAGTTCTCGGAAGATATCAGAGTATCCTTCCAATGGGGGTGAGTCTTCTAGTGACTAGGTCAAGTACACTACTCATCGACGCATCCGTCGACTGCACCCGAGTCAATCTCGGACGCACACATTCATATAAAATAAAGCTACAAGATATCATACAACATATGCATAATTTAAATTAAATAGTAAATATGAAAATGTATCTTGCCTGGGTCCTCAAACTATGAATGCCAATAGCCTGCTACTGCAGTGTCTCCTGGCTGGTCCAGTGATCCTAAACATATAATATAATATAGTAATCTAGCATCAGACACTAAAGTAATACATACACAAACTACGACGCTGCTCTTAGGTACTAACGCAAGGGTCACGGCTGGTCGACTACAGAGTCGCGTATGCACGTAGCTAAGATGCACACGTGTCCTGTCCTCAGTTACCGTGTACCTTACGACAATAAATTACCAAAGTCGGGGATTTACGAACTACTTATATTTAGTATAATTCTATGTCCTTCTACCTCATGTTATAGTGTACTGATCTAGGTTTTTAGGTAAAATACAAGTCCCTTATACAAGTTATAAGATTGGGGTAATTATTATCTGATTAATTACTAACTAATCTAATAAATCATACAAACATACACACACATAGGGCTTCATACGACGATACAATAAAGAAGAGAGGAATTTAGGTGTTTACCTAGGGGTGGTTGTAAACCCCCTCGATTTATTCTGTAGATAGTTAGAGTGGATTTGGAAAAAAATTTGGTAGCAGATGTCGAGGTTTAGAGTAGAGATAATTTATCTGGTATTTAATTCAATTAATTAAAATCCTTGGCGCGCCCTATCATTTTCTGATTTTTCGGAGCCCAATATCAGCCCATAAATTCCGTTCAATTATTGTACTTTCGACTCGACCCGCCAAGTTAGGCACTGGACTTTTCCGTCTTTTAAAATTAATTTTTGTGTGCTCTAAATTATTTGCGCAATATTCCGAAATCGTAACACATATTTAATTTCGTGTCGGACACCTGTGTCGTTACCCTAAATTTTGAGATACCAACTTAACCGGTTGAGCCGGACTAACTAAAGGGTCCAAGACTGACTCCAAGCCCCCACCATTTTTGGCCTTTGCGCCATTTTCGGATTTTGACCCCAAGTGCCCCAATTAAATTAAATTCGCGGGACACTTTATTTCTATTTAAATCGGAGATACCAACTTTGTAAATCCCAATTTTAATCCTAAATTAATCCCAATGCCTTTCTAATTAAATCCGTGCCTAACGCACAACACCCTCTCACTATGAAAATTGCTAAGTATATTTTTCTCCGCAATTTTTGTTTTATTTTATGTGTCCATGT
This sequence comes from Iris macrosiphon, assembly GCA_036927795.1. NCBI lineage: Eukaryota > Viridiplantae > Streptophyta > Magnoliopsida > Asparagales > Iridaceae > Iris > Iris macrosiphon. The sequence continues at coordinate 60,477,908 of JAYESA010000003.1, read as the reverse complement.
AATTTCCCGAATTTACGGGGCTAAGTTACAATTATTAAATTATGTGGCACCACCCTATTGGCCATGAACAAATGAGAGGGTCCCAAAATAGGGTCCCATTCTCACCCATCCATTCACCCTCATGAAAAAACCCTCTCCTCTTCATGATCAATCTCAACCATCCATTTTGAATAGGATGATCTCACCCATCCATCCCCTTTCACACACCCCTATAAAGTAACACTTCCCCCACCCTCAACACAAAAACCAACCGGCCCTAATCCCAATAAAATCTCTCTCTCTCCTCCTCTATTTATTTTTTCATGCAAAGAAAACTCCATTCTTCTCCCTCCATTATTTTCTTCTTCTTCTTCCTTACACTCTTCTTCCTCTTCCACTACTCTCCATAGTCCACACTCCGGCCACTGTTATTCCCCGACTCCGGCCAGGCGGCACCGCCACACTCCGGTGCTGTGGACATCCTCTGCGGCCTGTGCTCGTGATGCAGCCACAAAGGCTCCTCGGCAGCATCTCCGGCCCGCTGGAGCTGTTCGGCCGACGCAGCTCACTGCCCGACCGACCCCTCTTCCCACGCGGCCTGACCCGCCGTCCGGTCAGCCAACCCCCCAGCAGTGCAGCGACCCTCCAGCGGCGCTGTGCAGAACCGTTTCTCCCTGTCCCGACCCCGCCGTGCGTCACCGGACGACCACCACCATCACCAGTTTACGACCACCACTATCACCAGTTTACGACCACCACCATCACCAGTTTACTGCCACCATCACCATCAGTTTACTACTACCACCACCACCAGTATACTACCGGCCGACCACCACCATCGCCACCAGTTTCTACCACCTCCGGCCACGCTCCGGCCAGCCATCAACCTCGCCGCGACAAGGTCGACTTCCTCTCTTTTATTTTTTTAGATTTCAGAATTCCTATCATTTGTTAAATAGGATTTAAATCAATCAAGGATGGGGGAATGCTAGCTAGGGTTGTAGTTTTATTGTGTGGATGTATATGGTTAGGGAGAAGAGTACTTAATATGTGATTAGGGTTAAGTATTGATGATTATTAATTGTTTTGTGTTGATGTTTATATTTGCTATGCTAGCTAGGGTTGTTGGATTACTTATGAGGGTGGCTAGTGTATTATGGTAAATGAAATATATGGTTGTGGAATATATATAGATTATAAAATAAAGATTATATATGAACATGAATGAGGACTATGTTAACAATGATTAAAATGTTTTAGAGTCTAAGTAGTTTAGTGTTGTGACCTTGTAACTTATGTATTATGAAGTTGGATTGGGATATGATACTTGGGTGGAAAATTAGGGTTGGCTTCTACATAAATTATCAAGATTAAAAAAATATGTACTCGAGGAGAATAGAGTTATGACCTTGGAGCCAACTAATCAGGAAGTATCGTACATGGTGGAAATGTTAGTTTATTTTCGGAGAATTAAAATCGAGGAGGGTGTACCGTTGATTAGCTGATTTAACCATCGTACCGATAGTCAACTGTAGTCAACCCCCTAGTGACTTGTCCCTGTGAGTCGTAGCTGAGACTGAGTTTAGGTGTGGATGTGTAGCATCCCTGTCTGTCATAAGTAGATTATTGATTCTGGTTTGTATCCCTTCACTAGGTACTGCAAGACCTGAGGACTTGGACACGGTACCAGATCCCCGTCATCAGCAGGCGCACGCAGGCAAGTGTACCTTGCCACCCTGTATTTCAGTTTATAGATATTGTTGCTCTTTATGTACTCGTACGCGTATTTATGTTGATGTTCGATAATCCATGTCCGGTTCACAACCGGGTGTTGACATTCGACGTAACGTCTTAGAATAATTACTAGATGCTTCATAGCACCTCGATGCACGTACTTGAGTACATCGATACCCCAGGACACACTTATACACTATGATCGTGCCAGATTCCTGTATCCTGATACTGACATCATGACCAGAGACTGGGACGACCTTAGGGTCGCGTCTGTTGAGTTAATTCCTTGTGTCAAGACTGTAGTTAGAGGTTCAGGTTCAACGCACCATCGTTGACTGCTTGGGAAGGGGAAGACAATTACTAGACGTTTGGGCTACTCTGCACGCGCTTATATATATGTAGTATTTTGTAGTGATACCTGTATCTAGTGTAGCTGTTTCACCCGTGTGACTCTTTGCCCGGAGCTGCAGTACGTGCCGTGTGTTTTCGTGTCCGGAGCTACAGTTTTATTTTGGACAGCCCACGCGTCGAACATTGTCTTTAAACTGTGTCACACTTGTTTGGTTCTGATAGATTACCCTGTCGTTGCACTTGTACTATCTGTTTACCTGGCATGTTGTATTTTTGTACCTTGTTACGTCCCTCTGAGGACCTAGTTTCCTACCAGTTTTGTAGCATAGATATTTACGGAGCATTTGGAGTTGCTGTTGGAGTTGCAAGTCTTGCGAGCATGGTACAAGGTACTCACATTATATCTACCGGTATTATGGTTATTTTATATTGATTATTCATCTGCTGTTGTAGCCTAGTTTTTATAGACTCATACTTTTTCACGAGTCTATTCGAGTTAGTGTGTTATTGGGCGGCCGACTCTAGCACATATAGCTCTTTCTTGTATACTTCTGTATATTATAGATTGAGACATAGAGGTTTACATTTATGGAATATCTAGATAGTGCCCTTTATATTATAGCTTATACGTATTCGAGTCAGACCAGAGTCTGGTCGAAAGCGTAGCTGGCGTGTCACGTATTCCTGGTCCTACGTATTTTAGGACTGGAGCATGACATATTTTTGTGGTGGCCCATGCAGGTCCGATTCAAATCATCTTGGTCACCTGACTGTGCCAAGCGAGCCTGCAAATTAGGAATAGATGTTATGATTGTTGAATAGGATCTCAATCCATAATCGATTTTAAAACTCTTTGTATATGATTATCGCCCTTGGAATTCCACTTTGTATTCGTTCAATCTTTGTCAATATCGATATCCTTGTTTCTCGTCCCCTATTGTTCGGGGAGATGGATGCTTGTGACTGATGATTTCCCTCCAGAAGAAGATCGAAGACCAGACGACAGAAGACAAAATTCGTATACCTTCCTCTGAGAAGATTGTTATCTTATCATGATAGATTGATGGGTTCTTTGGATTCTAGAACTAGTGTGGAAGGTTGGCAAGAGAGTTGGACCTAGTAGTACCCTACCCGTGCTTGAGGTAGCAGTGATCTTGGAAGTACTGAGAGCTGGAAGGATTGTTGATCATGACCTAGAATAATTTACAGAAACGCATAGCCTGATATTGGAAACTAGTAGTTGTATATGATAGAAATGCTAGGAGCAATGATTATGAGCTAGAGGAGATGAAAATTTTAGGATCTCACTTGGGAGATAATAATCGGATTCTAGAAAATTCTAGTATGTGCTTGAGTGATACCATTATTGTACTATGCGACTTGGAGAGATAAATAACGAAAAGAAGAAAACTCGAAGAATAAAATTTTTAGGGAAAATTTGAGAAGAGAAATTATACTTTAGGCAGGGGAGAAAATTTTCTTTTAAAAGGATTAGTGTGGTAAACAAAACGGGAGGATTTATTTTGAGGTTAAGTCTAGAAGATGACACTATCCTAGCATGAGTTTATTGAGCCAATACCACGCGATACTAGATTGTCGACGTAGTTGCATTTATATTTTTAGGCCACCAGGTTACCCTGAGTTGAGTTCAGAAAGCCCAGGAGTATGGTGCCTATCTACCTTAGGGGTATACAATACAGGAGGTGAACCAGTGTACCACCATGTTATATCAGAGTTTGAGGGTGTGATTCTAGATAATCTTTCCGGCCTGCCACCTGACAGAGAGATAGAATTTGCTATAGAGTTGACTCCAAGAGCGGAGCTAATTATTTTTCTGTCTTCAGACTAGCACCGAAAGAGTTGGTTGAGTTGAAGGTCCATAGTAGAGGATCACTTGGACAAGAGTTTCAGTCGGGCTAGTGTTTCTCCATGGGGGAAAACCCATCTTAATTGTGCCGAAGAAAGATGGGACAGTACAGTTGAATCAGCTAAGCGGCGCATATGCATTCTCGAAGATTGGTCTCAGATCAAGTTATCACCAGATCAAGGTACGGAGAGAGGACATTCCGAAGACGGCTTTTCAAACGAAGTATGGACACTGTGAGTTTCTAGTCATGTTGTTTTAACCAACGTGCCAGTAGTATTTATGATTTTGAGGAAAAATATTTTCCACCAGTACTTGGATAAGTTCATGGTGGTAATTATCGACGATATCTTGGTTTATTCCAAGAGCCAGGAGGAGCGCGAGAGCCATCTCATGATCGTGTTGGAGACGCTGAGAAATGAGAGGTTGTATGCCAAGCTCAGCAAATATGAGTTATGTTCAGATAGAATAGATAGTCTACACATCAGGACAGTTGAGAGTTCTTGAGAAGAACTATCAGACACACGATCTAGGGCTAGCTGCAGTGATATTTGCACTAAAGCGATGGCGAAACTACCTTTATGTAGAGCAGATGTTGAGATTTATACAAAATACAGAAAGTCTGAAGAATGCCTATACGCAGAAGGAACTCAACATGAGACAAAGGCATTGGCTAGAATTTATGACAGATTATAATAACGAGTTGCAGAACCACTCTGGCAAGACGAATGTAGTTTATGACTCATTGCCAGTTGTTAGAGGATTTTTAGGAACTCAGGATTGAGATTGTATTGCCAGTCATGGATGGACAGATGGCCAGTCATGAGGTTCAGTCTACTTTGGTTGAGAGGATCAAGGCAGCCTTGCCTACAGATACGAGATTTAGACGATTTAGAGAAAGGACAGAGGCCGATATGCAAACATGACTCAGGATTCAGAAAGATGGAACATTGAGGCATGGAGATCGCCTATATGTTCCGAGTGGCGAGCTACACCAAGAGTTGATGACCGAGGCTCATAGCTCGATTTATTCTATTCATCCCGGGGGTACAAAGATGTACCGAGACTTGAGACAGCATTTCTGGTGGCATGGGATGAAGAGAAAAATTGTAAGATTTATGGCGAAGTATTTAGTTTGTCAGCAAGTCAAGGCTGGACATCAGAGGACTGCAGGATTATTGCAGCCACTCCCCATTCCCGAGTGGAAGTGGGAACACATTACCATGGACTTCGATACAGGATTTCTGTGAAGCCCTAGCAGAAAGGATACAGTTTGGGTGATCATAGACAGACTCACCAAGTCTGCACAATTATTTGCCCTTCAGAGTTGGATAGTCCACAGAGATATTAGCTGACATGTATATGAGGCAGAAAGTACGGTTACATGGGGTGCCTGTCAGCATCGTATCGGATCATGATTCCAGATTCATGTCGCATTTTTGACGGAGTATGCAGGAGAGCCTAGGAACTCATCTCAAGTTCAGCACTGCATATCATCCACAAACTGATGGGCAGTCAGAGTGCATGATACAGATATTAGAGGATATGTTGAGAGCGTGCATGATTGATTTTGGAGGATCTTGGGAGGACCACCTACACTTAGTGGAATTCTCCTACAATAACGGTTACCAGGCTAGCATACAGATGGCACCTTATGAGGCACTGTACAACAGAAAATGTAGGTCGCCAGTTTGTTGGAGTGACGTGGGAGAGCGTCAGATACTTAGTCCAGAGTTGGTGACACAGACAGTGGAGAAGGTCAAGCAGATTCAGAACCACCTGCGCGCAGCACAGGACAGACAGAAACATTGGGCAGACGCTCACCGCATACCATTGCAGTTCAAGGAGGGTGACCCCATATTTTTGAGGATATCGCCCACCCGCGGTACCATCAGATTCGGAGGCAGAGGCAAGCTGAGTCCGAGGTACATCGGACCTTTTGACATTTTGGAACTAGTGGGCGAAGTGGCTTACCGTCTTGCATTACCTCCATCATTAGAGGGAGTACATGACGTATTTTATGTATCGCAGCTGAGGAGATATGTCGCAGACCCTAGCCACGTACTTGATCATTCGGAGATTTCAGTCGGGCCCAGTCTATCTTACGTAGAGCAGCCAGTAGAGATCCTCGATCGCAGCGAGAAGACTTTGAGAGGGCAGACAATTTGACTGGTCAGAGTGGCATGGAAGCACCATTCACCAGGCGAGTCTACTTGGGAGCGCGAGGATTCTATTCTGCAGCTATTCCCGTACTTATTCGAGGAGCAAGGTACGAATTTACGTACGACATTTGATTACTAGATTGTTTTAAAATTCTGTTAGATATTATCGTGCTTTACTTTTAATTTCGAGGACAAAATTTTTCTAAGTTGGGAAGAATGTAAACCCCCTCGATTTATTCTGTAGATAGTTAGAGTAGATTTGGAAAAAAAATTGGTAGCAGATGTCGAGGTTTAGAGTAGAGATAATTTATCTGGTATTTAATTCAATTAATTAAAACCCTTGGCGTGCCCTATCATTTTCTGATTTTTCGGAGCCCAATATCAGCCCATAAATTCCGTTCAATTATTGTACTTTCGACTCGACCCGCCAAGTTAGGCACTGGACTTTTCCGTCTTTTAAAATTAATTTTTGTGTGCTCTAAATTATTTGTGCAACATTTCAAAATCGTAACACATATTTAATTTCGTGTCGGACACCTGTGTCGTTACCCTAAATTTTGAGATACCAACTTAACCCGTTGAGCCGGACTAACTAAAGGGTCCAAGACTGACTCCAAGCCCCCACCATTTTTGGCCTTTGTGCCATTTTCGGATTTTGACCCCAAGTGCCCCAATTAAATTAAATTCGCGGGATACTTTATTTCTATTTAAATTGGGGATACCAACTTTGTAAATCCCAATTTTAATCCTAAATTAATCCCAATGCCTTTCTAATTAAATCCGTGCCTAACGCACAATACCCTCTCACTATAAAAATTGCTAAACATATTTTTCTCCACAATTTTTGTGTCATTTTATGTGTCCATATAATTTCCTGAATTTACGGGGCTATGTTGCAATTATTAAATTATGTGGGACCACCCTATTGGCCATGAACAAATAAGAGGGTCCCAAAATGGGGTCCCATTCTCACCCATCCATTCACCCTCATGAAGAAACCCTCTCCTCTTCATGATCAATCTCAACCATCCATTTTGAATAGGATGATCTCACCCATCCATCCCCTTTCACACACCCCTATAAAGTAACACTTCCCCCACCCTCAACACAAAAACCAACCGGCCCTAATCCCAATAAAATCTCTCTCTCTCCTCCTCCATTTATTTTTTCATGCAAAGAAAACTCCATTCTTCTCCCTCCATTATTTTTTTCTTCTTCTTCTTTACACTCTTCTTCCTCTTCCACTACTCTCCATAGTCTACACTCTGGCCACTGCTATTCCTCGACTCCGGCCAGGCGGCGCCGCCACACTCCGGCGATGTGGACATCCTCCGCGTCCTGTGCTCGTCCGGCAGCAACAGAGGCTTTTCGGCAGCATCTCCGGCCCGCTGGAGCTGTTCGGCCGACGCAGCTCACTGCCCGACCGACCCCTCTTCCCACGCGGCCTGACCCGCCCTCTAGTGGCGCTGTGCAAAACCGTTTCTCCCTGTCCTGACCCCGCCGTGCGTCACCAGACGACCACCACCATCACCAGTTTATGACCACCACCATCACCAGTTTACGACCACCACCATCACCAGTTTACTGCCACCATCACCATCAGTTTACTACTACTACCACCACCAGTGTACTACCGGCCGACCACCACCATCGCCACCAGTTTCTACCACCTCCGGCCATGCTCCGGCCAGCCATCAACCTCGCCGCGACAAGGTCGACTCCCTCTCTTTTATTTTTTAGATTTCAGAATTCCTATCATTTGTTAAATAGGATTTAAATCAATCAAGGATGGGGGAATGCTAGCTAGGGTTGTAGATTTATAGTGTGGATGTATATGGTTAGGGGGAAGAGTACTTAATATGTGATTAGGGTTAAGTATAGATGATTATTAATTGTTTTGTGTTGATGTTTATATTTGCTATGCTAGCTAGGGTTATTGGATTACTTATGAGGGTGGCTAGTGTATTATGGTAAATGAAATATATGGTTGTGGAATATATATAGATTATGAAATGAAGATTACATATGAACATGAATGAGGACTATGTTAACAATGATTAAAATGTTTTAGAGTCTAAGTAGTTTAGTGTTGTGACCTTGTAACTTATGTATTATGAAGTTGGATTGGGATATGATACTTGGGTGGAAAATTAGGGTTGGCTTCTACATAAATTATCAAGATTAAAAAAATATGTGCTCGAGGAGAATAGAGTTATGACCTTGGAGCCAACTAATCGGGAAGTATCGTACATGGTGGAAATATTAGTTTATTTTTGGAAAATTAAAATCGAGGAGGGTGTACCGTTGATTAGCTGATTTAACCATCGTACCGATAGTCAACTGTAGTCAACCCCCTAGTGACTTGTCCCTGTGAGTCGTAGCTGAGACTGAGTTTAGGTGTGGATGTGTGTAGCACCCCTATCTGTCATAAGTAGATTATTGATTCTGGTTTGTATCCCTTCACTAGGTACTGCAGGACCTGAGGACTTGGACGCGGTACCAGATCCCCGTCATCAACAGGCGCACGTAGGCAAGTGTACCTTGCCACTCTGTATTTCAGTTTACAGATATTGTTGCTCTTTATGTACTCGTGTGCATATTTATGTTGATATTCGATACGCCGTGTCCGGTTCACAACCGGGTGTCGACATTCGACATAACGTCTTAGAATAATTACTAGATGCTTCATAGCACCTCGATGCACATACTTGAGTACATCGATACCCCAGGACACACTTATACACTGTGATCGTGCCAGATTCCTGTATCCTGATACTGACATCATGACCAGAGACTGGGACGACCTTAGGGTCGCGTCTGTTGAGTTAATTCCTTGTGTCGAGACTGTAGTTAGAGGTTCAGGTTTAACGCACCATCGTTGACCGCTTGGGAAGGGGAAGACAGTTATTAGACGTTTGGGCTACTCTGCACGCGCTTATATATATGTAGTATTTTGTAGTGATACCTGTATCTAGTGTAGCTGTTTCACCCGTGTGACTCTTTGCCCGGAGCTGCGGTACGTGCCGTATGTTTTCGTGTCCGGAGCTACGGTTTTATTTTGGACAGCCCATGCGTCGAACATTGTCTTTAAACTGTGTCACACTTGTTTGGTTCTGATAGATTACCCTGTCGTTGCACTTGTACTATCTGTTTACCTGGCATGTTATATTTCTGTACCTTGTTACGTCCCTCTGAGGACCTGGTTTCCTGCCAGTTTTGCAGCATAAATGTTTACGGAGCATTTGGAGTTGCTGTTGGAGTTGCAAGTCTTGCGAGCATGGTACCAGGTACTCACATTATATCTACCGGCATTATGGTTATTTTATATTGATTATTCATCTGCTGTTATAGCCTAGTTTTTATAGACTCATACTTCTTCACAAGTCTATTCGAGTTAGTGTGTTATTGGGCGGCCGACTCTAGCACATATAGCTCTTTCTTGTATACTTTTGTATATTGTGGATTGAGACATAGAGGTTTATATTTATGGAATATCTAGATAGTGCCCTTTATATTACAGCTTATACGTATTTGAGTCAGACCAGAGTTTGGTCAAAAGCGTAGCTGGCGTGTCACGTATTCCTGGTCCTACGTATTCTGGGACTGGGGCGTGACATTGGTTGAATGGGGGAGTCTATCTCGTCAAAGTGCACGCTCGCCAGCGGTCAACGGTGCTCCAGCATCGAGCAGCAGACAACAGGAGCATCGACAGTAACTGCAGCAGTTGCAGCAGCGACAGCAGCAACCTGGCAGCGGCGGCAGCGGCCTGGGACGATGCTGGTTGGGGGAGGCATTGCTAGTCGGGGGTAGTGGTGGTTGGCGGTAATTGAGGCGGTGGTCAGGGATGGGAGCAGTCGACTAAGGGGTGATCGGGGTCGATTGGTGATGGGGGTGTCGGGTTTGATGGAGGGTTGATGGCGGTGGCGTGGTTTGTATAGGCGGCCTGGGGGTGGTCCAGCGTTGACAGCAGTAGTAGGCGACGGTCGGCTGTGGTGGTGCCGGCCTGAGGTGGTGGTGTCCGGTCGGAATAGGGGAAAGGGGGTGCTCGGGTTTGATGAAAGGGAGTTCGGCTAGGTATGGAGGTGGTGGTGGTGTTTATAATTTTAGGGTTTTCAATAGGGAAAGATGTATATTTATATAGGAGGGGAATTATGGGCTGACCTCGGGACTTGGGCCAGCCAGGGCTCTTTGGGGTGGGGGCTGGTCCACATGAAAGGGTGTACATGGGCTTGGTTAGGTCTTATTTTTGGTGAACTTGGCCTCCAATTATTTAAATTACAAAAAATGCACATTGCGTTCTTTTGTCAATTGAAAACACATGGGATTAAATTTGGGTGGAACACAAGAGTCATGGGCGTAGCAGGTTCAGAATAGGTTAATACCCTAATTCGGGTTATAGGGAATTGGGTTGAGGTTGTGCCTCCAATTTCGATTGGAACGGCAACTACAAAAAATTAGATTTATTGGGATTATACGTGTACGTTTGTGACGAATATTACGCAACTAACATGAAGCACAATATCGATTATTTAAAAGTTACACAAGGATAAGGTGGGTAGTCTGGCAAGTCTAGGAGGTGTGTATGAAATTTGTTTGAAGGTAACTACTAGTGTAGCGCTCCAAACATCGAAGCAACGGTAAGGTGTATTAAGTTACATAATTGTTGCACATTAATTCTAATTGTATCCAAATTATTCCTAGTCTCTCAATCTAAATTAAAATAATCATAAATTTGGTCGAGGGAGTTTACAGAGGATCCATGGGTACCAGTCAGCATTGTTTCAGACAGAGATTGCATATTCACTTTACATTTCTGGAAGAGCTTGCAAGAGAGTTTGGGGACTCAGTTGAAGTTCAGCACGTCATGCCATCCTCAGACCAATGGACAGTCTGAGAGGACATGTTGAGGACTTGTGCCTTAGACTTTGGAGGATCTTGGAAAGACCTTCTGCACTTGGTGGACTTTTCTTATAACAACAGCTACTAGGCCAGCATTGGTATGACCCCATTTGAGGCTTTATATGGCAGACGATGTCACACACCTTTATCCTGGGATAATGTAGAAGAGAGCACTACTTGGCCTAAGATGGTAGTAGATGCAACCAATAAAGTTAAGCAGATCAGAGATAGACTCAGAGTTGCTCAAGACAGGCAGAAGCATTGGGCAGATAGTAGCAGATGGCCCAGGAAGTTCGCAGCCGGAGATTTGGTGTTCTTGAAGATTTCTCCAACCCTGGGCACCATCAGGTTTGGGCGAGGAGAAAAGCTCATCTCGAGATATATTGGACCCTTCGAGGTGCTAGGCAAGGTTGTAGTAGTTGTATACAGGCTTGTATTACCACCTAACCTCGAGGGAGTACACAATGTATTCCACATATCTCAGCTTCAGAGGTACATAGCATATCCGAGTCATGTGCTAGACCATTCCGAACTTGAGGTGGGTCTCAGCCTTACCAATTCAGAACAGCCAGTTGAGATATTGGATCACAGGAAGAAGCGGCTGCATAATCAGGCTATTCCTCTTGTTCTTTTTGCCTGGAGGCACCATTCCTCGAAATATTCTACCTGGGGGAGAGAGGACAAGATGGGAAAAAAATATACCTACTTTTTTGAGGCTTAATGTATCTTTTTCTAAAATTTTGAGGACAAAAATTTTCAAGGAGGGAGGATCTGTAACTCCTATTTTTTCCAACTCCAATAAATAGTTTTTTTCCATAAAAGAATTTCTTAAACAATAGTTAGGAATAACCTTACCTCATAAGTAGTGATATATTTCTAAGAACATAATTGGCAAAAGACATAGATAAATTTATAAATAAAATAGGATAATATATAATTTTCCAATATAAATAGCTCGTCTATGTTTCAACCAAGCACAATAGTTCTAAGCCAACCCACCATTAGTCAAGCATGATCCATGTTGAAACCCAAGCTCAGTCTGTCTGGAGTAAGCCAAAACCCACGTGACCTCAACCCGATTGAAGAACCAACCTATTGAATCAAACCTAGCTTACAACATCTCCTCTATATTCAAGGCCGACTGAAAGGGAATCCCTTAAACAGCCGCCCATTGTTTCCTTCTTTCCTCCACTGTGATGGAGGTGACCTTTTTGAGAAGACCCTGGACTTCCACCGATGCTTCGCGGAGGTTCACCCCACCGACTCATCTCAAGCCACCGCCTCACCTAGAACCTTTTCGACCAACTAGGAAGGATCATCCACCGCCTCAAGCCACCGCCACTCGGCGACTATAAATACGACCAATACCCTATAATTTTCACCGCCACTTGAGATCCGATGAAGTCCTAACAAATCCACCCACACCTCACTCCTCTTTTCTTCCTTTGACCATAGCTCAAAGTGCTCTCGGCCATGGCGATCCTTATGTCGTCAGCAATCGGTTGGTTCCCTCCTTAATCTCTAGATCATGAGCCTTTTGCGAAGTCATCAGTGGTGACTTGATACGAATTTGACTCGGTGAGTTTTTGTGCTATTGATTTTCCTTTTCGATTAATTCTTTCTTCTTTCAATCCCATTGATCACCAGATCGAGCTTAGATCTCGAGCAGTTTTAATAATTTTAGGGCTGTTACAGTGAGTGTCTTCTCCGAATGAGATCCGACGATCCTCAGTTTTGGGGTGATGTGTTCAAAAAGGAAAGGTGAGTCGTCGATCTGAATCCTTCTGTCATGTCCCGCTCCCTGAATACTGGATAAATATGAGGACTGATATGGCCAACCACACCTTGCAGAATACGTATTTTGTTCCCCGCTCCCAAAAGACATATTGTGAGACTCGTCTTACAGTATTTATATTTTATATGGATACGTATTTTGTGCTAGTTATTGCATTTTTTTGGATCTCGAGGAAGACCAAAAATTCTTAAAATTGAAACTTTACTACTTGACTGGTATACCGACGGTATAGTACAGTATACCAATGGTATATTGGCCGAAAGATATTTGTTTCACTTTCGAGATATTTTTGAGATATTTTCTCTATAAATAGTACTCGAGATATTTTATTTTCTTCTTTCTATTTTTCTCTCCTCTCTTCTTTATTTTCTCTCGAGCTTGAAAGCGTGGTCTTGAGACCTAGAGTGTGGTTTCTGAACTCCTTCGTGGTGGTAGATTAGAAGGTTTAGTCTGGGAGCTCGCGTTAGGCAAGTACACCTTGTCGATTTCGTGAACTTCTTTTACTTTCTGCCATTTTATTTTCCTGGAGCTTTAGTTATTGCTTTTTAGCTTAGACTTATTTTTTTATAGTTGTTCATATTGTGATTTCTAGCCTAGTGACCGTCTCGGTTTTAATTTCTGATAGAATCTCTTTTCGTCCCTTTTTGGTAATTCGGTAACAAAAACGTTACCCGAGTTATGACCATAAAATTTAGTCCATATTGTGATATGAGACTTACCCTAGACTTGACTTCTTGTTGGACTTGGTTCTGGTAATTTTTGGGATTTGATTTGGGTCCCAAAAATCATACTTGATTTAACCATAATTATTCTTGGAAACCGGCATACCGATGGTATACTACAGTGAACTGACGGTATACCGATTTCAATCGACTTGATTTCTTAATATTTTTGGGTGAACCCTATCGACATACTGACGATGTATTGTATTGTGCCGACGGTAGACCGATCTTGCCGACATTGTTAGATATTTGTTTTGGCCGGCATACCGACGACATACTGGGCTGTGCCGATGGTATACCGATTTGTAAAACTTTATTTTCTAGTAACATTTTTCTTACTTGGAACGACATAACGACGGTATACTATAGTATACTGATGGTATACTGATTTGTTGGAATCCAGAACTTGCTGTATTTTTCTTTCTTTGGACCGGTGTACCGATGGTATACTAGACTGTACCGACGGTATACAGTTCGTGCACTTTCTTTAGGAATTCTTAATTTTTCGTAATTTTATGTTGAAACTTCTGGCTTTTGCTTGGACACGCGATAACTTAACCTGATCTTTGATATAAACTTATATGGCTTCAGATGACATGACTTGACTTGGTTTTACTCGATTTTACCCAGCTTTTCTCGGCTACACATGATGACATGATTTACTGGACTTGACATGACTTTAAATGGCTTCATCGGACATGGGTTGACTTGGTTTCACATGGTTTCATCTGGTTGGACATGGCTTCACATGATTGTATATGGCTTTATCTGGCTTCACCTAGGTTGACATGGCTTCACTTGGCTTTACCTGGCTTTACTTGGTTTCACGTGGCTTGATTATTGTCGTGACATATATTACTCCTTATGTATATTAAACTTTTTTATATTATTATTAAAACTTGACTTATCTACATCATGTCTAGGATAAATTCTGGGGAATGCCACACCTGGATTTATACCAGAAACTGCTAGGGGTTAAATAACTAGAGATTCACTTAGTACATAGCTAGGGATTTTTCTAGATTGCATGCAATTTCGGCTATTCATATTGTTATATTGAGTAGTATCCAGTAGTTTATATTGTGGCGTATCATTAGGAGTATCCAGTTGGTTGTGTGTATGGATATCCCGGACGGACTACAGGGGCATGCGATCAGAAGAAACTCTAGCATCGCGTTGCATTATAAAGTTAATAATTAAGGATTGTGATAACCCTAGTTAGTTAAAGGTATAAAGTCGTACTTATGTGATTTGCCGTGATTGAAGGTTGATGGTTAGTCTAGGCTTCACAAGATCACCTTCCTTATAATACTTATTGTTTCCTTATTGATTATCAGATCCGGATATGTCTCATTGCAGGTTTTACAATATTTATTATCCTGAGATCTTTAATACTTAATGTTTAGATTGGCTTCCTTTGTGGTACTTGCTATTTTGGGGTTGGACCCCACTGTTTTTTATGGCCAGATCCAGTAGCAATACCAGAGGATCTTCCGTACTTTCCTGAGGATGGTGGCTATTAGGAGCACCAGACCTCTTGAGTGGGTTTTCTTACTTCCCCACCCTGATGTACATTCTATTTTTTTGGCATTTAGCCACTGATCACGTATTTAGCTTGTATTTTGCTTTGATCAGTTAGCCTACAGTTATTAGCATGGTTGACATATCCTAGGGTTGTGCATGTATGACTCAGATTCTGGCTAGTTTATTTATTTTGTTTACTAGCATCATGTTCATCTGTATATTATACTTTAGGACACTTTACTATTATATTTCAGTTGATCTTACATCTTGTTATTATTCATATTGTTCTTGTGATTGAGACACTAGGGTTTGTTGGAGCTAGGTTGACTGTTGATTTGTAGTAGTGACCCCTCATGTCAAACAGCTTTACCGTATATACGGAGTACCGGAGTGCTCTAAGTATACGTAGCTGGCCTTGTCATGACACGATTTTAGTGGTAGCCCATGTAGGTCTGTCTGAGCGAATTATGTCTGTTTGAGCAGATTTGATCAGGTTTTTACAAATATATGGGGGTTGTTGTTGTTGCTAGATGTCTCAATCCTAAAATATTCCCCTTGATCCCTAGTCATTTATCTTCATCCCTGATCCTTGACATGTTATCTGCTTATTCGTTGATCTATCATGTTCTTCGTTTGACTCTTGTATCCTTAACTTTCAGGGGCACTGTTCCTGTTACTATCGGTCAGATGGATCGAGTGCAGCTCGAGGAGGGTCGGCATTCGGGAGCCCAGCATATTTCTGGAGATCGGCTTCAGTATTCAGGGGCAGAGTCTAGAGTAGATCCCGAGGAAGATCGGTCGGTAGTATCGGATCATCAGATAGTACTTGTGCACCCAGTTCATCCCGAGCAGCCAGAGGGTCTTGACCTAGCACGGATGGATGTCCTACGAGGTTTTATGATGACCCAGCAGCACCAGAGTGTTGTAATCACTCAATCGATCTAGATAACGTTGGAGCAAGGTGGTTCTCAAATCCATAATTCTGCGACCAACTTCAGGCATCTCAGTCCTCCATACTTTTATAGCACAGAGGACACAATTTCTTCTAATGCTTGGCTGTAGGACACTGAGGCCATCTGGGAGGTAGCAGAGACTCCTGCTAGAGAGCATGTAGTAGTAGTGAGGCTACAGTTGTTGGACTTGGCTCATGATTGGTGGGCAGCGGAGGAGGTTTCTCTTATAGCACCAATTTCTGGGCAGTTCACTAAGAGGTTTCAAGTGAGATATTTTGATGCAGTGGCATGTTACGGGCTTCAATAGAGGTTTAATAACCTCAGGCAGGAGGGCAGGACCGACGACGGTTACGTGACGGAGTTTGCGAGACTTAGTCGGTTTTCTTCCACTTTGGTAGCGACTGAGTTGGAGAGGGCGATGAGGCTCCAGCAGGGACTCTAATTAGAGATTATCTTAGCTGTAGAGCAGCATGAGTTTCAGACCTTTGACGCTATAATGCGGGCAGCCAGGAGGTATGAGTATACATCATAAAGGATTATAGATCGAGTTGGGAGTCAGAAGAGGTCCAACATTTCCAGAGGATCAACATCACATTTATCAGCACCGGCTCCAGCAGTTAGAGCCCTGACGATTGGATCTTCGAGGAGGACAGCATCATCGCAGTAGTCTTCCCAGATATTTCCTCAGCAGAGGCAGTCATCTTCTTCTTCTTTCCGTAGTTGTTTTCATTGCAAAAAACCTGGACATATTGTATCATAGTGCCATAGGGCACAGGGATTGTGCCTGGATTGTGGGCCATTAGGACACATGGTCAGGGCATATCCTAGGAGGAACCAAATGTAACACCCTATTCCGCTCAAGCGGACTGCCGTTGCAAACGGCAATAGTGCAACTGTCCCGACCCGCTTTGCCTCAATGAGAATACAAAGGATATCCAGAATTGTCCCTACAAGAATCCGGCTTAGGCTTTCAGAGGCTCGCTTGACGTATCGCTCTACCGAGGTGAATCATCGCTAAGGTGGGTGGCTACGGTGAACTTGTCTTTGCTTAGCCAGCACACATAAAATCTGGAATATTCATGCTAGTCGCTAGGTGATTCACCCCTTGCATGCTAATAAATCCAACGCACCTAGCTAAGGGAATAATCCCAACTTGTATTGCTATGCTAGAACATAAAAATTGAAATACTGCTAATATTCAGACCCTCGCATGCCAAGTTCCCTAACGATCTAACTCTCGTCTTACCTTCGGGTCCGAGCAAACGTGTTTACTTATGTTCCTTAGAAACGCATGCTTGTCTGCTTGAATGTTGCCATGTTTTCATCCAAACCCCGGGAGACTACTAAGTAGTCGTTCTGCACATGGAAGAACCTGAAAGTGTCCGGGACCGTTAGGTCGCCAAGGCAATTTCCGAACCAGGGAATTTGCACCCTGAATGAATAAATCACTGAATCACAGCTCGTGGAGCAAATTACTGAATCAACTGGCCTGGCAATCGATATACTACTGTGAACAATCATGCATGTACATTGAACATGATATATCCTATCCTGAACTTGATCCTGTGCCTAGCCAGACCTGAATACAGACCTGCATGTCGCGGACAACTCGGAAACGAGGCACCGTTCCACGGGCGGTCACCGGGGCACTGGGGCTGACCCGATCCGGATGGAACTCTACTGTTTAGTCATCCTAGGCAAAGACGGAATGGTGTGGAGCGCATCCTGTACTCTCGCTGCACCCCATTCTCGTTAGAGACTAAAATTGGTAACTCTCCTGTTTAGTCATCCTGTACAAAGACGAAATAGTGTGGAGCGCATCCTATACTCTCGTTGCACCTCATTCTCGTTAGAGACTAAAATTGGTCCTTTATGGCTATGCCAGCGACAACTGTTCATATAGATAAGTCATCCTCGCTTAGCGGCTATCCGCGTGCGAGCCACTGCATCGCATCAATGAACGACTAAACACCTGAACGATCTTGAAATAACAGTACTCGTGTTTGCATATGCTATGCTCCTGAATATTATACATGCCCGTGCTTGAATTAATAATGTTTGCCTTGGACAGGGAAGGAGAAATGGTAAGTGGTAAGTATCGCCGTGTTTCCTCAAACATCGCACGGCGCACTGCCCGACACGTTAGGCTATTCAATATTTGCATGAAATTGACCCTAAGGCAACTAGAAAGACAACTTAATAGTTGGTGCACGGAACTTATATTACGTGTTTGGATTTGTCGAGCGGGCGAGTAGCTTCCCCACCAGTGCATTCAATGTACTGATAATCCACCAGTTTGTATGCAGGGTGCGGGAGAACCTCATTCGGTGCAGATGCCTCCTTCGTGCGTGCTAAGGTGTGGACATCACTCTGAAGCAACGGTGCGTCCGGAACAGAAGCACATATACAAGACATAATGTTGGAACTTGCCTGAACATCGCCTGTACAAATTATTCCACTATTGTAGCCACTTGGCATGCTTTTACTGTTTCAGAGAGAGAGGCTTGAGCGACTTGTAATCTCGGCTATACGCCGCCTGTAACACTTGTTCATATTAATAAAAAGAGCTTGCTTTACTTCAACTTGTGTTTCAATGCTTCCGCTATATTTGTCAACTCAGTGAACCTGTTACCAAATCGCTATGCGTTCATGACTCTGCTGCACTCGGACAATCTGTGCGACTCTGTGGCTTAGAACTCTTACCGCCAGCCAATGAATCACGGACTTGCACGAGCATGGTTCACGCTCGTGCAGCATCACGCCCGGATGGGTCAAGCGATCGTTCCGCGGGAGCGCTGGCGAGGGTGATTCCCGCCTAGCGGGAACGGCCGATTGCCTGCGGAAGATCGGGGCGTGACATAGTGGTACCAGAGCCTGGCTTCTACGCCTTTGGAATTCATTTCGAATATCTCTATTTTGAAAGCTCATTCGTGGGTTATGTGCACGCTCTCTCTCAATGCCTCAATGGGATGTTCCAACAATAAGTCTAAATACTTTCAAAATGTATTTTGATTGATATGATTGCTCGTCTGGTTGTATGCTGCGAGTAGCCTTTGTGCCAACCTGTGCGAACCCTTAAGAGTATTGCTAGTAGCTTGTCCGATTTTCACTGACTTTAAGTTTGGTTGAATGCATCTATTCGAGGGACGCCTTAAACTAGTGCACCATCCAAGACTTAAGAAAAGGTAAAACTCGAGTGCTAAGACTTTGCTATCCCTAAGCTGGTTGACGTGTTCACGCTAGAGGGTCCCTTCGAAAGTGCGCACGATCCAGACTAAGCGATATGCTAATTTCGATGCTTGTGCAAGTGAATATCCAAATGAACAAGTACAATGACTTGTCTATGATTGCCTCAACCCTAGATTACTACTTGTCCTCAGTAAGTCTCGAGGACGAGACTTTTTCTAAGTTGGGTAGGATGTAACACCCCGTTCCGCTCAAGCGGACTGCCGTTGCAAACGGCAATAGTGCAACTGTCCCGACCCGCTTTGCCTTAATGAGAATGCAAAGGATATCCAGAATTGTCTCTACAGGAATCCAGCTTAGGCTTTCAGAGGCTCGCTTGACGTATCGCTCTACCGAGTCGAATCATCGCTAAGGTGGGTGGCTACGGTGAACTTGTCTTTGCTTAGCCAACACACATAAAATCTGGAATATTCATGCTAGTCGCTAGGTGATTCACCCCCTGCATGATAATAAATCCAACGCACCTAGATAAAGGAATAATCCCAACTTGTATTGCTATGCTAGAACATGGAAATTGAAATACTGCTAATATTCAGACCCTCGTATGCCAAGTTCCCTAACGATCTAACTCTCGACTTACCTTTGGGTCCGAGCAAACGTGTTTACTTATGTTCCTTAGAAACGCATGCTTGTCTGCTTGAATGTTGTCATGTTTTTATCCAAACCCCGGGAGACTACTAAGTAGTCGTTCCGTTCATGGAAGAACCTGAAAGTGTCCGGGACCGTTAGGTCACCAAGGCAATTCCCGAACCAGAGAATTTGTACCCTGAATGAATAAATCACTGAATCACAGCTCGTGGAGCAAATTACTGAATCAACTGGCCTGGCAATCGATATACTACTGTGAACAATCATCATGTACATTGAACATGATATGTCCTATCCTGAACTTGATCATGTGCCTAGCCAGACCTAAATACAGACCTGCATGTCGCGGACAACTCGAAAACGAGGCACCGTTCTACGGGCGGTCACCGGGGCACTGGGGCCGACTCGATCCGGATGGAACTCTACTGTTGAGTCATCCTGTGTAAAGACGGAATGGTGTGGAGCACATCATGTACTTTCGCTGCACCCCATTCTTGTTAGAGACTAAAATTGGTAACTCTCCTGTTTAGTTATCCTGTGCAAAGACAAAATGGTATGGAGCGCATCATGTACTCTCGCTGCACCCTATTCTCGTTAGAGACTAAAATTGGTCCTTTATGGCTATGCCAGCGACAACTGTTCATATAGATAAGTCATCCTCGCTTAGCGGCTATCCGCGTGCGAGCCACTGCATCGCATCAATGAACGACTAAACACCTGAACGATCTTAAAATAACAGTACTCGTGTTTGCATATGCTATGCTCCTGAATGTTATACATGCCCGTGCTTGAATTAATAATGTTTGCCTTGGACAGGGAAGGAGAAATGGTAAGTAGTAAGTATCGCCGTGTTTCCTCAAACATCGCACGGCGCACTGCCTGACACGTTAGGCTATTCAATATTTGCATGAAACTGACCCTAAGGCAACTAGAAAGATAACTTAATAGTTGGTGCACGGAACTTATATTACGTGTTTGGATTTGTCGAGCGGGCGAGTAGCTTCTCCACCCGTGCATTCAATGTACTGATAATCCACCAATTTGTATGCAGGGTGCGGGAGAACCTCGTTCGGTGCGGATGCCTCCTTCGTGCATGCTAAGGTGTGGACATCACTCCGAAGCAACGGTACGTCCGGAACAGAAGCACATATACAAGACATAATGTTGGAACTTGCCTGAACATCGCCTGTACAAATCATTCTACTATTATAGCCACTTGGCACGCTTTTACTGTTTCAGAGAGAGGCTTGAGCGACTTGTAATCTCGGCTATACGCCGCCTGTAACACTTGTTCATATTAATAAAAAGAGCTTGCTTTACTTCAACTTGTGTTTTAATGCTTCCGCTATATTTGTCAACTCAGTGAACCTGTTACCAAATCGCTATGCGTTCATGACTCCGCTGCACTCGGACAATCTGTGCGACTCTGTGGCTTAGAACTCTTACCGCCAGCCAATAAATCACGATCTTGCACGGGCGTGGTTCACGCTCGTGCGGCATCACGCCCGGATGGGTCAAGCGATTGTTCCGCGGGAGCGCTGGCGAGGGTGATTCCCGCCTAGCGGGAACGGTCGATTACCTGCGGGAGATCGGGACGTGACACCAGACTAGATTATCATCAGCACAACCAGTAGTTCGGCCAACAATACTACAGTTCAGGGCACCAGCACCAGTGCAGCCGCAGATTCAGAGGCCTTTGCCTCTACAGGCTCAGCATTCCAACAGAGGTCGTAGCAGTATGCGCAGGCCCAGGCATAGGCGAGACCTAGAGGTCAACAGTAGAGGGGACCAGCACCCAGAGAGCAGGGTCAAGCCTTCTTGCTATCGATGGAGGAGGCTTTGGCAGCAGGAGAGGTGGTAGCAGGTACCATTCTCGTCCACTTTCATTCAGCTTCATCTTTATTTGATTCTGGTTTATCACATTCATTTATATCTGCAAGCTTTGCAACATGAGTTAGATTGGAGTTCAAGTCCTTACCTGTAAGGTTGAATATACTTACGGGTAACAGTCTCGAGGGAGTAGATAGAGTATATCCCTCGTATAAAGTTATAATGTGCGAGAGAGAGTTTATCGCGAGGTTGGTAGAGTTTTTTATGGGCAATTATGATATCATTCTTGGGATGGATTGGTTGAGTATGAGACACGCGACGATAGATTACCATAATGGCAAGAGTATCTTTCGTGTACCTGATGAGTTTTTATTCTTGAGATGTGTAGTAGAGTCACCGGAGGTTACATTGATGATGGCCGAGAATGAGGAGGCACAGTTTTCTATGGTAGTTTGTGAGTTTTCTGACCTATTTTCTGATGAGCTACCAAGTGTACCACCAGTTAGAGATATATAATTCTATATTTATTTGATCCCGGGAGCAGAGCCAGTATCAGAGAGAGTTTATAGGATGGCACCATCTGAGTTGGAGATCTTGTATCAGATGATTGAGGAGTTAAGAACCAAGAGATTTATTAGACCTAGTGCATCGCCTTGGGGAGCCCCGTTACTTCTTGTTAAAAATAAGGATGGTCCATCGTGTTTAGTTATTGATTATAAAATACTAAATGCGGCAACCATTAAGAACAAGTATCCCCTGCCCAGGATAGATGACTTGTTTGATCAGCTCAGTGGGACGACTATATTTTCTAAGAGCGATTTATGGTCTAGGTAACATTAGATCAGAGTCAGAGAGCAGGATATACCCAAGACGGCGTTCAGATCTAGATATGGTGGAGACTATTGAGACGTGTCTTATAGTATTCGTATTGATGCGGATATGTATTTTGTGCTAGTTATTATATTTTATTGGATATTAAGGAAGTTCAAAATTTTTTAAATTAAAACTTTACTACTTGACCGGTATACCGACGGTATACTACAGTATACCAACGGTATACTGTCCGGCAGATATTTGTTTCACTTTCGAGATATTTTTGAGATATTTTCTCTATAAATAGTACTCGAGATATTTTATTTTCTTCTTTCTCTTTCTCTCTCCTCTCTTCTTTATTTTTTCTCGAGCTTGAAAGCGTGGTCTTGAGACATGAAGTATAGTTTTTAAACCCCTTCATGGTTGTGGATTATAAGGTTTAGGCTGGGAGCTCGCGTTAGCCAAGTACACCTTGCCGATTTCGTGAACTTCTTTTACTTTCTGTCATTTTATTTTTCGAGAGCTTTGGTTATTTCTTTTTAGCTTAGACTTATTTTTTTATAGTTGTTCATATCATGATTTTTAGCCAAGTGACTGTCTCGGTTTTGATTTCTGGTAGAATCCCGTTCCGTCCATTTTTGGTAACTCAGTAACCGAAACGGTACCGGAGTTATAACCATGAGATTTTGTCCATATTGTGATATGAGACTTACCCTAGACTTGATTTCTTGTTGGACTTGGTTTTGTTAATTTTTGGGGTTTGATGTGTGTCCCAAAAATCATACTTGATTTAACCATGATTATTCTTGGAAACTGACATACCCACAGTATACTACAGTGTACCGACGGTATACCGATTTCAACCAACTTAATTTCTAGATCCTTTGGGTGAACCCTATCGGCATACAGATGGTGTACTGGGTTGTGCCGATGGTATACCAATCTTGCCAACATTATTAGATATTTGTCTTTGGCGGCATACCAACGGCATACTTGGCTATGCCGATGGTATACCGATTTGTGGAACTTTATTTTCCAGTAATATTTTGCCTACTTGGAACGACATACAGACGGTATAATACAATATACCGACGGTATACCAATTTGTTGGAATCCAGAACTTGCTGTGTTTTTCCTATCTCTAGACCGGTGTACCGACGGTGTACTGGAATCTTCTAACGGTATACCGTTCATGCACTTTCTTTAGGAATTCTTAGTTTTTTGTGATTTTATGTTAAAACTTCTATCTTTTGCTTGGACACGCGATAACTTGACATGATCTTTGACATGAAATTACATGATTTCAGATGACATGACTTGACTTAACTTAGCTTTACTCGATTTCACCCGACTTTGCCCGACTACATGTGATGACAGAATTTACTGGACTTGACTTGGCATGACTTTACATGGCTTCATCGGATATGGCTTGACTTGGTGTCACATGGTTTCATCTGGTTGGATATGGCTTCACATTATTGTACATGGCTTTACCTGGATTCACTTGGTTTCACGTGGCTTGATTGTTATCGTGGCATACATGAGTCCTTATGTGCAATGTATATTAAACCTGTTTATATTATTATTAGAACTTAACTTATCTGCATCATATCTAGGATGGATTCTATGGAATGCCACACCCAGATTCATACCAAAAACTACTAGGGGTTAAATAACTAAAAATTTACTTAGTACATAGCTAGGGATTTTCCTAGTCTCGATTATTCATACAGTTATCTTGAGGAGTATCTAGTGGTTTATATTATGGCGTATCTTGAGGAGTATCAAGTTGGTTGTGTGTATGGAAATCCCGGACGACCTGTAGGGGCATGCGATCAGAAGAAACTCTAGCATCGTGTTGCATCATAAACTTAGTAATTAAGGATTGTGATAGCCCTAGTTAGTTAAACTATCAAGCCGTACTTATGTGATTTGCCATGATTGATGGTTGATGGTTAGTCTAGGCTTCATATGATCACCTTACTTACAGTACTTGTTATTTCTTTATTGATTATCATATCCGGATATATTTCATTGCAGTTTTTACAGTATTTATTATTCTGAGATCTTTTACATTTAGTCTTTACTTTCCAGTATTTGTATTGCTTGTGTTATTGGTTTAAGTTCCTAGATTAGCTTCATTTGTGGTACTTACTATTTGGGGATCTGACCCCACTAGTTTTGTATGGCCGGATCAAGTAGCAGCACCGAAGGATCTTTCTTACTTTCTTGAGGATGGTGGCCACCAGGAGCACCAGACCTCTTGAGTGGATTTTCTTACTTTCCTACCCTTATGTACTTTCTACTTTATGGGTGTTTAGCCACCGAACATGTTTTTAGCTCATGTTTTGGTTTGATCAGTTAGCCTATGGGCATTAGCATGGTTGACATATCCTAGGGTTGATCATGTATGAATGATATTTTGGCTAGTTTATTCATTCTGTATTTACTAGCTTCATGATCATCTTTATATTATAGTTTGGGAATCTTTATAATTATATTTCAATTGATCTTACTTCTTATTATTATTCTTGTTGTTTTTGTGATTGAGACACTAGGGTTTCTTGGACCTAGGCTTAATTGTTGGTTTGTGGTAATGACCCATCATGTCTTACAGCTTCACCGTATATGCGGAGTACCAGAGTACTCTAAGTATACGCAGCTGGCCGTATCAGACTCGCCCTCTAGTAATCTGGTTCTGGGACGTGAGACATATGGGTGGACTCTAGCATGCTATGATGTCAGTCCTAATGGCTGACAGATCCTAGTATCTCAATCCATCAACATTGTGATATTGAGTATATCATATATGAAAGTAAAAAATACATCCTAAATTATATACCATATATGATTATGAAGCTAGTAAATACAAAATGTTGCACTAGTAGAGTATAATTATACATGATCAAATATACTAGCCATGGTCTAATACACACATCATGTTGACCGAAGTCAGAGAAGTGATCTCAAAATAAGGGGCTAAAAATGCCTCTTGTTAAAATACCACAGAAAAGAAATAACACTACGAAGGGTGGAGGAAGGAAATCCACTCACGAGCTTCGGCCGCAGTCCTATAAGTGCGAGCCATCTTTCTGGAAGTACGGTGGACCCTAGTTCTTCTCAGGGGAATATGGCCATATAAAACCAGTGGGGTCAGAACCCCAAGTAACAAGTACCACAAAGGAGCTAAAGGTGATAGGCAACCACATCACAACATATAGCAGAAAAGAGACATAAAATAAATACGGATCGAGACTTGTACGGTACTAATGTAATTATCTCAAGAATATAACTGAAAAACTAATAACAAGTGCTATAAAGGAAAGTAAGATGACGTTCAACAAGAGGGCATTGAAATTACTCTGGATCGGGACCACTTCCCTTAAACCAAACAATGATCGGGGTTGCAGACCTTCACCCGAGCAAAAATTCGCACCCTAACCACACGCCGAAAGAATGGATTAAAAGGGTGAGCTTAACGAATAAACAAACACTCATTTCACAACCAACTATGCCTACGACTTGCTATAATTAACTAACTAGGGTTATAATAAACCTAGTTACTAACAAATGTGGCTTTGAAGAATATTGCTACCACCGTCACTGCAGTCAACCCGGATAGCCAAGGGTATGCTTGTCGAGTAAACTTAAATTCATATTAACATGAATACAACATAACGTATTACTTTGTCATAATAGAAATTGGACTAATAAGCATAAACTTAAACTTGTGATCATAAACTTGCTTTATAAACATAAACTTGTCTTGCAACATAACCTTGTATATAAACTTGTTTCATAAATGTTGCAGCACGCGTAAACTTGGTCAGTCATGGAGCCCTTGTCTAGCAGGGTTATTCCATTCTACATAGGGCCCTTAGAGATCGGGGTAGCCGGTAGCACAATATTCTTCCTTACCAATGATCTAGATAAATCTTATCTTGTTTAAACATTACTAAATTATTTCAAGTTCTCCAGTCGTAGACACTTGAGAACTTTCCTAGAATGATGAGTCACGAGTATGAGCTTTTCACGAGTTATCATATTTACGACACATGATACATTGGGCAATACTCACACTCAATTTTTTGATGGCAAATGCAATGGATTTCATAGACAAACATTTCTACTGTGTCGTGAGAATTATAAAATTGTACATAAACTTGTCTCGTAAACTATAAGCAAAACTTGTCTAGTACCATAAACTTGTATTAACATAAGGAATCACACAATAATAATCACTAAAAGGAGTTATTAAAAGGACATAATAAAAAGGAACACAAAATGCGCACAAGAATTTCTGGCTGCATGCGCCCATTAGCCGCATGGACTCACTGGCCGCATGCACCCACTGGCCGCGTGGAATCACTGGCCACAAGCACCCACTGGCTGCATGCACCCAAGTGCTGAGTGATGGGTCAGAGAGAATTGACAAAAGATGATTGATGTGATATGCCATAAAAATGTGTCAGGGAGAATAAGACAAGAATCATAAAAAGATGTGCAAGGGCGAAGCAGAGTTATGCGTCCACAAAAAATCATCATGGCTTGAATTATCTCTAACATGGCCTGTGAGTCTGCTTGCCCTGGTTGTAATGGAAGAACCGGTGGTATTGTCTGGGTTGGTTGGGCTGGCATGAACGACGGAGCAGGCTAAACTGGCCGTCCCGGCAAGACTGGTGGAGATGATTGTACTGGGCGGGTATGCATGACTTACGAAGCCAGCTGATAAAAATCTACCGACGCTTTTCCATGGTTCAATAACATAATATGTATCATGACCCGCACCCAAAATAAGGGCACGAGTGGTGAAATACGCCCAACCTACGTCGTAGGAACAACGTAGAATGCTGTTCTAAATCACAATACTATCTAACATAACACAATAATATAATGGTACATGTCAATGTCATCTCATATTTGAATGGAGGAATAATATAATGACATCACAATATATATATATATATATATATATATATATATATATATATATATATATATATATATCGATACTCAATTACCAACAAACTAAAGGAGGAAATAGCACGATATGTAATAGAACTAAAAAGAGTACAAGTGTCACAATACAATCACAATGCCCAGTCTAAACTCCATAATCTAACGATAGGATAATGCATGCCAAATGAGTCTAAGTAGTCAAATACATCTCATAATAATATCTAAGTATCTACAATATGAGGATCTATAACAGGTGGCTCTACGGGCATGGGCTCAACCGGCTCCACTGGCCATCCTCCTGAGGTCCATAGTACGTGGAACACCAGTCCTCAAGTGAGTCATATGAAAAATATATCCAATCAGGATAGAGCGAATATAACCCAAAAGCAATTCCATTAATTGACCGAAACTATAAAACCGCAATAGTAAAGACAATAAATGATGGAAAATATCTAGAATATAACTAAGCATGACAAAGAGATATCATGGGGATAATGGAAATATACTAAGAGCAACTGAGCAAGGAATCATCAATTAATGAACTAAAATAAGGAAATATTACACTAAACTTGTGCCTTGAAACATTAGCAAGATATGTGATCATCTTGGGCCTAACACGATCTATAATTGTTTGTGGTATTAAACGAAAGAATGAAAGTGTATTTCAATGACGGGGTTTATACGAGATCCGTGCCCTTTGGTTTACAAACAAACTTATATAATTTAATCCTATACGAGGATGTGGGAGTACAATTTATTTAATCTGGGTATAAATTGCTATAGGTGTCTGATCTGCAGTCGATCACTTTAGCCCTTGGACCACACGATATTGAAGAAGTGACGTGGAAGACAGGTAGCAGCTTTGAAGGTTACAGAAGAGGGTGGATGCACGATGCCAAAGTCATCGATCCCTGCTCTTTGCCTGAGCTCCAGACTCTCTCTCTCTCTCTCTCTCTCTCTCTCTCTCTCTCTCTCTCTCTCTTGACCTCCGGTTCGATCTTTCTTGGAAGTTCGACCTTGTTCGATCTTGAAGTTTTAAGTTTTTCGACCGTGGATCTGATATTGGTTTTCTTGACCAATTTTCCGACCTTTTTCCCCATTGATAGGGGTCTCTATTTATAGAGTTTTGGTGACAGTGACCACTCCGTCGGTATAAAAACCGAGGAGTGGAAAGTACAGCACCCTTTTATACAACGGTTAAAATAACCAATGCCTGCGTATAGATGACCTTTTAAGTGAGCATGTGACGCATGTCCAACTAAGGGGACAAAATGCGTATATCTGCTGCGAAGATCACGGCATAGAAGCCACGTAGGTAGGTATCCCTTGTGTGGAAGAGGTTGGCGTAGAAGCCAAATAACTGTCACCCTGGCGTAGAAGCCAAATAGGCATAGAAGCCGAGTGGGCGTAGAAGCCGAATGGGCATAGAAGCCGAGTGGTCGTAGAGACTGAGTGGGCGTAGAAGCCGAGTGGTCATAGAGACTGAATGGGCGTAGAAGCCGAGTGAGCACAGATCCTGAATGGGCGTAGAAGCCGCTGCGTACCGTGCCAGAGTGCTGATGTGGACGTCTTAGCCGGAATTACGGCTTTTAAAGATATAATCAAATCTCTTGCAGAGATTTGCCACCATCTTGTGCATTAAATGCGGAGGCGTGTTTTGAAGGTCTGCAGCCCTTTTGTTTGCCTGTGTAAAACAAGGCAGCGTATCCCCTGGTATGCGAAAGAGCAGTTTATGCTGAAGGGACGTCAGTAAACGACGGTTCGGTGATATTTTAACCAAATCCTCTGCATTAAATGCAGAGATCCGCCATCATACTGTGGTGCGCGTCCCGAGGGGTCTGTCATCATTTTTTAGCCGTCGTCTGGGTAGCCGTGCAGCACTTTTTGTCATGAGTCAGAGGTCAGGTTCACTGCATGACTTGACAGGTTCATTTCGGGGAAGATGAAGCGTTCCTCGTACGCTTTAATGCTGCTTTGAGAGCGGCTGAGTTTTACGCCATGGAGGCGATGAAGAATCCTGGTTACGCTGAAGTGGCCTGGACGTACTGCACTTACGCGGATGGTCCTTTGAGTTTATACTTCACGTTGTGTTTAGCGGAGAAAGCTCTGCTTGTACGCTTTGATGGCTCTAAAGGCCTCTGTTTACGCTGCTCTGCATCAGTATGCTGCGTAGCTCCTCCCAGCGTATTTTTTATGCTTCTACAAGACCCCCTTCAAAGCTTTTAAATTTCTCGGAATTTGGAACGCTTTGAATGAAGCATGAACCACTTTTGAGGACCGTTCAGATGTATGCGTGATCTGGCCGGTGTATCCTTCATATGTACGGGAAGTCGTGGAGCGTGAAATCATTAGTCTGCAGCTTCTGAGCATAAACTAAACACCATCGAGCGTAAAATCATAGACTTGTAGTTCCTGAGCATGAAGTCATAGGTTTGTAGCCTCTCGAGCATAAAAGCTACTGAGCACAAAGGCATCTGGACGTAAAACCCGACTTGTAGCCGTCCAACGTAAAGCCGTAGATTCGTAGCTGTCGAGCGTAGAAAGCTCCTTAGCGTAGAACTGTAGATTTATAGCTTCCGAAAAGAAAATTTCTCCGAGCGTGAAGTTGCGGATCTGTTGCTTCTGAACATGAACTAAGCACTACCGAGCGTGAGATCATCGATTTGGTATCTGCTGAGCGTAAAGTCGTAGGTTTGTTGCCTCTCGAGCGTAAAAGCTACTGAGCACAAAGGCATCCGGGCATAAAACCATAGACTGATAGCTTGCGAGCGTAAAATTGTAGATCTGTTACTGTCGAGCGTAGAAAGCTCCTTTAGCGTAGGAACCGCTGAACTGCTTTGCGCGAAAAACTTTTCGAATTCGCTGACTGTCCGCCTTCTCTGAATGATAGGCTGACGTAGTACGATACCGTATTTGTTGAGGACATCCCACTGGGGAATTTTTAATGGACCTATTATTTGTTGCGCATATTAAGTACAAATAATAAGTTCAAAATAAACCCTATTAGAGGTAGTATGGACGTGATAGGTATTGTAGACTTAACACCACTAGCGTACTTAGAGTTAAGTACGGGTGCTAAGTTGAGATGACAATCGATATCAGAGGTAATATGAACATGCTAAATGATAGCCGGACCAGAATGGTTTGTTCAGAGATAATATGAACATGACAAACTCCCTGGGTTGTGACTCTATCGGGGATAGAGGCATACATCTGCTCAGAGGTAATATGGACATGGCAGTTTTTGTGGACTCAACACCACTGGCGTACTTAGAGTTAAGTACGGGTGCTAAGTTGAGATGACAACCGATATCAGAGGTGATAATCGATAGCCGAAAGTTTATTCAGAGGTGATATGAACATGACAAACTTTTGATCGTGACTCCTTTGGAGATGGAGGTACACGTCTGCTCAGAGGTAAATATAGATATGACAGTTTTTGTGGACTCAACACCACTGGCGTACTTAGAGTTAAGTACGGGTGCTAAGCTGAGATGACAACCGATATCAGAGGTAATATGAACATGATAATCGATAGACAAATTTGGGAGGTTTGTTCAGAGGTAATATGAACATGACAAATTCTCTGGGTTGGACCTGAAGAATCCACTGGGAAAACTTTTTAGAGATTCATCATCTAGTATTTTCTTGAGGGAGCAAATTGTCACTTCAAAGTGAAACCAATTTGCAGTGATCGTCTTCTCGTTTATAGATGCAAAGTGATAACCTTGGCATCGATCAACTCCTGAATTCTCCTTTTTATTACATAGCACGCCTTTGTAGGATGATGAATATACTGATGAAAGAGACAATAATCTGGGTCATCGTCTTTGCCAGCCCTCTCAGGGTATCTGATGTTGGGTAGCTAAAGTTTATTTTCCTTCATCAACGTATTGAAGATTTCACTGATGTCATCTTCATTGAAGGAGAAAGTCCCTTTTGGCCTTCGGGCTCCTGATGCTTGAGTTCTATGGTCTTCTGGGAAGATCGTCATCGTTGCATCATCTTCGGATTCTGAAGGAATTCTATCCCTAGTTTTGGATGTTGCTCGGTTTTGTCGAGGGAGACTACCCCCAGACTTGTCGTTGCACTTGCGGAGATCATAGCGCTCATCTGGTTTCCCGTAGAGGTCAGATGTTGTCTTGCGCACGGAGCGTAATTTGTACCTCCGATTTGGCGCTGAGGCATCATCAGAAGTTTTGTCTATACCGCGCGTAGTGGGAGACTGGTTTCTACGCGTAGAGCGCAGTGGATACTTCTGGGTTAGCGTTGAGGCTTTGCCCGAAGTTTTGTCTGTACCGCACGTAGCGGGAGACTTGTTTCTACGCGTAGAGCGCAGTGGATACTTCTGGATTAGCGCTGAGGCTTTGTCCGAAGTTTCATCTGTACCGCGCGTAGCGGAAGACTGAATTTTACGTGCGGGACACGGAGGGAGCAATGCTACAACCTCATTAGTCGGAGAGATCAGAGAGATCGGAGAGTCCACAGGATGGTAGAGGAGGTCTTGGGCATCTATACCTTGCGCAGCTTCCTGTTGTCTTGGACGGAGAGAGGGTGAGAGCTACCCCCGGTTCGAAGCATGTCTTCGTAGGCAGACTGGTCGAATTGGACGACCAGTGTCTTCTTCACGGTTCCTACAGATACCGTATCGTGTTGAGCAATTACTTCCTCATCAGAAGAGAAAGATCGTCCCCAGCAGAGTCGCCATCTTGTTTGTGGTATTAAACGAAAGAATGAAAGTGTATTTCAATGACGGGATTTACACGAGACCCGTGCCCTTTGGTTTACAAACAAACTTGTACAATTTAATCCTATACGAGGATGTGGGAGTATAATTTATTTAATCTGGGTATAAATTGCTATAGGTGTCTGATTTGCAGTCGATCACTTTAGCCCTTGGACCACACGATGTTGAAGAAGTGCTGTGGAAGACAGGTAGCAGCTTCGAAGGTTGCAGAAGAGGGTGGATGCACGATGCCAAAGTCGTCGATCCCTGCTCTTTACCTGAGCTCCGGACTCTCTCTCTCTCTCTCTCTCTCTTGACCTCCGATTCGATCTTTCTTGGAAGTTCGACCTTGTTCGATCTTGAAGTTTTAAGTTTTTCGACCGTGGATCTGATATTGGTTTTCTTGACCAATTTTTTGACCTTTTTCCCCATTGATAGGGGTCTCTATTTATAGAGTTTTGGTGACAGTGACCACTCCGTCGGTGTAAAAACCGAGGAGTGGAAAGTACAGCACCCATTTACACAACGGTTAAAATAACCAATGCCTGCGTATAGATAACCTTTTGAGTGAGCATGTGACGCGTGTCCAACTAAGGGGACAAAATGCGTATATCTGCTGTGAAGATCACGGCGTAGAAGCCACGTAGGTAGGTATCCCTTGTGTAGAAGAGGTTGGCGTAGAAGCCAAATGACTGTCACCCTGGCGTAGAAGCCAAATAGGCATAGAAGCCGAGTGGGCGTAGAAGCCGAATGGGCATAGAAGCCGAGTGGTCGTAGAGACTGAGTGGGCGTAGAAGCCGAGTGGTCGTAGAGACTGAATGGGCATAGAAGCCGAGTGAGCACAGATCCTGAATGGGCGTAGAAGCCGCCGCGTACCGTGCCAGAGTGCTGATGTGGACGTCTTAGCCGGAATTATGGCTTTTGAAGATATAATCAAATCTCTTGTAGAGATTTGCCACCATCTTGTGCATTAAATGCGGAGGCGTGTTTTGAATGTCTGCAGCCCTTCTGTGCATCCGTCGCAGAGACGTGCCTTGAGAGAAACTGTCACCGCTCTGTGCAATTAGACGTAGAGACGTGCCTCGAGCCCCGTACGAAGTGCAGCTTTTGACGTGGCAGGCGGTTTGTCTACTGCGGAGCGTAAAATAGCTCATGTTTGCCTGTGTAAAACAAGGCAGCATATCCCCTGGTACGCGAAAGAGCAGTTTATGCTGAGGGGATGTCAGTAAATGATGGTTCGGTGATATTTTAACTAAATCCTCTGCATTAAATGCAGAGATCCGCCATCATACTATGGTGCGCGTCCCGAGGGGTCTGTCGTCGTTTTCTAGCCGTCGTCTGGGTAGCCGTGCAGCACTTTTTGTCAGAAGTCAGAGGTCAGGTTCACTGCGTGACTTGACAGGTTCATTTTGGGGAAGATGAAGCGTTCCTCGTACGCTTTAATGCTGCTTTGAGAGCGGCTGAGTTTTACGCCATGGAGGCGATGAAGAACCCAGTTTACGCTGAAGTGGCCTGGACGTACTGCACTTACGCGGATGGTCCTTTGAGTTTATATTTCACGCTGTGTTTAGCGGAGAAAGCTCTGCTTGTACGCTTTGATGGCTCTGAAGGCCTCTGTTTACACTGCTCTGCATCAGTATGCTGCGTAGCTCCTCCCAGCATATTTTTCATGCTTCTACAATAATCATAGAGGGGATCTAGCATGACCACACGTGTATTGCATGGTCCACTAGCTATCACGGGCTATCACATAAATATATCACGGTCTATAAGGTATGATCATATATCCAACTAATATTTCCCCAACCCTCGACTAGTACACGAATCCAAATCATGACACGTTCTGACACGGTATCACTATGCATGGTCTATAATATCACGCATACTGATCATGGTCTAACGTCATATATTCACGAAGTAGGTGATCACGAATGAGAACATCTCATGATGGGGATCCAAGGTGTAACAATCCGTGTATACCATCATGATATGAATCAAATAAAGCAATACTAAAAGAAAGAGTCATAGAGACAGTCAAATAAGGAAAACCACTAGAGATGTACTCGCCTCTGGTCCGATACAAATGATGTCACTCGGTGACCGAGATGGTGTCCCACACACCTAATATAAAATATCATGTTAATTGGTGTAATAAGATATTAAATATGCTAACATGAACCTAATATTATTTTCTAAGTACATACTAGGTCAATAGGTCTATAATAGTCACCAATAACCTATGCTAGCTTATACTAGGTCATTACCTATGCTTTAAGTCAATACTAACTAGTATTTAGCTAATATCTATTAGCTACACACTAATATATATAATAAATATATACTAACTTAGTATATATATATATATCTACTAAGTAATAATGAATAACTGACAGTAGGTAATTAACTAACTGATACAAGGTCACTCTAGCTAAACTAATTTACTAATAAGGATTGATCCTAACTGGCATTACTAAGTAACTTGCATAACTTCTATTTTAACTCATCATTAATACACTAATTTTTTATATTAACTAATAATACTTACATTTGATGCTAACAGTTTAACTAATACTAACAGTAACTTATAACAACTGATAACAACATAACTGACTGACACTAAACATAATTCACACTGATATCTTAGTAATACATATATACATATAACTGATACTATCTAAGACTTATACTAACATGCTAGTTATCTAATCTTTCTAATTGGCACAGTATGTTAGTTGGTCACTCCAATCATACATAGAGCCATATACACAGAGCAACCTGCACACATACTGACACGGCATCCCAGTATCACATAAACACCCTTCTCACTGTAATAGATATACATATTAATACCCTCCCTAATTGTAGTGTACACACTATACCCTCCTAGTTCAACAAATGAACACCATATCACCCATATAGCCAACTGATACCACTACCTTACTGCTGCTATTTGCTATGTTCATTCTTGCCCGACCCCTCTACGCACATATACACACAAACATAATCTGGACAGTTATACTCATTGCCTTATAAAGTCTGACTTGAGCAGTGAACTCAAACTAGTTACCATCACTTCTAATACACACACCATAGTACACACTAACGCAGTCAGTACCACATCAAACTGCCACTGCAGTGCTACCACACAGTCACAAAACCAATTACAACGCCCTCACACCTGAATACAGTGAACCTTTCACCTCACCAACTGCACTGTAGTTAGTCCCCTAATCACAGTACATCTGAATATACATACATCACCACAACATCAACACTACCCACAACTACACCACTGATATACTATAATATAGCTACCCACCAAATACACAGCACACAATACAAAAGTAGATATAACTATATATGCAAAGCTAGGAATAAATACATTTTCCCCAATAAAAGTATTGTATCAAACACATAGAGTACATAATCTAAAATACTCATAATACACCTCAAGTTAAGTGCTAAACTCCCAATTATTCCGCAATACACATTCCTATATATCAAATACTAGATATAATAACTAATTTAACTCACTACAATAGAATTTAAAAGGGAAAGCACAAAAATACACAAAATGAGTCCCGTATTGCACCGTATCGCGATACGGCCTAATCGCATCAAATTGTGGACACGTAGCTAGTAACCCAACCCTGATCTAAGTCCAATAGACTAAAATAGTCCCATGACACATACTTGATGTGTTAATCTCATAATTTCTCCTAAATATACAAAAATCACCATATATAAGACACATTACACAACCAAAAAGCCTAGAACAGTATCTGT
Organism: Iris macrosiphon; assembly: GCA_036927795.1. NCBI lineage: Eukaryota > Viridiplantae > Streptophyta > Magnoliopsida > Asparagales > Iridaceae > Iris > Iris macrosiphon. The sequence goes on along the minus strand of JAYESA010000003.1, from coordinate 60,441,977 downwards.
TGGTGTTGCCCTCAGAGGCAACGAAGTGACCGACCTCACTGACACTGCGCCTGAGCGCTGGAAACGCGTCTTCGACGGTATCTTGAAGATAGATTGAACAAAAAAATAATATTGAGTAAGATACGATATCATCAAAGAATGAAAAAATTATTCAAAGTAAAGCAAGCATTCAAATAGATAAGGATCGCAAAACAGATATTTAGAAATGTTCCCTAGTTGTGATTGAGTATACTCTCAGCCTATATCATATATCCTAAAATAGGCTTGTAGCAGTACTCTAGGTGAGTACTACTACGATATCGCTTCTAATTGCGACTCTTGACCTGCATGGACCACCACTAAAAATGTGTCAAGATCCACACCCAGAATAAGGGCACGAGTAGTGAGCAACGCCCAGGCTATACCACAGCATCGATAGTAGAACATTGTTTAGGTCAACAATACTAACTAAATATCACACACAATATATATAAGGTACCTGTCACTGTCATCTCCACTCCAAACGGAGGAACAAATATAATAACATGATGATGATATCCACACTCAATCATAATATCAAACTAATGAAGATAAGCACGATATAGAATAAGGAAGATGAAAAGAGTCATAATACATCCACAAGTCCGAGAATATATATAATGCCAAAAATTTTAATAAAAGTTTAATACAAGTCTAAACAATAAGTCTAAGCCTCTTCAGCATCTGATACTAGGTCATCATGCTCTAAAGGAGTATCCTTTAGTGGTACACCCTTATGTGGCCCGTAGTATGTGTCACGCCCCAGTCCCAAAATACGTAGGACTAGGAATACGTAACACGCCCAGTCGTATGTATACGAACTCCAATATATGGAAACCATATACACACGTACGCTGTACATGAATATTCAATCTACCAGTGGTAATATACTGTCACAACAAGTCACACACAATCTATATCTCATCCATAATACAAATAATAAGTAGGAATAAAGAGCTGAATAATATCTGAATATCAAAGATGAGAATCTAGTCTGATAGTTGTGTGGAAACAAATCCACTACAAAACGAATATACTGAAGTAGCAACATGGATCTCTAACAGCGATAATAAAATCATAGATACTCCGAGGGTAAGACCTCCTCAGTCTGGTAAGTAGTGTCAGGTCCAGGTCCATACTCCTGCGGATACTCCTGCTCGTCCATATCTGGAAAGAGACCAGGTCCTCAGAGGGACGTAACAAGATACATATAAATATGCCAATAAAGTACTAAAATATAAACATCCAATGGGTCGCCTAACCGTCTAAGTGAATACAGTTTGAGAACTACTTTTCACCAAGTGGGCTATCTAGCCATATAGTGGGATTGGCATAATTCTTTCGGAGAATCAGGGGCCTACAAAGCATGTCGTCTTTTGAACGGCAGAGGCCGCCAAGTAGTATAGGGGTCATCACGACCACGTATCTCCGGTGCAGCGTACGGATTACATAAAAGGAAAGTGCAAAGGAGCCTAAATGTCTTACTTGTTGTTCTTCCCATCCCATGCTCTAAGCATGCCACATCCATGATACGATAAAACCTCTAAATAACTGTCAGGTCTAATAGCATACAAAATTTCTATCAGCAGTCATCCCTAATGTACGGCCCATACGTACAGGAGGCCAGACCTGTCATGTAGTCCGTGATCTATATGAGACTCACAACTCGTGTAACAACTGTGTCACGGCCAATGAACCTAATGATGCTCCATAATAATGGGGTAGTCTCATAAAGTAGGTCCAAAAATATACATAAAAAAATATGATACGACGACATCGTCGTTGCACCCAAGTTTCCTTGGACGCACAATTTATATAGCAATAAATGAACTAAATAAGCAGAAATAAAATTATGCAGACATCATGCAGAATGTAAATAATAGTACGATGGCAAGGTATACTTGTCGAGCAAGAATTTTTGTATAGTGCAAGATTTCAAAACGGTGTTATGTTTGGTGTAAGAAATGGGGTTAGGGTTTGGGAGAGTTTGCAATATATATATAGAGATAAAGAGGCGGTGGTAATTTAGTGGTTTAAGAAACTACTGCCGCTGCTGTTTTCTTCTTTCTTTGTTTTGGTTTCGGTTGAGGAGAGTTTAGTAATAATAGAGATAAGAGGCGGTGGAATGAGATGTCTCACACGCACGGAGAAGGAAAAGAAAAGTTGGTTTTTGCTACTGCTGTTGTTGATATTTTCTCTCCTAACGGGTCCGGGTAGGGGGCTAAACGGGTAATGGGTTAGGATTGAGGGTTTGGGTTTCGGTTGAGATCCAATAAAAATTCTTTTCTAATTAATTATAAATATATATATACACATAAAAAATTTCTAAAATTATATTGGTGCATACCATTAAGCTAGCAACTGTCCAAAGGGTCTCCTACATAGAAAAAATTTAGAAAAAATTTTAATAGCTCCATATATCCCTTAAATGCACAAACACCTCAAATAAAAATAAAATATCTATTTTCTCTATTTAGCTCATAACTATCATAAATAAATAATTAATACGATTTTCAGAATTAGGGTTTTATATTCTACCCAACTTATAAAAAATTTGTCCTCGAAATTAAAACTAAGCCACGGTTAGAAAGTCAAGGATGATATAAGGTATAAATTAACAAAGTAATTTTATACCTTGGTCTGTGAATAGGTTCGAAAAATGTTTGCCCATGTCATCCTCGTGCTCCCAAGTAGATTCTCCTAGTGCGCCATGCTTCCATGCCACGCGGACCAAGGAAATAGACTGGTTCCTCAATACTTTCTCTCGACGATCGAGGATTCCCACGGGTTGCTCTTGATATGACAAGCTTGGCCCAATGGTGATCTCCAATTGGTCGAGAACATGACTGCTGTCTGCCATATATCGCCTAATAGACAACATCGTCCATTGCGAGTTACATACCATCAAGGATTTCTGTGGATCCTCGTGCAAACTCAAGTTCAGGCTGGCCTGGTACCTTGAAAAGAATGCTTCCTCCAAAGCAATCGAAGAAAGTGCGGCACTTGCTTAGCCAGTCCATTCCAAGCACAATATCAAAAGTTGGCATAGGAAGAACTAAGAGTCGGGCGTTCATCTCTCTGCCACGTATCACTATAGGACACGATCTATAAATTCTACTAACAGGTACAACTCCTCCTCCGGTAAGAATTCTAATACAACTAGGTAAAGATATGGAGGCAATATTGTGTTTTGCAATAAATCTAGATGATATGAATGAGTGGGTGGCTCCCGTATCAAACAATATCACAGCAGAAAAAGTAAAAGCAAGAGCGATACCTGCTATGACATCAATCTCCTGATTCATGTCATCCATTTCTATTGCAAAAGCTTATCTGTTCCTCTGTGGTTGTCCATGTCTGGCCCTTACGAATTGATCCTCCTGTGCAGGTAGCGGTGGTCCTCGCTAAAATCCCCCTGCTGCTGGAGGTCGAGGTGCTCCTGGTCTCATCATTTGCTGAGCTGGCTTCGGTGATGGAAGCACTAGCTCTGTGCTGGAGGTGGAAGTGTCAATGCTTGTTGCATAGGACAGTCTTTCATCATATGCTGTCCGGAACCACATCTCATACATTGTCCTAGGCAAGTTCGACAGTCCCTCATAATATGTCCGCGTTTCCCACAATAATGGCAGTGGGGCTTCTCTGGGATCTGGTACGGTCCTGCTCTGTGCTGATACTGTTGTTGCTGAGCTAAAGGACATTTGATAGTTCCTCCTTGTTATTTTCTTGTTGGTCCTTGTTGTATCCTTGCGGGTCCTCGTTGCGTCCTCAGCTGATCTTATTTTCCTCGGCTGATGGTTTCTTGCAATCTGGCTTCTGTCAGTAACTCGGCATAAGAGATCCGGGACTGTGAGCTTGTATAATATTAGAGATCCTGAGTCAGTCCACGATAAAATCTCTTAGCCTTGGCCAAGTCATCTAGTATCAGGGCAGCGCCATATTTACTAAGGCGACTAAACTCGACATCATACTCGTCCATTGTTCTGTTCCCTGCTCCAGGTGGAGAAACTGATCGTACAATGCATCCCTGACGGTGTCCGGGAAGTACTTCCTTTCAAAGCACTCCAAGAACTGCTCCTAAGTCTGGTATGTACCCAACTGGCGCTCCATGGATTCCCACCAGTGATGAGCATTAACATCTAGAAGCGTCCTTACACCTGTCATCCATAGGTTTGTAGGTAGCTGCGATACCTCTAATAACTTTCGAGTATGAGTGATCCAGTTGGTAGTTTCCTCTGGGCTATCAATGCCTTTGTACGGCCTCAGACCTATCTGTACAAAGTCCTTTACTGAACCAACTGTAGCTCGAGGTACTGGAGCTAGTGCTTGAGCTAGTACAATAGTCTTTGCAGCCATCCTTTCAAGTGATGCTAGGAATTCTTGTCTCTGTTCTACTGCTTGCTGTCTTTGCTCTGCAGCTAGTGTGGCAGCCTGTTATCGTTGTTTCTGCATTATTATCTAGAAGAATTAGAATAGTTGTGACTGGCCATCCTGCGGTATCGATGATACTGGAAGGTTTCTATTAGGTAGAACGGGAAGATCAGATGGAATTGGATGGTGAATCTGTCCATATGGTCCCGGAAGTCTAGGAATTGTTGAGGTCCCTCCTTGAGTCTGACCATTGACTCCAGGAGTTGTGTCACCATCGGCGACAATACATCCTTTCTGTATATTCATCTCTCTGCAGGTGATGTACACAACGATTAGATAAAGTACATGAATCAAACAGGATGCAAGCATTAAATAGAATATAGAATCATGAAATATGCTGGGGAATTGTTTGCGTATTTTACAGTCAAAACCCCCAACATATATGAAGTCCCTCCCTGCATAAAACAGGGCTTCAAGGTTGTTTGCGTAAAATAGGTCACTAAGCTGTCCGCGTAAAAACAGAGATTCAAGGAAATTTGGCGTAAAATAAGACTTCAGAGTTGTCCGCGTAAAGCAGAGAATCAAGGTAGTTTGGCGTAAAACAGAGATTCAAAACTGTCGGCGTAAAACATGGCTTTGAAGCTGTCTGCGTAAGTCTGCGTAAAAAAATTTGCGCATAAAAGATCTGCGCGTAAAAGATCTGCGCGTGAAATCTGCGTGCGTATAGTTTGTATAAAAGTCTGCATGCGTAAACTCTGCGTAAAGTCTGCGCGTAAAAGATTGCTATTCTTCTGGCGTAAAGTCTGCGTAAAATTTGCGCGTAAAATCTGCACATAAAAGTCTGAAATACGTTGCAGCGTAAAGTTTGTACGAAGAACTCTTCGTATTCCTCGGATGAATTTGTCAGACAAATCAGTGAACCTGACATCGGACAAAAGTACTGCATGATGATCGAGAGGACGGCTGTGATGATGATTTTGCACAGAGACCCAGGTTGTCGTTTAGTGACATATTTGATAGAAGTCATTTTTACGCATCCAAAAGGAAGAAAGTGGAGTCTTCTGAATACGCTGCATATTCTTTATTGACAGAAATAAGTTTTTACGCTCAAGATGAGACAAAATCAGACGCCACGTCAAAAGCTATTTTTTGCACAGAGCTCGAGGCATATCTCTGTATTTAATGCACGAGATTTGTTCTAAGTGGTCATGACTGGGAAAGTTAAGAAAATACGCTTACATCACCATTTTTACATTTTATGCCTAATCAGGTCATTCTACGTAGGTTATCTATTATTCAGGAATCATCTAGTTTACGCAGGGCAGTTACCTACATGGTTTGCATGTCATGATCTTATAAAAGGATACGTATCATACGTAGATTGAACGTGGGTAGCAGTTGTCATAACCTCAGCGTAAAGTTGGCAGTCTTCTTCATAGTTTGGCCTTTTACGCCAACAAGACAGTCATTTGGCTTTTACGCCAACTAGCAATCATTTGGCTTTTGCCAACAACAGTTATTTGGCTTTTACGCCAATAAAGGTAAAGGGTTTTTGGCGTAAAACTTTGTTTATCCAAATGTAGGATGGTTGAAAGGAAGAATGAGGTTTTAGTCAAGTATGGATGGGATCCTTATACTCTATTCCTATACGCAGGCTTGTTTGGTACAGTTACATAACCAAGACAATATATTCTTGATATGCATGGACCACCACCAAAAATATGTCACGTTCCAGTCCCAAAATATATTAGGACTAGGAATACGTAACACGCCCAGCCGTATATATACGAACTCCAATATATGGAAACCATATACGCACGTACGCTGTACATGAATATTCAATCCACAAGTGGTAATATACTATCACAACAAGTCACACACAATCTATATCTCATCTACAGTACAAATAATAAGTAGAAATAAAGAGCTGAATAATATTTGAATATTAAAGATGAGTATCTAGTCTGATAGTCAGGTGAAAACAAATCCACTACAAAACGACTATACTGAAGTAGCAACATGGATCTCTAACAGCGATAATAAAATCATAGATACTCCGAGGGTAAGACCTCCTAAGTCTGATAAGTAGTGTCAGGTCCAGGTCCGTACTCCTGCGGATACTCCTGCTCGTCAATATCTGGAAAGGGACCAGGTCCTCAGAGGAACGTAACAAGATACATATAAATATGCCAATAAAGTACTGAAATATAAACATCCAATGAGTCGCCTAACCGTCTAAGTGAATGTAGTTTGAGAACAACTTTCCACCAAGTGGGCTATCTGGCCATATACTGGGAATGGCATGATTCTCTCAGAGAATCAGGGGCCTACAAAGCATGTCTTCTTTTGAACGGCAGAGGCCGCCAAGTAGTATAGGGGTCATCGCGACCGCGTATCTCCGGTGGAGCGTACGGGTTACATAAAAGGAAAGTACAAAGGAGCCCAAATATCTTACTTGTTGTTCTCCCCATCCCATGCTCTAAGCATACCACATCCATGACACGATTAAACCTCTAAATAACTGCTAGGTCTACTAGCATACAAAGTTTCTATCAGCAGTCATCCCTAACGTACGGCCCATACGTACAGGAGGCCAGACCTGTCACGCAGTATGTGATCTATATGAGACTCATAACTCGTGTAACAACTGTGTCACGGCTAATGAACCTAATGATGCTCCATAATAATGGGGTGGTATCATAAAGTAGGTCCAAAAATATACATAAATAAAACATGATACGACGATATCGTCGTTGCACCCAAGTTTTCTTGGACGCACAATTTATATAGCAATAAATGAACTAAATAAGCAGAAATAAAATTATGCAGACATCATATGGAATGTAAATAATAGTACGATGGCAAGGTATACTTGCCGAGCAAGAATTTTCGTATAGTGCAAGCGTTCAAAACGGTGTTATGTTTGGTGTAAGAAGTGGGGTTAGGGTTTGGGAGAGTTTGCAATATATATATAGAGATAAAGAGGCGGTGGTAATTTAGTGATTTAAGAAACTACTGCTGCTGCTGTTTTCTTCTTTTTTTATTTTGGTTTCGGTTGAGGAGAGTTTAGTAATAATAGAGATAAGAGACGGTGGAATGAGATGGCTCACACGCACGGAGAAGGAAAAGAAAAGTTAGTTTTTGCTACTGCTGCTGTTGATATTTTCTCTCCTAACGGGTCCGGGTAGGGGCTAAACGGGTAGTGGGTTAGGATAGAGGGTTTGGGTTTTGGTTAAGTTCCAATAGGAATTCTTTTCTAATTAATTATAAATATATATATATATATATATATATATATATATATATATATATATATATATATATATATATATATATATATACATAGAAAAATTCTAAAATTATATTGGTGCATACCATTAAGCTAGCAACTGTCCAAATGGTCTCCCACATGGAATAAATTTAGGAAAAATTTTAAAAATCCCTTAAATGTACAAACACCTCAAATAAAAATAAAATAAAAAATCTATTTTCTCTATTTAGCTCATAACTATCATAAATAATTAATTAATACGGTTTTCAGAATTAGGGGTTTTACAGTACGTGGGACACTGATCCACAAACCAATCATCTGAAAAATATATCCAGTCAGGATTGGAGCGAAGTACATACCTCTAAAAGTAGTTCCAAATACATAATCGAGTATATATAATAGATATTAGAAAAGAATATTGGATAACTAACAATAGAAATGGAATAAACTAGAGTGAACATATAATATACTGGAATGAAGAACATGCAATATGAATAACTACAAGTAATGGGAATAAATAAAACTAGCTAATGTGTCATAGAGTACAAGTTTATTATGTGATCGGTTTGGGTTAAACATGAATATAATATGGTAACTCGATTATACGTGTGATATATAATCGACATGTACACGAATACACTTGGGCTTGATCACATAACCAACTCCTACTCTCCCATCCCCAATCAATACTAATGGATCCAATCACGACACATTATGAACACGAATATAGGCACACTAAACACGAGCAGTATGTGAACATGAAGTACACGATAATCAATACCCGATACACACGATGAAATACCTGTGAAGGAGTACCCGTTGAACACGATAGGGGATAACATTCTATGACAGGATCCATATAGTACCAATCTGTGTAACCACTATGTTGGAATCAAGTATACAATTATAGAACATGCAATATATACACTATCATGAAATAAAAACTAACAGAGAGATATACTCTCCTCGGATCCTGAGAAAAGGTGTCACTCGGTGTTTGAACTGGTATCACACATACCTAGATATGAAAGACATATTAATTTGGTGATATAAAGTGATAGAACACTAAAATGCATTAACATGCTCTCTAGGCCAAGACAAGATCCACACTAAGGTATTGGGTTTATAGTGGTTACTAATTAGTCAGTACTAGCTTATGCTAGATCATTAACTAGGTTCTAAATTAAACCTTAACTAATTATCACTATCACTTAGTATCTAGACTTCATAATTAATTAACACTAATATATACTAACTATTAATAACTAATATTACTACTAACTGCTCTTAGAATATTCCAGATAACTAACTACACTAACACTAACTAATCATATTAAATCCTTGGTAACTGATACTAATATATTAACGTATACTATATACCTTAATAGATAGTAGCTAACTGTTACTACATCCAAATGCCAACTTATAATGAATCTAAAATACTCTGCTTGTCACCCTCATATTTTTTAATTAAGGATAGTTTGGTAATTAGACATGAATATTTTATTTTTAGGATTTATTATATTAAATATTGTGCATGTGTATAAATTAATTATTGTATTATTTATTGATTGTTAGTTATAGTATTTATTATTAGACTTGTGTAGTGGACCTAACCAATTTATTAGTTGCATGAACCCAATATTTAGATTAGTTTAGATTGAGCCCATTTAATTAGGCACATGGGTTACGAGAATGGATTAATTAATGAAACCATTAGACTAGAACCTTTCCCCTTAATTAATTTTTTCATGAGAGGCCCCAAGGGAAATTTTGGATATTTTATATTGCTTGGGAGAGGGGTTTATGACCAGCCATTAGAGGAGGAAAGAGAGATTATCTCTCATTTTATTTTTTTTATTCCAAATAGATCTAGATTTTTTCCCTTTCCAATTCCTTCATTCCCTCACCATTCATTACCAAATTTCTATCCAAATTCTTTCTCTATTCATCATGTGAGGCTACTACAATAAAGATCTACGAGAAGGAAGCATGGATCTAGAAAGAGGAGGCCAAGATCTAGAAAGAGGAACTATTTTCCATTTGGGAAATTTTTTATTGGGAATCCATCTCCCAATAGGTACATTTTATTTTTTTCCTTCTAGTAGACCCTAAATCTGAGATTTAACCATAAAAAACTAATCCACATGCATAGACTACCCATAAAAATTGGTTTTAGGTTCATCGGAGACCTACGGTGGAAGTTATGTGCATTTTGGTGCCAATTTTGGGGGAATTCCGAGATTGGCACATGTAGTATTTATCATTTGGTCCAATAGATCAAATTGACATATGATTGCTTGTTTGCAACTAGTGTCATATCCAAAATTGGGTACATGTAGGCCTTATCTCATTAATTTAATGAAACGGGTTAATTTTGGGTGTTTTTCTCTGACACGGGGACTTGTTCATATTACATTGTGACACAAACACGTAGTTAATCTAATTACTATATGTATTATTTATAATTAGTGTCTTAGACTTGTTTGTGTCCTCCGAGATGCGTTTGGTTGTGTGGTGGAGCCATATCACAAGCGTATCATAGAGTTAGTGTGATACGGGTGCAGTGCACTCCACGTGTTTGGTGTTTTGCTATAATTTCTATTTGTGCATGTGTATTTATATATATAATTGATATTTATGTATTATATAATATTGTATATAATGGTATATATGATAGTGTATATATATATATATATATATGTGTGAGTGTTTATGATTATGTGTGAGTGTGTGTGTGTATATTTATATAGATAGAGTGTTGTATATAAATATATATATATATATATCATAGAAGAGGGTTATACGTATATGTGTTTGTGTGAGTGGCTATGGTTGTAAGGGGACTTGAGTAGTTCAGCACTGAAGAGAGGAGAGGTCGAGCTGCACAGTGGTTTAAGTGTGCAGTCGACTATGCAGTTTTATTTAGTAGCAAGAGGAAGAGGACTGCTCGAGCAAGAGTGCTCGACCACACTGCTCAGTGTAGCAGTAGCAACACAGCAACTGGTTCAGCACAGTTCAGCAAAGGGAAGGAGGCAGCAAGCCAATGCAGTAAGGAAGCCAGCAGTCGTGTATAGCATGGAGGGAGGCTCAACAGTCAGTGACTGAAGAGGGCTGTTCCTCTTGATCAGCAGCTCGAGGCAGGGAGTTCAGTATCAGTTTCACATAGGTACGGGTATCAATTGAGCAGTGACTGAAGAGAGGGAGAGCAGCCTTGTACAGCAACTCGAGGAAGGTAGTTCACAGCAATGGCAGCAAGAGGAGACTGTGCAGTATCTTACTGCACAGTGTTTCAGAAATGCACATCACAGTGCATTCGTGTATAGTTGTGCAGCATTGTGCACAACAGACCGGGTTTAGTTCTGCATCAGTGACTGAACGAGAAGAACCATTGCAACAACAAACGAGCAACAATTCAGCAAGGAGGGAAGGACACCCACTGTGCATTTATCCCGAGAAAAGTATTAGTATCTACACAGTGCAGGTGTAGCAGTGTCAGTATCTTCAGTTAAGGTATCAGTTTCAGTATAATGATTAGTTGGGTTTTGTATATTGGGTTAAGTTATAGTTAGTTGGTTATAGTTAGTTTTTCAGTGAGGTCCAGTTTCAGATTTAGTTGTTTAGTTGAGGTTTTGGGTAGTTTAGTATTTATTGTATCAGTCAATTGGTTAGTTAGAGGGTTAGTAATTGGTTAGTTATCTAAGTGTGTTGGTAGTTGATTAGTTATATTGTTATTATGTTAGTAAACATCTAGCTACTATATATATATATATATATATATATATATATATATATATATATATATATATATATATATATTTGTATTAATTGATATTGTATAGTAGTTAGTTATGGATGTATTACATTATAGTTACTTTCCTATGTATTGATATCTATTATAGTAGCTTAGTGTATATTATAGTTTATAGTTAGTATTTAGTTGGTGTTTTATATATGTGTTAGCTATTATGTAGAGGTTTTGGATTACCTTGGGATACCAAGGTATTACCAAGGTATTTGGTCGATATCCAAGGTATTGAGTTTGAGTATCGAGATAGGTGCGATACACATTGGTGCAAGGCCAACGTATCCTATTTCATTGAATTGTTATACTATTATAATTTTTGACTTGTATATATATATATCTAAATACTATTTTACATAATTAAACTTGCGTATCTTAGGATACGACTTTTTGAGTGTCTTGTAGTATCCTGGTTTAGTTAGTATAGTTTAGTTTCATAGTGTATTGACTTAGTATCTTAGTGTTAGACTCTTGCAACCTAGAATTAGACGGGTTGACTAAGAAATGGCCTTGTGACCTAGAATTGCATCAATTAAACTTATTTTTATTTTTGAACTTTGTATTGATGTAACGTACCATATATATAGGTCTGTGTAACTCTAGTTTGGACATCAATCTTCACTCATTTCTCAGGACCACAGGCGAGTATATTCTCTGACAGTTTTTATTATGTTAATTATTTCTATAATTCTAGTTGTAGAGTATGCTTGATTCTGACACTGTGGATACACGGGATAGTATCATAGATACCTGTCATGAGGAGTCATGATTGGAATCTATCGTGCTAGCTGGGGACGGGAAAATATTAGCAGATTCTGTGATCATACCCCACTTTACATGCATCATAGCTCACTCCACATATCACGTAGGGTGTAGCCTGACCATTTACATGCCTTATAGCCTGTTATATATGATTAGCCTGACTATTACTCGCATCATAGCTAACCAGATGGTTAGCCTAACCTCAAATGTATCATAGCCAATCATATATAACAAGCCTGATCTAGTCCCAAGCCGATCACATAACAAACTGATATTTCATAATACTTGGCTAGAGTTCTATTATTTTATTTCTAGTTTACTCATTTCTAGTATTTTCATATATCTGTTCATTGCTAGTTAGTACTATTATTGATTACATATTTCTCCAGTATTCCTTATTTTCAGTATTTCTTCATCATGTATTTCCTTACATTGTCTTATCATTTTTGTCAATATAAATGAAACTATTTTTAGTGCTTGTGCTTCGCTCCAATCCTGACTGGATAACATTTTTTAGAGGACCTTAAGGACTTCTGTCCTACTCACTACGGCCCAGGAGTAGAGGGAGACTACATACCAGAGATTCTAGAGGAGTCACTCTCCTTAGAGGAGACACCACCCTCAGTCGTTTAGATAACTTCTTGGTCTAGATATCTATGTATTTATTTATTCTAAACTTGATACTTGGTTTGTATTATTGTTGAGACTATTTATGTTGGGGTAGCTAGGCTCTAGTTTATTATTGTATTTGAGTTATTATGCTTGACTTATGTCAGTACTTCCTTATCTTTTATATCTTATCGTGCCATTTACTTTCTATAGTTGTTGTGGTTGAGTATCTTATAAATTGTCGATCAATGCATTATTCAATGTCCTCCTTATGGAGTTGAGATCATTGATAGGTTATCTTGTGAGTTATGTTTAGTAGTATTAAGACCTAGATAGCGTTCTACTGTCGATGATGCGACGTAGGCTGGACGTACCTACAGCTCATGCCCAAATTCTAGGTGCGGGTCGTGACACATTTTTAGTGGTGGCCCATGCAGGTGAGGCTTCACAAGTTGTGCGATGTCGTGGTAGTACGACGGCTTAGTTGTACGACTGCGTGCCTACGATAGGATATCGGACCTAGGATACTAGGATGAGATAGGTTACTCAATCATAAATGTTTTGAAAGATTCCTGGGATGACCCTTGAGAATCTTATTATAATTTTTAATTCAAATCTTTTTCCTTGTTTTCGTCCGTTCTCACTTTTTTATATTAAATTTGATTCTTGGTGATCGGTTATTGAATTTAATTCTTAGTATTCGTTGTTGAGTTTGATTTTATATCGAGATAAATTTTATGGACTAACTTATGGTATCATCTGATGACATATGTTGATAAGGACAATAAAAAAGTATAACGTCTGCTTTGGGTATGGAGCCTAGAGTTTATCGCAGTCATATTAGCTGGCGTGGCAAAAATGTAGGGACCTAACTTCAGATGTACATATCTTAGTTATGAAATTTAGAATTTCTTGCAGATATACTAGTCGGCACAGCGAGGATTCTAGATGACATGATTATAGAGGTGCATACCTAAGTTATGGAATCTATCGTTTATCACAGCTATGCATACTAGCATGGCGAGGATTATGAGTGTCATAATTTTGGATAGACGTGTATGACTATCAGATTGTATCTTAAATTGGTTCTTAAAGTATCATCTTAATACTTATCCACTCATGTTATTATAGGACCTTGTTCTATCATTCTTTAGCTTAGCAGTAGAGATACCTTTAGTTCTTTAGTCCAGTTCCTTATAGAGCTTCATTCCATTAGAGTCCTTGATAGTGTGATAATTGGTGACTTACAATTAGGTTTGTGTCTTGAGTATCAGTGTTGACTATTGGGAGTGTGGCTTATGAGTCTGTAAGTGGTTCTTGGTTGGGCATATGAGCAATAGGCATCAGTCTAGAGATAATCTATAGCGTATAGAGATAATCCATAGCGTAGTATCTTGTAGCAATAGTTCTATGATAGGTATCGTTATAGTTAGTATTGGTATTATAGGTAGAATGGGGAGTAGAGAGTATCAGTAGTGGTTCCATGAGTTAGTATCAGAGTCAGCATGCCAGTTCTGGATAGTCATGAATTCATATAGTTGAGTGATCCATGAAAATAATTAAGTATCAAGGAAATTGTGTTAGAAATTAATGGAGCATACTTGGGGAGTGTCAAGAGTAAGAAATGTATATGAGTGTGCCATAGTAGGAGGGTACCCATAAGTGTATTAGGAGAGTGTGAGGGAATAAGAATACATTGTGCTAAGGTAGTAGGACTTGTGTTACAGGTAAAAGTAGAACATTGATGTGAGTAGATAGGAGTGTACCAGTATATGACTAGTGATGGGTATATCACTTGATATTAAGGTTAGTAATGTATTGGAAGCAATATGTGGAAGAATACCTAGAAATTGTATGCAGAATGCACAGTGGGTGATGAGTGTCAGTGTGGAAGTTCATGAGTATCAGAAAGTGGAAGCCTGAGTATTAAATTTGTTAGTATGTCATGGGTTAAGAAAATATCAAGATTGGTCATGGAAGATATATAGTGTATTACTGATTAGTGTATCCGTCTGTAAAAGGGAAGATTCATATCCATCAATAGAGGTATGGAACCATGTGCCTGCCTTTGAGAGTGAAGTAAAACATGTATTATAGAAGTTAATTACTAGAGCATTAGATGAAAGTGACCAAGAGTTCTAGTGAGTGTGATGAGGTGATCTAATGATGAAGCTAGTGTCCAGAATAGTAGTAGTGTGGTAGTAAAATATTGTAAGCATTAAGAGGCTAGTGTCCTAGACCATTAAGGGCATATGTTGTGTAGTTAGTAAGCTAGTATTACTATATCAAGAGTACTAGTGTTTCTATATCAGGAATTAGTTGAGTAATGTGCTAGTAACAGTAAGTACCTTGTGTGATAATATTAGATTGGTGTATCAGTTAATATGGATAGAAAAGTATTTGGAAGTAATAGTGCAAGTAATCTATGCAATAGAGGAGAGAGACAATATATTTTGTAGATATAGTACCTTGCTAATTCTGAGTATAGAGGTCATATGTATCAGTGAATAGTACGAGGGGTATAAGGATACCAGTGAGATGTCATGGTGTTATAATGGCTAGAAGGTAATTTGTATTTATTGTGATACTAATGTACAGATGAGAACCTTAGGATAATTAATAAATGTTAGAGGATGAGTTGCACCAAGTATCAGATAGAAAGAGGTACCCTAGTAACAAGAGCCAGGGTATCTCAAGTATTATGGAAGTTTAGGCACAAGCACTTTAGTATAATAATATAGAGGAGAGACATGAGTAAACTTGGTATGAGAATATCATCTGAAAAGCATATAAGAGCTGGTACCTTGTGTAGACAGTAATAATATTTGAGTAAGTCATCCTATTGGGAGTATTTAAGTTGGACAAGGTGTGCTAATAAAATACATGATTGAAAAAGTATACAAGTATTCCTTGCAAGAGAATGGTTGAGAAATTTTGGTGATTACAAGATTTGAAATAGATAAAGAAGGTAGTATCTTAGCAGTATTTTATATAGTATCCTAGGTAACCAGTGTCAGTGAGTTAAACATGTCCATAACCTAGAACTATAGTATATCACTAGTATTTGGTAACCCTCAGTATTAAAAATATTTTGACTAGGTTGATGATTAGTGAATGCTTAGTGTGTGATAGAATAGGCCACAGGTGGCATAGTAGGTTATCCCGCACCAGTAGAGGGAGACACCCCAGTAGGACAGTGACTGAAATTCATGATAGTTAGAGTATGATTTTCTCTTTCTGTAGAATGGTAGGATTGTATGTTATATGATAGGACTATTTTAGACTGTGATTGATGGGGGTTTGACACTAGTAAAATTTATATGACTAGCCCAAGAGAGAGGGGTGAGAGTTTTAATTTCGAGGACAATATTTTTCTAAGGTGGTTAGGATTGTCACCTCACATTTTCAATTAAAGGTAGTTTGATAATTAGACATGGATATTTTATTTTTAGGATTTATTATATTAAATATTGTGCATGTGTATAAATTAATTATTGTATTATTTATTAATTGTTAGTTATAGTATTTATTATTGGACTTGTGTAATGGACCTAACCAATTTATTAGTTGCATGAACCCAATATTTAGATTAGTTTAGATTAAGCCCATTAAATTAGGCCCATGGGTTAGGAGGATGGATTAATTAATGAAACCATTAGACTAGAACCTTTCTTTTTAATTAATTTCTTTATGAGAGGCCCCAAGGGGTGTTTTGGACATTTCATATTGCTTGGGAGAGGGGTTTATGACCAGCCATTAGAGGAGGAGAGAGAGTGTCTCTCATTTTATTTTTTTATTCCAAATAGATCTAGATTTTTTCCCCTTTCCAATTCTTTCATTCCTTCACCATTCCTCACCAAATTTTCACCCAAATTCCTTTCTTATTCATCATTTGAGGCTACTACAACAAGGATCTACAAGAAGAAAGCAATGATCTAGAAGGAGGAGGCCAAGATCTAGAAAGATGAGTTATTTTCCATTTTAGAGATTTTTCATTGGGAATCCAGCTCCCATACTTTTAGTTTTCTCCTTCTAATAGACCATAAATCTGAGATTTAACCATGAGAAACTAACCCACATGCATAGGCTACCCATAAAAGTTGGTTTTAGGTTCAGAGACCTACGGTGGAAGTTATGTGCATTTTGGTGCCAATTTTGGGAGAATTCTGAGATTGGCACATGTAGTATTTGTTATTTGGTCCAATAGATCAAATTGACATATGATTGCTTGTTTATGACTAGTGTCGTATCCATAATTGGGTACGTGTAGGCCGTATCTCGTCAATTTGACGAAACTTTGGGGGGTTTTCTCCGACACGGGGACTTGTGCATATTATATTGTGACCCGGACACGTAGTTAATCTAATTACTATACGTATTATTCAAAATTAGTGTATTAGACTTGTTTGTGTCCTCCGGGATGCGTTTGGTTGTATAGTGGAGCCGTATCGCAAGCGTATCATAGAGTTAGTGTGATACGGGTACGGAGCACTCCACGTGTTTGGTGTTTTGCTCTCATTTATATTTGTGTATGTGTATTTATATATATAATTGATATTTATGTATTATATAATATTGTATATAATGGTATATATGATAGTGTATATGTGTGTGTCTATATGTGTGTATATAATAGAATGTATATATATATATATATATATATATATATATATATATATATATCATAGAAGAGGGTTATACGTATATGTGTTTGTGTGTTTGTGTGAGTGGCTATGGTTGTGAGGGGACTCGAGCAGTTCAGCACTGAAGAGAGGAGAGGTCGGGCTGTATAGTGGTTTAAGTATGCAGTGCACTGTGCATTTTCATTCAACAGCAAGGGAAAGAGGACTACTCGAGCAAGAGTGCTCGAGCACACTACTCAGTGTAGCAGTAGCAACACAACAACTGGTTCAACACAGTTCAGCAAAGGGTAGGAGGCAGCAAGCCATGCAGTGAGGAAGCCAGTAGTCGTGCACAGCATAGATAGAGGCTTTGCAGTCAGTGACTGAAGAGGGTTGTTCCTCTTGATCAGCTACTCGAGGCAGTGAGTTCAGTATCAGTTTCACACAGGTGCGGGTATCAATCAAGCCGTGACTGAAGAGAGGCAGAGAAGCCTTGCACAGCAACTCGAGGCAGGGAGTTCACAGCAATGGCAGCAAGAGGAGACTGTGTAGTATCTTACTGCATAATGTTTCATAAATGCACAGCACAGTGCATTCGTGCATAGCTGTGCAGCATTGTGCACAATAGACTGGGTTCAGTTCTGCATCAGTGACTGAACAAGAAGAACCACTGCAACAACAAACGAGCAACAGTTCAGCAAGGAGGGAAGGACAGCCACTGTGCAGTTTCCCCGAGCATAGTATTAGTATTTGCACAATGCAGGTGTAGCAGTGTCAGTATCTTCAGTTAAGGTATCAATTTCAGTATAATGATTAGTTGGGTTTTGTATATTGGGTTGAGTTATAGTTAGTTGGTTATAGTTAGTTTTTCGGTGAGGTCCAGTTTCAGATTTAGTTATTTAGTTGAGGTTTTGGGTAGTTTAGTATTCATTGTATCAGTCAATTGGTTAGTTAGAGGGTTAGTACATTGGTTAGTTGTCTAGGTGTGTTGGTAGTTAATTAGTTATATTGTTAGTATGTTAGTAAACAACTAGCTATATATATATATATATATATATATATATATATATATATATATATATATATATATATATATATATATATATATATATATATATATATATATATATATATATATATATATATATATATATATATTAATTAATATTGTATAGTAGTTAGTTTTGGATGCATCACATTATAGTTAGTTTCCTATCTACTGATATCTATTATAGTAGCTTAGTGTACATTATAGTTTATAGTTAGTATTTAGTTGGGGTTTTATATATGTGTTAGCTATTATGTAGAGGTTTTGGATTACCTTGGGATACCAAGGTATTACCAATGTATTGGGTCGATACCCAAGGTATTGAGTTTGGGTATCGAGATAGGTGCGATACACATTGGTGCAAGGCCAACGTATCATATTTTAATTGAATTGAATTGTTATAGTATTATATTTATTGACTTGTATATATATCTAAATACGATTTCACATAATTAAACTTGCGTATCTTAGGATACGACTTTTTGAGTGTCTTGTAGTATCCTGGTTTAGTTAGTATAGTTTAGTTTCATAGTGTATTGACTTAGTATCTTAGTGTTAGACTCTTGCAACCTAGAATTAGACGGGTTGACTTAGAAATGGCCTTGTGACATAGAATTGCATCAATTAAACTTATTTTCATTTCTAAACTTTGTATTGATGCAACGTACCATATATATAGGTCTGTGTGACTCTAGTTTGGACATCGATCTTCACTCATTTCTCAGGACCACAGACGAGTACATTCTCTGACAGTTTTTATTATGTTGATTATTTCTATAATTCTAGTTGTAGAGTATGCTTGATTTTGACACTGTGGTTACATGGACTAGTATCATAGATACCTGTCATGAGGAGTCGTGATTGAAATCCATCGTGCTAGCTGGGGATGGAGAAATATTAGCACATTATGTGATCATATCCCACTTTACATGCATCATAGTTCACCCCACACATCACGTAGGGTGTAGCCTGACCATTTATATGCCTCATAGCCTGTTATATATGATTAGCCTGACTATTGCTCGCATCATAGCTAACCAAATGGTTAGCTTGACCTCACATGTATCATAGCTAATCATATATTACAAGCCTGATCTAGTCCCAAGTCGATCACATAACAAACTGATATTTCACAGCACTTAGCTAGAGTTCTATTATTTTATTTTCATTTCACTCATTTCTAGCATTTAAATATATCTGTCCATTGCTAGTTAGTACTATTGCTGATTACATATTTTTTTAGTATTTCTTCATCATGTATTTTCTTACACTGTCTTATAGTTTTTGTCAATATAAATAAAACTGTTGTTTAGTGCTTATGCTTCGCTCCAATCCTAACTGGATAATATTTTTTAGAGGACCTTGAGGACTTCTGTCCTACTCACTATAGCCCAGGAGTAGAGGGAGACTACATACCGGAGATTCTAGAGGAGTCACTCTCCTTAGAGGAGACACCACCCTCAGTCGTTTAGATAGCTTCTTGTTCTAGATATCCATGTATTTATTTATTCTAAACTTGAGATTTGGTTTCTATTATTGTTGAGACTATTTATGTTGGGATAGCTAGACTCTAGTTTGTTGTTGTGCTTGACTTATATCAGTACTTTCTTATCTTTTATATCTTATCGTGCCATTTACTTCCTATAGTTATTGTGATTGAGTATCTTATGAATTATTGATCAATGCATTATTCATTGTCCTCCTTATGGAGTTAAGATCATTGACAGATTATCTTGTGAGTTATGTTTAGTAGTATTGAGACCTAGACAGCGTTCTACCGTCGATGCTACGGCGTAGGCTGGATGTACCCACGGCTCATGCCCAAATTCCGGGTACGGATCGTGACACTGCTATACCTTCTATCTGATACCACACTACCAATGCTAACCTTGCTAACCACTATACCCGATCAGTTCTCGGGAACTTAGATGCTGCAACCAACAACTGGTATTAGCTACCATTTAGTCTGGCACATCCCCCCCTCCAAACTTACTAGCTTAATTGCTATCAAACCTTCCCTCCAGACTAAACTCCTTCTCGACTACCCCTTATTAATGATACTATTAACTGGTAATAACTGATACTCCTTACCTAATTATATCTAAGGCTAACTACAAAAATGCCCCTGCACCAATATAATAACAAACCCCCACACAGGTAAAACTAAGCTAATTCCCAATCTCCTTTACTACTCAACTAATCTGGAACAAACCTATACTTGCCTAACTGCAATTAACCAATATATAGTTGTTAGCTAAGACTAACAGAGGACTCCAACCTACTGCTACTGATACTAAATACATCAACTGATACTCTAGGATAGAATCAACCGAACACCACTTGATCATCTCACTAGCTGATGCTAACTTCCTACTGAATTGCACATGGGTTGATACTAAGATGAGGGTAAGTGATTGATACTTAAGTGAACTAATATGGTAGATATTACTAAACATGGAATGAAAGAATGAATAAAGGGAATGGCTGATACATGTGAAACTGATACATGATGCAATTTCATAAAGGATGGATTGCTAGCTGCCAATATCCCCATACATCTTGTAATGATACACAACTAAAAT
The DNA here is from genome assembly GCA_036927795.1 of Iris macrosiphon. NCBI lineage: Eukaryota > Viridiplantae > Streptophyta > Magnoliopsida > Asparagales > Iridaceae > Iris > Iris macrosiphon. The sequence continues at coordinate 60,420,892 of JAYESA010000003.1, read as the reverse complement.
CTGCAGATATCACCCTAACTGAATCAATAACTATGCATAACCCTTGATACACTTCAGTGTATCAGCTGATAGCTGATACCTAAACTCCTATCATGCTCGAGCCCCAATTGCAATCTGATACAAATCTGCCTGTTGTTGCAAGTAAACTTGCAGTGCTCAAGTCCAAACTAAGCACACCCATATCCTAACATACTAACTAAGGCTATCAAATACCTCACTACATTATTTGTAGTTAAATACAATTGCATCCAACTTGTAATTGTGATTCCCTATTGCATTGTAGTTGCACTACCTGCACTCAACCCTAATTGTCTGCTTACTGCTAACTGAGCACAGTATAAGCAGTTACTTGTTGTGGCACACGGGCACACAACTATGCCACTACCAAATGCAGTGGCCCATAACTGTTGCTACTGGGCTACCCATACACCACAGATACTTCATTGTCAAAGTTTCAAACACTCACTCACACACACACACACACACACACACACACATAAATATATACATATTTAGATCCATACTGGTATATATATTAACTAAGAGTTAAATCATCAAACACATAGAGTGTGTCACTTGAATACTCATGATACATACTCAAAGAAGAATCAAAATCCATAATTTCTCCATTATATTATTACTACATATCAAAAGTATAGTATTATCACTATTAGGACTAGCTACTATAGGAATTAAGGAGAAATTATACAAAATGTCCAAAATAGAGCTCTGTATCATACGGTATCGTACCGTATCATGATACGGTCTATTCGTGTCCCATTGCGAACATGTATCTAGTCCCACAACCCCGATCTAAGTCTATTTAGACTAAAATAGTCTCATGACATACAATTGATGTGTCAATCTCGTAATTCCTCCAAAATACATACAAATCAATACATAGAGTTCACAATACATAACCAATTGATCTAGAACTTGCTCCTATAGGTAGTCCTATGCCATGGGATTATTCATAAGGGTCAAATACATGATTTAGAAGCTACAATGAAGAAGAATTCAAAAATTATCAATTAGGAGATGGATTCTCAATCAAAACCAAAGTGGACACGATTCGGATATGATCTTTTTGCCATAAGCTCCTCTTCCTAGTGCTCCTTGCCAATCCAAGCTCCAATACTCCTTGCTAAAGGTAATGCGAGGAAAAGTAGAGGTGAATTTGAGTGAGAATTTAATGGAGAAAATAATGAAAAATTCAGGATATAATTTTTAGATCTAGAATGAATGCAAATGAGAGGAAAGAGATGAGATCTGTCACTACCACATTTTAGAAAAAAAGGTATTTTAGTAATTTCCTATTTAAATAAATATTGTGCATGGTAAATAATTTTTGTTGTATTATTTAATTATTGTTGGATGTTATTTAATTATTTTGGACTTATTTTAGTAGATCCAACTAGTGTAGTTTGGACCCATGGACCAACATAAATTAAATAGTTAGATTTGGCCCATTTAGAAAGCCCATAGTTAAGGAGATGGATTAAATTAATTAAGTGATTAGACTAGAAGCTTCCTTCCTTAATTATTTCTTCATGAGAGGCCCCAAGGGGTACATTGGACATTTTACAATTGCTTGGGAGAGAGGCAAGGCCGGCCTATTAAAAGAGGGGAGAAATTTCTCTCTCCTCTCATTCTCATTCCAAATCTAGATCTAGAATTTTTCACTCCCAAATTCCCTCCATTCCCATTCCAATTCCCTACCAAATTCATTCCAAATTCTTCCCAATTCACCATTAGAGAAGGAGGAAGCAAGGATCTAGAAGAAGGAAGCAAGGATCTACAAAGAGGAGCAAGGATCTACAATTTGGAAGCAAGTTCTTCTTAATTGGAGGTTTCATTGGGAATCCATCTTCCAATAGGTATAATTCAGATTTTCCCATTTAAATAGATTCTAAATCTGAGATTTAATCATGTAAAATCAACCTATATGTATTTACTACCCATAGGACTTTGTTTTGTGTTCATAGGAGACCCATGGAGAAAGTTATGGTGCTTTTTGTGTTAATTTTGTTGGAATTCCGAATTTATATTTTTTTTTGTGTGTGTCAATTGATCCTATAGATCAATTGGGCATGTGTTTTTGTGTTTGGGGCTAGTGTCGTGTCCATAATTTGGTACATGTGGTTTGTATCCCAACTATTTGGTGATACGTGTCATTTTAGGGGTTTTCCCTCCGACACGGGGCTTTGAACATGTCGTATTTTAACACGGACACATAGATCTACTTTTGACACTTTGATTTATTCATAAATATTATTTGTGATTTGTTTGTATCCTTCGGGGTGCAATTGGTTGTGTGTTGGACTCGTGTCATATGCGTATCCTAGATCTAGTGGGATACGGTGTGATACTCTCCAATTGTGTGGATTTTTGAATAGATCTAATTATGTATGGTTTAAATTCTTCAATTATAATTAGTAAATATATATAGATATTATATATTTATTTTGTGTATTTATTATAGTAATTATTGTAGCATAGATCTATATATTTTTGTGTGTGCTAATATGATGTACAAATATAATATGTAGCTTTCTTGCATGTAATTATATATGTACTTATGTTAATAGTATAAATTATATATAAATATTTTATAAAATATATTTATGTGTTTAATTGTGTAATTATATTATTTATAATTATTATGTAATTATTTGTATATTAATGTATATATTTTAGGTATGCTTCTAGCCATGTAAAATATGAACATTAATATGTGCATGTGTTGTAACTATTGGTGTTTAATTATAAGTTTATATGTGCATATATATATAAGTATATAATTATTTATTTATATATATGAATTATGATTATTATTGTATATATATATATGTGTGTATATATATGTGTTTTGTATAATATTTGTAATAATATATTATGTTATTTGTATACATATTGGTTTGTATATATATTATTTTAGGGTATATATTATTTGTATTAGTAGTATACTTTGTGTGAGTATGATTTGGGATCTAATTTTTATTCCTAAATTGTTGTATTTTATTTCTATATTATTTATATAGATTTCTTGTGAGGTTGACCTTGGTTTGACCATGTTTGACTTTAGTTGACTTTAGAGTTGACCATAGTTGACTTTTGACTTAGAATTTATTTATTGACCTAGGAGTTGACTAGTTTGACTTGTTCTCTTTCCGGGACCTTGTTTTAATATGGTATTCCATATCTAGGTCTTCGAGGCACCGAATCAGACATCTGTGAGACTGTTCTTTGGATTTCAGGCGAGTACATTCTCTGATAGTTTCTCATTTATGATATCCTCTATGTTCGTTGTATCTAGTGTAGATTTACATGTTTCTCTCGACACTATGGTTACACGGATTAGTATATCCGGATCTCGTCATGAGATGTTATTCCTTGGTATATGGTGTATATGGTGCAAGTATTGTTTCATTGGTTATCTTGTACATGTACAGACACCGATTCTCGAGGAGACTAGCTATCTTCTTGGGGAATTTAGTGCCATAGCATACCGTGGTTGGATCTATTATACCAGTTGGGGGTGGGGAGTATTAGTATAGATATGTGATCAAATCCCTATTGAATAAAGTATTGGTAAGCGAATAGTGTTGATCATGCACCGCACGTATGATTAGCCAGGCCGCATTGTATCTTGCCCAAGCCGATCACATGTTAAGCTAGTACTCACACACTTAGTCATTAGTATTATTATTTCATTGGCATATTGTTCCTTATTGTAATTATTTCCAGTATTTTCTTATTGTCTATATATCTCTCCTGTCTATTGTGCATCTTGTTTATCCATAGCTATTTACTGTTATATAGTTTTTATCATGGATTAGAACTGCTGTTAGAGATGTACTCTGCTCCTTTCCTGACTGGATATATTTTTCCAGATGACACTGAGGAGTACCCTACCTATTATGGACCCCAGGATGTTGTGGGTTTAGATTCGAAGACCCTGGCTCAAGAGGGACTTATCCCAACTGAGACAGTTGACCCTGGAGTGTAGCTTGTAGTATGATAGTATTCTTTTGTACTGGATTTATCTCCAGCTTATTTTTGTTACTCTTCAGACTAATTGATGTATTATTTTAAACTCATGAGTTGATGACTATTCTATTCTTATCTGATTCGTGTTCATTCTATCTTAGTTCTGTGATTGAGTACACTATCTTTTGGTGGTTCATTATATTAGATAGACTTTCTAGACAGCGTTCTACCGCCGATTCTGCGGCGTAGGCTGGGCGTTATTTCCGACTAGTACCCTTACCCCGGGTGCGGGTCGTGACACGTTTTTGGTGGTGGACCATGCAGGTCTAGCTTCACAAGTATGTGATGTCGTGGTAGTGCGACAACTTAGTTGTACTACTGCGAGCCTGCAATAGGATATAGGATATATGCTGAGATACTCAATCACATCTAGGAAAATTCTTTTGATTCAACTATTCTCCTTTGATATTGATACTTGATCTCTTAAACTTTCCTTTCCTTGATGTCTTACATCTTGTGCCATATTGATTCTTTCTTTTGCTTTGTCTCAGGATGCCGCCTAAGACTAGATCACAGCAGGGGAGAGCAGCTTCTGAGAGGTCTGCGATATCCCGAGGGCCTGCACTAGTCACTTCTCCGATGATTGGAGTGTCAGCTGCTTTCGGAGGTCCACCACCTACTCAGAGGACTGTGCCAGCTGTATCTAAGGGGCTTCCACCTCCACCTCCTGTGCCAGCAGAGGCGTCACAGATGTTTACACTGTTTCGTGAGATGCTCAAGGCACAGAGGGCTCAGTCAGAGGCACATCAGAGGCAGACCGACGTTCTACGGCAGGGCATCGAGAGTGCTCATCAGCTTGCTCGTGCTGTAGTTGAGAGAGGAGTTCCGATCCAGCAGCAGGTTGTTCCTCAAGTTGCTCAGCTTCGGCCAGGCAACATTCAGGACTTCAAGAAACTGGAGCCTAGGGTTTTCAAAGGGACGGAGGGCATCGTCTATGCTGATGATTGGCTCGAGGACATTGAGCGTCTTATGAGGGTGTCCCGTCTTTCTGAAGCTCTGAAGGTTGAGGCGGTAGGACTTCAACTGTTCGACGTCGCTCGCACTTGGTTCAGGAATGAGCCGGTTCTAGTTGACGCAGGACAATCTTGTGAGGTATTCAAGGACCTTTTCAAGAAGAAGTTTTTCGTCCGGATAGACAGGCTTGACTTGGGGAGACAATTTGAGAGTCTCATTCAGGGGAGCATGTCTGTGAAGAAATACGCTGCGGAGTTCGGTAGGTTGAACTGATTTACAGAGTACTTAGTGAGGGAGCCGGAGGTTCGAGCTATTCGTTTCCGAGAGGGTCTAAACTGGGAAGTAAAGATTCTCATTCCGTCTTTTTATGAGACATACTCGAAGATACTTGCGGAGGCACGCAAGGTTGAGCGGGATCTGGGTTTGAAGACCAAGAGAGACCGTGATTCTTTTCTGGGGGCCAACGGCAGTGCAGTATCTGCCAAACGTCCTCATTTCCAGTCCAGACCTTTCCAGCAGCCACAGCAGAACCAGACTCCAGCTAGAGCGCCTTTTCACCAGGCACCTCAGCAGCAGAGGCAGTTACAGCAGGCCCCATGCAACTTCCGCAAGAAGCCCGGCCACATCTGGGAAGTTTGCAGGAGGAGGCTAGGAGTTTGTTTGTATTGTGGTACTGAAGGGCATCAATCGAGGGAGTGTCCTTGTCGTGCAGTTCAAGGAGCAGCTCCAGCTCTGAGGACACAAACGAGACCACCTGCAGCACAGCCGAGGGGACCGCTTCCGACACAACAGCAGCATTTTGTCCAGCATCAACAGCAGGGAGGTGCTCGGCAGGGACGAGCGTTTGCTATGACCGTCGAAGAGGAGGAACCCACAGGAGATGTCATCGCAGGTTCTATTCTTCTTAATTCCATTCCAGCTTTAGCTTTGTTTGATAGTGGTACTTCCCATAGTTTTGTATATGTTTCTTTTGCTCTGAAGCATGGTTTGGTAGCTGAGTCTTTGCTTAGGACTTGCAAGATCATGACCGGGGGAGGCATTATCCTGGTTAATGATATTTGCAAGGATCGAAGAGTTACTCTGGGAGGCCGGGAGTTGAGTGCGTGTCTACTTGTAATGCCACTTCTGAGCTATAACATTGTACTCGGGATGGATTGGTTGAGTAGGCACCGTGCTAGCATAGATTGTAGAGGAGGTAGAGTTTTGTTTGGTCCGCCAGGAGAGCCAGAGTTCGAGTTTGCTAGAGGAGCTGCAGAGCAGGACGAAGGCATTATTTGTGGAGCTATGGTAGAAGACAAGGAGTTGCCACATCCGTTGATAGCAGAATTCTTGGATGTGTTTCCTGAGGAATTGCCAGGATTGCCACCAGATCGAGATGTTGAATTTTTTATAGACTTGGTGCCAGGTGCAGAACCAATTTCGCAACATGTCTATAGAGTAAACAACAGCGAGCTGGTCGAGTTGAAGAAGCAGGTGGACGAATTGCAGGATAAGGGGTTTATCAGATCGAGTTCTTCACCATGGGGAGCCCCGGTATTGTTTGTACCGAAGAAGGATGGATCGGTGCGCATGTGCATTGATTACAGGACTTTGAATAATCTCACTATCAAGAATAAGTATTCTTTGCCACGGATTGATGATCTGTTTGATCAGTTGAGTGGTGCGAAGGTGTTTTCTAAGATAGATTTGAGATCAGACTACCATCAAGTGAAGGTAAAGCCGGAGGACATACCGAAGACTGCTTTTAGAACTCGGTATGGTCAGTACGAGTTTATGGTGATGCCGTTTGGTTTGACTAATGCACCGGCGGTATTTATGAACTTGATGAACAAGGTATTCCACCAGTACCTTGACAAGTTCGTGGTGGTGTTCATCGACGACATACTCATATACTCGAGGACACCGGAGGAGCATAAGGAGCATTTGAGGATTGTGTTGGATGTGCTGAAGAAGGAGAAGCTGTATGGGAAGTTGTCCAAATGTGAGTTTTTCTTGGACAAAGTAGAATTCTTGGGGCATGTTGTGACTGGTGATGGTATTTCAGTGGATCCGAAGAAGATTTCAGCAGTGGAATCTTGGAAGACTCCGAGTTCAGTAGCAGAGATCAGGAGTTTCTTGGGATTGGCAGGCTATTACAGGAAGTTTGTGCAAGATTTTTCGAGGATTGCCGAGCCGATGACCAGACTCACAAGGAAGGATGTGGAGTTTGTTTGGACGGAGGATTGTCAGGTTGCTTTTGAGGAGTTGAAGAAGAGGTTGACGTCTGCTCCTATTTTGACGTTGCCATCAGGGTCCGGAGGTTTCACTATTTATAGTGATGCATCGGGGAAGGGTTTAGGTTGTGTTCTTCAGCAGCATGGGAAAGTGATTGCCTATGCATCCAGGCAATTGCGTCCTCATGAAAAGAACTATCCTACCCATGATTTGGAGTTGGCAGCTGTCATATTCGCCCTGAAGTTGTGGAAACATTATTTGTACGGAGAGCGTGTGGAGATCTTCACAGACCACAAAAGCTTGAAGTACGTTTTCACGCAGAAGGAGTTGAACATGAGGCAGCGTCGGTGGTTGGAATTGATGAAGGATTTTGATATCTTTTTGCAATACCATCCTGGGAAAGCCAATGTAGTTGCCGATGCTTTGAGCAGGTATCCGGTAGCTATGTTCTTGACGCAGGATCGATATCTGTTGGAGGACTTGGAGAGCTTGGACATTAAGGTGATTATTCCTGGGTGTGCTATACAGATGTGGGGATTGCAGATACACTCAGATTTGATGGACAGGATCAAGGCAGCACAGTATGATGATGTATCTTTGAGGAGTATCAGAGCTCAGGTGAGAGCAGGATTGGAGGATGATTTTACTATTGCAGAGGATGGATCCTTGAGGCATGGAGTTAGATTGTGTGTGCCTAGTGGGGAGTTACGTGAGGAGGTGTTGCAGGAAGCGCATCGCTCTCAGTATTCCATACATCCAGGTGCTAACAAGATGTATTGGGATATGCGAGAGAGTGTGTGGTGGTTTGGCATGAAGAGGGAAGTGGCACAGTTTGTATCCAGATGCTTAGTGTGCCAGCAGGTGAAAGCCGAGAGGCAGAGGCTAGGAGGGTTACTTCAGCCATTACCCATTCCAGAGTGGAAGTGGGAACACATTACTATGGATTTTGTGTCTGGACTTCCACGATCTCCAGGAGGGAAAGACGCGATTTGGGTCATTGTTGATAGATTGACCAAGTCGGCCCACTTTTTGCCTTTCAAAGTGGGTTTGTCTACGGAGAAGCTGGCAGAGATGTATGTGAGGCAGATCGTTAGGATACACGGAGTTCCCGTCAGCATAGTCTCAGATCGAGATAGTCGTTTCACTTCTCATTTCTGGAGGAGTTTGCAGGAGAGTTTGGGCACTCAGCTCAAGTTCAGTACTGTATATCATCCCCAGACAGATGGACAGTCAGAGAGGACTATCCAGACTCTCGAGGATATGTTGCGCACTTGTGTACTAGATTTCGGGGGTTCTTGGGAGGACCATCTCCATTTGGTAGAGTTTGCTTACAACAACAGTTACCAGGCCAGTATAGAGATGTCACCTTTTGAAGCTCTATATGGTCGGAGGTGTCGTACTCCTTTGTCTTGGGACGATGTTGGAGAGAGAATTTTGCTTGGGCCAGAGATGGTTGTGGATGCAGCGGAGAAGGTTCATTTGATCAGAGACAGACTTCGAGTGGCGCAGGACAGACAGCGGCATTGGGCCGATAGCCATCGGAGACCTTTGGAGTTTGAGGTGGGTGGTTTGGTGTTTCTGAGGATTTCTCCGATACGAGGCACGATTCGCTTCGGTGGAGGCGGAAAGCTTAGTCCGCGATTCATCGGACCTTTCACTATTCTAGAGAGGGTCGGTGCAGTTGCTTATAGACTAGACTTGCTACCTGCATTGGAGGGAGTGCACAACGTATTTCATGTGTCGCAGTTGAGACGATACGTGGCAGATCCTAGTCATGTATTGGATCACTCGGAGATAGAGGTGGGCCCTACTCTTAGCTATCCAGAGTAGCCAGTTGAGATTCTGGATCGGAGAGAGAAGGTGCTGAGGAACCAGACTATTCCTTTGGTGCGCGTCGCATGGAGGCATCACTCTCCGGAGGAGTCTACCTGGGAGAGAGAGGATGACATGCGAGAGCGTTATCCATATTTGTTTGTACCTTGAGGTATGTTATTTCTAGTTATGTTCTGTTCATTGTTATGTTCTGTTCATTAGTTAGTTGTGATTCTTTAGTTATGTTCTGTGTTTTTCTGGGGGTAGTTTTCGTCTTTGAATTTCGAGGACGAAATTATTTTAAGGAGGGTAGACTTGTCACTACCACATTTTAGGAAAAAGGGTATTTTAGTAATTTTCTATTTAAATAAATATTGTGCATGGTAAATAATTTTTGTTGTATTATTTAATTGTTGTTGGATGTTATTTAATTATTTTGGACTTATTTTAGTGGACCCAACTAGTGTAGTTTGGACCCATGGACCAACATGAATTAAATAGTTAGATTTGGCCCATTTAGAAAGCCCATAGTTAAGGAGATGGATTAAATTAATTGAGTGATTAGACTAGAAGCTTCCTTCCTTAATTATTTCTTCATGAGAGGCCCCAAGGGGTATATTGGATATTTTACAATTGCTTGGGAGAGGGGCAAGGCCGGCCTATTAAAAGAGGGAAGAAATTTCTCTCTCCTCTCATTCTCATTCCAAATCTAGATCTAGAATTTCCCACTCCCAAATTCTCTCCATTCCCATTCCAATTCCCTACCAAATTCATTCCAAATTCTTTCCAATTCACCATTAGAGAAGGAGGAAGCAAGGATCTAGAAGAAGAAAGCAAGGATCTACAAAGAGGAGCAAGGATCTACAATTTGGAAGCAAGTTCTTCTCAATTGGAGGTTTCATTTGAAATCCATCTCCCAATAGGTATAATTCAGATTTTCCCATTTAAATAGCTTCTAAATCTGAGATTTAATCATGTAAAATCAACCTATATGTATGTACTACCCATAGGACTTTGTTTTGTGTTCATAGGAGACCCATGGAGAAAGTTATGATGCTTTTTGTGTTAATTTTGTTGGAATTTCGAATTTACATTTTTGTGTGTGTGTCAATTGATCCTATAGATCAATTGGGCATGTGTTTTTGTGTTTGGGGCTAGTGTCGTATCCATAATTTGGTACATGTGGTTCGTATCCCAACTATTTGGTGATACGTGTCATTTTGGGGGTTTTCCCTCCGACACGGGGCTTTGAACATGTCGTATTTTGACACGGACACATAGATCTACTTTTGACACTTTGATTTATTCATAAATATTATTTGTGATTTGTTTGTATCCTTCGGGGTGCAATTGGTTGTGTGTTGGACTCGTGTCACATGCGTATCTTAGATCTAGTGGGATACGGTGTGATACTCTCCAATTGTGTGGATTTTTGAATAGATCTAATTATGTATGGTTTAAATTCTTCAATTATAATTAGTAAATATATATAGATATTATATATTTATTTTGTGTATTTATTATAGTAATTATTGTAGCATAGATCTATATATTTTTGTGTGTGCTAATATGATGTACAAATATAATATGTAGCTTTCTTGCATGTAATTATATATGTACTTATGTTAATAGTATAAATTATATATAAATATTTTATAAAATATATTTATGTGTTTAATTGTGTAATTATATTATTTATAATTATTATGTAATTATTTGTATATTAATGTATATATTTTAGGTGTGCTTCTAGCCATGTAAAATATGAACATTAATATGTGCATGTGTTGTAACTATTGGTGTTTAATTATAAGTTTATATGTGCATATATATATAAGTATATAATTATTTATTTATATATATGTATTGTGATTATTATTGTATATATATATATGTGTATATATATGTGTTTTGTATAATATTTGTAATAATATATTATGTTATTTGTATACATATTGGTTTGTATATATATTATTTTAGGGTATATATTATTTGTATTAGTAGTATACTTTGTGTGAGTATGATTTGGGATCTAATTTTTATTTCTAAATTGTTGTATTTTATTTCTATATTATTTATATAGATTTCTTGGAGGTTGACCTTGGTTTGACCATGTTTGACTTTAGTTGACTTTAGAGTTGACCATAGTTGACTTTTGACTTAGAATTTATTTATTGACCTAGGAGTTGACTAGTTTGACTTATTCTCTTTTCGGGACCTTGTTTTAATGTGGTATTCCATATCTAGGTCTTCGAGGCACCGAGTCAGACATCTGTGAGACTGTTCTTTGGATTTCAGGCGAGTACATTCTCTGATAGTTTCTCATTTATGATATCCTCTATGTTCGTTGTATCTAGTGTAGATTTACATGTTTCTCTCGACACTATGGTTACACGGATTAGTATATCCGGATCTCGTCATGAGATGTTATTCCTTGGTATATGGTGTATATGGTGCAAGTATTGTTTCATTGGTTATCTTGTACATGTACAGACACCGATTCTCGGGGAGACTAGCTATCTTCTTGGGGAATCTAGTGCCATAGCATACCGTGGTTGGATCTATTATACCAGTTGGGGGTGGGGAGTATTAGTATAGATATGTGATCAAATCCCTATTGAATAAAGTATTGGTAAGCGAATAGTGTTGATCATGCACCGCACGTATGATTAGCCAGGCCGTATTGTATCTTGCCCAAGCCGATCACATGTTAAGCTAGTACTCACACACTTAGTCATTAGTATTATTGTTTCATTGGCATATTGTTCCTTATTGTAATTATTTCTAGTATTTTCTTATTGTCTATATATCTCTCCTGTCTATTGTGCATCTTGTTTATCCATAGCTATTTACTGTTACATAGTTTTTATCATGGATTAGAACTGCTGTTAGAGATGTACTCTGCTCCTTTCCTGACTGGATATATTTTTCCAGATGACACTGAGGAGTACCCTACCTAATATGGACCCCAGGATGTTGTGGGTTTAGATTCGGAGACCCTGGCTCAAGAGGGACTTATCCCAACTGAGACAGTTGACCCTGGAGTGTAGCTTGTAGTATGATAGTATTCTTTTGTACTGGATTTGTCTCCAGCTTATTTTTGTTACTCTTCAGACTCATTGATGTATTATTTTAAACTCATGAGTTGATGACTATTCTATTCTTATCTGATTCGTGTTCATTCTATCTTAGTTCTGTGATTGAGTACACTATCTTTTGGTGGTTCATTATATTAGATAGACTTTCTAGACAGCGTTCTACCGCCGATTCTGCGGCGTAGGCTGGGCGTTGTTTCCGACTAGTACCCTTACCCCGGGTGCGGGTCGTGACAAGATCCCCCTCTAGTTGTGGTCAGATCCCTTCCTCTTTTTCCAAGTCACATGTAATATCCCATGTACCCCTCCATGATGTATTATAAAAAAAAATTAGGGAGGAATATTTGGGTTGTTTCTAACTAATTATAATTAAACTAATTCTCCCTAATTAATTAGTGAGAATGGTCTAATGGGCTTGGGTACAAGTTAGGCTTACTAGTTATCATGACAAGTCTAATTATTGGACTAGCCTCCTAACAAAATAACTACTACAAGTTACAATTAATCTATAACTTACTAATTATTAAATAATTAATACAATCATCAATAAGTACTATAATACACTAATATTAATAAATTTATTTCTAAAATTATTTATCCATACCAAATTACTAAACTATCCCTAGTTAGAAAAGTGAGGGTGACAATCCTACCCACCTTAGAAAAAATGTGTCCTCAAAATTTAAGGAAGAAACTAACTACCAATAGCAATCAATACAAGCAAGAAAGAATTATACCTCACGGCTCAAACAGATAAGGATATCGCTCGCGCATCTCGGCCTCTCACTCCCAAGTACTCTCTCCTGGCGGGTGATGCCTCCACGCAACACATAACAAAGGAATCATCTGGTTCCGCAGCACCCTCTCCCCGCGATCCAGAATCTCCATGGACTGCTATGGGTAGCTAAGATTCGGACCAACCTCGATCTCTAAGTGATCTAGTACATGGCTAGGATCTGTCACGTACCATCTCAGCTATGACAGGTGGAACACGTTGTGCAATCCCTCTAGTGCAGGTGGCAAGTCTAGTTAGTAAGCCACTGCACCGACCCTCTCAAGAATACCGAAGGGTCTGATGTACCATAGACTAAGCTTTTTGCCTCCACCAAAGCGAATCGTGCCCCGTGTCGGAGAAATTCTCAAGAGCACCCGATCACCAACCTAGCACGGAACATAACCTTAGCACTCTAATTATAACAAGCAATCACAAGCAATACAAAACAAAATTTATGCCTCAAACTCCAATGGTCTCCGGTGGCTATCGGCCCAATTCCACTATCTGTCCTGCACCACCCGAAGCCTATCTCTAATAAGCTTCACCTTCGCAGATGTATCTAAATCCATCTCTAGTCCTAATAAGGCTCTTTTACCAACAGCATCCCATAATAATAGAGTGTGACATCTTCATCCATACAATACCTCAAATGGTGATATCTCGATACTGACCTGGAAGCTATTATTATAAGCAAACTCTACCAAGTGAAGGTGGTCCTTCCAAGAGTCCCTAAAGTCCATAACACAGGTACATAGCAAATCCTAGATAGTCTGGATAGTCCTATCTGACTGCCCGTCTGTCTGGGGGTGATATGTTGTACTAAACTTGAGCTGGGTGCCCAAGCTAGCCTGCAAACTCCTCTAGAAGTGGGATATGAAGCGACTATTCCGATCCGAGATTATACTCACAGGAACTCCATGCAATCTGACTATCTGATGCACATACATCACTGCGAGCATCTCCGTAGATGTACCCACTTTGAATGGTAGAAAGTGGGCCAATTTGGTCAACCTGTCTACGATGACCCAAATTGCATCTTTACCTCCTAGAGAACGCGGAAGCCCCAAAACAAAGTCCATCGTCACATGCTCCCATTTTTACTCTGGAATAGGTAAAGGCTAAAGCAATCCACCTGGCCTCTGTCTCTCTGCCTTTACATGCTGGCATACCAAGCATCTGGATACGAAGCTCGCCACCTCCCGCTTCATAACATACCACCAAACATGCTCTCTCATGTCTCTATACATCTTGTTGGCACCTGGATGTATAGAGTACTGAGAGCAATACGTCTCTTGCAGAACCTCCTCGCGTAACGTTCCACTCGGCACACACTAGTAAATGCCTAGAGTAATAGAGCCATATATATATATATATATATATATATATATATATATATATATATATATATATATATATATATATATATATATATATATAGTATCCCCAAGCATCCCCATGTTATCAACCATTGAATTTTGTTTAAATGGTTCAAATCAATGGTTCAAATCACCATATTAATTTAAATGGTTCAAATCAATGGTTGAGATTAAATGACTTAAACAAGATCCAACGATGATTACAACTAAGATCCATCCAAGATTATAAAATAGGTCATATGGGGTCTAGGATATCTATGTCAGTATCTATATTTCTTTGTACAACAAAAATACTAAGGGAAAGACCTCCAAAGATACGTCGATTTTGCTCCCTCCAGACATGCCAAACCACCATCCTAAAAATTATGCTGAGATGGCGGTAATCTCTTACTCCGTTGTCCTTTTGAGATTTGATGTCGTTTAAAACTGCAGAAAGAGCTCTACAGTGCATATTGGTTGGTCCAAACTTATCCCTCTGTGCTCTCCAAATATCCTAAGCAACATCATAAGCGAAGAACAGATGGTCCATGGACTCATCATGTTTTTCATATAAGCAGTACTTCATATCCTCGTAAGGGATGCCAAAACTGGTCAGCTTGTCTCGAGTAAGGAGTCTATTTCTAATCATTTTGTATAAGCAAAATGACATCTTGACTGCCGCGCCTTTAGTCCAAACCAACTCCGCCTAGTCAACCTCCTCATAATATGTCATAATTTGGTTCATGGTCGCACCAAACCTGAAGGTCCCTCTCTCCATATCTTTCCAGATCCAGTAGTCCTCCATCGCTTGACTATCAATCTTCACCGCACGAATGTCTTCCACATGAACCACCTCGATTAAATGACCCTGTAGCTTCCACTCACCTTCCTGAATAAAGCTAGTCACTATTTTCGTAGAACCCATCAGCTCATAAACATGCCATCCCTTCCTCTCGATCAGGCTAGAGTGCTTGATCCAAGGGTCATGCCAAATGCTGGTTTAGGCTCCTGAGCATATCACCCTAGTCAACTTATCTTTAGCCCTACTTCTCGTCGTCAACAACGCTTTAACGGTGACCTAGAAGTTGTTGTTGTTATTCGCCGACTATAAGTCCCATTTTAGAAAGTACCTTCCCATGACCCAGTCAGCCCAAAGAGACTTTCCGTTGATGAATCTTCAAAACAGTTTGAAGTATGCATTTTTTCTGAGGAGGGCCAAAGATCTCAGCCTGACTCCACCATTCTTTTAGGCTGACACAACTCGTCCTAACTAATAGCATGTATGCCTCATTTTCACAGGAAGTCCGCACACATACTTTTGATCTTCTTTATTGTGCCCTTGGAAAGCATAATGGTCTGCAGCCAGAAAAGAGCAGCCGCCACAATTACAGCTTTAATAAGTTTGATCCTTCTCCCAAAGGATAAAATCTGTGCCTGCCATCCCTCTAGTCTCGATTGCTTGTAGTTGAGGAGACCCTCGCACTCCGCATTAGCGGCATATTTGATCGAAAGGGGAAGCCCAAGGTATTTCACGGAGAGCATTGCTTCCGCGATGTCCATCTTGGCCAGCCAAACCTCTTTATTCCCACACGTGTGATTCATGAATATCTGGCTCTTGTTTTTGTTCAGCTGCAACCTCGACTAATTTTTCATAGTATCGAAAATTCTCTTAAGCGTGTCAAAGAATTTGTCAGATGACTCCACGAACACCAGCATATCGTCAACATAAATAAGATGATAAACTCTCTCTCTCTCTCTCTCTCTCTCTCTCTCTCTCTCTCTCTCTCTCTCTCTCTCTCTCTCTCTCTCTCTCTCTATATATATATATATATATATATATATATATATATATATATATATATATATATATATATATATATATATATATATATATATATATTATTATTATTATTATTATTATACTTTGCTCTTAATTGGCAACTAGAAAATAATATTAATTGTCTTCTTCGAACTTTTCTTTTCTCTTTCTTGCTCACTAGCCGATCCAAGTTTCTGTTATGTATCAACTGCAGCTATAATTTTTGAACCTTATTAATCTTACTTTAAACAAATCATTAGCTCATGTCTAGCTCATGTTCACAAGATTAACCGGCCCAAAACTTATTTTATGAACTAATTTGAGTACATTCATTAGTTCATGTTTTCTTTGTATGCGTTCCTATTTGATCATTCTTGTCAATCAAAACATAAATATCAAATATGATATTAGAAAACATAAGATTTAGTATCGAATATTCATGCACACAATAATAACGATTAGAAAAGAGGAAAAATAATAAGTAGCTTTCCGAAAAAAATACATTTGTATAAATTGTTATTGATTCTTATAAAGTTACATATTTTTTGAAACCTTTATCGACCGCTTCCCAACTTACAACTTGGAAAGTAATATTAACCGTCTCTTTCTCTTGATCACAGGAGACCGACCTAACTTATATTTAACCGTCCACAAACACAAACTCCAAACCATTTAGATTAAAACACACCTCATTGGCTCCCATGTAATTCCTCCATACAGGAGATCCCATGTATGGCCAATGGATGGATGGGTGGTGGAGTCCCCATTAAAAAACAATCCATTATTGGAAGCAAAAGATAAGGAAAATAAATAAATTAATTAAATAAACAAACACTAGACGCTATAGCGACTTCAGATTGAAGATTCCACTTTCGCAGAAAAGAGGGAAAAAGAAAGAAAAAGTTGTCAGCTTTCTTCAGTGGTGGTGGCGAGTGGTGGCGCTGGTGATTTCTCGGGCGGAGCTGGTGGCGGCGCCGACGATCTCTCCCTCTTTCTTTCTTCTTCCACTCTGATCCCTTGATCGGTGGCGGGAGTTCCGGCGGAGGGAATCGAGGTAAGTGAAGTGAGTATGAATCCTTCTTTCTTTCTATCTGTTCTTAGCTCACAGGAGAGATCTTTCGGTTGGGTTGCAGTGATTGTTTAATTGATTGCTTATGAAGCAGTTGAAGAGGGTTTGACCTTGGGTTTACTTGGCCAGATCTTCATTCCGTGCTAGAAATTTGGTAGAAATTGAGTACTTTGATGCTACAAGTGGAGATTAGTGTCGAGAAAGACTGATTTTGATGTTTAATCTGTTCTTTTGGTGTTTATTGCTTTTTTCTAGTCAAAGTTCTTTTTTTGGTATGTTTGGAAAAATTTTCTGACAAATTAATGCATTCAAGGAGCTGTATTGATGACCAATCCATGTATAAGAATTGACTGCAGAAATCTAACTTTGGTTTACCAATCATTGATTGAATCAGCTTGGTGCAGGTGAACTAGAGCAGCAATGATTGGTGACTCCGACGAAGTTTCCTGATCAAGTAAGAAGGTTTGATATGTAGATTAGAAGGGAAAGACTGGCATGTTAGTGATGACCTAACTCAATTGGTGCTTATATAAGGAAACATCAGTTTGATCCTGACTCTGCTGGCGCGGCAGTTATATCTGTCATTTGTCATTCAATCTTTATCCGGACAAGCGTGTGATTAACATTAGTTTCCAATAATTGATTAAGATCACTGTTCAAGGTTCTTCATATTTGACATTGATGAGGGGATGTGTTCTGGCTGATGATGTTAGTGTGCTAATCAGTTAAAATTGGAAACTTCGCATCAGACCGTGTCAGTTCCGGCTAATGATGTTAGTGTGCTAATGCAGAAAACCTTCTAAATTGGTTACAATTAAGACTTGCATTCTTGGAGAATCACATCAGTTATTACTGGAGTTACCTTCTTGGATTAGTGTAGCCATGGCGTCTTCTGACTCTGGCGGTGCACCCCTGTCCCTCTTCCCGTCTCTTGGACCTGCGCTCATGATCTCTATGGGTTACATTGATCTTGGGAAATGGGTTGCGGCTGTTGATGGTGGGGCACGCTTTGGCTTCGACCTTGTGTTCCTGGTTCTTCTTTTCAACTGCATCGCTATTTTGTGCCAGTACCTCGCCACTTGCATTGGTGCAGCTACCAAAAAGGATCTCGCTGAGGTACTATTACTGCTTACTGTTTTCTACCATCTTACTAATTATAGTACTGTTCTATAAGTCCCAACTTATTTTGAGGCATTATAGGAAGAAATCACAAAGCTGTCCACTCTGTTTGCCTATCATTTATATGCTACTATGTTATAACAATTGTTTAGCTGTGGACCACAAAGGAGCTGACGAAGTTGAGGCATGATACCAAACTTGGAAAATATGGCTTCAAAGGGAACCACCTTCAAGTCCAGGGAGAAATCCCTATATCTATGTCTCACGTCCCCATCCTAGCTGATGGTGCCCCTGGGCTCCAAGTCGCCTCCTGTTAACTGATGGAAAAGACCGCGCATATAATGAGTATAAGCAACATATTATAATTGTTCCTTTATTGGGGAATGGGGATGATCAAAATTTCCTAAGATGGACTCTATAATAAACTATCCTCACAACCCCTTTAACATTGGCACCTTAGTCCCTGAAATATAATCCATGTTTTGCTATTTGACTTGCTGGTGTTTATTTTATTTTGTTATTTATCTTATGAGGGTATAATAGTAATTGTGGGTGTATTGCATGTCAATATAAATAGATATGAGATGCAAACTAGGGTTTTATGCCCTTGCAATCTTCTTTCTCATATTCTTTCTTCTCCTACTTTTCTCCTTTTCTCCTCTCTCCATCTCCAAACTTCACTTGGTATCAGAGCATCTTTTCAAAGTACTGTACATCCCATCCACGACAGGGCCGATCGAACTCGGCCGTGAGTTCGACAGGGGTTTGGGGGCGGTAGCCCCTGATTGCAAGGTTCTGGGCGGCAGCCCCGAAATTTTTTTTGGGACTATTTTTCATCTACTTTTCATAAAAAAATGTTCATCGTTCGTGGTTCGTTTATGAGAACTAGGGTTTCTACAGATCTCCGTTGGTTGTTCGTCGTCGATTGTGGTTCGTTGTTGAGATCTAGGGTTTTAAAGATCTCGTCTTTCTATTGCATCTGCAAGTATGGTGGGGACCGAGTCTTCTAGCGAGGTTAAAAGTGGTTGTGGTAGCAGAGGTGCTTCTTTTTTTACTGTTATTCATAATGATGAATTGAAAAAATCAATTACAGCAGTGAAACTTAATGGTGCAAACTACCTTGTATGGTCCAAGTCTATCAAAGTAGTGTTGAGGGCGGAGAAGGAGTTTTTGACTGAAGAACCTCCGCCTGAAACGTCCTCTTAGTATGAAGATTGGATGAGTGCAGATGCATACGTTATGTCGTGGTTGTGGCATAGTATGGAGCCGCACATC
The DNA here is from genome assembly GCA_036927795.1 of Iris macrosiphon. Classification (NCBI taxonomy): domain Eukaryota; kingdom Viridiplantae; phylum Streptophyta; class Magnoliopsida; order Asparagales; family Iridaceae; genus Iris; species Iris macrosiphon. The sequence continues at coordinate 60,401,355 of JAYESA010000003.1, read as the reverse complement.
GCTGCTAATGTTCAGTGGTGTGAATCTACCAAACATATTTGGTTATCTCTGGAAGAATCATACTCGTAGAAGCGATCTCTGGAAGAATCATATTCGTAGAAGCGGAACGTTGTCCGTATCTATAAGTTGTACGAGTTATTGTTTAATACAAAGCAAAATTGGAGGTCTGTGAATGAATATCTGGCTTCAAAGAAGGCTTTGTTGGAGGAATTGCTACAATATCATTCTGTTACTACTGATTTGAAGGAAACTCAGCGACAGAAGGAAGAGTTTCATGTTTCACTTATCCTAGCCGGCTTGGATCCTGCACTTGAACCTTATAAAGCTCAGATCTTTGCTGGAGAGCAGTTACCTACAGTGGCAGATACTTTCTTCCGTCTCAATCGTTCCTTTATAGGACAGTTCTGTGGCTCCGAGTACTAACTCTTCTGTCCTAGTTTCTAGTGCTGCTGGTCATGGTGGTGGACGTGGCGGTAGAGATGGTGGTTGTAGTTTTGGTCAAGGAGGAGGTCGTGGAGGTAGAGACAATTACCATGGTGGTGGCCACAGTGGTGGCCGCGGTGGTGGTGGTGGCGGTGGCCGTGGTCAATCACGAAAGTCTAACTATTGTGGAATGCTCGGTCATATCGAAAACTATTGTTAGTAGAAGGGCAAACCAGAATATGCACATAAAGTGTATGATGAAAATATGCAGTCCCAGGTCACCACTTCTGCTCCAGAGATGATACTTCTGGTTTCAATCAGACTTCAACGTTTGATACCTCATCTCCATTTGAACAGATCCTCCAGAAGTTGAACGCGCTTGCTAGTACCAACTCCCAACATACTGCAACCATGAAACATATAGGTAATCCTGCTTTTGTGGCAATCCAGTCACTATCCACCTCTTGGTTCATCGATGCAGGAGCAAGTTCTCACATGTCTGGTATAATCTCTCTTTCATAATCGTAGTCCCATGAAACATAATATTATCTTGGCTGATGGGTCTACTCGTCCTGTGCTTGGAAAATGTGTCATTCACCCTACTTAATCACTGTCATTATTTGATTTATTATGTGCCTAATTTTTCATTTAATTTGTTATCTGTGAGCCAGTTAACCAAATTTTTTCAATGTTCTGTGATATTTTTTTTCAATTCGTATTTTTCAGGACCTTGGGACGAAGAAGATGATTGGTTCGGGGCATGAAAAAGATGGACTGTATTTCTTGGATCTACCTGAAAAGGCTTTTACTTCTGTTTTTGCTTCTCCATTGCAGCGACATTATCGTTTGGGACATCCGTCTTTGGCTAAGTTGCATCAAGTTGTTCCTAGTTCGAGTCATGTTTCTAGTCTTGAATGTGAGGCTTGTCATTTAGGCAAGCATCACCTTAGTTCCTTTCCTCGTCGTAGTGAGAGTCGTCAGTTAAAGTCTTTTGATCTTATTCATTCTGATATTTGGAGTCTGTCTAGAGTCAAAAGTCCAAAATAATTTCAGTATTTTGTTATTTTTATTGATGATTATTCCAGCATGACTTGGTGTTATTTAATGAAAGAAAGATCTGAGTTTCCAAATGTGTTATTTGTCTTTTATAATGAAGTTTATGTTCAGTTTGATAAACGCATCAAAATTATGCGTTCTGATAATGCTTTGGAGTATACTCAATCTTCTGTGAACAGTTTCTGTATTGGTCATGGAATAATTCATTAAACCAGTTGTGTCCACACCTCTCAACAAAATAGTATAGCCGAATGCAAACATCGACATATTTTAGATGTGGCTCGAACTCTATGTTCAATATGCATGTCCCTAAACAGTATTGGACAGATGCCGTTCTTACTGCATGTTATCAAATTAATCGCATGCCATCATTTGTATTAAATAATAAATTTTTATTTTTCATGTTACATACAAATGTCGCTCCTTTTTTTTTACCTCCTTGAGTGTTTGGGTGTGTCGTTTTTGTTTGTAACTTGGAACCTAATCGAGATAAATTGGCTCCTAGATCTCTTTAGTGTGCCTTTCTTGGTTATCCTCGTACTCAAAAAGGTTATCGTTGTTACAGTCCACAATCACGCAAGTATTATGTTAGTGTAGATGTTACATTCTTTGAGTCTACCCCTTTCTTTCCTTCATGAGTCCGTTGTATTCCTTTTGTATCAGATTTGATATCTTCTATACCATTTTCGGTCATTCTTGAATCAGTTTCTGTCTCCATTTTTTCTTTACAGGTTTATCAGAGATCCAAGGATAGTCCAGTGGTTCTACAAAATTCAGCCCTCAACCAATCAGCTTCCGTGCCTAAGATTTTTGCTCCCACGACCACAGATCTAGATGATCTTCTCATTGCTCTCAAAAAAAGAAAACACATTTATACCACAATAAGCATCCTATTTCTATTTATGTTTTATTACATCGTGCTTCATCATATTTTCATGCATTTGCTGTTTCATTGTCCTCTATTTCTATTTCCAAAACTTACAAGCAGGCTATGTCATCTTCTGGTTGAAAAAGTGCAATGGATGAGGAGATGTATGCTTTACATCAAAATCAGACTTGGGAGCTGACATAACTTTCTGTTGGGAAGTAGACAATGGGTTGTAGATGGGTGTACACTGTTAAGTATCATTCCGATGGTTCAGTTGTGCGTCTCATGGCGCGGTTGATTGTCAAAGGGTATACTTAGACATATGTTGTGGATTATATGGAGACTTTCTCTCCAGTGGCTCGACTGAATTCAATTCGAAGTCTTATTTTTGTGACGGTTAATCGCCAATGGCCTATGTATCAGCTGGACATAAGGAATGATTTCTTGCATGGTGATTTACAAGAGGAGGTTTATATGGATCAACCACCGGAATATATTGTAGCAGGAAATGAAAAACTCGTATGTCGATTGAATACAACATTATATGGACTGTAACTGTCATCTCGTGCTTGGTTTGAAAAGTTTACTTCAGTTCTCATTCAGTATGACTTTCATCGCACCATATCAGATCATTCAGTATTTTGCCATTCTTCCTTAGCAGGTATTATCGTGTTGATTGTTTATGTTGATGATATCATTATTTATGGGAGTGATCATGCTGGGATTGTGGACTTGAAGGCCTACCTTAGTCGTCAGTTTCATATTAAGGATTTGGGTCTTCGATATTTTCTTGGAATCGAGGTTGCTCGATCTAAGAAAGATGCGTATCTTTCACAATGCAAGTATAGAGTATGTTCTAGACTTGCTCTTCGAGGCTGGAATATTGGAGTGTCGGCCAGTTGAGACTCCTATGGATTATCATGACAAGCTTGATGCTGATAGGAGAGATTTATTTGAGAATGTTGGATATTATAGACGTTTGGTTGACAAACTTATATCTTACTCACATATGTAGTTGGAGTAGTTAGTCAGTTTATGCATGCCTGTCGACAACTATATTTGGAGGCTATTTCTCGTGTTCTTCGATACTTGAAGGGTGCACCTGGAAAGGGTTTGTTGTAGAAACCTTTCCAGTTACTTATGGTGACGGGGTTTAGTGATGCTGATTGGGTAGGCAGTCGCATTGATAGGAGGTCTACTTCTGGCTATTGTACGTCTGTGGGTGACAATCTTGTCACGTGGCGTAGTAAGAAGCAGAATGTTGTGTCTCGTTCTAGTGCAGAGGTCGAGTACCTTGTGATGGCTCATACAGCTTCTTAGATGATGTGGGTGCAATCTCTTCTTCATGAAATGAGAATTATGATTCCTATTTCGATGGAGATGTATTGTGATAAGCAGTCGGCAATGTTTATCGCAAGTAATCCGGTGTTTCATGAGCGCACGAAGCATATCGAGGTGGATTACCATTTTGTTCGTGATTTGTTGCTGAAGAAACAGATTGTCACTTCTTATGCTCGGTCGGAGGACCAATTAGGTGATATCCTCACCAAACCACTTGTTCGTGGTCCATTTTCTGATTTATGTAGCAAGTTAGGCATGTCTGATCAATATGCTCCAGCATGAAGGAGGGTGTTAGAGTTATTTTATTTTGTTATTTATCTTATGAGGGTATAATAATAATTGTGGGTGTATTTGTATATCAATATAAATAGACATGAGATACAACATAGGATTTTATGTCCTTGCAATCTCCTTTATGATATTCTCTCTTCTCCTACTTTCCTCCTTTTCTCATCTCTCCATCTCCAAACTCCACTCCAAGAAATTCATCTCAATTTCCCACTCAAACTGTCATCCCTCCTAATTCCTTAATAGCTTGCCATCACAATAGGTTGCTTTGGATTAGGGTTCAGGGTTTGAAAGACATGCCAAATAATGGTTACTCCACCAATGAGCCAAGGAATTCCTGTTACACCCTACAGGCTTCCACATATATTATATACATGAGTTCTATCTTGTCTTGTGATTGGAATCTCATTATGTTATACTCTATTTGGCGACTCTTATCTTCTATTATCTCACAAGAGACTTCTCAGTGCTAACCATATCCTGTTTGACGTGAAGTGTGGTAATCCACCAAAAATTTGTGAACATTCTTTATTTAAGCATTTATCATTGGCTTCTTTTTAGTTAGGTTATCTGTTAATTTTTGGCTAGTATTTTCTTTGTAAGTCGCTGTAATATGCCTCATTATTATCATCTTATGTAACAATCATTATAAATTATGTTTTTTTTCTTCTTAAAACTTGCGTTATCATGTGATTTATCTCCTGTTTCACTGTAGTTACTACTTGTATGCTTATGCTAATATATATTTCATTTCATTGTCATTTGCATAAAAGATTTGCAGTGAAGAGTACTGCAGGGAGGCATGCATATTGCTGGGGTTGCAGGCAGAGCTATCCATGATTATTTCAGATGTGACCACGGTATGCTTCATGAATGCTAGTTGCTGTACAACTGCTTGTTTTTTGTCTTCAAATGTCTGTTTTGACTGTTGCTATATTGAACGAGAAGGAATCTAGTTAACACTGATGAAGAAGTTTTGATATATTTTTTCTGCTGATGTTTCCAGATTTTGGGCATTGCTTATGGTCTTAATCTTCTGTTTGGGATGGAGCTAGTCACATGTATCTTTTTTGCCACAGTTGGCTCTGTCTTACTGCCATTTTTACTCTCCCTCTTGGTAAATTAATATCAATTTTCTTCCACTAATATTTCATAATGTCAAAGTTACACTCTGATGTCTTCTCTGAATTACAGAAAAACTGCAAGGCAGAAGCATTTTATATAAGCATAGCCAGCTTTACTTTACTCTTTTATGTGCTTGGGGTATTAACTAGTCAACAAGAAGTTCCACTTATTATGAATGGGATATTTCCTAAGTTGAGTTGGGAGAGTGCGTACTCGCTGATGGCTCTTCTAGGGGCAAATATAACAGTGCATAATTTTTATATACACTCTTCTATTGTAAAGGTAACTCATTATATCATTTGTTATGTTTTGTCTTTATGCCTTTTTTTATGGAACCTGTGAACTTGTTTAACTTATTCTGTACCATGGAACTGTTTGTAGCAAGCTATCTTTGACTGAAATTCCCATAGTTTGAGATCACATGTCCTGGATTCAGTTTTTCTGCGCTTCATGGTCTAAAATTTTGATCCATTGTATTCAATCAAAACTCAAATGATTGTATGGTTTAGGCTTCTTTTTCTTTCATTTTTGCATTTTTTTCCAGAACTATATTGTTTCCCTTCCTAAATGCTAAGTTACGTGGAAAAATAATAACAGGGAGTGGAGTAATGCAAATGTAGCCAGTTACCTTAAGGAAAAGGCAGACACATTAACTGAGTAAGCAACAAAACATTGATCATAATATAAAACAGGCTAATTTGCAACTGAATATCCTAAACTATCCTTGATTAGCAACTTGCTACCCTAAACTATTTAAAAAGGCGAGTTAATACCCTCTGTTAGATTGTCATCCAACTTAAGGGTCACATGCATATCACATCATTATGGACATGTTTGCTCTTCAAATAGAGAGAAAACCCCTACGAATCCCATCTTCCCTATACTTACCCTAAGTCTAAACCTAACCATAAACTAGCTTAATTGAGGATGGAGATGCCCTAAAGGGGGTCATCCATGAGAGGAGGGGGGGGGGGGGGGGGTGTTCGTCTAGGAGGTGGTTGACAAGGTGGGTTTAGGTGTTGGGAAAGGCAAGGATAGGGGTCAACAATGATAGAGGTTGGAGAAGGTGTCCGGCGTAGAGAGGGGTCGGCCAAGAGATGGTGTTTGGAACCCTAAAGGGGAGGGGAGGAGGTTGGTTGGTTGGTTTAGGATTAGGATATTTTTAGGTTAAGGTGCATGAGGAAGAAGACAAGGATAGAATAGTAATTTTATTTAAGCAACATAGGTTAGCAACTTGCAAAAACATAGAAGTTCAGGTTATTTAAATGCAAATATTGGATGGGAGAAGGCTTGAATGATTCTGATGCATATCACATCATTATGGACATGTTTGCTCTTCAAATAGAGAGAAAACCCCTACGAATCCCATCTTCCCTATACTTACCCTAAGTCTAAACCTAACCATAAACTAGCTTAATTGAGGATGGAGATGCCCTAAAGGGGGTCATCCATGAGAAAGGGGGGGGGGGGGGGGGGTTGGGTTCGTCTAGGAGGTGGTTGACAAGGTGGGGTTTGTGGTCATGGGGATTGTTTACGTGTTGGGAAAGGCAAGGATAGGGGTCAACAATGATAGAGGTTGGAGAAGGTGTCCGGCGTAGAGAGGGGTCGGCCAAGAGATGGTGTTTGGAACCCTAAAGGGGAGGGGAGGAGGTTGGTTGGTTGGTTTAGGATTAGGATTTTTTTAGGTTAAGGTGCATGAGGAAGAAGACAAGGATAGAATAGTAATTTTATTTAAGCAACATAGGTTAGCAACTTGCAAAAACATAGAAGTTCAGGTTATTTAAATGCAAATATTGGATGGGAGAAGGCTTGAATGATTCTGATGCATAATTATAAGATGGACATGCAACAAGGAATTGCTAAGAGACAATTAGGCTGATATCCTTACTTAAATGCAAATATTCTGATGTTTTGTCTAATTGTGTCTCTTAGCAAGATTATTATCATGAACTGGACAGAATGACTTCAACTGTGCGATCGATTCTTTAAGTAAGCCTCTTCTAACAATGAACTGCGTCCTTGTAGACCAACAAGTTAATCCATTTTGTGTTGCTCCTAATAAAAAAAAAAAAAAAACCCATATCCAACCTTTGTTAACTCTTAAGTAAACCTCGGCCACACTGTTTCAGGTTATTTAAATGCAAATATTCTGATGTTTTGTCTAATTGTGTCTCTTAGCAAGATTATTATCATGAACTGGACAGAATGACTTCAACTGTGCGATCGATTCTTTAAGTAAGCCTCTTCTAACAATGAACTGCGTCCTTGTAGACCAACAAGTTAATCCATTTTGTGTTGCTCCTAATAAAAAAAAAAACCCCATATCCAACCTTTGTTAACTCTTAAGTAAACCTCGGCCACACTGTTTCTGAGAATGAAACCGATACTTCCGCTTTCCTTCTTAGACCAGTGTCATGTAAAAATTAACCTCTCCGTCTGAAAAGATCTTGCAGTGCACAAGACATGAGGAGAAGTTGCATCTTCCTTAAAATAACTGTTGACTGTGATGTCCTATTTCTTTGAGTTTCACAAAATCGTGAAGAAGTTAAAATGTCTGAGATTCATGTGAAAATAAGGAGTGCCACACCCATTTTCTTATGACCACATAACCCTTCTTGGATGAGGTCCTAAAATGTCCAATATGAGGACTCTTGTTGCCTTGTGAAGTAAGATCTGATATTGCACTTAAAGAAAAGAAGAAGAAGAAAACTTTCCATCTTAACTCACTTTCTGACATCTGGGCAGTACATACTGCCATAATCGCTCAACAGTTGATTGCTTTTTACCATGCAACATATGTGTGAATGATATATATTCTGCCTTCTTCTATGTTATCGCATAAAGTTTTGTAATGATGGACAATGCATATTTTTCGCCCTCATATTTATCTACTAATGACCGCATCAAAATTTAAAATTTTGACCCATCTTCCGATTTCATTATCTCCATTTAGATATGTTGGCTACTTTCTTAGACTTCTCAATCTTCAGACTTGTTTGTAGGGTCTTACATGTTCATTTGCATTTTATCTATATGCAGCATCAGAAGAGAGAAGCTAATGTTGCCATGGGTGCCTTATTTCATGACCATTTCTTCGCTATCCTGTTCATCTTTACTGGCATTTTTCTGGTGAATTATGTGCTGATGAACTCAGCAGCATCCTTATTTGGTAGTATAGATACTGTGTTCAACTTTCAGGATGCTGCCATACTGATGGACCAGGTTTGTATTAGTCTATCCTTTCTTTTGATCAGCCTCTTATCAGAGACTTGTGGTTCATATTTTCCTGTTCTAAATCATTTTGGCTTATCTAGATAGCTAATATACTATTCTCACTTGTCTTGATATTTGTGGTCCATGCTTTCCCGATTTTGGCAGTCAAAAATTACGAAACAACAAAATATATTAGCTGATAACTATTTTACACCACAACTGTTTTTTATGCTTTTAATTACATTGCAAGTTCAGTTCTAGCTTAGTAGGTCATTATTATATCGTATGTATAGTAGTAGGTTTCAAGTAACTAACTGTGCGAATGTTTATTCTACTTCTGGGCCTCTCTTGCAGATATTCGGAAGTCCTGTTGCACCTGCTGCATTTCTTCTGGTACTTCTGTTCTCCAGCCAGGTCACAGCATTAACTCAAAATATTGGGGGGCAAGTTATATTGAGTTGCTTTTTTGGCATTGACCTATCTTCGTGGGTTCATCGTGTGTTTGTTAAAGTGCTCATCATCATTCCAGTTCTCTGTTGTGTAAATAGTGCAGGCGCTGAAGGGATATATCAATTACTAATTTTCTGTCAAGTCATACTGGCCATGTTTCTCCCATCTTCAGTGATTCCTCTTTTCCGAGTGGCATCATCCAGATTCATAATGGGTGCTTTTAAGACTTCTTGGTATCTAGAAATCTTGGCACTAGTTGCATTTCTTCTGATGCTTTCATCCAATGTATTCTTTGTTATAGAGATGTTATTTGGAAATAATAGCTGGATGATTAACCTGATGGGAAGCACGGAGAGCATTCCCGTGATACCATATACTGTTCTTCTAGTCATTGCTTGCGTATCAATTGGTTTGACATTGCATTTGGCAGTAACGCCATTGAAATCTGCGAGTAATAGACCGGATATACAGATGTGGGCTATGAACTTACAGAAGGATCAACCAGAGGTATCCGAAAGTGAGAATGATATCAATTTGATTAAATATGATGAAAATCAAGAGTATGCAGTAGAAGATGCCATGGAGAAATCTGTGGAGGATCAGTCTGATAAATCAATGCTAGAATTCAATCTTGATCTCCCTGAGACATTTGTTGATTCTGATCAATATTCACGCCAATCTGCTCATGATTCCTCTGTAACTTTGCCCTGTGAACTCCCGAGGTATCATATAGAAGAATCAAAGTCTGTAGTTGAAGAGGACTTTAAAGAAACTCCAAGGAAGGTTTCTGCTGGAGGCCTTTTAGATGAAGGTGTTTATGAAATAATTGAATCCAAGGACCCAGTTGCAAAGGATGTGGGAGCAGAGGCCTGTGTTTTCCTGGATAGGGACAGTGAAGGAGGGAATGCTTTACAACCTGATAATTCTTTGAAAATAGATCCTCCCGCTCCAACTTCTGAGGGCACTGAATCATTTAACAACACTGAATCATTTAACAGCATAAAAGGAAAAACTTCAGATGGGGATAATGGTAGTGGAAGCTTGTCAAAGTTGTCGGGACTTGGTCGAGCAGCAAGACGGCAATTAGCAGCCATTCTAGATGAGTTCTGGGGTAATCTGTTTGATTTCCATGGGAAGCTAACACAGGAAGCGAACACTAACAGACTAGATGTGTGGTTGGGGTTAGATTTGAGAACTGTTGGTCCTTCTTTAAAAGAAGAAGCTACAAGGGCTGAATCCTCTAGAAGTTACTTTTCAGATGCAGAAATGGGACAAGTATTTCCCACAAACTCGAGGGACTATGACTCTCCCAATCAAAAGAAAAATTATAGCCCAGAATTACCTTTCGGGGTTAAGATGGGATCCTCGTCTTGGTCTCAAAACTTGCAAACAGTAAATGTGCAGAGCTCCTCCACTGACCTGCTTGACCCCAGCGAAAGACCATATTCTAGCTTGCAGCTGCCACAATATTCTGATAACAGGGATTATCAGCCAGCCACCATACATGGTTATCAGATAGCCTCATATCTTAGAGATATAGGTGCAACAAGGACTCCTTACTCGAGCATGTCACAGAACCTACCTCCAACTCCCATCTCCACTGCACCCTCCATTCCGCATTTGAGGGATCAAATTATGTATACTCGTGGACAAAGTGACCTAGGTTCTTTGGGTACTTCTTTACTGAATCCAGCTTTGTCTAGAATTAGCAGATTACAGGCTGAAAAGCCTTATTATGAACCTTCATTTGGTGAAGCAAGTGATCATGTTGGCTCTTCTGCTTACACAAAGAAATACCATAGTTCGCCAGACATTTCTGCACTCATTGCTTTAAGCAGGAATGCTTATTTGAATGAGGGGAGAGGGGGTGCTCCAATTGGCCCTATGCCATCCTCAGGGAGGATAGCATCTGAGCAATCACCATATTTGAACCCTGTTCCTAAATCTGGAGTCCCATTAGTATTCAATCAGATTTCTCCACCCACAATCCATCGAGACGTTTTTTCTCTACAGCCAAGCTTGAATACAGATGCCAAATCTCTTTGGTCTAGACAACCATTTGAGCAGTTATTTGGTGTGCCTGGAAAATGTCCAAGTGGGGGAGATGGAGGTCTAGAAAGACCAAGTCTTAGTACCAAAGCGACCTTTCCTTCAGAGTCTGGTGCCCAGCTACTTCAATCTTTCAGATTATGTATTACGAAGCTCTTGAAATTGGAGGGATCAGAGTGGTTGTTTAGTCAAAATGGTGGGTCCGATGAGGAGCTAATTGATTGCATTGCCAGTGTAGAGAGACATCGGCACAGAGCAGATGCTTGTGAGATAAATCAGTTACTCATTGGCGAGCATCAAAACTTATCTTCAGATCAGAAATTTGCTTCATTCAAGGGAAGTATGGGGGCAGATCTCCTTCGTTTTCAGTCAATACCTAATTGTGGGAATGGTTGTATCTGGCGGGCATCCCTGGTAGTTAGCTTTGGCATTTGGTGCATTCGTCGTATTTTAGAATTGTCACTTGTAGAGAGCCGGCCAGAGCTATGGGGCAAATATACTTATGTTCTCAATCGACTTCAGGTACAACCCTTTTCTTACCCACCTCTTCCCTTTGAGTTAATAAACAAGTAGTTCGTACAGATGCAATGCACGTGACAGATTTCAAGGGCAATTTTCTTTATTAAGTAGATGTACTATGTTGGTTTATGCATTTCCATTGTAGGGATTCAGACAGCACATGTGCATGTAGTTCTCCCTTCGAAAAAGTTTTGTATAGAAGAGAACATCTGAGTGAAGTCATCGAACTACATATATTTTCTTTGCTTACATAAAATGCTTCAATCTATTCCATTTAAACATTTTTGTGTAGGCCGAGCAATGATGATGGAGCATATCTAACAAAGAGAACAGTTTTGCCGTCTCACAATGCCTTTTGATTAATATTATTTAATAAACTGCACATACCCCACTTAGTACAAGTAGGTATCAAATGATATATAAATGTTACAGATTGTGGTGCTTTGATCAGATTCCCTACTGCTAATCCCTTTCATGCTTTGCCGATCCAACTCCATATATTACAAGTAAATAACTCCATTTATTACAAGTAAATTTTTGAACAGTACATTAGTATGGGTATTTTGGTAATTTTGCTGAAGTCGGTGGTCGCCCTAATTTCTGCCTATAAATAGGGCTTCATATCTTGTTATTGTAACTCTCGAAATAATAGAAAATAACTTGTGTGCGGCCGTGGACGTAGGAGAAAATCTCCACTCCATGTTTAGATCTCGTGTGTTTGTGATTGTTTCTTCGTTGTTGATACCATGTTCCTAAAAATTACTGGGGTGGAATTGGTCAAATAGGCCATGATACGATGTCTGCTTTACCTGGGGACCCTACTCATACCCAAACTTGATACTGATGGATTTGGGCGATAACTCATTATCCAACTTGAAAACACCTGATTAGACCCAGCTCATCTAACTTGAGAAGACCTGATTAGATCAGATAAAAACCATTCCAAATTTATGTTTCTGTGTGTTAAAACGACACTTAACTCGTACCTTTCCCACCTACTGCTCGGAAGGCTTTCCGAAGCCAATTGGCATCCATTGCAGACAAGAAACTATCTGACTAGATGCGATACCCCAGAAATGTTCACAAATGGGGTTTGTGTGACCATGTCATTACAACAATTAACTACTGGAAGATCTTGCATTATAGATACTTAGGGTGGGATATCAAAAACTATTACCCAGAAGCCAAATCATTGGATTTGCTGGTGATGATTAGTCCCGAATGGCTGCAGACATGGATATGGAGGAAGAGAATATTCTTCCTCCATATCCAGAAGCCAAATCATGGGATGGCGGCTGTTGGTATATTAGAATATTCTTGGTATATTTGTTGGTATATTAGAATATTCTTGGTATATTTGTTGGAATATTAGAATATTCTACTGGGGGTTTTAATGGGGGTATTAATGTAAGATGAAGGATGGGAAGGGGAGAGAGAGAGAGAGAGAGAGAGAGACCCCTGTTAGTCCCCACGGCATATATTGAGGGTTTGGTCTTCACGCGCGTGTGTTCTTTGCCGCGGGCAGGCGCGTGTGATGCGCGTGTGCAATAAGAACAGGTGCGCTCGCGCGCGTTTAAAGAACATGTGCGCATGCATGCGCTTGCTCGTTTAAAGAACGCGTATGCGCTTGCGCGCGGTTAAAGAACAGGCGCACTCGCCTGGGCACTTGCGCGTTAATAGAACAGGCGCGCTTAACGCGCTAGCCGTGTATACGCCCCTGGGCGCGATAATAGAACAAGCATGCGTGTGTCATGACACACAAGCTTTATTGTCGATCGATAAATCGATCGTAAGGCTATAAATATCCAAGAGATTATCAATAAAATATAACAATTACTCCAAAATATTCTACATGGTATTAGAGCCCAAACCCTAGCCACCCTCCCAAACCCTAGCCACTAGCACCGCCACCGCTGCCACATCGCCCGCCACCATCGTTGCCGCGCCGTCCGCCACCATTGCTGCCGCGCCGTCCGCCACCATCGCTGCCGCACCGATCGCCCGCCACCACCATCGCCGCTCGCTTGCCACCACCACCGCGAAGCCGCGACTCCCGCGGGTCGTTCCAGATGTTGACATCGAAGGCCTAGATCTGATAGGGGGAGAGATGATCGGGTCTAGGAGAGAACGAAGAGGGCGAACGTGAATCGTGAGACGGGTGTGAGGTGATCGGAGAAGAGGATCGATGGAGGAGATCATCAAGAAGTTGGACTCTGCGGAGATCGCAACGTTGATGAAGCTGATGAAACTGTCGGCTGGTGAGAGCACGACACGAACATTGACGAATTTGGAGCTTCCATCCATCGATCTGAAGCTTGATGGACCGGTCACCTACCTGAGTTGGTCACGACGGGTGAGGAGAACCCTCGCAGGGAAGAATCTGGAGGGTTTCTTGTCAGGAGAGAAGACAACCGGATGAGGGCTCGGCAGGACGCGACGAGTGAAAGTCCACTCATATGGTGGTATACATTTGGCTTCTCAATTCTTTAGTCCAGTCGATTGCGCCACAGTGGATGGCCTTGAGATGGTGAAAGATGTGTGAGAGAAGTTGAGGAGAACCTACGATGGTGTGGGAAATAACTTGAGGGTTTTCTAGATCAAGGGAAAGATCGACGACACAGTACATGGAGAGAAGACGGTACAGGAGTATGCTACGGAGTTGGAGCGTCTGTGGTTGGATTATGATCACTTCTCAGATCGGACGAGCTGCGAGGACCCGAAGTGTAAGGAGAGACATGTATGTCTGCAGGAGAGGACGATGAAGTTTCTTAAGAGGCTGGCCGCAGTGTTAGCTCAGAGAACAACACCACTTCTAGCCCAACCGAAGATTCCTACACTTGAGGAGGGTATCTCGGCCATGATCCAGGAGGAGACTCGTATCAAGCTATAGGCAGGGACTTGGTCCTCCTGAAGTGAAGACAGCACTGGCGGTTGCCAATTAAGACGGCACATGACCTAAGGGAGACCTTCGGCAGGTGGCGGACGTGGACAATTTGGAGGACGTGGCCGTGGTCGTGGTCGTGGTCGTGGGGGTCGACGGGGTGGTCGAGGAGGTTATCGGGCGAACCTTCTGATAGCAAAAGGCGAGGAGGGAGCTAATGGTGCCTATACTGAGGAGGATCAGGCACTACTGGGCATGCTGGAAGTACTCAGGAGAAAGCAGAGAGCGTCAAGCGATGGAGACAGGAGGAGTGGGTCTGAGGAGGCGTCTACCTCAGTCTTCGCCAGAGGTAACGTTGCCATGTATGCCCATCCATCGGAAGGTACTGATGACTCACTCGCCCTTGCATCTATGTCTTCCCTTAGATCGTCGGACTGGATTGTCTATTCGGGTGCGTCTCGACACGTGACAGGGAATGCTAGTGAGTTTTCTTCCTACACTCACCTAGCATCTGCAGACAACATTCAAACAACCGATGGTACTTTCCAGCAAGTGGTCGGTAAGGGTACTGTCGATTGTAAAGGTTCAGTAAGATTATCCAATATTTTTCATGCTTCTTTTTCAGTCAGTCTTTTTGTCCATTAGTTCTATAATCCTCCAACTAAATGGCATTCTTTTTTGATATTCCTAAGGTGATCTTTCAGGAGAAGGAGACTGGACGAAGACTTGGGACTAGCACTTGGCATGATTGTGGTACCTGGATCGGGAATGACTGGATTCGACATTGGTGTCTGTGGCAAAAAGGGTAGGAATGGGAGGACCAAAGATGAGTGCCGAGGATACACTAATACTCCATCACAGACGGTTGGGACACTCCTCTTTTGGTATTTTAACTAGGTTGTATCCATCTATTTATGAGAAGGCAAATAAGGAGAAACCAGTATGTGATGCATGTGATTTAGTCTAACTTACTAGGAGCTCATATGTTGGTGCAGGCCATAGGAGCTCTTCTGTTTTTGATATTATATATTCTGATGTCTGGAGGCCGTGCGCCACAACTACTATGAATGGTTACAAGTATTTTATTGATTGTTCCTCTCGTGTCACCTGGCTATATTTGATGAAGAATAAGAGTGAGGTCTTTGCCTGTTTTAGGGACTTTCATAAACATGTCCAGACTCAGTACAGAGCAGTGGTGAATGTACTAAGGTCTGACAATGGAACAGAGTATACCAACAAAGCACTTGAGGAATACCTGTCAGCCCAAGGGATACAACATCAGACCACCTGTGCATACACACCAGCACAGAATGGAGTGACAGAAAGAAAGAACATACACCTTCTGGAGGTGGCAATGAGCATGATGATCGTCATGAATGTCCCAAAAAGTTTGTGGGGGCATGCAGTGTTGACAACAGCTCGATTGATCAACATGATGCCTCAAAGGTACTGGGATGGAAGTCTTTATGTGAGATATTGCAAGAAAATAATAGTGGGATACTCCCACTAAAGGTGTTTGGTTGCGTATGTTTGTGAAGGACAACAGACCGTCTGTTGGAAAACTTGACCCCAGAGCAGTCAAGTTTGTATTCGTGGGCTATTCGGCGACTCAGAAGGGGTACGTGTGCTGGAGCCCAGTAGAGAGGAAGTTTGTGAGCATGGATGTTCAATTCAGGGAGTTTGAGCCATACTACCGTCAGGAGGGAACCTTACCCATGAGCAACTCACCTGATACTGAGAGTATGAGGCGAGAGGGAGATTGGAGTGTGGTGACCGATTTAGGAGTATGGCATGGAGGAACGTTTGAGGAGGAACATGAGAGTGAAGAGGAACATGGGAGGCGACGAGAGGTGTTAGGCTAACGGCTCAGAGGGAGTTACTTACCTACAATAGGAAAGTGAAGCAAACTGCGGGACCAGTACTTATAGTGCTAGTGCCAAGTCCTTTGTCTGCGTCCGTCTCAACTCCTGAGACACCTACACCACTACCACCAGATTCTCCTTCAGGTGATATCATTCTTCCTACTCCCACACCATTATCAGTACGGAGGACCACTCGCAACAATGCGAGAAATTCTTCTGATAGATATGGTTGGGACCTTGCTCAGTTTGTTTCATATAATAACATCTTTTCTTCTCATGGAGCATTCATTGCATCTTTGGATAGTATTACTGTACCTAACAATTGGCAGGTTGTCAAGAACGATCCAAAGTGGAAAGCGGCGATGTACGAGGAGTTACGCGCTCTTGAGAAGAACCACATTTAGGAACTGGTAAAACTGCCAGAGGAAAAGAGGGCAGTCGGATGCAAGTGGGTCTTTACTGTGAAGCAAAACCCAGATGGAAAAGTAGAGCGCTACAATGCTCGACTGGTGGCAAAAGGATACAGTCAGACATACAACATTGACTATGATGAGACTTTTGCACCAGTGGCGAAGATGAGCACCGTCAGGACTCTGATTTCTTTGGCAGCGAATGGTGGATGGAAGCTACACCAACTGGATGTGAAGAATGCGTTTTTTATGGGGATATAGTGGAGGAAGTGTAGATGGAGATACCATCAGGATTCTGCACCGATAAGATAATGAACAAGGTCTGCAGGTTGAAAAAGTCCCTCTATGGATTGAAGCAGTCTCCTCGAGCATGGTTTGACATATTCAGGAAGGCGATGATAGGGATGAAATATCAGCAGATCAATGCTGATCATACTATGTTCTTCCGTCGGAGTGGAGGCCACATCACCATGCTTGCGGTGTATGTGGACGATATGATTATTACAGGAGATGATGAGCAAGAAATTGTCCGACTCAAGGGGAAGCTTGGCAAGGAGTTTGAGGTGAAGGACCTTGGCCTTCTTCGATACTTCCTTGGGATTGAGATTGCTCAAGAAGCAGAGGGGATTGTTCTTTCTCAGAGGAAGTATGCGGTGAACCTTCTCATAGAGACATGGATGTTGGGATGCAAACCTGCAGCGACGCCGATCAACCAGGGGTTCAAGCTGTGTGCTGAGGCTGGAAAACCAGTTGATCGAGACAGATACCAGAGACTGGTGGACAAGTTGATCTATTTGAGCCACACATGTCCTGATATCTGCTTTGCAGTGAGTGTGGTGAGTCGCTACATGGATGACCCAATGAAGGGTCATATGGACACAGTGTACCAGATTCTGAGATACTTGAAAGGTGCCCCCGGAAAGGGGTTAATATTCAGGAAGAATGATCACTTGAGCATCGAGGGCTACTGTGATTCTGACTGAGTTGTACTGATGACAAGAGGTCTCTCTGGCTATTGCATATTTGTAGGAGACAACTTGGTCTCTTGGAGGAGTAAGAAGCAGTCGGTGGTGGCCAGATCGACAACTGAAGCGGAGTACAGAGCTATGGCCTTGGGAGTTGCAGAGCTGCTATGGCTGAAGAGTATGCTGGTGGAGCTGAAGCTGGATCAAGGAATCAAGATGAAGATGTGGTGTGATAACCAGTCAGCCATCAGTATCGCCAACAATCCAGTACAGCATGATAGGACCAAACACATCGAAATCGATAGGTTCTTCATCAAGGAGAAGTTGGACCGTAGACTACTGGAGCTAGGTCATGTTCCAACCAAGGAGCAGGTAGCAGACAGTATGACCAAGGGACTTAGCTCTGCAGATATGATTAAAGGATGTGACAAGATGGGTTTAATGAATATCTTTCGTCCATCTGGAGGAGGACTGTTTGTATATTAGAATATTCTTGGTATATTTGTTGGGATATTAGAATATTCTACATGGAATTTTAATGGGGTATTAATGTAAGATGAAGGATTGTAAGACTATAAATAGCCAAGAGATTATCAATAAAATATAACAATTACTCCAAAATATTCTAAAGCGGCCATCCCTGAAATTGGCATAGGCAGTAACCAGCATACTTTGCACGGGTTTCTTCTTATTTATACTAAACAAAGAATATGAATATAGACTTCGTATTGAAAGAGTCTAATAAGACTCGGAATATAGACTCCTTATTGGAAGAGTCTAATAAGTCAGGAATATAAAGACTTCATATGATCCCTGACTCAATCTACAAAGATAACATTGAATATGATAGTCAAACAGATTAATAGATCTACAACAGTTACTAAACTAATCCTAAACGTGTCAAAATTAGTCCTCACCCAAAAGTCCAGGATTTCAGTCAACCACTGGCCATATTCTTCTATACTCACTCTTTAAGTTGAACATGCTACCAAGACACAAAAGAGAAGTCTTTACAATACAAACCGACTACAAATTGACTTCAAACTCTAGACTGATCGGCCATACTAGGATTGGCCTCTTTCTTTTATGCTGCTTTACTTCTAAAAAGTTTTTGATGAGTCTTTTATATATATATATATATATATATATATATATATAACAAGTTTACATTTATTGGGGCTCGGGTCTGTAATTACATATATAACTCTATAGTGTTCAGGTCAGGCTTTCTGCATGTTGATTTTCGATTTGTTGCGTCTGATGCAACTTCACGATCCACCGTTCAGGACATCTCCATCCCGCGTTCTATTCGGATTGACTCTTGGTACCATGATCCTCTTATCTGGGTAGACCGCTCATGCAGGCCCGGCTCTCAGTCAACCGCTACTTGAATATTCTGGTTCATCTTCCCCTTTAATATTTAAGAGCATAACGCACCTAGGGGGATTCGGACCTCTGATCTGGATGGTTTCTCGGGTTCTTATATATTTCAAGTCATTGCCACTTGAGCTAATGATTGCTGACACACATTTTTGTCCGACGTATATGCTCGAGACTTGGTACAACTCTCTCAAATTGGGCTACAATGACCCTTAACTTTGCCTTAAAAGGCTTAAAACTCGGTTCGTGGGCCCGCCAACAACCCACTCCACCGACCCGAAGGTCATGCACTGCTGTCACCCATGGAGCCCACCCACCCTACTCCCACCATTTATTTAATTTATTAAATGGAAGCGATAATTCGTTCCAACCCCAGTTCGAATCCAAGCAAATGAGGCGTATCCTCCCACCTAAGCCACTTAAGCTAGAGGTAGCTAGAGGTGATTGAGTGACACATACACACACCCCGCTCACACACGTGCACGCATACACGCACGTGCGCGTGCATGAATAAACCCTAAGATGCGGCAAGATGGCGACGTTGGAGAAGGCTATGTTGCGGATCAGGATCTAGTCCATTCCTCCCGATCTTCCCCTTCGCAGATGGAGGAGGAGGGTCCGACAACTGTTAGTCGGACAAGTCGTGGTCATTTAAGAAAGGCAAGGAGAAAAGTACCAAAATATGTTTGCACATGACTTCATCCAGGAGCAAGGACAGGCCATTGCAGAAGTCTAATGGAGTTCAGCAGATGAATATAAGCCCTATGACAGCAAGTGGTGGTCAGACTTTATCTCCTCGGCTGGGGTATGTCCGGATCTACCCTTGTTGGGTCGTCATCTAGACAGAGGAGTTAGGCTAGGAGAGAGGAGAGTTGGCCAAGAATATTATTAATGGGAGTTTAGCGTATGCAACTAAATAGTCTAGCACTTGGGCATCTGTGCCCCTTCCTCTCCTGTTTCTCCTATGCCCTCTTCGTCAACAACTGAGATGTTTTAGTGGTTTGCAAGCAAACAACGGCAATCACAAAGGAAGCAAGGTTCTAAACAGCGGTAGGCGGGTGCGTGCACCTAGACGGTTGATACCTTTTGGATATCTTTTACTATTTTACCACAGTTTTTTGCATTATATACATATTTTAAGGATGTTTCATGCATAACTATGTTGTAGAACAAAGATTTATTACTGAGATGTTGCGTAGGGCTAAGGCTCCAGTTCTGGTGGATGGCAAGCAAACAACGATAATCACAAAGGACGCAAGGTTCTAAACAACAGTAGGCGGGTGCACGGCTGAAAGTCCGCCTACCGCTTAGACGGTTGATACATTTTGGACATTTTTTACTATTTTATCACAGTTTTTTGTATTATATACATATTTTAAGGATGTTTCATGCATAACTATGTTGTAGAACAAATATTTATTAAGTTTTAGTATTGTAAAAGTGAACCATATGCCTATAATGTTTGCAAAATTGTTTGGCCAAACTAACTTGTTAGATATTACTCAGCCTAGGCGCCCACCTATACCTCCTACGTCGCCAAAGCTCTATTGGTCGTCTTCTTCACCGCCTACCGAAAAGCGGTGCGGAGAAAGAGCCTACCTCTTAGGCGGTCGAGGCTGTTTGCCATTGAAGTGAGTTTGGAAAACCTTCGTTTAATAACAAATAAAAAGTACAAAGAAATTCTAGACAGAAAATCTAAGTACAATATTTTTGATCTGGATAATGTGACGATGAAGATCGAATACTGCAGAGACTCCTTTACTCCATTGACGGTCCGACGAGGGAATGCAGATGCTCTCTTCTCTCTCCTGAGCTTGTGTGTACGTACGTAGCTCGCCTGGAGGGGTATGGTCTCTGAAGCAGAAAAACCTAGCCTGTGGGAAGTCCAAGTTGCTCCTATTAATAGTCATCACGTTAGTGGGCTATAGGTGCCGCATATGCTTCTGTTTGGTGGCCGCAGGGACTCCTTCGACAGAATGTAGTTGCAACTGTAGGCGCATGTTATGGGCAGACTGTCACGTGTACATATCCTTAACAAGATGTAGTTGAGTCCAGACCGAGCTGCCATGCGAACGTTTGTTGCGATTTGTTGTTGCTGAAGATCTGAGCGGTTCTTGTCTTTTGTTTGCGTGGCTTGGTCAGCTTGACACGTGGCCCGCATTTGATTGGAGAGAATCACTTCAGTTGCAACAGAATAATTTCGTCTCTGGGAATCCTGCCATGTTGGACGCATGGAGTCTGGACGCATGGAACATATGGGGTCTGAAACGCATGGGACGAGACGTATGTAACGCATGGGGCCAGAGACGCATGTAACGCATGGAGTCTGGAATGCATGGACCAGAGACGCATGGAACGCATGTGGCCTTGTACACGTGGTGTTGCATGCCTGTTAGGAGTAAAGTTCATGTTGACGTGAGGTTCTGTCGTTTAGCGTGCTCATGTCTTTCGAGGCGTTCAGAAAGCCATTTTTTTCAGGATTCTGCGTCAGACATAATCTGTGTCAGGCCTTTATATGGCCAGTATTGGGGCGCCTAGATGCTTGAGGGAGTAGTGACGCATGGTACTGCTGGCGCATGCGGAAAATAGTTTACTTAGTGGCGCATGACACTGCTGGCGTATGGGAACACTAGTTATGAAGCGGTCGGCGCATAGTAGCTGCTTTTCTGGGCCGCATAGTCGTTCTGCGATCTGATTTCTTCTGAGTCAATCTTGGGGTGCATGTTTGTTGGACGCATGGATCTAGATTTTTCATGCTTCTGCAAAGACGGCCGCCATTTAGAAAACTGGAAGAACGTCTTTAGTTCTGAAGTCGAGTGGGAGCATATGTTGGTGACATACGTGCTCGGCGATCGTCCCTCCTACCTTGCCATTTTTTAGTACGTCAGGCGTGTATGGCGGCCGGTAGGAGGTGTTGAAAATTTTTCAAAGGAAAAATATGTGTTTCTTCGTTAAATTTACGAATGGGACACCCATATCTTCGATCCTCCGTGGTGGCCCGTGTACGTACAACGGGAGTGATTATTCTCAAGCATTGGAAACCTTCTTTAGAACCAAATCTCCTTGCTTCAGCACCACTGTTGATTCGGATACTGCGTCTTCCTCTTCACCTTTGGAATGTGGTGGTGTTTAGCTAAATCACGAGTATTATGGGTATCCCCATACACATGGACTCGGCTACGGCAAACCGACGACGGTTGGCATTAGCTCGGGTTATGGTGGAGATAACGGCACGTAAAAACCTTCCTTCGGTGGTGCCTATCCTGCTTCCCGATGGTGGCAAGTTCTTGTAGCCTATCGCCTATGAGTGAATTTCACCATTGTGTGTTTCCTATTGTTGTATAGGACATTCCGAATCTGAATGCTCGGACTCATTGGGTGATGTATTACGAGAGGAGGTTCTGGAGGTGTTATGTGAATCGGCAGATCTGAGGGTAAGAGGAATCAAGTATGATCACTAAGGAACCTACATCAGAAGTAGTAGGTTCCGGTAATGGTAAGGATCGAGGTGATTCTTCTGGTGATCCATCCATTTCCATCCTCCCATTCGCTGTCTTACACTGGAGTGAAGGAGATGCATTACGTATATTGGGTTAGTGTTGGATACCCAAGCAGTTCCCTCACCTGCTAGGGAAGGCGAGCAGACTCGGCACGAGACTGAGCTAGGTTGTGAGGTCTATTATGGCCAAGGCGAGCATGTGTCGAGGGATGAGGTAGAGGAGCCCCCTTCGAGGGATGAAGATCAACTCATATGCAACTGGAGTCACGCTAAGAGCGAGACTAAAGACTCTGCGAGAGATGATTCTCAAGAAGAAGCTATGCAGACACGTAAACAATCGGGTAAAGGGGAGCCAACTATGGAGAATGAAAAATAGCTCTTATGCAACAACCGCAGGAAGATTCCCGGGACTCCGTTCGCATAGGAAGTTGAAGATTCATCAAGAAGGTATCTAAGTGCCCGGAGTACCAAGGGGCAACATAAGTTCGAACAACATAACGGTTAATTTGATTTTGTAATGAGTATATATGAGTTGTTGTCACTGTTGTGATAATGGGATGTAATGTGTTGTAGGGTGTTCGGTAAGTTCGAACATCCATTTTTGAAATAAATACAATTACCTTATATATATATATATATATATATATATATATATATATATATATATATATATATAATTTTTATTTATTTATTATTTTATAGGAGGGATCATGATCTTCACTCGAAGCATCCTCGTATGTTCTTCGCATGTTTTCCGAAATAGCAGCTGTTGGATTCTTTTTTTTTACTGTTCAGATTAGATCTAATCTGAACAGTAAAAACAAAGAATCCAACAGCTGCTATTTCGGAAAACATGCAGGAATGTTTAAGTGCGGGGATCCCAGGTAGCTTCATAGCTTATTAGGCTACTGTGAGTTAATGTGGAGGGTTCACATGTATTGTGGATCTAGCTTTGTATCTAGATTCTAGGAAGCATTTACACTTTGGTGTACTACATGGTTCATCTATAATTAGCTTCATCGAATTCTTCCATTGTCTTTTCTGTTGACATTTCACCTTGATCTGTATTGACTTTCCGATTTTCCTGCATTAGTTACGCAAAATACCTCAGTTGAAAGTCTTTTAGTGTATACATTATTCTAATTATATCTTAAGATAGTTTGGTTGTATTTGTCTACATTTACACTCTTGAGCATTACAGGGAATAATTGAGCCAGCATTTTTCAAGCCTCGACCACCTCTTGCTGTATGCTCCTGTCTCAAAGAATCGTCAGAAGATATGAATATATTCAACAGTGTGCCTCAAAATGGGTTTCTAAGAACCATGGAGAAACCAAACAATCGATCCTTGACTACTGCAAGTCTGGTCCTTGAGATCATCAAGGATGTTGAGACTGCAATATCTGGCCGCAAAGGGCGTACAGGCACTGCAGCAGGTGATGTTGCATTTCCGAAAGGGAAAGAGAACTTGGCATCTGTACTGAAACGCTACAAGCGTCGCGTATCGAATAAGAATACCAGTACCAATGAAGCCACTTCGCTGTCTCGCAGGGTTCCTTCGTCTACGTCTTCATTGGTTTTATAGCTTGCAGAAACTGTTTAATATTACCTCATGGGTCCTGGTTTTTTTCCGTTGCTGAACGTTCTCAAGGGTTCAAAGTTCTTCGATCTTTGTCCCTTCCCAAGTCTCATCTCCATGTATGTTGTATAAGATTTACATAAAACAGTGCTTTAAAAAATTACATAGAAAGTACTGCTTTTTGGTGGTCTTTATTCTAACATTTTCTTTTCCCGTTCTCCTTTTACATTCTGTTTGTAAGTTCTCATGCTAAAATAAACAGTTCTCATTTTCATGTTCCATTTTGGAAGAATGGATCTCATGCTAAGATGATGAATATCCAGTTTCTTTGTATGTTAAGCAGTTCCCAAACAGTTGTTGGAGTGGGTGGGGTTCTCAGCCTATGTGGAGAAAATTTTGGAGTGCGAAGAGTGCCATCCGTGTGGCGGAAAAGTTCGGGAAGTGCATCGAGCGTCGTGTATTGGAACATTTATGGTAAGTAAATATTATATTGGATCTTTGACTTTAATTATATATTTATGATTGGATCTTTTATATATTAACTTTCCATATAATTGGATTTCCAATTTATGACGAGCTAATATATGATTTGATTTTCATTAAATATATGATTGAATGTAATTGAATTTCCATAAATATTTTGGGTTTCCATATATAGATTTTCAATACATGGAAACCCTAATTCATGCAAGGGTTTATAAAAGGCTTAATATACAACAAGAAGAGGAAAAAAATGAGAAAATATGGCAAGAATGCCATTGCAACTTTGGAAAGGAAAAAGAATAATTGGAGGCTGTTTTGGAGAAAGAAGATCACTTTGGGATATTTCTTAGTGTCTTTTTTTGTGTGGTTGTAATCTATTTTCTGTTCCAAAGAGTTGTGGTGATCCGTGTTGGATCGGTGAGGAGTTTGTAGAGGGTTTTCGTTAGTGGAGGTTTTTCAGGGTTGGACTCCGACCGTCCCTTGGTTTTTTTCATAATGATTTTTCAAGTAAAAATTTATATGTCTGTGATTTGTTTTTCGTATTTTTGCTTTGTGTGCTTTTGTTCGATTTTCTTGCAGATCTCTCTGGTTTGGGAAACGGTTTTCGTGTTTGTGTTCCTTCTGGTTTGGGAAACTCTTTTCGTGTTTGCATTTCCATCAACAGTTACTTCAGAAGTCTTAGTACTCTCTATTTGAAGGTATGGTATACTCCTGCTTCCTTTAATATGAAACTTATTACTGTATTAGACACGTTATGGATTGCAAGGTGTCTCGTGATTTTGATACCGATAATTGCCTGCAGCTGATTGCTGGATATTGTAATCCAAGAACTCTACTTCTTGATCTTTTCATTGCTCGACTGATATGCCTTTATAGATATAACTAAATTGATATGGGCTTGTTTTTGAAAGATCATCCTTTGTCGAATATCTGATGTTATTTGTTCTAATTATAAATTTTTTTTTTCCTTCCACTGCTACTTGTCTCATTCTTGTATACATCTCATATGATTCTCTTTTGCTCCATATCCTTGTAGTTGAAAACTTTGTTTCCCGACAAGATTATGTTGGAGTAAATGAAGTTGTGATTATATAATGGCTACTTTTGAAATAATAAGTTCATCCGATCTAAATTATCCTAGCACGTGTAATTTTATTTTCTGTATGTTTTTAGTCGGACAGTGAACAAGGAGTGTATCAAATCAGCACATGGGTCCTATTTCAGATTTTGGATGGTCTTGTCCTGCGTTTTGATATTACTCAACAATTCAAGAAAAAACATAAAATGTAAAGCTTACATTAGAAGATTTATGACTAGCTAAGCTAAGCTAAGCTCAGGAAACAGAACATGGTGCAGATTGATCTTAGGTGTGAATCATGTGGTCTAGAGGAAGAAGATCAAATACATTATTTGCGCTTTTGTGATTATGCAATGAGGATACGGAGGGAGGCTGCGGTTTGCTGAGGAGAAGCTGCGGTTAGCTGAGGAGAAATAATAGTAGTACGAGTAAATGACCTTAGGGTGTTAGCAAGGGATTTGCATTGAGAACACTTGGCAGCTTGCATCATGGATGCATTTTTTTCTTCGTAAAATTGTATATATCATTTCACTTTTATTTATAATCTTGTAATAGTGGACATGGGATGAATTTATGGACACTTTTGCATGATTTGTGTATGATAGTGAGATACACTTAACATAACAAACAAATGAACCAACATTATCGAAGGACACTCTACGTAGTAAAACGACAAAGACACAACTCCCAAATAAGTCTCGACACTATCCCATTCCTCAAGGTGTATATTGGGCCGGGACGACCCGCGGCCCGTACTGGCGGGTTTGACAGGGTTCTGTCCGAGCAGGGCTCAACGCGAGAGGAGAGACGGGCCGGGCTGGACCGACCCGGTCAAAAATTATACCGACCCAGTCGGGGCCCATGATCCGGTCAGAGGAGGACCGGGCCCAATCAATTTGGGTCCGGGCCAATTTTTTCGATCTTGCCCGGTTATTTTTTTAAAACAATGTTTATATATTATTTATATATAAGTTATAGGATATAAATAATAAGTTAATAAATTCAAGTTGAAATTTATAGGTTTTTTGTTACTAAGTTATTTTTGTATAATTTAAAATTTATAAGTTATTAGTTAGTATTTTTTTTTTGTATAATTTATGTAAACTTTTATGTTATATAAAAAATTAAAACAACGTTAAGTAAGAAAATTTATTTGATTTTTTTTATATAGATATTTATATAACTTTAAGTATAAATTTAAATATAAATATTTATAAGTTGTAATTTTTTTTGAATAAGTTATAAAAAAAATGTATAAATCTTTTTTTTTTTTGAATTGTCTTTGTATAGGTAAATTTTTTTTGATATTTTCTTTATATAGATATTTATATGACTGTAAGTATAAATCTTTATATAAATTTTTTAAATATAAATATAAATTTATAACTTGAAATATAAATAGTTATTTATACGGAAAATTTCACTCAGAGCATAATAGTTTAATATATTTCTAAAAAAAGCAACAAAGTTTCAAAATTTACCAAAAAAGCATTAAAACGCCCTTCCAAAGGGCGTTTTACGCTTTTCCGTCGACGTACTTAACGGTTTAAATTTGAACGTTAAAAAAAAAAAAAAAAAAAGTAAAACGCCCTTCCAAAGGGCGTTTTATGTTTTTAAAATATTTTAATTTCTCTCTCTCCCCTCTCTCTTCTCTCTCCTCTCTCCTCTCTCCTCTCCGGCCGCTCCCTGCACAACAGCCACTACTGGTCACTCTACACCTTCCCGACCACAAAAAATAAAAATAGCAAATAAGAAGAGTGAGAAAAAACAAAAACAAAAACAGAGACAAAAAACATAATGGCTTACTTCTTCTTTGTTGCTTAACAACACTGCGTACTACAACAATGGCAACAAGCACAGCCAGAGGCCTAGGCCTCGGCTTCTCCCCCACCCCAAGCTTCCTACCAAACCCGACGTCGATCAAGAGGAAGAAGAAGCGCCTTCTTCCACCAACGAGAGCAGCGCTGGCCCCACATGCGGAGACAGTAGTGACGAGCATGCTCTCCCACGACCTCTTCACGGCGGTGGGCGTGGGCCTGCCATGCACGGTGATGGAGTGCGGCGACATCATATACCGGAGCACGCTCCCCCGCTCCAACGGGCTCACCGTGACCGCCCCGGGCGTCGCGCTCGCCGCGGCCGCCGCATCCTACCTGTGGGCCACCCCGGGGGTGGCCCCGGCGTTCTGGGACATGTTCGTGCTCGCGTTCCTCGACAGGCTGATGCGCCCGTCGTACCGGAAGGACGACTTCCAGGTGGGGAGGAAGCTCGGGGAGGGGGGCTTCGGGGTCTTCTATAGGGCCTCGCTGCTGGCGGCCGACGACGCCAAGAAGAAGAAGAAGCAGCATCAGCAGCAGCAGCAGAGGGACAGGGAGAGGGGAGCGGCGAGCCGAGAGGGAGAGAGGAGAGAGAATCTGCCCAAAAAAATATATTATTTTAATGAAAAACGCCCTTAGGAAGGGCGTTTTTCCTAGAAAAAACGCCCTTTCTAAGGGCGTTTTTCATTAAAATAATATTTTTTCTTTCTTTCAGAAAGTTAGAGATGAGCGGGAATGATATAATATTAATAAAAAAAATTATTAAAAAAAGCAAAACGCCCTTCCAAAGGGCGTTTTAGCTTTATTTAATATTATATTTTTTTGTCTTTTAACAGATAGATGAGAGGGAGAGGATAAAATATTAATAAAAATAATAAAACAGACAGGAGAGAGGAGAGAGGAGAGAGGAGAGAAGAGAGAAGAGAGAGGAGAGAGGAGAGAGAAAAAATTAATAAAAAATATAAAACGCCCTTTCGAAGGGCGTTTTCTATTATTTTATTTATAAATTTTTCTTTACTTTCTGCTCCGTTAACGGAGTTAAAATATATTGACGGAAAAGCGTAAAACGTCCTTTGGAAGGGCGTTTTAATGTTTTTTTGGTAAATTTTGAAACTTTGTTGCTTTTTTTAGAAATATATTAAACTATTATGCTTTGAGTGAAATTTTCCGTTACTTATATAACTTTAATTTCTTTATATAGATATTTATCTAGACATAAAGAAGTTAAATGTAAACAACTAACAACATTAAGTAAGAAAAAGCTGATTTTTTATTATTAATGTCAATAAAATTATAAATGTATTACAATATTAAATAACAAAAAAAAAAGAAACTTGTAAATGATATTTTATTTACATAAAGCTTGTAAACAAAATGTACCAGTCTTTTTTTATTTTTCGTGTCCGCCTTCCATTGAATTTTATTGCCCAGCTCTTCCTTCAGTAACGTCATCCAAAGTAAGAGACTGAAAGTCCAGCTCAGTGATATTGCCACTTTCATCTCTTGAGTTTTGAGTTATTTTTTCACCACAGACCCAATCCTGAACGCAGACACAAGCTTCCAAAATATCTGGCAACAACCTACTCCTTTCTTGCTTAGTATCCTTGAACCTGCACTAAAATAAGATTCTGATGCTACCGTGAACACCGGGACCATTAGAATATCACGTGCTATAGAAGAAAGTATATGATACGTTTATTCGTGTCTCTTCCACCATTCTAAAATTGAAAAATAAGATGAAAAGTCATCTTCATCTTATTTATAAGAATTTAGATATAAGGACAATTCTTGAGTGGGTAGGGAAGATTGTTTTTGTTTCTTCCTTTGCAGTACACTTTTACCATGTGATAATTTAGACATAAAATTAGAGCTACTACTACCTTGAACGGTTGTACCAGGTCGACTCGATACAACACTTTCTTCATATAAAGTAATTAAACTATCTAAACATTCTTAATTTCTATTTTCAAGTTACCTACGTCAACTTTCATATTATCTTCAAAATCGTCTAATAAAATTTATATACCATCTAAAAGTCACTTCCCTATTTGTCAAAGTCATTTTCATTTTTGTCCATAGACCCTCATCAATACACTTGCCTTTTTCGATTTCTGTTATGATAAGATCAAGAGAATGAATTAGCGGAGAAAGGAGATAGTGCGCGTATCCAGGAGTCATCAAGTTCCTATTGAAATATGATCTACACAAGGAAAATCACTTGCCATTCGTTGGTTATTAAGGGCATCTCGAAAACGTCAAGAACTAGTACGCCCTGTTCTCGAAAGCCGAACCTACCCTACCAGCTACACCGTGCTTCCTCCCACCGCTTGCAAAAATCATGATGCTATGAAGGTAAGACAAACCAGTCATGAATCACAAGGCGAGCGAAGTGAGCTAATACTGAATAATCGAAGTGAGGCGACAAGTCCTTTCTTCTTTCTAAGAGCTCCCTCTCCTGACCTTTTGGCGTCCTTTGCCTTTGTGACTTGCTCTCTCGACATCTGTTCTGATTAGTACAAATCTATTTGGTCCAGCTGGGTGAGAACCAACTTGATTAAACAAAGAGGATCAAAAACAGAAGCCAAACAATATAAAAGAGGTATATGACCCCAATATTTTATAAATTTGACTTCCATTTTGGAAACAACATAATCAAAACTACGGACAATTCTATATTTAAAAAATAAATGAGACACGTTAATAATTTATGTTAAATCTAAATGAGAAGTCGGAGAATAAACTCCAGATAGAATATATGTAGCATTGTAAAATAATTCTAAAAATTCAAAAATAGAAGTAGCAATTAACCAATCATTCTCAGTTACATGATAATAAAAACTAGGATTAACATTACAATAATATGTAATAATATCTTTAAACTTCATAGAAGATTTCAACATTAAATAAGTATAATTTTATCTATGTGGTGCAACCTTAACAAATCGCCTAAAAGTAATACCATATTGTGTACATAATATTTTAAAAGCTTGTTGTCTACTTGCAGAAGTGTTCAAACTTTGTAAACATAATCTAATATTTTCTAAATGTAGTTGAAATAATTCAAGGTATTCTTTGTCACGCCCCAATCTCCCGCAAGCTCAAAAGTCCCTACTGAACGTGAATCACCACGTTGCAGCTCTCCCGCAGGATAATCATTCTCATCGGGACGTAATGCCGTACGAGCCTGGAGTTGCGCTCGTACAAGGCGATGTTGTCAAACACCAAAGTTATCACCGAAACGACCAAGTTGCAACGAAAGTCAAGTATTGTGTACTAAGCACACATCAGAGTATGCCAGCAAGGAAATAATTGACCAAAAAGAACTCATTCTAAAAGACAAAAAGAAAAGAAAAATGGGTACTACGCAGCGAAGCTCTCGATAGGGTCCAAATGAAATGCCACGAAGGCAATGCCACGAAGGCGATGCCATGAAGGCGATAAAATAC
The DNA here is from genome assembly GCA_036927795.1 of Iris macrosiphon. Taxonomy (NCBI): domain Eukaryota; kingdom Viridiplantae; phylum Streptophyta; class Magnoliopsida; order Asparagales; family Iridaceae; genus Iris; species Iris macrosiphon. Next base: position 60,370,623 of record JAYESA010000003.1, on the reverse strand, counting down.
TCTTGCTCTTTTTCTCTAGCCCACAAAGGTACTTACAGTTCATACATCATGTCTCGTATATCCAAGCAGCGCCACTACGCCTGCGTACCTGAAATATTGCCCATAAACGTGGGTCAGTACACAGCCGTACTGGTGAGCGGGGTAACCCACTCGTCTAAGACGACACTAAGTAAATAGTGAATGCAAACAGTTATGTGGTGATCTTTCTAGTTGAATCCTAGATTCATTTCATGGCATAGGAATGACATGTTAAGGAAAGCTGTAAAGCAGTTTAAGCATGCAAGCATTTAACTCAATCCAAACGACAAGCAATACATAACCAACTCGAGGGATTCTAGCATGCAACCCGTCCTACTCAAGCCATCGCTTGCACGATAACATATCGAACCATCATCCAAGCCTCAATATCCATCCTCAACCAAAATTTACAATCCAATCTCAAAGTGCACACTCTTGCCGAGGCAAGATAGGTACGCCTATACGAAGCACAAACCAACCAAAGTAAAGCAAATCAACTCTTATCTATATGAAGTCACTGGCCAAGCCATAAAGGACATATTCCAAGCATTACGGCGCGCCCTATCAGCCCGGGGAGCAAGCCCCGTTGGAGGTCCCGCAATGCATCGTGACTAGCACGAATCAAATATTTCCCTTCGGATCGATACGGTTCCAGTGCCCCGGAAAGTCATTTCGAGGAAATGCCAAAACTTGTGCACAAGTTGTCCGTGACATGCAGACACCAAGTAGGTATGACGAGAGGATCGAACATTCTCGCCCCACCAAGCGATCCTAGACTCGTTCAACCAATATCCAACCAAAATATCCAACCAAAATATCCAACCAAAGAATCCATAACCATTCATCAACATATAGCCCAAGGCACAAATCTCAAGTTATGCCCATAGGCACAATGCCGTTCTCAACACACTGTTTCAAATTGGGTGCAACACGCCAACTCAGAACAAACCCATGGCACAATGTCGCAACAGTGGCACAATGCCCCAACAGTAGCACAATGCCCTCGCCGATGCAGTTGTTCGGTTTCGAACCACAACTGCTCGCTTTGTAAAACAAAGCGACCAAGTGATACTCGTTCTCGGATGCACGCTCGCTCGTCCGAATTCCCGATGTTCCCAATGCCTCAATGTATCATTCCAACTATCCAAGCATAATCTCAATCATTCAACCAACTGCCTCAAATGTAATATTCCAACTCTAGCTTCAACTATCCAACGCGAAAATCAATTCAAGCCACAATCCTATCCAAGCAAACGACGTACACTTTATGCACGCCTCAGTGTAGTGATTCCCAAGTTTCAGCCCAAGTGTTCAAGCCTTTACGTATTTTCCATATTATTAGGCATGAAGGAGTAGAGGAGAAGGGAAAGAGCCCACTCACAATGTTTGATCCCGTTAAGCATCATGTCCTGCCGATACGGCCAATTCCTTGAATCCTTGGTCCGATGCAAAGCGCGATCTACTCAACTGGTATGACCGTGCGAGCAGGCCGTGCTCTCCAAATCATCCGACCGATCGGACTAAGGAAGACGACATTATCGCTCCCATCCAGCTATCCCAGTACTGTTCTGAACGAACACCTGTTCCCATCGAACTCCGCTAGCCATCTGCACAATCAACCAACTCAATCAATACTTCTTCCCAAAATCCAACAAATCAAATATAACCAGCATTTGTTTTATTCAATCCGACTCAGCGTAACGCACCGTGCGGTTTTGGGACGTTACATTCTTGTACAATCAAATTAATAATATGACAAGCACATCTAACATAAAAAAGTCTACCTTCTATTATAGGCACAAATTGTGTTTTCAAAACATTAATAGAATAAGTGTTATTACTAGCGTTATAAAAAAATAAAAAAATTGTATTGACGCACAAGTTGCATTATAGCGCCACCGATTACAACATCGGTATGTGAAAATTCTAAAGGTCTTAGACAAATGATGCATTTTTGTAACATCCATCTTGAATCTATATAATGTGCCGTGATACAAATATATGCATAATTTTGTTTAGTAGTCCATATATCAGAAGTTAGAGCTAATTTACTAACATGCATAAAATTTTCTTTCAAAGCAGTTGTATCTTTTTGTAAAATTTTCATAGCCCTCAAAATAAGTTGTTATAAGGGTATTTTGGTCATTTTCATCAAAAATGACTAAAATACCCCTCTAAGGTTCAAAAAACTGCCATAAAACTGGGGTATTTTGATAAAAATATCCCCCAAACGGCTATATCCAAAATAATAATAATAATAATCGGCCCGGTCTAACCTGGCCTACACCGGGCCGGTTTGACCGAACTCCAATGGCTAACCCGGATCTGCCCCCCACGTTAACCGGGTTGGGCCGGGCTTGCGGGTCGGGATCTAGGACCCAGCCTCGACCCGCTCTATGTGTGGGATGAGCCGGGTCGGTTCGTTGACCGGGTCCGGGCCGTCCTAGACCGGCGTTGATCGGGCCGGGTTTTCGGTCGCCCGACCCAATATACACCATGACCCTTCCCTCAGGGATCGACTTATCACTATCATTGCATAAAGGGCTGAAGCATATATTATTACTAAAAGGTTCGAAGCATATACCACTCAAAAAATGTGCCATTTCGACATCATACTCTCCTTTTGTCCTGATCCAATATCCATTCCGCACTATCCATCACGTGGTGGCCTTGGTTACCACAAACATAATAATCACTTTCTAAAAGTCTGAAATATGACCAAGCCAATACACACGAATCAACTTAAGATTTTTTTTGATACCATTCATTAAAATTTAGACACATTTCCTTCTTGACATACAGTACCATTACTCACAACTAGTTACAGCCCATCTACTAGCTTTTCTTAATTTCCAGCATTCAAGTATCTTTTACCAATCATCTTATTATACCATTACATCAAATCATTTATTGGTGTTTCTCGATATCACTACTAGTAAATAGATACACCCATTAGAATCACAACAAATATAGACTTATTGTATTGAACTTTCAGTGGATCATTAAGGAGAGTCAGTGGATTTTTATCACGAAAGCAACTCATAATTTAAAACGAATCAATTGAGGGTCCAAGAAAATTAACAACGCTCAGATACCATTATGTTACGTTCCGATTTCGCAGAACCGAAAAGTCGTTACTAGGCATGATCCCGTACAAGTCTAAATTGTACTTGTACAAGGCATGTATGTGCACAATTGATATGAAATATGAAAATCGAGTTATTGCAGTAGAACGTAAGCAAATAAGTGTATCACAACAGAATATACAAAAATGATCTCTTTATTAATAATTACAGCGGAGTACAAAGACTCTCAATAGCAACTGAATATGCCAACTTGATTTACAACTTAGGATTACAAAGAATTTACATCGTTCAATATATTATGTCCTTTATAGCACATATAACACTTTACAAAGAAAGCTTCAACTCCTCCAACGATTTTTATTATATCTCAGAACTGTCCAAACGATTTTCCACACTTGTGGAGGAGGGGATCAACACATTTGAAAATATACTGGTGAGCGGGGCCAACCCAACTCACATAAACCAATATACTTATCATGCGAGAATACAATTTTATTAATGTGATCTTTCTACTTGGGACTAGATTTATTAACAATCCATAACCAACATTCTAAGAAGTAATATAAAACTTATCACTTTAACAACGATATCTTACCCATATTCGACATGTCCATGCATATAAACAAGGATTAGATATGTCATAAATAAAGCATTAGAAGACTGTCCTTACATCAAATTTGTTAAGCCCGCAAAAAAGTTGTCATTAGTATGCAACTTAACTATATGACGGTCACTGGTGATACACCATTTGTGTCACGCCCCGATCTCCCGCAGGCAATCGGCCGTCCCCGCTAGGTGCGAATCACCGCACTAGCGCTCCTACGGGACGATCGCTTGACCCATCTGGGCATGATGCCGCACGAGCGTAAGCCGTGGCCGTGCAAGGCCGTGGTCCATGCAGGCGGTAAGAGATCTAAGCCACATAGTCGTACAGATTTTCCGAGTGCAGCAGAATTATAAACGCACAGGCGATTGGTAACAAGTTCACAGAGTCGTCAATAGTGGAAGCATTGAATAACACAAGTATAGAAGTAAATCAACTCTTTATTGATATTGAACAAGTGTTACAAGCGGCGCTAGGCCGAGATTACAAGCCGCTCAAGCCTCTCTCTCTCTGAAACAATAAAAGTATGCCAAATGGCTACATTTGTGGAATGATACATAGGCAATATTCCAACATTATGTCTTGTATATGTGCTCCAGTTCCGGACACAACGCTCCAAGGCTTCAGAGTGAATTCCATGCCTTAGCACGCACCAAGGGGGCATCCGCACCGAACGAGGTTCTCCCGCACCCTGCAAGCAATCTGGTGGGTTATTAGTACATGAATGCACTAGTGGGGAGGCTTCTCGTCCGCTCGACAAATCCAAACACGTTATATAGGTTCCGTGCACAATCTATTAAGTTTTCTTTCTATTCTTGCATTAGGATCAGTTTTATGGAAATGATGTAAAGCCTAACTCGTGTGGCAGTGCGCCATGATATATACAAGGGAACACGACATGACTTACCAACTTACCATCCATCCTTTCTTGTCCAAGGCAAACCAAGATAAATCAAGCACGAGAATGTATATTGAAATCCAAGGGCAGTTGCATAAGCAAACACAAGTTTTGTGAGCGAGGTTACGTTTTCAGGTGCACGAGTTATAAGGATTTCTCAACTGTGTTGCATTGTATGTTCAAGCATTCAATTATGTACAAGTATCTTATACCCATGATCGTTCAGGTATTTTCGATTCTCTGGATGCGATACAATGACTCGCATGCGGATTGCCGCTAAGTGAGGATGACTTATCTAAATGAATATGAGGTCACTGGCATAACCATAAATGATCGATTTTATAGTCTCAATTGCGGAATGGGGTGCAACGCTTTTTACAAGACAAGCAATTCAAGGCGAACGGTTGATACAGAAGAGCCATTGTACGCCATCCCGCCAGAACAGACGACTATCATGGGTAGACGGCTAGTCCAAGGTAGTATGCTCTACCAAGGCCCGAATACCGTGTATTGCCAACCCCAAAAACGGGGTCGCATGCCAGAACCGAATTTGGGCCACAATACACCTGATCATCCTCCTAGGCCGGTATGATCCCAGTGCCCCGGTGATTGTCCGAGGAAGCATATACCCTGTGCACGAGTTGTCCATGACCATGGAAGTCTTGGGTCATTCCAAATTCACAACAAGACATGATAATTCTTGATTTTTTTTGAACGAGCATTGCTCCACGAGCTGTGATTCATTGCTTTACTTAACACGATTCTCGTTCAGTGTTCAACTTGACTTGATGCATTCTCCTGGTTCGGGGACTGCCTTGGCGACCTAACGGTCCTGGACACTTGCAGGTTCATATTGCACAAAAGTACTATTTGATAGTCTTCTGGCTAACTAGATGCATGCATGATACGGATAGTGTTACTTGATTGTGGCATAATTATGTGACAAGTATTGAAACGAGACAACGAGTACAAGTTTACATATAAGCAAGCAAGTATTGCATTTGTATAAATATAAGCATTTACGTTGGCACGGGTCTAGGGTAGAGCGAGGAGTGAAACCGTAAAGGGACATACCGAGCGACATAGTCTATGAGAGTGCAGTGTAGCAAGTGGACATTACACTACGAGGAGTATATATCGTTCTACTTGAGGCATATCGGGGTCTAGTTGCACAAGGCAAAGGTAGCATGCGAGGGTCTATTTATAAGCAAAGTTTTATTTCCATGTTCTAACACAAGCAATACAAGTTGGGATTATTCCCTTAGCTAGGTGCGTTGTATTCTTTATTAGCATGCATGGGGTGATTCACCTAGCGACTAGCATGTATCGTCCATATTTTAAGTGTGCTGGCTAAGCAAATACAAGTTCATTGTAACCACCCACCTTAGCGATGATTCGCCTCGGTTAAGCGATACTCCGAGCAAGCCTCTGAAAGCCTAAGCCGGAACTCCTGAAGGGCCAAGTCTGCAAATTCTTTTGCTTCAAACGAGTATTCTCGCTGAGCAAAGCGGGTTGGGTCGTTACACTTTGCCGTTTGAATTGGCTGTCCGCCTGAGCGGAATAGGTCATTACAATTTGGATTATTTACAATATTATGATGTCGACCCCCAGTACAAGTAGCTAGCATTACTGGTGGGCTCTAATACTTTTGTCATTGTTTTCTCATGAATCAATATACTAATACTCATCTTTTCTCTTAAAGAAGGAACCTATGCCTATTCTTCTAGCTGGGAGAATGCACTTTTCTCATTTTCTCCTAGATCGATACAGTCCCGAAGCCTCATATACCGTTCAAGAAAAACTAAATCTTGTGCACAAGTAGTCCATGATCATTTAATTTTGTATGTCCTATAGCTAGAAATATTTTATTTAAGAGTAAACACAATGCAATATCTACTTATATAACAATTCATTCTCCTGATATCTCAGTTTCCATTCGATATTCTGATTGGCAACCCTTTAGTCCCAAATTATCATAACTATTATGTGGTACTACACCATACCTATCAATCTTTTTTCATGAAAGCCCATGTACAACAATATGAAACATCCATTTGAGGGTAAGGTATCTCATCTACGTGCATAAATGCACAACAATTTATCGATCCAATATTTTAACTAACCATAATATTTTAAGTAACTTCTTTTACCTTATCTCTTATTAAAATATTATTAATACCATACAAAATAAGTAAATGAATTATATTTATTAAGTGTGAAGATAAAGAAAAAAATGACCAATACCACTCACTACGATGAATAACCTTTCTGTCCCGATCGAACAGATATCAAACGATTTTTCAAAAAAATGATTTGATATGATGTATGATTTTTTTAATTGGTATAACCATACAAGTGAGTCTTACTCGAAAAGCCATCCAATCCGAACAATTTAAGCAAGTATGCATGACCGCTCAAATGCAACAATTTCTTATACAACTCAAATCCAACTAGCCTATTCATGCTAACCAACCAATGAACATAATGCCTCCAAGTAGAGTGGGGCATTACATCGACTGGTCCTGCCTCGCTATTAAGAAGTAACTCGTAGTGACAGTTTTGATTTTGTAGGAACAATAGTGACAGTAAGGAGGCCTTCTACTTTAAGCAATTGCATGACTTCGACAATAATGAGAATAGGGAGGGGAGAGAGATCCCAATTCAGCCCACTTCTTCAAATTTTTAAAAAAAGTAATAATGAACAAAAGAGCCCTTTACTTCAGCTAATATGAACTGCATTCAGTCAGATCATCCCATTCTATACTACATATCTAAATAAGAATCAGCAAATCCTTCTATATCTAAAAAGTAAGCCACTTCACAGCATACTTCAGGGATCCAAACACCCCCTAAGAGAGAAAGGAAAGGCCATTCACATCATTTTTCTCATTTTTATTCTTTCTCAATGCTCAGTTCTAAGTTTTATGGTGTTTGGTTGACTCCTCCAAGATTTGTTTGTTCATCTTTGTCTACCTCGACCAATGTAATATGTTGAGAATCAAACACCAGAGCCAGATGCTATGATACCAGACGTTGAGATTGGACATGCCCTACAAGCACTCTGATACCGTGTCTGAAATTGACCGCAGCAAAAACTTAGCCCAATCCACCTGAGATAACCAACCCCGTCTAACGCAAGCACCATGATAGATAAGAACAACGTATGTGGTCGGTGACTATGTCACCTGGACAAATCCTAATTTATATCACTCAGGTGAAATTACAAGATTGAATAAAATAAATGTTGAACCATTTGTCCTAATAGGTTCAACCCCCTCACCACACTCAAGAAAAAAAGACAGAGATTATAATAAAATCACTCACCCTACCAGTAGCGATCTTCCTGAACGGAGGAGACGACTCTTCGATCAGATCTCTTCTTCCTTCTATCTTGATTGACGAGCCCTAAGAGCAATGTATGGACTTTCTCTTAGATTTTTTGTAGACAAGCACCTTGAATCTCCACTTTGTGCCTCTATCCTCAACCTATATAAATAGGATGAGAAACCTATTTTTAGGAATTAGGAAACCCTAAAAGTAGCCCACCAACAGACTTGGCCGTCCATCAGCATCCAACGGTGTAGATTATAACCAAAAACTCATCAGTACCGACCGAGACCAAACTCGGGCAGAGTTTGGTTGGCCCCTTGCCAATAGTTCTGAAATATCAAAAGCACTGAGTTCGGCTCGAACTAGGCCAGGGCCCAAACTCTGGCTGAGTGTCACAACCCGCACCCAAATTTTCGGGCACAAGTACGTTAGTACATCCAGCCTACGCCGCAGCATCGGTGGTAGAACGCTATCTACACCTTAATAGAAATTATCTCAACAATCACAAGTATAACTGATATCATCATAACTCAATCACAGTATACTAAGGAAGATATGAAAAGGAAATCAATCCAAACAACTAACTAAAAGAAGTAAAACTAGAGCATGGTACGAAAATAAGAAATACTAGCCTAGATCTCTACAGAGGTCACCTCATGGTCCACAGTGCAAGAGCAATCTTGACTATATCATCGCTCTGAGTCCAGGAATGTGGGGCACAACAACTCCTAAAAATATTATCCAGTCAGGATGGAACGAATATAACTCTAACAACAGTACTAATACATGATAAAGACTATAAAAAGTAAATAGTAATGAAATACGCGATGAACATATAAGCATAGTATCATGGTATGGTAAGGAGAGTGAAATAGACAAGTATGGCAGTAATGACAAGTTAAATAAGTGGAGGAAGTAATATAAGCAATATATTGATGTAACCAGCAGGTATAGAGTGAAATCAAGGAAGACTAAACCTATCTAAGTGTATTGAAATACCAAGTTGACATGTGAACGACTAAGGGGTAAAATTTGACAAACCACACGTGTCGTGTGTGGCTGTTATTATTCCAGTAAGACCATAAGATAGAAATGGTAGTTCACACGTCTCCTAGGTTTTCCCCGCCCGACTAGTACTCATGGATCCAGGTCCGACACGAAGAATTACAATAGTCCAGAGAATGTCAATATTCCATTAAATACATTAGTCCAGTAATCAATAGTCCAGTAATCAATAAGCCCGAAACTACGTACCTTATGACAATGAATCCATATCATACAAATCCGTGTATCCAGCATATCAGGAATCAAGTAAAACAATAATATAAAGATGTTGTAGAAGCATAAAAAATTCGTTGGATAGCTATACGCAGCATGTTGATGCTGGGCAGCGTAAAGAGATGACTTCAGAGCCGTCAGCGTACAACAGAGCTTTTTCGCTAAGTACAGCGTAAAATATAAGCTCAAGGACTATCCGCGTAATGCAGTATGTCCAGGCTGCTTCAGCGTAAAAAGGGTGCTACATCGCCTTTACGGCGTAAAACTCATCCGCTTTAAAGCAGCATTGAAGTGTACGAGGAACGCTTCGTATTCCTCGAAATGAACCTGTCAAATCATGCAGTGAACCTGACGTCTGACTCCTGACAAAGAGTACTGCACGACTACCCAGGTGACGGCTATAATGATGGCGCGGCACAGCGACCCAGACTGTCATTTAGTGCCATTTCCTTGGCGTAAACTGCTTTTACGTATACAAGGGAATACGCTGCCTAGTTTTACACAGGCAGATGTGAGCTGTTTACGCTCCACAGAAGACAAACAGGCTGCCACGTCAAAAGCTGCTCTTCGTATAGAGCTCGAGGCACGTCTCTGCCAATAATGCGCAGAGTGATGATAGAGCTCGAGGTACGTCTCTGCATTTAATGCGCAGAGTGATGACAGAGCTCGAGGCACGTATCTGCATTTAATACGCAGAATGATGGCAAATCTTTGAGGCGCGTATCTGCATTTAATGCGCAGAATGGTGGCAGATCTTCGAGACACGCCTCTGCATTTAATACGTAGGATGATGGCAGATTTCTGCATTTAATGTAAAAGATTTGATTATATCTCCAAAAGCCGTAATTTCGGCTAAAACGTCTACATCATCGCTTTTGCGCATTACGCCATCAGGCTATTCTCAAGTATGAGAGCATGCTGTATGCCATCTCCTTGGAATACGCCAACTCAGGCCACATTTGTATTGGTGCGTATTAAAGCTATTCGGTCCAGAATTTGCTCAAGCCTCAGTCAAGGGAGGGGGATCAACTAGCTTCTACGCCCACTCGGCTTCTATGCCTACTCGGCTTTTACGCCCACTCGGCTTCTATGCCTACTCGGCTTCTACGCCTACTCGGCTTCTATGCCGGTTTGATAACTCTTTGGCTTCTACGCCATAGTGACAGTTATTGGCTTCTACGCCAACCTTTTCTACGCGAGGGATAACTACCTACGTGGCTTTTATGCAATGATCTTCGCAGCAGTTATACGCATTGTCTCTTAATGGGACACGCGTCACACGCTCATTCAAAAGGTTATTTATACGTGGGTAACGGTTATTGTGACCATCGCGTAAAAGGGTGCTATACTTTCCACTACCCGACTTCTACGCCGACTTAGTGGTCACTGTCACTAAAACTCTATAAATAGAGACCTCTATTGATAGAGGTCGGGAGGGAGAACCGAGGTCAGAATCAAGGTAGCAGATTTGAAGGAAAAAGATTCCAAGATCAAGAAGAAGGTCAAGGAACTAAGAGTCAAAGAGTCTTTGAGAGAGAAGAATCCAGAGCTCAGGCAAAGAGTAGTGATCGACGACTTTGGCATCGAGCATCCACTCTCTTTAGCAACCTTCAAAGCTGCTTTCTGTCTTCTATGACACTTCTTCATCATCGTGTGGTCCAAGGGACAAAGTGATCGACTGCAGATCAGACTCCTATAGCAATATTTATCCAGATTAAAAAATTATACTCGATATCCTCGTATAGGATTAATTGTACTTCTTGTTTGTGAACCTAAGAGCGGGTTTCGTATAAACCTCGTCTTATTTCTTTCGTTTATTATCAAATACAAGATGGCGACTCTGCTGGGGACATCTTTCTCTTCTGATGAGGAAGCAATTGCTCAACACGATGCGATATCCGTGGGATCCCTGAAGAAGACCCTGGTCGTCCAGTTCGACCAGTCTGCCTACGAAGATATGCTTCGAACAGGGGGTAGCTCTCACTCTCTCTCTGTCCAAGACAATAGGAAGCTGCGTAAGGTCTGGATGCCCAAGACATCCTCTACCATTCCTGTCGACTCCCTGATCTCTCCGACCAACAAGGTTGTAGCATCGCTCCCTCCGCACCTAGCGCATAAAATTCAGTCTCCCGTCACTGACGGAATAGACAAAACTTCTGACGATGCCTCAGTGCTAGTCCAGAAGTCTAATCCGCGCTCTGCGCGTAAAATCCAGTCTCCCGTCAATGACGTGGCAGACAGAATTTTTGACAATGCCTTAGCGCCAAATCAGAAATTCCAAACGCGCTCCGCGCGTAAAAATACATTTGCCCTCCGCAAAAAAGCAGATGATCCCTGCAATCTACGCAAGGGAAAGCAAGCGGCGGACTGCTCAACTTCTCGGCCTTTACGCCAGCAAAGGAAGAATCTGCCTGCCCTCCGGATTACGTGAGAGGCCGACGGCCGACTGAGGACCTCCTCAGCTTTATGACAACCTGAGAAGAGCTCCAAATTATGCCAGGGGAAGCCCCTCAGCGTAAAGAAGGCTCAGTTTGCGGAAAGACAAACTCCTCGGAGATTATCCGCTACCCAGATGGCCAACCTGTTATATACGGGTGGCACAGGGAAAACTATGGTTCCCAATATCCGCATGACCACTGAGGTGAACAGAAGGAACAAGCCATCTTCTTCTTCTGTAAATCCTCCTGACCTGCGTAAGTATCTGATCTAAAAACGCAAGGATAGGGGATCTTCCAGCATGTCTATTACGCCTCCTAGCGAGCACTATTGTAATAGTCATAGGATCGTAGTTAATTATTGCTGTTCTAAAGCAAAACGGTCGGTTTTCGACCGGTTGAGCTACTTTCTGTCTTTCCAGAAAGAAGAGCCCACACATGCATCAGTGAACATGGCTTCACACATACCTAGAAGAAGATCAAGCTCAAGACGTCATCGCTATAGAACTCCGAGTCAAAGGAGATTCAACAAGCTCCTTTGGAATACTGAAGCTGGGGTATTCCGAAACACCCGTTCAAGGCGACAATCGACTTCGTACTCTTCTGATTCCGATACTGGGGGTTGCCAGTCTCCCGAATCAGATACTGAAAGTATAAAGTTAACTTCTACAGAGACCTATACTAATCTTTCAATGACACCCAGGGAGATGGGAGTTTATGCCATTGGAGATAAACGCGAGGAAGCTTCCCCGTCAGGGAGCGCTGAGCAACGCATTACTGTACTGGAGACATCTCTGAAAGAGATACAATCCATGATGGAGAACATGCACCAGATGATGCTGACTCAACACACAGCTGCAATGGCTCAAGCATCGGTCCCTCCAACTCAGATACGTGTGGGGGTGGACTTACCACCATCCAACGTGATCCAAGAGCCTGCTCTAGATTAGGAGTCAGCAGTTCCTCCGCTTCCTCACTCGAAGAATGTATTACCTCCCGTTGGAGTCGCGATGCAACCGATTCCTCACCACTCCGTGGTCCCACTGCCGGCTAAAAATCCAATGCAGGCGGTACGGGAGTTGAAAGCCCAGTTTGATGCCTTGAAGCACAAAGATCAGCTCAAGAAATTGGGAATCAACCAGCCTTACCCGGCTATCTGGGAAGAGGCCCCTTTCCCTCCTAAATACAAACCACAAACTATGGCTTTGTTCGAGGGAAAAACATCACCGAGTCAGTACATGAACTACTTCAGTATGATGACGGTGTTATTACAAGGGAATGACGCCCTCCTCACTCGGGTGTTCAAGGGCTGTCTCTCGGGAGTGGCTTATCAGTGGTACCGCAGCCTGGCGGACAACTGCATTACTTCCTTCGAAGACTTCAAAGCCTTATTCTTTGCAAGATTTTACGAGGGAGGGATGGACATGTTTATGTCCTCTCTCATCAAAGTGAAGCAGAAGGAAAAAGAGGACGTTCGTACCTTCATCGAACGTTTTCGTCAAGCCACTTTACAAATGCCTCCCGGAGTTCCAGACTTGGCATTGGTCGACATTTGCAGGAAGAACCTTCTTCTCGTGATCTCGGTGTTCACTGGACCATAAGTTCCATGATTGGCCCTCGTTCATCATCTCAGCGGTAGCCGCCGAGGACAACAGTCGGAAGGCGCATGATAATGGCATCATGATCTCTGCCTCCGATAGAGGCAAGAGGTCATTCCCTAACATCGACCATCCTCGTGGTTCCAAAGGAAAAGAAGCTCTGACAATCAATACGTCCAGGCAAAAGACTGCGGCAACCACACAGACGAAACATGGGACTTCTAGGCCCATTGAAGTATACTCTTTCGACGACAACGATATTCCGAGCATATTCGAGTGTCTCGTCAAAAGCTGCAAGATTACCCTTCCTGAGGAGAAGCGGCCTAATGAAGTCGGCAGTACTAATAACCCCAAGTACTGCATCTTCCATAGATACATACACCACTCTACAAAGGCGTGTTATGTACTGAAGAAGAAGATCCAGGAGCTGATCGATGCTAAGGCCATCACTCTGCGCAACAACGAGAAGACGGTCACAGCCAACATGATCTCTCTGCAATTTGGCAATCTGCCTCCCCAAGAAGTCCCGGACGGTGTTACACCTATTTCTCGGACAACGATGAACATCGTTAAGCTCCCTCCAGTTAGGGGTCAAAATCATGACCTGCTACCCCTAACTACCCAGCGGGGAGAGATCATATGGGTTCATCCAGATATGGTGTCGGAGATCGAGAAAGAGACTCAAGCTGCTAAGGCTAAGTCTAAGAAGAACTCAAAGTGTAAACCATGTTACACGGTTACGGTACACTCGGCATCAGAAGACGAGGTCTTGGCTACTGGAACCCGTTCAGGGAAAGCTTATCTCAAGGACTATGGAGCAAGTCAGGAAGATGCATCGGCAGACGCTTCAGCTGCCAAGCCTTCGGAACCAGAACCCGTCGTACCAGAGGTCGGTCCTTCGAGACCAACTTCGACGGACAAAGGAAAACAAAAAGAAGTGCGCTTCGATAAACCTTTGAAAAATATTAAAATCAAAGGTTTAGAGAAGCCATACAACTTTGACATCCTGGCCCAATTGGCTAATACACCAGCCAGGTTGTCCATCTTCGAACTACTCAGGCTCTCTCAAGACACTCGTCAAGTCCTGAGTGAAGCATTAATGCAGGCGGATGCATACTTGACCCAGCTCAAGTCCCCTGACGAAGAACCCGTGGAATGTCCTCAATGCCATAGTGTGATGGAGGTGGTCCCGAATATCACTTTCACTCAAGATGACATGCTGTTAAAGCATAACAGGCATGACAGACCCCTCTATTACACCGGGTACGTTGGTTCCATGGAGGTCGACCGGATTCACATAGATCCGAAATCATCAATCAGCATCATTCCTCATAGTCTGCTCTGACCGCTGAGGATTCCTACCAGCGAATTGGCTTACACCACCACTACAATCGTGGGTTTCAACGCCAGGAAAAGTAAGCCATTGGGGAAATTTTGCCTGAGGATCCAGATTGGCGACCTCAGATCAGTGGCTACATGTTACGTCATTGATTCAGAGGTGTCCTACAATATTCTGCTGGGTAGACCTTGGATCTACGACCACAACATTGTTCCTTCGACTCTACGTCAATGCTTTAAATATGTAGATGCCCAAGGAACAGTACAAACGGAGTTTGCTGACCTGAACCCATTTAAAGGAGTAGAATCCTTCTACTCTGATGCCATATTGTACTCTCAAGACTACATGGAAGAGGTGTCAGGCGAAGCAGAGAAGGAATCCCGCTGGGAGCCAGAAGAACCCTCTGCCGAGCAACCTCTATCAATCAAGGTGGAAGGGCGAAGTACTCGTCCAAAAGCCATGGAGCCTATGGCTATCCACCTGAACAAAATCAGGTCTGGAAGAGGAGGTGATCCTCTAGTGATCACTTTGAACCAGAAGCCTCCACCCTTGGTCATCAACCTCCGGCACAACAGGCAGCCGATTGATGTAAATGCAACCAGGAACGCGGTTTTAGATGATAATAAAGATCCTTTTTTCCAGTATATTGACGCTCAAATTCCAAATCAGGAATCCTCTCCCCATGACGATATAGAACCTATAGCACAAAAATTCTTGGAAGCTATAGATTCTTATCATCCGTATGTGTGGAAAGTAGCGTCATCATCCAATGTCATCATGACATATGGACCACACGAGGATTCTATCTTTATTGTCCCGCCTGCCTTCAGCGGTCAGCGTTCAATAGTCTTCGGCCGCATGCGCAACGAACCGACTGTACAAGAAGATTATTCTGATGACGATGCTGGTAAAATGCAAGTTCACAGATACAGCCCGCAAGCTTTGAAGATCATGCAAATTATGGGTTACGACTTGAAGCTGGAACTAGGCCTCATCTACGGGAAAGACAGACGAATGCCGCTGCACGACGATCCCTACTGTCAACGAACTCGTTTCGGGTTAGGGTATACCACCTCCCTTGCAACTCCTGAGTCAAACGAGGATATCTTTTTCTCTTCTCAAAATGGCTCAGCGCCCTTCGACTCATCTCATGATCTCGAACGAACATTATCAGTAAATATGGTAGTGACGGATTCCTTCGAAGTAGACGAACAAGAATCTGAACTGTTTGAGAATGAAGCTTGGGCTCAACAAATGGATACACAATGGGAATTCCGCTTCGAGCAGAGAGAACCTCCCACTGAAGATAAAGTTATCCAGATTGATGTTGGGGATGAACTTTCGCCAAAGCCGATATTTATCGGTAACAATCTTTCCGAAGAAGAAAGAGAAGAAGTTATCCAGCTGATAAAAGAATATATCAACGTCTTTGCGTAGAATTATGAGGACATGCCAGGTCTTGATCCAAATGTGGCTACTCATAAACTGAATATATTGCCCGATTCGAAGCCTGTGAAGCAGCACCAACGTCGGTTCCGCCCGGATATGATGGACGCTATTGAAGCTGAAATCAAGAAATTAATAGCCTGCGGTTTCATCCGGGAAGAACAATATCCCGACTGGGTCGCCAATGTTGTCCCGGTCATGAAGAAAAATAGGAAAGTACGTGTCTGCATCGATTACCGAGATCTGAATGCAGCCTGCCCCAAAGATAAGTTTCCTCTTCCTATTACCGACGTCATGATTGACAATACATGCGGTTTTGGACGTATGTCTTTCATGGACGGATTTTCAGGATACAATCAAATCAAGATGCATCCTGAAGACGAGAAACATACTGCCTTCCAGACACCATTGGGGGTATATTGCTATACGGTCATGCCCTTCGGATTGAAGAATGCCGGGGCTACGTACCAACGGGCTATGAGTAACATATTCCATGAGCATTTACGCAAGACAGTGGAATGTTACGTGGACGATGTAGCTGTCAAAAGTCGCCTCAAGGATAATCACATCCAAGACTTGAAGACAGTATTTGAGTTGATGCGCCAACATCAACTCAAAATAAATCCTACAAAGTCCTTTCTGGGTGTATCTAGTGGCAAATTCCTGGGATTTGTCATTACCGCTAAAGGCATTCAAGTGGAACCTGATAAAGTCAAGGCCATCTTAGAAATACGACCGCCCCGTAATCTGAGAGAACTCAGGGGATTTCAAGGTCGTCTGGCTTATATCCGGAGATTCATATCCAACCTCTCTGGGAGATGTCAGCCTTTTTCTCGTCTCATGAAGAAAGGTGTATCCTTCATATGGGACGAAGCCTGTCAGCAAGCGTTTAATGATATCAAATGCTACCTCACTAATCCGCCAGTTCTGGTGACTCCCGTCATAGGAAGATCATTCTTGCTGTACGTTCGAGCGATGGATCATTCTCTGGGAGCTCTTCTCGCACAGAAGAATGATGTGGGTCATGAACAGGCTATCTACTATCTAAGCAGGGTGATGATCGGAGCTGAACACCGGTACAGTCCAGTGGAGAAAGAGTGCTTGGCTCTGATGTTCGCTATTCAGAAAACGTAACACTATGTCACGGGCCAGACTTGTAAACCCCCTGATTTTCAAGAATTTTTAATTTGGATTTTTTCATAATTTTCTAGAATTTTTTTGGAATTTTTATTAATTAAAACTAAGGTATTTTGAATTTAAATAATTTTTAAATGATTTAAATAATATTAAAATATTATAAAAAAATATTTTCTGGTGTAAAATAAAAAACTAGACATAGGATAATTTTTAGGAATTTATTGGACCCCGGAAGTATTTTTAAAGCCCTAAAAATTATTGTTTAATTAAACTTAATTAAACCTGAACCCGATTCACTTAAACCAAATTAAACCAAACCAAACTGACCCGAACCGGACCCGGTCCAGTAAACCGGCCCAAACCTTAGCGGGTCGGATCCGGGTTCGACCCGACCCGCTTAGACCTGACCCGACCCGCCTGAAACCTAAACCCCAAATTTCTCCATCTTCCCGACCCCTCTCCTTCCGGCGGCCGTTTCCGCCGCCGACGACCATTCCCCTTCATCTCCCGCCAACGCCAGCTTCCTCCCCTTCCTCTTCCTCAACCCTCGGCGGCTGACCTCCTCCCACTACCCTATTTAAACCCCCTCAGACCCACAGTCGGCTGCCCCTAGATCCCCCTCGACCACCCGCCGCCAGGCCACCCTCCTCAGCCCCTCGCCGGCCTCGACCAGACCCCACAGCCCTCCGTCCAGCCCCGCAGAGCCCGACTCCGGCCAGCTTCAGCCCTCCGCCCAGCCGCCTACCCACCTCCAGCTCCTCCAGAACCTCCCCGACCTACGCCTCGAGCACGCCCCGCAACCGGGCAGCCTTCCTCCGGCCACCTGAGCCGCCTGACCTCGCCGCTGTCGCACCGAGCCGACCGACTCCGACCAGTACCTAGCCCAGCCGCCCGAGCCCGGCAAGTCTCTGGACGCAGAACCCGGACACGTCCAGGACACAAAAACGGTGTCGAATCAACACGCGGACACGCGCAACTCCGTTTCACGGAGTCCTGTTCAGGTAAACCGATCTCTCTCCTCGCTGCCCCAATTTTTGTCCGTTAGTTGTGTCGCATAGACTGTGTAACCCTCTCGATGCCCATGCAACCCGCTCGGTGCGTCACATCCTGTGGCGATCGCGAACCGCGATCCAAAAACAGGAAAATCAACGCCCTATTTTACCCCGAAACTGAGTACGCCCTGCCAAACGGGACGACTTGGTCGCGTGCGGTCTTTACCGATACGTGTGCGCCATCGATACGGACATGCGAGATTTCGCAGAAGTTAATTTGGATGTGCGTGCACACCGGAATCAACGCGTATCCGCCGACAACGTCCCGTATCCGTCCGTTCTGGATCTCGCTGTAACTTAGTGTACACATGTCGGATCGAAACAAAACTTGTGCCATCGGACTCGTAGCAATACGTTGGTCCTGTGACCCAAGTTTGGTTCGATTCTGAGAACGTTGCCAAAATCGCGTATCGTGGGCCCCGCGGCTCCACTTGACGGGCGATTTTGTGATCGGCTTATCGGAATCCAATTCTGGAAGTTCCGTTGGGTTCATATCATCGTTCCTGACTTGTTGACACTAAGTTTGACAGATTTGGAGACCATTTATTCTGACACATTTTTTGGTAAAAAGTGGCCCAAATGTGGACCCCGCATTAACCCAAAAATGTCATTTTTGCTCCTGTGTCCAAATTGGACTCAAGGACAGGCATTTCTAGCTAATTGACATCTTTTGGATCTGATGGTGATGTCTATTTCAGCAACCGAAGAACTGCCTGCAAATCTCGCTGCTGCCAGAGCTACAATTGGAGCCGGAACTCCAGGCAAGTGTACCTTGCCAAAATCCTTCCGTATTGTTACTTATTTACTTGATTTAATTAATTGTTGTACATGCTTAAACCTAGGACCGTGTGACTTACTTAGCTTTCGAGTAATAGTCGGGTGCCAACACCGTACGCGGGGTTGTGTAAGGTCAACTAGAGATGGATATCGTGACATTTACATTCTCGTACTTGCCATATCAAGTACGTTAAACCCAGGACACTTGACACGAATCATGAGACAGAATCTTTCTGAAATATTCAAGGTGGTTCTGTATAGGATACATATTTCATGACTTGGACATTATTTTCTTAGATCTTAATATATGACTTATTGTATTAGTTTGATCTTGCGTGACATGGACATGAGATATTATGAAACTGTGACGTGAGATTACATTAGGTGGGGAGAGATTTACCATACAAAAGGCTGAATATATATATATATATATATATATATATATATATATATATATATATATATATAATACTTTAATGGATGTGTCTTAGACTCTGAAACAGAGCTTCGGTACCGTACTGGCCCTTCGAGAAAATACTGCTATGGGTTTCTCCGACACTGATCCTGTAGTAGTCTCAGCCCGAGTATGACTAAAACTCTCACTTGCATATCACTTAGCTGGTTTATTTATTTACCCTATTGTTTCCTTTATTTCTGCACTGCATTTATTTTGGCTTGTATTATCTGTACCTTGCTATGTCCCCTGAGGACCTGGATCCGGATTATGTCCCCAGGATTAGCAGATGAGATCTATCCTGAGGTGTACGGAACATGAGCACTTCTCAGAGCAGTATCAGACCCTGAGGACGAGGTGATCGCTGAGGATTTTTTCTGAACATCTGCTTCCCTATGCTCAGTTTTTTATTTGCAAATAAACTCTTTTATTCCTGTTTAAATGAATATTTGTAACAGACTTAATATCGGGTTGTTCTCCGATTTTAATTACTTGTGACTGGATGTTGTTTATTTCTTTTTGCTGATATTGTTATATTTATTTGTGGATGAGATTAGTAAACCCTGATCGTTGTAATACAGCTTAAGTATGTCCCAATGGATCCATTAAATTAGGTTTGTCCATCGGTGCATGCTGCTGGCCATTTCCACATGTCCAGTTCCTCGATATTTTGGGACTAGGGCGTGACATGGGTTTTTTGGTGGCCCATACAGGTCAACGACTAAATTATTCGATTTCAATTTAGGGACCGAACAGGCCTGCAATAAGAATAGGATAAGTTTTTAGGATCTCATCCACTTGCTTGAATCGTTCTTGATATCTATATCGTATTCGAATTAATTTTTGACTTGCATCTTGCCTTGATTCCTGTGTGCCTCTTATAGTTTATTTTGATGCAGAGCAATGGATCCGAGAACCAGCGACGAGAATTCCTTAGGTACACCGCACGATGCTGTGGTCACCTACGATGAAGGAGTAACACCAGAGAATATAGGACAATCTTCTCAAAGCGATCAAGCAGCCCAGCATAATTCAAGGTTCCGGCGTGATGACATCCCACCTCCGCCGCAGTTCGTTCCACCAATGCCCGTATTCCTACAAGGGCAGCCAATTGACGGGTAACAGATATTCCAAATGATCTACGCAATGATGCAAGCCCAACAACAAGTCCAACACGAGGCTCAGCGTCGCGAGGCTGATTCCTTGAGGAACAACCTAGTAAATGCACTGGAGCAGGCCAACCTACCAGTTCGACGGCCAACAATGGGCTCCATCACTGATTTCCGCCAACTGAAGCCCCGTACCTTCTCAGGCAAGGAGGAGCCCACAGAAGTTCATGAGTGGCTCACCAATACTCAACATCAATTAGAAGCAGCTGAGCTTCCACGGGAACGTTGGATGACTGCCGTTAGAATGCAATTGACGGGCAATGCACATCACTGGTGGCTATCTGAAGAGAGACGGCTCGGACCAGACCGAGTCACTTAGGAGGAGTTCTCCAGACTCTTTCAAGAGATGTACATTCCAGCTATCGCTCGATCATAACTGCGGAACAAGTTCAATCGTCTCATTCAGGATACTATGACGGTGGAAGAGTACAACGCTGGGTTCATTCGTCTAAGTCGCTTCGCCCCAACATTGATCCCGACAGAAGAAGAAAAGGCTGAGAAGTTCTTTGATGGGCTAAAATTCGAGCTACAAAAAATGATCGGATCCGTCGCACCTACTTCGTACATGGACGTCCTTGCTGCAGCTCGACATATGGAGCGTATCATCAGACGAGAATCCAACCTGAAGAGGCCTTCCACAACAGCACCAGCCAGAGCACCGAATGGAGAAGCTGCCAAGAAACCTCATCTGCATCAAGCACCACAGGGAGCTGCATCCAAATCCCTAACTCTTCCTACTTGTCACTACTGCGGCAAGATAGGCCATGTTGAGAAGGAGTGTAGACGTAAATTCGGACTATGCTTAGGTTGCGGATCCAGACAGCATGCAGTGAGAGACTGCCCTGAGCGTAGAGAAGGAGCACCAAGGGCAAACCAACAAGCACTACCAGCACCAGGAGGGTATCAACCAAGGCCACCCTTGGCACTTCAAGCAGCACCCTTCCAGCAGGCCCAGCAACAGCAGAGGGCACCACCTCAAGGACGAGGACAAGCTTTCGCGATAACTTTGGAGGACGCTCAGACTCTTGGAGTAGCTAATGCGCGTAAGTTTTTATAGTTATCCGTTTCTAGTATTGCTTTAGTTCGTGCATGTTGGTTCGTGACCTTAGACTTGACCTGATAGTTTTAACTTATAACCTAGTGATAACCTAGAATTGTTAAAACCTAATATATTTTTAAAGAATAACCTTGATTTTTCTAAAAACTGTAATTTTCTAGATTTTCTACATTCGGGAAATTGCATAACTTCTATTGTTTAGGAAAATGATTTTCCTTATGTGTTTTAAACCCTCAATCTTGACTTTTCTTAATCGTGATGTGCTTCGAATAAATTTTGCAACCGTGTCATCTCTGTTGACCGGTTATTCTTTGATTGCGAGGACACAATCTTCTTAAGGGGGGTAGATTGTAAACCCCCTGATTTTCAAGATTTTTTAATTTGGATTTTTTCACAATTTTCTGGAATTTTTCTGGGATTTTTATTATTTAAAACTAAGGTATTTTGAATTTAAATGATGTTAAATAATATTAAAATATTATGAAAATAATATTTTCTGGTATAAAATGAAAAACTAGACATAGAATAATTTTCAGGGAATTTATTGGACCCCGGAAGTATTTTTAAAGCCCTAAAAACTATTGTTTGATTAAACCTAATTAAACCTGAACCCGGTTCACTTGAACCAAATTAAACCAAACCAAACTGACCCGAACCGGACCCGGTCCAGTAAACCGGCCCAAAACTTAGCGGGTCGGATCCGGGTTTGACCCGACCCGCTTAGACCCGACCCGACCCGCCTGAAACCTAAACCCCAAATTTCTTCATCTTCCCGACCTCTCTCCTTCCGGCGGCCGTTTTTGCCGCCGGCGACCATTCCCCTTCATCTCCCGCCAACGCCGACCGCCTCCCCTTCCTCTTCCTCAACCCCCGGCGGCTGACCTCCTCCCGCTACCCTATTTAAACCCCCTCAAACCCACAGCCGGCTGCCCCTTGATCCCCCTCGACCACCCGCCGCCAGGCCGCCCTCCTCAGCCCCTCGCCGACCTAGACCAGACCCCACAACCCTCCGCCCAGCCCCGCAGAGCTCGACTCCGGCCAGCTCCAGCCCTCCGCCTAGCCGCCTACCCACCTCCAGCTCCTCCAGAACCTCCCCGACCTACGCCTCTAGCACACCCCGCAACCGGGCAGCCTTCCTCCGGCCACCTGAGCCGCTGACCTCGCCGCTGCCGTACCGAGCCGACCGACTCCAACCAGTACCTCGGCCAGCCGCCCGAGCCCGGCGAGTCTCTGGACGCAGAACCCGGATACGTCCAGGACACGAAAACGGTGTAGAATCAACACGCGGACACGCGCAACTCTGTTTCACGGAGCCCTGTTCAGGTAACCCGATCTCTCTCCTCGCTGCCCCAATTTCTGTACCGTCTGTTGTGTCGCATAGACTGTGTAACCCTCTCGATGCCCGTACAACCCGCTCGGTGCGTCGCGTCCTGTGGCGATCGTGAACCGCGTTCCAAAAACAGGAAAACTAACGCCCTGTTTCACCCCGGAACTGAGTACGCCCCGCCAAACGGGACAACTTGGTCGCGTGCGGTCTTTATCGATACGTGCGCTCAATCGATACGGACGTGCAAGATTTCGCAGAAGTTGATTTGGATGTGCGTGCACATCGGAATCAACGCGTATCTGCCGACAACGTCCCGTATCCGTCTGTTCTGGATCTCGCTGTAACTTAGTGTACACACGTCGGATCAAAACGAAACTTGTGCCATCGGACTCGTAGCAATACGCTGGTCCTGTGATGTCACTACCACTTTTTCAGGTAAGGGCATTTGTGTAATTTCACTATTTTGAATAATTATGTGTTTAATTAATCTGCTGAGTTTTTAAAACTATTTATTTGATGTTGGTTGTGTTGGGTTAGGTCAAACCCTAGAAGTCAGTATGGCTAAACCCTAATTTGAAGACCAATTCTAGAGAAACCCTAGAATTCAAATTTTAGGTTGGACCTCAAACCCTAAATTGACTAAACCCTAGTTAATTAGGTTCTTCATGACCTAACATAGGGGGTTTAACCTAAACTATGCATTAGAAACCCTAGCTTGGTTTTAATATAAAAGGGAACCCTCTCTTCCTTCATGAAGAAAACCTAAACCTAGCCTCCATTAAAGAAAAACCATTCCCTCCCACAATTTTCAGAATCCCAAGCTCTAGGAATTCACTTTCCTCCTCCAAAGCAAAGAGAAGCAAGGGGTTGGGTCAAGAAGCCTTGGAAAAGAAGAACCTCCATTGAAGAAGCCATCCCCCTAGGTAAAACCCTATTTTTATTCATTTAATCTCTGATTTCTGTTGTTAATGCCCATTAGGAACCCACCCTGAGGTTTAGATTTCGATTTTAGGGTTTCTACATGGAGATCTAGGAGGAACTAGGGTTTTGTGTTCATACGTGGGATTTCCCCCAAATTCGTGAACCCTAAGCATAGGAGTATGCTTTTAGATAGGATTGCATCTCCTACCTATAATATTGATTTCGATTTAGGGTTTAGGTTTGGGTATTTTTGGAGTTCTTGATGTGGGATCCGTTTTTGCACATTATGTGTATAGAGTATCATATTACTTATATTATTTTCATTAGTTAGTGACCCTAGAGACTAATTAACTAGTTTTGGACCTAAACCTTAGTGTGGACCTAGTTTATCTAGGATAACCTAGTACTGATCAGTAAACCACAGAATTGACCTAGAGGCCTCGTTTTTTTATTAATTAAGCATGTTAATTCCTTTAAATTCAGTATCTGACATTATATTCCACAAATAGGTCATTGTGATCTGTCACGACCCGCACCCGAAAATCGGGCATGAGCCGTGGGTACGTCCAGCCTACGCCGCAGAATCGGCGGTAGAGCGCTGTAAAGGTCCATTCTAGGTCAACCATATCTATCTATATCTCACTGAAAAATTCGGCATGACCTCTCCAAAAGGAGGGCAAAACCACGCAATATATATATAAAATCCTCTCCCAAAGGAGGCAACCACGCAATATATATATATCAATGATCTCAATCACAAAATCTAGAGGAAGAATATAAGCACGATATGATATAAACAAAGAAACAGAACCAAGAGAGCAAGACAATCCAAAATAATACAGTCCCAGTCTACAAATAGCTACAACATCTCAAGCAACAAAAGAATAAGTACAGTCATCCAAAATACAAACCACTGGAAATAACCCAGGAAACCCACCTAGCTAACTAGGATGCTATCGGCGTCTCCTCGGCGCACTCCTCCTCGGGGTCACAACAGTCGTCAATACCAGGCCCGTAGAACGTAGGGCAATAGTCCTCAGGATCCTCTGGAAAAAATATGCCCAGTCAGGACTGGAGCGAAGTACATAACTCTGAAAGCAACTCCAAATACATGGTAAGGTGTATATGACGAGCAATAGAAAAGTAATCAAGATGCACAGGAAATAAATATATGCTGGAGCACAATAAGTAGCTGCAATGTAAACTGGAGAACAATACAAGTAGTGGAAAAATAACTGCAGGTGAAAAACATGAATACTAGCTAAGTGCCTTGAGCACAAGTTCGTTATGTGATCGGCTTAGGTTGTACATGAAAAACACTAAGATAACTCCGTTATGCGTGAGTTGCATAACCGACATACACATGAATACTGTTTGGCTTTGATCACATAACCAACTCACTACTCCCCTCCCCCACTAATACCATTGGATCCAACCACAACACGCTACGTACATGATAATAGCTCGCGCACACGAAGGCGAGAGCACAAGAAGCACATGATAGCACATGATAATCAATACCCGAAGCACATGATGAAATACACGTGATAGAGTACCCGCTGAACACGGTAAGGGGGATAGCACCTCATGACGGGATCCACTAGTACCAGCTCGTGTAATAAAGTGTCAGAATCAAGTATTACAGTTCTAGAACAGGTGATATAAACGCTATCATGAAATGGAAACTATCAGAGGTAGGTACTCGCCTGATGTCCTGAGCAACTGATGAGGATCGAGGTCCGGACCGGTGTCGCAGGGACCTAATGCGAAAAGCAGAATTAAACAGGGTTCTAAGCATTTAAACTGATATAAAATAATTAAAAACAGGCTTCTAGGGCTATTCTAAGTCGAACGGGTCAAACCGATGAAAATCGGGTCAAAAAGTCAACCCGGGTCCAAAAAGTCAACTCTAGGTCAAAACTAGGTCAAACGTTGACTTTTACGGTCAACGGGGACAATTATGGTCAAAGCTAGGTCAAACTAGGGTGCCCCTGAAATTCTAGGTCAAACCGAGCTCATTAAGCCACTAAACTCACAAACTCGCCTAATCGAGATACCGGGATACCCTCGGTATCCGATACCTCGCCCTAGGCCACGCACCCCGCCTAAACCCGCTAAAACCTATGCTAGCACGCGTAATTATATATATATAAACATATAAAAATCACTCCCAAGCATTTCCTAGGCTAATGCTCAAATACTCCGCTCGAAACTCAATACCTTGAATATCTCAAGGTATCGAGATACCTCGGTATCTCAAGGTATTGAGGTTTCGCCCTAAGGCCCTCTAACTAGCTATCTAGCTATTGATTATGCACCTAGTTATTAATCTAGGCTAGGTAATATAGATATCTACTATCTATTAATACATCTAAGTAGGTATCTACCTATATACATATATATATCCACACACACATACCCAATACCCATTACCTTACCCAATCATAACATATATATATATATTACCTATCAAGATATCTATATATATATATACAAGTATAGGTATATAGATATCTATCTCTTAGATAGATATATCTAAGTATCTAGCTATCTACCTATCTAGTATCTATCTATCTAAATACCTAGCTATCTATCTATCAATATCTATCTCACTATCTATTTATCTTATCTACCTAACTATCTATCTATTGATATATCTATCTATCTAACTTATTATCTATCCACCTATCACATATATATATACCAATCTCTCACTCTCCCTCACTAGCTCTCGCTACTAGCCGCTGCTACTGCTCCTTGCTTCGCATTTGCTGCTGCTACTGCTCTATGCTACTGCTGCTGCTGATCTATGCTGCTGCTGCTGCTGATTCTGCTGCTGCTGCACTTGCTACTGCTGCTGCTGCTGGTTCTGCTGCTGCTGCAGCTGCTGGTTCCCCCCCTTCCAACACACAAGCACACACACATACATACCCATACATATATATATATATATCACTCTATATATATATATATATATATATATCTACATATATATCTATATATATATCAACTAGATACATATATATATACACACACTTAACTACACACTCTAACACACACACTAGCACACTCACACACTAATACACACACACACTTAAACACACACACCTATAAATATACATAGCTATATATATATATAAACACACATATTAATATATGTATGCACACTTACAAATATATATATATACATACCAATACACACACACACTCTAAGATATATATATATATATACACATACACATCTATATATATATATATATATATACACATACACACGCAAGCACACTTATACATATACATATATATATATATACACATAGACATATACATATACAAGTACATAAATATAAATACACACATATATATAAATATATATATACATATATACACATACAATTATATATAAATATATATATAGACACATATAAATACAATACAACCACGCACACAACACTCAAACCACACGCCCCACTCACGCCCAACGACCCCAACACTCACCAATACCCTAAAATATATAAAATATAACTCGAAAACTCTAGCACACACTCCCCGATACTAACCCAACGCGCGCACAAAGCCAAAACGAGGAAACCAAGTCGAAATGGCCGTTCGGTCATTTCGACGAACACGTGGTGCGCGGCTCGGAAAACCTCCTGAAACGCACACCAACGAACTCGGAATCGGCCCAAAATTTATCCACACGCTCTACACGATGTCTAGATCCTAGAAAATGTGCTCCCACGTCGATTCTAGGCCCGTGGCGGAAACGCATACGCACTTAGAATCGGCGACGACGAAAAGCCCCAATTTCGCCCGAAATGCCCGTTTCTCCGCGACACGGCTTCCCGTGTCCGAACGGAGACACGCACTCACCCTCTAGACACCCGACAACGTCTACCTAGGTCCATCTAACCTAGGGCATCACCCAAAATTGGGCCAAATTCGGATTCCACCCGAATTCGACACAAAACCTAATGTCAAAGTTTCTAAACTCACCCAAACTAGTTCCAACTTCCTCCTACGGGTAGGGTTAGGGTCTATGAGGGTTCTACAACACTAATTACACTACACAAAAATAATTAGGAAGGGGAAAGTTAGGTTTTACCTCTTGGGAGTTGGAATCCCAAGGCCAAAGTCTCACAATCCCTAGAATTCACCTCCCTCAAGCTCCAAGCCACCAATTCTAGCTCTCACACTAGATCTAAGCTTCTCACACCTAGGTTAGAGAAAATGCAAGGTGAGGGTTAGCTTAAGGAAGAAGGAATGAAAGAAAGAAAGAAGAAAAGTGGAAGAAAACTTACTTGGAGAAGGAAGGAAGAAGAAAGAAGAAGTGAAGAAGAAGAAGAAGAAGAAGAAGAAGAAGAAGAAGAAGTAAATGAAGAGAGGGGGAGATGGGCTGCTGCTCACGGATGGGGGGGCTGTGGGAAGCTCACGGGTGGGGGTAGGTAGGGGTTTTACAAGTTTTAATTTCCCAAAACGCCCCTATTCACTCGGTTTTGGGTTTCGGGTTCCAAATGCGCTCAAACTAGTTCCAAATCTCTCCAACTAACCTCCTAAAAATAAAATAATAATTCTAAGCCCTAAAATAATTCTTACCAGGGTGTGGGCTGGGTCGAACATGGGTCCACTAGGGTCTGACATGGGTCCAGGCTAGCCAAAACCCTAAAACAATCAAAATAAAAAATAAGACAAGCACTAATTAATTATAAATATAAATAATTAAATACAATACACTATTTATCAAATAAAAAAAAATACCCTATTTTCTAGAATTGGGTAGTGACATGATCCCACTTTGGACATCGATCCTCACCCTTTGCTCAGGACCACAGGCGAGTACATTCTCTGACAGTTTTCATTGTTGATTATTTCTATAATGCAGTTGTATTACATACTTGATTCCGACACTATGGATACACGGGTTAGCACCCTAGATTCCCATCATGAGGAGTCGTGATTGGAATCCATCGTGCTAACTGGGGGATGGGGAACTATTAGTAGATTATGTGATCATATCCAAACCTTTACATGCATCATAGCTCACCCCACTTCTCACGTCGGGTGTGGCCTGACCATTTACATGCATCATAGCTGTTATATATGATTAGCCTGACCACTACATGCATCATAGCTAACTATATGGTTAGCCTGACCTACAAGAATCATAGTTAATCATATATAACCAGCCTGATCAAGTCCCAAGCCGATCACATAATAAACTGATAATTCAAACACTTAGCTAGATGTCTATTTATTCAGATTCACTTGTTCTAGCATTCACTGTCTATTGTTCATTGCTAGATGCTCTATTGCCTATTTCTATTTTCTCCAGTACTTTACATTTTCAGCATTTATTTCCATCTTGTATTTCTTACACTGTTTATAGTTTTTGTCAATTTAATGAAACTGCTGTTAGTGCTTGTGCTTCGTTCCAATCCTGACTGGATAACATTTTTCAGAGGACCTGGAGGATCTTTGCCCCACTCATTACGGCCCAGGATTAGAGGGAGATTTCATTCCAGAAACCCCAGAGGAGTTGCCTAGCCTAGAGAAGAATTTACCTGGCTGTTCTTAGATTATTTTTTTCATTTATTGTTTTAGACTGAGACTGAGTTGTATTTATTATTTTGTGACTTTGTGAGGTCATCTAGACCCAAGATTTGAGTTGGATTTATTATGGTTGGTTTATATTAGAACTCTTTTCTATTCTCATCGTGCCATTATTTTCTATTAGCTTGTGATTGAGTATATCATAGAACTGTAGATTATTTATCATTGTCCTCCGTACGGAGTTGAGTCTATTGACAGGATATATTATATGTGGAGACCTAGACAGCGTTCTACCACCGATGCTGCGGCGTAGGCTGGACGTACCCACGACTCATGCCCAAACTCCGGGTGCGGGTCGTGACACGTTTTAGTGGTGGCCCATGCAGGTCCAGTCCTAGATTCGCATTAGAGCAATATCGTAGTGGTGCCCGCTTAGAGTATTACTTCGAGCCTGTTTTAGGAAATAGAAATTTGGCCGAGAATATGCTCAATCACAATTAGGGAATTCTGATTCTTATGACACTACTCTTAATGATTTTTTCTTTCGAAATTATTGTCCTTCTTTGATGATATCGTGTCTACTGCCTTGATTAAATTCTTTGATCTGTCTTCAGGATGCTGCCGAGAACCAGATCCCAGAGAACCGGAGCAGCAGAGTCAGAGAGGTCTGCCACCTCTCGCCTTGCCGGACAGACATCCGCAGCACCTCCTACATCTCCAGTACATGTGGGAGTGTCTGCAGCATTCGGGGGTCCTCCACCACCTGTTCAGAGGGTCCTCCACCACCACCACCACCCCCACCACCAGTTCAGCATCCAGGAGGTGTGCCCGTCGATGGAGCACAGATGTTCGCTTTGATTCAGGGCATGGTCGATGCCCAGAGGACGTCGGCAGAGGCCCAGAGGGTGCAGGCTGAGGCACATCAGGCCCAGACAGAGATGATGAGGGTGAACATGGAGAATGCTCATCAAGTGGCTCTCCAGGCTGTGGAGAGAGTTACTCAGCAGCAGCAGCGTCCTGACCAGCACCACCAGAGGCCGGGCACCATTGTGGATTTCAAGAGGATGATGCCTCGGGAGTTCAAGGGGACAGAAGGGATACTCTACGCCGATGATTGGCTAGAGGACATCGAGAGGAACTTGCGCTTGGCGCAGCTTCCGGAGGCTCTTCAGATCGAGGCCGCCGGCAGCCAGATGTTCGACATCGCCTTGACTCCTTGAAAGGGGACTCACTTGGGAAGCTTTCAAGGAGAAGTTCTTTCCTGATGTTGCCCTGGGAGCTTTGGAGAGTCAGTTCCATGACTTAGTCCAGGGGAGTTCGTCCGTCGACGAGTATGCCGCGGAGTTTTCCCGCCTGAGCCGCTTCGCGCCATCGATGATTAGAGATCCGGGGGACAGGGCCCGGAAGTTCAGAAAGGGGCTGGCAAGGGAGATCAAGTCTCGCACGTCGGGACGTCGCACAGCTACCTACGAGGGCATATTGATGGATGCCCAGATAGCCGAGGATGACTTGGGCCTCAGGCCCAAGAGGGGACGCGATGGTCCCGGAGGAGCAAACAGTAGTACGGGACCGGGCAAGCGTCCACACTTTCAGCAACAACAGCAGAGACCCTTTCAGCAGCAGCATCAGGCACCAGCCCGAGGGCAGGTCCAGCAGCAGCAACAGAGACAGACTCAGCCCGCCATCCAGTGTGCGTACTGCGGGAAGACGGGACATACTAGAGATATCTGCAGGAAGAGATTGGGATCATGTCTGTCCTGCGGATCAACGACACACCAGCTGAGGGATTGCCCTACCATTCGTCCAGGTCAGGGTGGAGCAGCCGCCCAGAGAGGACCAGACAGGATACTTACCGTACCAGAAGGCCAACAACAGAGGGCACCACTTCCACCGCAACATCAGAAGTTTGCCCAGCACCAGCAGCAGAGAGGTGTACCCCAGGGGCGAGCGTACGCCATGGCAGTCGAGGAGATCGAGCCAACAGGAGACTTGATCACAGGTTCGGTTCTTCTCGATTGTATTCCCGCATTTACCTTATTCGACTCTGGCGCTTCCCATAGTTTTGTGTCTGTATCTTATGCACTTCGACATCATTTAGACACAGAACCATTAGCTAGGACTTGCAAGATCATGACTGGTGGAGGTATTATCCTAGTCCGTGATCACTGCAAGGACCGGAGGGTGTCAGTAGGAGGCCGAGAGTTGAGCGTGAGCTTACTCGTCATGCCACTTCCGGGGTATGATATTGTACTCGGAATAGACTGGTTGAGTAGGCATCATGCTACTATAGATTGTTATAGAGACAGAGTATTGTTTAGACCACCAGGAGAGCCGGAGTTTGAGGTCGTCAAAGGAGCAGCAGAACAGAGGAGGAGCACATTTTGCGGAGCCAAGGCGAAAGAAGAGGAGTTGCCACATCCTCTGATAGCGGAGTTCCTGGATGTATTTCCAGAGGAGTTGCCAGGCTTGCCGCCAGACAGAGATGTTGAATTCTCTATAGACTTGGTTCCAGGAGCGGAGCCCATTTCACAACATGTCTATAGAGTCAACAACAGCGAGCTGGCAGAACTGAAGAAGCAAGTCGAGGAGCTGCAGGACAAAGGTTTCATCAAATCTAGTTCATCACCATGGGGAGCTCCGGTATTGTTCGTACCGAAGAAGGACGGCACGGTGCGCATGTGCATTGATTATAGAGCTTTGAACAATATCACTATCAAGAACAAGTACCCGCTGCCGAGGATAGATGATCTTTTCGATCAGTTGAGCGGGGCGAGGGTGTTTTCAAAGATAGATTTGAGGTCAGGCTATCACCAGGTGAAGGTGAAGAGGGAGGACACGCCGAAGACAACTTTTCAGACCAGATACGGCCAGTTTGAATTTATGGTGATGCCATTTGGTTTAACCAATGCACCGGCAGTATTCATAAACTTGATGAACAAGGTGTTCCACCAGTACCTTGACAAGTTCGTAGTGGTGTTCATCAACGATATTCTTGTGTATTCCAAGACTCCGGAGGAGCACGAAGAGCACCTGAGGTTGGTCTTAGAGACTCTCAGGAGGGAGAAGCTGTATGGGAAACTCTCTAAGTGTGAATTTTTCCTTGACAAGGTTGAATTTCTTGGGCATGTGGTATCGGGTGACGGAATCTCGGTTAACCCACAGAAGATCGAGGCAGTGAAGTCGTGGGCTACCCCCAGTACGGTAGCTGAGATCAGGAGTTTTCTCGGGCTAGCAGGATACTACAGGAGGTTCGTACAAGACTTCTCCAGGATTGCAGCGCCGATGACCAGACTGACTAGGAAGGATGTGGATTTTGTCTGGACGGAGGAGTGCCAGGCTGCATTTGATGAGCTGAAGAAGAGGTTGACGACAGCTCCAGTTTTGACGTTGCCAGCAGGGACATGTGGTTTCACCATCTACAGTGATGCTTCAGGTAAGGGTCTGGGATGTGTTCTTCAGCAGCACGAAAATGTGATTGCCTATGCTTCCAGGCAGTTACGCCCTCATGAAGAGAACTACCCCACCCACGATTTGGAGTTGGCAGCAGTTATCTTCGCTCTAAAGCTGTGGAAACATTACCTGTACAGAGAGCGTATGGAAATCTTCACAGAGCACAAGAGCTTGAAGTACGTATTCACACAGAAGGAACTAAACATGAGGCAGAGGAGGTGGTTAGAGTTGATGAAGGACTTTGATATCTCATTGCAGTACCACCCAGGGAAGGCCAACGTAGTCGCCGATGCCTTGAGCAGGTATCCGATAGCTATGCACTTGATGACAGATAGACATTTGTTGGCGGATTTGGAGAGCTTGGAGATTGAGATGTTAGTTCCCGGTACTGAGATTCAGATGTGGGGATTGCAGATACAGTCCGAGCTGATGGACAGGATCAGAGCTGCGCAGTACGATGATGAGGCACTGAGGAGTATCAGAGCACAGGTTCAGACAGGATTGTCGGACGACTTTACTATCGCAGATGATGGTTCCTTACGGCACGGCACGAGGATGTGTGTGCCGAGCGGGGAGTTGCGCGAGGAGGTTTTGCAAGAGGCACACCGCTCTCAGTACTCGATGCATCCCGGTGCCAACAAGATGTATCGAGACTTGAGGGAGCACGTATGGTGGTATGGAATGAAGTGCGAGGTAGCACGCTTCGTATCCCGGTGTTTAGTGTGCCAGCAGGTAAAGGCAGACCGGTAGAGGCCAGGTGGGTTGCTTCAACCTTTACCGATTCCAGAATGGAAATGGGAGCACGTGACCATGGATTTCGTTTCAGGGCTTCCACGTTCTCCAGGAGGGAAGGACGCGATTTGGGTCATTGTGGAAAGGTTGACTAAATCAGCCCATTTCTTACCTTTCAAGGTGGGCACGTCGACAGAGAGGCTAGCAGAGATGTACGTGCGACAGATCGTTAGACTTCATGGAGTTCCTGTAAGCATCGTCTCGAATTGGGATAGCCGTTTCACTTTCCACTTCTGGAGGAGTCTGCAGGCTAGCTTGGGCACTCAGCTCAAGTTCAGTACCGCATACCACCCCCAGACAGACGGGCAGTCTGAAAGGACTATTCAGACTCTCGAGGATATGCTACGCACTTGTGTTCTAGATCTCGGAGGTTCTTGGGAGGATCATCTGCACCTGGTAGAGTTCGCTTACAACAACAGCTACTAGGCCAGCATCGATATGTCACCATTTGAGGCTCTTTATGGACGAAGGTGTCGTACACCGTTATCTTGGGACGACGTTGGAGAGAGAGCCTTGCTAGGACCAGAAATGGTCGTGGATGTAGCAGAAAAGGTGAAACTCATCAGAGACAGACTGCGAGTGGCGCAGGACAGACAGCGGCATTGGGCCGATAGCCACCGTAGACCCCTTGAGTTTCAGGTATAGATTATTATTTTCTGGTTTGTGTTGTTTGTTTAGACTGCATGTTAAGACTATTTTGTTTTAGGTTGGCGATCTAGTATTCCTACGGATTTCTCCGACGCGTGGCACGATTCGTTTTGGTCGAGGCGGGAAGCTTAGTCCACGCTACATCGGACCCTTCGGTATTCTTGCAAGGATAGGTGCAGTGGCATATAGACTGGACTTGCCGCCTGCATTGGAGGGAGTGCATGATGTGTTCCACGTATCGCAGCTGAGACGGTACGTGGCAGACCCTAGTCACGTACTTGACCACTCGGAGATTGAGGTTGGTCCGACGCTCAGCTACCCCGAGCAGCCCGTAGAGATATTGGACCGCAGAGAGAAGGTGTTGCGGAAACTATTCCTTTGGTTCGTGTTGCATGGAGACATCACTCTCCAGGGGAGTCGACCTGGGAGAGAGAGGACGAAATGCGCGAGCAATACCCGTACCTCTTCTAGACTTGAGGTACACCCCTTTCTGATTTATTCTTGTTCTGTTCAGTCCAAATTTCGCGGACGAAATTTTTTTTAGGAGGGTAGACTTGTCACTACCACTTTTCCAGGTAAGGGCATTTGTGTAATTTTATTATTTTGAATATTTATGTGTTTAATTAATCTGCTGAGTTTTTAAAACTATTTATTTGATGTTGGTTGTGTTGGGTTAGGTCAAACCCTAGAAGTCAGTATGGCTAAACCCTAATTTGAAGACCAATTCTAGAGAAACCCTAGAATTCAAATTTTAGGTTGGACCTCAAACCCTAAATTGACTAAACCCTAGTTAATTAGGTTCTTCATGACCTAACATAGGGGGTTTAACCTAAACTATGCATTAGAAACCCTAGCTTGGTTTTAATATAAAAGGGAACCCTCTCTTCCTTCATGAAGAAAACCTAAACCTAGCCTCCATTAAAGAAAAATCATTCCCTCCCACAATTTTCAGAATCCCAAGCTCTAGGAATTCACTTTCCTCCTCCAAAGCAAAGAGAAGCAAGGGGTTGGGTCAAGAAGCCTTGGAAAAAAAGAACCTCCATTGAAGAAGCCATCCCCCTAGGTAAAACCCTATTTTTATTCATTTAATCTCTGATTTCTGTTGTTAATGCCCATTAGGAACCCACCCTGAGGTTTAGATTTCGATTTTAGGGTTTCTACATGGAGATCTAGGAGGAACTAGGGTTTTGTGTTCATACGTGGGATTTCCCCCAAATTCGTGAACCCTAAGCATAGGAGTATGCTTTTAGATAGGATTGCATCTCCTACCTATAATATTGATTTCGATTTAGGGTTTAGGTTTGGGAATTTTTGGAGTTCTTGATGTGGGATCCGTTTTTGCACATTATGTGTATAGAGTATCATATTACTTATATTATTTTCATTAGTTAGTGACCCTAGAGACTAATTAACTAGTTTTGGACCTAAACCTTAGTGTGGACCTAGTTTATCTAGGATAACCTAGTACTGATCAGTAAACCACAGAATTGACCTAGAGGCCTCATTTTTTTTATTAATTAAGCATGTTAATTCCTTTAAATTCAGTATCTGACATTATATTCCACAAATAGGTCATTGTGATCCCACTTTGGACATCGATCCTCACCCTTTGCTC
The DNA here is from genome assembly GCA_036927795.1 of Iris macrosiphon. Taxonomy (NCBI): domain Eukaryota; kingdom Viridiplantae; phylum Streptophyta; class Magnoliopsida; order Asparagales; family Iridaceae; genus Iris; species Iris macrosiphon. The sequence goes on along the minus strand of JAYESA010000003.1, from coordinate 60,334,642 downwards.
AGGACCACAGGCGAGTACATTCTCTGACAGTTTTCATTGTTGATTATTTCTATAATGCAGTTGTATTACATACTTGATTCCGACACTATGGATACACGGGTTAGCACCCTAGATCCCCATCATGAGGAGTCATAATTGGAATCCATCGTGCTAACTGGGGGATGGGGAACTATTAGTAGATTATGTGATCATATCCAAACCTTTACATGCATCATAGCTCACCCCACTTCTCACGTCGGGTGTGGCCTGACCATTTACATGCATCATAGCTGTTATATATGATTAGCCTGACCACTACATGCATCATAGCTAATTATATGGTCACCCTGACCTACAAGAATCATAGTTAATCATATATAACCAGCCTGATCAAGTCCCAAGCCGATCACATAATAAACTGATAATTTAAGTGTTTGAATTATCAGTTTATTATGTGATCGGCTTGGGATTCGATCAGCGTGGTTTCATATCATGATCTAACTCATGCATTCTTGCTAGGTCAGGAGTGACCATTTCATTCAGCTATGATGCATTGCTACAGTTGGTCAGGTCTAATATATCTAACAGCTTTGATGCATGTAAATGGTCAGGCCACACCCGACTGTGAGAAGTGGGGCTGAGCTCTGATGCATGTAAAGGCTTCTGGATATGACTCCATAATCTACTAATAGTTCATCCCCAGTTAGCAGATGGATTCCAATAAGACTCCCTATGATGGGGATCTAGGGTGCTAACGTGTATCCATAGTGTCGATCAAGTATGTAATACACTGCATTATAGAATAATCAACAATGAAACTGTCAGAGAATGTACTGCTGTGGTCTGAGCTTAACCCAGATTTGAGTTGGACTTATTGTGGTTGGTTTATATTAGAACTCTTTTCTATTCTCATCGTGCCATTATTTTCTATTAGCTTGTGATTGAGTATATCATAGAACTGTGGATTATTATCATTGTCCTCCGTACGGAGTTGAGTCTATTGACAGGATATATTATATGTGGAGACCTAGACAGCGTTCTACCGCCGATGCTGCGGCGTAGGCTGGACGTACCCACGACTCATGTCCAAACTCTGGGTGCGGGTCGTGACATGTGACGCAAGTTTGGTTCGATTCTGAGAACATTGCCAAAATCGCGTATCGTGGGCCCCGAGGCCCCACTTGACGGGCGATTTTGTGATCGGCTTATCGGAATCCAATTCTGGAAGTTCCGTTGGGTTCGTATCATCGTTCCTGACTTGTTGACACTAAGTTTGACAGATTTGGAGACCATTTATTCTGACACATTTTTTGGTGCAAAGCGGCCCACATGTGGACCCCCGCCTTGACCCGAAAATGTCATATTTGCCCCTGTGTCCAAATTGGACTCAAGGACAGGCGTTCTAGCTAATTGATATTTTTTGGATCTGATGGTGATGTCTATTTCAGCAACCGAAGAACTGCCTGCAAATCTCGCTGCTGCCAGAGTTACAATTGGAGCCGGAACCACAGCAAGTGTACCTTGCCAAAATCCTGCAGTATTGTTACTTATTTACATAATTTAATTAACTGTTGTACATGCTTAAACCTAGGACCGTATGACTTACTTAGCTTTTGATTAATAGTCGGGTGCCAACACCGTACGCGGGGTTGTGTAAGGTCAACTAGAGATGGATATCGTGATATTTACATTCTCGTACTTGCCATATCAAGTACGTTAAACCCAGGACACTTGACACGAATCATGAGACAGAATCTTTCTGAAATATTCAAGGTGGTTCTGTATAGGATACAGATTTCATGACTTGGACATTATTTTCTTAGATCTTAATATATGACTTATTGCATTAGTTTGATCTTGCGTGACATGGACATGAGACATTATGAAATTGTGACGTAAGATTACATTGGGTGGGGAGAGATTTACCACACAAAAGGCTGAATATATATATATATATATATATATATATATATATATATATATATATATATATATAATACTTTAATGGATGTGCCTTAGACTCTGACACAGAGCTTCGGTACCGTACTGGCCCTTCGAGAAAATACTGCTATGGGTTTCTCCGACACTGATCCTGTAGTAGTCTCAACCCGAGTATGACTAAAACTCTCACTTGCATATCACTTAGCTGGTTTATTTATTACCCTATTGTTTCCTTTATTTCTACACTACATTTATTTTGGCTTGTATTATCTGTACCTTGCTATGTCCCCTGAGGACCTGGATCCGGATTATGTCCCCAGGATTAGCAGACGAGATCTATCCTGAGGTGTACGAAACAGGAGCACTTCTCGGAGCAGTACCAGACCCTGAGGACAAGGTGATCGCTGAGGATTTTTCCTGAACATCTGCTTCCCTATGCTCATTTTTTTATTGGCAAATAAACTCTTTTATTCCTGTTTAAATGAACATTTGTAACAGACTTAATATCGGGTTGTTCCCCAATTTTAATTACTTGTGACTGGATGTTGTTTATTTCTTTTTGCTGATATTGTTATATTTATTCTGTGGATGAGATTAGTAAACCCTGATCGTTGTAATACAGCTTAAGTATGCCCCGATGGATCCATTAAATTAGGTTTGTCCATCGGTGCGTGCTGCTGGCCATTTCCACGTGTCCACTTCCTCGATATTTTGGGACTGGGGCGTGACAAGACTATTCATATCATCTCCAGGATCAATCCTCTTCGGGTACTGATGAACAAGCCAAGTGTTCTTAATTCCTGACTCGCGACTTGGGCGATGTTATTAACACCGTATGACATGGTGTACGTCCCTCAGAAGTCCATCAAAGGCCAAGCATTGGCTGATTTCCTAGCTGCTCATCCGATCCCGGAGGCCTCCAAACTATACGAGGACATTTCCGACGAAGTTGCAGAATGTAATTCCGCAATGGAAAGTGATGCATGGCAACTATTCTTCGATGGTGCCTCCAGGACTGGTCCCAGGGGAAACGTGGTTTCAGGAGTAGGAATTGTCCTGGTTACTCCTGATAAGCTCGTCATCTATCGGGCATATTCTCTTAGTGAGCCCTGTTCCAATAATGTGGCAGAGTATAACGCTCTACTAATCGGGCTCCAAGTCACTAAAGAATTGGACATCGAATCTCTGGAAGCTTTCGGTGATTCTCTGCTGATCGTCAATCAAGTCAGAGGAATATATGAAGTCCGAAATCCAGACCTCATCCCCTATCACCGAGCAACGGTCGAGATAGCCATGACCTTCAAAGGGTTCTTCCTAGAACATGTGCCTCGATCTCAGAATCTGGAAGCTGATGCCCCAGCCAGTCTAGCTGCAGATTTAGCTACTCCTATAATAAGGCAGAATTTGGTGATCCTTTTTAACAGAGATTTATTCTGTGTAAAAAATAACTTTCACATAGAACACAGCTAGGCTGTGAACACAGATCTTCCAAAGAGAGACTGGAGAAGTCCTTTTATAGATTTTGTGGCATACGGAATCTTGCCGGAAGACCCTAAAGAAGCAGTATCCATCAAAAGACGATCATTACGCTTCTATTTCGATGCGTCTTCACAATGTCTATATCGCCAGACTTATGACGGACTATTATAACGATGTCTCTCTGGTGATGAGGCACATCGGGTTATCCGTGAAGCTCACGATGGCATATGCGGAGCACATCAACCCGGTCCTAAGCTACAGGATCGTATCAGGAGGATGGGCTATTACTGGCCTACTATGATCACAGATGCAATAAGGTATGCAAAATAATGCAAAGCCTGTCAGGTCCATGCAGACTTTATACATCAACCTTCTGAACATCTACATCCTACGGTTGCATCCTGGCCTTTCGAAGCATGGGGTATGTATCATTGGTCCTATTCACCCGTCTTCTTCCAGAGGTCACCGGTTCATACTGGCCATCACGGATTATTTCTCCAAATGGGCAGAGGCGATCCCTCTTGCTGAGGTGAAGGCATCTAATGTGATCAGCTTCATCAAGCATCATGTCATTTATCGCTTTGGGATACCCCGGAGGATAATTCATGACAATGGGCCTCAATTCATCAGCCAAGCGTTTCATCGATTTTGCGATAAAATTCGGATACAAAATGTGGCCTCTACGGCGTATAATCCTGCTGCTAATGGTTTGGCGGAAGCCTTCAACAAAACCATTATCAAGCTCTTAAAAAAGTTCGTCTCTTCGAACAAGAGGGATTGGAATGAGAAGATGGGAGAATGTCTCTGGGCATACCGCACAACGGTATGAGCACCGACAGGTTGCACCCCATTCTTATTGGTTTACGGGAGCGAAGCAGTTCTCCCCATCGAAGTCCAAATTCCGTCACTCAGGATAGCAGTGGCTAATGAGTTGACTCAAGAAAAGAATGACCTGTTAAGGATTCAAGAGCTAGAAGGATTAGATGAAAAATGCCTTCAGGCTCAACAACGCATCGCGTTCTACCAGGCACGCATTTCCAGATCTTTTAATCAAAAAGTAAAGGAAATAGTGTTCAAAGTTGGCAATCTAGTTTTAGCTGTGAGAAGGCCAATGATTATTACTCACAGGAGTAAGGGTAAATTCCAACCCAAATGGGAAGGCCCTTATGTGATCGAGACGACGTTCTCAAACGGCGCTTACAGGTTAGCCAAGCCTAATGGAGACTTGTTGATGGCTCCTATCAATGGCAAATTCCTGAAAAGGTACTATGCTTAACCTCCTTTGCTCAAATGGAGTATGGTGAAGATCTCATTCTGACAATACTACTTCCAAAACGAAACTAGTCGGATCGTATTCTATCATGTCCATATAACCTCTGAATAGATATGTTTGACTAATTTGGAACTTCAAGACCTATCACGTCCATATTACCTCTGATAGTGTTTTGTATACAAATTTTAGTCGGAGCATATTCTATCACGTTTATATAACCTCTGAATAGATATGTCCTGCTGAAGCTTACCGAGAGTATTTTACGTCCATATTACCTCTGATATCACTTTCACCCAAACCTGTCATTTATATTCCAAAATGATGGGACCACAAAGTCAGATAAGAAACCTCTTTACTACTCCCAGAAAGAGCAAAAATTACATTGAAAAGCAAAAAAGTACATCATTTGGGGGGAGCGGTCAGGTCGCGAATCTGCTGCGCCAGTGTGGTCATCTTCTCAGTCCTGGAGCTTAAAACAATAGTGCGGGCCCGCTCCAGCCGTGCCTCGTCATTGCTCAGGAGGGACAGTTCGGATCTAGCCCGAACAAAACCAGCACAGGCGACTCCTGCACGTGCCAAGTTCTGTTGAGCTATGCCCAGTCGACCATTCACCACATCTAGAGCTTCCGACTACTGAGAGGCCCTCTCCTTTGCCTGAGCGAGTTTTGCTTCCAGTCTGCGGACCCTCCCTACATTTCCTTCATGCTCGGCCTGGCACTTCGTTTGAAGAGAAATGACCTCCTCCAAGACAGCTTTTTCTTCATCCATCTCCTACTGATGTGTCTGGATGGATTTATTTAGGCCTTCCATCTGTTCAGCAAGCTGCGCAGTCAAAGAGTCATATTCAGCCTGGACCAGGTCTTCAATGCTGCCTCGAGATAGCCGCAGATATTCGTTAATGGGTTGCTCCAAACCATTAACTATCTCATCCAGTGTGTCAGCTATCCCAGTGTCGTTGAATTCTCTAATCGGCACTATCGCAAACTGAGAGGACCTCCTCAGCGCCTCGAAGCTTAGATTCTTCTCCAACACCATTGATATCAACGTTTTCATAGTGGTGTAGAAGATACTAGTATACTACTCAGTCAGCATGACTAGATCCGAATGAACGCTGGGAGTGGCTGCAATATTGGCGAACCTCTCTCCAGGAACGATCGTAGACGATGTTGCCACAGTCATCGCCTTAACAGATGGTGCGATAAAAGAAGATGCGCCAACAACGGACGAAGTGACCGACGTACTCAAAGAAGGCAATGTCGCAATGACAGGCTCCTCCTCCTCTTGAGATATCGGAACCACTTCGGGCGAGCCGGCACCCAAAAATATTTCCTCTTCGAAGTCGGGCACCTCCATGTCATCGCCAGGAGCTGACACAGAGCCAAAGGGTGCGTCAACACTGCCCTCCCCGTAGATGTCTTCCCCTGAAAAGAAGACAAAAGAAAGTTAATATCAAAATGATGTTAATTTTTCTAAAAAGAGGCGTAAGGACGACATTTACCCATGGCCGATGGTATATATATCGCGTCTGCGGCCAGTACAGCTAAATCATGTCTTAATGATGCTAGGCAAGCTGTCATACCTGGAGAAGGGGGTGTGCTAACTGACATCGGCAGGTATTCTTCCGAATCTTCACTCAAATCCAATCAAGGTTCGTCAGCTGGAATCTCGCTGGGTGCGCCTACAGACACGACAGGGGTTTCTCTCAATGCTGATCTGGATAAAGATATCCTCATTCGGCTCGGCCGCAAAGGCGATCTCGTACCACTACCTGAAGCGGCAGCAGCGACAGCAGCCTCAAGCAAGAATTCTTCGGCACCGTCAGCCGGAATTGTGGAGGTTCCCTCTCTAAAAGGCGAGGAACCTCCAATCAAAGAATCGCCCCCGACAGGGGAAGCAGCAGGTTCACTTCTAGGAGCCTCATGGCCGAGAATCCTGAGAGGACGAGTAACCGTCTTCTTCTTCCTCTTGCGAGGGAAAGTCTCCTTCGGAACATGAGCCCTTCGCTTACCAGAGATGACCAAAGCCCCTGCAGGCGGAGGTATTTCACCCCCCGGTACCGCCAACAGAGGCTCATCTGGATTGACGAAATCTTCACCCTCGTCAGAGGAGACCGAGGGGACTTCGTCTCTTCCTGCAGACTTGGAGGAGGGCACCCTAAAACTTCCATGCATATCAAAATCGCGATGGAAGGTGTTGGTTGCCACATAGAACTGGGCATACGAGTGGAGGATGCGCAGCTCGGTGGAGAGTGAAATGACGGGCACGGTAAAAATTGCTTCGGTGCAACCTATGATGAAGTATCGCCATCCTCTCGCTCCATCAATGAGTCCACCCCTGGACCTGAAGCTGGTAACGGCATTGCCCACATGCAATTGGTCATACCCAAACTGCCTGGCAAACCAACTAGGCAGGTAGGGCTCCAAGAAGCAATGGTCTTCGCTTCTGTACAGTAAATGTGAAGGTCTAATGCAGACCAACCAATTAAAAGCCTCAGGAGAAAGAACGGTCTTCCCGTCGCCTATGTCCTGAAGTCTGATCCCCTGTTGATTGAGATGTACATAGAGGACAGTGCAGAAGAGCTTTCAGCTGTGACTGAAATTCAGCGCCTGCCGACAGTCTAAAACCGTGGTCAAGTTCCAGGAGGAATTCTTGTAATTCAGCAAGAAATTATCCCCCGAACTATTGCCAGAGCCGGGAGACATCACCCTGGGATTATGGAGAATTAACCATCCCATCAAATACAGGTATGATAATTCTACCCTGGGAAAGCTATCACGCCGAGTTTTATCGCAAGCAGCACATCAGTAATAGCCCTCAGGCCAGCTTGTATGCGGCACACCTTGGCAGGGAGCAAGCCCAGTCTTGCCCCGAACACCAGACGCACTGCAGGCCATAGAGTGTTGCGGTGAATGCGGTCCGCAGATGCAATGTCGGGTACCACCAGTCCGCGCAGCCTTATAGAGAGAAAGCCAGCCAATTGAGCTTCCTTGGACAGAGGCCTGCGGCAATGCCTCAAATAACTGTAGGCCTTAGTGCCTGCAGGATATTTCCTTATCCCTTCGTCGAGAATCTGGTCTGGAGCCCCAGCGTCTTCCATAAGATCGTCGACTACCTGAGCACTAAGCACGCTCAGAAAGCTCAGAGGCTGATCCTTGCTATCCAAGACTTTCTCTGGCTTAGCAGCCCTGGCCCGGTGAAAGAAGAGGTAGGACGCCCATTTATTGGTATGAGCCAAATCTGAAGGCTCTTTATAAAAGGCGGTGCAAGCAAGGTAGTGGCACATCAGCTCCTGGTACACTGCCACTACCCGAGGGTCTGAATCCTCCAGCTCCCGGTTCGTGGGAACATACTCCTCATAAGGAGTATCCCCCATTGGCAGTCTCGAAATCTCTGCCATCTCGTGGAGGGCCAATCCCAACTCCCCCAGTGGAGTGGCGAAAGTCCCGGTAAGCGAGATATATCGCTCCATCAGAGCCAAGAATAGGCTAGGGTTGGGAGGTAACCCAACACTGGTGGCATTCACAGCTGCGAACAGACCAATGCTCTCCAGCTCGGTCTGAAAATGCTTCAGGGCCCAGTCAGCCAAACGAGCCCATCGAAGATTTGTTGGGGTGATCCACCCACTTGTCCAAGGATTAGCCTTGGGGTATACTCCTCCATGCCCCATAAAATTATTGCAGAAAGTCGGTAATTGGACCGGTTGGAGCAGTAAACTGTCTTCATTCGGGACACTGCCCGGGTACAATCCCCTGAACGGCATCACAGAGCCGGAAGGGCGGCTGACAAATGACCCTTGGCCAGATCCTTTCTGGTAAAATATCTTCCCCGGCCTGCCGTGAAGATCGGGAGTCAGCGTCCACGACATCCTCCTGGGATGTGTAGCATGAAAGAATGCCGAGATGGGATAGTCTCTCAGCATCTTGGGCAGATATAGGACCAAGCCCCCGGCAGGGAAAACCCAGAGTTCTTTCTTGGGCTTCGTTTGGGACTGCTTGTCAATCATGTCCCCGAAGAGAAAAGCCAGCTTTATATATTGGTCCCCGTCTATGTACGTCAGGGGCTCTCCGTTGATCATGTTCAACAGCGTTCGCTCGCCTTTAGCCGATATCAGGATTCCCCTTCCTTCAGGATACTGGGGTCCGGAGATAGAAAATGTCACGTGGGACAAATCCTCCAGGTAGTTGGAATGCAGCATCCCGTCAGCATAACCCATCACCTCAGCCAATGGAGACATATGCAAGTTAACTATAAAGAGCAAGAAATACACGTCAGTTTCTGTACTAGACATTAAAATCTTGCAGCATATGCCAAAAGTCAACAGTCTGTGCTTTACGCCAAGACTGTAAAAACTTGATCTTTTACGCTGGAATCTTATTCCAAGGCGTAAAATTCAAGACTGGCAGTATACACAAAAAAAATCTGACAGTCTGTGTTTATGCCAGACTGCCAAAGTTTGAGTTATTACGCCGAAATTTTCATCCAGAAGAGTAAAACTCAAATTTTATAGTATACGCCAAGTTTCGACAATCAAAGCTTTTACGCCCGACTGCGAAAATATAGAGTTTTTACGCTGACACATTAGAAATGTGGACATAAAAGATAAAATATCTCTGTGCATCATCTTCCTCAAAGAGGCTATCAGCACAGAAGACGACCTAGCGCATTCACGTACAACGTGTGCGAAGGATTTTTGTCGTTCTTTTTGTCCCAAAAACTCTACCTTTAACTCCGGGTGCACTGCTCGTCGGCGGGACACTTTGTTCAGAATGAAGCTCGCCTTGCCCGACGGAAGTCGCTCTCGCTTGGGCAGAAGAGCGAGAAGAAGAGTCAACCTTCTTTCCCTTAGAGGAGGAGATTGATTTCGGGGCCATTGCTGAAAACTCTGAAGGCTCGGAGAGGAAACGAAGAAGAACTTGAAGAGTCGAAGGCTTTCTTTTGCAAAAGACAGATGAAAAGTTTTTCTCTGAAAGTCTTAGGGTATATATATAGAGTTCGGATGGACTCCTCGAATCCCGAACCAAATTCGATAATTAATATTCGGTTATGATTGGGGACTACGTCAGCCTATTACTCAGGGAAGGCGGACAGTCAGCGAATTCGAAAAGTTTTTGTGCAAAGCAGATTCGTAGTTTTACGCTAAGGAGCTTTCTACGCTCGACAACTACAAATATACGGTTTTACGCTAAGAGGCTATAAGTCTATGGTTTTACGCCCGGATGCTTTTATGCTCGGTAGCTTTTACGCTCGAGAGGCTACAAACCTACGACTTCACGCTCAGAAGCTACAAATCTATGATTTCACGCTCGGTGGCTTTTACGCTCAGAGGCAACAGATCCACAACTTCACGCTCGGAAGATTTTCTTTTCAGAGGCTACAAATCTACAGTTTCTACGCCCGGATGCTTTTATGTTCAACAGCTCTTACGCTCGAGAGGCTACGAACTTATAATTTTTATGCTCATCCACATTTACAGATCTATGACTCTCCGTATATCTAAAAAATACGCAGGCAGGAGTACGCGTATGTGTATGAACAACTCCCAAGGTGGTCAATTGCAAGGGTTCACGCAGAGGATAGTTCTTCTTGGCCCCAAAATATCCCAAGTACCCAAAGCATACAGAGTTCAACATTGAAAGTGACTCTTCTTCTTGGGTCGATTGGAAGTTCATCCAGAATCCAGTCTGAATATTTTATCTACAGTTCAAGATGGCGACTCAGTTTGACAGTCGTTTCTCGCCCTATTTTAAGGGATTTTCGGGAAATCATTCTTGAAGATGATGGTCTGAACAAAAATTCTTCTTATCAGAAGTGACGGTTCAAAAATCTACGCAGCTCCCCATTCCTAACAGCAGGACAGTTCGAATACTCGATTTAAATGCTAAGCGGCTTTCTGCGCATCCTTAGTTATGCGTAAAAGACAGGACGGGACCTAATACTCTTTCTATCAGAGTCGGCGTAAAGATACCAGATGTGTCGAAGCTACACATATTCAGACTTCACAGCAAAGTATATGGCAAGATAATCATATGCACAGAAGAAGATTTTATTTAAATCATGATTACATATGAGGGAAATCCAGTCTACAAAGGGTTTTTCTTCATTTTCATGATTACATATGTGGGAAATCCCGTCTACAAAGGATTTCCTCATCGTCGTCGGAAGGCCACCCCCAGAATCTGTTCTGCCAGGTTCTCGTATTGGTGGAGATCTTCCTCCGTCTTCTTCAGCAGTTAGTCGGTTTCCACGACCGATTAACAAAAAAATGATTAATGGCGGGAGGATACAAAACTGGGCCTGCCTGAATTATTCAGAGCCCATCCTCCATACGCCATGACAGATTGAGTTGAGGTATTTAACCCAACTCAATACTCGAGGACAGAGCTAGTTTCTGCTCTGGTCCACGAAAGTAACAGGAAAAAATACAGCTTGCAAGCTGTGTGGTCTAACATGACCCTTTCTCTCTCCTGGAAGAACCGCCATACAAAGTTGCTCATTATCCCAAGCAAAGGAAGCTATGATATCCTTCCATGATCCATCGTTGCAGAGGACATTTGCTCGAAGACGCCTTCTTTTTCGGCTCCTTACATGCTGGAAGAACATGGTCTTCTTCTTCCTCAAGTCGACCCGACGAACTCCAGCGATCATCTCTGTGTGGTGAAGGAAATGTGGGAAGAACATGTTAACTCCTCAGCCTTTATATAGGCAAAAGAGAACACACCGAATCCCATCGGATCCCCGATAATCCACCAAGAAATTAGCCTTGAAGAACGAGTCAGACTTGACCGTTTCATGCTTCATTCAAAGCGTTTCAAATTATGAGGAATTTGAAAACTTTGAAGGGGTTATTGTAGAAGCATGAAAAATACGCTGGATAGCCATACGCAGCATGTTGATGCTGGGCAGCGTAAAGAGATGACTTCAGAGCTGTCAGCGTACAACAGAGCTTTTTTGCTAAGTACAGCGTAAAATATAAGCTCAAGGACTATCCGCATAATGCAGTATGTCCAAGCGGCTTTAGCGTAAAAAGGGTGCTACATCGCCTTTACGGCGTAAAACTCATCCGCTTTAAAGCAGCATTGAAGTGTACGAGGAACGCTTCGTATTCCTCGAAATAAACCTGTCAAATCATGTAGTGAACCTGACGTCTGACTCCTGACAAAGAGTACTGCACGACTACCCAGGCGACGGCTATAATGATGGCGCGGCACAGCGACCCAGACTGTCATTTAGTGCCATTTCCTTGACGTAAACTGCTTTTACGCATACAAGGGAATACGCTGCCTAGTTTTACACAGGCAGATGTGAGCTGTTTACGCTCCACAGAAGACAAACAGGCTGCCACGTCAAAAGCTGCTCTTCGTACAGAGCTCGAGGCACGTCTCTGCATTTAATGCACAGAGTGATGACAGAGCTCGAGGCACGTCTCTGCATTTAATATGCAGAATGATGGCAAATATTCGAGACGCGTATCTGCATTTAATGCGTAGAATGGTGGCAAATCTTCGAGACACGTCTCTGCATTTAATGCGTAGGATGATGGCAGATCTCTGCATTTAATGCAAGAGATTTAATTATATCTCCAAAAGCCGTAATTTCGGCTAAAACGTCCACATCGTCGCTTTTGCGCATTACGCCATCAAGCTATTCTCAGCTATGAGAGCACGATGTACGCCATCTCCTTGGAATACGCCAACTCAGGCCACATTTGCATTGGTGCGTATTAAAGCTATTCGGTCCAGAATTCGCTCAAGCCTCAGTCAAGGGAGGGGGATCAGCTAGCTTCTACGTCCACTCGGCTTCTATGCCTACTCGGCTTCTACGCCCACTCGGCTTCTATGCCTACTCGGCTTCTATGCCGGTTTGATAACTCTTTGGCTTCTACGCCATAGTGACAGTTATTGGCTTCTACGCCAACCTTTTCTACGCGAGGGATAACTACCTACGTGGCTTTTATGCCGTGATCTTCGCAGCAGTTATACGCATTGTCTCTTAATGGGACACGCGTCACATGCTCATTCAAAATGTCATTTATACGTGGACAACGGTTATTGTGACATCGCGTAAAAGGGTGCTATACTTTCCACTACCCGGCTTCTACGCCGACTGAGTGGTCACTGTCACTAAAACTCTATAAATAGAGACCTCTATTGACAGAGGTCGGGAGGGAGAACCGAGGTCAGAATCAAGGTCGCAGATTTGAAGGAAAAAAATTCCAAGAAAGAGAGAAGGTCAAAGAACTAAGAGTCGAAGAGTCTTTGAGAGAGAAGAATCCAGAGCTCAGGCAAAGAGTAGTGATTGACGACTTTGGCATCGAGCATCCACTCTCTTTAGCAACCTTCGAAGCTGCTTTCTGTCTTCTACAGCATTTCATCATCATCGTGTGGTCCAAGGGACAAAGTGATCGACTGCAGATCAGACTCCTATAGCAATATTTACCCAGATTAAAAAATTGTACTCGACATCCTCGTATAGGATTAATTGTACTTCTTGTTTGTGAACCTAAGAGCGGGTTTCGTATAAACCTCGTCTTATTTCTTTCGTTTATTATCAAACACAGATGTATCATGGAAGATATCAAGTAAAAAAAATTATCAGAGAATGTACTAACCTGTGGCCCTGAGCTGTGAACACAAGTCAGTGTCTGAACTGGAGTACAAGTGACCTATATATGAATTTCCATGTTAACAATAATTTGGAATCATAAACAAGCTTAACAAACCTTATTTTGGGTTTTTTAGTCATATCCTATAGGAATAGGCATTTTAGGTATCACACACACACACACACACACACACACACATATATATATATATATATACTAGTATAATATATTACCTTAACTATTTACCTAATACCTTAACTTAATATCCTAATATTTTGACTTCATACCTTAAACACTACCCAAACTCAAGTATAATATATATATATGTTAACCTCGTACACGAGGAGTTGTAGATTTTTTTTTATTGATTTAAAAGCGTGAGTACCAACTCAGGTTACAAGCAGCAAATAACCTAAAATAAGCAAAAGAAAAACACCAACATCTCACGACTCAGAAGCACATCTCCTTCCTCTCCCGTAGCTCTGCAGGCACCGTCTTCGGATGGGAACACCTAACCATGGCCTTTGCTATCTGTCGACAAGTCTTCATCAGCTGTCTGTCATCAAATACGTAACCTTCGTATATCCTTTTGTTCCTATTCTTCCAAAGCACCCAGCATATCACACCAACCACTACCTGTTTCATATGTTTGTTGCGACGACGCCACCAAAGTTGGAATCTTGAGACCAAACCCGGAGTTCGACCTCTCACTCTGAACATCATCTGAAATATCCCCCATAAAGACCGAGCTGTGACTCCCTCATGGAAAATATGTTATATGGACTCAAACTCTGCATCTGTACATCATCTGCACTTGGATGCCAAACTGTAGCCAAGCTTTTGCATCCTCTCATCCGTGGGGAGTTTCCTGTAAAGGATCCTCCAGAGGAGGACTGACCATTTCCTAGGAATACAAGGGCTCCAAATATGAGAAAAATTGGGAAATATCTCATCTTACATTCGTATTCCCCTCCATGCCAAGCTGATCAAGAATTTGCCCATGTTTGAGAGCATCTATATCAGCTTATCTTTCCCGATAGAGAGATGGACGTCCTTTTCTTGAATGGCGGCAGATAGTTGAGCCCCCAGTATAAAGGTAATGCGAGGGAAATCCCATTCACCTGCTGTATTTGTCAAGTCTCGAATAAGGTGGACATGTCTATTAAGCCTGGTTTGTTGTATCCCTCCCAGAGATAGCCATCGTTAACAGAAAAGATTAGAGTCTCCCTCATGAACTTCTAGCCGTACTATGCTTTCCACCATATCACAACCCTCTTGCAATCTGCACCATACCTAAGATGCTCGGTAAGTCTAATCAACCTGGCACGGGTATGCAATTGGGCAATACATGGCTCTCAGGTGCTTCGACCATATGTTGTCTTCCATGCAAAACTCCCACTAGAGTTTCGCCTGAAAGCATCCATCACCTCCTGTAATCGTCTAACTCCAAGGCCACCTTCTTCTCTAGGCTTCGCCATCGAAGGCAACCCAAGCCAATTTTGTTTGCCAATGCCATCCTTTGAACCCCAAAAGAAACTCGAGAACATAGGCTCGATTTGGTTGAGCACCCCAATAGGAGGATTACATCATGCTAAAGTATAAACATGAATAGATGTAAGGACAAATTGCAGTAGGGTTAGTTTACCTCCATACGATAGGATTCTATTGTGCCAGCCTTCTATCCGCTCCCTGACTTTCCCCATAAGATAATCAAACATTCTCGTGTTTCTTCTACCAACCATGAGCGGGCATCCCAGATACGTAGACGGAGGGGCGGTCACCTGAAAACCTAGACCACTATTGTCACGCCCCGATGTCGAGTATTACCTTTCGAACTAGATTTTTGTTAAACACATTCTACACATATCAACCATATTTTAAGTGTCCGGGCTAAGCAAGAATACAAACACATCTAGTAGGGACGACGGATTCCTGCGGAAGATCGGGGCATGACAATTATGCAATTCTTCCACCCAGACAGTATCAGACATGTCTTCAATGAACACAAATAATTTTTGTGGACTAATACGTTGGCAAAATACTCCTTATCTACCGAGAATGTTTTTCAATTGTTGTACAGCTTTGGCATCCCCATTAGAGAATAATAATAGGTCATCTACATAAGCTAGGTGTGTGATCTTTGGGCATCTGCTAGGGGAATAGTAGCTGCCAAAAGCATACTGATCACCCCATATTCTCAAGTTCCTGCTCAAAACTTCCACAGATATAATGAACAAAGTAGGAGACAATGGGTCTCCTTGACGTATGCCCAGCATTGCGTGAAAATAGCCCGACATTTCTCCATTGATGAGTGTGGAGAACCAGACGTTGTTCACCAGTCTAAGAACCATGTCGATCCATTTTCCATTGAAGCCAAAGCACCCTAGTACGCGCAACAGGAATCTCCAATCTACTCGGTTATATGCCTTGAGCATATCCAGTTTTACTGCTATGTTGCCCCCCCAATTTTCGTGTTTCAGCAAACTGATCATCTCTTGAGCTAGGATTATATTATCAACTATTTTCTTACCTTTAATAAAACCACTTTGTTCTGGCGTGATAAGATGAGGGAGAATAAGAGCGAGCCTCCGTGCCATAAACTTGGAAATAATTTTGTTGACAAATGTACATAAGCTTATAGGTCTAAGTTCTGAAAAAGTCTTTGGGTATTTTTTCTTTGGGATCAAGACCAAGAGGGTACTCGAGATTGTCTGAGGAAGCGAGAAGCCATCGATTAACATACATACCGCAACGTGGATATCCTCCGCAATGATATGCCAGCATTTGGTAATGAAAGTTCTTGTAAATCCATTTGGACCTGCCACTCTATTAGGGTCTAGGCTTTTAACCACTTACCTCCCGAGACGGGTGCGCTGTAAGTATAAGATTGTCTTATTCGGTGACTGTCGAAGGAATAGCCTCCATAAAGTCGTCATCGTCTACAATCTCCTCTTGGACATACTGATTTTTAAAATAAGCATTAGCTGCATTCTGTATATCCTCCTTCAAGGTCAAGACCCTCCCTTGATCTTCAATAGCATGAATATAAAGTTTCCTCTTCTTGTTAGATACATAGTCGTGAAAATATCCCATATTTTGTCCTCTTGTATATTCCATTTTAGTCTATCCTTCTGTCACCAAAATGTTTCCTCAATGTCTACCTGTTGTTTGAGATAGGCTCTCGCCTGATGAAGTAATTCTCGGTTCCCTAGCGAAGCCTCCCTATCGAAGTCAATCTCAGCTACTAAAGCTTTATCTTCTGCATTTTAAACCTGTTGGGATATATCTCCAAACGTAGCATGGCTCCAAGAAGACATGGCCTTCCTAGTCGCTATTAACCTCGTGTATAAACGCTTCAAATCATGTGGGTGTTTAACAGAATTATAGGTTGCGCTAACAATAGTCAAGAAGTCGTCGTGTTGTGGCCAGAAAGACAAGACAAAAACCTAACAGGCTTCTTACTGGAAACCTCTGCGACTTTAAACTGAATGAGTAGAGGGGCATGGTTTGATTCAGTACGATTGAAGTGTTGACATACAGATTGAGGAGCAAATCACAACCAATTCTGATCCAAGAGTAGCCGGTCTAGTCTCGAGCCCTGTCTAGCATCCCCTTTTTGCCCATTAAACCACGTGTACCTATTGCCAGTGTAGGGAACTTCACTTGAACCTGTTGTCAACTAGAAATTGCAGAAATCCTCCATCGCTAGAACTAAAGTGGCCACTGCTATAGGCATAGATCCAGCTGATATCTTGATGCTCCAGGAACAGGCCATATGCCCCACATTATTTCTCAGAATGGCTCCTCCCCATTGCACTCCAGCTTTACTTGCTCTGCACCCTACCACATTGAGTTTCCAATGGTTCATAGTTGGTGGATTCTAATGTTCTTTAACTTTGATTTTCTTGCTTTTGTTGTTAATGTTGACGAACGAGGGAGGATTAGAAATGTGAGAGCAGTTAGCAAGAGCTTTGTTGACTTGCCTTTGTACTTCGACAACCAGCTGACTAGGAGAAAATTGATATTCTTCATATCTGGCCTTATATCGATTTTTCCAAAGCGTACCACAGATGGCCGCCACTACTACTCGCTTCTTTTGTCCTGAAGACCACCAGTGTTCCATCTTAGAAATGAGTGATAAGTCAAGGACTTGAAGATTGCAAAGGGCCTGCAAAGATGTCCACACATGACGAGCAAGATCTCCTTCGGCAAAAACATATATAAGAGTTTCAGTATTAGAAGGAATGCAGCAGTGATACTTGAGGCAAGAGGATAGCCTATTGTATTGAGCTTGTCATCTGTAGGAAGCTTATTGCGAATAATTCTCCAGAGATGGAAGGACCATTTGTGTGGGATGCATTGATTCCATATGTTGGCTAATATATGATGACGAGGGGATTTCCTACGAACACAGTCCCATGCAGACGAGATCGAGAAGTACCCGAGGGAGAGGGTTCCATATCAATTTATAAGGGACTGAAGATAAATTGATTCTTGAGTCAATAATAGACTCTTGAACATCTTCACCTAAATATTTTTTGATCAGATTGAGATCCCAGTTGCCTTGAGTGCCAGCAAGGTTGTTGACGCTTTGAAGATGAGGAGGCATTAGCCTTGGAACAAAACGACCATTTGGAAGCCAAATTTCCAAGAAAATATCAGCTTTGCCTTCACTATAAGTTGCTTTATGTGGGGCTCAGCTAGATCTCTGCCCGCAATGAGATGTTTCCATATGTGCGATGCTCTGGGTGTGATGTCAACATGGTTGGGATGATCATGAGCTAGATATTTAGTTTGAAAAACTAGATCTAAAGGGTTGAAGCAGTTCTGGGTTTCCACCATAATTTGATGCTGAATGAAGTGAGGACGTCCATGAGTTTATGAATGCCTAACCCTCCCTCATTAAAGGTTTGAGTGATGGTAGCCCATTTTCTTTTTATGAAGCCTTCAGAAGTACCCGAGAAGGAGGAGGAAAATAAAGCTTCTATGCACTTGATAACGCAAATTGGTGGATTACAAGCCGCTAAAGTGTACATAGGAATTGAGCTAAGAACATTTTTAATGCGGACCAACTTACCTCCAGGAGATAATAGCTTGTTGTGCCAACCATTGATTCTGTCTTTTATCTTATGAATGATACTTTGGTACATGGAAGTGTTTCTGCGACCTTTCATGATAGGGCAACCAAGAATAAATCAGTGGAAGACGTTTGTGTGGGATGCCAGAAATACGAGATATCCTATTGTTAGAGGATTGATACCACTTGTTTCCAACAACAAAGCAACTCTTTTGGATGTTCACCAGTTGTCTAGAGTTAAGTTCATATTGCTGAGACACACCCTGAAGAGAAGATTATAATGTCATCTTCATAGGCAATATGTGATATGGGAGGGCATCCCCTTGGTGAGTGATATCCCGTGAAGCTTGGAGAGTAGGAGAGAAGTTTGAGATTACGAGAAAGGGCTTCAGCTGCCAAAATGAACAGTGCTGGAGGTAGAGGGTCTCTCTGACGAACCCCTCTAGAAGATTTGACGAACCCATTTATTTCTCCATTGATAAGAGTAGAGAACCAGTAGTTAGATATATATTTGTAAACTAAATTAATCCAAGTAGGGCTGAACCCAAAATTTTGAAGCATCCCCATAAGAAAGCTCCAATTTAACCTGTCGTAAGCTTTGGACATATAAAGTTTGACAATCATTTTTATTGCCACGATTTTTCTGATCAATGCCAGCAATAAGCTTTTGAGCCAAAATTATATTATCAACGATTTCCCTACCGTTAACATAACCACTTTTCTACGGGGATATCAATTTAGGCAGAAGCATGGCTAGGCTATAAGTAATAATTTTGGAGATGATTTTATTAGCAAAAGAGCAAAGGCTAATAGGACAGAAGTCTGCAAACATCTTGGGGACTTTGCATTTGGGAATAATAGCAATAAGAGTACTAGAAATAGACCTGGGGTAGTCCATGCCATCAAAGAAAGAACCCACAGCTGCAACCAAGCCGTCTGCTATGATGTCCCATGGAGAAAAACTGAATTTTCCAGTGAAGCCATCTGGACCCGCTGCACTTCTATGATCCATGAGATTAACAGTTTGAAAGACATATTGGGAAGTTGGTTTAGTCATTAAATAGATATTGTCGTCCTCAGTAACAATGGAAGGAATAACCGAGAGAAAATCATCTTCAATATGCACTGGATAATGCTGAAAAATAGCTGAGAAATGCTTGGTCGCTTCTTCTTTGATGCCTTCGTTATCAGATATGATGTCACCCTCCTCGTTGTTAATTTGGTGAATGTACAACTTTTTTCGTTTGCTGCTAACACAAGAATGAAAGAAAGCGGAGTTTCGATCACCTTCTAAGTCCCATTCGAGCCTAGCTTTTTGTTTCCAACAGGCTCCCTCAACTCTAATCCGCTGTTTAAGGTTGGCCTTGGCTTCATTGAGTTTGCTTCTAGATTCTTCGTTATTGAGAATGTCATGGTCGAGCTCAGCTGTTTTAACCTCGTCCTTAGATGCAAAATATTCCTGAAAGATATTGCCATAAGTGTCGAAGCTCCATTTAGTCGGAGCTTGTCGAACCCTTTGAGTTTGAGCCTTATTCTTTCAAGGAAATTTTGATGATAAATAGAGTCCCATGCATCTTTAACCACCGTTAAGAAAAGCTTCATGAGTGCACCAGAGATTGAGAAATCTGAAAGGCTTGCGCTTAGTAGGACCAGGGGGAGAGGCAACATCAAGTAAAGGAGATTGATCAGATTCCGTGCAATTGAGGATGTCGTAGGAATTTTCAAAACCTAGGGACCACAACTTATCATCAGAAAGAATACGATCGAGACAAGACATTTGTTTGTGGGCTCCTATCTGTCCATTTTGCCAAGTATATTTGCTGCCAGTGAAGGACCATTCAGATATTCCTTAACCAATTTGGGAATCATTGAACTCGTGGATAGCTGCTAAGTCAGGATCAAGCCCACCAACCCTCTCTTTCGGAGAAGCAATAATGTTGAAGTCTCCTCCCAATATCCACGGAAGCTGCCACCTAGCTTGTATGTCACTGAGATGTTCCCAAAGTTCTCTTCTGAGTGATTTGCAATTTGTTCTATGAACACTGGGGATGATGAAATCTTGGATGATAGCGGGATGGCTGTTTTTGATGGAGATGGCTTGATTAGAAAATTCAACTGACGATATATGAGTGCCATTTTTGGACATGACCCAAATGTTACTTCTGGGGTTAGAGTAGGCACCCTAACTTCAGTTTATAAGAAATGATTTTGGAGGCTGCTACCTTCGGCTCAAAAATAGCAATAAAAGAAATGTAGTGCATCTTGAGACGTTTGAGAGTGGGTTTATTGGCAATACCTCTAACGTTCAAAAAAAAAAAATGGCTTTAAACATTGGCTTTGGTTGGGGCAGAACTTGAGGGGTTGGCTTTAGAGGCCGAGCAGAGCAGTATGGATTTGGTTGAGGCAGAGCTTTTTTATTTCTCTTTTTCGATGGCTTCGGGACAAGAACAGGTTCTTCGACATTGAAATATAGAGTTTTCCTCGAGCTTTCCTGAGGGTGGAGCCTTTGGGAGCTTTGCGGGATTTCACCTGGCTCATATTCAACGTTTCCCTTGGGGTTTGCTTGTATCTGTTGCTCAACTGATGGGTTGGTCACAAGTGTAGCAGAAGGGGAAGTAACCGAAACCAGTGCTTGAAGAGGGGCTTTGGAAGTAAGTTGTGTGATCTCATGGGTGTTGGAGATTTGTAGATCTAAGTTGGGGTTGGTCTCCAGAATGGCTGACTGTTAGGAAGAAAGTTCTTTCCAAACTTTTGAGGGGACATCACTTGCTGAGGTGGTGGGCATGAGGGTTTGGTTGGGGGCTGTAGATGAAAGAGTAGTATTTTTGGAGGAAGTGTTGTTGACTTCTGGATGAGTGACTGCTGAATTTGATGTGATGGAATTTTCTGGTAGAGCATTACTTTGAGAACGACTTTGCATCTCTTTATTTAGTATTTCACTATCGGCAAACTCCAGACTGACCATATCTTCTGGAGCATAAGCGATCATAGCCACTCGTATGGTTTCCCACGAGTTTGGCATTGTACACAGCAGCCATAACTCCTGAACCTCGTCGTCGAACTTGACTCTCATCGAGAATAGCTGGTCAACCATGTCCTGGAACTCACTAAAGTGATCCGTAATAGACGTCTCATCTTTGTACCGCAGACCCATCATCATTCGGATTAGGAACAATTTATTTACTCCGGTCTTCTTCGCGTACAAATATTCCGGCTTATCCCACAATGTCCTCGCGTGCTCAATACTGGCAACGTGGTTGCATATATTCTCATCAATGAACTGCCTGATGTACCCACACATCTGTATATGCTCAAAATTTCAGTCCTCTTCGGATTTTTCACTGGGGCTCTCGGAAGTAAATACCGGTAGATGCAGCTTCTTGACAAATAGCAGATCATTCATCTTACTCCTCCAGTAATGATAGTTGGTACCGTTCAGGTTTACCATGCGCACCGGCTTCGCGTCCATCTCTCCTCCTTGGTTTGCCTGTCAACTCCTGACACCCTTCTGAAATTCCAGAACCTGGCTCTGATACCACTTTGTTGGGAACGAAAGTATGAAAACCGTTCCCCAAATCAGATAGTACCTGCGAGAAAACCGAGCAAAACGCACAAACCAAAAATGCCAAACACAAATCGCAGATACAGAGATTTTTGACGTGGAAAACCATGGCGGAAAAAACCACGGGACGATCGGAGTCCAACCCTGAAAAGCCTCCACTAATGGAATAAGAAATACACAGACCCTTACAAACTTCTCACCGATCCAAACGGATCACCACAACTCTTTTGGAACAGAAAATATATTATAACCATGAAGAAGAAAGACAACGAAAAATACCCGAAACTGATCTTCTTCTTCGAAACGGCCTCCAATCCTTCTTTCTCCTCTCCAATATTGCAATGGCACTCTTGCCTCCTTTTCTCTCCTTGTTGCTATATTTTTTTAGAGAGAGATATTTTAGGGCCATGAGACACCTATATATAGTCTCAAACCCACAACTAGCATTCCTATTATAGATAGAATATCCTATCCAAATCCAAATCTATTGACATATTCTTATTATATTTAGGAATATCCAATTCAAATAAATTGAGGTATTCCTATTATATGTAGAAATACTCAATCCTACTCCGGGGTATTTTAAACATAGGTTGGGAACCCCACCCACTCCAACAATACCCTCGTTACAAGTGAAAGTTAATGGCTGTTACCTTTGTCATTGTATATAAATTAATATAGATAATAAAAAAACAATATATACAAATTAATATATTAATATATTTTAATTAAACCCTCGGCACACACTACCGTTGTTGAAATATTCGGAGCCCAACATCAGCCCACAAATTCTAACAGATTGTTGCACTCTTGACTTGACACGCCAATTTAGGCGCTGGACTTTTTCGTCGCTCAAAATCATATTTCCTTGTGCTCTAAATTAATTGCACAATTTTCCGTAACCGAAATCCTTATTTAATTTCGTGTCACGCACCTGTGTCTTACCATCTATTTTTAGACACCAACTCAACCCGTTGAGCCGGACCAATTAAAGGGTCCAAGACTGACACCAAGCCTACACCAATCATGACCTTTGTGTCACTCCCAATTGAGGTCCCATGTGCCCCCATTTAATTTAAGAGCACATGATAATTTATTCTAATTAAATTGAGGATACCAACTTTGACTAATCCCATTTCAATCCAAATTTAATTACAATGCCCATGTAATTAAGCCCACGCAAAATACACAACACTCCCTCACCCTACAAAACACCAAACACCAATTCTCCCACAATTTTTTCATCATTTCATGTGTTTGTGCAAATACCCAAACTTAAGGGGCTAAATTGCAAATATTGTGACATGTGGCATACCCTCATTGGTCAAGGCCAAATGAAGGAGCCATCCCTCTTCCTTGACCGGTCAAGGCCCCCTTCCCCTCTCATTTGGATGAAAAAATTAATTACTTCATGTGAAATCTCCACCACCCATTTGAATTGGGCCAATCCTCACCATCCAACCTCCACACACCATTACCACCATCTCCACCACCACCACCACCATCACCACCCTCCAGCATTGCCCCGGCCACCTGCTCATCGGCCTCCCTCAACCATCATCTCCACCGCTGTACCTCTACTCCGACCACCCAACATCCGCCAACGGCACCCCCTCTCCTCAACATCATCACCATCTCTACCACGGCCGGAACCACCGCCATCTCCACCCCCTCAGTCAACTGAGACACCCACACCAGCACATCCCCCTCCGGCCGAGCTTCTCCCTGACCTCTACACAACACTACAACACCCTCACCACCTCGTCCATTGACCCGCTGCACTCGTCAACCTGTCACCTCCTCCCAAGTGACACCCTTCTCCACCTTGCAGACGATCTCACTCCGGCCGGCAATCACCCGGCGTGCCACCACATGCCGCCACCATGGTAAACTTTCCCCCCTTTCCTTTTTGTAGTATATTATTGTTTTTATAGTCTAATTATTTTGTGTTGTTACATATAACTTAGGGTTCATGATTTAGATTTAGTTTAGGGTTTAAATATGCTATGTTGAGTTTAAGGTTTGAATGCATCGAGATTTAGGGTTTTATTACATCATTTTATATGCATATAAAATTATTATTGATGAGAAGGTGATTTATGGTGAAGGGGTGGTGATATCATTAAGTTGTTAATTATTTCGAGGATTTGATTACTAGTGACAAAATCAGTTGAGGAATACAGATATATTTTTAAGAACTATACATATGTGAGAAGGGTTTGAATACTTAAATAATGTTCGTGAGGGTTAAATAGATAAAAATTATTAGTTGAGAGCTGGCAAATAATAAAGAGTTAATTGAGGAGTAGTTTATATGGTGAAATGGTAATGAAGGTTATATAAAGGAAGGCCTAATAATTAATAAGTAATTATTTTGAGGAAGATATAATTAAACGAAATGATAATGTCTATAAAGACCAGAGGAAACTGAGGATTGGATCAGAGTTCTATTAACTGAATATCGCGATTGAGGTTGGGTTTGATGATATTGTACGGATGATTAGTTTGAGTAGATGTAACATACTCTGAGTCAACCCTGGTCAACCATCTAGCTTCGTATCCATGTGAGTTATAACTAAGTCTGAGCATATAATTAGACGTATGTCACATCATTGTTGTCACTTTATAGTCTATTGATTGAGCTTGTATCCCGTCTTTAGGTACTATGGGACCCGCAGACTTGGACGTTGTACCGGATCCCCGACATCAGCAGTCGGACGCAGGCAAGTGTACCTTACCACCCTGTATTTCAGTTACCAGATATTTATTATTTTATTATATATATTGTGCGCGTATTTGATTAAGATCGTTACATCACGTCCGGATCACAACCGGGTGCAGACGTTCGTCGTAACGTCTTATAACGAATGTTAGATGTTCGTAACACCTCGATGTACGTACCTGAGTATATCGTCACCCCAGGACACATTCATACACTATTATCGTGCCAGATTTCCTGTATCCTGATACTGACTTCATGACCGGAGACTGGACGACCATAGGGTCGCGTCTGTTGAGTTATTTTTGTGTGACGAGACTGTTAGATAGAGGTTCAGGTTCAGCGCACCATCGTTGACCGCTTGGGATGGGAAAGACAGTTACTAGACGTTTGGGCTCCTCTGTACGCACTTTATATATGTATGTCCTGTTGATGTTGTGTTCATGTATCCGGAGTAGTAGTATCACCCGTGTGACTCTGTGCTCGGAGCTACGGTACGCCCCGTGTGTCTCTGTGTTCGGAGCTACGATTTTATTTTGGACAGCCCACGCGTCGAACATTGTCTTCAAACTGTGTCTCACTTGTTTGGTTATGCTAGATTACCCCGTCGTTGTACTTGTACTTTCTGTTATACTTGGCATACTGTATTTTTGTACCTTGCTACGTCCCTCTGAGGACCTGGTTCCCTGCCAGTTTTGCAGCATAGACGATTACGTAGCATTTGGAGTTGCTGATGGAGTTGCATGTCTTGCGGGCATTTTACCAGGTACTCACATCATATCTACCGACATTATGGTTATTTTTATATTGATTATTCATCTGCTGTTGTAGCCTAGTTTTTTATAGACTCATATTTCTTCTCGAGTCTATTCGAGTTGGTGTGTTATTGGGCGACCGACTTTAGCACATGCAGCTCTTTCTTGTATATTTATGTTCATTGTGGATTGAGACATAGAGGTTTACATTTACAGGATTTTTAGATAATATCCTTTATTATACAGCTTATATGTATTCGAGTCAGACCAGAGTCTGGTCGAATGCGTAGTTGGCATGTCGCGTATTCCTGGTCCTATGTATTTTGGGACTGGGGCATGACATATTTTTGTGGTGGCCCATGCAGGTCCGATTTAAATCGTCTTGGTCACCTGACTGTGCCAAGCGAGCCTGCAAATTAGGAATAGATATTATGATTGTTGAATAGGATCTCAATCCATAATCGATTTTAAAAACTCACTTTGTATGTGATTATCGCCCTTGGACTTCCAATTTGTATTCGTTCAATTTTTGTCAATATCGTTATCATTGCTTCTCATCCCCTATTACTCGAGAAGACGGACACTTGTGCCTGATGGTTTCCTCCAGAAGAAGATCGTAGATCAGACGACAGAAGATGTGATTTGTGCAATATTCTCTGAGAAGATTGTTACCCTCAGTAGGGTAGGTTGATAGGTTCTTTTTGGATTCTAGAACTTGTGTGGAAGGCTAGCAAGAGAATTGGACCCAATAGTACCCTACCCGTGCTTGAAATAGTAGTGAACTTGGAAGTACTGGGAGCTGGAAGGATTATTGATCATGACCTAGAATAATTTATGGAAATGCATAGCCCGATGCTAGAAACTAGTGGTTATATATGATAGCAATACCAGGAACGATATTATGGACTAGAGAAGATAAAATTTTAGGCTCTCACTGGGAAGATGATGATCTGATACAAAAAATTCTAGTTTGTGCTTGGGTGATACCATTATTATAATTGTACTATGTGACCCGGAGCAATAAATGACGGAAAGAAGAGATTTGAGGAATAAAATTTTTAGGGAAAACTTTGAGGAGAAGAGTAATTATACATTAGGCAAGAAAGAATTTTTTTTTTTGGAGGACTAATGTTGTAAACAGAACGGAAGAATTTATTTTGAGGTTAAGTCTAGACTATGACATCGTCCTAGCATGAGTTGGTTGAGCCAATACCACGCAATGCTAGATTGTCGACGTGGTTGCATTATTTTTAGACCACCAGATTACCCTGAGTTTGAGTTTCTTCAGGGAGCCTGGGAGTATGGTGCCCATCTACTTTATAGTCACACATTGCAGAAGGTGAATCAGTGTACCCCGCATTATATCAGAGTTTGAGGATGTGTTTCTAGATAATCTCCCAGGCCTGCCACCTGACAGAGAGATAGAGTTTGTTATAGAGTCGAATCCAAGAGCCGAGCCAGTTATTTTCCCGTCTTCAGACTAGCACTGATAGAGTTGGTTGAGTTAAAGTTCCCTAATAGAGGATATCTTAGACAAGGGTTTCAGTCGGGCTAGTGTTTCTCCATGGGGAGTACCCATCTTATTGTGCCGAAGAAGGACGGGACGGTACGTTTGCGTATTGATTTCAGGGACGGTATGTTTGTGTATCGATTACAGGGCGTTTAATGCTTTAACGATAAAGAACAAGTACCCACTGCCGCGCATCGATGATTTCTTTGATCAGCTTAGTGGTGCAAGTGTATTTTCGAAGATCGATCTCAGATCCGGTTATCATCAGATCAAGGTACGGAGAGAGGATATCCCGAAGACTGCTTTTCGAACGAAGTATGGGCACTATGAGTTTTTAGTCATGTCATTTGATTTAACCAATGCGCCAGCAGTATTTATGAGTCTGATGAACAGTATTTTCTACCAGTACTTAGATAAGTTCGTGGTGGTATTTATCGACGACATCTTGGTATATTCCAAGAGCCAGGAGGAGCATGAAAGATATCTCAGGATTGTGTTGGAGACGCTGATACATGAGAGGCTGTACACCAAGCTCAGCAAATGTGAGTTCTGCTTGGATAGAGTACCATTTCTGGGACACATAATCACCGGAGATGGACTATCAGTTGACCTGGAGAAGATAGCTGCAGTTGAGACATGGCCTACCCTTACATCAGTTATAGAGGTTAGGAGTTTCCTCGGACTTGCCGGATATTATCGGAGGTTCGTAGAAAAAATTTCGAGGATCGCTGCGCCTATGACGCGACTGACGTGTAAAGGCGAGGATTTTATCTGGACCGACAAGTGTCAGACGGCTTTCGATGAGCTGAAGAAGCGTTTGACATCAGCACCAATTTTGACACTACCTTCAGGATCAGGAGGATTTGTAGTGTACAGTGATGCGTCTGGAAGCGGATTAGGATGTGTACTAATGCAACACGGCAAGGTAATAGCCTACGCATCGAGACAACTGAGAGTTCATGAGAAGAACTATCCGACGCACGATCTAGAGCTAGCTGCAGTGATATTTGCACTAAAGCTTTGGCGACACTACCTTTATGGGGAGCGTGTTGAGATTTACACAGATCATAAAAGTCTGAAGTATGTCTACACGCAGAAGGAGCTCAACATGAGACAGAGGCTCTGGCTAGAGTTGATGACAGATTATGATATAGAGTTGCAGTACCACCCTGGCAAGGCAAATGTAGTAGCAGATGCCTTAAGCAGGAGGTCCATGGCATACTTTTTGACGACTCAGCGGCAATTGCTAGAGGATCTCCAGGAGCTTGGGATAGAGATTGTATTGCCAGGCATGGATGGACAGATGGCCAGTCTCGAGGTTCAGTCTATATTGATTGAGAGGATCAAGGCAGCCCTGCCTACAGATGCGAGATTTTGACGACTGCGAGAGAGGACAGAGGACGGCATGCAGACGGGACTCATGATTCATGAAGACGGAACATTGAGGTATGGAGATCGTCTATACATTCCGAATGGCGAGCTACGCCAAAAGTTGATGACCGAGGCTCATAGCTCGATTTATTCTATTCATCCCGGGGGTACGAAGATGTACCGATATTTGAGGCAACATTTCTGGTGGCATGGGATGAAGAGAGAGATTGCAAGATTCGTGGCGAGATGTTTAGTTTGTCAGCAAGTCAAGGCTGAACATCAGAGAACTGCAGGACTATTGCAGCCGCTTCCCATTCCCGAGTGGAATTGGGAACACATTACCATGGACTTCGTCACAGGATTCCCGCGGAGCCCTAGCGGGAATGATGCAGTTTGGGTTATCGTAAACAGACTCACCAAGTCTGCACATTTCTTACCCTTCAGAGTTAGGCAGTCCACGAAGATATTAGCTGACATATATATGAGGCAGATAGTACGACTACATGGAGTGCTTGTCAGCATTGTATCGGATCGTGATTCCAGATTCACGTTATATTTTTGGCGGAGTATGCAGGAGAGTCTAGAAACTCGCCTCAAGTTCAGCACTGCATATCATCCACAGACTGATGGTTAGTCAGAGCGCACGATACATATATTGGAGGATATGTTGAGAGCGTGCATGATCGATTTTAGAGGATTTTGGGAGGACCATCTACACTTGGTGGAATTCTCCTACAATAACAGCTACCAGGCTAGCATACAGATGGCACCTTATGAGGCACTATTGTCACGCCCCAGTCCCAAAAATACGTAGGACTAGGACACGTAAGCATGCCAGCCGCATGGATATGAAAACTCCAATATATGGAAACCAAATCCACACGTACGCTGTAATATGAATATTAAATCCACAGGTGGTATAACTGTAATACAAGTCACAGGGTAAAATCTAAATCTCATCCACCAAAATCATATAGAAATAAATAAACAGTATCGATGAAACTAGATCTCAATAAGAAGTATCTAGGATGATAGTTGGATGGAAACAAATCCACTACCAACTTGAGTAGGAAAGGTAAATACAATATAAGTACAACACAATCAACCCAATATAAGTATACCAGCTATCGATCACGGCTCGAAGAGAAGACATCCACTAAGCATATACAACCATCCAAATCTGTGCTCCTGCAAATACTCAAGAACAGATACACCTGGCAGCGAACCAGGTCCTCAGAGGGACGTAACAAGATACAGAAAATACGAGCCAACTTGAATACAGTAAACATGCATATAATTTGAAAATAAATAAGTACGCTGTACAAGACAATCTATATGAATGCAAATGAGGACAACTTTTCGACGTATGGGCAAGGGTAGTCTACTCGATCTAAGCCTCACAACTCACACACCCGTCTAGAACATCAGAAATCGATATACATCTGGGGTAGCGACCAGCGTGACTCTACAGAAATCGACATACCTCTGGGGTAGCGACCAGCGTGACACACGCCCGTAGTGCGAACTATATACTACGGTTTACCAGAGTGGTTAAAAGCCCATACGCCTAATGATTGTCCTCCCATGATACTAGGTGCCATGTGTGTGTCAACATATCTAATACATAGTAATGACTGGAGAAAAACTACACATGCAAGAACTATACAGAAATGAAATAAATAAAAAGAAATATAAATAGCATGCAAAGTACTGTAAACAATTTGGCAAGATATCTTGCCTGGGGTCCTGCTGCTGGTATGAATCAAAGTCCAAGTCATAGTCCAAATAGCCTATGTATTACAAATTTATCACGTCAAAAGATAATTTATTTTAATTTATTTAATTTTGGAATAATTACTCTAAAATCCTATTTTAATCTTATTATTCTGATTTTTATGTTAATTCCTAAATTTTGTCCAAAGAAACTGAATTTTATCAACTCGAGACTCATGACACGCAAATCGAGGCGATCTGTTGACCAAAAAGTCAACCGACACAAACTCAATTTTCATGCATGATTTCCTGTAGATTTCAGCGTCAAAAATATGCTGGAATTTATGGCTCGTCCGAATTCAAATTCGTTTGGGAATTATGGCACATACAAATTTTGTATTATGCACCGATGGTTAAATTCTAACCTAAAAGTTCTACAGAATTAACAGTATGTAAATACTTCGAATTAAATTCTGGAAAAAATATATGTCTATGATCTCGACATTATCTTTCCGAAACTTAAACGGTTCATGATTCTGATTCCGAGTTCTCCCAAAATTGCGAAAACATCGAAATACATCTATTTTTGAACATGTTGTGCTCTACGAATTTTCCAGAATATAATACTAATAATTTAGAAAAACAATTTATATAATCAGAAAGCTAACCTCATTATAATTCTAACAAAAAAAACTAGGCCTTGTTTGGAGTCCGGAGCTATGCGCAATGGCTTCTGGAAGATGAAGGAACCCTAGATGACAATTCTCCAAAAATCGGCTGAAGAAAAACCCTAGAAATTAATATCTAAACTGTTATATATATATATATATATATATATATATATATATATATATATATATAGGAGAGAGAAAGTGCAGCCGCGGCTCAGAGCGCGCCATATGGCAGCCATCCGTGCAGCCCCGCCCAGATCGAACGGTCGCAGTTCAATGCGGCTCGGCTCAGCTGAGTCCGAGTCGAACTCGGTCTCGACTCGGCTCGAGGTCGGCTCGGCTCGGCTCGCACCCACTCAGCGGTCTCTGACAGGCGGGCCCGGCACTATTCACTGCTGGAGGCTGACAGGTGGGCCCCCTGTTTGCTAACTGGGCAGAATTAATTACTTTTTGGTTTTTTTTTTCAGAAATTAGTTTTTAATTCAGTTTTACATAATTAACTCGAAATAAATGCTAAAAATAATTGAAAAATTCCCAAAAAATTCTAGAAAATATATTTTATTATTTAGAACCTAAAATAAAATTTTGGGATATTTTTAATTAAGTTTGAACATAAAATAAATTCTTTAAATTCCTCAAAAATTAGTGTTACTCGTTTTTAATTAACTAAAAATTATGGAAAAATCCCAATAATCTAAAATAGCCTAAAAATAATTCTAAATAAATATTTATATAAGTAAATATACTAAAAAAATATTTTCTAATTAACTAAGATAATACTCTAAATAAATTCAACATCTATAATAAATATAATAATATAAAATATACACAAATACCTATTTTGGGTGAGGGAGTTTACAACTATACGGCAGGAAGTGTAGGTCACCAGTATGTTGGAGTGACGTGGGAGAGCATCAGATACTTGGTCCAAAGTTGGTGACACAGACAGTAGAGAAAGTTAAGCAGATTCAGAGCCACCTATGTGCAGCACAGGACAGACAAAAATATTGGGCAGATGCGCATCGCAGACCTTTGGAGTTCAAGGAAGGTGACCATGTATTTTTGAAGATATCGTCTACTCGTGGTACCATCAGATTCAGAGACAGAGGCAAGCTGAGTCCGAGGTACATCGGACTTTTTTACATCTTAGAACGAGTTGGCGAAGTGGCTTATCGTCATGCATTGCCTCCATCATTAGAAGGAGTGCATGACGTATTTCACGTATCACAGTTGAGGAGATACGTGGCAGACCCTAGCCACATGCTTGATCACTCGAAGATTACAGTTGGGCCCAGTTTATCTTACGTAGAGCAGCCAGTGGGGATACTCGATCACAGTGAGAAGACTTTGAGAGGTCAGACTATTCGACTGGTCAGAGTTACATAGAAGCATCATTCGCCAGGCGAGTCTACCTGGGAGCATGAGGATTCTATTCGATAGCGTTTCCCGTATTTATTTGAGGACCAAGGTACGAATTTACGTACCGCATTTGATTACCAGCTTGCTTTTAAATTCTCTTAGCTATTAATGTGCTTTACTTTTAATTTCGGGGACAAAATTTTTCTAAGTTGGGAAGGATGTAAACTCCCTCATTTATTTCTATAGATAGTCTGGTATGGGATGGAAAATTTTGGTTTAGCAGCAGATGATTGAGGTTCAGAGTAAGGTTGCAGATGTCTGATTATTTTAATTAAACCCTCGGCGCACACTACCATTGTTGAAATATTCAGAGCTCGATATCAGCCCACAAATTCCAACAGATTATTGCACTCTTGACTTGACACGCCAATTTAGGCGCTGGACTTTTCCGTCGCTCAAAATCATATTTCCTTGTGCTCTAAATTAATTGCACAATTTTTCGTAACCGAAATCCTTATTTAATTCTGTGTCGCGCATCTGTGTCGTTACCATCTGTTTTTAGACACCAACTGAACCCGTTGAGCCGGACCAATTAAAGGGTCCAAGACTGACACCAAGTCTACACCATTCATGACCTTTGTGTCACTCCCAATTGAGGTCCCATGTGCCCCATTTAATTTATAAGCACATGACAATTTATTCTAATTAAATTGGGGATACCAACTTTGACTAATCCGATTTTAATCCCAATTTAATTCCAATGCCCATATAATTAAGCCCATGGAAAACACACAACACCCCCCTCACCCTACAAAACACCAAACACCAATTTCCCTACAATTTTTCCATCATTTCATGTGTTTGTGCAAATACCCAAACTTAAGGGGCTAAATTGCAAATGTTGTGACATGTGGCATACCCTCATTGGTCAAGGCCAAATGAAGGAGCCATCCCTCTTCCTTGACCGGTCAAGCCCCCCTCCCCCTCTCATTTGGATGAAGAAATTAATTCCTTCATGTGAAATCTCCACCACCCATTTGAATTGGGCCAATCCTCACCATCCAACCTCCACACACCATTACCACCATCTCCAGGGCACCACCACCACCATCACCACCCTCCAGCATTGCCCCGGCCACCTGCTCACCGGCCTCCTCAACCATCATCTCCACTGCTGTACCTCTACTCCGACCACCCAACGTCCGCCAACGGCACCCCCTCTCCTCAACATCATCACCATCTCTACTACGGCCGGAACCACCGCCATCTCTACCCCCTCAGTCGACTGAGCCACCCATACCAGCACATCCCCCTTCGGCCAAGCTCCTCCCTGACCTCTACACAACACTACAACACCCTCACCACCTCGGCCATTGACCCGCTGCACTCGTCAACCGGTCACCTCCTCCTAAGTGCCACCCTTCTCCATCTTGCAGACGATCTCACTCCGGCCGGCAACCACCCGACGTGCCACCACACACCGCCACCATGGTAAACTTTCTCCCCTTTTTCTTTTGTAGTATATTATTATTTTGATAGTCTAATTATTTTGTGTTGTTACATATAACTTAGGGTTCATAATTTAGATTTAGTTTAGGGTTTAAATATGCTATGTTGAGTTTAAGGTTTGAATGCATCAAGATTTAGGGTTTTATTACATTGTTTTATATGCATATTAATTATTACTGATGAGCAGGTGATTTGTGGTGAAGGGCTGGTGATATCATTAAGTTGTTAATTATTTCGAGGATTTGATTACTAGTGACAAAATCAGTTGAGGAATACAGATATATTTTTGTGAACTATACATATGTGAGAAGGGTTTGAATACGTAAATAATGTTCGTGAGGGTTAAATATATAAAAATTATTAGTTGAGAGCTGGCAAATAATAAAGAGTTAATTGAGGAGTAGTTTATATGGTGAAATAGTAATGAAGGTTATATAAAGGAAGGCCTAATAATTAATGAGTAATTATTTTGAGGAAGATATAATTAAATGAAATAATAATATCTATAAAGACCAGATGAAACTGAGGATTGGATCAGAGTTCGATTAACTGAATATCATGATTGAGGTTGGGTTTGATGATATTGTACAGATGATTAGTTTGAGTAGATGTAACATACTCCGAGTCAACCCTGGTCAACCCTCTTGCTTTGTCTCCATGTGAGTTGTAACTAAGTCTGAGCATATGATTAGACGTGTATCATATCCTTGTTGTCACATGATAGTCTATTGATTGAGCTTGTATCTTCTCTTTAGGTACTACGGGATTCGCAGACTTGGAAGTTGTACCGGATCCCTGATATCAGCAGCCGGACGCAGACAAGTGTACCTTGCCACCCTGTATTTCAGTTACCAGATATTTATTGTTTTATTATATACATTGTGCACGTATTTGATTAAGATCGTTACATTGCGTTCGGATCACAACAGGGTACAGACGTTCGTCATAACATCTTATAACGAATGTTAGATGTTCGTAATACCTCGATGTACGTACCTGAGTATATCGTCACCCCAGGACACATTCATATACTGTTATCATGCCAGATTTCCTGTATCCTGATACTGACTTCATGACCAGAGACTGGGACGACCTTAGGGTCGCGTCTGTTGAGTTATTTCTATGTGACGAGACTGATAGATAGATGTTCAGGTTCAGCGCACCATCGTTGACCGCTTGGGATGGGAAAGACAGTTACTAGACGTTTGGGCTCCTCTGTACGCGCTTTATATATGTATGTCCTGTTGATGTAGTGTTTCTGTATACGGATTAGTAGTATCACCCGTGTGACTCTGTGCTCGGAGCTACGGTACGCCCCATGTGTCCCTGTGTTCGGAGCTATGATTTTATTTTGGACAGCCCACACGTCGAATATTGTCTTCAAACTGTGTCTCACTTGTTTGGTTATGCTAGATTACCCCATCGTTGCACTTGTACTTTCTGTTATACTTGACATACTGTATTTTTGTATCTTGCTACGTCCCTATGAGGACCTGGTCCCCTGCCAGTTTTGCAGCATAGACGATTACGGAGCATTTGGAGTTGCTGATGGAGTTGTATGTCTTACGGGCATTTTACCAGGTACTCACATCATATCTACCGGCATTATGGTTATTTTTATATTGATTATTCATCTGTTGTTGTAGCCTAGTTTTTTATAGACTCATATTTCTTCTCGAGTCTATTCGAGTTGGTGTGTTATTGGGCGGCCGACTTTAGCACATGCAGCTCTTTCTTGTCTATTTTTGTTCATTGTGGATTGAGACATAGAGGTTTATATTTACGGGATTTTTAGATAGTGCCATTTATTATACAGCTTATACGTATTCGAGTTAGACCAGAGTCTGGTCGAATGCATAGCTGGCGTGTCGCATATTCCTGGTCCTATGTATTTTGGGACTGGGGCGTGACATATATTTTGGGACCCGTGTACGTCTCCCATCCTCCTCGCCGAGTCCACGCACCGCCGCACCAATAAGACCACCACCATTAACAGCCCCTCCACCGTCTTCTCCCCTCGACCAGTGGCTGAACCCGCTGTACCCAATGCCGGAGCAACCCGTGTCAGCCACCCCTTCCTATCCAACCGACCGCGGAGCAGCCGCATGAGCGCTCCTCCGCCTGCACAGCCTTCACCCCTCCTCGCGCCGACCTGCTCTCTACCATCTTCCTCGATCAGCATCCCCGTTGTTCGACCCTTCCTCCGGCCAAACCGTCGAGCCCTCTGTTAGCTTTGCTTGAGCAAAAGCTCAACTTTCTTCTTTCCTTTAGTTCCACATAGGATGGGCCCACCCCTCTTTGTACGTATATATTAGTTTCTCTTCATTGCTTTCTTAAAGATGTTGTGTGGGAAACCTCTTGGGCCACAGGCGCGCGCCGCCGCTGCCGTCCGGCCCGGCTCGGCTCGGCTCGGCTCGGTTCGGTTCGACGTGCGTAACAGGTACGGGTACATGTCCACACCTGTGGGCGCCGAATGTCGATCCAATTTGCTCTTTGGGTTCGGGCTGGGATCCAAAAATCTTTTTGCTGCTCTTATTTTTTCAACCCATTTGGCTCATTCAAATTTTGAACGTTGAGGCTCATGTCCAGATTCTTTGAACCTTGCAACAGCTCTTTTGACAGCCTTTTTTTACATTTTTTTTCTTCTTAATAGCATGTTTATGAGCCATTAAGTATCCTATATGTGGATGTGTATAAGCTTCAGCCTATTTAAAATGGTCTCCTCCTCCTTTATTTTTTAGACAGAAAATTATACTGCGTGAAACCTCTCTCTCTCTCAAACCACATTATGTTCTCCAAATTCTTGCTCTGCAGAGCTAAGTTTGGTCTCTCTCTCCGAGTTGTGTGCAACGACGAGAACCGGTAGTCAGGGGGTTTTACCACTAGGAGCTTCCGAGAAACATCTGCACATAGACCTCAGATCAACTCTTAGGGCAGTACTTCGTGCACGACTTCCCCGGAGGCCGATAACAATTTTTAGTTTCTTTGTTCTCTTATAAATCTCTGCAAAACAATATATATTTATATTATAAACATTAACAACACACTCCACCCTGCACCGCTCCTCAGCACCACCCTCGTCGACCTCTCCTCTCATCTTATCTCCCCTCTTCCCCATGTCACCGCTCGACCTCGAGTCCACCACCACTGTCAGCCGAGCCCAGCAGCAGCCAACCCCCTCGCCTGGATGCCGGCAGCAAACCACCACCTGAGCACCTCGCCGGAGTCTTCTCCTCCTGAGCAGCCTCGACCCTGCCTTCTCCCTATTCATCATCATCACCACCAATCATCACCATCGCCATCATCGTCATCGTCGTCATCATCATCGTCATCATCGTCGTTATCATCATCGTCACCATCGTCATCATCGTCATCGTCGTCATCATCGATCCCGTGCATGCCCGTGCGGGTTCATTCCTGCCCTCCTTCATGATTTTATGTACGTATGTGTATATGTATTCAAATAGGTATATGTATGTATTTGGTATGTATAGTATTTGTATTCATTAGTATATGTTTAATAGGTAAATAATTGGTATATATATATATATATATATATATATATATATATATATATGTATATATATATGTATATATATACCGATGAATAATATACATATACTAATTGAATATATATACTATATATATATATATATATACATATATGTATATATATATATATATATATATATATATATATATATATATATAGTATATATATTCAATTAGTATATGTATATTATTCATCGGTATATATATATATATATATATATATATATATATATATATATATTGTATATGTATTTAATTGGTATATATATAAATTATAAGTAATTAATGTTATATGCTAGTTAAGACTATGTATATTTATAGATATACTAGGAGACCTAGTGTTAATTACAGATATTTCGTATTTACCTTGACCATGTGACCATGTAAATTGTTAGAAGACTGCCTTATGTACACTGACCTACTGGCGAGACCCGTATTATTTTGACTGTCTGATTTTGCACAGCAATTACAGACGTGACACCCGTGCAGCTAAACGCACATTTGACCCTGTTAGATGATTAGCACCCCTAGCGTAGGCCATGAGTCCAGTGTATTATGATTGTGTGTATGTTAGTGTATCGACTGATGCTATATTGTATATTATGATATGTCTATAGGACTGTTGGATCATTCAGACAAGACCTCGGAAACAGGACATTGGTATTGCCAGCTAAGGATCCCAAGTGAGTACATTCTCTGATAGTTTCTTGTTATGATATCCTCTATGTTCATTGTATTTAGTGTAGATATCCCTATTTCTCGACACGATGGTTACACGGATTGGTATATCCGATCTTGTCATGAGATGTTATTCCTTGTTCATGGTGTATCTTTTGCAAGTCTTGTTTCATTGTTTATCTTGTACATGTACAGACACAGATTCTCGGGAAGAGTCGCTATCTTCTTGGAGAATCCCGTGTCATAGCGTATCATGGTTGGATCTACTATACCAGTCGGGGTGGAGAGTATTTTAGTATAGATATGTGATTATACCCTTCATGTACAAGTCTTGTTCTCATGTTAGTGTTGGTCATACACCGCACGTATGACTAGCCAGGCCAGTATTCGTGTACAAGTTCCCAAGCCGATCACATGTTAAAGCTAGTACTCACACACTTAGTCATTAGTATTCTTGTTCATTGATATATTGTTCATTCTCGTATTTATTTCTAGTATTTTTTTATTGTGTATCTCTTGTACATGTATATGCATCTTATATATTTTCTTCTATTTACTGCTACATAGTTTATATCATTGATGTAGAACTGCTGTTAGAGATGTACTTCGTTCCATCCTGACTGGAAATTTTTTTCCAGACTGCGACTTAGAGGACTGGTGTCCGATATTTTATGGACCACATGGAGAGTAGCTGCAGCCTTGGATCTTGTAGTTCAGTTATGATTCTGGGAGGTCTAGCAGGGATTACTAGTTTTCAGTTACTTCTTTTAGTAGTTTATGGTACCGAATTTGTTTCCGGCATATTGGAGACTTGGATGTTATTGTTGAGTTAGATTATTTAGACTTTGTTGCATTTTGATTATTTATTATCTTTGATATATTATCGTACTTTAGTTCTGTGATTGAGTATTTGCATATTATATTATGATATCTGTGTCTCCTTATGGAGTTGGATATTCATGTGAGAGTGATTAGCTAGTATTGTGACCTAGACAGCGTTCTACCGCCGATGTTGCGGCGTAGGCTAGACGTACCCGCGTACTCGTGTCGAAATTTTGGGTACGGGTCATAACAAACATAGCTCGTGGAGCAACACTCGTTCATAGCAAGAATCAAGATTCAAGTATCTCATGTATCTCGTGTACTCGTGTATCTCGTGAATTTGGAAGACTAATAATTGTATGTCACGGACAATTTGGAAATAAGGTACAATTCTACGGACGGTCACCGGGGCACTAGGGCCGATCCGGTCCGGATGGAACTTTATGTGTAGTCCTCATGTGCTTGGGATGGTTTATATCAACCCATGTTCTTTTCTTTGTATTCCATCCTCGTCATGGCCTAGGTCCTTTACGACTATGCCAGCAACTCATGTTCATACAGATAAGTCATCCTCGCTTAGCAGCTATCCGTGTGTGAGTCATTGCATCGCAACAAGAATATCTGAACACCTGAACAATCATGAGTATAGTGCACTTCTTAAAATATGGAACACTTTAATATCTTCTGTAACAACTGATATTTCATATAACTCGTGCACCCGAAACGTAATCTCGCTCACAACATAGTGATTGCATATGCTATTGTCATTGGATTCCATAATAAATATGCTTGTGCTTGAGTTAACTTGGTTTGGCTTGGACAGGGAAGGATAAATGGTAAGTTGGTAAGTCTCACCGTTTTTTCTCTTATATCGCACGATGCACTGCCACACGAGTTAGGCTATTCAATATTGCCATGAAACTGATCCTAAGGCAAAACTAGAAAGATAATCTAATAGTTGGTGCATGAAACCTATTGAACGTGTTTGGATTTGTCGAGCGGGCGAGTAGCCTCCCCACTAGTGCATTCATGTATTGATAACCCACCAGATTGCTTGCAGGGTACGGGAGAATCTAGTTCGGTATGGATGCCTCCTTCATGCGTCCTAAGACGTGGAGTTCACTCTGGAGCCTTGGAGCATTGCGGTCCGGAACTGAAGCACATATACAAGACATAATGCTTGGAACATCGCCTATGTATCATTCCATAAATATAGCCACTTGGCACGCTTTTACTGTTTCAGAGAGAGGGGCTTGAGCGATTTGTAATCTCGGCTATGTGCCGCCTATAACACTTGTTTACATCAATGAAGAGTTTGCTTTACTTATATACTTGTGTTATTCAATGCTTCCGCTATTGACGACTCAGTGAACTTGTTACCAATCGCCTATGCGTTTATTTTTTTGCTGCACTCGGACAATCTGTGCGACTATGTGGCTTAGACCTCTTACCGCCAGCATAAACCATGGTCTTGCATGGGCGCTGCTTACGCTCGTGCGGCATCACGCCCAGATGGGTCAAGCGATCGTCCCACGAGAGCGCTGGTGCTTTGATTCTCGCCTAGCGGGGACAGCCAAATAGCCTGCGGGAGATCAGGGTGTGACAACTAGGAGCATCTGAGAACAGTCTGCACATAGATCTCGGATCAACTTTTAGGGCAGTGCGTTCAGCATGACTTTTCCATAGGCCGGTAACTCTGAACTCCATTTTATTTTGGTTACAGGTTTACTGAAAGATAAAATAGAAGGAATATCTGGAAACAATATAAGAGTTGATGTATATACATCATTATTTCTTGTCGTTGTTCTAATATTCTGTTGATAAACTTTCCTACAGTCGTATTAGCAACCGTAAGAAAATATCTAATGTAAGTAACCTTGTTATTATTTCAAGTGCACACACAAACTTCTGATCTTATTTTCTAAAGACAAGTTCCAAACTTCTTACTGTTAGTGTTTGTCTATATTTTGTTCTCTTTAGCCTTGCTCATAATTTAGTAATTAAGTCGTTACGTATAAGGAAAACAAAGGTCTTGCTCCCTGTACTATCAAAGTTGATATATCATATAACTTCGCTACTGTTAGTAACATTTCTTAGTATAAGAACACATTTGTGGCAATAGAAAATTTTATACCTACTGTTATTCAATATTTTATAACACACTAAAGAATTAATCTATGGTAGCTAATATTAGTGGTAACACTTTTGTAAGTGCACTCGGTTATAATTCC
Organism: Iris macrosiphon; assembly: GCA_036927795.1. Lineage (NCBI taxonomy): Eukaryota > Viridiplantae > Streptophyta > Magnoliopsida > Asparagales > Iridaceae > Iris > Iris macrosiphon. The sequence continues at coordinate 60,293,839 of JAYESA010000003.1, read as the reverse complement.
AGTTTCCTTTGGCCATATTTGTTACCACACTCTTTGCATCAGGAAAACGCTTGGAATATTTGTGAACTGTTACATTATATTTGTGTTAGGAAACTGTTATGTAATTAGTGATCATTTGGAACATCTTTCTAAGTGTATTAGATACTGTCAAACTTATTTTGTTGTCACCTCATTGGTTAAAACGTCAATTGTAGAAGCATGAAAAATACACTGAGGAATTATACGCATAAAACCCTCAAACATGCAGGAAGCCGCGTAAACAGAGCTCTAGCACTGGGTAGCGTAAGACATGACTTCAGATCCATTGGCGTACAATAGAACTTTAACGTTATTCAGCGTAAAATATAGCTCCAGAATGACCCGCGTAATGCAGTATTTCCAGACTGCCTCAGCGTATAAAGGTTGTTACATCGCCACTTCGGCGTAAAACCTATCTGCTTTTAATGCAGCGGGAAGTTGTACGAGGAACTCTTCGTATTCCTCGAATGAACCTGTCAGATCATGCAGTGAACTTGACTCCTGACAAAGAGTACTGCACAGCGATCGAGAGTACGGCTGTAATGTTGATTCGACACAGAGTCCCAGACTGTCGTCTAGTGACATAACCCTTGATATAAGACATCATTTACGCATTCAAGGAATACGCTGCCTAGTTTTACACAGGTAGACATGAGCTTTTATGCTCAGCAGGAGACGAAATGAACCGCCACGTCAAAAGCTACTCTTCGTACAGAACTCGAGGCACGTCTCTGCAGTTAATGCGCGTGATGGGGGCAGATCTCTGTATTTAATGCACGAGATTTGGTTCTACTTTTAATGACTGGGTGAGCCATAATTATGGCTAATATGTCCACATTACCACCCAAGCATATTACGCCATCAGGCTATTTTCAGCTATAGGAGTACGTTGTACGCTATCTCCTTGAAATATTCCGACCTGGCTATTTTTAACTATAGGAGTACGCTGTATGCTATCTTCTCGGAATACGCCAACTCAGGCTATATTTGCAATAGTGTGTGATAAGGCTATTTGGTCCAGAATACGCTCAAGACATCAGTCAAGAAAGGATGATCAGCTATCTTTACGTTGGCTACCCATCCATGCAGCATCAGGCTTCTATGCCTACTAGGCTTATACGCCTACTCGGCTTCTACGCCTACTTGGCTTCTATACCAACTTGACAACTATTCGGCTTTTACGCCTACTTGGCTTTTATGCCAATATGACAGATACTTGGCTTCTAAGCTGACAGAACAGCTACTTGGCTTCTATGCCAACAGAACAGCTATTTGGCTTTTACGCCAACGAGATAGTTATTTGGCTTTTATGCCAACCATCTCTATGCGAGGGGCAGTTATCTACATGGCTCGCATGCCGTGATCTTCGACGAGCAGTTATACGCATTACCTCATAATGGGACACGCGTCACACGCCTATTCAGAAGATCATTCATACGTGGGTAGCAGTTATTGTAACCGCCGCGTAAAAGGTGCAGTTCTCCTGTTCGGTTTCTACACCAACTGTAGCCGAACTCTATAAATAGAGACCTCCGGCCACGGAGGTCTAGGGTCGAAGGGTCGAAAAGGTGGGAAAAGTCAAGAAAAACCAAGGTCAAGAGAGCACATATAGAGAGCTTTGGCGACGAGAGTTCAATCCCTCCTGCAGTCTTTGAAGTTTCTTTTTCGTCTTTTACAGCACTTCTTCGTCATCGTGTGGTCCAAGGGACAAAGTGATCGACTGCAGATCAGACTCCTATAGCAATATTTACCCAGATTAAATTTTTTACTTAACATTCTCGTATAGGATTAATTATACTTCTTGTTTATAAACCAAAGAAAGGGTTTCGTATAAACCTAGTTTTATTTCTTTCGTTTATTATCAAACACAAGATGACGACTCTGCTGGGGACTACTTTCTCATCCGACGAGAAAACTATTGCTCAACACGATGATGTATCCGTAGGATCAACGAAGAAGACCTTGGTCATCCAGTTCGACCAATCGGCTTACGAAGATATGCTTCAAGCTGGGGGTAGCTCTCAGTCCCGCTCTGTCCAAGACAGCAGAAAATTACGTAAAGTGTGGATGCCCCGGACATCCTATACCATTCCTGCAGACTCTCTCACTCCGACCAACAAGGTTGTAGCATCGCAACCTCCGCGCCCCGCGCGTAAAACTCTGTCTCCCGTCTGTGACGTGGCAGACAAAGCTTCTGGCAATGCCTCAATGCCAATCCAGAAGTCTGTTCTGCGCCCTGCACGTAAAACTCTGTCTTCCATCTATGACGTGGCAGACAAAGCTTTTGGCAATGCCTCAGTGCCAATCCAAAAGTCTACTCCACACCCTGCGCATAAAATGTAGTCTCCCGTCAGTGACGTGGCAGACAAAGTTTCTGATAAGGCCTCAGTGCCAATTCAGAAATTCCAAAAGTGTCCCGCGCGTAAAAATGCATCTCCCCTCTACAATGAGGCAGATGGTCCATGCAATCATCGCAAGAAAAAATAAGTGGTGGATTTCCCGACCTCTCGGCTTTTACGCCATCAAGAGAAGAATCTGCCCGCTCTCCAGTTTATGCGAGATGCTGATGGCCGAGTGAGGACTTCCTCAGTTTTATGCCAGTCTGAGCAAAGTTCTACATTACGCCAGGTCAAGTCCCTCAGCGTAAAGAAGGCCCAGTTTATGGATAGATACACTCCTTATGGATCATGTGCTACTCATATGGCTGAACTGCTGTATACGTATGGCAGGGAGAGAGTTATGGTTCCCAATATCTGTATTCCAACTGATATAAAAAGGCAGAATAAGCCTTCTTCTTCTTCTTCTTCTTCTTCTTCTTCTTCTTCTTCTTCTTATGTTAATCCTCCTGACTTGCGTAATTTCTTGATCCAGAAACGCAAAGACAGGGGTCAAAATCAAGATTTGGCGCTCTTAACTTCCAAGCGTGGGAAGATCCTGTGGGAAGATGAGTCAACATCTAATGTCGTCATGACATATAGGCCACATGAAGAGTCTATTTTTATTGTTCCACCTACTCGCGACGATCAGCATCAAATAATCTTCGGTCGAATGCAGAACAGACCGATTGTACAAGAAGACTCTCACGAATCCGATGGTGGAAAAATGCAAATCCACAGATATAGCCCACAGGCTTTGAGGATTATACAAAACATGGGTTACAATTTGAAGTTGAAACAAGGCCTCAACTATGGAAAAGACAGACGAACACCGTTGCATGGTAATCCTTACTGTCAACAAACTCATTTTGGGTTGGGGTATATTGCATCTCTTGCAAACTCCAAACCTCCAGAGTCTGATCCTGTAATACCAGAGGTAGGTCCTTCTAAATCAACTTCTATGGAAAAATGCCACGACATGTCTGGGGGTAGTCTACCTCGACAAAATAGGGCAGCATCCAAAACTGGGGGTAGAATTCCCTCTGAGTCCGAAGATGATGCAACGATGACCATCTTTCCGGAAGACCGTAAAAATCAGGCATCGGGAGCCCGAAGGCTAAAAGGGACTTTCTCCTTCAATGAAGATGATATCATTAAAATCATCAATATATTGATGAAGGAACACAAACTTCAGCTACCCAACATCAGATACCCTGAGAGGGCTGGCAAAGTCGATGATCCAGATTATTGTCTCTTCCATCGGTACATTCATCACCCTACAAGGGCGTGCTATGTACTGAAAAGAAGAATCCAAGAGTTGATCGATGCCAAAGTTGTCACTTTGCATTTATAAACGAGGGGACAATCACTGCAAATTAATTTCACTCTAACGTAACTGTAGAAGCATAAAAAATACGCTAGAAGGATTTACGCAGCCTCTTGATGCAGAGCAGCGTAAACAGAGGCCTTCAGAGCCATCAAGCGTACAACAGAGCTTTTTTTGCTAAGACACAGCGTGAAGAATAAGCTCAAAGGACCATCCGCGTAAGTGCAGTACGTCCAGGCCGCTCCAGCGTAAACAGAGTTTTTCATCGCCTCCATGGCGTAAAACTCATCCGCTCTCAAAGCAGCGTTAAAGCGTACGAGGAACGCTTCGACTTTCCCGAAATGAACCTGTCAAGTCACGTAGTGAATTTGACCTCTGACTCCTGACAAAAAGTGCTGCACGGCTACCCAAACGACGGCTGAAAACGATGGCAGACCCCTCGGGATGCGCCCCACAGTATGATGGCGGATCTTTACATTTAATGTAGAGGATTTGGTTAAAACATCACCGAACCAGCGTTTACTAAAGTCCCCTCAGCTTAAACCGCTCTTTCGCGTACAAGGAAATACGCTGCCTTATTTTACACAGGCAAATATGAGCTGTTTTATGCTCCGCAGTAGACAAACCGCCTGCCACGTCAAAAGCTGCACTTCGTACGGGACTCGAGGCACGTCTCCACGTCTAATTGCACAGAGCGGTGACAGTTTCTCTCAAGACACGTCTCTGCAACGGATGCACAGAAGGGCTGCAGACCTTCAAAATACGCCTCCGTATTTAATACATAAGATGGTGGCAAATCTCTGCAAGAGATTTGATTATATCTTCAAAAGCCGTAATTTCGGCTAAGATGTCCACATCAGCACTCTGGCACGGTACGCAGCGGCTTCTACGCCCATTCAGTATCTGTGCTCGCGCGGCTTCTACGCCCACTCAGTCTCTACGACCACTCGGCCTCTACGACCACTCGGCCTCTACGACCATTCGACTTCTATGCCTATTTCGGCTTCTATGCCTATTCGGCTTCTACGCCTGTTCGGCTTCTATGCCTGTTCGGCTTCTATGCCTATTCGGCTTCTATGCCTACTTAGCTTCTACGCTAGGGTGACAGTCATTTGGATTCTACGCCAACCTCTTCTACACAAGGGATACCTACCTACGTGGCTTCTACGCCGTGATCTTCGCAGCAAATATACGCGTTTTGTCCCCTTAGTTGGGCACGCGTCACATGCTCACTCAAAAGGTCATCTATATGCAGGCATTGGTTATCTTAACCGTTGTGTAAAGGGGTGCTGTACTTTCCACTCCTCGGTTTTTATACCGACGGAGTGGTCACTGTCACCAAAACTCTATAAATAGAGACCCCTATCAATGGGGAACAAGGTCGGAAAAAACCAACAAGGTCGACAAATTGGAGGGTCGGAAACTTGGTCAAGAAAACCAATACCAGATCAAAAGGTCAAGAGAGAGAGAGAGAGAGAGAGAGAGAGAGACCGGAGCTCAGGCAAAGAGCAGGGATCGACGACTTTGGCATCGTGCATCCACCCTCTCCTGCAACCTTCGAAGCTGCTACCTGTCTTCCACGGCACTTCTTCAACATCGTGTGGTCCAAGGGCTAAAGTGATCGACTGCAGATCAGACACCTATAGCAATTTATACCCAGATTAAATAAATTATACTCCCATATCCTCGTATAGGATTACATTGTACAAGTTTGTTTGTAAACCAAAGGGCACGGGTTTCACATAAACCCTGTCATTGAAATACACTTTCATTCTTTTGTTTAATACCACAAACAAGATGGCGACTCTACTGGGGACATCTTTCTCTTCTGATGAGGAAGCAATTGCTTAACACGATGCGGTATCCGTAGGATCCGTGAAGAAGACACTGGTCGTCCAATTCGACCAGTCTGCCTACGAAGACATGCTTCGAACCGGGGGTAGCTCTCACTCTCTCTCCGTCCAAGACAACAGGAAGCTGCGCAAAGTATGGATGTCCAAGACATCCTCTACCATTCCTGTGGACTCTCCGATCTCTCTGATCTCTCCGACCAATGAGGTGGTAGCATTGCTCCCTCTGTGCCCTGTACGTAAAACTCAGTCTCCCGCTACGCGCGGTACAGACAAAACTTCGGGCAAAGCCTCAGCGCTGACCCAGAAGTATCCACTGCACTCTACGCGTAGGAATCAGTCTCCCGCTACGCGCGGTACAGACAAAACTTCGGACAAAGCCTCAGCGCTAACCCAGGAGTATCCACTGCGTTTTACACGCAGAAATCATTCTTCCGCTACGCGCGGTACAGACAAAACTTTCGATGGTGCCTCAACGCCAAATCGGAGGTACAGATCATGCTCCACGCGCAAGACAATATCTGACCTCTACGGTAAACCAGATGAGCGCTGTGATCTCCGCGAGGGGAAGCAAGCAGGCGAATACTCAGCTACTCGGCCTTTACGCCAGCAAGGGAATAGTCTGCCTACCCTCCGGATTACGTGAGAAGCCGATGGCCGACTGAGGGCCTCTCCTGCTTTACGCCAGACTGAGCAAATCTCCAATTTATGCCAGGCACAGTCCCTTGGCGTAAAATAAGCTCAGATTACGGAAAGGCATCCCTCTAGGGGATTATCCGCCACCCAGATGCCCAATCTGTTGTACACAGGTGGCGTAGGGAAGACCATGGTGCCCAATCTCCGCATGCCCACTGATGGGAACAGAAGAAACAAGCCTTCGTCTTCTTCCTCTACTCCTCCTGACTTGCGCGCATATCTAATCCAGAAGCGTAAGGAAATGGGACCTTCCAACATGTCTATTACGTCCCCTAGCGAGCAATGTTGTAATAGTCATAAAATTGTGATTGACTGCTGCTGTTCTAAAGTAAAACGGTTGGTTTTCGACCGATTGAGCTACTCTCAGTCTTTTCAGGAAGAGGAACCCGCGCATGCATCTGTGAACATGGCTTCACACATACGTAGAGGAGGGTCGAGCTCAAGATGTCATCCCTCCCAGCCCCCGAGCCGAAGGAGGTTCAATGAGCTCCTCAGGAACGCTGAAGCCGGGGTGTTCCAAAACACTCGCGCGAGGTCACGACAACCAGCTTCGTCCTCTTCTGATTCCGACGCTGGGTATCACCAAGCCCCCGAATCAGAGGCAGAAAGTGTAGAGTCGACTTCTATAGCGACCTATACTAATCATTCAATAACACCCAGGGAGATGGGAGTTTATGCCGTTGAAGATGAATGCGAGTAAGCTTCGCCGTCAGGGAACGCGGAACAACGCATCACTATACTGGAGACATCTCTGAAACAAATATAATCTATGATGGAGAACATGCACCAGATGATGCTAACTCAGCACGCGACTGCCATGGCTCAAGCATCAGTCCCGCCAACTCAGATACGTGTGGGGGTGGACTTACCACCATCCAACCCGAGCCAAGAGCCTACGCTAGATCAAGAGTCAGCAGTTCCTCCGCTTCCTCACTCAGAGAATGCCTTACCTCCCGCTGGAGTTACGATACAACCAACTCCGCACCACTCCGTGGCCCCGCTTCCGACTGAAAATCTGATGCAGGCAGTACGGGAGTTGAAAGCCCAGTTCAACGCCTTGAAGCACAAAGATCAGCTCAAGAAACTGGGAATCAACCAGCCCTACCCAGCTATCTGGGAGGAGGTCCCTTTCCCGCCGAGGTACAAACCTCAGACTATGGCCCTGTTCGAGGGAAAAACATTACCAAGCCAGTACATGAACTATTTCAGTATGATGACGGTGTTGCTATAAGGGAACGACGCCCTCCTCACTCGGGTGTTCAAAGGCTGTCTCTCAGGAGTAGCCTACAGTGGTACCGTAGCTTGGCGGACAACTGCATTACTTCCTTCGAGGACTTCAGAGCTTTATTCTTCACACGATTCTACGAGGAATGAATGGACATGTCTATGTCCTCTCTCATCGAAGTCAAGCAGAAGGAAAAGGAGGACGTTCGCATCTTCATCGAACATTTTTGTCAGGCCACCATACAGATGCCTCCAGGAGTTTCCGACTCTGCATTGGTAGACATTTGCAGGAAGAACCTCCTTCCCGTGGTCTCGGTGTTCACAGGACCATATCAGTTCCATGATTGGCCCTCGTTCATCATCTCGACAGTAGCCGCCGAAGACAACGGTCGCAAGACGCGTGACAATGGCATCATGATCTCCGCCTCTGACAGAGGCAAGAGGTCATCTCCTAGCAGCGACCATCCTCGTGGTCCCAAAGGGAAAGAAGCCCTGGCAATCAATACGGCCAGACCAAAGATTGCGGCAACCACGCAAACGAAACTCGAGACTTCCAGGCCCGTCAAAGTCTACTCTTTCGACGACGACGATATCCCAAGTATATTCGAGTGTCTCATCAAAAGCGGCAAAATCACCCTTCCAGAGCTAAGGCAGCCCCAGGAAGTCAGCAATACTAACGACCCCAAATACTGCGTCTTCCACAGATACGTACACCACCCAACAAAGGTGTGTTACATACTGAAAAGGAAGATCCAGGGGTTAATCGATGCTAAGGCCATCACTCTGCACAACACCGAGAAGACGGTCACGGCCAACATGATCTCTCTGCAGTTTGGCAATCTGCCTCCCCAAGAGATCCCGGACGACATTGCACCTATCTCTCAGACAACGATGAACATCGTCAATCTCCCTCCAGCTAGGGATCAAAATCACTACCTGGTACCCCTGACTACTAGGCAAGGCGATATTTTATGGGTTCATCCAGACCTGGTGTCAGAGCTCGAGGAAGAAACTAAGGCTACTAAGCCTACATCCAAAAAAAGCTCTAAATACAGGCCCTTCCATATGATCGCGACTTCCTCGGCATCGGACGAAGATGAGGTATTTGCTGCAACCCGTTCAGGGAAAGCCTACCTCAACGACTACGGAGCAAGTCAGGAAGGTGCACCGGCGGACGCTCCAGCAATCAAACCTTCAGAGCAAGGTCCCATCGTACCAGATATCAGACCTTCAAAACCAACCTCGGCGGAGAAGGGGAAGCAAAAAGAAGTACGCTTTGATAAACCTGTGAAAAACATTCCAAGCAAAAGTTTAGAGAAGCCATACAATTTCGACATCCTGGCCCAACTAGCCAATACGCCAGCCAGGTTGTCCATCTTCGAGCTACTCAGGCTCTCCCAAGACACTCGTCTAGCCCTGAGTGAAGCGCTGATGCAGGCGGAGGCATACTTGACCCAGCTTAAGTCCCCCGACGAAGAACCAGTGGCGTGTCCTCAATGCCACAGTGTGATGGAGGTGGTCCCAAATATCACTTTCACCCAAGACGACATGCTGTTAAAACATAACAAGCATGACAGGCCCCTCTATTACACCGGGTACGTCGGTTCCATGGAGGTTGATCGGATTTACATAGATCCGGGATCGTCGATCAGCATCATCCCTCATAGTCCGCTCAGACCGCTGAGAATTCCTACCAGCGAATTGGCTTACACCACCACTACAATCTTGGGTTTCAACGCCGGAAGAAGTAAGCCATTGGGGAAAATTTGCCTGAGGATCCAGATCGGCAACCTTAGATCGGTGGCCATATGTTACATCATCGATTCAGAGGTATCCTATAACATTTTGCTGGAAAGACCGTGGATCCACGACCACAACATCGTTCCTTCAACCCTACATCAATGCCTTAAATATGTAGACGCACAAGGAACGATACAAACGGAGGTGGCTGACCTAAACCCGTCCAAAGGAATAGAATCCTACTATTCCGATGCCCTGTTGTACTCCCAAGACCACACGGAAGAAGTGTCAGGCGACGCAGAGAAGGGATCCCACCGGGAGCCAGGAGAACCCTCTGCCGCACTACCGCTGTCAATCAGAGTGAAAGGACGAACCACTCGTCCAAAAGCCATAGAGCCCATGGCTATCCACCTGAACAAGACCAGGTCAGGAGAAGGGAGTGATCCTCTCATGATCACTTTGAACCGAAAGCCCCCACCCTTGGTCATCAACCTTCGGCGCGACAGGCAGCCGACTGATATAAATGCAACCAGGAACGGAGTTTCAGATGATAATAAACATCCCCTTTTCCAGTATATTGACGCTCAAATGTCGAAACTGGAATCCACTCCCCGTGACGAGGTAGAACCCATAGCACAAAAATTCTTGGAAGATATAAACTCCTACCGTCTGTATGTCTGGGAAGTAGCATCATCATCCAACGTCATCACAATGTATGGACCCCATGAGGATTCTATCTTCATTGTCCCGCCTACCTGCAGCAGTCAGCGTCCAATATTCTTCGGTCGTATGCGCAATCAACCAGCTAACCAAGAAGATTCTTTCAATGACGATACTGGAAAAATGCAAGTTCACCGATACAGCCCGCAAGCGTTGAAGATCATGCAAAACATGGGCTACGACTTGAAGCGGAAGCCAGGCCTCAACTATGAAAGAGGCAGACGAACGCCGCCGCGCGGCGACCCCCGCTATCGACAAACTCGTTTCGGGTTAGGGTATGCCACCTCCCTTACGACTTCCAAGTCAGACGAGGACATCTTTTCCTCCTCCCAGAATGGCTCGTTGCCCCCCGACTCACCTGATGCTCTTGAACAAACACTATCAGTAAATATGGTGGTGACAGATCCCTCAAGAGCAGATGAACAGGATTCTGAGCCGTTTGAGAATGACTCTTGGGCTCAACAAATGGATTTGCAGTGGAAATTCCGCTTCGAGCAAAGAGAATCTCCCACCAAAGATGAAGTTATCCAAATCGATGTTGGGAGTGAACTTTCGCCAAAGTCGATATTTATCAGTGACAATCTTCCCCCAGCCGAAAGGGAAGAAATCATACAGCTGATAAAGGAATACGTCGACGTCTTTGCATGAGATTATGGGGACATGTCGGGCCTAGACCCGAAGGTGGCTACTCACAAACTCAACATATTGATCGACTCAAAGCCTGTGAAGCAGCACCAACGCCGGTTCTGCCCGGACAAGATGGACGCCATTGAAGCTGAAGTCAAAAAGCTGATAGCCTGTGGTTTCATCCGGGAAGAACAATATTCCGACTGGGTCGCCAACGTTGTCCCAGTCATGAAGAAAAATGGGAATGTACGTATCTACATCGACTACCGAGATCTGAATGCGGCCTGCCCCAAGGATGAATTCCCTCTTCCTATCACGGACATCATGATCGACAACACCTGCGGCTTTGAACGCATGTCTTTCATGGACGGATTCTCAGAATACAATCAGATCAAGATGCATCCTGAAGACGAGAAGCACACTGCCTTCCGGACACCATTGGGGGTATATTGCTATACGGTTATGCCCTTCGGATTGAAGAATGCCGGGGCTACATACCAACGGGCTATGAGTAACATATTCCATGAGCATTTACGCAAAATAGTGGAATGTTACGTAGACGACATAGCCATCAAGAGTCGCCCCAAGGGTGATCACATTCAAGACTTGAGGATGGTATTCGAGTTAATGCGCCAACATCAACTCAAGATGAACCCTACAAAGTTCTTTCTGGGTGTATCCAGTGGCAAGTTCTTGGGATTTGTCATCACCGCTAAAGGCATCCAGGTGGACCCCGACAAAGTCCAGGCAATCGTGGAAATGCGACCGCCCCGTAATCTGAGGGAACTCTGGGGATTTCAAGGCCGTCTGGCTTACATCCGACGATTCATATCCAACCTCTCGGGGAGATGTCAGCCCTTTTCTCATCTCATGAAGAAAGGTGTATCCTTCGTATGGGACGAAGCCTGTCAGCAAGCGTTCGGAGATATCAAGCACTACCTCACCAGTCCGCCAGTTCGGGTGCCTTCCGTCATGGGGAGACCATTCTTGCTGTACGTTCGAGATATGGATCATTCACTAGGAGCTCTTCTCGCACAGAAGAACGACATGGATCATGAACAGGCTATCTTCTACCTCAGCAGGATGATGGTCGGAGCCGAACACCGGTACAACCCAGTGGAGAAGGAATGCTTGGCTCTGATGTTCGCTATCCAGAAGACGCGGCACTATGTCGCCGGCCAGACTATTCATATCATCTCCAGGATCAACCCTCTTTGAGTACTGATGAGCAAGCCTAGTGCTCTTAATTCCCGACTCGCAACTTGGGCGATGCTATTAACACCATATGAGATGGTATACGTACCGCAGAAGTCCATCAAGGGCCAAGCGCTGGCTGACTTCCTAGCTGCTCATCCGATCCCGGAGGCCTCCAAATTATACGAGGACATTTTCGACGAAGTTGCAGAATGTAATTCCGCGATGGAAAGTGACGCGTGGCAACTCTTCTTCGATGGTGCCTCCAGAACCGGTCATAGGGGAAACGTCGTTTCAGGAGTAGGAGTCGTCCTGGTTACTCCTGATCAGCTCGTCATCTACCGAGCATATTCTCTTAGCGAACCCTGCTCCAACAATGTGGCAGAGTACAACGCTCTGCTAATCGGGCTCCAAGTCGCCAAAGAGCTGGGGGTCGAGTCCCTGGAAGCATTCGATGATTCTCTGCTTATCGTCAATCAAGTCAGAGAAATATATGAAGTCCGGAATCCAGACCTCATCCGCTATCACCGAGCGACGGTCGAGATAGCCATGACATTCAAAGGGTTCTTCCTAGAGCATGTACCTCGATCTCAGAATCTAGCCGTAAGAAGGCCGATGATTCTTACTCACAGAAGTAAAGGCAAATTCTAGCCCAAGTGGAAAGGCCCTTATGTGATCGAGACAACGTTCTCGAACGGCGCCTACAGGATAGCCCAGCCTAATGGAGACCTATTAGTGGCTCCTATCAACGGCAAATTCCTGAAAAGGTACTATGCTTAATCTCCCCTGCTCAAGTGGAATATAGCGAGGATCGCAATTCTGACAAAACTACTTCCAGAACGCAATTAGTTGGGTTACATTCTATCATGTCCGTATGACCTCTGAACAGATATGTCCCGCTAAAAGTTTATCGAGAGTTTATCATCAGATATCACTCTCGCCTAAAAAACTGTCATTTACATTCCGAAATGATGGGTCCACAAAAGTCAGAAAAGAGTCACTTTTATTTATTCCCAAAAGAGAGCAGAATTACATCTGGGGAAGCAGAAAGAGAAAGGATACATCATAATGGCGGAGTAGTCAGATTGCGAATCAGCCGCTCCAGTGCAGCTATCCTTTCATTCCTAAGAACCAAGGCATCGGCGCGAGCCCGCTCCAGCCGTGCCTCGGTGGTATTCATACAGGACAGCTCAGCCCTTGCCCGTAGGCAGCCCGCGTGGGCAGCTTCCGCACGGTCCAAATCCCATCGTGTCGCGCTCAATCGCCCAGTCGTTACGTCTAGACCCGCCAACGATTGAGAAGCCCACTCCTCTGCCCGAGCAAGTTTTTCCCTCAGCTTGGAGGCCCTCGCTGCATTCCCGTCATGCTCGGATCGGCACTTCGTCTCAAGAGCGAGAGCCTCTGCCACGACAGCTTTTTTTCTATCCATCTCCAGCTCATGTGTCTTGATGGAGTTGTCTAGGCTTTCCAGCTTGGTAGTGAGCCGCGCAGTCATGTGGTCGTACCTGGTCTGGACCTCAACATCGAAGCTGCCCCGAGTCAGCTGCAAGTATTCGTTAATGGGTTGCCCTAAACCATTAACCACCGCCTCCAGGGCGTCAGCTACCCCAGGATCGCCGAGCTCCCTGACGGCCCCGATCGAAAACTGAGAAGTCTTCTTCAGGCGCTTAAAATCTAGACTCTTCGCCAACACCATTGATATCATCGTTTTCAAACCGGTATAAAAGAGGCTGGTATGTTGCTCGGTCAACGCAACTAGATCCGACTGAACGCCAGGAGTGGCCGCGATATCAACAAGTCCCTCTCCAGGGATAACTGCAGACAAGGTGGCCACAACCGCCGCCTCGAGGCATGGCACGACCGAAGAAGGTGCGACGACAACGATCGAAGTCATCGGCATACTCGCAAGGGGCGAGGTCATGATGACGGGTTCGTCCTCCTCTTGAGACGACGAAACCACTCTGGACGAGCTAGCCCCCGAGGATATTTCCTCCTCGAAGTCAGGCGCCTCCACATCATCGCTAGGAGCCGGAGCAGAGCCAGAAGGCGCTTCAACGCTGTGCTCTCCATGGACGCCATCCCCTGAGATAAGGACAAGAAAGTTGATATCAGTATGACGGTAATCTTTCTAAAGGAAGACATAAAGACGACATTTACCCGGAGCCAACGGCATATACGACGCATCTGCAGCCGATGTAGCTAAACCACGCCTTAATGACGCAATACGAACTGTCATACCTGGAGAATGAGGTGGGCCGACCGACATCGCCAAGAGTTCTGTCAAGCCTTCACCAAGACGCAGTCGAGGTTCATCAGCTGGAATCTCGCCAGACGTGCTCGCTGACACGGCAGGAGTTTTACCCGCTGCTGACCTCGGGAAAGATTCTCCCATCTGCCCCGGCCACACAGGCAATCTCGCTCCGCTACCTGGAGCAGTAGCCACGACAGCAACCTCTAGCGAGGATTCTCCGGCGCCGCCGGCCGAAACTGTAGAAGGTCCCTTTCTAAAAGGCGAGGAACCTCCAGCCAAAGAATCATCCCTGATATGGGGAGATGCAGGCTCACTCCCGGGAGCCTCAACACCAAGAATGCGGAGAGGACAAGCAACCGTCTCCTTCCTCCTCTTACGAAGAGAAGCTTCCTTCGGAGCAGAAGCCCGTCGCTTCCCAGAAGAGACTACCAAAGCCCTCGCAGGCGGAGGCACTTCACACCTCGGCACCGACACCAGAGGCTCATCCGGAGTACCAAACTCCTCACCCTCATCCGAAGAAACCGAGGGGACTTCGACTCTTCCCCCAGGCTTGGGAGAAGGCACCCTGAAGCTTCCATGCATGTCAAAATTGCGATGGAAGGTGTTAATTGCCACATAGAATTGGGCGTAAGAATGAAGGATGCGCAGCTCCGTGGAGGTTGTAACGACCGGCACGATGAAGGTTGCCCCCGTGCAACCCATGATGAAATATCGCCACCCTCTAGCTCCATCAATGAGTCCGCCCCTGGACCTGAAGCTGGTGACGGCGTTGCCCACGTACAACTGATCGTACCCGAACTGCCTGGCAAACCGACTAGGCAGGTAGGGCTCGAAGAAGCAATGGTCTTCGCTCCTGTACAACAGATGGGAGGGCCTAATGCAGACCAACTAATTAAAAGCTTTCGGAGAAAGATCGGTCTTCTCTCCACCTGAATCCTCAAGCCTCGTCCCTGATTGATTGCGATGTATAGGAGGGGGAGTACAGAGGAGCTTCCAGCCGTGGCTGAGGTTCAACACCAGCCGACAGTCTAAAACTGTGCTGACATTCCAGGGAGAGTCCTTGTAATTCAGCAAGAATATACCCCCCGAGCTGCTACCGGAGCCAGGAGACATCACCCGGGGATTGTGGAGAATTAACCATCCCATCAAATACAGGTATGGTAATTCCACTCGGGGAAAACTCTCATGCCGAGCTTCATCGACGAGCAACCCATCAGTCATGGCTCTCAGGCCAGCCTGTATACGGCACACCATGGCAGGAAGCAAGCCCAGTCTTACCCCGAACACCAGGCGCACTGCCGGCCACAGGATGTTCCGATAAATACGGTCCGCGGACGCAGTACCAGGCACTACTACTCGACGCAGCCATATCGAGAGGAAACCAGCCAGCTGGACTTCCTTAGACAGAGGCTTGCGACAGCGCCTCAAGTAACTACAGGCCTTAATGCCTTCAGGGTACTTTCCTACCCCTTCGACAAGAATCTGATCCGGAGCTTTAGCCTCCTCCATAAGATCCTCCACGACCTGGGCACTAAGCACGCCCAAACAGTTCACGGGCTCATTCTTGCCCCCCGAGGCTTTCTCCGACTTGGCAGCCCTGGCTCGGTGGAAGAAGAGGTAGGACATCCACTTGGTGGTGTGAGCCAAATCAGAAGGCTCATTATAAAAAGCGGTGCACGCGAAGTATTGACACATCAGCTCCTGATACACTTCCGCCACCCGAGGGTCCAAGTCCACCAACTCCCGGTTGGTGGGAACAAACTCTTCATATGGGGTAACCCCCATCGGCAGTCTCGAGACAACTGCCATCTCATGGAGGGCCAATCCCAGCTCCCCCAGTGGAGTGGCCAAGGTGCCAGTGAGCGAAATATATCGCTCCATCAATGCCAAGAACAAATTAGGATTGGGAGGCAACCCGACACTCGTCGCACTCACAGCAGCATACAGTCCAATGCCCTCTAGCTCTCTCCGGAAGTGCTTCAAAGCCCAGTCAACTAGGCATGTCCATCGGGAGTTTGTTGGGGCGATCCACCCATTGCACCGAGGATTCTCCTTGGGATACACCCCGCCTCGTCCCATGAAGTCGTTGCAGAAGGTCGGCAATTGGACCGACTGGATCACTGAGCTGTCTTCACTCGCGACACTGCCCGGGCACAGTCCCCTGAACAACGTCACAACGCCGGAAGGGCGACTGACAAACGACCCCTGGTCAGCTCCTTTCAGATGAAAGATCTTCCCCGGCTTGCCGTGAAGATCAGGAGTCAGCGTCCACGACATCTTCCTGGGATGCGTCGCGTGGAAGAAAGCCGAGATGGGATAATTCCTCGGCATCGTTGGCAGGTACAAAACCAAATTTCCGGCAGGAAAGACCCAGGGCTCCCTCTTGGGCTTCGTCTGGGATTGTTTGTCAATCATGTCCCCAAAGAGGAAAGCCGGCTTTATGTACTGCTCCCTGTCTACATATGTCAAGGGCTCACCATTGATCATGCTCAGCAGCGTCCGCTCGCCCTGAGCCGATATCAAAAACTCCCTTCCCTTAGGATACTGGGGTTCGGAGATGGGAAATGCCATGTGGTACAGATCCTCCAGGTAGTTCGAGTGCAGCATCCCGATAGCGGAGCCCATCACCTCGACCAGTGGAGACTCACCCAAATCAACTGCAAAAGTACAAGGAAAATATGTCATTGCAAATCTTGCACAAACATACAGACCAACGACAGTCTGTGCTCTACGCAGGATTGTACAAATTTGGTTATTTTACGTCGAAAATCCCCTCCACAAGCGTAAAACTCAAATTTTACGATATACGCCAATTTTTGGTAGCCAGAGCTTTTACGCTCAGAACTACAAAAATATGGAGTCTTTACGCTGGCACATTAGAAATGTGGGCGTAAAAGATGAAAGCGTCTCCGTGCATCATCTTCCTCAAAAGAGGCTATCAGCACAGAAGACGACCTAGCGCGGTCACGTTCAACGTGTGCGAAGGATTTTTCGTCGTTTTTGTCACCCCAAAGGCTCTACCTCTAAGACCGGGTGCGCTGCTCGTCGGCGGGATACTTCGCTCAGAAGGAAGTTCGCCTTGCCCGACCGAAGACTCCCTCGCTGGGGCAGAAGAATGAGAAGAAGAACCTATACTCTTTCCCTTAGCGGAGGGGGTTTGTTTCGGCGCCATTTCTGAAGACTCGAGGTGCTCGGAGAAGGAACGAAGAAAAACTCGGACAGTCGAAAGCTCTCTTTCGCAGAAGACAGATAAAAAGTTTTTCTCAAAAGCTTGGGATATATATAGAGTTCGGGTCGACTCCTCGAATCCTCGGACGGACTCCTCGAGACCCTAACCAAATCTCGCAATTAATAGTGGGTTATGATTGGATGCTACGTCAGCCCACTACCCTTGAAAGACGGACAGTCAGCAAATTCGAAAAGTTTTTCGTGCAAGACGGTTCAGCAGGTTCTACGCTAAAGGAGCTTTCTACGCTCGACAGCAACAGATCTACGGTTTTACGCTCGCAAGCTATAAGTCTATGGTTTTACGCCCGGATGCCTTTGTGCTCGGTAGCTTTTATGCTCGAGAGGCCACAAACCTATGACTTTACGCTCAGCAGATACCAAATCGATGATCTCACGTTCGGTGGCGCTCAGTTTACGCTCAGAAGCAACAGATCCGCAAACTTCACGCTCGAAGAAATTTTCTTTTCAGGAGCTACAGATATACAGTTCTACGCTAAGGGAGCTTTCTACGCTCGACATCTACGAATCTACAGCTTTACGTTCGACAGCTATAAGTCTATGGTTTTATGCCCGGATGCCTTTGTGCTCGGTAGCTTTCATGCTCGAGAGGCTACAAACCTACGACTTCACGCTCAGGAACCACAAGTCTACGATTTCACGCTCGATGGTGTTCTACGCTCACAGGCTAAAGATCTCCAGTCCTACGCTAAAGGAGCTTTCTATGCTCGACAGCTACGAATCTATAGCTTTACGTTCGACAGCTATAAGTCTATGGTTTTATGCCCGGATGCCTTTGTGCTCGGTAGCTTTTATGCTCGAGAGGCTACAAACCTACGACTTCATGCTCAGGAACCACAAGTCTACGATTTCACGCTCGATGGTATTTTATGCCCAGAGGCTACAGACTGATGATTTCACGCTCCACGACTTTTCGCATATTCGAACAGTCCCCAAAGCGGTCAATTGCCAAGAGTTCACACAGAAGATACTCGTTCTTGATCCAGAGCATCCCAAGTACCCGAAGCATACAGAGTTCAAACATTAAGAAATTACTCTTCTCGGGTCCAAAATTGGAGGTTTATCCAGACTCCAGTCTGAACATCTCGTCTATCAAGATGGCAAAATCAGTTTGACAGCCAAAACCTCGACCCTGTTCCAAGGGAGTTTCGAGATATCATTCTTGAAGACAAAGTCTGAACAAAATTTCTGCTCATCAGAAGCAGCAGTTCAGAGTTCTACGCGTTCCCTCAGTCCTAGCAACAGGACAGTTCTAAATGTTCAAAATGCTTAAACAACGTTCTATGGACTATTCGTTATGCGTAAAGGACAGGGCCTAATACTCTTTCTATCAGAGTTGGCGTAAAGATTCAGACGTGTCGAAGCTACACATATTCAGACTTCACAACAACGTATGGCAAGATGATCATATGAAGAAGCAAGACAATTTTATTAAAGATTAAAGTCATGATTACATATGAGGAAAACCCAATCTACAAGGGTTTTCTTTTCATTTTCATGATTACAACTGAGGGAAACTCCGTCGACAGGAGGGTTTCCCCATCATCGTCTGAAGATTGCCCAGAAGCTGTTCTGACAGGTTCTCGCTGGGCTTCAATTCTTCATCCATCTTCTCCGGCGGTCAGTCAGTGCCAGCAAACTGACTGACATGGCAATGATCAACGACAGAGTTGGGGCTTTCATATCCCACGCCCCGTGCGCCATGGCAGATTGGGTTGAGGTATTAAACCCAACTCAGTCCTGGGAGACGGCTGTTACAGCTTGTCTTCTCTCTCATCCCCGAAGAGGTGACAGGAGAAGACACCGCTCGCCAGCCGTGTGGTGAAATATGATCCTTCCCTCTTCCCGGAAGAACCACCATACAAAGTTGCTGATTATCCCGAGCAAGGGAGGCTAAGATATCCTTCCATGATCCATCGTTGCAGTGGACACTTGCTCGAAGACGCCGTCTTTTTCGGCTCTCTATATGCTGGAAGAACATGATCTCCTTCTTCCTCAGGTCGACCCGACGAACTCCGGCGATCATCTCTGCATGGTAATAGGAATGTGGGGAGAACAGGCTAACTCCCCCAGCCTTTTATAGGCGAAAGAGATCACAGCGGTCCCCAATAAATCCGCCATACAGTCAGCATCGACCGTTTCAACGCTCCATTCAGAAACGTTTCGAGTTACGAGGGGCCGTTCATGCTTCATTCAAAGTGTTTCAAATTTCGAGGAATTTAAAAGCTTTGAAGGGGGTCTTGTAGAAGCATGAAAAATATGCTAGGAGGATCTACGCAGCCTCTTGATACAGAGCAGCGTAAACAGAGGCCTTCAGAGCCATCAAGCGTACAACAGAGCTTTTTTCGCTAAGATACAGCGTGAAGAATAAGCTCAAAGGACCATCCGCGTAAGTGCAGTACGTCCAGGCCGCTCCAGCGTAAACAGGGTTCTTCATCGCCTCCATGGCGTAAAACTCATCCGCTCTCAAAGCAGCGTTAAAGCGTACGAGGAACGCTTCGTCTTCCCCGAAATGAACCTGTCAAGTCACGCAGTGAATCTGACCTCTGACTCCTGACAAAAAGTGCTGCACGGCTACCCAGACGACGGCTAGAAACGATGGCAGACCCCTCGGGACGCGCCCTACAGTATGATGGCGGATCTTTGCATTTAATGCAGAGGATTTGGTTAAAACATCATCGAACCGTCGTTTACTAAAGTTCCCTCAGCGTAAACTGCTCTTTCGCGTACAAGGGAATACACTGCCTTATTTTACACAGGCAAACATGAGCTGTTTTACGCTCCGCAATAGACAAACCGCCTGCCACGTCAAAAGCTGCACTTCTTACGGGACTCGAGGCACGTCTCCACGTCTAATTGCACAGAGCGGTAACAGTTTCTCTCAAGGCACGTCTCTGCGACGGATGCACAGAAGGGCTGCAGACCTTCAAAACATGCCTCCACATTTAATGCATAAGATGGTGGCAAATCTCTGCAAGAGATTTGATTATATCTTCAAAAGCCGTAATTCCGGCTAAGACGTCCACATCAGCACTTTGGCACGGTACGCAGCGGCTTCTACGCCCATTCAGGATCTGTGCTCGCGTGGCTTCTACGCCCACTCAGTCTCTACGACCACTCGGCCTCTACGACCACTCGGCCTCTACGACCACTCGGCCTCTACGACCATTCGGCTTTATGCCTATTTCGGCTTCTATGCCTATTCGGCTTCTACGCATGTTCGGCTTCTATGTCTGTTCGGCTTCTATGCCTGTTCGGCTTCTATGCCTACTTGGCTTCTACGCCAGGGTGACAGTCATTTGGTTTCTACGCCAACCTCTTCTACATAAGGGATACCTACGTGGCTTCTACGCCGTGATCTTCGCAGCAAATATACGCGTTTTGTCCCCTTAGTTGGACACGCGTCACATGCTCACTCAAAAGGTCATCTATACGCAGGCATTGGTTATCTTAACCGTTGTGTAAAGGGGTGTTGTACTTCCCACTCCTCGGTTTTTATACCGACGGAGTGGTCACTGTCACCAAAACTCTATAAATAGAGACCCCTATCAATGGGGAACAAGGTCAAAAAAATGAACAAGGTCGACAAATTGGAGGGTCGAAAACTTGGTCAAGAAAACCAATACCTGATCAAAAGGTCAAGAGAGAGAGAGAGAGAGAGAGAGACCGGAGCTCAGGCAAAGAGCAGGAATCGACGACTTTGGCATCGTGCATCCACCCTCTCCTGCAACCTTTGAAGCTGCTACCTGTCTTCCACGGCACTTCTTCAACATCGTGTGGTCCAAGGGCTAAAGTGATCGACTGCAGATCAGACACCTATAGCAATTTATACCCAGATTAAATAAATTGTACTCTCACATCCTCGTATAGGATTATATTGTACAAGTTTGTTTGTAAACCAAAGGGTGCGGGTTTCGCATAAACCCTGTCATTGAAATACACTTTCATTCTTTCGTTTAATACCACAAACAGTAACAATTTGCTCCCTCAAGAAAATACCGGATGAGGAGTCCTTAAAGTTTCCCCAGTGGATTCTTCAGGTCTATCCCCACTCAGGAAAATCACTCCACAGTAAATTTTTCGGACATGAGTTCACGTCCATATTACCTCTGAACTATTGTCCGTATATTTTTTTGTTTCCCCAGCTAAATTTGCCATGTTCAAGTAACCTCTGAGCAAAACTTTCCGAGTTTGTGTCTATAGATCAGTTCACGTCCATATTACCTCTGAACTACGTCTCACCACTTTCTCCAATCACAACTCAAAAGTTTGTCATGTTCATATTACCTCTGAACAAACTTTTCAAATTTTTGGCTATTGATTATCATGTCCATATTACCTCTGATATCGGTTGTCATCTCAACTTAGCACCCGTACCTAACTCTAAGTATACCAGTAGTGTTGAGTCCACAAAAAAAAACTGCCATGTCCGTCCATATTACCTCTGAGCAGATATATACCTCCATCCCCAATGGAGTCACAACTCAAAAGTTTGTCATGTCCATATTATCTCTGAACAAACTTTCTGAATTTTTGGCTATCGATTATCATGTCCATATTACCTCTGATATCGGTTGTCATCTCAATTTAACACTCGTACTTGATTCTAAGTATGCCAGTGGTGTTAAGTCCATAAAAACTGCCATGTCCATATTACCTCTGGCAGGGCTTGTCCTAAACTTATTACTTGCACTCTCGTGCACAAGAAGTAATAAGTCCACAAAAAAAATCTCCTAACAGGATGTCTTTACTAGCTACAAAAACCTATCACGTCCATAATACCTCTGATAGGGCTTATTTTGAACTTATTATTTGTACTTAACGTGCGCAACAAATGATAGGTCCACAAAAAAAATCCCCCAATGGGATGTTCTCAACAAATACGGTATCGTACTACGTCCATATTATCTCTAGTACGATGCCCAAAATTTGCGTAAACAATCATAAAGAAAAGAAGGGCCCTTATATGATTGTAAATGGCGCTTACAGATTAGCCAAGCCTAATGGAAATTTGGCAATGGCTACTATCAACTGCAAATTCCCGAAGAGGAACTATACTTGATTTCCTTCGTTTAACGGAGTATGACGAAGATCTTATTTTTGACGATACCATGCACAAAGGTTAGCTAGATCATATTCTATCAGATTCGTATGACCTCTTAATGGATATGCTTAACTAATTTGTAAACATATCATGTTCATATTACCTCTGATAGTGTTTAGTATACAAATTTAGATGGATTATATTCTAGTAGGTTCATATTACCTCTGAATAGATTTACATTCAGCAAAACCTTAACGAAAATATGTCATATTAATGATACCTCTGATTTCACTTTTATCTTAGCCTATCATATTATAAATTGATGGGTCCACAAAGTCAGAAAATGTGTCTTTATTATCTCCAAAAAATTACAGAAGAAATAAGAAGGTATATCATTGGGGAGGAGCAGTTAAATCCCTAATCTGTCGTGCCAAAGCAGCCATTCTATCATTCCTGAAGTTCAAAACATGGTTTTGAGCCTGTTCCAGCCTTGCATCGTCATCGCTCAAGCGAGATAGCTCGGACCGAGCATCAACAAAACTAGCATGGATGACTCCTACACGTACCAAATTCTGTTGAGCTATCTCCACTTGGCCCTTAAATACATCACGAGCTGCCGATGTCTTGAGAAGCTTCTCCCTGGCCTGAGCGAGTTCAGCTTCCAAATCTCGGACCCTCGCTTCATCCCCCTCATATTCGGGCAGGTACTGGGTTAGCTGAGGAACAAAATCCACCAAGATGGCCCACTCTTTATCCATCTCCTGCTGCTATTCCTGGATGGATTTGTTCAGAGTTTCCATGTGCCCAGCAAGCTCTGCAGTTAAGGAGTCATACTTAGCCTGAATCATATCATCGACGTTGCCTCGAGATAATTGCAAATATTCGTTAATGGGTTGTTCTAAACCATTAACTATTTTCTCCAGTGCATCAACTCTCCCAGCGTCGTTAAAATTTTTGATCGACGCTATCGCTAGCTGGGAGGACATCTTCAGAGCCTCGAAGCCTAGATTCTTCTCCAGCACCATTGATATCAGCATTTTCAAAGTGAGGTAGAAAACACTAGTATACTGCTCAATTAGCATGGCAAAATCTGAATGAACGCTGGGAGTGGTCGCTATATCGGTGAATCCCCTTCCAGGAACGACTGCAGAGGGTGTCGTCACAGTCGTCGCTTCAACAGATGGCGCGACAAAAGTAGAGGCACCAACAACGGTCGAAGTTGTTGGTATACTCAACAAAGGAGGCATAGTCATGATGACAGGCTCATCCTCTTCAGAAGATATCGGGACTGGTACTGGCGAGACAACACCCGAAAATGTTGCCTCTCCAAGGTCGAGCACCGCCGTTTCATCGGCAGGAGCCATAACAGAATCAAAAGTTGCGTCTATTCCGCCCTCCCCGTAGAGGTCTTCACCTGAAAAGAAGACAAGAGAAATTTAATATCAAATCGATGATAACTTTCCTAAAGGAGGCATAAAAGACGATATTTACCCATGTCTGATGGTATATATGTAGCGTTTGCAGCCAGGGAAGCTAAATCATTTCTTAATGATGCTAAGCGAGCTGTCATACCTGGAAAGGGGGGTGCGCCAACTAACACTGGCAGGTATTCTTCTAAGTCTTCACCAAGATCCACTCGAGGCTCATCGGGTGGAATCTCGCTGGATATACTTACAGACGCAGCAGGGGTTACTCCCATTATTGGTTTGGATAAAGGTATATGCAATATTATTTTGCTCGGCCTCGGAGGTGATCTCGTAGCGCTACCAGAAGAAGTAGTAGCAGCGATCTTGAGCAAAGAATCTTCGGCACTGTCGGCCAGAACTGAGGAGGTTCTCTCTCTAATAGGCAAAGGACCTCTAATCAAAGAATCATCCCCAGCAGGGGAAACGATAGGCTCACTTCTAAGAGCCTCCCTGGTAGAAGCCCTTTTCGGACCTCTGGTGACCTTCTTCTTCTTGTGGGGAGAAGGTTCTTTCGGAGCAGAAGCCTTCCTTTTATGGGGGATAACGAGAGGCTATGTAGTTGGAGCTAGTACACCTCTCGGTATTGTCGTCAAGAATTTATCTGCCCTAGCGATGTCTTCATTCTCATCCGAGGAAATAGACGGAGCATCCTCCCTGGCAGTAGACCTATGGGAGGGCATCCTAAAACTTCCACGTATATCAAAATTACGATGGAAGGTATTGATGGATGTATAGAACTGCGCGTACGAGTGAAGCATGCGCAGCTCCATGGAAAGAGAAGTCGCGGGCACCGCAAAAGTTGCACCAGTACAGCCTGTGATGAAATACCGCCACCCTCGAGCTCCATCAATGAGTCCACCTCTGGACTTGAAGCTGGTAATGGCATTTCCCACATGCAATTGGTCATACCCAAACTGCCTGGCAAATCTACTGGGCAGATAGGGCTCCAAGAAGCAATGGTCATCACTTCTGTATAGCAAATGGGAAGGTCTAATGCAGACCAACCAATAGAAGGCTTCAGGAGAAAGAATGGTTCTCCCATGACCTTCATCCTTGAGTTTCCTCCCCCGTTGATTTATGTGTACGGGGGGTGGGACGATACAGAAGATCTTCCAGCTGTGGGCTACGTTTAACGTCCGTCGGCAATCTATGACGGTCTCCATGTTCCAAGAGGAATTCTTATAATTCAGCAAGAAATTATTTCCTGAACTGCTGGCGGAACCGGGAGACATCACCCGGACATTCTGAAGAATTAACCATCCCATCAAGTACAGGAATGGTAATTCTACCCTGGGAAAGCTTTCACGCTGCGTATCATCAGTGAGCAGCCCATCAGTAAGGGCCCTCAAACCTGCTTGTATTCTACATACCATAGCAGGAAGCAGGCCCAGTCTTGCTCCGAACACTAAATGTACTGCGGGCCATAAAATGTTGCGATGGATGCGATCCGCAGACGCGATACCCGGCACTACCCAGCAGCGTAGCCAGACGGAGAGGAAGCCAGCCAATTGAGCTTCCTTTGACAGAGGCTTCCGGCAATGCCTCATATAACTGAAGGCTTTTGTGCCGGCAGGATAACCCTCTATCTCCTCATCAAAAATATGATCCGGAGCTCCTGCATCTTCGATGAGGTCGTCGACCGTGTCAGCATTGAGCATGCTCAGGAGGTTCAAGGGTCTATCTTAGCTATCTACCACCTTGTTCGGTTTAGCATTTCTGGCCTGGTGGAAGAAGAGATATGTTGCCCACTTGTTGATGTAAGCCAAATCAGACGGCTCCTTGTAGAAAGTGGTGCAAGCAAGGTAGTGGCTCATCAGCTCCTGATATACTGCCACCGCCCGAGGGTTTGTATCCCTCAACTCCCTGTTTGTAGGGACATATTCCTCATAAGGGGTGTCCCCCATTGGCAGCCTTGAAATTTCTGCCATCTTGTGAAAGGCTAAGCCCAATTCCCCCAGCAGAGTGGCAAAAGTCCCGGTGAGCAAGTTGTATCGCTCCATCAAGGCTAGGAACAGGTTGGGATTGACAGGCAGCCCAACACTTGTAGCGCTCACAGCCGCGAACAAGCCTATACTCTCCAACTCCGTTTGGAAATGCTTCAGGGACTAGGCAGTTAAACTGTCCCATCGAAGATTTCCTGGGCTAAGCCATCCGTTGGTCCGAGGGTTGACCCTGGGGTACATTCCTCCATGCCCCATAAAGTCATTACAGAAGGTCGACATCTGAACCGGCTGGATCAGCGACGTATCCTCGCTCGGGACACTACCCGGAAGTAATCCCCTGAAGGGCATAACAGGGCCCGAGGGATGACTCATATAGGCTCCCCCGTAGTATTCTTTGTTATATGAGATCTTCCCCGGACGGCCGTGAAGATCGGGAGTCAACACCCACACCATCTTCCTAGGATGAGTGGCATGAAAGAAGGCCGAGATGGGGTAATCCCTAGGTATACTGGACAGATACATCACCGTGCCTTCAGCAGTAAATACCCAATTCTCCTTCTTAGGCTTGGTCTGGGATTGCTTGTCAATAACATCCCCAAATAAGAAACCAGGTTTCTTATACTCTGTCTCGTCTAAGTATGTCAGCGGCTCCCCACTGATCATACTCAACAATATGCGCTCTCCTTGGGACGATATCAGAATTCCCCTCCCTTCAGGGTAGTTGGCTCCAAAAATGGGAAATGTCACATGCGACAAATCCTCCAGATAATTCGAGCTCAACATTCCGGCAACAGAGCCCATCACTTCAGCCAATGGAGAGATCTGCAAGTCCACTACAAAACGCAAGAGAACAAGTCAGTTTCTACACTAGACATTACACTCTTGTAGTTTTTATCAGTCTGGGCTTTTACGCCAAGACTATAAAACTTGAGTTTTACGCCAGAACCTATTTTCCATTGCGTAAAATTCAAGGTTGGCAGCAGTTAACAATCTGAGCTTTTACGCTAGATTGACAAAGTTTGAATTTTTACGCCGGTATTCATATCCAGCACGTAAAAATTCAAAGTTTACAGTGAAACACCAAATCTCGACAGTTTGTTTTTTTACGCCAGACTGCAAAAATTTGGAGTTCTTACGCCGACACATTGGGAATGTGCGCGTAATGATAAAACCCCTCCGTATATCATCTTCCTCAAAGAGGCTCTCAGTACGAAAGAGGACCTTGCGCGTGCACGTACAACGTGTACGAAGGATTTTGGTTCTCTCCCGAAGTCTCTACCTGTAATATCCGGAGCACGGCTCGACGCCGGAGCGCTGCGTTCCAATCGAGGCTCGTTCAGCCTAATGGGAGTTGCTCGTGCTTGAGCAGCGGAGCGGGAAGAGGAAGCAACCTTCTTTCCCTTAGCAGTGGAAGACTGTTTAGGGGCCATGGCGATCCTGGGTTCTCGAGTAAGAGACGAAGAAGAAGGGTTCTTGGAAAGCAAGAGTTTTGTGAAGGCAAATAAAAGTTCTTTCTCTCCAACCCTTGGACTATTTATAGAGTTCGGATGACTCCTCGAATTCCTAACCAAATCCGATATTTAATATTTGGTTATGATTTGGGTCCACGTCAGCCTATCATTTGAAGGAAGAAGATGGACAGTCAGTAGATCCAGAATTTACGCATAGAGCAGATTTATGATTTTACGCTAATGAGCTTTTACGCTCGAGAAGCTACAAATCGACGGTTTTACGCTCAGAGACTATAAATCTACGGTTTTACGCCCGGATGCTTTTATGCTCAGCAGCTTTTATGCTCAAGAGGCTACAAACCTACGGTTTTTCGTTCAGAGGCTATAAGTCTATGGTTTTACGCCCGGATACTTTTACGCTCGGTAGCTTTTACGCTCGAGAGGCTACAAACCTATGACTTTACGCTTAGAGGCTACAAATCTATGATTTCACGCTCAGAAGTTTTTTACGCTCAGAGGCTATAAATCTACGATTCTACGCTCATACGGCCAATTATAAGTGTTTACGCAGAAGATGCTCTTTCTTGGCCACAAAATATTCCAAGTACCCAAAACATACAGAGTTCAGCATTGAAGATGACTCTTCTTCTTGGGACAATTGGAAGTTTATCCAAAGTCCAGTCAGAATTATTTCTCAAAAGTTCAAGTATGGCCTGTTTGACGGCCATATCTCGCCCTATTTCAAGGGATGTATCAATTTTGCAAGCCCACCCTCCATACGCCATGGCAGGCATGCCCTAGAAATTAAGTTGAGGGTTCAGACCCAACTCAATACTGGAAGACAGGGCCAGACTGCCTACCCTCGTCCACCGTCATGATGGGAGAAAATACAGCTTGCAAGCTGTGTGGCCAAATGAGATCATTCCTCTCTCCTGAACGAATCGCCATATAAAATTGCTGATCATCCCGAGCAAAGGAAGCTATGATATCCTTCCATGATCCATCATTGCAGATGACATTTGCTCGAAGATGCCTCTTTTTACGGCTCCTTACATGCTGGAAGAACATGATCTTCTTCTTCCTCAAGTCAAACCGACGAAGCTCGGCAACCATCTCTGTGTGGTGAAGGAAGTGTAGGAAAAACAGGTTAACTCAGTCGCCTTTATATAGGCAGAGGAGATCACACCAAATCAAAATAAATTCCTAAATATTTGCCGAGAAATCAGCCTCGCAGAACGAGTCAAATTTGACCGTTTCATGCTTCATTCAAAGTGTTTCAAATTACGAGGAATTTAAAAACTTTGAAGGGGGTCTTGTAGAAGCATGAAAAATACGCTGAGAAATTATACGCGTAAAACCCTCAAACATGCAGAAAGCTGCATAAACAGAGCTCCAACACTGGGTAGCGTAAGACATGAATTCAGAGCCATTGGCGTACAACAGAGATTCAATGTTATTCAGCGTAAAATATAGCTCCAGAACGACCCTCGTAATGCAGTATTTCTAGACTGTCTCAGCGTAAAAAGTTTGTTACATCGCTACTTCGGCGTAAAACCTATCTGCTTTTAATACAGCGGGAAGTTGTACGAGAAACTCTTCGTATTCCTCGAATGAACCTGTCAGATCATGCAGTGAACCTGACTCCTGACAAAGAGTACTGCACAGCGATCGAGAGGACGGCTGTAATGATGATTCGGCACAGAGTCCCAGACTGTCGTCTAGTGACATAACCCTTGATTTAAGACGTCATTTACACATTCAAGGAATACGCTGCCTAGTTTTACACAGGCAGACATGAGCTTTTACGCTCAGCAGGAGACGAAACGAACCGCCACGTCAAAAGCTGCTCTTCGTACAGAACTCGAGGCACGTCTCTGCAGTTAATGCGTGTGATGGGGGCAGATCTCTGCATTTAATGTACGAGATTTGGTTCTACTTTTAATGACTGGGTGAGCCATAATTATGGCTAATATGTCCACATCACCACCCCTGCATATTACGCCATCAGGCTATTTTCAGCTATAGGAGTACGCTGTACGCTATCTCCTTGAAATACGCCGACCTGGCTATTTTTAACTATAGGAGTACGCCGTATGCTATCTTCTCGGAATACGCCAACTCAGGCTATATTTGCAATAGTGCGTGATAAGGCTATTTGGCCTAGAATACACTCAAGACCTCAGTCAAGGAAGGATGATCGGCTATCTTTACGTTGGCTACCCATTCATGCAGCATCAGGCTTCTTTGCCTACTCGGCTTCTATGCCAACTTGACAACTATTCGACTTTTACGCCTACTTGGCTTTTATGCCAATATGACAGATACTTGGCTTCTAAGCCGACAGAACAGCTACTTGGCTTCTACGCCAACAGATCAGCTATTTGGCTTTTAGGCCAACGATACAGTTATTTGGCTTTTATGCTAACCATATCTACGCGAGGGGCATTTATCTACGTGGCTTAAATGTCGTGATCTTCGACGAGCAGTTATACGCATTACCTCATAATGGGACATGCGTCACACGCCTATTCAGAAGATCATTCATACGTGGGTAGCAGTTATTGTAACCGTTGTGTAAATGGTACAGTTCTCCTGTTCGGTTTCTACGCCAACTGTAGCTGAACTCTATAAATAGAGACCTCCGGCCACGGAGGTCCAGGGTCGAAGGGTCGAAAAGATGGGAAAAGTTGAGAAAAAACCAAGGTCAAGAGAGTACATATAGAGAGCTTTGGCGATGAGAGTTCAATCCCTCCTGCAGTCTTTGAAGTTTCTTTTTCATCTTCTACAGCACTTCTTTGTCATCGTGTGGTCCAAGGGACAAAGTGATCGACCGCAGATCAGACTCCTATAACAATATTTACCCAGATTAAATTTTTTTACTTAACATCCTCGTATAGGATTAATTGTACTTCTTGTTTGTAAACCAAAGAAAGAGTTTCGTATAAACCTAGTTTCATTTCTTTCGTTTATTATCAAACACCAATTATAAGTTCTTGTGTTCACTGTTAAAAAATAAACTGTTGAACATATAGTGTTACAAATTTACACAACTGTTTGTTCATTATTTAGATCAATACAGTTGTTGTTGTTTGCTGCTTTAATAGTTAGAGTATACAAATCATTGTTATCTTTAATTATTGATCAATATTTTTTTTAATATAGTTCATTTATTCTGTTGGAACATAGAACCTAACATTTACTCATGTGTCATTAGATTTTTCTTTTGATACACTCAAATATTTTAAGTTAAGAATTAGTTTATTGACCATGTAAATTCTTTTAAATCTAAAGTTCTAAAAAGTAGAGATAAGTTTGGGAACAAAACGAATTGGTCCTTCTGTCAAACAGGTATAAATAGACCTAAGCGATACGGTATTTAAGTGTCTTCGGACCACCGCTAGCTGGGAACCGGCCCTTACAACTAACCCAAGTTAATGAAAACTTGATAGACCAAAGATTTATTAAGGTTGATTAGCAAGATCACTGAACTAGTATTCTAGAGCCTCAGGCACCCTCATTGAGTAGCAACATTATTCTTGCAGACTTTAGACTGCCATACTAGTTACCATAACTGGCAAAGACGAGACTTCGACTGCTAAGCTAGCTAAGTTTGATGGTTCTCACTTCAAGAGGTGTCAGAGTCAAAAAAAAATTTGGCTCACCACTTTAGGACTGATATCAGCTACTGATGGGTCCACACTCATCTCAAATGATTCTGATGAACCCTATAGTTTCTCAAACCCAAAAACTCCTAAGGAAATAGACTTTCATTGCTTTCATATAATTCTAAGCGCTTTATCTGATTCTCTTTATGATATATTCTTTGAATATAAGAGCGCCAAAGAACTTTGGGATGCTTTGGAAGATGAATATGGCTGTGATGATGCTGGAATTAAAAGATTCAATTCTTCCTCATTCAATAGATATTTTATGGTAGATAATAAACCAATGAATGACCAAATCCATGAATTTCAAGAATATGTGAGGCATATTCAAGCCAAAGATTCAACCTTTTCTACTGAGTATAGGATAGCTTGCCAGATAGATAAGACCCCTCCTTCTTTGTCTGGTGTTAAAAATGATCTTACTCATACACAAGGTGACCTTACCTTTGCTCAAGTTCTAAAGAAAATCAGAATAGAAGAAGAGATTAGGCTAAGGTCTAATCCTAAGACTGAGTCTAAGGCTAAGGTAAACCTAGTAGAAATATCCCAAGGCAAACCCAAGTATAATAATCCTCATAAACCCAAGAAGAACTTCTTCAAGAAGAAGAAGAACTTTCTGCCTCATCATCAGAACCATCAACACCAGCAAAACCATAGACCTAGAAATTTCAGTCAGACTCAGGATCAACAAAAAATTTGTTTGGTGTTGGGAGAACAAATCATCTATCTTTCAATTGTTTCCAAAGAAAGAAGGAACCTATCAAGACTCCTTATAAAGGAAAAGGCCCAGCCAAACCAGAAGCTAACATGATTTTGAATGGGTCTACTTGTTCCTTCAGGTCTGTGACTTATCAACCTTTTGTTAATATTTTTTACTATTTAGATGACTGGTAGTTGAATTCTGGAGCTAATGTTCATGTTTCATTTGATCGCTCATATTTTTAAACTATCAGGAATCATGTGGAGGAGGCATAACCCTAGGAGATGGCTCTTCCACACAGATTGTAGGAAAAGGAAGAATAGATCTGAGTATGACATCAAGAAAAATTCTACCTCTTCATGATGTACTTCATATGCCGTCAATTAGGAGAAATTTAGTTAGTGGATCCCGTCTTATAGCATCTGGATATAAGATTGTAATGGAAGACAATTAAGTTATATTTTCTAAGAATGAGTCCTTTGTTGGAAAAGAATTTGTAAATAATGATCTTTTTATTCTCAGTACTATAAATAAAGTGTCATATCCTTCTCTTGTTGTTTCTAATATAGAATCTTCAAATATTTGGCATGATAGACTAGGTCATATGAATCTAGGTTCCCTTAGAAGGATGATGAACTTAGATCTTATTCCTAAGTCTCTTGTAGATAATAAACACAAATATGAGATTTGTGTTCAAGCGAAACATACTAGACTACCTTTCAAATCTGTAGAAAAAAATTCTGACCTTCTAGAACTAGTTCATAGTGATGTTTGTGATTCAAATAGGGTCTTGACCCGAGGAGGTAGGAAATACTTTTTTACTTTTATAGATGATTGTTCAAAGTATTGCTATACCTACCTTCTCAAAACCAAAGATGGAGTTCTAGATAGATTCAAGGTTTACAAATCCGAAGTTGAGAACCAATTAAAGAAAAAGATCAAGATCCTTAGATCTGATCGTGGTGGAAAGTATACCTCAAACGATATGACTCACTTCTGTGAAGAACACAGAATAATTCATGAGGTGACTGCTCCTTATTCACCATAGTCCAACAGAGTTGCTGAAAGAAAGAATCACACTCTGTTAGATATAGTGAATGCCATGCTTCTCAGCTCAGGTGCTCCTGATAATTTATGGGGATAAGCCTTATTAACATCCTAAATAAGATCCCTAGTAAATCAAAGGATAAGACTCCCTATGAACTATGGAAAGGTAGAACTCCTATAGTCCATTATCTCAAAGTTTGGGGATGTCTAGCAAAAGTAGAAATTCCTGAACCTAAAAAGAAAAGGATTGGACCTAAGACAGTAGATTTTGTGTTCATAGGATATGTCTTAGATCGCAATGCTAATAGATTTCTAGTGACTCATTCTAAAGTAAATAAAATCTCTAGCAATACCATTATAGAAGCTAGAGATGCAGTTTACTTTGAGAATATATTTCCTTGTAAGAATATAATTTTCTCCAACCCCTCCAGCTCTTCTCTTGCTCCTTCTACTAGTTCCAATTTTCAGCCATATAGTTCACAACCTGAATAAGACATAAAACCTAGAAGAAGTAAAAGAGGAAGGATTGAAAGGAATTTAGGGGAAGATTTTTTCACTTATTTGATAGAGGGTGATCCCTCAACTTACGAAGAAGCAATATCTTCTCCTGATGCACCTTTCTGGAAAGAAGCCATCAACAATGAGTAAAACTCCATTATGGAGAATAGTACTTGGTATTTAGCAGACCTACCTTCAGGTAGTATACCCATAGGTTGTAAGTGTATCTTCAAAAAGAAACTTAGAGCTGACGCTACTATAGAGAAATACAAAACTAGATTAGTAGCCAAGGATTTCACTCAAAAAAAGGGATTAGATTATTTTGATATCTATTCTCTTGTAGATAGGATTGCCTCTATCAGAACACTTCTAGCTTTAGCATCCATTCATGACATGCTAATCCATCAAATGGATGTAAAAATAACATTTTTGAATGGAGATCTAGAGAAAGAAATCTACATGGAGCAACTTGAAGGTTTTATTGCTAAGGGTCAAGAAATTTTTTTTTGCAGATTAGTAAAATCACTTTATGGCCTAAAGCAAGCTCCCAAGTAATGGCACAACAAATTTGATAAAGCGATTCTACAATTTGGTTTCTTGCCAAATGAGTATGACAAATGTATATACTCTAAAAACATTGATGGAAGTTGTGTCATTTTATGCTTGTATGTAGATAACATCCTCATTTTAGGATCAATACTTGAGTTGATAAATAATACTAAAGATTATTTATCTAGCAAGTTTGACATGAAAGACCTAGGTAAAGCCAACCTGATTCTAGGAATGCAAGTGTCCCAATCCAAAGAGGGTTATAATCTATCCTTAGTACACACTATTGAGAAAATGCTGAAAAAATGTGAGTACTTTAATAAGAAACCTGCTCCTACTCCTTTTGACAGCAGTATCATTCTCAAGAAGAATGAAGGTTCACCTGTATAACAACATAAATACTCTCAGATGATAGGTTCTCTTATGTATATAATGAATAGAACCCGACCTGATATCGCATTTGTTGTTGGAAGAATGAGTAGATATGCCAGTAAACCATACCAGTCACATTGGTCAGCATTAGAGAGAGTATTTAGATATCTTAATGGTACTATATACTATAGACTTCATTATTCTAGACACCCCAATATCATAGAAGGTTATTCAGATGCAAACTGGGTAACTGACACATGATGTAAAATCCACTACTGAATATGTTTTTACTCTAGGAGTAGCTGCAATATCCTGGGGTTCATGTAAACAAAATATCATAGTTGGGAGTACAATGGACTCTGAAATGATAGCTCTGGATACTAATTGTACAGAAGCTGAATAGTGTAGAAATCTGATTATGCAAATACTTGTTGCTCATATTCCTGTTCCTACTATTTCTATAAATTATGATAATAAATCTGTTATAGAACTACTCATATCTGTTATAGAACTACTCAAGCATGATTATGTGAATGCTAAGATGAACAGTCACCTGCAGCTGCGCTTCAAGTCAATTAAGTGCCTATTAGGCAAATATGTGGTTCTTGACTATATAAAGTCATTAAAGAACCTTGCAGACCACTTGACAAAGGTTTGGGTCTGGGCCGCGGCCCAATGGGCCAGGGTGCGGGCTGGGCTGATAAAATAAAATAATAATAATAAAAATAATAATAATAATAATTAAATAATAAATAAATAGTTAATTAATTAATAAATTTGTTTTTAGGCATTTAAAAATAGGTCTGAGGCCCAGAAAAATCCAGAAAAATTACCCTAAGTCTAGTTTTTCATTTTACACCCAAAAATGTTATTTTCATGATATTTTAATATTATTTATTAACAATTAAAAATTATTTAATAATTAAGAACTTTGATTTTAATTTCAGAAAATTCCCAGAAAATTCCAGAAAATTAGGAAAAATCCAAGATTTAATAATTTGAAAATTCAGGGGTTTACATTCAGTTTGGCTATTCTTTTCGAAATTGACTACCATTGTCAATCTTGTTAGTGCTTCTCTTAAGCGTCATACTGAGTTACAATCTGCTCAAGCTATTGAGATTGCACATATGGTGGCTAGTGGTGAACGTGATACTAGTGGAGGGGCTAATCAGATTGGTAGTTTGCAAAGGGCTGGAAGTACTCGATGGAGCTCTTATTTTGATTCTATTTGCAGCCTAATTGATATGTATCAAGCAACTATTAAAGTTAGTGATAAATTAATCTGATACTGAGCTATGTAGTCTCTTCTACTGAGCCAATGTCTCTTATACTGAGCCATACTTGCTAAAATGTCCTCTTAATGTTAAACATCTGACTTGCTTATTGTAGCGTGGGCAAAAACTGTTACTCTTTTCTATTTGGAAGGTGAATGGAGATACTCTTCTTCTTTTTCTTTTTTTCATATGGAACCAGTTTGTTTGAATAATACTTCTCTTTGATGCTATATCTATTAACTGCTTTTCCCCTCGTTCATGCAACTGACAACCCATTTGCTTCACACATTTGTTCATCCAAGTGGAACAGTTACTTATGATGCATTCATATTTCTCATAAATGTTTCCTTGTTCATTTTTTTGGTTATGGTATTAGATACACTTCTTGGGTTTCCTGATTGCTTTATATAACAGCAAGAGTGATTGAGGAGGAGATGTTTGGGGTTGACAATTTGTGTTGGATATCTGCGAAGGCCACATCAGAAGCATCAAAACGTGCAGAATTTTTGATTCTACAAACAGGGATGACAGCATTTGGGAAGGCATACTATAGAACTTTGAGTGATCTTGTGCTTGAAAGGATTGGTGACATAAATATCATACATATCTGACAGGAATTTTGTTTTTGTAGTTATGCTGGCAAGTGACCCTGTGGACATCTTCCTTCTACCTGGTAAAGTTTTCTTTCTTTTTGATGTCTATACACTGACTTGCTTGATTTCTTCGCATATTCATCTTTTGCTGTGCAGGAGTTGCTTTTGACAGACATGGACGACGGCTGGGCCATGGTGGAGGGTAGGTTCATAAATTTAATGCCTCCAGTACCAGTCCTCTACTTGATCACTGTGTTCTATAATATGGTTTTTATTGAATTTAGTTCATTCTTTCCCTTATCTATGGCATAGTTAATTCTCACGCTTGGTGAATTAAAAGTTGAAATAAAAGATCTGGTTTTGGTACTGAAAAGTAGTGTTAGTTTTAGAGCTTTATGTCATCTCTGTTAAGAAATAATTGCTTGCAGGCAACAATATCCATACTAAAAGATAGTTTGTTACTAGATGTATCTACTGGTCATAAATCTGTCCTATTTAGCTAACAAATTGGCATAATACTTTTGCATCATTATCAATTTGAGAAATTAAACTACATGTAAGTGAATAGTTCTAATTTTCTTTTGCATATTATAACTTGTTATTGCCCATCACAATCTATATGATTTAGTTTATAATACTGATGTTC
Source organism: Iris macrosiphon (assembly GCA_036927795.1). NCBI lineage: Eukaryota > Viridiplantae > Streptophyta > Magnoliopsida > Asparagales > Iridaceae > Iris > Iris macrosiphon. The sequence continues at coordinate 60,257,322 of JAYESA010000003.1, read as the reverse complement.
TTCTTGAATCATTTTTTTTTTCATTGAGAACCTGTTTGGTTGCAAGGAATTAAAATACTATGAAAGCTTGGAAATTCTTGAAAATGCATTTCCAATTTCTATTTTTAAATTTCTATTCTAAAATTCTTAGAATTAAAGTTCTGGCTTTTGGTTGGAAGAATCACAGAAGGAATTATACTTTCAACCTTTTTCTGGATTAAACTGTTAATATAATAACCTGCTTATGGTTAAGGTAAAAAAGTGATTTCTACAGTGGCAAATAGATTCAAGGAATTAATTTTCACATGTTCTGTAGAGATTCTAGAGACTTCCTATTCCAAAAATGTTCAATTATAATTTACATTGGAATCAGTGAATTCTCCATTTCCGTACAATCAAAAGACTGAATTTAGAAAAATTTCGGGAATTGAAATCCCTATATTTCCAACTCCTTGCAACCAAATAGGCCCTTAGAAGAAATCTTTGATTTATTATGGATCGTATGCTATTATATAGCTAAATGTTTCAGGCTGCCCAATTATGTTATCGTATACATCATAGTGATTCCCAACCTGAATACACTGAATCATTGACAATGAAGGTTTCTGTAATGCTTTATATAACTCTATGAGGTTGAAACTGAATTTTAATGAGACAATTACAGGTTATATTGATATATTATTAACGGGCTTGGTCTTTTAATCATTATGATTTGTTAATTATAGTTGCCTAATCAAAGGCCAAATGATAGCATAGAAATATTATAGACCACTTGAAGTCGAAACAGTTTTGTAGTATCATTTGATGGTTTATTTCTTAACACAATAATTGCTAGTGTAGATGTTTTGCTTGAGAAAGGACAGATCAAGTCAGCAAAAATCTGGGATATATATAACAAAGCTCCGCACATCCCACAGGTATGTATTTCTTTTGTAAAAAGTTCTTGTGTGTGGCAAAATAATTTATCTATGTAAAGTAGACGTCCTTTTCAGATAGCCTTTAGTGCTTTTAATTTCCTCATTTTTCAGGTAGTTGTGGTTTGTTCTTTTGTCTGCTACGACTGGAAACATTGTTTGATTTATCTATTATTTAATCCAGATGGAATGAGTTGACTGCAAGACCGGCTGTTTGTGAGCATGCTAAAACGTATCTACGTGAACTGCCAAAGGTACTAAATAATTCTCAATTCTCACTTTTTATGGTTATTGGCGAATATTTATTCACCTCTAATATAATCCGTATGTAGGTACCACATTAGTATTTAGGCAATCTTTGAATTAGAAGAATCATTCTGCAATTGAACCTAAATTATAAGAAAGTCTTTAGTACCATATGTTTTGCAGTTACAATTTTAGCATCATTCTGTATGTAGTAAAAACATAAAAGAGAATCAAGTTTCGTTACTTTCGTATATTTTCAGAAATGTTGAATAAGGGAGTTGGTTAATATTTTTAAGTGAGGTAAATTATATGATTTTTTCTATGGCAAAGGAAACTTTGTCGAATCATCGAATTTACAAAGGAAACTCTGCCAATTTTTTGGCATAAATTTTTAGAATCTTGTAGTAACTATTAGCTAGCCCACCCTATTCCAAAATCCTGGCTCCGCCCCTGTCGACCGGTGTAATGTTGCATCATATATATAGCGTTTTGCATAGGCATCTGATGAGTGTTGCAATTGTCTAGTAATTAGAGTTTTTAGGAAACTTGGAACTTTGAAAGTTTGAAAGATGTAGGAAGCACCTATATGGAAGTTTATTCATGTTTTTACAGTAAGTTTTTGAAGTAATGCTTGGAATTTTGAGAAATAATAATTCTTCTTCAATTCTTGATTACTCAAAGTAACATTATACGGCAGATGCATGCGCCTTATTTGTCAGAATTCATTACAAACAAAGTTTATTGTGAAACATGAAAAAAAACAAATGAAACCTTTGTTCTTTTCCTACATAGACAAAAAAGTAAGGAAAGAAAGCTTTCAAAATTTTCTATGCGGCAAATAGGCTACCTACATTGAATAAATTTAGCTTCCGGTATGGATATGTTTGCTCGTCACATTGCTGAGACTGCTAAGAACTTGATCCATAAACGCACAATCATGATCAGAAGCGATGTTTGCGCTGTCGAGAGAAGGCATGTCACCTTGGAAGCTTTCGGAACCTTTTTGCAGGTAGGAGTGGTAATACAACGTGAAAGATTCAAGGTTAGGGCACGAGATGTTTGTCTGGGAAACTTCATCAACTATCAGTCCGAGTTTCTTGAGACTGGGCGCAGAGATGTCGAGGACGTCGAACCAACCTTCCAAATACAGCTCTTCGAGCATCGGGCAATTGGACACGAGCCCGCGCAGAGACTCTCCACAGATCTTGCCCTGAAAGCAGATATCGAGGACACGGAGCTTCCTTAGTGCGACACGGTTGCACAGCTCGACGGGACAACCGTGTATCAATGAGTCCGGCATGAACAGGTTCAGTTCCAGAGACTCCAGACGCTCGTGATTGAACAGCGCGTCCAGGAATAGAGCTTCGGTCTCATCGTGCTGCAGCTCTATTTTCACGTGCCTAGCGTTGAGTTCGAGCGCACGCTCGACCCATGATTCCACGTGGTACGTCAGTGGCCTCCCTCGCCAGGACCGCGGGAGGGAGAGGTGGAAGCGCCGGATGTCGGCAGCGCGGCGCGACATGACCGCCTCGGCGAAGTCTGCGTCGTGGGGGTTGTCGATGACGAAGTGGAGGTCGGGGACGGAGGCCCAAGCGTCGCGCCACCACTTGGAGAGGAGGCATGTTCTGGCAGCTTCTTTGATGGGGAGGAAGGAGAGGATGTGGCCGATCAAGGAGTCGTGAAGCTGGCTCAACCTGTCTTCTACTTCGTCGGCGCCACCACCAACCTTCCTACGCTTAGCCATTGACATATGTTCTTCATCCGCGCCACCACCAACCTTCCTACGCTTAGCCATTAAGTCGGAGATGACAAAGTTCCTAAGCACTGCTCGATATATATATATATATATATATATATATATATATATATATATATATGGAAAGGACATGAATATATATATGGAAATATATATTCCGAAGAGAGAGAGAAAAATAGTGGACATTATGTATATTAATACACAACGACATCTAACTAGACTAAGATTCTGGTATCTCTGCAATTATGACGCTGCAAAATAGGAAAGATTATAATTTTTTTTTTTTTTTACCCTTCCATATGAATTTTCTATCTTTTATTCACAAATACTCATAACAAATTATATATATAATCTTTCCTATTTTGCACGCAGGGATACCAGAATCTTAGTATATATATATATATATATATATATATATATATATATATATATATATATATATATTTTGATATCTTTTAAAGTCCATATTAGATTGACTTTAAATTATGGATTTAATTTGTTTAGATTAAAATAAGAATTTCTTAGATCATAAGTAATAGATTGGATTGGGATCAAAATTTTATTTCTCAATTTGATTAGATCAGATTATATTTTAGGTTTGGTGGATTATATTTCTTAGATCATAAGTAATAGATTAGATTGACTTTAAACTGTGGATTATATTTCGTCAAAATTTTAGACATAAATTCAGTAATGGAATCGTAATAGGATTAGTTAGTAATTTGTACATGAAAAGCAATGCTCTTAATATCCTGCAAGCCAGTTTACACAACTAAATCACAAATGCAAAAAAGTCCATTTTAAAAACGCCGTTTTCTAGACTAAATCCCAAACGAGATCCTAAATTTCTGGAGATGCAATTTTATTTGGTCGTCAAGACATGTTAATCTAGAACTGTCTCTTTAATTTAGGAGTTCCCTTCCTTTTTTGAATGTAATGCTTGGTTTGCATACTAATGCAAACTTCTGTCATCAATTATGTAACTGGTTGACGGAGACTAAGAAAAGAAATTGATTTCTTGAAACTAAATTTTATCTTCCTGATTTGAGTATACGTCCTGCAAAAGGATGCATTTAGTCTTTAAATTCCTGTCATTTGGTGCTTGTAATGTTTGCATCATGTACTTTTTGCCTTGATTTTCTAGAGTTCCTGTCATGCTCTTGATGTTCCCATCTTCTTTATGGAATTGACTTACAATATAGTCAACAAGACTAATGGAATATAGTCAACAAGACAAATAAAGAGCAAAGTCTGTAGCATAACTTGTCTTCCTCACTATCAACAGGACTCCCATAAGTTATATCTTGAGGAGCATATCTTGTCCGTTGACAGGTCCGGACCAGCCCACAACGGAATTGATTGAATCGAGTTCGAGCTGAGTTTCGGACCACCCTATCCATTTAACATCTTAAGTCTAATCCAAGTAGTTTTTTTTTTAAATATCCAACGTAATACTCACAACTTTTATACATGCTTTATTGCATGCATTTTGAACCCACATATAATCTCCACGGTTTTCATATTTGAAACTAATATATTATTACATCATTACCAATTGTATTAGTTATTTCAAATTCAACAGATGTATGTATTTATATGAATACAAACAATTCTTATGAGCATCATTCGGGAGGGTTTCACTATCGATATTGGCCAATACTTGCAGGATGATGGTTGTCTTTAGAGAGCAGCTTGCCATACTTGAACTAATATTGGTTTTTAGATTGTATGTACATTGTTTAGGATTTTTTTTTTTTTTGGTTTCGGCCAAACTAAACGAAGAATTTTCTCGGTTTGAAAAAGGAACCAAAAAAACTTTGTTCACAAGATGAAACTAGCTCTCCTTTGCATACGTATCCTCGTTTTGTCCAATAAAATCTCATTGTTAGGAACAAAAATGTGAAAACCGTTTTCCAAACCAGAGAGTACCTGCGAGAGAATCGAGCAAAACGCACAAACCTGCGAGAGTCGAGCCCTCTGTTAGCTTTGCTTGAGCAAAAGCTCAACTTTCTTCTTTCCTTTTGTTCCACATCGGATGGGCCAACCCCTCTTTGTATGTATATATTAGTTTCTCTTCATTGATTTCTTAAAGATGATGTATGGGAAACCCCTTAGGCCACACGCGTGCGCCGCCACCGCCGCCCGGCCCCGCCCGGCTCGGCTCGGTTCGGTTCGGCGCGCGTAACGGGTACGGGTACATGCCCACACCTGCGGGCGCCGAATGCCGATCCAATTTGCTCTTCGGGTTCGGGCTGGGATCTAAAAATCTTTTTGCTGCTCTTATTTTTTCAACCCATTTGGCTCATTCAAATTTTGAACGTTGAGGCTCATGTCCAGATTCTTTGAACCTTACAACAGCTCTTTTGACAGCCTTTTTCTACATTTTATTTGCTCCTTAATGGCATGTTTATGAGCCATTAAGTATCCTATCTGTAGCTGTGTATAAGCTTCAGCCTATTTAAAATGGTCTTCTCCTCCTTCATTTTTTAGACAAAAAATTCTACTGCGTGAAACCTCTCTCTCTCTCTCTCTCTCAAAACACATTATATTGTCCAAATTCTTGCTCTGGACAGAGCTAAGTTCGGTCTCTCTCTCCGAGTTGTGTGCAACGATGAGAACCGGTAGTCAGGGGGTTTTACCACTAGGAGCTTCCGAGAAACGTCTGCACATAGACCTCAGATCAACTCTTAGGGCAGTGCTTCGTGCACGACTTCCCCGGAGGCCGATAACAATTTTTAATTTCTTTGTTCTCTTATAAATCTCTGCAAAACAATATATATTTATATTATAAACATTAACAACATCCTCCACCTTGCACCGCTCCTCAACACCACCCTCGTCGACCTCTCCTCTCATCTTATCTCCCCTCTTCCCCACGTCACCGCTCGACCTCGAGTCCACCACCACTGTCAGCCGAGCCCAGCAGCAGCCAACCCCCTCGCCTGGATGCCGGCAGCAAACCACCACCTGAGCACCTCGCCTGAGTCTTCTTCTCCCGAGCAGCCTCGACCCTGCCTCCTCCCTATTCATCATCATCACCACCAATCATCACCATCGCCATCATCGTCATCGTCGTCATCATCATCGTCATCATCGTCGTTATCATCATTGTCACCATCGTCGTCATCATCGTCATCGTCGTCATCATCGATCCCGTGCATGCCCGCGCTGGTTCGTTCGTGCCCTCCTTCATAATTTTATGTACGTATGTGTATATGTATTCAAATAGGTATATGTATGTATTTGGTATGTATAGTATATGTATTCATTAGTATGTGTTTAATAGGTATATAATTGGTATATATATATATATATATATATATATATATATATATATATATATATATATATATATATATATATATACATATACATATACATATACATATACATATACATATAGTATATATATTCAATTAGTATACATTTGTATATATATATATATATATATATATATATATATATATATATATATATATATATATATATATATATATATATTGTATATGTATTTAATTGGTATATATATAAATTATAAGTAATTAATGTTATATGCTAGTTAAGACTATGTATATTTATAGATGTACTAGGAGACCTAGTGTTAATTACGGATATTTCGTATTTACCTTGACCATGTGCCCCTGTAAATTGTTAGAAGACTGTCTTATGTACACTGACGTACTGGCGAGACCCGTATTATTTTGACTGTCTGATTTTGTACAAAAATTACAGGCGTGACACCCGTACAGCTAAACGCACACTTGACACTATTAGATGATTAGCACCCCTAGCGTAGGCCATGAGTCCAGTGTATTGTGATTGTGTGTATGTTAGTGTATCGACTGATGCTATATTGTATATTATGATATGTCTGTGGGACTGTTGGATCATTCAGACAAGACCTCGGAAACAAGACATTGGTATTGCCAGCTAAGGATCCCAGGCGAGTACATTCTCTGATAGTTTTTTGTTTATGATATCCTCTATGTTCATTATATTTAGTGTAGATATCCATATTTCTCGATACGATGGTTACACGGATTGGTATATCCGGATCTCGTCATGAGATGTTATTCCTTGTTCATGGTGTATCTTGTGCAAGTCTTGTTTCATTGTTTATCTTGTACATGTACAGACAGATTCTCGGAGAGAGTCGCTATCTTCTTGGTGAATCCCGTATCATAGCGTACCATGGTTGGATCTACTATACCAGTCGGAGGTGGAGAGTATTTTAGTATAGATATGTGATCATACCCTTCATGTACAAGTCTTGTTCTCATGTTAGTATTGGTCATACACCGCACATATGACTAGCCAGGCCAGTATTTGTGTACAAGTTCCCAAGCCGATCACATGTTAAAGCTAGTACTCACACACTTAGTCATTAGTATTCTTGTTCATTGACATATTGTTCATTCTCGTATTTATTTCTAGTATTTTCTTTATTGTGTATCTCTTGTACATGTATATGCTTCTTGTATATTTCCATCTATTTACTGCTACATAGTTTATATCATTGATGTAGAACTGCTGTTAGAGATGTACTTCGTTCCATCCTGACTGAAAATATTTTTCCAGACAGCGACTTAGAGGAGTGGTGTCCGACATTTTATGGACCACATGGAGAGTAGCTGCAGCCTTGGATCTTTTAGTTCAGCTATGATTCTGGGAGGTCTAGCAAGGATCACTAGTTTTCAGTTAGTTCTTTTAGTAGTTTATGGTACCGGATTTGTTTTCGGCATATTGGAGACTTGGATGTTATTGTTGAGTTAGATTATTTAAACTTGTGTTGCATTTTGATTATTTATTATCTTTGATATATTATCGTACTTTAGTTCTGTGATTGAGTATTTACATATTATATTATGATATATGTGTCTCCTTATGGAGTTGGATATTCATGTGAGAGTGATTAGCTAGTATTGTGACCTAGACAGCATTCTACCGCCGATGTTGCGGCGTAGACTAGACGTACCCGCGTACTCGTGTCGAAATTTCGGGTACGAGTCGTAACAAACACAGCTCGTGGAGCAACACTCGTTCATAGCAAGAATCAAGATTCAAGTATCTCATGTATCTCGTGTACTCGTGTATCTCGTGCATCTCGTGAATTTGGAAGACTAATAATTGTATGTCAAGAACAATTTGGAAATAAGGTACAATTCTACGGACAGTCACCGGGGCACTAGGGTCGATCCGGTCTGGATGGAACTTCATGTGTAGTCCTCATGTGCTTGGGATGGTTTATAGCGACCCATGTTCTTTTCGTTGTATTCCATCCTCGTCATGGACTAGGTCCTTTACGACTATGCCAGCAACTCATGTTCATACAGATAAGTCATCCTCGCTTAGCGGCTATCCGCGTGCGAGTCATTGCATCATAACAAGAATATCTGAACACCTGAACGATCATAAGTATAGTGCACTTCTTAAAATATGGAACACTTCAATATCTTCTGTAACACCTGATATTTTATATAACTCGTGCACCCAAAACGTAATCTCGCTCACAACACAGTGATTGCATATGCTATTGCCATTGGATTCCATAATAAATATACTTGTGCTTGAGTTAACTTGGTTTGGCTTGGACAGGGAAGGATAAATGGTAAGTTGGTAAGTCTCACCGTTTTTTCTCTTATATCGTACGGCACACTGCCACACGAGTTAGGCTATTCAATATTGCCATGAAACTGATCCTAAGGCAAAATTAGAAAGATAACCTAATAGTTGGTGTATGAAACCTATTGAACGTGTTTGGATTTGTCGAGCAGGCGAGTAGCCTCCCCACCAGTGCATTCATGTATTGATAACCCACCAGATTGCTTGCAGGGTACGGGAGAATCTAGTTCGGTACGGATGCCTCCTTCATGCGTCCTAAGACGTGGAGTTCACTCTGGAGCCTTGGAGCATTGCGGTCCAGAACTGAAGCACATATACAAGACATAATGCTTGGAACATCGCCTATGTATTATTCCAATATAGCCACTTGGCACACTTTTACTATTTCAGAGAGAGAGGCTTGAGCGATTTGTAATCTCGGCTATGTGCCACCTATAACACTTGTTTACATCAATGAAGAGTTTGCTTTACTTTTATACTTGTGTTATTCAATGCTTCCGCTATTGACGACTCAGTGAACTTGTTACCAATCGCCTATGCGTTTATTTTTTTGCTGCACTCGGACAATCTGTGCGACTATGTGGCTTAGACCTCTTACCGCCAGCATAAACCACGGTCTTGCATGGGCACTGCTTACGCTCGTGCGGCATCACGCCCAGATGGGTCAAGCGATCGTCCCACGGGAGCGTTGGTGCGGTGATTCTCGCCTAGCGGGGACGGCCGAATAGCCTGCGAAAGATCAGGACGTGACAACTAGGAGCATCTGAGAACAGTCTGCACATAGATCTCGGATCAACTTTTAGGGCAGTGCGTTCAGTATGACTTTTCCATAGGCCGGTAACTCTGAACTCTATTTTATTTGGTTATAGGTTTACTGAAAGATAAAATAGAAGAAATATCTGGAAACAATATAAGAGTTAATGCATATACATCATTATTTCTTGTCGTTGTTCTAATATTCTGTTGATAAACTTTCCTACAGTCGTATTAGCAACCGTAAGAAAATATCTAATGTGAGTAACCTTGTTATTATTTCAAGTGCACACACAAACTTTTGATCTTATTTTCTAAAGACAAGTTCCAAACTTCTTACTGTTAGTGTTTGTCTATATTTTGTTCTCTTTAGCCTTGCTGATAATTTAGTAATTAAGTCGTTACATATAAGGAAAACAAAGGTCTTGCTCCCTGTAGTATCAAAGTTGATATATCATATAACTTCGCTACTGTTAGTAACATTTCTTAGTATAAGAACACATTTGTGGCACTAGAAAATTTTATACCTACTGTTATTCAATATTTTATAACACACTAAAGAATTAATCTATGGTAGCTAATATTAGTGGTAACACTTTTGTAAGAGCACTCGGTTATAATTCCAGTTTCCTTTGGCCATATTTGTTACCACACTCTTTGCATCAGGAAAATGCTTGGAATATTTGTGAACTGTTACATTATATTTGTGTTTGGAAACTGTTATGTAATTAGTGATCATTTGGAACATCTTTCTAAGTGTATTAGATACTGTCAAACTCATTTTGTTGTCACCTTATTGGTTAAAACACCAATTGTAGAAGCATGAAAAATACGCTGAGGAATTATACGCGTAAAACCCTCAAACATGCAGGAAGCCATATAAATAGAGCTCTAGCACTGGGTAGCATAAGAGATGACTTCAGAGCCATTGGCGTACAATAGAGCTTCAACGTTATTCAGCGTAAAATATAGCTCCAGAATAACCCGCGTAATGCAGTATTTTCAGACTGCCTCAGCGTAAAAAGGTTGTTTCATCGCCACTTCGGCGTAAAACCTATCTGCTTTTAATGCAGCGGGAAGTTGTACGAGAAACTCTTCGTATTCCTCGAATGAACCTGTCAGATCATGCAGTGAACCTAACTCCTGACAAAGAGTACTGCACAGCGATCGAGAGGACGGCTGTAATGATGATTCGGCACAGAGTCCCAGACTGTCGTCTAGTGACATAACCCTTGATATAAGACGTCATTTACGCATTCAAGGAATACGCTGCCTAGTTTTACACAGGCAGACATGAGCTTTTACGCTCAGCAGGAGATGAAATAAACCGCCACGTCAAAAGCTGCTCTTCGTACAGAACTCGAGGTACGTCTCTGCAGTTAATGCGTGTGATGGGGGCAGATCTCTGCATTTAATGCACGAGATTTGGTTCTACTTTTAATGACTGGGTGAGCCATAATTATGGCTAATATATCCACATCACCACCCCTGCATATTACGCCATCAGGCTATTTTCAGCTATAGGAGTACGTTGTACGCTATCTCCTTGAAATACGTCGACCTGGCTATTTTCAACTATAGGAGTACGCCGTATGCTATCTTCTCGGAATACGCCAACTCAGGCTATATTTGCAATAGTGCGTGATAAGGCTATTTGGCCCAGAATACACTCAAGACATCAGTCAAGAAAGGATGATCGGCTATCTTTACGCTGGCTACCCATCCATGCAGTATCAGGCTTCTACGCCTACTCGGCTTCTATGCCAACTTGACAACTATTCGGCTTTTACGCCTACTTGGCTTCTATGCCAATATGACAGATACTTGGTTTCTAAGCCGATAGAACAGCTACTTGGCTTCTACGCCAACAGAACAGCTATTTGGCTTTTACGCCAACGAGACAGTTATTTGGCTTTTATGCCAACCATCTCTACGCGAGGGGCAGTTATCTACGTGGCTCGCATGCCATGATCTTCGACGAGCAGTTATACGCATTACCTCATAATGGGACACGTGTCACACGCCTATTCAGAAGATCATTCATACGTGGGTAGCAGTTATTGTAACCGCCGCATAAAAGGTGCAGTTCTCCTGTTCGGTTTCTACGCCAACTGTAGCTGAACTCTATAAATAGAGACCTTCGGCCACGGAGGTCCAGGGTCGAAGGGTCAAAAAGGTGGGAAAAGTCAAGAAAAACCAAGGTCAAGAGAGCACATATAGAGAGCTTTGGCGACGAGAGTTCAATCCCTCCTGTAGTCTTTGAAGTTTCTTTTTCTTCTTCTACAGCACTTCTTCGTCATCGTGTGGTCCAAGGGACAAAGTGATCGACTGCAGATCAGACTCCTATAGCAATATTTACCCAGATTAAAATTTTTTACTTAACATCCTCGTATAGGATTAATTATACTTCTTGTTTGTAAACCAAAGAAAGGGTTTCATATAAACCTAGTTTTATTTCTTTCGTTTATTATCAAACACAAGATGGCGACACTGCTGGGAACTACTTTCTCATCCGACGAGAAAACAATTGCTCAACACGATGCTGTATCCGTAGGATCAACGAAGAAGACCTTGGTCATCCAGTTCGATCAATCGGCTTACGAAGACATGCTTCAAGCTGGGGGTAGCTCTCAGTCCCTCTCTGTCCAAGACAGCAGGAAATTGCGTAAAGTATGGATGCCCCGGACATCCTCTACCATTCCTGCGGACTCTCTCACTCCGACCAACAAGGTTGTAGCATCGCAACCTCCGCATCCCGTGCGTAAAACTCTGTCTCCCGTCTGTGACGTGGTAGACAAAGCTTCTGGCAATGACTCAGTGCCAATCCAGAAGTCCGTTCTGTGCCCTGCGCGTAAAACTCTATCTCCCGTCTATGACGTGGCAGACAAAGCTTCTGGCAATGCCTCAGTGCCAATCCAGAAGTCTACTCCGTACCCTGCACGTAAAATGCAGTCTCCCGTCTGTGACGTGGCAGACAAAGTTTCTGATAAGGCCTCAGTGCCAATTCAGAAATTCCAAAAGTGCCCCGTGCGTAAAAATGCATCTCCCCTCTACAATGAGGCAGATGGTCCATGCAATCATCGCACGGGAAAACAAGTGGTGGATTTTCCGACCTCTCGGCTATTACGCCATCAAGAGAAGAATCTGCCAGCTCTCCAGATTATGCGAGATGCTGATGGCCGAGTGAGGACTTCCTCAGTTTTACGCCAGTCTGAGCAAAGTTCTATATTACGCCAGGTCAAGCCCCTCAGTATAAAGAAGGCCCAGTTTGTGGATAGATACGCTCCTCATGGATCATGTGCTACTCATATGGCTGAACTGCTGTATACGTATGGCAGGAAGAGAGTTATGGTTCCCAATATCTGCATTCCAACTGATGTAAAAAGGCAGAATAAGCCTTCTTCTTCTTCTTCTGTTAATCCTCCTGACTTGCATAATTTCTTGATCCAGAAATACAAAGACAGGGGTCAAAATCAAGATTTGGCGCCCTTAACTTCCAAGTGTGGGGAGATCCTGTGGGAAGATGAGTCAACATCTAATGTCGTCATGACATATAGGCCACATGAAGAGTCTATTTTTATTGTTCCACCTACTCGCGACGATCAGCATCAAATAATCTTCGGTCGAATGCAGAACAGACCGATTGTACAAGAAGACTCTCATGAATCCGATGGTGGAAAAATGCAAATCCACAGATATAGCCCATAGGCTTTGAGGATTATACAAAACATGGGTTACAATTTAAAGTTGAAACAAGGCCTCAACTATGGAAAAGGAAGACGAACACCGTTGCATGGTAATCCTTACTGTCAACAAACTCGTTTTGGGTTGGGGTATACTGCATCTCTTGCAAACTCCAAACCTCCAGAGTCTGATCCTGTAATACCAGAGATAGGTCCTTCTAAATCAACTTCTATGGACAAATGCCCCGACATGTCTGGGGGTAGTCTACCTCGACAAAATAGGGCAGCATCCAAAACTGGGGGTAGAATTCCCTCTGAGTCCGAAGATGATGCAACGATGACCATCTTCCCGGAAGACCGTAAAAATCAGGCATCGGGAGCCCGAAGGCTAAAAGGGACTTTCTCCTTCAATAAAGATGACATCATTAAAATCATCAATATATTGATGAAGGAACACAAACTTCAGCTACCCAACATCAGATACCCTGAGAGGGCTGGCAAAGTCGATGATCCAGATTATTGTCTCTTCCATCGGTACATTCATCACCCTATAAGGGCGTGCTATGTACTGAAAAGAAGAATCCAAGAGTTGATCGACGCCAAAGTCGTCACTTTGCATTTATAAACGAGGGGACAATCACTGCAAATTGATTTCACTCTAACGTAACAATTTGCTCCCTCAAGAAAATATCGGATGAGGAGTCCCTAAAGTTTCCCCAGTGGATTCTTCAGGTCTATCCCCACTCAGGAAAATTACTCCACAGTAAATTTTTCGGACATGAGTTCACGTCCATATTATCTCTGAACTATTGTCCGTATATTTCTTTGTTTCCCCAGCTAAATTTGACATGTTCAAGTAATCTCTGAGCAAAACTTTCTGAGTTTGTGGCTATAGATCAGTTCACGTACATATTACCTCTGAACTACGTCTCACCACTTTCTCCAATCACAACTCAAAAGTTTATCATGTTCATATTACCTCTGAACAAACTTTTCGAATTTTTGGCTATTGATTATCATGTCCATATTACCTCTGATATCGGTTGTCATCTCAACTTAGCACCCGTACCTAACTCTAAGTACGCCAGTAGTGTTGAGTCCACAAAAAAAACTGCCATGTCCATATTACCTCTGAGCGGATATATACCTCCATCCCCAATGGAGTCACAACTCAAAAGTTTATCATGTCCATATTACCTCTGAACAAACTTTCTGAATTTTTGGCTATCGATTATCATGTCCATATTATCTCTGATATCAGTTGTCATCTCAACTTAACACTCGTACTTGATTCTAAGTACGCCAGTGGTGTTAAGTCCACAAAAACTGCCATGTCCATATTACCTCTGGCAGGGCTTGTCCTAAACTTATTACTTGCACTCTCGTGCACAAGAAGTAATAAGTCCATAAAAAAAATCTCCTAGCAGGATGTCTTTACTAGCTACAAAAACCTATCACGTCCATACTACCTTTGATAGGGCTTGTTTCGAACTTATTATTTGTACTTAACGTGCGCAACAAATGATAGGTCCACAAAAAATCCCCCAGTGGGATGTTCTCAACAAATACGGTATCGTACTACGTCCATATTATCTCTAGAACGATGCCCAAAATTCACGTAAACAATCATAAAGAAAATGAGGGCCCTTATATGATTGTAAATGACGCTTACAGATTAGCCAAGCCTAATGGAAATTTGGCAATGGCTACTATCAACTGCAAATTCTCGAAGAGGAACTATACTTGATCTCCTTCGTTTAACGGAGTATGACGAAGATCTTATTTTTGACGATACCATGCACAAAGGTTAGCTAGATCATATTCTATCAGATTCGTATGACCTCTTAATGGATATGCTTAACTAATTTGTAAACCTATCATGTTCATATTACCTCTGATAGTGTTTAGTATACAAATTTAGTTGGATTATATTCTAGTAGGTTCATATTACCTCTGAATAGATTTACATTCAGCAAAATCTTAACGAAAGTATGTCATGTTAATGATACCTCTGATTTCACTTTTATCTTAGCCTATCATATTCTAAAGTGATGGGTCCACAAAGTCAGAAAATGTGTCTTTATTATCTCCGAAAAATTACAGGAGAAACAAGAAGGTATATCATTGTGGAGGAGCAGTTAAATCCCTAATCTGTCGCGCCAAAGCAGCCATTCTATCATTCCTGGAGTTCAAAACATGGTTGCGAGCCTGTTTCAGCCTTGCATCATCATCGCTCAAGCGAGATAGCTCGGACCGAGCATCAACAAAACTAGCATGGATGACTCCTGCACGTACCAAGTTCTGTTGAGCTATCTCCACTTGGCCCTTAAATACATCACGAGCTGCCGATGTCTTGAGAAGCTTCTCCCTGGCCTGAGCGAGTTCAGCTTCCAAATCTCGGACCCTCTCTTCATCCCCCTCATATTCGGCCTGGTACTGGGTTAGCTGAGGAACAAAATCCACTAAGACGGCCCGCTCTTTATCCATCTCCTGCTGCTGTTCCTGGATGGATTTATTCAGAGTTTCCATGTGCCCAGCAAGCTCTGCAGTTAAGGAGTCATACTTAGCCTGAATCATATTATCGACGTTGCTTCGAGATAATTGCAAATATTCGTTAATGGGTTGTTCTAAACCATTAACTATTTGCTCCAGCACCATTGATATCAGCTAGCTGGGAGGACATCTTCAGAGCATCAGCTAGCTGGGAGGACATCTTCAGAGCCTCGAAGCCTAGATTCTTCTCCAGCACCATTGATATCAGCATTTTCAAAGTGAGGTAGAAAACACTAGTATACTGCTCAACTAGCATGGCAAAATCCGAATGAACGCTGGGAGTGGTCGCTATATCGGTGAATCCCCTTCCAGGAACGACTGAAGAGGGTGTCGTCACAGTCGTCGCTTCAACAGATGGCGCGACAAAAGTAGAGGCACCAACAACGGTCGAAGTTGTTGGCATACTCAACAAAGGAGGCATAGTCGTGATGACAGGCTCATCCTCTTCAAAAGATATCGGGACTGGTACTGGCGAGACAACACCCGAAAATGTTGCCTCTCCAAGGTCGAGCACCGCCGTTTCATCGGCATGAGCCGCAACAGAATCAAAAGTTGTGTCTATTCCGCCCTTCCCGTAGAGGTCTTCACCTGAAAAGAAGACAAGAGAAAGTTAATATCAAATCGATGATAATTTTCCTAAAGGAGGCATAAAAGACGACATTTACCCATGGCTGATGGTATATATGTCGCGTCTGCAGCCAAGGCAGCTAAATCATTTCTTAATGATGCTAAAGCTGTCATACCTGGAGAAGGGGGTGCGCCAACTGACACTGACAGGTATTCTTCCAAGTCTTCACCAAGATCCACTCGAGGCTCATCGGGTGGAATCTCGCTAGATATACTTACAGACGCAGCAGGGGTTACTCCCATTATTGGTCTGGATAAAGGTATATGCAATATTATTTTGCTCGATCTCGGAGGCAATCTCGTAGCGCTACCAGAAGCAGTAGTATCAGCGATCTCAAGAAAAGAATCTCTGGTACTGTCGGCCGAAACTGAGGAGGTTCTCTCTCTAATAGGTAAAGGACCTCTAATCAAAGAATCATCCCCAGCAGGGGAAACGATAGGCTCACTTCTAAGAGCCTCCCTGGTAGAAGCCCTTTTCGGACCTCTGGCGACCTTCTTCTTCTTGCGGGGAGAAGGTTCTTTCAGAGCAGAAGTCTTCCTTTTATGGGGGATAACGAGAGGCTCTACAGTCGGAGCTAGTACACCTCTCGGTATTGTCGTCAAGAATTTATCTGCCCCAGCGATGTCTTCATTCTCATCCGAGGAAATAGACGGAGCATCCTCCCTGGCAGTAGACCTATGGGAGGGCATCCTAAAACTTCTACGCATATCAAAATCGCGATGAAAGGTATTGATGGATGTATAGAACTGTGCGTACGAGTGAAGCATGCGCAGATCCATGGAAAGAGAAGTCACGGGCACCGCAAAAGTTGCACCAGTACAGCCTGTGATGAAATACCGCCACCCTCGAGCTCGATCAATGAGTCCACCTCTGGACTTGAAGCTGGTAATGGCATTTCCCACATGCAATTGGTCATACCCAAACTGCCTGACAAATCGACTAGGCAGATAGGGCTCCAAGAAGCAATGGTCATCACTTCTGTATAGCAAATGGGAAGGTCTAATGCAGACCAACCAATAGAAGGCTTCAGGAGAAAGAATGGTTCTCCCATGACCTTCATCCTTGAGTTTCCTCCCCCGTTGATTGATGTGTACGGAGGGAACGATATAGAAGATCTTTCAGCTGTGGGCTACGTTTAACGTTCGCCGGCAATCTATGATGGTCGCCACGTTCCAAGAGGAATTCTTGTAATTCAGCAAGAAATTATTTCCTGAACTGCTGGGGGAACCGGGAGACATCACCCGGACATTGTGAAAAATTAACCATCCTATCAAGTACAGGAATGGTAATTCCACCCTGGGAAAGCTTTCACGTTGCGTATCATCAGCGAGCAGCCCATCAATAAGGGCCCTCAAACCTGCTTGTATTCTACATACCATAGCAGGAAGCAGGCCCAGTCTTGCTCCGAACACCAAACGTACTGCGGGCCATAAAATATTGCGATGGATGCGATCCGCAGACGCGATACCCGGCACAACCCAGCGGCGTAGCCAGACGGAGAGGAAGCCAACTAATTAAGCTTTCTTTGACAGAGGCTTCCGGCAATGCCTCATATAACTGAAGGCTTTTGTGCCGGCAGGATAACCCTCTATCTCCTCATCAAAAATATGATCCGGAGCTCCTGCATCTTCGATGAGGTCGTCGACCGTTGTAAAACTCCCTTCCTAGAAATCGTATATACCCTTTAATTATTAATTAAATTGTAGTAATTAGGTCTAAATAGGAGAAATAGATTGTTAATAATTTTTATGTTAGGTGTTCGGGCACTTAGAGGACTTAGGGGACCATCAGAAATTTTTCGGAATTTATTCCATGTAGGGGACCCCTTGAGCAGTTGCTAGCCTAACGATGTGCAATACCCTAATATATAAATTTTCTTATGTGTGAATATATATATATATATATATATATACAAATATATATATGTATATATATATATTTAAAGAAAGAAAGAAAAAGAAAAGAATTTATTAGTAACTAATAATAATAATAATAATAACATAATACTATACTATACTTATTTTCACCATTTAGCAAATGTTCCCAGAGACTCCCTCATCCAGCGACTTGCTGCTTCCAAGGACCCCCCCCTTTTTTGCAAATTGCTAAGCCCAGACCGCCCATTGCTTTTAGCACAGCGCCCCCTTTTTTTGGATCCGAACCATTTCACTCCCTCTCTTCCTATTCATATATATAATATATATATATATATAGTTTCTCATCCTAAAAACCCTAACCTAAACTCTAGACTTCCTCTTCCCATCTAAGAGCCATCACCGCAGCCAGAGAAGCCCCGCCAAGCCATCCAACCATCCCGTCGACGCCGACCTCGCATCCTGCAGTTTTCCACTCGAGGCACCTTCGCTCCGGTGCGATTTTCCGTCGACTCGCTCGACCAAACGCTGTTCCGTTTTCATAGGTATGATCTCCCCTCAACCCTCTCCAATATTCGTTTTATAGCCAACCTCAGAAAACGTGTGCCCCTAGGTGTAAATCAGCGTCCAAAATGGACGGACAGACAGAATTCTGGAATCGCAGAATTCCAGAATGACCACCCATATTGCCGAGTTCGTATCTCCCACCACAGAGATCCGAATTCGGTGATTCTTTTTGATACCCGTAGAATTCTTAACCTACTTTAATTTCTGTAAAATAACCCTAGGCTAATAGTTGCTGTGGACATAGTTATATTCGTCACAAAACTGCGCGCACCCATTTTTTTCGGTTTTCCAAAAGTTGGAAAACGGAGCGCGCCCCGCCAAACGGGACCGCCCCGCCGTGTGCAAAGTATACCGAATGGTGCATGCGGCATAACCGGACACGTGAAAATTTGTGGGGACTGATTCGGACGCGTGTACGCGCCGGAATCAGGCCGTATCCGCGGACACATTTCGTGTCTTAACTTTTGTGGAACTCGCACGTATTTTGTGCACGCTTGTCAGATTGCGACGAAACTTGTGCCACTGGACTCGTGGTAACGCGCTGGTCCTGTGACCCAAATTTCACGCAATTCTGAGACGGTTGACCAAATTGCCAATTGGCGGGTCCCACAGTTGACTTTTGGACCAAAATTTTGTTCGGCTCATCGGAATCCACATTTGGACATACCGTTGGGTTCGTATTGACATCTAGAGTTATTTAACCTATAGTTTGTCCCATTTAGAGACTGTTACCCTTGGCACGCTTTTTGGTGCAAAGTAGGCCACACGTGGACCCCGCTTTTATCGAAATTACCGTTTTGCCCCTGTGTCCAAATTGGACGAAAGGGATGTGCTTTTTAGCTATTTTGCTTATTTCGGAAACGTTGGTGATGTTTATTTCAGCATCCGAAGACGTTTGTTCGGAGACCTTAGTTCCAAGTTCAGTGTCCTTGACATTTGGGCGCGTACACTTTACAGATTTCTTGCCAGGCAAGTATACCTTGCCATTGTACTGTATTTACATTCCATATGAGGCATGCATGTTTATTTTCTGTTTATTTAGTTCATTTATTTTAACTGCTATATAAACTGCGCGTCCAAGGAAACTTGGGTGCAACGACGGTGTCGTCGTACTATATTTTTATTTATGTATATGCATTGGACCTACTTTATGAGACTACCCCATTTTCATGAGGCATTTATGTTTCATTGGCCATGACACTATTCTTACACGAGTGTGAGTCACATGTAGGACACGGACTTACGTACTCGGCTGGCCCCCGGTACGTATAGGTCGTGCGACGGATAGGGATAACTGCCAATAGAAACTTTGCATGCTAGTAGACCTGGCGGTTATTAGAGGTTTATCGTGTCATGGACATGACATGCTTAGAGCATTGGGTGGGGAGAACAACAAGTACCGCATTTGAGCTCCTTTACACTTTTTCTCCTGTACGCCCGGATTCTCCGCTGGAGATACGGGTCATGATGACCATTATATATTATGTACTATCAGGCGGGCCACCGGCGTTCAAAAGACGACGTGCCTTTTAGGCCCCTGGATCTCCAAAAGAGAACCATGCCAAATCTCAGTTTTCAGCCAGATAGCTCACTTGTGGGGAAAGGTGTTCTTAACTGCATTCACATAGATGGTTAGGCGACCCCAATGGATGTTTATTTTCAGTACTTTATTGGCATGTGCTTTTTGTATCTTGTTACGTCCCTCTGAGGACCTGGTCCCTTCCAGATATAGGTGAGCAGGAGTATCCGCAGGAGTATGGACCTGGACCTGACGCTACCTATCAGCCTGAGGAGATCTTACCTTCTGATTATATGTGATTCATTGCAGCTGTTTAGAGATTTTAGTTGCTATTCTTTTCTAGACATTTATTCTTATATTAGAGTTTATTCTCTTCTCTCTTTAGTAGTTTATTATAGTCGAATTGCAGTGGATTTGTCTCCACCCGACTATTGCACTTTGAGATTACTATTTGAGACTACTTCTTTGATATTCATTTATTGATTTCCATTCTTCTATTATTTGTGTTGTGGATGAGATATAGAACTGCGTGTGACTTGTTGTGACATATATTTACCACTGTGGATTGGATATTCATGTACAGCGTACGTGTGTATATGGTTTCCATACATTGGAGTTCGTATACATACGGCTGGCGTGTTACGTATTCCTAGTCCTACGTATTTTGGGACTAGGGCGTGACATATTTTTGTGGTGGCCCATGCAGGTCAAGAATATATTGTCTCGGTTACGTAACTGTACCGAACAAGCCTGCGTATAGGAATAGAGTATAAGGATCTCATCCACGCTTGATTGAAATTCATCCTTCCTATTTAATACTTACATCATGTTTGATTCCTGTACTTTTTCTAATCGTTTCGTACATCAACTGCAGAGAGATGGATTTGCAGAATGGATGTACTGCCGCCGATGGCGACGCAACTTGTGGAGTCAATGGTCAGACTCAAGGAGGGACCCCAACGATTCCTAGGCTTCCGGGGCCAGATGGACAGACTCACACCCCAGTTCCATCTGACCTTCCCGCTTCACCTATTGGGAACCTTCCACCTGCCTCAGTACCGCAAGATGGCCAAGCGCAGATGTTCCAATTCTTTCAGATGATGATACAGGAACAGAGGCAACAGGCAGTCGAGCAGAGGCAAGAATTTTTGGCAGCATTGGAGAGGATGGCTGCACATGCTACTGTACCAGCCCAAACACTAGCTCCAGCACCTCGAGCTAAGGTTGGATCAGTAAAGGATTTTGTTCAGATGGGTGCAAGGCAGTACAAGGGCACTGAGAGCCCGGAGGAGACTACCAGCTGGATCACTCACACACAGAAGCTACTGGAGGCATCGCAGTTACCTACGGACCTATGGATGACGGGTGTACGGACGCTTCTGGATGGTAATGCTCATCACTGGTGGGAATCCATGGAGCGCCAGTTGGGTACTTACCAGACTTGGGAGCAGTTCTTGGAGTACTTTGAGGGAAAGTACTTCCCGGACACTGTCAGGGATACCTTGTATGATCAGTTTCTTCACTTAGAGCAGGGGAACCGGACCGTGGACGAGTATGATGCCGAGTTTAGTCGACTCAGCAAATATGGCGCTGCATTGATACCAAATGACTTGGCTAAGGCTAAGAGATTTCATCGAGGACTGACCCAGGAGCTTCAATATTATACAAGCTCGCAGTCCCGAGTCTCTTACGCTGAACTACTGACAGAGGCCAGATTTCAGGAAACCATTAGCAGAGGAAGAGGAGGTCAGCTGAGGACACAACAAGGAACAGCAAGGATACAGCAGGGACCAGCCAGGACACCACAGGGAGGACCTATCAGACGTCCTTTGGCACAACAGCATCAGCAACACCGAGCAGGACCGTACCAGATTCCGAAAAAACCCCAATATAATTATTGTGGGAAGATCGGACATATTTCGAGGGATTGTCGGACTCGCTTGGGTCAGTGTATGAGATGTGGCTCCGGACAACACATGGCGAGAGACTGCCTAATGCAGACATCGACACTCCCACCACCAGTTCAGAGACTAGCGCTTCCAGCACCGAAGCCAGCCCAGCAGATGACCGGACCGGGAGCACCCCGTCCCCCAGCAGCAGGAGGAGTTCAGAGAGGACCCCAGCTACCCACTCAGGAGGAGCAGTATATGAGGACCGGACATGGACAGCCACAGAGGAACGGGAGAGCTTTTGCATTGGAGGTAGATGACCTGGATCATGAGGTGGATGTCATAGCAGGTATTACCCTTGCTTTTACTTTTCCTGCTGTGACATTATTTGATACGGGAGCCACCCACTCATTCATATCATCTAGTTTTATTGCCAAACACAATATTGCTTCTACACCATTATCTAGTTGTGTTAGAATACTTATCGGAGGAGGAGTTGTACCAGTTAGTCGAGTTTGTAGAACGGGTCCTATAGTAATTCGTGGCAGAGAGATGAATGCCCAACTCTTAGTCCTTCCTATGCCGTCTTCTGATATTGTGCTTGGAATGGACTGGCTGAGCAAGAACCACGCTTTCTTCGATTGCTTTGTAGGAAGCATTCTTTTTAAGGTACCAGGCCAGCTTGAACTTAAGTTTGCCCGAGGATCCACAGAAATCCTTGATGGTATGCAGCTCGCAATAGACGATGTTGTCTATCACCCTATTATTTCAGAATTTCTAGACGTCTTTCCAGAGGATTTGCCAGGACTACCCCCAGACCGAGACGTAGAGTTTTCAATTGAACTAGCACCCGGATCAGCACCTATAGCATCGCATGTTTACAGACTGGCGAAGAAGGAGATGGACGAGCTGAAGGCACAGTTAAAAGAGCTAGAGGAGAAAGGTTTCATCCGACCGAGTGTATCACCCTGGGGAGCACCAGTGTTGTTTGTACCCAAGAAGGATGGGTCAGTGCGTATGTGCATTGACTACAGAGCCTTGAATGCAGTGACAGTGAAGAACAAATATCCATTGCCACGCATTGATGACCTGTTTGATCAACTCAGTGGAGCTAAGGTATTCTCGAAGATAGATCTGAGATCGGGTTATCACCAAGTGAAGGTACGGAAGCAAGACATTCCGAAGACCGCATTCAGAACAAGATATGGACACTACGAGTTTTTGGTCATGCTATTTGGATTGACCAATGCTCCAGCGATCTTCATGGACTTGATGAATCGAGTCTTCCACCAGTACTTGGACCAGTTCGTGGTCGTCTTCATAGATGATATACTTGTCTATTCGAAGAGCCACGAGGAGCACGAGGAGCACCTGCGGATTGTTCTAGAGACTTTGAGGAGAGAGCAGTTATATGCTAAACTCGGCAAATGTGAGTTCTTCTTGGACAGAGTTTCATTTCTTGGACATGTTGTTACAGGAGATGGTATTTCTGTTGATCCAGAGAAGATCTCAGCAGTTGAGACATGGCCTGTTCCTAAATCAGCAGCAGAGGTGAGGAGTTTCCTTGGACTTGCGGGATATTACCGACGGTTCGTGGAAAACTTCTCAAGGATAGCGGCACCTATGACTCGTCTGACTTGTAAGGATCAAGAATTTATATGGACTGACGAGTGTCAAGCAGCCTTTGAAGAGTTGAAGAAGCGACTGACTACAGCACCAGTATTGGCGATTCCGTCAGGATCAGGAGGATACGTGATCTACAGTGACGCATCAGAAAAAGGTTTAGGATGCGTATTGATGCAGCATGGCAAGGTGATTGCATATGCATCTAGGCAGTTACGAGTACATGAGCAGAATCATCCAACTCATGACTTGGAACTTGCAGCCGTTGTATTTGCTCTGAAGCTATGGAGACATTACTTATATGGGGAACGAGTGGAAATCTATACGGACCACAAAAGCCTCAAGTACGTCTTCACGCAGAAGGAGTTAAATATGAGGCAACGTCGATGGCTCGAGTTGATGAAAGATTTCGAGATAGAGCTACATTATCATCCAGGCAAGGCTAACGTGGTAGCAGACGCGTTAAGCCGGAAGTCAGCAGCTTACTTCTTGACAGCACAGAGGGAACTTTTGGAGGATTTACAAGAGCTTGGCATTGAAGTGATAGTACCCGGAGCAGATGGAACACTAGCCAACTTACAAGTTCAATCATCATTGGTAGAGAGGATTAAGGCAGCTTTGTCTACAGATGCCAGATTCAGGAGACTAAAGGAAAGGACAGAGGCCGGAGAGCAGACCGGATTGCGCATTCATGAGGATGAAATATTACGATGTGGTGATCGTCTTGTCACGCCCCAGTCCCAAATACGTAGGACTAGGAACACGTAAGCATGCCAGCCGCATGGATATGGCAACTCCAATATATGGAAACCATAACCCATACGTACGCTGTAATATGAATATAAACTCACATGTGGTATAAATAATATCACAAGTCACAGATATGCTAATCTCATCCACACAACAAGTCATAGAAAAGAAATACTAAGCTAGAATAAGGAGTCTGAAATATCCAGAAAATAATAGTCGGGTGGAGACAAATCCACTACCAAAGACTATATCCAAAACTAAAATGAGAGAGGAGTATAAAGTCTCCAATATAAAATAATATGAAGACAGAAGTGTATCAGCTAAAAGAATCCATCGCCAGATAATCAACGATGCTCAGAAGGTAAGACCTCCTCGACAGAAAGGAATGCGTCAGGTCCAGGCCCATACTCCTGCAAATACTCAAGAGCAGATACACCTGGCAGAGGACCAGGTCCTCAGAGGGACGTAACAAGATACAGAAAATACGAGCCAACTTGAATACAGTAAACATGCATATGATGTGAAAATAAATAAGTACGCTGTACAAGACAATCTATATGAATGCAAGTGAGGACAACTTTTTGACGTATGGGCAAGGGTAGGCTACTCGATCTAATCCTCACAACCTCACGCTCGTCAGTGGACATCATCAGCCGACATACCTCGGGGGTAGCGACCCTCGGACTCCATCAATCGACATACCTCGGGGGTAGCGACCATCGGACACGACCCACCATAGTGCGTGCTAGTGACTACGGTGTTACCAGAGTGGTTAAAGCCCATACGCCTAATGATTGTCCTCTATGATACTAAGTGCCATGTGTGTGTCAACATATCTAATATATAGTAATGACTGAAAGAAAAACTACACATGCAAGAACTATACAGAAATGAAATAAATAAACAGAAATATAAATAGCATGCAAATTACTGGAAATAATTTGGCAAAGTATCTTGCCTGGCAAGTAAGCTGCAAAATGTAGTGTCCCAATGTCAACACCAAGAGTCAGAAGCTACGGTCTCAGAATGAACGTCTCCGGATGCTGAAACAAACATCATCAACGTTCCCAGAATGAGCAAAATAGCTAAAAAGCACATCCCTTTTGTCCAATTTGGACACAGGGGCAAAACGGTAATTTCGGGAAAAAGTGGGGTCCACATGTGGCCCACTTTGCACTGAAAAGCGTGCCAAGGGTAACAGTCTCTAAATGGGACAAACTATGGGTCAAACAACTCTAAATGTCAATACGAACCCAACGGTATGTCCAAATATGGATTTCGATGGGCCGAACACAATTTGGTCCAAAAAGTCAATTGTGGGGCCCGCCAATTGGCGATCTGGTCAACCGTCTCAGAAATGCGTGAAAATTGGGTCACAGGACCAGCGCGTTACCACGAGTCCAGTGGCGCAAGTTTCGTTGCAATCTGACAAGCGTGCACAAAATAAGCGCGAGTTCCACAAAAGTTGCGACACGAAATGTGTCCGCGGATACGGCCTGATTCCGGCGCGCAAACGCGTCCGAATCAGTCTCCACGAATTTTCACGTATCCCGTTATACTGCGTGCACCATTCGGTACACTTGGCACACGGCGGGGCAGTCCCGTTTGGCGGGGCGCGCTCCGATCTCCAACTTTTGGAAAACCGAAAAAAGTGGGTGCGCACAATTTTGTGACGAATATATTTCTATCCACAGCGACTAATAGCACAAAGTTATTATACAGAAAATAAACTAGGTCATGTAATCTACAGGTATCAAAAAGAATCACCGAATTCGGATCTCTGTGGTGGGAGATACGAACTCGGCAATATGGGTGGTCAATCTGGAATTCTGCGATTGCAGAATTCTGTCTGCTCGCCCAACTTGGGCGCTGTTTTTCACCTAGGGGCACACGTTTTTCGAGGTAGGCTATAAAACAAATATTGGAGAGGGTTGAGGGAAGATCATACCTATGAAAACGGAACAGCGTTTGGATGAGCGAGTCAACGGGAAAACACGCCGGAGCGTAGGTGCTTCGAGTGGGAGACTGCAGTTCGCGATGTCGGCGTCGACGGGATGGTTGGATGGCTTGGGGAGGCTTCTCTGGCTGCGGTGACGGCTATAGATGGGAAGAGGAAGTCTGAGAATTTAGGTTAGGATTTTGGGATAAGAAACTATATATATATATATATTATATATTAAGTGAGAGAGGGGGTAAAGGATCGGTTTCCGCGGAATAGGGTCTCGGGTTCACGTGTAATTGACTGAAGGGTGAGTCAATAGGCGGATGGGTTTTCATGTTTTCGTTTGCTGCAACTTCACTGAAGGAAGTAGCAACTTAATAAGAGGCGTTTAAGTATACCAAGTACATTATTAATATTATTATTATTATATTAATAAATTCTTTTCTTTTCCTTTCTTTCTTTTCAAATATATATACACATATATATTTGTATATATATATATATATATATATATATATTCACACACAAGAAAATTTATAGATTAGGGTAATGCAAATCGTTAGGCTAGCAACTGCTCAAGGGGTCTCCTACATGGAATAAATTCCGAAAAATTCCTGTTGGTCCCATAAGTCCTCTAAGTGCCCGAACACCTAACATAAAAAAATTATTAAAAATCTATTTCTCCTATTTAGCACATAATTACCATAATTAATTTATTAATTAATAAAAAAATAATAAATATAAATTTTTTTTTTTAAATAGGGGTTTTACATTCTACCCAACTTACAAAAATTTCGTCCTCTAAATTGACACTAACCCATATTTATAATGATAACTATAATTATTACACTACATTGGTGTCTAGCAGGACTCTTAAACTCATGGTCTGCCATTCTAACACTTTCTCATCTATTGTCCATACACTATTCTATCATCCTCTAACTTGTCTACACTACCCAACTTACAAGAATTCTACTAGTGGTCACCTTCTTTGAAGCTATTGTCTAGATTGTAAGGCAATTATATTTATTGGGTCGAGAATCTTGGGATACCTGTCTAGAATCTCATAACTATGACTTTTTCCATAACCGTCAAGTATCATAGTCTAATACTGCCTCGCCACCTGGCCAGTATAGCTGCAAGTAATTCGACTACTCTACCATAATCGTCTGGCGGTAACTGTCGCTACCTTGCCAGCGATTTGTCATAGTCATCAGTTCGTAACAAGTGCCTTCAACTCTTTCCTAGGCATAGTCTAAGTTTTAGGGAACACTTAAGGTCTTGACTAACTATTAGGGGTATGATCTAGCTCAAATGATCTAACAATTTTTACTAGGCTACATGGTGCTACTTAAGGGTTAAACTACTAAAGAATACAGATATTGCTATAGTGCATATATATATTAAGAACTCATCCTTAGTTATCAAGCATTACTAACACATTTATGTCTAACTACAAAATAGGGGTGAGGTTGACGTAGATCAACAATTCATAACTGCACGAAAGATATGACTATGATAGGAAGAGTTACGCACGAGATAAGGAATGAATATAAAAGGAGGAGATGAGTCACCCAAGAGGGCGAGATAAGGATAGGGAAAGAATACTACTACTGCTACTCCCGTCATCCATTAGCATCGCGTGTATGCCATCTGGATAGAATAGAAATATATCCTCATAACTGCTAGACTACCATATATATAATTCTATATCTATTTGTGCATCCAAGAGCTTGTGTCACAATGGGGTTATGAGTATGCAAAGGCAATTATAACTAAAAGGTCGTACCTGTATCTACGGCTTCATGTGTCTGCTCTCCCATACTTGTCATAATGAGTGCTTGGCCTTGTCCTTGGTTGTTCAACTGGGGCCTAGTCCCCTCCATTTGTGCAGACTGTAGAAGCAGTGGTGAGTCCCTTTGGTCTTCTGTACTTGAGGGTGTATGCGGTGTTCCTGATTCTAATGCCATAGGTCTCTGGTTCTGTTTAGGACATTCTCGGACTTGATGGTGACTTGATCCACATATCATGCACAACCTCAATCGACGATGACAGTCTCTTAGAATATGACCTGTCCTTCCGCAATAGTGACAAGTACGGAGCTCCTTGGTTGGATATGGTGCAGCACTATCTGATTGCTGGCGTGTCAAAGGGTGTCGAATGAGTCCTCCTTGCTGTATCCTTACTGGTCCTTGGTGACTTCTCTGTTGAATTCCGTTTCCCTTGCTGATGGCCTCCTGGATCCTGGCCTCTGTCAATAGCTCGGCATAAGAGATCCGGGACTGGGAGCTAGTGTAGTACTGGAGCTCCTGAGTCAGCCCGCGGTGAAACCTCTTAGCCTTCTCCAAGTCATTAGGTATTAGGACTGTGCCATACTTACTGAGACGGCTAAACTCTGCGTCATACTCATCAACCGTCTTGTCCCCTTGCTCTAGATGGAGGAACTGATCGTACAATGCGTCCCTTACTGTATCCGGGAAGTACTTCCTCTCAAAGCATTCCAAGAATTGTTCCCAAGTCTGTCGCGTACCCAACTGGCGCTCCATTGATTCCCACCAGTGATGCGCGTTGCCTTCTAACTGAGTCCTCACGCCTATCATCCATAGATCAGAAGGTAATTGTGATGCCTCTAACAACTTCTTGGTATTGGCAATCCAGTTTGTGGTCTCCTTTGGGCTCTCATTACCCTTATATGGCTTAGGGCCCATCTGCACAAAGTCTTTGACTGAACCAACCCGAGCTTGTGGTACTGAAACTGGTGCCTGGGTTGGTTTAGGGGCTAGTGCAGCCATTCTCTCAAGTGCTGCCAGAAATTCTAGCCTTTGCTCTGCTGTTTGCTGCCTCTGCTCGGCTGCCTGCTGCCTTTGTCCCTGTATTATCATCTGGAAGAATTGGAACAGCTGTGTCTGGCCATCCTGCGGTGCTAGTGGAGCTGGAAATGTCCCATTAGGTATCGTGGAAGGAGTTGGTGGAATTTGATTGTTAGTCATTCCATCCGGTCCGGGAAGAAGAGGTGTCGTTGAGGTCACTCCGGGTGATTGGTCGTCGTCCCCTGGAGAGTTGTCCCCGGTGGCGGCATGCCCGTTATTCAAATTCATCTCTCTGCAAGAGATGGACGAAGGATTAAGAAGAGTACATGAATCAAGCAGGATGCAAGAACTTAAGTAGGACATGTTGGAAGGAAGGTAAGTTATAATCAAGTGTGGATGAGATCTATAATTCTAATCCTAGGTGCAGGCCCGCTCGGTACAGTTACGTAACCGAAACGGCTAACTCGACCTGCATGGGCCACCACAAAAACATGTCACGCCCCAGTCCCAAATACGTAGGACTAGGAACACGTAAGCATGCCAGCCGCATGGATATGGCAACTCCAATATATGGAAACCATAACCCATACGTACGCTGTAATATGAATATAAACTCACATGTGGTATAAATAATATCACAAGTCACAGATATGCTAATCTCATCCACACAACAAGTCATAGAAAAGAAATACTAAGCTAGAATAAGGAGTCTGAAATATCCAAAAAATAATAGTCGGGTGGAGACAAATCCACTACCAAAGACTATATCCAAAACTAAAATGAGAGAGGAGTATAAAGTCTCCAATATAAAATAATATGAAGACAGAAGTGTATCAGCTAAAAGAATCTATCGCCAGATAATCAACGATGCTCAAAAGGTAAGACCTTCTCGACAGAAAGGAATGCGTCAGGTCCAGGCCCATACTCCTGCAAATACTCAAGAGCAGATACACCTGGCAGAGGACCAGGTCCTCAGAGGGACGTAACAAGATACAGAAAATACGAGCCAACTTGAATACAGTAAACATGCATATGATGTGAAAATAAATAAGTACGCTGTACAAGACAATCTATATGAATGCAAGTGAGGACAACTTTTATCACCACCCCATTTCCAGAGCCGGGTATTTTTTTTTATTTTTAATTTGGTTAATTGTGCATTATTTATAATTAATTATATTTATATTTAATTAGTGATTGCATTATTTTTTTATTATTTTTATTTTGATTGTTTTAGGATTTTGGCTAGCCTGGACCCATGTCAGACCCTAGTGGACCCATGTCCGACCCGACCCACATCCTTGTGAGAATTATTTTGGGGCTTAGAATATTTATTTTATTTTTAGAAGGTTAGTTGGAGAGATTTGGAGCTAGTTTGAGTGCTTTTGGAACCCGAAACCCAAAATCCAAGTTAGGAGGGGCATTTTGGTCTTTTGGCTTGTTGTAACCCTTTATCCTTGCTCCCAGACCCGACCCCATCCCATTTCTAGCGTGAAACACAGCAGCCCCCACTCCCCTTTCTCTTCTTCTTCATCTTCTTCTTCTTCTCCACTTCTTTTTCTTCTTCCTTCCTTCTCCAAGTAAGTTCCTTCCTCCTATTTCTCTTCTTTCTTCTTCTATTCTCCATGGTTGCTAACCCTAACCTTGCATTTTCCCTAACCTAGGTGGGTAGAGCCTAGATTTGGTGTTGGAGCTTGAATTTGAGGCTTGGAAGCTTGGATTGGAGGATTTGGGGCATTTTTGAGATTTTGGCTTGGGATTCCAACTCCCAAGAGGTAAACCTTGATTTTCCCCCTTGTAATTATTTTTATATAGTGTAGTTAATATTTTAGAACCTTCCTAGACCCTTAGGCTACCCGTGGGAGGAAGTTGGAACTAGTTTGGTTGGGTTTAGAGACTTTAACATTAGGTTTTGTGTCAATTTCGGGTGGAATCCGAATTTGGCCCAATTTTGGGTGATGCCCTAGGTTAGATGGACCTAGGTAGACATTGTCGGGTGTCTTGAGGGTGAGTGCGTGTCTTCGTTCGGACACGGGAAGTCGTGTCGCGGAGAAACGGGCGTTTCGGGCGAAATTGGGGCTTTTCGTCGTCGCCGATTCTAAATGCGTGTGCATTTCCGCCACGGACCTAGAATCGACGCGGGAGCACATTTTCTAGGATCTAGGCATCGTTTAGAGCGCGTGGGTAAATTTTGGGCCGATTCCGAGTTCGTTTGGTGTGCGTTTCAGGAGGTTTTCCGAGCCGCGCACCACGTGTTCGTCGAAATGACCGAACGGCCATTTCGACTTGGACTCCTCGTTTCGGGCTTGTGCGCGCGTTGGGTTAGTATCGGGGAGTGTGTGCTAGAGTTTTCGAGTTATATTTTATATATTTTAGGGTGTTGTTGAGTGTCGGGGTCGTTGGGCGTGTGTGGGGCGTGTGGGTTGTGTGTTGTTGTGTGTTGTGTTGTGTTAGTGTTTGTGTCTATATTTATATATATATGTTGGTGTGTGTTTCTATATATATATATATATTTCTATTTATATGTGTGTGTGTATTTATATCTATGTGCTAGTGTATGTGTGTAGGTGAGTGAGTGTGTGTGAGTGAGTGCTTGTGTGAGTGTGTAGGTGAGTGTGTGTGAGTGTGAGTGAGTGTTTATAGGTATATATATATCATGAGTTTATGTATATATGTATATATATTTATATATATATATGTATGAGAGTTTGTGTGTGAGGTTGTGTGTTTGTGAGAGTGTGTGAGTGTGTGTGTATATATATATATATATATAGATGAGTGTGAATATATATATAGATATCTAGTTATATATATATAGATGTATATATATGTATATGTATATATGTATATGTATATAGGAGTGTGTGTGTGTGTTTGAGAGAGGGGGGGTGCCTGGGACTGGAACCAGCAGCTGCAGCAGCAGAAATAGGCGCAGCAGCAGCAGTATTCAGCAGTAGCAGCAGCTCGCTCGAGCGAGGCAGCGCCGCGGCAGCAGCTCGCTCGAGCGAGGCAGCGCCGCGGCAGCAGCAGAAGCATCAGCAGCAGGCTGCAGCAGAGCGCGCGGGCGCAGCAGCGCCGCGGCAGCAGCGGCAGCGCGCCACGGCAGCAGCTCGCTGCAGCGCGGCCTGCAGCAGCAGCAGCAGCAGCAGTTCCAGCGCCGCGGCAGCAGCTCGCTCGAGCGAGGCAGCGCCGCGGCAGCAGCAAGAGCATGAGCAGCAGCTGTAGCAAGTAGAAAATGCAGCAGCAACAGCAGTTTAAGGTAGCAGCAGCAGCAAGTTAAGGCAAGGGCAACAGCAAATGCGAGGGAGAGGGAGAGATATATACATAGATATATATAGGTAGTTAGATTATTAGATAGATAGATGGTTAAATAGATAGGTAAATAGTTTAATGGATAGATAAGGTGAATGGATAGATAACTAGATCTATAGTTAGATGGGTATATAGATTGTTAGATAGATAGACACATAGATAGATGCATAGATAAATAGATAGATAGATAGATATATGGATAGGTAGATATATGAATAGCTAGGTTGATAGATAGATATAAAAATAGATAGATTAACACATAGATGGTTAGATAGATACATAGGTAACTAGATACCTAGGTAGTTAGAGATAAATAGATAGATACTATATAGATACTAGATAGTTAGATAGATAGTTAGATACCTAGATAGATGCATAAGATAGATAGATTATTAGATAGATAATAGTTAGCTAGGGAGATACATATATAGATACTAGATGGATATATAGATATAGATAGGTTGTTAGATTACAAGATAAATAGGTAATAAGATAGATAAGTAGGTAATGGATAGGTAGATAGTTATATATATATCTAAGGTATAGATATTTATACCTATAGCTATATATATCTATAGATATCTAGAGAGATAGATAGATAGATTTATAAATAGATATATACATAGCTAGATAGATAGTTAGATATCTAGATATAGATATATTTATATATTTGAGGGTAAGGTAAGGTAAGGTAAGGTAAGGTAAGGTATTGGATATATATATATAGGTATATGTCTATATGTATTAGATATATATATTTTAGCCTAGATTATAGCTAGATGTATATGTTTATGCATAGTTAGTTAGCTAGAGGGGTAGTCGGGTTGAGTTTAGAGCGGTATCTCAATACCTTGAGATACCGAGGTATCTCAATACCTTGAGATATTCAAGGTATTGAGTTTCGAGCGGGGTATTTGAGCATTAGCCTAGGAAATGTCTTGGAGTGATTTTTATATGTTTATGTATATATATTTACGCGTGCTAGCATAGGTTTTAGAGGGTATAGGCGGGGTGCGTAGCCTAGGTTGAGGTATCGGATACCGAGGGTATCCCGGTATCTCAAGGAGGCGAGTTTGTGAGTTTTCTAGCTTAATGACCTCGGTTTGACCTAGAATTTCAGGAGCACCCTAGTTTGACCCAGACTTGACCGTAGTTGACTCGGTTGACCGCCAAAGTCAACTTTTGACCTAGTTTTGACCCAAAGTTGACTTTTTGGACCCAGAGTTGACTTTTTGACCCAGATTTCACCGGTTTGACCCGTTTGACCTAGAACGACCCTAGAAGCCTATTTTTAATTATTTTATATCTGTTTAACTCATTAGAACCCTGTTTAACCTTACTTTTCGCATTAGGTCCTTGCGACACCGGTTCGGATCGCCAGTTGCTCAGGACGTCAGGCGAGTACATTCTCTGATAGTTTTTATTATCTGATGATTATTATGATTCAGCTTCTAGTATAGTATCATATGATTATTCTGGCACAACACGGGACACTGACTGGTATTTCTGGATTCATTTACTTGCGACACGTACATTTCATGTTTCTGGCCTCTATTCTGGAATCACTACAGGCATCACCTACTGGCATCACCTACAGGCATTATTCATGTTCAGGCTGGACTCATCTTGATTTGCGTGTCGGGTCTTGGATCCACTTGTATTAGTCGGGGCGGGGAAATACTCGAGTAGACATGTAAACATTCCTATCTGGCATCATCAGGAATCACTCCCTCTGGTCTAATCTGGAATGATAGCAGCCGCGCACCCAGTGCACGGTGAGCCGTACTTACCCCTAGCCGTTTACATGTCGAAACAAGTATTTCAAAGATACCGAGTTCATTCTTTATAGTCTGGACTCTCATGCATTTCTTGACTTGTCTCACTTACATGTTTCTGGACTTGACTCACTACATGTTTTTCATGCTGGACTCACTACACGTTCATGTGCACGGACTTGATCTTAGCTTAGATTTCCTGTATCTTGTAGTTATTACTATCTTGCTCTGATATCCATGCATCTTTATCTTTATGCACCAGTTATACATATTTTCTTGTTTCATACTTGCTTCATTTTTCTTGCTACTTGCTATAACTGTTTTATAGTTTTTATCATTTAAATGAAACTGCTGTTAGAGATGTACTTGCTCCAGTCCTGACTGGACATATTTTTCCAGAGTATCCGGAGGATTGGTGTCCGACGTTCTATGGACCTGAGCCTGTCGATGGTGCAGACAGGGACCCTCTAGTTTAGGGGTAATTTCCGGGTTGGTAGCCGGGATCACTAGGATCTTGTTGTTGTTTTATTAGCCTTAGTACCGGATTTGTCTCCGATTTTGGATTGAGACCTTGTTTGTATATTATTTTGGATATTATTGTATTATTATTTGATGTTGTGGTTGTTGTAGTAGTTGGTGATGGTTAGACTTTATAGCTGTTAGTCTTCTTGTTATCTTATCGTGCTTAGATTCGTGATTGAGTACTTGATTATCATT
The DNA here is from genome assembly GCA_036927795.1 of Iris macrosiphon. Classification (NCBI taxonomy): domain Eukaryota; kingdom Viridiplantae; phylum Streptophyta; class Magnoliopsida; order Asparagales; family Iridaceae; genus Iris; species Iris macrosiphon. The sequence continues at coordinate 60,222,410 of JAYESA010000003.1, read as the reverse complement.
ATGATATTGCTCCTCCGTTTGGAGTTGAGATCTTGGCAGATTTATATATACTTGTTTGTGTGGTTGCCCTCCTTTTGGAGAGGTCATGGCCGATTTTTTGTGTGAGATTATTATCTAGATAGTTGACCTAGACAGCGTTCTACCGCCGATGCTGCGGCGTAGGCTGGACGTACCCACGACTCATGCCCGATTTTCCGGGTGCGGGTCGTGACAACTTTTCGACGTATGGGCAAGGGTAGGCTACTCGATCTAATCCTCACAACCTCACGCTCGTCAGTGGACATCATCAGCCGACATACCTCGGGGGTAGCGACCCTCGGACTCCATCAATCGACATACCTCGGGGGTAGCGACCATCGGACACGACCCACCACAGTGCGTGCTAGTGACTACGGTGTTACCAGAGTGGTTAAAGCCCATACGCCTAATGATTGTCCTCTATGATACTAAGTGTCATGTGTGTGTCAACATATCTAATATATAGTAATGACTGAAAGAAAAACTACACATGCAAGAACTATACAGAAATGAAATAAATAAACAGAAATATAAATAGCATGCAAAGTACTGTAAATAATTTGGCAAGGTATCTTGCCTGGCAAGTAAGCTGCAAAATGTAGTGTCCCAATGTCAACACCAAGAGTCAGAAGCTACGGCCTCAGAATGAACGTCTCCGGATGCTGAAATAAACATCATCAACGTTCCCAGAATGAGCAAAATAGCTAAAAAGCACATCCCTTTCGTCCAATTTGGACACAGGGGCAAAACGGTAATTTCAGGAAAAAGTGGGGTCCACTTGTGGCCCACTTTGCACTGAAAAGCGTGCCAAGGGTAACAGTCTCTAAATGGGACAAACTATGGGTCAAACAACTCTAAATGTCAATACGAACCCAACGGTATGTCCAAATATGGATTCCGATGGGCCGAACACAATTTGGTCCAAAAAGTCAACTGTGGGGCCCGCCAATTGGCGATCTGGTCAACCATCTCAGAAATGCGTGAAATTGGGTCACAGGACCAGCGCGTTACCACGAGTCCAGTGGCGCAAGTTTCGTCGCAATCTGACAAGCGTGCACAAAATAAGCGCGAGTTCCACAAAAGTTGCGACACGAAATGTGTCCGCGGATACGGCCTAATTCCGGCACGCACACGCGTCCGAATCAGTCCCTACGAATTTTCATGTGTCCCGTTATGCTGCATGCACCATTCGGTACACTTGGCACACGGCGGGGCGGTCCCGTTTGGCGGGGTGCGCTCCGATCTCCAACTTTTGGAAAACCAGAAAAAGTGGGTGCGCGCAGTTTTGTGACGAATATATTTCTATCCACAGCGACTAATAGCACAAAGTTATTATACAGAAAATAAACTAGGTCATGTAATCTACAGGTATCAAAAAGAATCACCGAATTCGGATCTCTGTGGTGGAAGATACGAACTCGACAATATGGGTGGTCAATCTAGAATTCTGCGATTGCAGAATTCTGTCTGCTCGCCCGACTTGGGCGCTGTTTTTCACCTAGGGGCACACGTTTTCCGAGGTAGGCTATAAAACAAATATTGGAGAGGGTTGAGGGAAGATTATACCTATGAAAACGGAACAGCGTTTGGATGAGCGAGTCAACGGAAAAACACGCCGGAGCAAAGGTGCTTCGAGTGGGAGACTGCAGTTCGCGATGTCGGCGTCGACGGGATGGTTGGATGGCTTGGGGTGGCTTCTCTGGCTGCGGTGACGGCTATAGATAGGAAGAGGAAGTTTGAGAATTTAGGTTAGGTTTTTGGGATGAGAAACTATATATATATATATATTATATATTAAGTGAGAGAGGGGGTAAAGGATCGGTTTCCGCGGAATAGGGTCTCGGGTTCACGTGTAATTGACTGAAGGGTGAGTCAATAGGTGGATGGGTTTTCATGTTTTCGTTTGCTGCAACTTCACTGAAGGAAGTAGCAACTTAATAAGAGGCGTTTAAGTATACCAAGTACATTATTAATATTATTATTATTATTATTATATTAATAAATTCTTTTCTTTTCCTTTCTTTCTTTTCAAATATATATACACATATATATTTGTATATATATATATATATATATATATATATATATATATATATATATATATATATATATATATATTCACACACAAGAAAATTTATAGATTAGGGTAATGCACATCGTTAGGCTAGCAACTGCTCAAGGGGTCTCCTACATGGAATAAATTCCGAAAAATTCCTGTTGGTCCCATAAGTCCTCTAAGTGCCCGAACACCTAACATAAAAAAATTATTAAAAATCTATTTCTCCTATTTAGCACATAATTACCATAATTAATTTATTAATTAATAAAAAAATAATAAATACAAATTTTTTTTTAAAATAGGGATTTTACACGTCTTTATGTTCCAAATGGAGAGATTTGACAGGAGCTGATGACAGAGGCTCATAGTTCGATCTATTCTATTCATCCTGGAGGCACCAAGATGTATCGTGACTTACGACAGCATTTTTGGTGGTATGGGATGAAGAGAGAGATAGCTCGCTTTGTAGCTAAATGTCTGGTATGTCAACAAGTGAAGGCGGAGCACCAGGGGATAGCGGGATTATTGCAACCACTTCCGATTCCAGAGTGGAAGTGGGAGCACATCACTATGGACTTCGTCACGGGTTTTCCCAAGAGTCCAAGTGGGAGAGATGCAGTGTGGGTAATATTGGACCGACTCACCAAGTCAGCCCATTTTATACCTTTTAGAGTGGGTCAGTCTACAGAAGCTTTAGCTGACTTATATATGAGGTCGATCGTGAGATTGCACGGCATACCAGTCAGCATTATATCGGACCGAGATTCGCGCTTCACATCGCACTTTTGGAGGAGCATGCAAGAGAGTCTTGGTACTCGTCTGAAGTTCAGTACATCTTACCACCCGCAGACAGATGGGCAGTCGGAGCGTACTATTCAGACCTTGGAAGACATGTTGAGGGCTTGCATGTTAGACTTCGGAGGATCATGGGAGGACCACCTACATCTTGTAGAGTTTTCTTACAACAATAGCTATCAAGCGAGTATTCAGATGGCTCCGTTTGAAGCATTGTATGGAAGAAAATGTAGGTCTCCTGTGTGTTGGAGTGACATGGGAGAACGTCAGATTTTGGGACCCGAGTTGGTGGTCAACACCGTAGAGACAGTCAAGAAGATTCAGGGACACTTGCGAGCAGCGCAAGACAGGTAGAAACAGTGGGCAGACCTTCATCGTCGTCCCTTGGAGTTCAAAGAGGGCGATCACGTCTTCTTGAGGATATCACCGACCAGAGGCACCATCCGATTCGGAGGGCGCGGCAAGTTGAGTCCAAGGTATATTGGACCATTTGACGTGCTCGAGAGGGTTGGAGAGGTGGCATATCGACTTGCGCTACCACCATCACTGGAGGGAGTACATGACGTATTCCATGTGTCGCAGCTCAGGCGATATGTGGCAGACAGCAGTCATGTTCTCGACCATTCAGAGATCACCATTGGGCCGAGCTTGTCGTACCAAGAGCAACCCGTGGGAATCCTTGATCGTCGAGAGAAGGTATTGAGGAACCAGTCTATTCCCTTGGTTCGCATAGCATGGAGGCATGGCACGCCAGGAGAATCAACTTGGGAGCGCGAGGACGACATGCGCAAGCGCTTTCCGAACCTATTCGCAGACCAAGGTATGAATTTACATTGTTAAATTATATCTTATACCATCCTTGTATTCTATCATGGCTTAATTTTAATTTCGAGGACGAAATTTTTACAAGTTGGGTAGAATATAAAACCCCCTTCCTAGAAATCGTATATACCCTTTAATTATTAATTATTAATTAAATTGTAGTAATTAGGTCTAAATAGGAGAAATAGATTTTTAATAATTTTTATGTTAGGTGTTCGGGCACTTAGAGGACTTAGGGGACCATCAGGAATTTTTCAGAATTTATTCCATGTAGGGGACCCCCTTGAGCAGTTGCTAGCCTAACGATGTACAATACCCTAATATATAAATTTCTTATGTGTGAATATATATATATATACAAATATATATATGTATATATATATATTTAAAGAAAGAAAGAAAAAGAAAAGAATATATTAGTAACTAATAATAATAATAATAATAACATAATACTATACTATACTTATTTTCACCATTTAGCAAATGTTCCCAGAGACTCCCTCATCCAGCGACTTGCTGCTTCCAAGGACCCCCCTTTTTTGCAAATTTCTAAGCCCAGACCGTCCATTGCTTTTAGCACAGCGCCCCTTTTTTTGGATCCGAACCATTTCACTCCCTCTCTTCCTATTCATATATAATATATATATATATATATATATATATATATATATATATATATATATATATATATAGTTTCTCATCCTAAAAACCCTAACCTAAACTCCAGACTTCCTCTTCCCATCTAAGAGCCGTCACCGCAGCCAGAGAAGTCCCGCCAAGCCATCCAACCATCCCGTCGACGCCGACCTCGCATCCTGCAGTTTCCCACTCGAGGCACCTTCACTCCGGCGCAATTTTTCGTCGACTCGCTCGACCAAACGCTGTTCTGTTTTCATAGGTATGATCTCCCCTCAACCCTCTCCAATATTCGTTTTATAGCCAACCTCAGAAAACGTGTGCCCCTAGGTGTAAATCAGCGTCCAAAATGGACGGACAGACAGAATTCTGGAATCGCAGAATTCCAGAATGACCACCCATATTGCCGAGTTCGTATCTCCCACCACAGAGATCCGAATTCAGTGATTCTTTTTAATACCCGTAGAATTCTTAACCTACTTTAATTTCTGTAAAATAACCCTAGGCTAATAGTTGCTGTGGACATAGTTATATTCGTCACAAAACTGCGCGCACCCACTTTTTTTGGTTTTCCAAAAGTTGGAAAACGGAGCGCGCCCCGCCAAACGGGACCGCCCCGCCGTGTGCCAAGTGTACCAAATGGTGCATGCAGCAGAACCGGACACGTGAAAATTCGTGGGGACTGATTCGGACGCGTGTATGCGCCGGAATCAGGCCGTATCCGCGGACACATTTCGTGTCGTAACTTTTGTGGAACTCGCACGTATTTTGTGCACGCTTGTCAGATTGCGACGAAACTTGCGCCACTGGACTCGTGGTAACGCGCTGGTCCTGTGACCCAAATTTCACGCAATTCTGAGATGGTTGACCAAATCGCCAATTGGCGAGTCCCACAGTTGACTTTTGGACCAAAATTTTGTTCGGCTCATCGGAATCCATATTTGGACATACCGTTGGGTTCATATTGACATCTAGAGTTGTTTGACCTATAGTTTGTCCCATTTAGAGACTGTTACCCTTGGCACACTTTTTGGTGCAAAGTGGGCCACACGTGGACCCCACTTTTACCGAAATTATCGTTTTGCCCCTATGTCCAAATTGGACGAAAGGGATGTGCTTTTTAGCTATTTTGCTCATTCCGGAAATGTTGGTGATGTTTATTTCAGTATCCGGAGACGTTTGTTCGGAGTCCTTAGTTCCAGGTTCAGTGTCCTTGACATTTGGGCGCGTACACTTTACAGATTTCTTGCCAGGCAAGTATACCTTGCCATTGTACTGTATTTATATTCCATATGAGGCATGCATATTTATTTTCTGTTTATTTAGTTCATTTGTTTTAACTGCTATATAAACTGCACGTCCAAGAAAACTTGGGTGCAACGACGGTGTCGTCGTACTATATTTTTATTTATGTATATGCATTGGACCTACTTTATGAGACTACCCCATTTTCATGAGGCATTTATGTTTCATTGGCCATGACACTATTCTTACACGAGTGTGAGTCACATGTAGGACACGGACTTACGTACTCGGCTGGCCCCCGGTACGTATAGGTCGTGCGACGGATAGGGATAACTGCCAATAGAAACTTTGCATGCTAGTAGACCTGGCGGTTATTAGAGGTTTATCGTGTCATGGACATGACATGCTTAGAGCATTGGGTGGGGAGAACAACAAGTACCGCATTTGAGCTCCTTTACACTTTTTCTCCTGTACGCCCGGATTCTCCGCTGGAGATACGGGTCATGATGACCGCTATATATTATGTACTATCAGGCGGGTCACCGGCGTTCAAAAGACGACGTGCCTTTTAGGCCCCTGGATCTCCAAAAGAGAACCATGCCAAATCCCAGTTTTCAGCCAGATAGCTCACTTGTGGGGAAAGGTGTTCTTAATTGCATTCACATAGATGGTTAGGCGACCCCAATGGATGTTTATTTTCAGTACTTTATTGGCATGTGCTTTTTGTATCTTGTTACGTCCCTCTGAGGACCTGGTCCCTTCCAGATATAGGTGAGCAGGAGTATCCGCAGGAGTATGTTCCTGGACCTGACGCTACCTATCAGCCTGAGGAGATCTTACCTTCTGATTATATGTGATTCATTGCAGCTGTTTAGAGATTTTAGTTGCTATTCTTTTCTAGACATTTATTCTTATATTAGAGTTTATTCTCTTCTCTCTTTAGTAGTTTATTATAGTCGAATTGCAGTGGATTTGTCTCCACCCGACTATTGCACTTTGAGATTACTATTTGAGACTACTTCTTTGATATTCATTTATTGATTTCCATTCTTCTATTATTTGTGCTGTGGATGAGATATAGAACTGCGTGTGACTTGTTGTGACATATATTTACCACTGTGGATTGGATATTCATGTACAGCGTACGTGTGTATATGGTTTCCATACATTGGAGTTCGTATACATATGGCTGGCGTGTTACGTATTCCTAGTCCTACGTATTTTGGGACTGGGGCGTGACAACCGTGTCAGCATTGAGCATGCTCAGGAGGTTCAAGGTTCTATCTTGGCTATCTACCACCTTGTCCGGTTTAGCATTTCTGGCCTGGTGGAAGAAGAGATATGTTGCCCACTTGTTGATGTAAGACAAATCAGACGGCTCCTTGTAGAAAGTGGTGCAAGCAAGGTAGTGGCTTATCAACTCCTGATATACTGCCACCGCCCGAGGGTTTGTATCCCTCAACTCCCTGTTTGTAGGGACATATTCCTCATAAGGAGTGTCCCCCATTGGCAGCCTTGAAATTTCTGCCATCTCGTGAAGGGCTAAGCCCAACTCCCCCAGCGGAGTGGCAAAATCCCGGTGAGAAAGTTGTATTGCTCCATCAAGGCTAGGAATAGGTTGGGGTTGACAGGCAGCCCAACACTTGTAGCGCTCACAGCCGCGAACAAGCCTATACTCTCCAACTCTGTTTGGAAATGCTTCAGGGCCTAGGCAGTTAAACTGGCCCATCGGAGATTTCTCGGGCTAAGCCATCCGTTGGTCCGAGGGTTGACCCTGGGGTACATTCCTCCCTACCCCATAAAGTCATTGCAGAAGGTCTACATCTGAACCGGCTAGATCAGCGACATATCCTCGCTCGGGATACTACCCGGCAGTAATCCCCTGAAGGGCATAACAGGGCCCGAGGGATGACTCATATAGGCTCCCCCGTAGTATTCTTTGTTATATGAGATCTTCCCCGGACGGCCGTGAAGATCGGGAGTCAACACCCACACCATCTTCCTAGGATGAGTGGCATGAAAGAAGGTCGAGATGGGGTAATCCCTAGGCATACTGGACATATACATCACCGTGCCTTCAGCAGTAAACACCAAATTCTCCTTCTTGGGCTTGGTCTGGGATTGCTTGTCAATAACATCCCCAAATAAGAAACCAGGTTTCTTATACTCCGTCCCATCTATGTATGTCAGCGGCTCCTCACTGATCATACTCAGCAATATGCGCTCTCCTTGGGACGATATCAGAATTCCCCTCTCTTCAGGGTAGTTGGCTCCAAAAATGGGAAATGTCACATGCGACAAATTCTCCAGATAATTCGAGCTCAACATTCCGGCAGCAGAGCCCATCACTTCAGCCAATGGAGAGATCTGCAAGTCCACTACAAAACGCAAGAGAACAAGTCAGTTTCTACACTAGATATTACACTCTTGCAGTTTTTATCAGTCAGTGCTTTTACGCCAAGACTATAAAAACTTGAGTTTTACGCCGGAACCTATTTTCCATTGCCTAAAATTCAAGGTTGCCAGCAGTTAACAATCTGAGCTTTTACGCTGGATTGACAAAGTTTGAATTTTTACGCCGGTATTCATATCCAGCACGTAAAAATTCAAAATTTACAGTGAAACACCAAATCTCGACAGTATGGGTTTTTACGCCAGACTGTAAAAATTTGGAGTTCTTACGCCGACGCATTGGGAATGTGCGCGTAATGATAAAACCCCTCCGTACATCATCTTCCTCAAAGAGGCTCTCAGTACGAAAAAGGACCTTGCGCGTGCACGTACAACGTGTGCAAAGGATTTTGGTTCTCTCCCGAAGTCTCTACCTGTAATATCCGGAGCACGGCTCGACGCCGGAGCGTTGCGTTCCGATCGAGGCTCGTTCAGCCTAATGGGAGTTGCTCATGCTTGAGCAACGGAGCAGGAAGAGGAAGCAACCTTCTTTCCCTTAGCAGTGGAAGACTGTTTAGGGGCCATGGCGATCCTGGGTTCTCGAGTAAGAGACGAAGAAGAAGGGTTCTTGGAAAGCAAGGGTTTTGTGAAGGCGGATAAAAGTTCTCTCTCTTCAACCCTTGGACTATTTATAGAGTTCGGATGACTCCTCGAATTCTTAACCAAATCCGATATTTAATATTCGATTATGATTTGGGTTCACGTCAGCCTATCATTTGAAGGAAGAAGACGGACAGTCAGTAGATCCAGAATTTACGTATATAGCAGATTTATGATTTTACGCTAATGAGCTTTTACGCTCGAGAAGCTTCAAATCGACGGTTTTACGCTCAGAGACTATAAATCTACGGTTTTACGCCCGGATGCTTTTATGCTCAGCAGCTTTTACGCTCGAGAGGCTACAAACCTATGGTTTTTCGTTCAGAGGCTATAAGTCTATGGTTTTACGCCCGGATACTTTTACGCTCGGTAGCTTTTACGCTCGAGAGGCTACAAACCTATGACTTTACGCTTAGAGGCTACAAATCTATGATTTCACGCTCAGAAGCTTTTTACGCTCAGAGGCTACAAATCTACGATTCTACCAATTACAAGGGTTTACGCAGAAGATGCTCTTTCTTGGCCACAAAATATTCCAAGTACCCAAAACATACAGAGTTCAGCATTGAAGATGACTCTTCTTCTTGGAACAATTGGAAGTTCATCCAAAGTCCAGTCAGAATCATTTCTCAAAAGTTCAAGTATGGCTTGTTTGACGGCCATATCTCGCCCTATTTCAAGGGATTTTCGGAAAATCATTTCTTGAAAATGATAGTCTGAACAAGAATTCTTCGCATCAGAGAAGTGAAAGTTCAAAAATTCTACGCGACTCCTCGTTCAAAACAGCATGATAGTTCGGATATTCGACTTAAAAACTAAACAGCTTTTCTACGTGTCTTCTATTACGCGTAAAAGACAAGACGAGATCAGATATTCTTTTATCAGAGTCGGCGTAAAATTATTCAGACGTGCTAAAGCTGCACATATTCAGACTTCCTTACAGCAAATATGGCAAATCATCAGATGCGTAAAAGAAGACAATTTTATTAATCATGATTACATATGATGGAAATATAGTCTACAAAGGGTTTTTTATCTTCATGATTACATATGATGGAAATCCTTTTTCTACCAAGGGTTTCTTATTTAAGATCATACCAAGAATCTGTTCTGCCAGGTTCTCGTATTGGTGTAGATCTTTTTCGTCTTCTACAGCAGTTAATCGACTTTCGCGGCCGATTAACAAGAAAATGATTAATGGCGGAAGGATACACAACTGAGCATGTATCAATTTTGTAAGCCTACCCTCCATACGCCATGGCAGGCATGCCCTAGAAATTAAGTTGAGGGTTCAGACTCAACTAAATACTGGAAGACAGGGCCAGACTGCCTACCCTCGTCCACCGTCATGATGGGAGAAAATACAGCTTGCAAGCTGTGTGGCCAAATAAGATCATTCCTCTCTCCTGGACGAATCGCCATATAAAATTGCTGATCATCCCGAGCAAAGGAAGTATGATATCCTTCCATGATCCATCGTTGCAGATGATATTTGCTTGAAGATGCCTCTTTTTACGGCTTCTTACATGCTGGAAGAACATGATCTTCTTCTTCCTCAAGTCAAACTGACGAAGCTCGGCAATCATCTCTGTGTGGTGAAGGAAGTGTGGGAAAAACAGGTTAACTCAGTCCCCTTTATATAGGCAGAGGAGATCACACCAAATCTCAACAAATTTCTAAATATTTGTCGAGAAATCAGCCTCGTAGAATGAGTCAAATTTGACCATTTTATGCTTCATTCAAAGTGTTTCAAATTACGAGGAATTTGAAAACTTTGAAGGGGGTCTTGTAGAAGCATGAAAAATACGCTGAGAAATTATATGCGTAAAACCCTCAAACATACAGAAAGCTGCGTAAACAGAGCTCCAGCACTGGGTAGCGTAAGACATGACTTCAGAGCCATTGGCGTACAACAGAGCTTCAACGTTATTCAGCGTAAAATATAGCTCCAGAACGACCTGCGTAATACAGTATTTCTAGACTGTCTCAGCGTAAAAAGGTTGTTACATCGCTACTTCGGCGTAAAACCTATCTACTTTTAATACAGCGGGAAGTTGTACGAGAAATTCTTCGTATTTCTCGAATGAACCTGTCAGATCATGCAGTGAACCTGATTCCTGACAAAGAGTACTGCACAGTGATCGAGAGGACGGCTGTAATGATGATTCGGCACAGAGTCCCAGACTGTCGTCTAGTGACATAACCCTTGATATAAGACGTCATTTACGCATTCAAGGAATACGCTGCCTAGTTTTACACAGGCAGACATGAGCTTTTACGCTCAGCAGGAGACGAAACCAATCGCCACGTCAAAAGCTGCTCTTCGTACAGAACTCGAGGCACGTCTCTGCAGTTAATGCGTGTGATGGGGGCAGATCTCTGCATTTAATGCACGAGATTTGGTTCTACTTTTAATGACTGGGTGAGCAATAATTATGGCTAATATGTCCACATCACCACCCCTGCATATTACGCCATCAGGCTATTTTCAGCTATAGAAGTACGTTGTACGCTATCTCCTTGAAATACGCCGACCTGGCTATTTTCAACTATAGGAGTACGTCGTATGCTATCTTCTCGGAATACGCCAACTCAGGCTATATTTACAATAGTGCGTGATAAGGCTATTTGGCCCAGAATACGCTCAAGACCTCAGTCAAGGAAGGATGATCGGCTATCTTTATATTGGCTACCCATCCATGCAGCATCAGGCTTCTACGCCTACTCGGCTTCTACGCCTACTTGGCTTCTATGCCAACTTGACAACTATTCGGCTTTTACGCCTACTTGGCTTCTATGCCAATATGACAGATACTTGGCTTATAAGCCGACAGAACAGCTACTTGGCTTCTACGCCAACAGATCAGCTATTTGGCTTTTACGTCAATGAGACAGTTATTTGGCTTTTATGCCAACCATCTCTACGCGAGGGGCAGTTATCTACATGGCTTGCATGCCGTAAACTTCGACGAGCAGTTATACGCATTACCTCATAATGGGACACGCGTCACACGCCTATTCAGAAGATCATTCATACGTGGGTAGCAGTTATTGTAACCGCCGTGTAAAAGGTGCAGTTCTCCTGTTCGGTTTCTACGCCAACTATAGCTGAACTCTATATATAAAGACCTCCGGCCACGGAGGTCCAGGGTCGAAGGGTCGAAAAGGTGGGAAAAGTCGAGAAAAAACCAAGGTCAAGAGAGCACATATAGAGAGCTTTGGCGATGAGAGTTCAATCCCTCCTGCAGTCTTTGAAGTTTCTTTTTCGTCTTCTACAGCACTTCTTTGTCATCGTGTGGTCCAAGGGACAAAGTGATCGACCGCAGATCATACTCCTATAGCAATATTTACCCAGATTAAATTTTTTTACTTAATATCCTCGTATAGGATTAATTACTTCTTGTTTGTAAACCAAAGAAGGAGTTTCGTATAAACCTAGTTTCATTTCTTTCGTTTATTATCAAACACCAATTATAAGTTCTTTTGTTCACTGTTAAAAAATAAACTGTTGAACATATAGTGTTACAAATTTACACAACTGTTTGTTCATTATTTAGATCAATACAGTTGTTGTTGTTTGCTGCATTAATAGTTAGAGTATACAGATCATTGTTATCTTTTCTACTGAGTATAAACCAATGAATGACCAAATCCATGAATTTCAAGAATATGTGAGGCATATTCAAGCCAAAGATTCAACCTTTTCTACTGAGTATAGGATAGCTTGCCTGATAGATAAGACCCCTCCTTCTTGGTCTGGTGTTAAAAAGGATCTTACTCATACATAAGGTGACCTTACCTTTGCTCAAGTTCTAAAGAAAATCAGAACAGAAGAAGAGATTAGGCTAAGGTCTAATCCTAAGACTGAGTCTAAGGCTAAGGTAAACCTAGTAGAAATATCCCAAGGAAAACCCAAGTATAATAATCCTCATAAACCCAAGAAGAAATTCTTCAAGAAGAAGAAGAACTTTCAGCCTCATCATCAGAACCATCAACACCAGCAAAACCATAGACCTAGAAATTTCAGTCAGACTCAGGATCAACAAAAATTTTGTTTGGTTTGTGGGAGAACAAATCATCTATCTTTCAATTGTTTCCAAAGAAAGAAGGAACCTATCAAGACTCCTTATAAAGGAAAAGGCCCAGCCAAACCAGAAGCTAACATGATTTTGAATGGGTCTACTTGTTCCTTCAGGTCTGCGACTTATCAACCTTTTGTTAATATTTTTTACTATTCAGATGACTGGTAGTTGAATTCTGGAGCTAATGTTCATGTTTCATTTGATCGCTCATGTTTTTTAAACTATCAGGAATCATGTGGAGGAGGCATAACCCTAGGATATGGCTCTTCCACACAGATTGTAGGAAAAGGAAGAATAGATCTGAAGATGACATCAAGAAAAATTCTGCCTCTTCATGATGTACTTCATATGCCGTCAGTTAGGAGAAATTTAGTTAGTGGATCCTGTCTTATAGCATCTGGATATAAGATTGTAATGGAAGCCAATTAAGTTATATTTTCTAAGAATGAGTCCTTTGTTGGAAAAGAATTTGTAAATGATGGTCTTTTTATTCTCAGTACTATAAATAAAGTATCAAATCCTTCTCTTGTTGTTTCCAATATAGAATCTTCAAATATTTGGCATGATAGACTAGGTCATGTAAATCTAGGTTCCCTTAGAAGGATGATGAACTTAGATCTTATTCCTAAGTCTCTTGTAGATAATAAACACAAATATGAGATTTGTGTTCAAGCCAAACATACTAGACTACCTTTCAAATCTGTAGAAAGAAATTCTGACCTTCTAGAACTAGTTCATAGTAATGTTTGTGATTCAAATAGGGTCTTGACCCGAGGAGGTAGGAAATACTTTTTCACTTTTATAGATGATTGTTCAAAGTATTGCTATACCTACCTTCTCAAAACCAAAGATGGAGTTCTAGATAGATTCAAGGTTTACAAATCCGAAGTTGAGAACCAATTAAAGAAAAAGATCAAGATCCTTAGATCTGATCGTGATGGAAAGTATACCTCAAACGATATGACTCACTTCTGTGAAGAACACAGAATAATTCATGAGATGACTGCTCCTTATTCACCATAGTCCAACAGAGTTGCTGAAAGAAAGAATCGCACTCTGTTAGACATAGTGAATGCCATGCTTCTCAGCTCAGGTGCTCCTGATAATTTATGGGGATAAGCCTTATTAACATCCTGCTACATCCTAAATAAGATCCCTAGTAAATCAAAGGATAAGACTCCCTATGAACTATGGAAAGGTAGAACTCCTAGAGTCCATAATCTCAAAGTTTGGGGATGTCTAGCAAAAGTAGGAATTCCTGAACCTAAAAAGAAAAGGATTGGACCTAAGACAGTAGATTTTGTGTTCATAGGATATGCCTTAGATAGCAATGCTAATAGATTTCTAGTGACTCATTCTAAAGTAAATAAAATCTCTAGAAATACCATTATAGAAGCTAGAGATGCAGTTTACTTTGAGAATATATTTCCTTTTAAGAATATAATTTTCTCCAACCTCTCCAGCTCTTCTCTTGCTCCTTCTACTAGTTCCAATTTTCAGCCATATAGTTCACAACCTGAATAAGACATAAAACCTAGAAGAAGTAAAAGAGGAAGGATTGAAAGAAATTTAGGGGAAGGTTTCTTCACTTATTTGATAGAGGGTGATCCCTCAACTTACGAAGAAGCAATATCTTCTCCTGATGCACCTTTCTGGAAAGAAGCCATCAACAACGAGTACAACTCCATTATGGAGAATAGTACTTGGTATTTAGCAGACCTACCTTTAGGTAGTATACCTATAGGTTGTAAGTGTATCTTTAAAAAGAAACTTAGAGCTGACGGTACTATAGAGAAATACAAAACTAGATTAGTAGCTAAGGGTTTCACTCAAAAAAAGGGATTAGATTATTTTGATATCTATTCTCATGTAGATAGGATTGCCTCTATCAGAACACTTCTAGCTTTAGCATCCATTCATGACATGCTAATCCATCAAATGGATGTAAAAACAGCATTTTTGAATGGAGATATAGAGAAAGAAATCTACATGGAGCAACCTGAAGGTTTTATTGCTAAGGGTCAAGAAAAAAAGTTTGCAGATTAGTAAAATCACTTTATGGCCTAAAGCAAGCTCCCAAGTAATGGCACAACAAATTTGATAAAGCGATTCTAGAATTTGGTTTCTTGCCAAATGAGTATGACAAATGTATATACTCTAAAAATATTGATGGAAGTTGTGTCATTTTATGCTTGTATGTAGATAACATCCTCATTTTAGGATCAATACTTGAGTTGATAAATAATACTAAAGATTATTTATCTAGCAAGTTTGACATGAAAGACCTAGGTAAAGCCAATATGATTCTAGGAATGCAAGTGTCCCAATCCAAAAAGGGTTATACTCTATCCTTAGTACACACTATTGAGAAAATGCTGAAAAAATTTGAGTACTTTGATAAGAAACCTGCTCCTACTCCTTTTGACAATAGTATCATTCTCAAGAAGAATGAAGGTTCACCTGTATAACAACATAAATACTCTCAGATGATAGGTTCTCTTATGTATATAATGAATAGAACCCGACCTGATATCGTATTTGTTGTTGGAAGAATGAGTAGATATACCAGTAAACCATACCAGTCACATTGGTCAGCATTAGAGAGAGTATTTAGATATCTTAATGGTACTATATACTATAGACTTCATTATACTAGACACCCCAATATCATAGAAGGTTATTCAGATGCAAACTAGGTAACTGACACATGATGTAAAATCCACTACTGAATATGTTTTTACTCTAGGAGTAGCTGCAATCTCTTGGGGTTCATGTAAACAAAATATCATAGTTAGGAGTACAATGGACTCTAAAATGATAGCTCTGGATACTAATTGTACAGAAGCTGAATAGTGTAGAAATCTGATTATGCAAATACTTGTTGCTCATATTCCTGTTCCTACTATTTCTATAAATTGTGATAATAAATCTGTTATAGAACTACTCATATCTGTTATAGAACTACTCAAGCATGATTATGTGAATGCTAAGATGAACAGTCACCTGCAGCTGCGCTTCAAGTCAATTAAGTGCCTATTAGGCAAATATGTGGTTCTTGACTATATAAAGTCACTAAAGAATCTTGCAGACCACTTGACAAAGGGTCTGTCTAGGACATTAATCCTAGAATCATCGAGGGGGGTGTGGTTAAGCCCATAAGTAAGTCACCAGCAGTGGCAACCCAACCGAGTCTGAATGGAGAACCCAAGAAGCCGGTTCAATGGGTAGAAACAAGCTGGACTTCGGTGACTATTATGGAACACTGACTCAGAGATTAAATTATCATAAACTAATGCGCAGGTGGCTGTACTAGGTTGTACAATAATATCATATCCCTATGGTGACAATATTCCTGTGTGATATGGTTATGATGAGTTTTAAACTCTTAATAGGTCCAAGCATTATATGCAGGGTTGATACCTATCACCAACCCTTGAGGACTTACCTATATGAGAGGTCGTGAAGGCCGTGACTATGGGACAGGGCGATCCCAGACGACTCTCATGAATATGGAAAAAGTGTGCATGACCATCAAAATTGTCACCCGATAGACCCAAGAACCTCTAGCGTACTATGTGTGCTATTTTCTGAATCTGGTTCAAGAAGTCTGATTCAAGGCATAGTCCATCAAGCACTTCTTCAGACAAAGACAATAGTGACTATGTGAGATTCAAGGATGTAGTCCATTTTATTTATGCATAGTATATTCTTGTCTAGAAATTCTTTATTATTGTTCCATTTGTTATCTCTGTCTTCGAAATTTGGTTTTGGGGGGGATTGTTGGCTGTGTGTTGTTTGTTACACACACAAGGCTAGCAAAACCAACTTCCTAAAGGACATGTTCCACTTGATCCACTTTCTCTGTTTAACCTATTCTTCCGGTTGAACAATTCTTAGCCTTTTGTTTGTGCACGTTGGTACATTCATGGGTAGTCCGAATTTGCTGCTCACGTTCAGCGCGCATTCAGTTGGGGGTTGGCATATTATTTATACCATCCTCTTCTCAATTGATCATATAGAAAAATCATTCATAAAAGTTCACTGTTCCTTTGATCCTACAATCCAAAGCAAATCTTTGTTCCACCTCTATTCTATTCCGTATTTCGTTCTGGGTAAGGCTAAGTTCGGGTCCCATCTGTCGAAGTTGTGTGCGACAACGAGAAGCCGGTAGTATCGGGGGTTTTACCACTAGGAGCATCTGAGAACAGTCTGCACATAGACCTCGGATCAACTCTTAGGACAGTGCGTTCAGCACGACTTTCCCATAGGCCGGTAACTCTGAACTCCATTTTATTTTGGTTACAGGTTTGCTGAAAGAGAAAATAGAAGGAATATCTGGAAACATGTTCTACCATCTTTAGCAGTACAAGCATGAACATACACTTGTTTAGAATGCTCTTGCCACAAAATTACCTCCAACTGAAAGTTGGAACAATACTGACACATATGGCGATAGCTATAGTCAGTCCCATTTACTTGATTCGTCCATATGAAGTACACATGATAACTTATGTCACTCCACAAAGGTATATATATACTTGACTTGGGAAAAAAATTGTGTAGCTATGAGCACACGCTCATTATAAGCTTATGATCATACACCTTAACATGCTTATGCATGTTGTATCTTCCCTCATAGTGTTTGGTCGCGGCTCAAATCGCCGGTCTTGGTCTGCAATATTGGACCGGTGTAATGTTGCATCATATATATAGCGTTTTGCATAGGCATCTGATGAGTGTTGCAATTGTCTAGTAATTAAAGTTTTTAGGAAACTTGGAACTTTGAAAGTTCGAAAGATGTAGGAAGCACCTATATGGAAGTTTATTCATGTTTTTACAGTAAGTTTTTGAAGTAATGCTTGGAATTTTGAGAAATAATAAGTATTCTTCAATTCTTGATTACTCAAAGTAACATTATACGGCAGATGCATGCGCCTTATTTGTCAGAATTCATTACAAACAAAGTTTATTGTGAAACATGAAAAAAAAACAAATGAAACCTTTGTTCTTTTCCTACATAGACAAAAAAGTAAGGAAAGAAAGCTTTCAAAATTTTCTATGCGGCAAATAGGCTACCTACATTGAATAAATTTAGCTTCCGGTATGGATATGTTTGCTCGTCACATTGCTGAGACTGCTAAGAACTTGATCCATAAACGCACAATCGTGATCAGAAGCGATGTTTGCGCTGTCGAGAGAAGGCATGTCACCTTGGAAGCTTTCGGAACCTTTTTGCAGGTAGGAGTGGTAATACAACGTGAAAGATTCAAGGTTAGGGCACGAGATGTTTGTCTGGGAAACTTCATCAACTATCAGTCCGAGTTTCTTGAGACTGGGCGCAGAGATGTCGAGGACGTCGAACCAACCTTCCAAATACAGCTCTTCGAGCATCGGGCAATTGGACACGAGCCCGCGCAGAGACTCTCCACAGATCTTGCCCTGAAAGCAGATATCGAGGACACGGAGCTTCCTTAGTGCGACACGGTTGCACAGCTCGACGGGACAACCGTGTATCAATGAGTCCGGCATGAACAGGTTCAGTTCCAGAGACTCCAGACGCTCGTGATTGAACAGCGCGTCCAGGAATAGAGCTTCGGTCTCATCGTGCTGCAGCTCTATTTTCACGTGCCTAGCGTTGAGTTCGAGCGCACGCTCGACCCATGATTCCACGTGGTACGTCAGTGGCCTCCCTCGCCAGGACCGCGGGAGGGAGAGGTGGAAGCGCCGGATGTCGGCAGCGCGGCGCGACATGACCGCCTCGGCGAAGTCTGCGTCGTGGGGGTTGTCGATGACGAAGTGGAGGTCGGGGACGGAGGCCCAAGCGTCGCGCCACCTCTTGGAGAGGAGGCATGTTCTGGCAGCTTCTTTGATGGGGAGGAAGGAGAGGATGTGGCCGATCAAGGAGTCGTGAAGCTGGCTCAACCTGTCTTCTACTTCGTTGGCGCCACCACCAACCTTCCTACGCTTAGCCATTGACATATGTTCTTCATCCGCGCCACCACCAACCTTCCTACGCTTAGCCATTAAGTCGGAGATGACAAAGTTCCTAAGCACTGCTCGATATATATATATATATATATATATATATATATATATATATATATATATATATATGGAAAGGACATGAATATATATATGGAAATATATATTCCGAAGAGAGAGAAAAATAGTGGACATTATGTATACTAATATACCACGACATCTAACTAGACCATGATTCTGGTATCTCTGCAATTATGACGCTGCAAAATAGGAAAGATTATAATTTTTTTTTTTTTTACCCTTGTGAATATTCTATCTTTTATTTACATATACTCATAACAAATTATATATATAACCTTTCCTATTTTGCAGCGTTATAATCGTAGGGATACCAGAATCTTAGTCTAGTTAGATGTCGTTGATATATATATATATATATATATATATATATATATATATATATATATATATATATATATATATATATATATATATTAATATTTTTTAAAGTACATATTATATTGACTTTAAATTATGGATTTAATTTGTTTAGATTAAAATAAGAATTTCTTAGATCATAAGTAATAGATTGGATTGGGATCAAAATTTTAATTCTCAATTTGAGATTATATTTTAGGTTTGGTGGATTATATTTCTTAGATCATAAGTAATAGATTAGATTGACTTTAAATTGTGGATTATATTTCGCCAAAATTTTAGACATAAATTCGGTAATGGAATCGTAATAGGATTAGTTGGTCATTTGTACATGAAAAACATTGCTCTTAATATCCTGCAAGCCACTTTTCAGTTTACACAACTAAATCACAAGTGCAAAAAAGTCCATTTTAAAAACGCAGCTTTCTAGACTAAATCCCAAACGAGATCCTTAATTTCTGGAGATGCAATTTTATTTGGTCCTCAAGACATGTTAATCTAGATCTGTCTCTTTAATTTAGGAGTTCCCTTCCTTTTTTGAATGTAATGCTTGGTTTGCATACTAATGCAAACTTCTGTCATCAATTATGTAACTAGTTGACGGAGACTAATTAAGAAAAAGAAATTGATTTCTTGAAACTAAATTTTATCTTCCTGATTTGAGTATACGTCCTGCAAAAGGATGCATTTAGTCTTTAAATTCCTGTCATTTGGTGCTTGTAATGTTTGCATCATGTAATTTTTGCCTTGATTTTCTAGAGTTCCTGCAAATCATTCATGCTCTTGATGTTCCCATCTTCTTTATGGAATTGACTTACAATATAGTCAACAAGACTAATGGAATATAGTCAACAAGACAAATAAAGAGCCAAGTCTGTAGCATAACTCGTCTTCCTCACTATCAACAGGACACCCATAAGTTATATCTTGAGGAGCATATCTTGTCCGTTGACTATGTCCGATTCAGTCCACATCGGAATTGATTGAATCGAGTTCGAGCTGAGTTTCGGACCACCCTGTCCACTTAACACCTTAAGTCTAATCTCGGTAGTTTTTTTTTTCTTAAATATCCAACGTAATACTCACAACTTTTATGCATGCTTTATTGCATGCATTTTGAACCCACATATAATCTCCACGGTTTTCATATTTGAAACTATTATATTATTACATCATTACCAATTGTATTAGTTGTTTCAAATTCAACAGATGCATGTATTTATATGAATACAAACAATTCTTATGAGCATCATTCGGGAGGGTTTCACTATCGATATTGGCCAATACTTGCAGGATGATGGTTGTCTTTAGAGAGCAGCTTGCCATACTTGAACTAACATTGGTTTTAGATTGTATGTACATTGTTTAGGATTTTTTTTTTTTTTTGGTTTCGGCCAAACTAAACGAAGTATTTTCTCGGTTTGAAAAAGGAACCAAAAAAACTTTGTTCACAAGATGAAACTAGCTCTCCTTTGCATACGTATCCTCGTTCTGTCCAATAAAATCTCATTGTTAGGAACGAAAATGTGAAAACCGTTTTCCAAATCAGAGAGTACTTACGAGAGAATCGAGCAAAACGCACAAACCAAAAACGCCAAACACAAATCGCAGACACAGAAATTTTTGGCTTAGAAAATCCTTGCGAAAAAAATCACGGGACGATCGGAGTCCAACCCTGAAAAGCCTTCACTAATGGAATAAGAAATACACTGCCTCCTTACAAACTTCTCACCGATCCAAACAGATCACCATAACTCTTTTGGAACAGAAAATAGATTATAATCACGAAAAAGAAAGACAACGAGAAATATCTGAAACTGATCTCCTTCTTCGAAACGGCCTCCAATCCTTCTTTCTCCTCTCCAATGTTGCAATGGCACTCTTGTCTCATTTTCTCTCCTTGTTGCTATTTTTTTTAAAGAGAGGGATATATATATTTTAGGGCCAGGAGACACCTATATATAGCCTCAAACCCACAACTAGCATTCTATTATAGATAGGAATATCCAATCCAATTCCATTGACATATTCCTATTATATGTAGGAATATCCAATCAAAATCCATTGAGATATTCCTATTATATTTAAAAATATCCAATCCAAATAAATTGAGGTATTCCTATTATATGTAGAAATACTCAATCCTACTCCGGAATATTTTTCACATAGGTTGGGAATCCCACCCACTCCAACAAATCTTTCCCTTCACAACTATGTGGAGGGGGTCGTCATCCCGACGATCCGCCTGCAGTACTCAAACTTTCCTCTTGGTAGAACCTTTGTGAACATATCTGCTCCATTGTCATCTGTATGAACCTTCTCAAGCGCCGCTTCCTTCTTGTCAACCACATCCCGTATCCAATGATACCGGGTATCAATGTGCTTGGACCGGCTATGAAATATCTGGTTCTTCACAAGGTGAATAACATTCTAACTATCGCAAAGCAAAGGATAATGCTCCTGCTTTAGCCTAATTTTCTGCAGCAGCTTCTTCATCCACAGCAACTCCTTGCAAGCCTCAGTCGCCGCAATGTATTCTGCCTCTGTCGTCGACAAGGCAACATAATTCTGTAAACACGACTGCCACGATACTGCTCCACTAGCAAACATCATCACATAGCCCGAAGTTGATTGCCTCATCTCTACATCTCCAGCCATATCAGCGTCGGTATATCGAACCACCTTCGGCTCTTCACCACCAAATGAAAGTCTCCAATCGGCAGTACCATAAAGATATCGTAGAATCCACTTGACCCCACTCCAATGTACCCTTCCAGGATTGGAAGTGTACCTGCTAACTGTGCCGACTACGTGAGCAATGTCTGTCCTCGTACATACCATAGCATATATAAGACTCCCCACGGTTGAGGCATATGAAACTCGCTCCATATCTTCCTTCTTATCTTCGGTAGATGGACACTGCTCCCCAGTGAACTTAAAGTGAGCCGCAAGGGGGTTACTCACTTTCTTCGACCCGTCCATCCTGAAATACTGAAGTACCTGGTGAATGTACTTCTTTTGGGACAAGTGTAGCAGTTTGAACTCTCTCTCTCTCTCTCTCTCTCTCTCTCTCTCTCTCTCTCTCTCGGCTAATCTCCATCCCAAGAATAGTATTCGCTGCACCCAAATCCTTCATAGAGAATGCCGCACCCAGTTGGCGCTTTAACTCTGCTATCCTTGTAGCATTCCGACCCACCAACAGCATGTCATCAACATAAAGCAACAAAATAATGAAATTATCCTCGGTGAAGTACCTCACAAAAATATAATGATCCGAAGTCGTTAGTGCATAGCCATGCTCCCCCATAAACGACTCGAACTTTCTGTACTACTACCTCGGAGCCTATTTCAGACCATACAAGCTCTTCCTCAACCGGCAGACCAAATGTGACTTGCCCTTCTCACAGAATCCCTTTGGCTGCTCTATGTACAACTCCTCCTCAAGATTACCATGGAGGAATACCGTCTTTACGTCCATTTGCTCGACCTCCAAGTCAAAATTGGCTGCCAATGCTAGCACCACCCGTATAGACGACTGCTTGACGACTGGCAAAAAAATCTCATCATAATCTATGCCTTTCTGCTAACCGTAGCCTTAACTACCAGCCTCGCTTTGTATCGAGGGCGAGTAGCATCATCTGTCTGCTTCACTCTAAACACCTATCGATTTTTCAAAGCCTTCTTGCCTTTTGGCAACTGCACCAGATCATAAGTAGAGTTGGCCTCCAAGGAACTCATCTTCTCCTACATGGCCTCCATCCACTCCTGCCAGTGTTCCTCTTCCGTAGCCTCTGCGAAACTTTCGGGTTCTCCCCCGTTAGTCAGTAGCACATACTCACCCAATGTAACCTCTGTATCCTGAAATTCTAGCTTACATGTTATTTTTAGGTTAATTTGGGGCTATTGGAATTTTTTCATTATTTTTAGTTAATTAAAAACTGGTAACCCTAATTTTCTAGGACTTTCAAGAATTTATTTTAGGTTCAAATATAATTAAAAATATCTCAAACTTTTATTTTAGGTTCTAAATAATAAAATATATTTTCTAGAATTTTTTGAGAATTTTCTGATTATTTTTAGCATTTATTTTGAGTTAATTATGAAAAACTGAATTAAAAACTAATTTCTGAAAAAAATCCAAAAAGTAATTATTTCTGCCCAGTCAGCCTCCCGTAGAGAACTGGGCCGGGCCCGCCTGTTAGTGACCGCGGTGTGGGTCTGGGTGAAGCCGAGCCGACCTCGAGCCGAGCCGATTCAGAGTTCGACTTGGACTCAGCTGAGCCGAGCCGCGTCAGTGCCTGACCGTTCGATCTGAGCGGGCAGCCGCGGATGGCTGCCACGTGGCACTCTCCAAGCCGCGGCTGCACTCTCTCTCCTCTATATATATAATAGTTTAAGTTATTAATTTCTAGGATTTTCCTTGAGCCGAATTTGGGAGAATTGTCATCTAGGGTTCCTTCATCTTATTGCGCATAGCTCCGAACTCCAAACGAGGCCCAGTTTCTTGCGTTAGAATGATATTGAGATTAGCTTTCTGATTATATAAATTATTTTATGAAATTATGAGTATTAAATTCTGGAAAATTCGTAGAGCACAGCATGTCCGAAAATAGATGTGTTTTAATATTTTCACGATTTCGGGAGAACCAGGAATCAGAATCATGAACCGTTTGAAGTTTCGGAAAGCTAATGTCGAGATCATTGACATATGTTTTTCCCAGAATTTAATTCTAAGTATTTCTATACTGTTAATTCTGTAGAACTTTTAGGTTAGAATTTAACCATCGATGCATAATACAAAATTTGTATGTGCCATAATTTCCAAACGAATTTAAATTCGGACGAGCCATAAATTCCAGCATATTTTTGATGCTGAAATCTATAAGAAATCATGCATGAAAGTCAAGTTTGTGATAGTTGACTTTTTGGTCAATAGATCGCCTCGATTTGCGTGCCATGAGTCTCGAGTTGATAAAATTTAGTTCTTTTGGACAAAATTTAGGAATTAACATAAAAATAAGAATAATAAGATTAAAATAAGATTTTAGAGTAATTATTCTAGAATTAAATAAATTAAAATAAATTATCTTTTGACATGGTAAGTTTGTAATAAATAGGCTATTTGGACTGTGACTTGGACTCTGATTCATACCAGCTAAGGACCACAGACGAGTACATTCTCTGACAGTTTCCATTATATTGATTATCTCTATAACTCTTGTTGTATAGCATACATGACTCTGACACTATTGTTTACAAAAGTTGGCATCATTGAGACCTGTCACGAGGAGTCGTGATTGGAATCCATCGTGCTAGCTGGGGATAAATAGAAAAATATTAGTAGCTTATGTGATCATACCCAACTTTATATGCATCATAGCTCAACCACACCTCACGTTGGTGCAGCCTTACCATTACATGCCTCATAGCTGTTACATGTGGTTAGCCTGACCTGTTAGGGATGATCGCTAATCAATGTAATGAGTCATATAGTCCCAAGCCGATCACATGATATGCTGATATTTCACACACTTAGTTAGATGATTCTTGACATGTATCTTAGTATGTTGATCTAGCATTCCCACATGTTCTAGTTATTGTTCTTGTACACACTTACATACCAGTTCATTATTCTTGTGTGTACTTGTATTTCTATTTCATTGCTAGATGTACATTGATGATGACATGCTCCAGTATTCTATTTATTCCAGTATTTTTATTTCCAGTACATCCATGCTCGTCAGTATTTCTTATTGCCAGTATTCCTATCTGTCTTGTATTTTTTTACACTGTATTATAGTTTTTGTCAATATATGTGAAACTGCTGTTAGAGGTGTATTTTGTTCCAATCCTGACTGAATATTTTTTCCAGACTGTGACATAGAGGACTTATTTTTGACATACTTGGAGACTGGATGTTATTGATTGCAGGTTAGACTATTATTGTTGTTAGACTTGTCTTGTATTTCATTTGTTTCATTCGATATCTCATCGTGCTCTAGTTTATATGATTGATTATTCCATATTATATTGTGATATCTGTGTCTCCTTAAGGAGTTGGATATTCGTGAGAGATTATTTAGATAGTATTGTGACCTAGACAGCGTTCTACCACCGATGCTGCGGCGTAGGCTGGACGTACCCACGCTCTCGTGCCCCTATACCGGGTGCGGGTCGTGACACATTTTTAGTGGTGGCCCATGCAGGTCAGACTTCACAAGTTGTGCGATATCGTGGTGGTGCGACAACTTAGTTGTACTACTGCATGCCTGTGATAGGATATAGGACATATGATACTAGGATGAGAGAGGATACTCAATCACAAAATTGTTGAGAGATTCCTGGGACGACCCTTGAGAATCTTATTATAGTTTCCAATTTAAATCTTTTTCTTATTTTCGTCCACTCTCATTTTTTGTTATTGAACTTGATTCTTGTTGATCAGTTATTAAATTAAAATCTTGGTATCATTGTTAAGTTTGATTCTTGTTGACCAGTTGTTAAATTTAATTATTGGTATCATTGTTGAGTTAATTTCTTATCGAGATGAATTTTATGGACTAAACTTTACGGTATCATCTGATGACATATATTGATGAGGACAGTGAGAAAGGTAAAACGTCTATTTTGGTTATGGAACCTAGAGTTTATCGCAGCCATATTAGCTGTCGTAACGAGAACGTAGGAACCTGACTTGGATGTACATACTGTAGTAATAAAACTTAGAGTCTCTCGCAGCCATACCGGTTGGCATGGCAAAGATTCTAGATGACATGATTATAGAGTTGCATACCTTAGTTACAGAATATATCGTTTATCGCATCTATGCTTACTGGCATGGCGAGGATTCTGAGTATCATGATTTTGGACAGACGTGTATGATTATCAAGTTGTATCTTAAATTGGTTCTTAAAGTATCATCTCAATACTTATCTATTTTCGTTATTATAGGACTTTGTTCCATCGCTTCTTTTCTTTACTAGCAGTAAAAATACCATCAGTCCTTAGTCCAGTTCCTTTTTGAGCTTCTTTTCTTTGAGGATTCCTTGTTAGTATGATAATTAGTGACTTGCAATTATGTCTGCATCTTGTATTAGTGTTGACTGAGTGTGACTTGTGAGTTATAAGTGTTTCTTATTAGTACATGTGAGCAGTAGGCATTAATCAAGAGTTAACCTGTAGCATAGTACCTTGTAGCAATAGTTCAATAATAGGTGTCATTATAGTTAGTATTGACACTATAAGTAGAGGAGAGTAAAGAGTATCAGAAGGTTCCAAGAGTAAGTATCAGAATCGGCATGCCAGTCTTGGATAGTCATAAATTTATGTAGTTGGGTGATCCATGTAAAAAAGTAAGTATCGAGAAAATTGTATTGAAGATTAATGTAAGCCCCCTGATTTTTTTCAAGAATTTTGATTTGGATTTTTCACAATTTTCTGTAATTTTTTGGGATCTTTCTGTAATTAAAACCTATATATTTTGTGATTAAATGATTTTTAAATATTGTTCATTAATATAAAAATATTATGGAAATAATATTTTATGGTGTAAAATGGAAAACTGGACATAGGATAATTTTCCGGAAATTTATTGGACTCCGGAAGCATTTTTAAGCCCTAAAAACTAGTTTAAAATAAACCCAATTAAACCCTGAAATAAACCGGGTTTATTTGAAATAAACCAAACCAACCCAGACCCGGTTCAACTGAACCGAACCAAACCTTATCGGGTCGGGTCGGATCTAAACCCGACCCGAAACCCGAATACCCGAAACCTGCCCCATCTCTTAGCGGATCGGGCCGGATTCATATTGAACCCGACCCGACCTAAACCCGAAACCCTCACCAAACCCTAATCCTAATTCTACCCGAATTCTACTGTTCCGGCCGGCGGATCCCTATAAATAACCCACACCAGCCGGAACCCTAACTTCCTCCGACCACCTTCCTCCGCCCTGAATCTCCTCCCGCTCCACCATCGAACACCCCGAGCCCCCATCTCCTCTCTCCCTCTCCTCCGCTCGCCGTCTCCTGCCGCTCCGCCCCCTAGCCATCCCGCAACAGCCCTAGCCCGGACTCGCCTCGCTCCGCCCAGCCCCGCTTGACCCGTCCCCAGTCATCCACCTCTCCTTCCGACCATCTCCACCATCTTCTTCCTCCCCTACGACGACCTCCACTGCCATCCTCGGCCGTCCCTCCGCCACGACCAGACTCCACAGCGCCACACCGCCTTCCTCCTCGACTGAATGTCGAGTAGTGCCGTCGCCTAAACTACCCTTCTCTCCTCGCCGAGAACGATCACCACCACCCGCTGTTCACCACCTTCCTCGACGACCTCCTCACCGATGACCTCCTCTCTCCTCCAGCCCCGCCTGGAACACCACGACTACCACCAACAACAACCCGCAGCCTCTCTCCATCCCGCAGCAGCCCCCTCGACAGCACCCTCTCCCCTCTCTCCCTGCGGCCAGCCGACATCCTCCCCCAAGCACTACCCGGCCAGATCCCCTCCTCATCCTCCACGGACGACCACCCAGCCTCGCCTGAACCCGCCGACGAGTTTTCACGAGCAGCACCGCCCTCAGCGATACCCTAGGTCGGCCGCCCTCTCCCAGCTCGGCCACGACCCACTGCCCTAGCCTCGGACACGACACAACAGTAACCTGGACACAGCCCGGACATGGCACAGCCTCGTGTCGGTGTGTCAAGGCGACCCCGGACACGAAGAATCATCGTCCTACGGAGCCATATTCAGGTAGCGTTTCCTCTCTCCTCGCTGATCCAATTTCTGTTCTGTCAGTTGTGACGCGTAGACTGTGTGACCCCCTCGATGCCCGTATAACCCGCTCGGTGCGTCGCGTCCTGTGGTGATCGCAAACCGCGATCCAAAAACAGGAAAATCAATGCCCTATTTTACCCCGGAACTGAGTGCGTCCCGCCAAACGGGATAACTTGGTCGCACCCGGTCTTCACCGAAACATGTGCGCCATTGATACGGACATGTAGGATTTTGCAGAAGTTGATTCGGATGTGCGTGCATACCGGAATCAACGCATATCCGCCGACAACGCCCCATATCCGCCTATTCTGGAACACGTCGTAACTTCGTGTACACACGTCGGATCGAGACGAAACTTACGCCATCGGACTCGTAGCAATACGCTGGTCCTGTGACCCATGTTTGGTTTGATTCTGAGAATGTTGACAAAATCGCGTATCGTGGGCCCCACAGGCTCTACTTGACGGGCGATTTTGTGATCGGCTCATCGAAATCCAATTCTAGAAGTTCCGTTGGGTTCGTATCATTGTTCTTGACCTGTTGAAACTAAATTTGATAAATTTGGAGACCTTTGACCCTGACACATTTTTCGGTGCAAAGTGGCCTACATGTGGACCCCGCTTTGACTAGAAACTGTCTTTTTTGCCCCTGTGTCCAAATTGGACTTAAGGATAGGCGTTTCTAACTATTTGATATTTTTTGAATCTAATGGTGATATTTATTTCAGCAACCGGAGTAGTACCTGCAGATCACACTGAGACCAGAGCTACAGTTGGAGCCAGGACCCCAGGCAAGTGTACCTTGCCAAATCCTACAGTTTTGCTACTTATTTCCTTGACTTATTTATACATCGTTGTGCAAGTATACCTTGCCAACTTTGCAGTTCTTGTTGCATATTTTCTTGCTTTATTTATATTGTTGTGCATGCTTGACCTAGGACCGTGTGACTTACTTAGCGTCCGATTATTAGTCGGGTGCCAACCCCGTACGCGGAGTTGTGTACGTCACCTAGAGATGGATATTCGTGACCCTTTACATCCTTATACTTGTCTTATCAAGTACACTATAACCCAGGACACTTGACACTATTCATGAGATAGGATCTTTCTGAGATATTCATGGTGATTCTGTATAGGATACAGGTTACATGAAGACATTATATTCTTAGATCTTATTATGACTTGCTACATCAGAGATGATTGTGCATGACATTGACATGATGCATCGTGGACATGAGACGTATGGTTACATTGGGTGGGGAGAGAAACACAGGCTACAGGCTGATTATATGTATATTCCCTATTATTATGAGGCACAAGACTCTGAAGCCCGAGCTTGGCCCATTACTCATTATTACTGCTACCGGCTCCCCGACACAGAGCTTGTAGTGGCTCAGCCGGAGTACTCGTGATGCTCTCACTTGCATTTTCACATAGATGGTTATATAGCTTACCCTATTTATTTCATTCTCTGCTGCACTGCATTTATTTTGGCTTGTATTTTCTGTACCTTGCTATGTCCCCTGAGGACCTGAATCCGGATTATGTCCCCAGGATTTGCAGACGAGATCTATTCCGAGGTATACGGGACAGCAGTAGGAGCTGATACAGGAGCTGTACCGACACCCGAGGACGAGATTATACCAGAGGACTTCTCCTGAGTATTGGCTTGAGATACTCATTTATTTCTGTTTCTAGTTACTTTATTTCCAGTCTATTACATTGATGTATCAGACTTGTTCTCGGATTGTTCTCCGAGACACTTTTATTGAGATATGTTAGTTTATTCTTATTTGCATTGATTCTGGCATTTGATTTGTGATTATCTGTTATGGATGAGATTAGTATAGACTATGACTTGTATCATTGGACCTATTTATTGTTGTACTACAGCTTAAGTATGCCCCGATGGATCCATTAAATTGGATTTGTCTATCGGTGTGTACTGCTGGACATTATCATGCGTCCGGTCCCTCGGTATTTTGGGACTGGGGCATGACATGGTTTTTGTGGTAGCCCATGCAGGTCAACGACTAAATTGTTCAGTTTCAACTTAGGGACCGAGCAAGCCTGCAATAAGAATAGGATAAGTTTTTAGGATCTCATCAACTTGCTTGAAACGTTCTTGATATCTATATCGGATTCAAATTAATTTCTTGACTCGTATCCTATCTTGATTCCTGAGAACCTCTTATAGTTTATTTTTGGTTGCAGAGAAATGAATCCACAAGCCGGCGAAGAGACTCATCCAGGAACACCACAAGGTGTTGTGGTTACCCACGAAGATGAAGTGACACCAGTTGGTGCAGGTCAATCATCACAACAACGTAGTCCAGCAAGTCAGCATACCTCGAGAATCCAGGAAGATGACGTACCACCATCGACGCAGTTGGCTCCACCGATGCCTACCGTTCCACAAGGGCAGGCTATGGACGAACAACAAATGTTTCGAATGTTCTACGCGATGATGCAAGCCCATCAGAAGGTTCATGAAGAAGCTCAGCAAAACCAAGCGGAGAAGTTCATCGACAGATTTAGCTCGGAATTACGGAAGTTAATCAGTTCAAATGCAACTACCTTAGACGAGGATGTTCTTACTACAGCCCGACCCATGGAGTGCAACATAAGGATAGAGTCCAGCCAGAAGCGGCCGTATGCATCAGCACCAGATCGAGCACAACAAGAAAGAGTTGCGAAGCGACCACAGATGAATCCACCGCAGAGAGCATCTACACCACTCGCACTAGTCCTTCCTACTTGTCACTACTGTGGCAAGGTAGGCCATTTCGCTAAAGAATGCCGACGCAGATTGGGACGATGTTTATCTTGCGGATCCAAAAAGCATTCGGTAAGGGATTGCCCTGAACGTCGAGAGAAAGCAGTGATGATTCATCAACCAGCCACATCAGTACCTGCCGGAGCACCACAGAAAGAAATTGCAAAGAGTTCTCCCATGCATCAGCCGCCAGAAGCATCTTCGCAAGTACTGCCTACCTGTCAGTATTGTCGTAAGATAGGCCATATTAATAAGGAGTGCAGACGCAAGTTAGGATTATGCTTGATTTGCGGAACCAATCAACACTTAGCCAAGGATTGTCCTCAGCATCGAGAGAAAGCATTGACGATTCATCAACCAGCCACATCAGCACCAGCCGGAGCACCACAGGAAAAAATTGCAAGAAAGTCTCACATGCACCAGCCACCAGAAGCACCTCCACAAGTACTACCTGTCTGTCCATATTGTCGCAGGCGAGGCCATATAGAGAACGAGTGCAGACAAAAAAGGAAATTATGCTTAGCTTGCGGATCCAGTCAGCATTTATTAAGGGAATGCCCTGAGCGTCGAGAAAGAGCACCAATGGTAAACCAACAAGCGTTACCAGTACCAAGGCCAGCCTCTCCAACATTGGAAGCACCGCAAATGAAAGTTAAAGGAGTCTGACCACCAGCCCCCGGAGGGAATCAGCCGAGGCTACCCTTGGCACCACAAACAACACTCTTCCAGCAGGCTCAACAGCAGCAGAAGAATCAACTACAAAAATGTGAACAAGCTCCAGCGAAGACTTTGGAAGACGCACAGACCCATGGAGTAGCTAATGCGCATAATTTGTCGTAGTTATCTGTTTATATATTTGTTTTATCTCGTGCCTATTGGTTCGTGACCTCAGCCTTAACCTATGTAATTTTGAACTTGCTAATAATTGATAACATAGTATATTTTTACAAGTGATAACCTAGTTTTTCTAAACTGTAGTCTTCTAGATCTCCTTTATACGAGAGATTGCATAACTTTTAATGCTTAGGGAAATAATTTTTCCCTTTGTGTTATTCTTATACCCTCAACCTTGATTTTTTCTTAATCGTGATGTGCTTCGAACAATATTTGCAACCGTGTCATCTCTGTTGACCGGTTATTCTTTTGATTGCGAGGACGCAATCCCCTTAAGGGGAGTAGATTGTAAGCCCCCTGATTTTTTCAAGAATTTTGATTTGGATTTTTCACAATTTTCTGTAATTTTTTGGGATCTTTCTGTAATTAAAACCTATGTATTTTGTAATTAAATAATTTTTAAATGTTGTTTATTAATATTAAAATATTATGGAAATAATATTTTATGGTGTAAAATGAAA
This sequence comes from Iris macrosiphon, assembly GCA_036927795.1. Taxonomy (NCBI): domain Eukaryota; kingdom Viridiplantae; phylum Streptophyta; class Magnoliopsida; order Asparagales; family Iridaceae; genus Iris; species Iris macrosiphon. Next base: position 60,190,373 of record JAYESA010000003.1, on the reverse strand, counting down.
AAGTGGACATAGGGTAATTTTCCGAAAATTTATTGGACTCCGGAAGCATTTTTAAAGCCCTAAAAACTAGTTTAAAATAAACCCAATTAAACCCTGAAATAAACCGGGTTTATTTGAAATAAACCAAACCAACCCAGACCCGGTTCAACTGAACCGAACCCAACCTTATCGGGTCGGGTCGGATCTAAACCCGACCCGAAACCCGAATACCTGAAACCCGCCCCATCTCTTAGCGGATCGGGCCGGATTCATATTGAACCCGACCCGACCTAAACCCGAAACCCTCAACAAACCCTAATCCTAATTCTACCCGAATTTTACTGTTCCGGCCGGCGGATCCCTATAAATAACCTACACCCGCCGGAACCCTAACTTCCTCTGACCACCTTCCTCTGCCCTGAATCTCCTCCCGCTCCACCATCGAACACCCCGAGCCCCCATCTCCTCTCTCCCTCTCCTCCGCTCGTCGTCTACGGCCGCGCCGCCCCCTAGCCATCCCGTAGCAGCCCTAGCCCGGACTCGCCTCGCTCCGCCCAGCCCCGCTCGACCCGTCCCCAGTCATCCACCTCTCCCTCCGACTATCTCCACCATCTTCTTCCTCCCCTTCGACAACCTCCACAGCCATCCTCGGCCGTCCCTCCACCATGACCAGACTCCACAGCCCCACACCGCCTTCCTCCTCGACTGAACGTCGAGTAGTGCCGCCGCCTGAACCACCCTTCTCTCCTCGCCGAGAACGATCACCACCACCCGCTGTTCACCACCTTCCTCGACGACCTCCTCACCGACGACCTCCTCTCTCCTCCGGCCCCGCCTGGAACACCACCACCAACAACAACAACAACCCGCAGCCTCTTCCCATCCCATAGCAGCCCCCTCGACAGCACCCTCTCCCCTCTCTCCCCGTGGCCAGCCGACATCCTCCCCCAAGCACTACCCGGCCAGATCCCATCCTCATCCTCTACGGACGACCACCCAGCCTCGCCTGAACCCGCCGGCGAGTTTTCACGAGCAGCACCGCCCTCAGCGACACCCTAGGTCGGCCGCCCTCTCCCAGCTCGACCACGATCCGCTGCCCTAGCCTCGGACATGACACAACAATAACCTGGACACAGCCCGGACATGGCACAGCCCCATGTCGGTGTGTCAAGGCGACCCCGGACACGAAGAATCATCGCCCTACGGAGCCATGTTCAGGTAGCATTTTCTCTCTCCTCGCTGATCTGATTTCTGTTCCGTCAGTTGTGACGCGTAGACTGTGTGACCCTCTCGATGCCCGTACAACCCGCTCGGTGTGTCGCATCCTGTGGTGATCGCAAACCGCGATCCAAAAATAGGAAAACTAACGCCCTGTTTTACCCTGGAACTGAGTGCGCCCCACCAAACGGGATGACTTGGTCGCACGCGGTCTTCACCGAAACGTGCGCGCCGTTGATACGGACGTGTGGGATTTCGCAGAAGTTGATTCGGATGTGCGTGCACACCGAAATCAACGCGTATCCGCCGACAATGCCCTGTATCCGCCTATTCTGGAACGCGTCGTAACTTTGTGTACACACGTCGGATCGAGACGAAACTGTCGCCATCGGACTCATAGCAATATGCTGGTCCTGTGACCCAAGTTTGGTTCGATTCTGAGAACGTTGACAAAATTGCGTATCGTGGGCCCCATAGGCTCCACTTGACGGGCGATTTTGTGATCGGCTCATCGGAATCCAATTCTGGAAGTTCCGTTGGGTTCGTATCATTGTTCCTGACCTGTTGACACTAAGTTTGATGAATTTGGAGACCTTTGACCCTGACACATTTTTCGGTGCAAAGCGGCCCATATGTGGACCCGCTTTGACCAGAAACTGTCATTTTTGCTCCTGTGTCCAAATTGGACTTAAGGATAGGCGTTTCTAACTATTTGATATTTTCTGAATCTAATGGTGATATTTATTTCAGCAACCGGAGTAGTACCTGCAGATCACACTGAGACCAGAGCTACAGTTGGAGCCAGGACCCCAGGCAAGTGTACCTTGCCAAATCCTGCAGTTTTGCTACTTATTTTCTTGACTTATTTATACATCATTGTGCAAGTATACCTTGCCAACTTTACAGTTCTTGTTGCATATTTTCTTGCTTTATTTATATTGTTGTGCATGCTTGACCTAGGACCGTGTGACTTACTTAGCGTCCGATTATTAGTCGGGTGCCAACCCCGTACGCGGAGTTGTGTACGTCACCTAGAGATGGATATTCGTGACCCTTTATATCCTTATACTTGTCTTATCAAGTACACTATAACCCAGGACACTTGACACTATTCATGAGACAGGATCTTTCTGAGATATTCATGGTGATTCTGTATAGGATACAGGTTACATGACATAGACATTATATTCTTAGATCTTATTATGACTTGCTGCATTAGAGATGATTGTGCGTGACATGGACATGATGCATCGTGGACATGAGATGTATGGTTACATTGGATGGGGAGAGACACACAGGCTACAGGCTGATTATATATATATCCGCTATTATTGTGAGGCACAAGACTCTGAAGCCCGAGATTGGCCCATTACTCATTATTACTGCTACCGGCTCCCCGACACAGAGCTTGTAGTGGCTCAGCCGGAGTACTCGTGATGCTCTCACTTGCATTTTCACATAGATGGTTATATAGCTTACCCTATTTATTTTATTCTCTGCTGCACTGCATTTATTTTGGCTTGTATTTTCTGTACCTTGCTATGTCCCCTGAGGACCTGGATCCGGATTATGTCCCCAGGATTTGCAGACGAGATATATCCTGAGGTATACGGGACAGCAGCAGGAGCTGATACAGGAACTGTACCGACACCCGAGGACGAGATTATACCAGAGGACTTCTCCTGAGTATTGGCTTGAGATACTCATTTATTTTTGTTTCTAGTTACTTTATTTCCAGTCTATTGCATTGATGTATCAGACTTATTCTCGGATTATTCTCCGAGACACTTTTATTGAGATATGTTAGTTTATTCTTATTTGCATTGATTCTGGCATTTGATCTGTGATTATATGTTGTGGATGAGATTAGTATAGACTGTGACTTGTATCATTGGACCTATTTATTATTGTATTATAGCTTAAGTATGCCCCGATGGATCCATTAAATTGGTTTGTCCATCGGTGTGTACTGCTGGCCATTATCACGCGTCTGGTCCCTCGGTATTTTGGGACTGGGGCGTGACAATTAATAAAGCATGATATTCAATTTGATGATTGATTACTTGGGTGTACTAAGAGTAAAGAAATGTATATGCATAAAGGGTTTTAATGAGATGTCATGAGTAGAGAAATATCAGGATTGGTAATGAAAGTTGTGAAGTATATCACAGATTAGTTTAACAGGCTGTAAAAGGATTAAGAGATATGCTTATACAGCCCATGAGAGCGAAGTGAAACATGTGTATTATATAAGTTATAACTAGTGCGAATGATCGTGAGTTCTAATAAGTGATAAGATGATCTAATGATGAAGCTAGTGTTACCATATCAATAGTGCTAATGTTTCTATATCGAGGATTATTTGAGCAATGTGCTAGTAACAGTAAGTACCTTGTGTGATAATATTAGATTGGTGTATTAATTAATGTGGATAGAAAATCATTGGAAGCAACAGTGCAAGTAATCCGGGCAGTACAAAATTTTAGTACACAGTTGAGGTTGTAGATAATTGGTGTATTGTGTGCACCTTGAGTATTAGAGACTGTGAGTATTTATATGCATACTTGTGGATTTAAATTTATAATTTGAAGAGTGGAAATGAATTACAATTTTTAAGAATTTTGAGGAGTTGAGATTTTATGTTATTAAAAATTTTTGAGGATTCAAATTCAATTCAATAAACATAGTCAAAGCTATAAAGATTTTGGAAGTGATTAAAATTTTATTTCAATATTTGAATATTTGACTTTTGAGGAAAGTATATGCATTTTATTTAAATTGTTCAAGAAGTTAAATTTTGATGATTTTATTTTGAGGATTAAATTTTATAATGGGTAAGAAATGTGTATTAGAAGATGATGTGCATTTGTAAGGATCTGTTGACTTGAGCATGCTTGGGATGGCACTACAAACTGACTTGGGTGTCCATCTAGAGTTGTATTAGAAGGAGTAATACTTAGTATGGTGTGTTGCACTTGGTGTACACTTGAGTGATAAGAACAACTAGTATAAACAATTACAGTAGGTAAAGAGAGCTAGCAGTGGGTGTGCTTGTAGTAGAAATAGTGGTACCAAAGGATAGGGGTATCAAACTTTGGATGCATCATTAAATCATGATTGTCTTAGCAGGTTCTGTTCTGTTCTTTCCTTCTGTTCCTTTTTTCGTCTATTTATTGATTGATTGATTTCTTAGTACTGTAGTTTGTATCAATGATTCTCTTGCTAGAATGTAGTTAGTGGTACACCCCGACAGAGACTGTAATACTATGACAAAAGAGACTATGACCATGCATGTTTCATCTAGATTGCATATTTTATCTAGATTGCGTGTTGTATTGCGTGTTATATGACTATAGGTAGGATTCTCTTAGACTTTAATTGTTGAGGGTTTGACCATAGTAAAGAGTTAATGAAGAGATTATGATTTGACAAAGAGAGACAATGTGCCTTAAATTTCAAGGATAAACATTAATTTAAACAAAGAGTTGAGAACTTAATATGACAGGATTGGCGATCTTGTTAAAACGTTGATTTTATGAAGATTATGAAATAATTGAATTTGTCATTAAATTTGAGAAAATTAAGAAGATTATCATTGTATTTATTTGACTGCAAGATATAGATTTATTTTGAATATTGCAATTGAAGATTTTGTGAGTATTATATTATTTGAGTATTGTGTGAAAAAAGAATCGAGGAGTAAGATCATTAATGGATTAGTGTTTGAATTCAAATTTTTTGGATAAGAATTTAAATTTTATAAATATGCATTGATTGGATTTAAATTAGAGGAGTAAGATGACTAATGGGTTAGTATTTGAATACAAACTTTTTGGACGAGATCTTTAAATTTTATAAATATACATTGAGTGAATTTAAAATTAGAGGATTGGATATTAAGTTTTGTATTTAGTAATTAGCATAAAGTTTTTGAGGAGATTATGATACGAATGGAATTCGATTTTAAATTTGAAGATTTTAGGAATATGATATCTATAGAATTTTGGAAGTTTTATAGCAATATGGATTTACTTCATGATTATATGATTTGATAAATTTAATTTTAATTGTAAAATAATATAAATGAATACATACAACTATTGAGGATTTTAAATTTCAAGGACAAAATTTTTTTTTAAGGTGGGTAGACTTGTAACCTCCGTATCCTGAAATTCTACCTTAAATTTTATTTTTAGGTTAATTTGGGGCTATTGGGATTTTTCATTATTTTTAGTTAATTAAAAACTGGTAACCCTAATTTCCTAGGACTTTCAAGAATTTATTTTAGGTTCAAATATAATTAAAAATATTCTAACCTTTTATTTTAGGTTCGAAATAATAAAATATATTTTCTAGAATTGTTTGGGAATTTTTTGATTATTTTTAGCATTTATTTTGAGTTAATTATGAAAAACTGAATTAAAAACTAATTTCTGAAAAAGAAAAGCCAAAAAGTAATTATATCTGCCCAGTCAGCCAACAGGGGCCCACCTGTCAGCCTCTCGCAGAGAACTGGGCCGGGCTCGCCTATCAGTGACCGCGGTGTGGGTGTGGGTGAAGCCGAGCCGACCTCGAGCCGAGTCAGAGTTCGACAGCTGAGCCGAGCCGCGTCAGTGCCTGACCGTTCGATCTGAGTGGGCAACCGCAGATGGCTGCCACGTGGCGCTCTCCGAGCCGCAGCTACACTCTCTCTCCTCTATATATATAATAGTTTAAGTTATTAATTTCTAGGGTTTTTCTTGAGTCAAATTTGGGAGAATTGCCATCTAGGGTTCCTTCATCTTATTGCGCATAGCTCTGGACTCCAAACGAGGCCCAGTTTCTCGCTTTAGAATGATATTGAGGTTAGATTTTTGATTATATAAATTGTCTTACAAAATTATGAGTATTAAATTCTGGAAAATTCGTAGAGCACAGCATGTCCGAAAATAGATATGTTTCGATGTTTTCGCGATTCCGGGAGAACCAGGAATATGAATCATGAACCGTTTAAAGTTTAGGAAATATAATATCGAGATCATTGACATATGTTTTTCCCAGAATTTAATTCGAAGTATTTCTATACTGTTAATTCTGTAGAACTTCTAGGTTAGAATTTAACCATCGGTGCATAATACAAAATTTGTATGTGCCATAATTTCCAAACGAATTTGAATTCGGACGAGCCATAAATTCCAGCATATTTTTGATGCTAAAATCTATAGGAAATCATGCATGAAAGTCAAGTTTGTGTCAGTCGACTTTTTGGTCAACAGATCGTCTCGATTTGCGTGCCATGAGTCTCGAGTTAATAAAATTAAGTTCCTTTGGACAAAATTTAGAAATTAACATAAAAATAAGAATAATAAGATTAAAATAAGATTTTAGAGTAATTATTCTAGAATTAAATAAATTGAAATAAATTATCTTTTGACATGGTAAGTTTGTAATACATAGGCTATTTGGACTGTGACTTGGACTCTGATTCATACCAGCTAAGGACCACAACCGAGTACATTCTCTGACAGTTTTTATTATGTTGATTATCTCTATAACTCTTGTTGTATAGCGTACATGACTCTGACACTATTGTTTACACGAGTTGGCATCATTGAGACCTGTCATGAGGAGTCGTGATTGGAATCCATCATACTAGCTGGGGATAAATGAAGAAATATTAGTAGCTTATGTGATCATATCCAACTTTACATGCATCATAGCTCACCCACACCTCACGTCGGTGCAGCCTTACCATTACATGCCTCATCGCTGTTACATGTGGTTAGCCTAACCTGTTAGGGATGATCGCTAATCAATGTAATGAGTCATATAGTCCCAAGACGATCACATGATATGCTGATGTTTCACACACTTAGTTAGATAATTCTTGACATGTATCTTAGTATGTTGATCTAGCATTCCCACATGTTCTAGTTATTGTTCTTGTACACACTTACATACCAGTTCATTGTTCTTGCGTGTACTTGTATTTATATTTCATTGCTAGATGTACATTGATGATGACATGCTCCAGTATTCTATTTATTCCAGTATTTTTATTTCCAGTACATCCATGCTCGTCAGTATTTCTTATTGCCAGTATTCCTATCTGTCTTATATTTCTTTACACTGTGTTATAGTTTTTGTCAATATATGTGGAACTGCTGTTAGAGGTGTATTTTGTTCCAATCCTGACTGGATATTTTTTCCAGACTGTGACATAGAGGACTTATTTTCGACATACTTGGAGACTAGATGTTATTGATTGCAGGTTAGACTATTATTGTTGTTAGACTTGTCTTGTATTTCATTTGTTTCATTCGATATCTCATCGTGCTCTAGTTTATATGATTGAGTATTCCATATTATATTATGATATCTGTGTCTCCTTATAGAGTTAGATATTCGTGAGAGATTATTTAGATAGTATTGTGACCTAGACAGCGTTCTACCGCCGATGCTGCGACGTAGGGTGGACGTACCCCTATACCGGGTGCGAGTCATGACACCCAATGAGTATCTCATAGATTGTCGACTTTCTCTATTGCTCCTCCTCAATGGAACTACTGGTGCTGGCTGTATATATACAGCCTCCTTCCCTTCAGGAACTGCCTCCTAGGCATGATCATCCTCCTGAGGGTCACCCTGATCACCATTAGCAGGTTAATGATCAAGGTTGGAAGAAACTCCATGTACTGGCTCCCCCATAACTGGATCCTCTGCGATGTCCTCTGCAAACTGCTCGAAGCGAAATGACTCTAACTCAGGCAATTCCTCAGCCTCAGAAGGCATCTCAGAATACTGAGTGTTGGTCATGGTCTGATCCTCGATGAATACCACGTCCCTACTTCTATAGAGATTTTTTTCCACTGGATCGTAAAGTCTATAGCCAAACTCATCCCGACCATAGCCGACAAAGATACACCACCTCGTCTTTGGATCAAGTTTGGATCTCTCATCCTTCGGTACATGCGCGAAGGCCTTACAACCAAATACTCGCAGGTGATTATATGACGGTTCTTTGCCGTACCATACTTTGTCAGGAACATCACCCTGCGAAGGAGCACTAGGAGATAAATTAATAACATAAGCAACTGTATAAAGTGCCTTACCCCAATAACTGCCTGGCAAGTTTGCTTCTGACAGCAAATACCGCACCCTCTCAATTAGCGTCATGTTCATCCGCTTTGCTACACCGTTGAGCTGCGGTGTCTTTGGTGGAATCTTCTGGTGTCGTATCCCTTGCTCTCTGTAATAAGCATCAAAGAGGCCAATATACTCGCCGCCATTGTCCGATCGAACACAAAGCGGCTTTTTGCCCGTCTTCCTTTCAACAGAGGCCTGAAACTCCTTGAAAGTGGACAACACCTGATCCTTGGTCTTTAAGCATAGACCCAAACCTTTCTGGAACAGTCATCATTAAATGTTACAAAATAAGAAGCTTCACCAATAGATTTTAACCTCATAGGACCACAGACATCCGAGTGAATCAACTCGAGCAACGCCGGATTCCTTGAACTTGAGTGACTTTGGAAAGATACCATATTTTGCTTTACCGCCAAACAGTGCGTGCACTTCTCCAACTTTGTAGACTTTAGCCCTGGAATCACCTTCCTGTTCACCAAGTAGCTCATCCCCTTCTTGCTGATATGGCTGAGCCGCCTGTGCCACAACTTAGTAGACGCATCAGTAGCTGCGTTAACCTCTTGTGTCCCCTGTGCGCTCCCTTCCATATAGTAGAGTCCGGACCTCTTGCTTCCTCTGGCAATCACCATCGAACCTCTGAAAAGCTTCTACTGATTATTCCCGAAGAGACTGATGAAACCCTCGTCATCCAACCTTCCAACCGATACCAGGTTAAAACGGATATCAGGGACATGACGAACATCTTTGAGAATAAGAACTATACATGTCTTTGTCCTCAAATGCACATCTCCAATGGCAACCATCTTTGACACATCTCTATTGCCCATCTTCAACACTCCACAGTCACCTCTTGTGTATGTAGCAAATAGTATCCTGTTGTGAGATACGTGCGCTGAAGTACCTGAGTCCACCAGCCAAGAGTTGTCATCGTAGGCGAGGTTCATAATGTAAACCCCCTCACCCAAAATTAGTTTTACTTGGCTTATCTAGTGGAATTAGGGCTAGTTTGAACCAATTAGAATTTAGAACACGACATTTGATTTAACTGTACACTATTTTATCGCGTAGCGCACCTTACCGTTGCTTCGTTAATTGAAGCACTTTACTAGCCATTGCCTATCTACAAATTTCACAACCTCATCCTAGACGTGCCCGCCTACCTTTTTGACCCTTGTGTAACTTATAATCATGCTCTCTGGTGCTATATTTTAGCCGCACAATAAACGTCGCGGACGTTATTTCTGAATTCTAAATAAATTCCAACTCAGTACCCTTGTGCGTTCCAATCGAAATTAGAAACACAACCTTGACCATTTTGTGCAAACCGAATTTTATTAATATTCTACACTGTACCCTCTATGCCCCTGACACTTGTGTCCCGCCTAAATTTAATCCCATGTACTCCTAATTAATTCTAGAACATCGTGCGCGTTCGATTTAATTAATTAAATCTAATTACCGTCTTTGTGCAATTTTCCAATTGTTGGGGGCTTTTATACAAAAATGCATTGAGGTGTCCCCACCATTGGATAATTCATAAAGAAATATATTTTTCCCCTTCATAGGAATTTTTTCCATAATTTTCTGGATGTGCAAACGCGCAACATCGCCCTTTTACTTTAATCCAATTCTTGTATTTAAATAATGTAATTGTAGCCTCCAAAACATCCTCATGCAAGCCCAAGGCCACTCCAAGGAGAGTTGACCAAGCCCACAAATTCCTAGGTCAACCCAAACCAAAATTTTACATGTATATAAACAACTCTCCTTTCCCTTTTCTTTATTTTTATTTTTCCCTAAAACCTAACCCAACTCCCAGCCGACCGCTTCTCTCCCTGTGCATCCTTTTCCTTCTCCTCCCCGCAGCTGACTCCGGCCACCCTAACCTCGCCGGAGCTTGCCCCTCCGCCTGCACTCGTGTCACACTCCAGTCCCAAAATATATGAAACCAGGCCACGTGGCATTGGCCAGCTGACATGTCACTAAGGGATTACCCAATTTAATGGATCTAAAGAGATGTGCTACGCTGTCCTAAAATACTAACTAGTCTAATACAGGTAAAGTCTAATCTCATCCACAAAATATCAAGAAAAACTGAAATGAGTGCTGAATATATATAAGTGCTGATGTCTGAAATGTCATATATAAATACTGAATAAAGTAAATAAGGGTGTGCTAACCATCTAAGTGAATGCAATGTGAAGACCTCATTGTACGTATGGGAAAGTGTAGGCTAGACATATGCTGACTTAATTCACCAATCGTCGTGACTGGCTAGTATATGCCACATATGCCCCCAGACACATGGGCACTCTGCAATCGGCCATCTCCGAGGAGCATGGTATCTGAAGGTATAATAACAAGGAGGTGGGTGTCCCATACGCCTACTAGTTATCTTCTCCGCCCAATGCGGTTATACAAGTTAAATCCTCAACGTGCAAACCACGTAACTAAACACCAAGTCATTTCTTTCCTGAATATTCCTGATTTCGTGCTAAGCCGTGATGCACGTCACACGCACCGGTAGCTATTCGAGTACGCAGACTCGCATCCCAAAATAAAGTGCAACCGTGTTGCGTGTACAAGTGTTAGGGTCTAGGAGGATATTAAGATACCCTCACAGCTGTTAGGTAGGGCTGCTAAAGTCTAAGTCAGCTATACTACGTGTCAACGTATTCGTTGACGGTACCCGAGGCAATCTCGGACACACAGTTATATGTAAATTCAGGAGAAATATCATACAACAATTTTTTAATTATACAATAAAACTTGGCAGCTCGCCTCTCTCATTCCCTCCTTCCTTCATACGTCGTCGTCTCCTTCGAGCAGCCTCGCCAGAGCCCGGGATCCCGACCCCGTTTACATCAACCAACAAACGACCCCTGAGCCGACCTCCATCGCCGGAGTACACCACCGTCACCACCACCGCCATCGTCTATACCTCGCCAACCCGTTCTCCTCCCATCCCGTCGAACACTCCGACCTCGTCGACAACTGGACCACCGGACATCTCCTCCTCGGCCGACTACACAGCACGAACAGTCGATCCCGACCTTCACCGCTGCTGAACACCCCCCCCCCCCCCCATGTGCATCCGCCTACACGAGCGACCCGAGCCGCTGTGCTCCGCCGGACAGACCCGCTATCCCGAGCACCAACCTGAACCGCACCCCCCTCTTCCTGTTCTTCTTCTTCCTCCTCTTCTAGGCGCAGGAGCCGGAGCGGCCTCGCCGGAGCCGACGAGCCATTCCCTGCTTCCTGAACTCCTCCTCCTGCTTCTCCCTCTCGACCCATCACCCCGGCTGGACACCCTCCCCTCGCCTGGCCAGAACAGTAGCCTATCCACCACTCCATCATTCCCTGCTCCTCCTCCTACTCCATGTCCTCCTTGCCGAACCTCCCCTCGACTGGCCAGAACAGTAGCCCATCCACACCACCATCATCCCTAACACCATCACCATTATCAACTCACAATTTATCACCTCATCATCCTAATCTTCACCATCAACCAATCATCATCTTCACTATCACCATACCTCATCATCCCATCATCATCATCACACCATCGTTCACATCTCCATCCTTGTCATCGTCCTCGTCAACACCATCGTCCTCATCATCATCATCGGCATCGTATCATCGTCATCTCTTCGTCGTCATTTCCAGTAGCATTACCATCATCATCACCTCATCGTCATCCCATCATCATCATCGCATCATCGACATCTCAGCATCGTCGTTATCATTATCAGCACTGTCGTCCTCACCATCATTGTCGTTATAGTCGTCACCATCATCATCATCGTCGTCAACCTCACCGTCGTACCCGTGCACGTACTCTGAGGTATGAACCTGTCTGTCTGCTCTATTTATGTGTGTTTGTGTGCATTCCAGTAGGACAGTAGTATTTCGTTACCACTGTAAGATGACATCAGGCCATGAGTCGGTGAACCCAAATGCGCGTACGTATATGTATGCATTCGCATATATTATTCATTGGTATATATATTTATATATATACTTAGTACATGTATTCAATTGGTATGTTTAATTGGGTGTTATATATATAAATATATAAATATATGGTATGTACATAAATTGTAAGTAATTAAATACTATGCTAAATAATAATTAGGACTATATATATTCAGACTGTACGACCCTAGGACACCGTGGACTGTCCCGTACTTACCCTGACCATGTTGACCCTAAGAACTTGTGAATTGCCTGCCTTGCGTACATTAACGCACTGGCTTAGACACCTGTCAGCTGACTGTCTGATTGTGTACAATACTTGAAGATGTGACCCGCGTAATTGACCACGTTAGATGACTAGTGTTACCTCTAGTATACCCCCTAAGTCCAGTATAAATATTGTTGTGTGTGTACTAGTGTAATGACTAATAATTTTATTGTATTATATTATATGTACATAGGATATTGGATTTGTTCTGCGCGACTTCTGGAGCAGGTTATTGGTACATTGCAGCTTCCTTGCCATTGTACTGTTATTCATATTCCATATGTTGCATGCATCTTTATTTTGTCTTTAGTTCATATATTTTAACTGTCATATAAAATGCGTGCGACGGTGTCGTCGCGGTATATTTTTATTTATGTATTTGCATTGACCTTGTTTATGAGACTACCCCATTATCATGTAGCATCTTTAGGTTCATTGGCCGTGACACAGTTGTTACACGAGTTGTGAGTCTCATATAGATCACGGACTGGCGTGCAGGGTTTGGCCTCCTGTTCGTGTGGGCCGTGCGTTAGGAATAACTGCTGTTAGAAACTTTGCATGCTAGTAGACTTAGCAGTTATTAGAGGTCTAGGGACATAGCCTATTGTAGGACGGTGGTCCCATCCATGTCCTTGTTTGGTTGTAGGATTGGGCTAGGGTACTAAGAATAGGCTATGAACCAAATTATGTCATGGATGTGACATGCTTAGAGCATGGGGTGGGGAGAACAACAAATACCGCATTTGAGCTCCTTTGTACTTTTCTCCTGTGCGCCCGGATTCTCCGTCGGAGATACGGGTGGTGATGACCACTATATATTATATTATTATCAGGCGGGCCTCCGGCGTTCGAAAGACGACGTGCCTTTGTAGGCCCCTGGATCTCCAAAAGAGAACTATGCCAAATCCTAATTTTCAGCCAGATAGCTCACTTGTGGGGAAAGTTGTTCTTAACTGCATTCACTTAGACGGTTAGGCGACCTCATTGGATATTTATTTCAGTACTTTATTGGCTTGCTTTTATGTATCTTGTTATGTCCCTCTGAGGACCTGGCCCTTCCAGGTGTATCTGTTCTTGAGTGTTCGCAGGAGCGCAGATTCGGATGGTTACCTACGTTTCGAGGAGGTCTTCTCTTCGAGTCCGTGGATGTTAGCTGGTATTCCTATATTATGTTTGTTATGTTGTACTTATATTGTATTTACTTTTACATTCGAGTTGGTAGTGGATTTGTTTCCATCCAACTATTATCTTTGATACTTCTTATTGACATCTAGTTTCATAGATACTGGTTATTTATTTATATTTGATTTTCTGTGGATGAGATTTAGATTATACCCTGTAACCTGTGATAGATTTATACCACTTGTGGATTTGATATTCATATTACAGCGTACGTATGAATTTGGTTTCCATATATTGGAGTTGTCATATCCATGCGGCTGGCATGCTTACGTGTCCTAGTCCTACGTATTTTGGGACTGGGGCGTGACATGTTTTTAGTGGTGGCCCATGCAGGTCAAGAGCATATTGTCTCGATTACGTTACTGTACCGAACAAGCCTGCACCTAGGACTAGAGTATAGGATCTCATCCATACTTGACTATGATTCATCTTTCTCCTATCTGTTCTATTTGAACAATTGTATCCTGCTTGATTCATATACTTCCCTAACAGTTCTTTGAGTATAGCCTTCTGCTAGAATATAGAAACCCCTGTTATTAGGATAATAATTAGAGTAGCGCACCTATTAAGATTACAACGAGAATATAGACACACCACTAAGTTTAGAATATCTAGTGAACCTAGAATTTTTTATCTCTAGAATTGGTTTACCATTACCCTCTAATGTATTATGAGGACCTGTGAGTAGTATAGATACTACTAGAGTTAGTTAAAAGTCTTATCGTAATGTTGACCCTAGTATTGAGGAACCAATAGAAAACCAAAATTGAATATTAGGACTGAACCTAACCTTCGCAGTTAGATAAGTATTGGAAAACTATAAATTTAGATTCTTGTCTTAAGATAAGCAGACAGTACCTTAGAAAGCCAAGATTAATGCATAGAATATCTTCCTAATCATACCTCAAACACAGAGACTAGCACCCCGCTCCCCTTTAGAAAACCTTGATGCTATCTAGAGCCCCTCTATTTCATATGTGTTCCTCTGCGACCTTAACGTTCGCTGATTGCGCGACGATTAAATTATCTTCTACCCTTCTTCATCTTTCAGCTCGTGCCACTTGACACCTCTAATTATAGACCAAGTGATCATATTCTATGGTAGGATATATAGTTTGCTAAAGTTATAATTGTAATCTTGAATTTTGAATTGTGTGCCTTGTAGTTAGAACCTGATAGTTAAGTTGTTCAAATAGATTATGATGATTACCCCTAGTTGTAGATCACGTAATTTGTACCCTCACCTCGATACAAGTTATATTCCCTTCCCTTGAGACTAGTAACCTTTCTATTCTTGCTATTGACACTTGTTCTATAAGCACTATGATTAAGGCTTAAGACGACCATGACCTATGTAAAATAGGAAGATACCCTAATAAGTACCAAGACCCCTTTTCGTAGACCTTAATAGGAGCTTCTACGGTATCCTTAAGACAATTACAATAGTAGTTCAATTGTTATAAGTTATGTAGTATACCTCACACCCTAGTATCACATAGTCTTTTGACCCATTATTGTAGTGTAATTGAATGACATTAATTGTATAGTAGCATAAGACGACAGTGTTTATTCAGACAATAGAATTTAGAGGTCCTTGCCCCCATTTGGTCGACTAGCAACATAGACAAGGAGGTTGTATGATAACTGTAGAGATTGTAGAGTCTTTATTATTATTGCTTATTTTGTTTTTGTTTTTGTGAACTTGAATTGACTTGTACCTCCTTTCATCATCATCTAGCGTACTTATATTTGTTGTACTACCTTGACTTATGCCGCTATTATAGCCTAATTTTTGCAAGCTTATTCCTTATCGAGCTTGTTCATGACATATGTATTAGTGGGTCGACACACTAATACATTTCAGAATCAGTGTATTACGGTCTGATCAACCCTAGTGCGCTTGATTCGCCCTTCGCAATAATACTTTACGTGGATTGAGATATATAGTTGACTAGTAGACACCTGTACTGCCCTCTAGATATGTCTGAGCGGATCGTATCGGTTACATAACTGTACTAATACGAGTATGTGAATAGGAATTACCAAAATATGATTTCAATCCACAACTGCCTTGAAAATTCCCATTTGAATTCTTTAAACGCCTTGATCCCGATACTTCTATTCTATTACCTCTCCCTTGAACTCTTTATTATTGATCTTCGTCTTCCCTTATTTCGGAAAGACGAAAACATCTTGCTTGGTATAAATTTGATATATAGATAGTACTAGATATACCCCACAGGCCAATCGCATTGTTTGGTGACTATCTTTTATAAATGCTTAAGGGAATATCATAGATGATATGTTTAAGGATTCAATAGCATGATTAAATAATTTGGGGCATAGCTTTTTTAGATGTATAGCCTTAGATGATTGATGGGTAAATTCTAAGTTGGGTAGAAACTGCAATGTTAACTTGAGGGGAATTTTTAGACTGTAATCAAGTAAGATTTGATAGAGAGACCCTACCCTATTTTAATTTCGAGGACGAAATTATTTTAAGTTGGGTAGATTGTAAACCCTCTCACCCAAAATTAGGTTTACTTGGCTTATCTAGTGGAATTAGGGCTAGTTTGAATCAATTAGAATTTAGAACACGACATTTGATTTAACTGTACACTATTTTATCGCGTAGCGCACCTTACCGTTGCTTCGTTAATTGAAGCACTTCACTAGCCATTGCCTATCTATAAATTTCACAACCTCATCCTAGACATGCCCGCCTACCTTTCTGACCCTTGTGTAACTTATAATTATGCTCTCTGGTACTATATTTTAGCCGCACAATAAACGTCGCGGACGTTATTTCTGAATTCTAAATAAATTCTAACTCAGTACCCTTGTGCGTTCCAATCGAAATTAGAAATATAACCTTGACCGTTTTGTACAAACCGGATTTTATTAATATTCTACACTGTATTCTCTACGCCCCTGACACTTGTGTCCCGCCTAAATTTAATCCCATGTACTCCTAATTAATTCTAGAACATCTTGCGCGTTCGATTTAATTAATTAAATCTAATTACCGTCTTTGTGCAATTTTCTAATTGTTGGGGGGCGTTTATGCAAAAACGCATTGAGGTGTCCCCACCATTGGACAATCCATAAAAAAAAATCTATTTTTCCCCTTCATAGGAATTTTTCCCATAATTTTCTGGATGTGCAAACGCGCAACATCGCCCTTTTACTTTAATCCAATTCTTGCATTTAAACAATGTAATTGTAGCCTCCAAAACATCCTTATGCAAGCCCAAGGCCACTCCAAGGAGAGTTGACTAAGCCCACAAATTCCTAGGTCAACCCAAACCAAATTTTTACATGTATATAAACAACTCTCATTTCCCTTTTCTTTATTTTTATTTTTCCCTAAAACCTAACCCAACTCCCAGCCGACCCCTTCTCTCCCTATGCATCCTTTTCCTCCTCCTCCCCGCAGCTGACTCCGGCCACCCTGACCTCACCGGAGCTCGCCCCTCCGCCTGCACTGGCCTCTCTCATTTCCTCCTTCCTCCATACGTTGCCGTCTCCTTCGAGCAGCCTCGCCGGAGCCCGGGATCCCGACCCCGTTCACATCAACCAACAAACGACCCCTGAGCCGACCTCCATCGCCGGAGTACACCACCGTCGCCACCACCGCCATCGTCTCTACCTCGCCAACCCGTTCTCCTTCCATCCCGTCGAACACTCCGACCTCGTCGACGACTGGACCACCGGACATCTCCTCCTCCGCCGACTACACAGCACGAACAGCCGATCCCGACCTTCACCGCTACTGAACCCCCCCTCGCTGTGCATCCGCCTATACGAGCGACCCGAGCCGCTGTGCTCCGCCGGACTGACCCGCTATCCCGAGCACCAACCTGAACCGCACCCCCCTCTTCCCGTTCTTCTTCTTCCTCCTCTTCTCGGCGCAGGAGCCAGAGCGGCCTCGCCGGAGCCGACGAGCCATTCCCTGCTTCCTGAACTCCTCCTCCTGCTTCTCTCTCTCGACCCATCACCCCGGCTGGACACCCTCCCCTCGCCTGGCCGGAATAGTAGCCCATCCACCACTTCATCATTCCCTGCTCCTCCTCCTGCTACCTGTCCTCCTTGCCGGACCTCCCCTCGCCTGGCCGGAACAGTATCCCATCCACACCACCATCATCCCTAACACCATCACCATTATCAACTCACCATTTATCACCTCATCATCCTAATCTTCACCATCAACCAATCATCATCTTCACCATCACCACACCTCATCATCCCATCATCATCATCACACCATCGTTCACATCTCCATCCTCGTCATCGTCCTCGTCAACACCATCATCCTCATCATCATCATCGACATCGTATCATCGTCATCTCTTCATCGTCATTTCCAGCAGCATTACCATCATCATCACCTCATCGTTATCCCATCATCATCATCGCATCATCGACATCTCAGCATCGTCGTTATCATCATCAGCACTGTCGTCCTCACCATCATCGTCGTTATAGTCGTCACCATCATCATCATCGTCGTCAACCTCACCGTCGTACCCGTGCACGTACTCCGAGGTATGAACCTGTCTGTCTGCTCCATTTATGTGTGTTTGTATGCGTTCCAGTAGGACAATAGTATTTCGTTACCACTGTTAGCTGACATCAGGCTCTGAGTCCGTGAACCCAAATGCGTGTACGTATATGTACGCATACGCGTATATTATTTATTAGTATATATATTTATATATATACTTAGTACATGTATTCAATTGGTATGTATAATTGGGTGTTATATATAGAAATATATAAATATATGGTATGTACATAAATTATAAGTAATTAAATACTATGCTAAATAATAATTAGGACTATATATATTCAGACTGTACGACCCTAGGACACCGTGGACTGTCCCGTACTTACCCTGACCATGTTGACCCTAAGAACTTGTGAATTGCCTGCCTTGCGTACATTAACGTACTGGCTTAGACACCTGTCAGTTGACTGTCTGATTGTGTACAACACTTGAAGATGTGACCCGCGTAATTTAACGCATAATTGACCGCGTTAGATGACTAGTGTTACCCCTAGTATACCCCCTAAGTCCAGTGTAAATATTGTTGTGTGTGTACTAGTATAATGACTAATGATTTTATTATATTATATTATATGTACATAGGATATTGGATTTGTTCTACGCGACTTCTGGAGCAGATTATTGGTACATTGTAGCTTCCTTGCCAGGCAAGTATACATTGCTATTGTACTGTTATTCATATTCCATATGTTGCATGCATCTTTATTTTCTGTTTTTAGTTCATATATTTTAACTGTCATATAAAATGCGCGTGACGGTGTCGTCGCGGTATATTTTTATTTATGTATTTGCATTGACCTTGTTTATGAGACTACCCCATTATCATGTAGCATCTTTAGGTTCATTGGCCGTGACACAGTTGTTACACGAGTTGTGAGTCTCATATAGATCACGGACTGGCGTGCAGGATTTGGCCTCCTGTTCGTGTGGGCCGTGCATTAGGAATAACTGTTGTTAGAAACTTTGCATGCTAGTAGACTTAGCAGTTATTAGAGGTCTAGGGACATAGCCTATTATAGTACGGTGGTCCCATCCTTGTCCTTGTTTGGTTGCAGGATTGGGCTAGGGTACTAAGAATAGGCTATGAACCAAATTGTGTCATGGATGTGACATGCTTAGAGCATGGGGTGGAAAGAACAACAAGTACCGCATTTGAGCTCCTTTGCACTTTTCTCCTGTGCGCCCGGATTCTCCGCCGGAGATACGGGTGGTGATGACCACTATATATTATATTATTATCAGGCGGGCCTCCGGCGTTCGAAAGACGACGTGCCTTTGTAGGCCCCTGGATCTCCAAAAGAGAACTATGCCAAATCCCAGTTTTCAGCCAGATAGCTCACTTGTGGGGAAAGTTGTTCTTAACTGCATTCACTTAGACGGTTAGGCGACCTCATTGGATATTTATTTCAGTACTTTATTGGCTTGCTTTTATGTATCTTGTTATGTCCCTCTTAGGACCTGGCCCTTCCAGGTGTATCTGTTCTTGAGTGTTCGCAGGAGCGCAGATTCGGATGGTTACCTACGTTTTGAGAAGGTCTTCTCTTCGAGTCCGTGGATGTTAGCTGGTATTCCTATATTGTGTTTGTTGTATTGTACTTATATTGTATTTACTTTTACATTCGAGTTGGTAGTGGATTTGTTTTCATCCAACTATCATCTTTGATACTTCTTATTGACATCTAGTTTCATAGATACTGGTTATTTATTTATATTTGATTTTCTGTGGATGAGATTTAGATTATACCCTGTAACCTGTGATAGATTTATACCACTTATGGATTTGATATTCATATTATAACGTACGTATGGGTTTGGTTTTCATATATTGGAGTTGCCATATTCATGCGGCTGACATGCTTACGTGTCCTAGTCCTACGAATTTTGGGACTGGGGCGTGACATATTTTTAGTGGTGGCCCATGCAGGTCAAGAGCATATTGTCTCGGTTACGTTACTGTACCGAACAAGCCTGCACCTAGGACTAGAGTATAGGATCTCATCCACACTTGACTATGATTCATCTTCCTCCTATCTGTTCTATTTGAATAATTGTATCCTGCTTGATTCATGTACTTTCCTAACAGTTCTTTGAGTATAGCCTTCTGCTAGAATATATGACCCCTGTTATTAGGATGATAATTAGAGTAGCACACCTATTAAGATTACAACGAAAATATAGATACACCACTAAGTTTAGAATATAGACACACCACATAGTCCCTGAACCTCGTCGTCGAACTTGACTCCCATCGAGGATAGCTGGTCAACCATGCCCTGGAACTCACTCAAGTGATCTGTAATAGACGTTCCACCTTTGTACCACAGACCCATCATCATCCGGATCATAAATAATTTATTACTCCGGTCTTCTTCGCATACAAAGATTTTAACTTATCCCACAATGTTCTCGCATGCTCAATACTGGCAACGTGGTTGTACACGTTCTCGTCAACGAACTGCCTGATGTATCCACACCCCTGTATATGCTCAAAATTCCAGTACTCTTCGGATTTGTCACTGGGCCTCTCGGAAGCAAATACCGGTAGATGCAGATTTTTGACAAATAGCAGATCCTTCATCTCGCTCCTCCAATAATGATAGTTGGTACCATTCAGGTTTACCATGCGCACCGGCTTCGCGTCCATCTCTCCCCCTGGTTTGCATGTCAACTCCTAACACCCTTCTGAAATTCCAGAACCTGGCTTTGATACCACTTTGTTGGGAACGAAGTGCAAAAACCGTTCTTCAAACCAGAGAATACCTTCAAGAAACCCGAGCAAAATGCACAAACCAAAAATGTCAAACACAAATCGCACACACAGAGATTTTTGATGTGGAAAACCCTTGCGAAAAAAACTACGAGACGATCAGAGTCCAACCCTGAAAAGCCTCCACTAATGGAATAAGAAATACACCGACTCCTTACAAACTTCTCACCGATCCAAACGGATCACCACAACTCTTTTGGAACAGAAAATAGATTATAACCACGAAGAAGAAAGATAACAAAATGTACCTGAAACTGATCTTCTTCTTCGAAACGACCTACAGTCATTCTTTCTCCTCTCCAATGTTGCAATGGCACTCTTGCCTCATTTTCTCTCCTTGTTGCTATATATATATATATATATATATATATATATATATATATATATTTTAGAGAGAGGGATATATATATATTTTAGGGCCAGGAGACACCTATATATAGCCTCAAACCCACAACTAGCATTCCTTCCTATTATAGATAGGAATATCCAATCCAAATCCAAATCCAATTCCAATGACATATTCCTATTATATGTAGGAATATCCAATCCAAATCCATTGAGATATTCCTATTATATTTAGGAATATCTAATCCAAATAAATTGGGGTATTACTATTATATGTAAAAATACTCAATCCTACTCCGAAATATTTTTCACATAGGTTGGGAACCCACCCACTCCAACACTCATCACATAACAGATAAGACTATACTTAAATTTCATTAGAATTTAAATTGTGGGTTATATTAAATTGGACCAAATTGGACTAAATTTGAAATACTAAATTTGCTTAGATTAGATTTAATTTAAAATTGGATTAAATTTTGAATTATGTATTAGATTAGGTCTCTCCTTTGCATATGTATCCTCGTATTCTCCAATACAATCTAATCACATAACAGATAAGACTATACTTAAATTTCATTAGAATTTAAATTGTGGATTATATTAAATTTGACCAAATTGGATTAGATTTAAAATACTAAATTTGATTAGATTTAATTTAAAATTTGACTAAAATTTGAATTATGTATTAGATTAGGTAAGATTGTAACTTATAGTTTTAAGGGCTATTTGATTTTATCATCTGTTAGATTAGATATATTGATATTACCCCCTGTTAGATCAAAACTTGAGTTTACCTCCTGAAAGTGTCGTTAAAAACTTATTAACGATACTTTCAAAACTTTTAACGACACTTTGAAAACTTTTAACAACACTTTTAGTGGGATAAACTTAACTTTTGATGTAACATGGGTAATATCAATATACCTAATCTAACATGGGGTAAAATCAAATGTCCTTTTAAAGCTTATTTAATTTTATCCCTGTTAGATTTAAATTGTTGGTAGATCATTTTTGAATTATATTATAAATTTAAAAAACGACCATTTAAGACCAAATAATCTGAACATTGGATCAAATTCAAATTTCTATCCAAGGGAATGCAAACCGTTATGACCCCCTCGTATCACTTTGGCACCTAAATGCTAATCGGTACGGGCCCAACTCGGTGGAGGGAGTGGGCATGCTCGGTTCGGCCCGGTCGGTTTGTCACCGGTTTCAGTCCGGACTCGTGATTCGGTCCGCGGTGGACTGGACCGAACCGATCTGGGTCCGGACCGGGCCGGCCCGGATTAATTTTTTTTTTTACATTATTTATATTTTTTATTATATATAATCTATATGATATAACTTATATGTTAATAAATTCAAGTTAAAATTTATAGGTTTTTTGTTACTACGTTAATTTTGTATAATTTAAAAATTATAAGTTATTTGTTATATTTTTTGTTGTTGTATTATTTAAGTCACAATTTATATAAACATTAAGTAAGAAAATTTTATTTAATTTCTTAAAGATTATATGCGTATCTTCCTTGTAAAGATTTATAAGTTGATTTTTTTATTTGAATTCAAATATATAATTTATATAAACATTAAATAAGAAAAATATATTTGATTTTTTTTATGTCAATATTTATATAAATTTAAGTATAAATTAAAATCTAAATATTTATGAGTTGAATTTTTTTTTTATATAAAATTTATAACTTATTTTATAAGTATAAATCTTCATATAATTTTTTAATATAACTTTTAAGTATAAATAAATATAAGTATAAATCTTTATAAATTTTTTAAATCTTTATAATTATAGATCTTTATAATCTTTATAAATAAATCTTTATAAGTATAAATATTTGTGTCTTAGTTTCTCAGGCTCTTTTCAAAATTTATTTGTAATACTACAAATAAAGTTTGTAAAGAGACTGAAAGTTAAGACTCAAATATAACTTGCAATTAGGTTTAAATATTCCTATGACTTATGTAACAATAATAAAATATATTAAAATTGATACATTTTCTTAAGAAAATACAACGTTACTAGATATCCATACACATTTTTATATGTATGCGTAGCTTCCTTGTACCACAGTTATGATATCATTTGAGTCATTTTCTATAATGTAAGCATTCAACAAGAACTCTATTCAAAGATCTTCTTTCCGTATCGTACTCATTATAAACTTCGCTAAAATTATGCCAAAATTTCGATTCAAACTATAGTTGCTGTGCCGGTTGAGGTTGCGGTGCGGGTTGAAGTTGTTGATCTTCCAATTGCTGTTGTGGTTGCAAATTCAGTTGCTGTTGTGGTTGTTCATTTTTTATGATAGTATATAGTCTCTTTATTTTACTTCTAAATTTTGTATGCGAGAGGAAAACAAAATTTGTAAGAGAAAAGAAATTGTGTTGTGTTTATTTTTCATGAATTATGGGCTATTTATAGGAATTTTTTTGGGGGCTAAATGACAACAAATACCCTAAAAAAGAGTTGTTATAATTGATATTTTGGTCATTTTAGCAAAATGACCAAAAATTTCCTAAAACGTTCAAAAAATAGCCACTAAAATGAGAATATTTTGGTAAAAAACCCAAGGATATATAAAACATTTTTTTTTATCCTAAAAAAGATTTGTTATAATGGATATTTTTGCCATTTTTAGCAAACTGACCAAAAAACCTCTAAAACGTTCAAAAAAACAGCCACTAAAATGAGAATATTTTGGTAAAAAGACCCCAACGGATATATAAAACAATTTTTTTTTATAAATCAACCGAACTGGACTGAACCGGAGCTGAACCAGGCCGGACCAACCGAGCCGACCGAATTGGATCCGGCCCGTACAATGCCTAGAATGGCCGGGCCGAGCCGGACTTGCGGGTCGGATCCTCCGGCCCAACCCAGACCCGTGGAGGAAGTGGGCCAGAGCGGACCGATCCGTTGACCAGATCCAGACAAACTTGACCCGGGTTTGACCAGACCGGATATGGGCCAGATTTCGGGCCGCCCGTCCTTTTACAAACCTTGATAGCTGGGGTGTTCTGTTTAGCAAACCCCAAAACTAAAACCCCTCCAAACCCGCAAAATTTAACCCCGACCAGCCGCCGTCGCCACTTTCTCTCGCTGATCAGGTTTGCTCCTGATTGAATTCTTCAGATCTTAAATTCTTTAAACTCTGTTTAGATTATATGCTGCTGTTGATAACAGTATATCTATTTTGCCGTGTCCTTCCTGTGTCCGATACGTATCCGACACGAACTGCGGCACCGATTTTCGGACCGTGCTTCTTTCCCTAGCTTCTGTAGCGCTAATATGTGGGGCTGCACAAAACTTGTTTGTTAGATGTGCAGAATGGAATTGGATGGGATGGGTTTTTTTTAATGGCAGGGCTCTGTCTATGCTTACGTTTGTTCATATTCTATAGACAACGAGAAAATCCTGATTTCTTTTCAGAAGAGGTCTAGGTTGCAGCAGACACGGACTCGAAACACATCTATTGTGTATTTATTAATTATGAGACTTGGATACGGTTATATAAATACATGCAAACATGTCTATATGCATATTTTGATCTCTTAGTAGCATCTGTATTTAAGTATGCTGTTGTAAATAGGTTCGAAATGGTTCTACAAGGGATTCAATCGAAAGAAATGTTACTTTGTCATAGCTTGATTATGATTCACAAGTTCATGGCTGGTGTCAGATCAGTTTCAACTATGTTTTGGGTCCCTTTGAAGCCAAAATATACTTGTCTGATTTTTCTTGAGCTAAAACATCATTTGGATTTTGGTTTACAATAGTCATATACTTATGTTGTGCAAGACGCGAAAGCGAGAGCACGAGAATCAAGGTTGTGAAAAGCGCTAGGCGGCGGAATCAAGGTTGTGAAAAGCGCTAGGCAGGCGGGCGGGCAGCCACCGCCTAGTCCGCCTAGACGGCCGCCTAGATCTAGGCGGTTTAAAAAAATAAAATAAAATCTAAAAAACCTACTGAAAATTGCAGAAAAGTCCATAAAATCATAAAATATGTATAGTCGAGCGTTAGGGGGATTAGACGAGCGCCTAGGCGGACATCGGGTGGACACCAGGTTCCTAGTGCCTAGGCACAGCCTAGGCGGCCGCCTTTTAGAACAGAGACGAGAATACCCTTATAAGGACGAGAATAACAAAGCACAATAATAAGCTTAGCCCGTAGTTGACTTTCTTTTGTCGACTTTCAACTGACTTGGGAATCTGCAAGTGTATAAACATAATCCGTAGTTGGCTTTCATTTGTCCAAATCACCAGCATAATCATCATCCACATAATCCTGCATCTGACTCGGTTCGTGCTCTGATTTGTGAAACAATAAACCGAGATCCTTTGAGTCCTTTACTTATCGAAGTATCCACTTTACGTGCTTCCAATGAAGCCTTACTGGATTTGACATGAACCGATTCACTAATATAACCGCATACGACAAACTGGGACATGTGCACACCATCACATACATCAACACGCACACTCGCATACGGAACCCGAGCCATCTTTACATGCTCATATGTTTTTGGATACTCCTAGAGGGTAACTTGAAAATAGCCGGCGATCGGGGTGTTTACCTGCCTAGAATCCTCCATATTGAATCTTTCCAACATATATCTCTATCTAATTATTTCGGAACAATCGTAGCTTTCCAGCCCTTTTGTTTCGTCTGATTTCCGTGCCAAAGATCTTCTTCACTCTACCTAAGTCCTTCATATCAAACTCTACACTCAATTAAGTTTTGAGTGCTTGTATCTCCATCGTGCTCTTGGAAGCAATCAACATGTTATTGACATACAAGAGGTGGTATATTGACGACCCATCCTTGAGCCTCCTTGAGTAGACGCAACTGCCATACTTGCATCTGGCGAAATTGGTCTTTAACATAAATGAATCAAAGCGCTTGTAAACACCCTTTTGAAGGTTTCACGTACTGTTCGTCCGAAGTGATTCTATCTCCTCCGTCATGGAAACTATCAAGCGATCTATGTCCTTTTGTCCAATGGCCTCCTTATAATCACATGTTTCTGTGACGAGCAAATGCAACCATATCTTCGCAACCATACACATTGGTGTTCTGTGTGTACGCAATGATCTCCTCAACACTAATGTTTGTGGGTCCTCGTGGGTTGGTCCTCGTCTTCCATCTTGTAAACCTCTCTTCTTCTTTCACACTAATAGGTTGTATAGGTGCTTCGAAGTCCGTTCCAGAAACCTCCACCTCTACGGAGTAATGGTCACTTAATGTATCACTAGCCCCTTTAGTCTTTTCCTCCACATCTTTTATCATAGAAGCCTCATCGAAGATCACATCGCGGCTTGTAAATACTCTTTTGCTCTCTGAATACAAATCTTGTAGCCTTTGATTTCCTATGTGAATTCCAAGAAAATACATTTCTTTGACTTTGACTCCAGCTTGGTTCTGTCCTTCTGATTTACATGTGAGTAGGCAGGGCACCCAAACACTTGTAATGAATCATAGCTGACTAGCTCTTCCTTCCATACCTCTTCAAGAATCTGAAGATAATGGATACAGATGGTGGCCGTTTGGCCAAATAACACGACTAACTGCCTATGTCCAGTAGTTATCCGAAGGACAGGACTGCAACCACATGCTTCTGACTCTCTAGTAATGTCCTATTCATGCACTCTGATACCTGTTTTGCTCTGGACATCCTAGAAATGTCCATTGCCTGTATATGTCATGTTGTTTGCAATATCTCTAAAACTCAGTGGAGGTGTACTCTTCTCCATTGTCTATCTACAAATACTTTACAGTTCTTCCCTTTTGTTTTTCCACGTCGTCTTCTACTCTCGAAATCTAGCAAACCCTTCAGCTTGTGTTTGATGAAATAAGTTAATACCTTCCGTGTGAAATGATCTACGAAAGTGACGTAGTACTCGGCTCCTCCCTTGGAACGAACAAGTGATGGCCCTCATATGTCTGAGTGTAATAATAGAGGACTCCTCTAGTCTTGTGAACTACATGGTTGAAGTCAACCCTATGTTGCTTGTCTATTGTGCAGAAGTTACATAATTCTAATTTGCACTCTTTCAGGCCCTTTCAACTGAAGGGGCAATATAGTCACTCTAGAGGGGGGTGAATAGAGTGTGTGTGACACTAATCCAATTAAAATAGGCAATTACCAACTTTAACTATAAATGCAGAATATTATGGAAATAAGCAATGAGTAAAGGTAAAGCTTAGAAATCAAACACAGACACCGATATTTTATCCTGGTTTCCCTCGTGGAGGACTAGTCCAAGCCCGAGAACTCTTGCTCGGAGTTAATCCACTATTTGTGAAATAACGTACAACACAAGCTTTGATCTGAAGGCTTGCAGACTTCTTACACAATCACGAACTTTTGATCCGAAGACCTCGCCAACTTCAGACTCACGTGCTTTGACACGATGAACACGACGACTTCTAGACTTGAGAATTTCAGAACCGAATTTTAAGCTTGTACAACTCGAATAAACTTCTAATCGAAAATGCACTTAGCACTAGAAGGCTATTTGAGTTGCTCTTGGGAATGGAAATATTTAAGCTTAGGAAATTATTGTGAAAGAGAGAAGAGATGATTGAATGAATGAGTGATTTGGAATGGTGAAAACTCTTCTCTAATTATAATATTTTTATGAACAGAGTTCGGCCCGAGTTCGGATGTCCCAACGTTCAGAATTTTAAACGTTGCACCTGAACTTGTGGATGACCGAGACTTTCCTGGATGACTGAATCTGGATGACTGAATCTGGAGTGACCGAGTTTGGCCCGAGTTCGATCCGAGTTTGGTTCGAGTTTGGTTTGAACTCTGTCCTACTCTGGTTAGGTCAGATTAATTCCAATTGACTAGGTTTTTGGGTCTTTTGTGGACTTGTATTTATGGGGTTAAATGATTGGGTTTGAGTCGGGTTCGGACTGAGTATGGGTATAGGTTATGCTTTCTTATGCCAGTGCGACTCGATGTACATAAATTCTAGACTCAATAAAATATAAAAGTACAGAAACAAAAAACAAACGTTGTTGTTGCAGTCTCCGTCAATCTTGTACTGTTGCAGTGTCGCAGTCTTGTGCGTAGCAATTTTCCGTTTGTACTTGCATATATCGAGTCAGGGTTTAGTCAATTGTCAAAATCAAGTTGACCGTGACATGCTTGTGCCAACAATCTCTCTCATTTTGATAATTGACAAACTATGACCGATACAACAATACCAATAAGGTATGACGCGATCTGCAATGCTCTGCAATGCTCCCCAGCAAATTGTAAGCAATCTGCAACTTTGACAGCCGTTCTTCTCCTTCCCGTTGTTCTTCCTCATCTTCTTGTATCGTTCATCTTCTCCGTTCTTCTTTTTGTATGCATCTTTTCATCTTTTCTTTCTCATGTATCGTTCATCTTCTCCTCCTTTGTCAGTTGATCGAAATGGAAAGTTCTCCCGAAATCATTGACATATCACAAAGGTAGAGTGAAGAAACAGCTACAAAATATGGAGAGATACATATTTAATGGCAGAAAATATGAATGAAATAAAGAGTGGTCATAGATTATATACTATGAATATTATTTTCTGATATATAAACAAAATCTAAGCATCAAAATTACTCCACAAACTTTAAATCAAAGAAAGAATTTAAATTTTGCAGCTATATTTACATAACTAAGTGCAAGATATACTTTGTAAATAATATATTTATAAAGTATTGATCATCTTGGTTTAGCTGTAGAGGCTGGATCCCAGCTAGCGGTGGTCCGAAGACACTTAAGTACCATGTCGCTTAGGCTATTTATATTTTTTTTGACAGAAGGACCCTTTCGGCTTATAACCAAAAGTAATCATTACTGTAGAGATTATAGATTTGTAAGAATATAAGCAACTTATATCTTTATACAACATCAAAATTAAAAATCTCTAAATCTCGACGAATAAAGTTGAAGCGATCTTCAGCTAAGGATTTTGTAAAAATATCAGCTAATTGATGTTCAATTGTAATAAATTCTAAACATATATCTCCGTGTGACTAGTGGTCTCGAAGAAAATGATGTCTGACTTCTATGTGTTTAGTGCATGAGTAGCATATTGGGTTCTTTGTTAGATTAATAGTGCTA
Organism: Iris macrosiphon; assembly: GCA_036927795.1. NCBI lineage: Eukaryota > Viridiplantae > Streptophyta > Magnoliopsida > Asparagales > Iridaceae > Iris > Iris macrosiphon. Next base: position 60,160,815 of record JAYESA010000003.1, on the reverse strand, counting down.
GTGTTGTCACAAAATATGTGAATGTTCTTATAAAACATATTATAGTCTTCTAAGGTCTGCTTCATCCACAACATTTGTGCACAGTAACGTCCTGCAGATATATATTTGTTGGCCCATTGGTCATGGTCACACCTTATTTCGATAATCGTCTAAAACTCGGACTTGATATAACCTACGAGGATCAATGATACGAAGACGATGCTGCTTCATCTACAATTTCAGAGGATGGGACGCGACTTGCTTTCTGTATCGAGTCGATGTAATTTTTCTATTTATTGAGTATAGGAAAATGTACATCGAGTCGCACTTGGCATTTAGAGGCTACTACAAAACATTTTCTAAACCCAGATTATTTTTAGCCAAAATGTTTCGAGTTTTGAAACAAGTCCAAATCTATGTTTCTAAAAATAGAGTTAGCCCAAACCAACCCAACCTCATTATGAAATTAACCAGGTTCAAGAGAAACGAACTTGGAACGAACTCGGGACGAACTCGGTGCGAGTTCGGTCCAAACTTGGTTCCCTGACTTAGTATTTTCTAGAAACTAGTTCCTCCTGCAGATTCGGCTCCAATGTTCAAAAATCCGAAAGTTTGGCATCCGAATTCGCCCCGAACTCGGCTTACAAAAATATTATAAATAGAGAAGGAATTCACCATTCTTATTCACTCATTCACTTTCTATTCTCTTCTCTATTACTTCAGTTCAAGAGCCTATTCAATTTTCTATCCCAAGCTATTTACAACTCCTAAGTCTTAAGTACCAGTGCGTGCTCGGTTAGAAGTTTTCAGAGTTGTAAAAGGAGCTTGTCAAGAAGTTCAAACACTTAGAGAAGTATTCGAGCCCTTCGGATCAAAGCTCGTGTCTGTACGAAGTTGCAAGCCTTTGGATCAAAACTTGTGTTTCACTGGATAGTGGATTTTAACTCCGAGCTAGAGTTCTCGGGCCTGGACTAGTTCTCTCAGAGGAAAACCATGATACATCGTTGTGTTTGCGACTGCTGATCTCTCTCTCTTTATTTATTTACTATCATTTTATATTTAGACTGTTAGCTAACTGCGTTTATTTTTTTTGGGTGATTTTTATTCTGCTGCATATACACACACTCTGTTCAACCTCCCCCTAGAGATGCTTATTTGATCCTACAATTGGTATCAGAGCAGGTTATATTATACTTGTGCTTAGACTATACACTCTAGAGTAGAACACTTGGCTATTATGAAGTCTAGCTTTATCTGAGTGGGCCAATCCATAGATGACCCTCCACTAATTAACGGAACAAATTACACTTATTGGAAGACATGGATGAGTTTTTATTTAAAATTACTTGGTTTTGACGTATGGACCAATGTTATTGAGGGTTATAGAAAGCCTACCATCATTTCTCCTCTTACTTCCAATTTAGTTAGTAAACCCTATTATGATTACACTGAAGAAGAGAAGAGGCTAGCTAGTCTTGATGCAAAAGCAATGAATGCTCTTTACTATGCTTTAGACAATAATGAATTCAATCACATTTCTTCTTGTGCAACCTCATATGAAATCTGGAAACTTCTTGAAGTCACTCATAAGTACAGGCACAAAGAAGAAGCTAGCGACATAGAAGAAGAAGAAAGCGCTAACCCAAGCATTTGGCACGAAAGTGAAGCCATCGACTCAGACGATGATCAATCACAAGATGCTGCCAATGTTTATCTAATGACTTTCGATAAGGTATCAGACAACCCCCTTTATGATGATTTTACTTTTGATGAATTGGGTGATCTTTTAGTGATCTTCTTAATGACCACTAGACACTTAGATAAATACAAGGACACTAAAAAGAACTCAAAGAACACAAGCAGGAGATCAATAGATTGTCAACACTGTTAGATGATATTAGAGAAACACAATCATCTAGTGACACAAATGAATTGCTTGCTATTAGATTAAATTTGTATGAAGCTTTACTTAATATTGAACAGAAAGACAATGATTATGCCAAGCTCATGGAAGAATTTATGATAGAGAAGAAGAAAAATAGTTGTGCTCTTATTATATTAGATGCCTTGACTGCTAAATATACTGAATTGTACGACACATCAAAAAAGTTGAAAATTAGATTAGAAAACAGCCTATACAGATTACTTCCCAATCTAACACGAGTCACACAAAAATCAAGGACACTCATAAGAGACAGCCCAAGAAGGCCAAACCTTATAATTATCCATTCTATTACAAGTATCCACACACTTCTCATAAGACCACACAACATGTCCATTATACCAACAATAGATCCAATCATTATGGCAATGCTAAATGTCATTATTGTGGTACAAATGGACACATCTCTTCATTTTGTAAACTTAGAAAACTGGTTGATATAAATATTTACAAGTGGGTACCAACCCTTCATGAAATGGGTACCAAAGGTTACATCTGCAAATTGTTTTGTAGGTGGACCGCCCTTCACATTTTAAAAGCAAATGGATCCTTGACAACCTTTTTCTCACTACACATGACCGGCGACGCATCTCTATTTGCAACACTGTCGATGAAGAGATAAGGATATGTTTTCTTCGGCAATAACTTGAAAGGGTACATTATAGGTAACAGTGATGTTGGTATATCTCCCTGTCTATGTTGTCATAGGTGACGCCTAGGCGCGCCTAGGCGTCCAGGTTAGGGGAATGACGCCTCGATCCGAGGAATTAACCTCTGGTTCAGTCGATTAGCGCCTCGACCTGTCTATGTTGTCACATGGACCAAAAACAAACTCTGTTGTTGCAGTCTCCGTCAATCTTGTACTATTGCAGTGTCACAGTATTGTACGTAGCAATTTTTATTTTGTACTTGCATATACCAAGTCAGGGTTTAGTCGATTGTCAAAATCAAGTTGACCGTGACACACTTGTGCCAACATCAACAACTTCCTTTTTTGCAGTTCACGTAGATCCCTCTCATTCATTTGTCCTAGACGAAATGTCATAGTCTTGCGATATCCTTTACCTCTTTATCTGTCCCGACGGTTGCACCACCAGTCACTGTGCTAGCATCCAGCTAATATAGTTCGACAACAATCTATGCCCCTTCATAACGACAAGGTTACCCTTTACTATCTCCAATGAATTGGCTAGGCCAACGAATTTGCAACCTGATGCATCCAATGCGTCCAGAGAAATGAGGTTCTTCTTCAATTATGGAATGTGTCTCACGTTCACAAGTGTCAACACAACTCCATCAAACATGTTTCCTACGCTAATGGTCTTACAAGATGCATTGTTTTCCATGAGAACATCACCACCATTGAGCTCCTTATAGGTGCATAACCACTCCCTATTGTGCATTTATGATACGAGCACCCAAAATAAAAAAATCCATGCTTCGGAGAAAATTTTCTTCCTGCTATGCATTGTAAGTACATCGCACTAGACCCTCGACTTCTTTAGTAATATTGGCTTGACCCTGACCACTTGAACTGATACTTCCACCCTTCATCTATGGCCACTTTTGGACATTGCTTTTTTATGTGTCCAGACTATTTGTAAAAGAAACATGCATCATTCTCATGTCCAGATGATTTGGATTCTCTCGAGCCCTCGTCTACTCTTTTATCTATCCTTACTCTTCAATCTTTTCCTTTCATTAGCGAACAATCCAGATTACTCGTCGATTTGCTTTGGCCTCTTCATTATCTCATTATTAAGAAGAGCACTAGTCACCTCTTTCATCTCGAGTCTCTTTCCCATAGATAATTGTTGTCATCAAATGGTTAGACGATCCTAGAAGCAAAGTAAGGAGCAATAGTGCCTTGTCCTCCTACTCTAACTTGACTTCAAGGCACAAAAGATCATTCAGTATCTTGTTGAACTATTTAGATGACTAAGAATCTTGGTCCCTTCCTTCGTGCATAGACAGTAAAGTTGCTTCTTGAGGTATAAGTTGTTTGACAACGATTTAGTCATATACAAGCCCTCAAACTTTAACCACAAACCAATCGTAGAAGTTTCTTCCATGACATTGTACACTACCTTATCTGCCAGACAAAGTTCAATTGTGCTCTGTGCTATTTGATCCATGTCTTCTCATGAATCCTTCGTCATATTCTCTTTTATCCTTTCCCACGATGACCTTAAAGACTCCCTCTTTGACAATTAGAGCCTTAATCCTTCTCTGCCATAAAGAGAAGTTCCTTTTTCCATTAAATTTATCTACCTTGAACTTTGTGCTATTTACTTTGTTACTCATCATCCAGAAATTCTGAAAATCCCTTGGACCTTAATGAGCCAATCGATCTCAAGAAACCCGGTCTACGAAGATTAGGAGAGGACCAATATTGTCACACCTATTATTGACCCAGATCTAGGGGTTTGAAATCTCTACCGTTCCCTTAGTTCCCTTAGCTCTAATACAAATTGTTGTGCAATACGTTGAAGCAAGAACACGACAAGACCCTTAAATGGCAAGAATAATAAAGTAAAATAATAGCCGGACAATAAACACATCACACAATGATTTAGGTGGTTCGGTCAAGAACGACCTACTCCACGGGACAAGGGGAGAAATCATTATCAAAAATCTTACAAAAGAGTTGCAACGTACACCGAAACCCTCTCCTTTAACGAGATCTCCAATGAGCTCTTCTTTAATGTCTCTCAAAGACCCGTAGGAAATTCTTAGAAAACCCTATTTTTTAGCGTGCACTTCCCACCTACAAAGTCTCTGTTGGAGGCATTAAATACCCCCCCAGCCCAATAACTTAACCTACGCTTTGGAGCGATATGGACTATCGAAATTCAAACTTTAGATCTGATCCGCTTATTAGAATGAGCAGATCCTGACCAGACGACATACTGTTGGTATGCCGTTTGGTAGGTGTTTGAATGCAGTAGGTGTCTGAAAGGTGTTTTCTTGTGGGCGGAATATTTTTGATGCGAGTAATAGTACATTATGAAATGGAATGAAACTGAATCTGAAGTCAGTGAGTATTCTCATCTGGTTATAAAAATCACCCTCTTTCTCATGAGTGAGATCCACTCGTGCACGGAAGGACTCACATTCAACTATACAATTCTTCTGTTGCTTACTAGCTATCTAATGATATTAAGCTTCGACAAGTTTTATCATAATAAGTGACAAATGATATACACAACCTTTTTCCCTTGGACAAAAAAAAAATGCATTGCAAAGAAAAAAAAAAATCTTAGATTTAGAACCATCTGCTCTACCACCTAAAGTGGGCTGAGGTTTGTAGATTAATTTTCCAATGTGTGGATTTTCAGGAAATTCAGTCTTCACTATAATGATCCTCTTTTGTCATGCCCTTGCTTCCTGATCATTCTATAGGAACCCAAGCCTTATGGTTCCATTATTCGCAACGAGAGCATTGCCTATTTGTTGTATATTGAGGAATTTCTGAAAGTCTACAGTCAAAAGTTAAAACAGAATATCAAAATAATGATTTTCTGAAATTAACAAGTGAACAAGGAACATGGCATCATGATTTCTATGTGAAACATTTTAGTGCTGCTCAATTCCCCCTTTTTTTTGGTCTGAGAAGATGTACTTATAATTTGGTCAACATAGAGAACATTGGTGATTCTCTTTGACTACCAAATCTTTGTTTGCATCTCTTTATGTTGAATGTCGGTGGGCTTCCATAAAAATTCCCTCCAATGTGGATGCTGTTGCCACATAAGTGTATGTAATGAGTCATGACTAATGATGTTCATTTTCCTTACCATTGTTGACATTGTCATGCTTCTCCTTATCATTAATCAACATATAGAACATGGTGATTAATCTAAAAGAAAATTGGTTATGCACTATAGGTTGGTCATTCATTTGGCCAAACATAATTCCCTTCACGCTTTTTTATTTACAGGGAAGAGCCAAAGACTATTAGAAGAAATGAGCTCACATATTGTTTCAAAATGCTCTTCAGGTATATGCCAAATATGATTTTTGTTCCCAAATTATACTTAGTTTCTAGAACTTATATTCACATCTTCCATGTTATATGTCAATTGCTGAAGTGACATTGTTCAAGTGTTCTCAACTTCTTTAAAAGTTTAGTTTCCATGGAACACATTATTAGAGATTATAGTTGATTGGCAGTAAGGATTCATTGAAGTTAAAAGGAAAGTTCTATAGGAGCCATGCTTTATGGATCGGATTAAAAAACATGTCCAAAAAATGAGTATAGCTGACATGAGAATTCTAAGATGGATGAGTGGCAATCAACTTTTTCAAGAACAGATCGTAGACAGTGGCAGAACCATATTGGGGCTAGTTGGGCCCTGTCCCCCTAGCTCTGTAGTTTTTTTTTGAACAACTATAAGCCCAAAAGTACTCGTCCTTTAGTTCTAGCCCCTCTAAAGGAGATTCCTATTTTATGAAACTTTTTATAATCCCTATGATTTTGACAGATTGACAAGGAAACTCCTTTCCTGATTCCGTCTGATAAAGATACGACCATATTTTCCTTTTTTTACTGACTTTATTAGATTTTATTTCTTGTTTAAATATAAAGTTCAAGGATTTAAAGATATGAACTAGGTATTTTCTATTTGTTATTTTTTTCTCTCTCCTCCGATGCATCTTTCCACTATATTTTTAACTCACAAGTCTAAAAATATCATTCTACAATTAGGCAGTTTAACATCCCCACGTGTTGTGAGTTGCCGGAGAAAACTAATTTGTATCAGTCCTACATCAGTAAAAACATTTTGTCATATTTTTCTTCCAAATTCCATGTGTTTATTATGATTCATTATTATATTAATACTTATTTGTTTTTATGCTGTCTTTAGGAACACTGTCAATTACATATTTCTATGATCATTTGAACAAGCAAATTGTTATTTGATCTGATTCAATTTGTTTATAATTTCAGTTGAATTTCTAAGCGGCTCATTGACCAAGATAAGAGCATTGTCTCACCTTTTTTTTTTAGTAGGAATACTTTAGATAATTTAATTTTGTTAAATTTTAGTACATACTCTATAAGTTTTGTGCTTGATTATGTTTACGACTATGATTATATTTTACCCCCTCCAATATTAGATGGCTGGTATGATCGTAGAATCTTTAAAGGGTTCAGTTTGGATCGGGACCCAGGTCATGGATCGTAGGATCCAATATTAAAACATTAAAAAAAGTAAAAAAAAAGGTTTATAAAAATTATGGTCATTTCGTATCTATGCTATGTCATGCATATTTGAGGCATACAACGTCGAATCAAGAAGGCAATTAAAGCGGTAGCAAAATAGCCAATACCGCTTTTTGACTAGTCTAAAATAGTCGTCAAAAGACAGTAAAATGAGGATCATGTTATTTTTAATATTAGTACTAATTCTACATAATAATATCCGATGACCTACCTCTCTCTCTCTCTCTCTCTCTTTTCCTCTGTAATTTATTCTCCTCCTCTACAACTTTACTATCTATAATTTGTTCTTTTCATGCTCATGTGTACATCCCAACAACAACTTTTTAAGGAGCACAATTAACCTTCAAGTATGTAGACCGACTTTGTTACACTTTCTATATTTTGCTAAAAGTCGACTAAGACCTATCCATATATGAAACTTAGCTACTTGGGTTAAGGTTCAAAGTATCGGTATCGGAATTGGTATCGGACCATTCCAATGAGTATCGGGATCGGCGTTATCGGTAGTATCGGCGGTTTCGGATCGGAGTATCGGATTTTTTGGTATCAGAAAGCAAACAACTATTAGTAAATTATTAACATTTTAGAAAATATATTTTATACATTTATGCATAATTTAAAGTATTTTTAGTGTTGTTTCTTAGTATTTTTGAAATTGAATGAAATAGTAGTCACCATTGTCGATTGATTTATATGCGATAAATAAGTTTTCCTCATTTATATGCTTTTACAACCTTGCTAATTGGTCTTTTTTAATTTAATTTTCTTTGTCGAATTGACCGGAAAAGAGACATCTAATGTCGGTATCGGTCAGTATCGGGTATCGGTCGGTATCAGATCGGGACATGCCAAACTGTATCGGTATCGGCCGTATCAGATCGATATCGGCCGATACTTCAAACTATGGTTCAAACAAAGTTCTAAACGGTGGTAGGCGGGTGCGCGGTGGAAAAAGTCTACCTATCGCCTAGGCCGCCTAGGACGGTTGATACATTTTAGACATTTTTTACTATTTTACCACAGTTTTTTTGTATTATATACATATGTTAAGGATGTTTCATGCATAACTATATTGTAGAACAAAGATTTATTAAGTATTAGTTTTATAAAAGTGAACCATAAGCCCATAATGCTTGCAAAATCGTTTGGCTAAAATAGCTTGTTAGGTATTGCTCCGCCTATGCTATCTACGCCGCCAAAGCCAACGTTGGCCGCCTATACTACCGCCTACCGAAAAGCGGTACAGAGAAGACCTCCTACCGCCTAGGCACCACCTAGGCGGTTGAGGCGACCGTCATTTAGAACACTGAATTCTCATAGGACTCCTATTTTACTATGACTAGGATCTATCAAATACAACTCTTAATAAATTTTAAATCTATTCATAAATTTAGTCAATGTACTAAACGGCGGTAGGAGGGTGCATGGAGGAAAGAGTCCGCCTAGTCACCGCCTATGCAGTTGATATATTTTGGATTTTTTTTTTTTACTATTTTACCATCATTTTTTTTGCTTTATATACATATTTTAAGGATGTTTCATGCATAACTATGTTGTAGAACAAAGATTTATTAAGTTTTAGTCTTGTAAAAGTGATCCATAGGTCCATAATGCTTGTAAAATCGTTTGGCCAAAATATCTTGTTAGGTATTGCTCCGCCTAGGCTCCCATTGACGCCGCCAAAGCCCCATTGGCCGTCTACTCTACCGTCTACCAAAATGCAGTACGGAGAGAGATCGCCTGCCGCCTAGGCGGTCAAAGCGGCCGCCATTTAGAACACTGAATTTAGTAGGATTTGGATTAAACTTCCAAAGTAGTAAAATACTATGCACATTGTTCCATTAAATTTCCACTAAAAAGAACAACACGTTTTAAAACAAAAAAATATTTCTGAAAATAACTCTCAGTTGTCAAGGGGTACTTATACTATTTTAAAGTACGCGATGGATGTACTTAATCTAATATTATTTTATCATTACCAAGTACATCACAAGGTTCTGGAGTCCCTAATCCTTAACATTGATTTGAAAATATTTCCATTGGTATTGATTTGCCGATTTTCAATTGTACGTAAAACTTGTACTAATTCTACATAATAATAACCAAAAGCAGTTAAAAGCGATTAAAAACGAAAAAATCGATACTAGTCGTCGCTTTGTAAGGGCCGATTTTCTTACCCGATTTTCATGAAAAATCAAGCGGTGCTATAGCGCATGCCGACTACTCCCTGCTTTAACGACATAGGTTAGAACACTATATCAAAAGCGTACTCAGTTTGTCCAAACGAAAGTGAATTGAGGTGAGGAAGAATCTAAAATTTTCTACTTGTAGGTTTATGAGAGAAGAGGAGAAATTTATATATTGTAATATCACAAAATAAATAGGTTTAATATGTTATGGAGGCCTTTCCTAACTTGTATAAGGGTTTCTTGGAAACCAAAAACAAAAAGACCCCCAAAAGATCCGTACACAAATCTGTTGTGCTATCTTCAAATTCTAAAATTCGGGTCGGTTCATGTGATCCGTGATCCAATTCCTACGATCTAGACCTGATTTGACTGATCCTTGGTTGGTGCGATTCTTTTGTGCAACCCGGATCATATTAGGTCCAATCTTGCCCCAATCATGCGGTTAAAGATCCGGGTCACACGATTTTGACAACATGAGTGAACAATAGATTGAAAGATAGGATAAGAAATGAGCATATTTGTGGAAACTTGGAGGTTGCACCAATTGAGAATAAGATAACAAAAATTGTCTTAGGTGGTTTGGACAATGTGTAATGTAGACCAATAGATGCACTGGTTATGAGCGATAATATATTAGTCAAATGAGCTCTTGGAATTGGGGATTTGGATGGAGTCGATAACAAAGTCTATAACGAAGGATTTTTTTTCCTATTTTACAAGGAACATGGCCCTTAGTATAGTTGAATGGAAGAAATGATTCAAATAACTAATCCTCAATTTTTTATTTAATGTATTAACAACCACAACTTCCATTAAGATCATGATAGTAAAGTAAAAAGCAAACACAAAAATTCCTATAAGGGAAGGAAAAGGTCCCAAAATAGAAGTAGAGAAACTCGCAAAAAGAAAAAAAAGAGAGTTCTCACAAAATACAAGCTTAGCTACATGGTTACGTGGAACGTGGAAAGTTTCAGAACGTGAAATGCAAAAGGGAACACGGTCACGGGTGCGGTACGTTGGGGGTAGGCTTCTTGAGGACGCAATATGTTTATCTGGAACATGCTTTTCGAACATTTTTAAGGAACAAATATGTAACAAAATTTATGATGCATATTTAGGATTCAAAGTTAAAAAAAATCGAATTCAAAGTTAATCAAGTACAATAGTATGGCATCATCATATATTCAAAACTATTTTTTTATAACTTCCAAAGAATTCATAACTTCCAAACAATTCTAGGAATAATGTCTTTTTCAGAAACTAAAACAAAAAAAAACTAAAAAAAAAAACTACTTCTGTTTAAAAGGTTGGTTGGAAATTCAATTATATGATATATTTACTTATCGGAATGTACATTTCCACGTTCCAATCGGCCGTCGTTCACCTTTCAGAACATGTGTTCCCAGATCGACATTCCCACGTCATGAAACGCTACCTAAATGGTGAATTCAGGTAAACATAATCAGCTGCATTCTACTGTTAGAAGTTTGTCTATATGCACTCAGAGTGACTTGATGGATCAAACAACAAACTCCAAGATCTCAAAGGGACTAATAAATCTAAGGCTCAACTTACCCTGGAATTCAAACTTCTACACACTTCGATCTCCCACATGGAACTCCAGATTATGCTTTCTACTTTTTGGTATTACTCTTGTCTGCTTTGTGAAGGACAAAGACGTTCCCTAATCATTCCAATTTGTCAAGTGCTTGTTGCATTAGTTTTGGTCGAAGAAATTTCCTTTCACCAACATCATCCTAATGAATAGGAGATCAAACTTTTCAAGGTTGTAAAGTCGCTAGGCGGTAGTCGGACGGGCACCGAGTGCCTGTGCGACGTCGACTAGCGCCGACTAATTCCACCAAGGAGCTAGTCGGCGTCCAGGCGCCGCATGACCGCCTAGCATCTAGGCGCCGCCTAGGCACCAATTTTTCAGATTTTTAGAACTGGTGAAACTCTCTCAGAAAGTCTCATAAGGACGTAAGAATCTGCCTATAGAACAGGGAATTTAGCTGTCGCTATAACAAATCCATCCGAAGATGGATGCTTCTCCCGTGATTGTTAAAATCAAGCAAAGGACCTCTCAAAATATGTCCTCTCGCTGTCTTATCTGTCTGAGGTAATATGTTATAGTGAAATTAAGTTTGTCCTAAAAGGCCTCATATAAACTTCCGGTATACTGCTAGACAAACCTTGAATCTTTGTTAGAGTCAAGACTTGGGTGTCATACGACCTAACAATTTACCCATTTACACCCACCTCTCCAATAAGAGCTACATAATGATAAGATAGTGCACCAACTTATATAGGCAATCGACTATGAGCATACGCGCAAATATATAAATCACATATTCAAAATTTTAAGTTCTAACGAGAACTAGTAAGTTGATGTAAGTGGCCTAGAAAGTTGTTTTCTTACAATCCGTAAGATGGTTTTCATAAAATCTCCATGTATTAGTGGCTTAGATCAAGTGACACTATTAAAACTACATGGGAATTTGGTGTATGAACAGAAAAAGCAACACATCGTAGATTTTAAAGACCAAAATATGAGCGTAACTCAATCTGTTGTGTGAGTGCAATGGGAGGATCATTTCTAAAGGGGGAAGCTACCTGCCCTCTCAAAGAGACGATGCTGAAGAAGTACTTCCTGGCTTTTTGGGCACCAAGCTATGTAAAGTTTCAAGGATGATAACTTATTTTAGGGTTATGCTGTAGTATCAAATATTCAAATAATAATAGACTAAATGCTACAGAAGTATATCTTGCTATTTATGGACCAAGGTAAGATATGAGAATTATTTTGTTTCTGAAGTGCCATTATTCCATATAGATTATAACTTTTTGTATTAACATTAACTTTTGTAAGATACGAGATTTCTTAAATGGGAATCTCTCTGATGCACAAGTTAGGGTTAAAAAAAGTGCCATTATTCCATATAGATTATAACTTTTTGTATTAACATTAACTTTTGTAAGATACGAGATTTCTTAAATGGGAATCTCTCTGATGCACAAGTGAGGGTTAAAAAAAGGATTTCTTCATGTATGAATGACAATTGTTGTAAAAAAATCATTTTTATCTATGCGTGAATACCGTATTGACAGTAACTTTTACTAATCTACTAATTCCTTCAAGTAAAAAAGCCTAAAATAGTAATTGTGGCACAAGTTCATTTGTTTTAAAACCTTCTTGCCTATTAACTAATACTGTATTAAACTTAACTTCTATTAAGCTACAAAACTTGAAAATGGCAATTGCGGTAAAAGCTTATTTTATTTTAATAGGATCTTACTTACCTATGCACTGATACTGTATTCTGAACATGTCGAATGGATTCTACTGATCATTAATTGGTTGAGTGCACTGTTTTGGTGTCTACTTTGTCATTCAAGTAATTGTACAGCTGGCAATTGTACTAGCCTTGGATAATCTATGACAAGATTAGTGCATTGTGCTCAGTGTCTTTCTGGTTTTGATATACAACTGATCATGGCACGTTACTGGTTATAGTGTAGTTTTTGTGTGTGAAGCATCTGGCATGAAATAAAATATGATGTCTAGTACTTTTATGTTTTTGATAATGAAGATCTCACTAAAGTGTTTTATTACCTATGTAGTGGGTCGTTCATTGATGGGAACTCTTGGCAACAATTTGTTTGGAGTAATGAAAGCTTCTCATGATGTAGGGATAAGGATGAGTTACAATCACCTTTTCCCACAGGTTTGCTCTAGTTCTCCACCTTGCAGTGTATCTACTTCTTGTTACGGAGCGATGTCTTCTTGAGGTTAATTCTAGTACCACAACTTGGTCTTGTTCTGTGTTTAAGCTATGTGATCTTGCTTCTACGATTCTTCCTTTTCGCATAAATTTAGGTTGTTTAAGGAATTAGAGTATCAATGGACTTGGAAAAGAAGAAAGGGATTAGAGAATTGATTATTGAAAAGTTAAGTGCATTAAATCGACGATGGGTACATAATAATGGGTTCTTTTGGGTGTTTTCTGTAACTCATAATATTATCTTTCCATTTCAAAGTATCTCGTGAATCAATATTTTATCCGCTTGTAGAATCTATTGAGCTGTAAAGGGAAAATATTTATAGATAGGAACATATTGATGAAATATGAAAACTTCTAGTAAGAGTAGATCTTTTTAAACCAATGGTCTTAGATTAAGAGTATCCCTTTAAACATGTCAACTTAGAAATATTGAAATTTCTTCATCACATCATCTATTATGCCTTCTCCCATCGGAATGTGTAGCTATGGAGCATAAGAAAAATCCATAAAGGATTTGACAATTTTTTTATGACCATCTGTCTACGTTTACTCTATTTTGGTCCTAGATTCCTAGCCAAGGTACTTATGAGCACCAGACCATAAAATCTAGGTGGCCGATTGGAATTTCTTCTTCAAAATCATAAAATATCTTACATGTGCAGCCAAACACTCCCGATTGATATGAAATTTGATTCCTAGTTCTTAGGGGTTTCCAAGTTCTGTTTAGATAATTCGTTAACATTTTTATATTTGTGTAAAATGACTTAGATATGCTATTAACTACCTTGGCTAGGAATCCAGCTCTCAGCCATAAAACACTCCTTGACTGATATAAAACTAAGTCAGGGTAGTTTATGACCTAGATCTGTACTTTTCTTCTAATCAAACTATTTTTAAGAAAGTCTTTGACCTTATTCTTGCATCTTAGCTGTATCATTAGCCAGGAAGTGTGGACACTTCAAAAATCAGTTTCTGTGTCCATTCTGGGTTGTGTAGGATGCACACTGGACACAACATGGAAACTCTAAAATACCCTATGACACTTCAAATATGGTGCCATATCTGTGTCACCATGTCTGTAGTTTTTTTGTGCCGTACTCGTGTCCATGCAACACATGTTTATTACAATATAACCCTCATCCAAACTCTAGAGTTTTGGTGCAACGGTAGGGCCTTTAGCATGGCATAAGAGCGATCTATGTTCGAATCTCCTTTGACGCACATTTTAAGTGGATTTTATATTAAAAAATACTGCTGTGTGAATCCAACTCTTAGCCAAAAAATGGACCTTCGATCTACAAGGGCGTGTTAGAATATTAATATTTAACCCTCAACCTTCATCAAAACTCTAGAGTTTTACTGCAGCAGCATGAACTTCAACAATGTTAATAAGTAATTTATCATTGGATGTTGCAGCACCTGTCAGCTGTATCAGCCCTTTGTAGCATCATCATCGTGGGCTGAAACAACCTTGCAAGTTTTTGATGATATTGGCATCTTTGTAAAAGGCACTTCCTGCCTAGATAAAGAGAATCAAAAGTTAATCCATATAGCATCTAGTGAGTTGGCTTAGTGGACCATCTATCATTTATCAAGGTATTGAATATCTTTTATCAAGGTATTGAATATCTTTTAATTAAAAGCTTCGGACACTAGCTGGTGGATAGATAAATTATCTTATTAATTTATTGCATAAATTTGGTTCCTAAAATTGGGAGGTCTCAAGATATCAGAATTATGGTCGGACCCAAAACATAGATAAGAAAGGTTTAGTTTCTGAAGAGTTCCTAAAATTGGGAAGTCTCAAGATATCAGAATTATGGTCGGACCCAAAACATAGATAAGAAAGATTTAGTTTCTGGAGATGCCATTTTATTTGGTCCTCAAGACATGATAGGCAGCATGACAAGGAAACTAATAGTGATTGGTGTTTGGATAAAAATAGCTAAACTCTTATTTGTGTCATTGCAGCAGCAGCAAAGAACTTTCATTCAAATGAGAACCAATCTTAAAGTGGTTGATAACTCGGGAGCTAAGCGGGTCATGTGCATACAAGCTCTGAAGGGAAAGAAAGGAGCAAGATTAGGTGACACCATAATCGCATCTGTCAAGGAAGCTCAACCTCGTGGTAAAGTGAAGAAAGGAGAGGTGGTGTATGGTGTGGTTGTTCGTGCAGCTATGCAGCGAGGCCGCTGTGATGGTAGTGAGATCAAGTTTGACGATAATGCAGTAGTCCTTGTCAACAAGCAGGGGGAGCCAATTGGTACTAGAGTTTTCGGGCCAGTTCCCCATGAACTTCGAAAGAAAAAGCATGTCAAGATCTTGACTTTGGCTGAACACATAGCTTGATAGTGTTGCAGTTTCATAGGCTGTTGCACTTCTTTTAAGGTTTTGAATATTTCTCCTATATAGGAGTTCCCTTTTCGAATGTGATGCTTGGTTTGCATACTAATGCAAACTTCTGTCATCAATTATGTAACTGGTTGACGGACTAACAAAGGAAATTGATTTCTTGAAACAAAGTTTTATCTTCTTGATTTGAGTATACCAGTTGTTCCTGCAAAGGATGCATTTAGTCTTTAAATTCCTGTCATTTGGTGCCTGTAATGTTTGCACCATGTACCTTTTGCCTTGATTTGCTAGAGTTCCTGCAAATCATTCATTCTCTTGATGTTCCCATCTTCTTCAGCTAAGTTGCCATTCTGTTGCCTAAGTTGCAGATGTTTTTGTTGCAAGACGAATGAAATTTACATACAATATAGTCAACACTTTTCTTGTCTTTAAACAGTGCAACTAACAATTGTTTTAACCTGCCAAGAATATCGCTCTAGTTTCTGCATTATTCATATAGATACACTGAATGTGCTTTCACACTTTTTAACTCAGTTGAATGTCTTCTTCATTGCTCATATATTTGAATTCTTTTCTGGGCCTGGCCTATTCAGCCTCGAGTCTTTGCTACTTTGCCTTTTTGTCCAGGATTTGAGGTACAGAGACCTCTGTTAGAGCATGGTCTCAATTGTTTTCTTATGCTTGTGGGAAGTTTTTCTCTTGCAAGGGTAGAAAGATAGTCTCACATTGGAAAACACTCTAAGTGGGTATCTCAGTATAATATTATGTTTGGTGTTGAGAGATGCACATGGGTTGGTGGCTTAAGTGGGTGCCATGTGGGATGTTTTCCTACTAGAATTAAGTTTAAATTCCTCAAGAAAGCATTTATGTTTTTTGTCACTATTTTAGAAAAAATTTCTTAGGATCTAAACCGAACTCGGGCGAAGGGCGCTTTGATGGCGCACTTTGCACTTAGCATGTCAGCATCGTCGCATGATGCTTGTCCGCGAGTTTTCCATGTGCGCAGTTACATGCGCGACTATGTGCGTATGCGCGCATGAGTTGCTACGCTGCTGCACGTATGCGCGCATGAGCAACTCCTGCTGCGCACATATGCATAGACAATGCTGTTTGGCGCATATCTCTGCTGATCGTGGGATTTGGACGAATATGGAAAGATTAAGTCAATTATTTAGATTCGATTTTTGTGGGATTTGAATTTAATTGATTGCTCTCTTTCCGGAATTGGTTGACAGCTAGGATTAGGATTATGGTTTCATCCCTACTCTATATATACTCTCTTCATGCCTCAATTGATGACTTACTTCAAAATTGAGAGACAAAAGAGAGTATCCTGCTGTTGCTATGATTGTAGTCCAGGAGTCCTCTCGAGTGAGAGCAGAGGTGACGACGAGCGTTACAGAAGTTCTTCGTGAACTTGCTGGTTCCTAGGAGTGGATCTTCTGAGGGCGAATTTTGCTTTAAGCAACGGTGATCCTTAGATCCTTATCATCATAGCAAGTCTTCTTTTTGTCCTCTTCTTCTAAAGTTGTAGTTCGTTCTATCTCAATTGCATCCGCGTTTACAAGGAAGAACGAAGTTTATTTTTGTACGTAAGTTTGTAATATGATATTCTTCAAGTTGTAATCGAAAGTTTTAAAAATCTTCGTTGGAATCGAGTAATTCAGAGAGCAAACTCGTTTGCGTAAATCTTTAATCTCGACTACAATTTCAGGATCAAACAGAGGGCAGACTGTAAAGTTTTGCTTGAACCTCTGTTCTTGGTCTCTATTCTACCATCTTTGATCTACCTCGGGACTAACAATCTCAAAGCAAGATCCGGATAAGATGGAGAACAACCGTGCAAGTCTTCTCGACACAAGTTTTAACAAATTTGAAAAATTTGACGGTGAGTACTACAATATCTGGGAGAGAAAGATCAGTCTCAATCTTCAACTCATAAACGTTGATTACGTGTTAATAGATCTTCATCCTACTCTTCCGGATACTGATAATGCTCAAAGAATTTCTGAGCCCATTGCTCTGCAACAGAAGTGGAGGAAAGACAACAACTTCTGCAAACTATTGATTCTGAACGCCATGGAAGATTCAATGACTGAATCATACAGCAAGACGGTCCATGTTAAGAACATTTGGGAGTCTTTGGAGAAGCACTACAAGTCTGATGAGAAGAGATCAAAGATTCACATCACAGACAAGTTGTACAAGATGCGATTTGAGGTCGACAAGGTGATGTTGCCTCAAGTCAAAGAGTTTCTCAAGTTACGTCAAAAACTTGAAGATGATGGCATGCTCCTAGTGTAACACCCCGTTCTGCTCAAGCGGACCGCCGATTCAAACGGCAAAAGTGCAACGTCCCGACCCACTTTGCTCAGGCGAGAATACTCGTTTGAGGCAAAGGACATCCAGACTTGTCCCTTCAGGAATTCGGCTTAGGCTTTCAGAGATTCGCTCTGAGTATCACTCAACTGAGGCGAATCATCGCTAAGGTGGGTGGCTACGATGAACTTGTCTTTGCTAAGCCAACACACTTGAAATATGGACGTTTCATGGTAGTCGCTAGGTGAATCACCCCCTGCATGCTAATAAGAATACAACGCACCTAGCTAAGGGAATAATCCCAACTTGTATTGCTTGTGCTAGAATATGGAATTGAAACATTGCTTATATTCAGACCCTCGCATGCTACCTTTGCCTTGAGCAACTAGACCCTGTTATGCCTCGAGTAGAATGATATGAACATTTCACACTTCGTTGTGCACTTCTTTACTGTTACACTGCACAACCCTAGATCATGTCACTCGGTAAGTCCCTTTACGGTTTCACTCCTCGGCTTACCTTCGGGCCCGAGTCAACGTGAGTGCTTATGTTTACACATGCATGCTTGCCTGTTTATATGTTAACTTGAAATATTGCCTCGACTTAATGTTTGCCACACGAAACATATGCCTCAAGCAAGTAACGCCATCGCGTATCGTACATGCATTGAGTCAAGCCAGAAGACTACCGAATAGTCCTTCTGTACAAATTGAACCTGCAAGTATCCGGAACCGTTAGGTCACCAAGGCAATCTCCGGACCAGGGGCATGCATCAAGACAAGTTATACACCAAACATGAACCCTGTCAAATGAGGCAAGCAATACAGCTCGTAGAGCAATACCGTTCAAGGGCACGAATCAAGATTCAACCACATCGTGTCTCTCCTGTATCTCGTGCATCTCGTGAATCTGGATTGACCCAAGACTTGCATGGTCACGGACAACTCGTGCACGAGGTATCTCATTCCTCAGACGATCAGCGAGGCACCGCCATCATACTGGCCTAGGAGAAATGTATGGTGTATTGCTAACTCCAAAGAAGGGTCCAGTATGCTATCCCGGCTTTGGGGGGAGCAATACACGGTATTCAGCCTTGGGAAAGCATATTCCCTTGGACTCTCCGTCTACCCAATAGTCGCCTATTCTGGCGGGATAGCGTGCAACAGCTCCTCCGTATCACCTGTTTGCCCTGAATTGCTTGTATTAAGCGTTGCGCCTCATTCCGCAAATCGACTATCAAATGCCTGGTCCTTTATGGCTATGCCAGTGACCCCATGTTCATATAGATAAGTCATCCTCGCTTAGCGGCAATCCACGTGCGAGTCACTGCATCACATCGAGAATATCTGAAACACCTAAACGATCTCAAGCATAATATACTTGCACATATAAAATACTTCAACATCTTCTGCAATACTTGATATTCGTGTATCTCGTGCATCCGTAGCGTAAACTCGTTCATAACACAGTGTTTGCATATGCTATTGCCCCCGAATGTTTATACCTGCTCATGCTTGAATTAACTTGGTTTGCCTTGGACAGGGAAGGACAAATGGTAAGTTGGTAAGTCTCGTCGTGTTTTCTCTTATGTCGCACGGCGCACTACCACACGAGTTAGGGTATTCAATCTTTGCCATGAAACTGATCCTAAGACAACTAGAAAGATAACATAATAGTTGGTGCACGGAACCTATATTACGTGTTTGGATTTGTCGATCGGGCGAGTAGCCTCCCCACCAGTGCATTCATGTACTGATAATCCACCAGATTGTTTGCAGGGTGCGGGAGAACCTCGTTCGGTGCGGATGCCTCCTTCGTGCGTGCTAAGGCGTGGAGTTCACTCTAGAGCCTTGGAGTGCCGCGTCCGGAACTGAAGCACATATACAAGACATAATGTTGGAACATCACCTGTACATCATTCTACAAACGTAGCCACTTGGCACGCTTTTACTATTTCAGAGAGAGAGGCTTGAGCGACTTATAATCTCGGCTATACGCCGCCTGTAACACTTATTCAATATCAATAAAGAGTTTGTTTTACTTCAACTTGTGTTATTCAATGCTTTCGCTATTGACGACTCAGTGAACTTGTTACCAATCGCCTATGCGTTTATAATTCCGCTGCACTCGGATAATCTGTACGACTCTGTGGCTTAGACCTCTTACTGCCAGCCATTGAACCACGGCCTTGCACGGACATGGTTCACGCTCGTGTGGCATTACGCCCAGATGGGCCGAAGCGATCTTCCCGCGTGAGCGCTGGCGCGGTGATTCTCGCCTAGCAGGGACGGCCAATTAGCCTACGGGAGATCGGGACGTGACAGATTGGTATCAGAGCTTGGCTATACGCCTTTGGACGTCGTTTCAATTTTCTCAGTTTCGAAAGCTCGTTCGTGGGTTATGTGCACACTCTCTCTCAATGTCCCGATGGAATATTCTAAATAATAAGTCTAAATACTTTTAAAAGTGCATGTGAATAATGTGATTGCTTGTACGGAATTGAAATGCTAAGGTCTTTGTGACAACTTGTGCTAGACCCTTTGGGGATAAACTCGTGCTAAAACTCGCGACTTATGTGCGAACCCGAATTGCCTATACATGTTTGCCCAACTGGTTAGTGCGAAATCGAATATTCTCCGAACGGTTAGCTTTGCACACACCTTTTTGGCTAAGTTGTGCTGAGTATCCCGCACCAAGATCCTTTGGTGCAAGCTAGTTGCAACAAGATTTGGGTATCATTCAGGAATAAGATAAGTCAGACTTAGAATGCCAACCGATAGAACATTCTCGAATTTATCGCTTAGGCGAATATAGAGAATCGTGCTTGGATTTTAGGAAATAGCTCGAACGGTATTTCGTATCGAAATATATAAATCGATTAAGGATTTGATTGGATGACTCAATTTCGAGTGGTGTATGGATCACTTCGAAATGTTCAAACAAATTCATAGGTCTCGTACGATAATCTGACTGAACGATTAGAGAATATCTTAAATAAATGATAAGGCTCATATCGAATTAGAAATTCATGGAAATAAAAATCGATATCTCGTTAAGGAAACTTGTTGGAAACTTGGAGAATTGTATGAGTGATTTCAGATTTAAACGAACGAATTGAACTTGAATACAACATCGGTCGAATAGAAATTAAGCTTGAAATAAATATTGTGTTTCGATGAATGAACGGTAATGGATTTGGCTTGGAGTTTGGAAAAACGATCTTGAAATCAAGTTCGAAATGATAACTCTCGAAATCAGTCCCAATGAGAACGGGTATCCTGCGGGAGCGCCGACATGGTGATTTCACGTACGGCGGGGATGATCGAACTACGGGAACATGTTCGGTGATTATTCTAAACGAACTCGATGAATGGAACGTATAAAGATGGAATAGACTTGGGCTTGAATAATTGAACTAGTTGCTTGAGGAATGAAAGATAGATTTACCGAACGGTAACAATGAAGTTGGATAATACTGCTAGACGAATTATAATCACTGCATGAACGGATATAACTTGGATAGAGCAAGGGAAATATTAAGGTATCTCAATCGTGCCGAGGATAACCATAACATTCAAACGTTCTTGTCTTGTGCGAGCGTAACTCTATGCTCGTACATGCGTCATGTCCGGATTATGACGATTACCCAGCGGGAGCGTTGGCGTGGTGATCTCACGTCCAACGAGGATGATCGAACTTGCGGAAGGCCGGAGCGTGATAACTAATGGATCTTCTTAACTTTTGGTTCGACACGATAAGACGAATTTGGAATGCAAGTGATCAAAAATATTTTGATGGATAAGTTAGCCTAGAATCTGGAATAAATCACGCTTGATGGTTTCGTGAACAGATACGTGAATCAGGTTGGATTACTTAAAGTTATAAATAAAGGTTTAGAACTGTATCTTGGCTTGGTGGACTAGACTTGGAATGGATAGGGATTCTATCAAAAATATGTTTGAAGAGATAGACTATGCAAATCACTAGACTTGTCCTGCAACTTGGATATATTATGGATTTTACTGAACGGACTCGTCCCCCGTACAAACTAACGTGTTATTGAGAGTAGAAAAAAATTTGTGCTCGATGTTTAGAAATCTGAGTGAAACGAGCTTGGGTAGATTATCCCGTACGAATGAACAATGGTTTGACCCTAGGAATTAGGGCGAGCATCGTGCGACGAATTTGCACGATATATCGTGTGCTTGAACCTGTACCTATGACCTTGTGAACTGACCTAGCAATTAGGCAGATGACCCTGTGTAGAGTAAATGAATCTGTGTTACCGACTTTACCATATTGCTTGAACAAGCTATACAATTGGGGCAACAAGACTTAGGGTTAGACTTGGGAACTGTAACGTGTGCTGTGTTTGACCCGAACAGATGAACGCTAGTCGGTAAACCGAATAGATCGTGCTTAACGGTAGTGCAAATACTTGAGATTGAGTTGGGATAGAAAATGGTATAGAATTTGATTGACCCTATCAGAAGTATCCTTGTGAACCATAAAACGAGACCATTGAAATTTTTGCAAGTAGCTTGTCCGATTTTACCATCTCTAAGTTTGGTTGAATGCATATGTTTGAGAAATGCCTTGAACGTGTGTACGATCCAAGACTAAACGAGATATGGAATTCGAGTGCTAAGACTTCGCTATCTCTAAGTTGGTTGACATGCATGTGCTTGAAGCGCTTCAAATATGTGCACGATCCAGACTCGCGATATGCTGATCTCAAATGCTAGTGCAAGTGAATATCCGTCTGAACAAGTATAATGACTTGTATAAGTTGCCTCAGTCTTAGATCGTTAATCGAGATCGATTAAAACGTACTCCGCGTTAAGCAACCTATCTAGCGCTAAAGCGTAAATGAGCCCAACTCAACATACACGCGACATAACGTAAGGATCGAGTAGGAGATTATGTTCAATTGGATTTAGTGGTACCGATTGCTACGCTTGGGATAGATTCGATAACGTAATATAACGGTTTGCCTTCAGGAAGTCTCGAGGACGAGACTTTTTCTGAGTGGTGTATGATGTAACATCCCCTTCTGCTGAATCAAACGAAAAAAGTGCAACGTCCCGACCCACTTTGCTCAGGAGAGAATACTCGTTTGAGGCAAAGGACATCCAGACTTGTCCCTTCAGGAGTTCGGCTTAGACTTTGAGAGGCTCGCTCGGAGTATCACTCAACCGAGGCGAATCATCGCTAAGGTGGGTGGCTACGGTGAACTTGTCTTTGCTTAGCCAGCACACTTAAAATATGGATATTTCATGCTAGTCGCTAGGTGAATCACCCCTTGCATGCTAATAAGAATATAACACACCTAGCTAAGGGAATAATCCCAACTTGTATTGCTTGTGCTAGAATATGGAATTAAAATATTGCTTATATTCAGACCCTCGCATGCTACCTTTGCCTTGAGCAACTAGACCCTGCCATGCCTCGAGTAGAACGATATGAACATTTCATACTTCGTTGTGCACTTCTTTACTGTTATACTGCACTATCCTAGATCATGTCGCTCGGTAAGTCCCTTTACGGTTTCACTCCTCGGCTTACCTTCGGGCCCGAGTCAACGTGAGTGCTTATGTTTACACAAATGCATGCTTGCCTGCTTATATGTTAACTTGAAATATTGCCTTGACTCAATGTTTGCCACACAAAACATATGCCTCAAGCAAGTAATACCATCGTGTATCGTACATGCATTGAGTCACGCCAGAAGACTATCGAATAGTCCTTCTGTGCAAATTGAACCTGCAAGTATCGGGGACCGTTATGTCACCAAGGCAATCCTCGAACTAGGAGCATGCATCAAGTCAAGTTATACACCAAACGTGAACCTTGTCAAATGAGGCAAGCAATACAGCTCGTGGAGCAATACCGTTCAAAAGCACGAATCAAGATTCAACCACATCGTGTCTCTCCTGTATCTCGTGCATCTCATGAATCTGGATTGACCCAAGACTTAAATGGTCACAGACAACTCGTGCACGAGGTATCTCATTCCTCGGACGATCAGCGGGGCACCGCCATCGTACCGGCCTAGGAGGAATGCATGGTGTATTGCTAACTCCAAAGAAGGGTCCAGTATGCTATCTCGACTTTGGGGGGAGCAATACACGGTATTCAGACGTAGTAAAGCATATTACCTTGGACTCTCCGTCTACCCAATAGTCGCCTGTTCTGGCGGGATGGCGTGCAACAGCTCCTCCGTATCACCTGTTTGCCCTGAATTGCTTGTCTTGTACAAAGCGTTGCGCCTCATTTCGCAAATCACCTATCAAATGCCTGGTCCTTTATGGCTATGCCAGTGACCCCATGTTCATATAGATAAGTCATCCTCGCTTAGCGGCAATCCGCGTGCGAGTCACTACATCGCATCGAGAATATCTGAAACACCTGAACGATCTCAAGCATAATACACTTGCACATATGAAACACTTCAACATCTTCTGCAACACTTGATATTCGTGTATCTCGTGCAACCGTAGCGTAAACTCGTTCATAACACAATGTTTGCATATGCTATTGCCCCTGAATGTTTATACCTGCTCGTGCTTGAATTAACTTGGTTTGCCTTGGACAGGAAAGGACAAATGGTAAGTTGGTAAGTCTCGTCATGTTTCCTCTTATGTCGTACGGCGCACTGCCACACGAGTTAGGCTATTCAATCTTTGTCATAAAACTGATCCTAAGGCAACTAGAAAGATAACATAATAGTTGGTGCACGGAACCTATATTACGTGTTTGGATTTGTCGAGCAGCCGAGTAGCCTCCCTACCAGTGCATTCATGTACTGATAATCCACCAGATTGTTTGCAGGGTGCGGGAGAACCTCGTTCGGTGCGGATGCCTCCTTCGTGCATGTCACTCTGGAGCCTTGGAGCGCCGCATCCGGAACTGAAGCACATATACAAGACATAATGTTGGAACATCGCCTGTACATCATTCCACAAATGTAGCCACTTGGCACGCTTTTACTATTTTAGAGAGAGAGGCTTGAACGACTTGTAATCTCGGCTATACGCCACCTGTAACACTTATTCAATATCAATAAAGAGTTTATTTTACTTCAACTTGTGTTATTGAATGCTTCCGCTATTGACGACTCAGTGAACTTGTTACCAATCGCCTATGCGTTTATAATTCTGCTGCACTCGGACAATCTGTGTGACTATGTGGCTTAGACCTCTTACCGCCAGCCAATGAACCACGGCCTTGCACGGGCGCTGCTCACGCTCGTGTGACATCAAGCCCAGATAGGCCGAAGCGATCGTCCCACGGGAGCGCTGGCGCGGTGATTCTCGCCTAACGGGACGGCCGATTAGCCTGCGAAAGATCGGGGCATGACACCTAGTAGACAAATTCATTGTGGGGGTATTGTCTCCAAGCTCCTGCCTAGATGGAACAAGTTTATTTCAGACATATAACCAAAGAAGACGAAGATCGACCTAGAACTTCTACTACATTGGATCCACGTTGAAGATTGGTTGAGGGCTTGAATCAAGGTAGATACTTAGTCCAAGCAGTTGGCCAAGGCCAACATGGTGCATACTGAAGACTAAGGGAAAAGTAGAAGTCTTCTTACAACAACTTTAACCATATGAAGGTGAAGTCGGCTTCGTTCAAGCCAAAGCCCAAGCCCAAGTATAACGTGACTTGCTTCAATTGTGGCAAGAAAGGCTACTACAAGAAGAACTGCAGATCCAAGCCCAAAATAAATGAGCAAGGTAAGCCTAACAAGGTTATGATTGCGCAGGTTGACTCAATTGGTATTGGCACTGACTGGTGGGTGAACACTGGTGCATCCTGTCATGTTTGCTCAAAGAGGGAATTGTTCACCTCATACAAGCCTACTTTCGAGAAGGTTTCGATGATGAACAAGGCACAAGCTGAAGTACTTGAGATCAGAACGGTGTTGCTGAATCTGACTTCGAAGAAGTCACTGGTGCTTTAGGATGTGAAGCACATACCGATGATTATAAAGAACCTGATCTCAGAAAGTTTGCTGTGTAATATAGGCTTGAAGATGGACATTAATACTGGTCATATGGCTATGTCCTATAAGGAACATACTTCAGAAATGTATTTTATATCGAAGGGATGTTCAAACTTAAACTTGTAACTCTGACTAAAAATGTTAATGCAGTCTCTTCTTCTAGTTTTCCTCTTGAGTTATGGCATAATAGACTAGGACATATACATTGTAAAAGAATTAACAAGGTGTCTAGTCTAGGACTTATCTCCAAATGTGGGGGTAAGGAGGTAGAGAATTGTGAAGTCTATGTGCAGACGAAGATCACTAAAAAATTATTCAAACGGGTCAACCAAAGTATTGATCTTTTGAAGTTGGTGCACTCAGATATCTGCGACTTCGAGCAATTCTCCACAAATACGGGATAAGGTACTTTATTACTTTTATCGAGACTTCTCGAAGTACGTATTCATTTTTCTGCTCAAATCGAAAGATGAAGCGTTCGAGAAGTTCAAGGACTTCAAGGCTGAAGCCGAGCAGCAAACCAAACAACAACTTAAGAGACTCAGAAGTGATGGAGGCGGAGAGTATCGTCCTGTTGAATTCATATCATTCTGTAGAGAACATAAAATTGTCAATGAGATAACTGCTCCGTATTTTCCTCAATCAAATGGAGTTGTAGAAAAAAATAATATGACTTTGACAGAGATGATGAATTCAATATTGTTGACTGTGGGACTTTCAAACTACTTCTGGGGAGAAGCTGTATTTACGGCTACTTTTATTCTGAATAGAGTGTCGTATGTAACTACTGACATTACTTCTCATGAACTCCGGTTCAAGGTCAGACCCAACTTGAATGTCAATTGAGTGTGGAGTTGTCTGACATATGTAATGCTTTCAGATATGAAGATTCAGAAGATGAAAATGAGGACTACAAAGGCTATATTTTTGGGATATGCTAAAAAAAGAGTGATTCTCGCACAGTTCTTGATATTGAATCAAATTATATCATCGAATCTCGCGATGCAAAATTATTTTAAGACAAATTTGCAAGGCACAAGAATATTGTTATGACAGACATTTCAGAGAATATGCTGGTGCAGAGGAGACTATCACTTCTAATAAAAATGTAGTCCAAGATGAGGTTGTCGTTGAAGAGATAATATTTGAACCAGAACTAGTAGGGCCGTCGACTAAGCGAGTGAGGAGACATAAGAACTTCAGAGATGATTTTGTCACCTATCATATGGAAGCAGATACACTTACCTATGATGAGGCGATGAAGATTAGAGATGCTGTCTTCTGGAAGGAGGTTGTCAATGATGATTTTGACTCTATACAAAAAACAACACTTGGGTGTTGGTTGATTTGTCGATGTAAATGGATCTTCAAGAAGAAGATGAAGGTCGACGGAACCGTTGACAAGTTTAAGGCAAGGTTGGTAGCCAATGGTTTTTTTTCAAAAGCAAGGGATCGATTAATTCGACACATATGCTCCAGTTGCGCGGTTGGCAACCATCATGATGTTGATTGCTCTAAATGCAATACACAAGTTGGTGATACATTAGATCGATGTTAAAATAATATTCCTGAATAGAGAGCTGACCGAAGAGATTTACATCCAACAACCAGAAGGATTTATCGTCAAGGGTCTTGAAGACAAAGTCTGAAAGTTGGTGAAATCACTATATGATATGAAGAAAGCTCCCAAGATTTGGAATAAGAAGTTTGATAAAGTCATTAGATAAAACATCTACAGGGTCAGCGAGACGGATAATTGTGTTTACACTAAGTTTGCTGGTGGAAGAGGAGTCATACTTTGCCTTTATGTAGACGATATGCTAATCTTGGGTACGTATTTAGAATATGTCACATAGACAAATATATTCCTCTCGTCCAAGTTTAGTATGAAGGACTTGGGGGATGCTGATATTATCCTGAGGATAAAGATCATCCGGACAGAAGCTGGAGTGGCATTGTCAGAATCTCATTACAATGTGAAGATGTTCACACACTATAGATATGAGGATCTTCCAGGGATCAATACTCCGTATAAGTGTGACAAGAAGCTGAAGCCTAATCCAAAGAAAAGTGTCAGGCAGTTGGAGTACTTGAGCGTTATCGAGAGTTTGATATTATCGAGGGTTTGATGTATGCTATAACTACCTCTAGGCCTGACATAGCTTTCATCGTGGGGATGCTGAGTCAGTTCACGAGCAATATAGCTGTTGAGCACTGGAAAGCTATGGAGAAAGTGATAAGATATCTCAAGAGGACTTAAAAGTATGCACTGCACTACAGTGGTTATCCGAAAGTAGTAGAAGGCTTCAGTGATGCAATCTTGTACTCAAAAGTAAAAAGAGAAAGGTCCATATGAGGATATGTCTTCTCCATGAATGGAGCTGTTATATCATGGAAGTCGAAGAAGCAAAAAAGCTCTTTGATTCATCTATAGAATCTGAGTTCTTTGCACTAGCGGCTGCAGCAGATGAAGCATAATAGCTTTGGGAGCTCATGTATGATCTTTCTCTAGTTTGTGCACAGATTTCGATGGTACTGATCTACTAAGACAAGCAGAAGACTACAACAGTGACATCAAATGATCTCTTCAATGGTAAGAGGATGACTGTGTGACTTAGGCACAGAACATTGAATGATCTCATCATGGCTGGAGTCATTGCAGTGATTGATTTTTAGAGCTAGGAGAATCTAGCAGATCCATTCACCAAGGACCTCAAGCGCCAGTTGGTCGAGGATACAACAAGAAAATAGGCTTGATGGTATTTTGATATTGTGTCTTTGTAATTTTACTATAAAAGTTTATACTATTAGTTCAAAGAGAAATATACTAGGCATTTAGCTTTGGTTCAAAGAAGCATCATTGACTGAAAGAATATCAGGTACAATGGGTAGTCCTTTGAGAAATTCAGGGGATACAGTCCTAGAACCTCTGTGGTCTACTAATTATTTTTTTTATACAGAACAAGTCCTGTGGGAGGATGGCCATAGGCTTTAATGATTTTTCGGATATTTTGAATGTCCTGCATGCTTTATAGGAAGCACGGGTGGCTAGGCAATACAAAGGGGATGGTACCCCCCATACTATAGTGGTGTGACACCACGATGAGGTAAGAGCCTTGACCTTGTGCCATATCATAACAATAGTAGCACCACATATAGGTAGGTAGCCTAATGTCGAATAAGTGGAGAGTTATAGAACAACACTACAAAGAGACCGGTGACCTCATGCTACAGTGGGGCGACACTACCAAGAGGTTGTAGATCTTTACTTTAGGCCATGTTGTAGCGACGTAGCACCGCAAAGAAGCAAAATGCTTCACGCTAGGTAGTACAACACTACAAAGAGATCGGTTTTCTCATGCTATAGTGGTATGACACCACCAGGGGGTTGCGAACCTCAACTTCAAACCATGTCATAGAGGCGTAGCACCGCAAGGAAGCACAAGGCTTCATGCTGGAGAATATTAAACTCTATGAAAGAACTAACCTAAGTGTATAAAAATAGATGTAGGCCATCTCTTAAGGATAAAATTGTAGACACCCAAGATACATACAACAAGACCAGGTAAGCACAGGGCCTTTAACGCGCGACCAGAATTATTGCTAATGTCATTGTGTAAGTGGAAAGAATAACAACTATGGTACTGAATTCAAGGCTCATTCTATTCAACTATTATATTATTGTTTGACCCATGTTGGAAGATATAAGTCGTAAGTGACATCTATCCTAATCCATGATAGACACTACTATAAGGAACGCTCATCCCATATATTGAGATATGTGGGGGATTGTTGGAGTTTTTCTTATGTTTATGGGAGGTTTTCCGCTTGCAAGGTTAGAAAGATAGTCCCACATTGGAAAACACTCCAAGTGGCTATCTCAATATAATACTATGCTTGGTGTTAAGAGATGCACATGGGGTGGTGGCCCAAGTGGGTGCCATGTGTGATATTTTTCTAGTAGGATTAATTTTGAACTTCTCAAGAAAGCATTTATAATTTTTGTCACTCTCTTGGGAAAATTTTCTTAGAAGCTAAGCCCCAAAGGGGCTTAGTAACTCTGACTCAGACTCGAGCGAAGGATGTAAAGTAGTGCTTTGATGGCATACTTTGCACTTAACACATCAACATCGTCGTATGGCGCTTGTGCATATATATTGCGCACGTGTGCTCATTTTTTTCCCGAGTTGCTAGCGCGGTTGCATGTGCGGAAGCAAGAGCGGGTGCATGCACGGGCACATGTGCGGGCTATGCACAGCCGGATATGTGCGTCTATGTGTCTGTGCGTATGCACGACTATGTGCGGCTCTTTGCATCTTTGCATCTGTGAGTATGCGCTCATGAGTTACTATACTTTTGTTCGTATGTGGGCATAAGTCACTATGTTGCTGCACATATGCTCGTATGAGCAGCAGCTGCTGCGCTACTGTGCACATATGCGCATATAGTGCTGATTGGCGCATATCTTCACTGATTGCGGGATTTGGACTAATATGGAAAGATTGAGTCAGTTTTTCAAATCTGATTTTTGTAGGATTTGATTGTTGTCTTTCCGAAATTTGTTGGCAGCCGTGATTATGGTTAGGGTTTCATCCCTACTATAAAAATACTCTCTTCGTGCCTCCAATGAGGACTTACTTTAAAATTGAGAGACAGAAGAGAGTATCATGCAGTGCTACGATTAGAGTCCAGGAGTCCACTCGAGTCAGAACAGAGGTGACGATGAACGTTTCAGAAGTTCTTCGTGAACTTGCTGGTTCCGGGGAGCGGATCATATAAGAGAATTCTTTCTTTGAGCAACGGTGATCCTTATTACCCCAGCAACCCTTCTTTCTGTCTTGCTTGTATCTCTCTTAAGTTCGTCATCAGGTAACTCCCTACGAGCGTTGGACCTTCCAAAGATATTTGGCTTATCTTCCTTCTTCCTTGTTGAAACTTGGAAATAAGAATCCTTGTTCGAAAAACTTGGTGTTCTTTCTTGAAAGGCAGCTGGAATTGGCGTAAACAAGTTTTATTGTGAATATAGGGTAGACTTGACTTCCCTAAACCTACCAATACCAGAGTAGCTCAAAATATTCCCTTTCTTGAGAAAGTATAGGATTTCTTCTTCTGGAATTACATCATCAAAGGATCAACATCCAGCTGCGCATTCATGTACTCTTCGAGCGCAGCATTGGCTCTAGCTTTGGTTGCAGCTTTAGTCAGGTCAACCACAAAAATTTGATTAGTATTGGATTGACCTGCTCGATGAAGGTCGACAACAAAAGGTGTCGTATCTTGAGGTGCAATAAGGTAGTCAAATCCCTTTGACTTATGGAGATCCACTATGATTGGCTCATTATTTTTCTTATTTCGGTTGGACTTACGAAGATCTACCACAAAGATTTGTGTCTTTCATGGTGTGGCCTTTAAGATAGATTACCAGAGGATATTTTTTAGCTGAATCAACTTCAACTTCATCATCAACGTCGTTGACAGCTTCCTCATCAAGGTATTGTTGCTTATAAAGTACCGAGTCAAATCAATAGGCTTCAATTACCCATGAATGGGTCAACATCGACAATCTTCGTCCGAACTACCCCCTCGTTGTCCACATACTTGAAGCATTAATGGAGGGTTGAGGGCATGATCATATTTTCATGTCTCCACGGACATCCCACCAAGACATTATAGGATACCTCAACGTTAATGATGTAGAAAGTGACATCAGTGTTTAGATCACCTATCTAACATTTAAGGCGAATCTTTTCCAAAGAATGGCTTATCTATAATTGAAGCTTAAGATAGTAGTGTTGGTAGCTAAGAGTCGGTACATCAGGATTCCAAATACCTTAAGCATAGTTCGAGGGATCATGCTGAGCAATAATCCTAGATCGATATGCATGTGATCCACCTTGATAGCCCCGATGTATCTAGTATAATACAACAGTCTATCATGATGGTTGTTCATTAATAACATATCATCTTGTAAGAAAGTTTGTTAAGTATCTTCTCCATCACGCTGTGGCAATGAGGACAAACAGCGGGGTTGTCAGCAGGCGACTTGATATGTGTCAAGTAGGAGTAGGCGTGCAATAATGCCTCACTTAAGGAATCACAGGTCTCTTTGAAGAGACAAAGAAGCCCATAAATGGAAAGCCGAGCAGGTGTATTGGCAAGCTATGCCAATGTATCGAAGTTGTACGGTTTGTCAAGTCCTTAAGGAGGATTTTTCTTTAAAGGCTTATTAAATCAGAATTCCTTTTTTTGCTTAGCTTTATCTGCCTTTGTTTGATTTGACAGACCTGCTTCGAGAGCGATAGGGACAACATGATCAGGAGATAGATCCTCTTGGGGTGGCTCATAAGTCCGCAAATAGCCTTGCAGGACCTCGTTTCTCCAGACAACACTTCATCAGCAACTGGGTGAGCGAGAAGTACCATATGACATGGTTTGCTCTTCTTCTCCTTTTGCTTCAGTTTGGAACAAGAAGAAGCAACCTCTTGTTCCATCTCTTAAACGATGTCAGGATGCACTCAAATGATCTCACCACGTAGAGTGGTGAGAGGTACCCACCATCTTACTTGGTTGTGGGATGGTGGAAGATTGACGATCTTTATTATAGTACTCGGTATCGGAACGACACCGTCTTGAACTTTCAGCATTGGGAAATTACCATACTATAATGACACTATCTTGGAGGTGACCTTCTTTTGGTCAGTATGGAGAGTGATAGCCTTATAGTCTATCATCTGTTAAATTCTTGAAAGCCTTAGAGTCTATCATATGTTAAATTCTTCTTTTTAATACGTATTAATCATTGGTGGGATAATGTACGTATCGATGTGACATACAGTACTTGGGTCATTGGTATAACCCACTTTTTCAGGCCTTCTGATATCAGGCCATTTAAGCTTATTGGCCTCCATCAAAATATGAAAGAAGTCGATAAACGTCTTCCTCGTCGAAGGTGAACTCTTGCTGAAGTCTTAAATTGTCCGAACCCTTCTGCTTCGATTGAGAAGCATGTTTCAAAATAGCGACTGTGAGGGTCTCCTTCCCTTGCCATTTTTCTTGGCATTGTTGTTATTTTGGAGACGCTTGCCCCTATCGTCAGAGTTGGGTCATTTAAACCCAATCAATTCTAGATCGGCCACCGACTTCTCGGCAGTTTCAATACTTTCGATAAAAGTCAGCCAGTGGTCAACCTTAGCCATTCCAAAGAAAAATATTACTGCTGGAAGAAGGTTGTGACTTCAAGCATGTCACGAACTGCACCTGCATGATCGGACACGAGTATGTGGGTACGTCCAGCCTACGTTGCGACATCGACGGTAGAACGCTGTCTATGTCATCAATATCCAGCTATCAATCTTACTAATACAACTAGTTCTATCATATACTCAATCACCATAATCTAAAGGTAGAATAAATAAGAAAGATAAACCAAATAACATTCTAAAAGAAAAAAAACTAGTCATAATATGGAATAAAAAGTATTAGCCTAGATCTCTACAATTGTCACCTCAAGGTCCACAGTTTAAGAGCAGTCATGTCTATAGTATCACTCTGAAATCCTGTAATGTAGAGCATAACAACCACTGAAAAATCCCTACCAGAATAAGCGGGATTAACGACATTTTTTAGCGACGTCAACGAAAAATGTCGCTAATATAATATATATTAGCGACTCCAGGTAAAAACGTCGCTAGACGTCGCTAATTGACGACATTTAGCTACGTTTAGCGACTATAATTAAGTTTTTAAAAGATTAGTTGCTATAAGTTCAATTAAGGTCGCTAAACGTCGCTAATATATTTTATTTAGCGACTTTAGCGACGTATTTCTTTTAGACATTTAGCGACATCAGTTGGGACGTTAAAGACATCGCTAACTTAGCGACGTCATTAATGGCGTCGCTAAAATGTCGCTAAATTAGTTTCATTTAGGGCTGTTTCCCCTATTTTCTTCGATCTCTCCCTCTCCCAAATTTAAAACCCCCCTCCCTCTGGCTTCTCCTTCCTCCAGCTCCATTCCTCCCTCCGGCGACCCACCTCCGGCCGCGTCCTCCCCCTCCGGCTCCCCTCCTCCCTCCGGCGTCCCCTCCTCCCTCCCGGCGACCCCCCTCCGTCCGCATCCTCCCTCCTCCGCCGTCAGCTCCTCCTTTCTTCGGCTCCCCTTCTCCCTCCGACGTCCTTCCTCCGGCTCCCCTCCTTGGTGAGCTCCTCTCTTTGTCTCCTTTCTCCGTCTCTCTCTCTCTCTCTAGCATGATACGACACGACACACACTAACCCTAACCCTAACTCGAACACACACACACACACACACATACGCACGCGGACACACTAACACATGCAGACACGACACGATAAGTGCGCATTCCCCACAGCCCTTGCAGTCGTTGACCAAAGTCCAGGAGACCGTTGACCGTCAGATTGTGTCTCTCCGTGACGAGTTGGTATGAAGGATGGAGGAGCAGTCCCGGTCCCAGCCCCAGGCGGATGATCCGACGCTAATCGCACGATTTGATATGCTCGACCGCAGCATCACGGAGCTCCGGGATTTGACAAATGATCTTAGAGCCTCGACAGAGTGCAGTGTGACAGAGCTGCAGGCATCACAGCTATCCATGGGCGAGAGGCTGACGATGATGCAGGATTCAATAGTTCATAGCAGTGCGAGGCTGTTATCTACCATGGATTCTTATAACCAGTGACTCACAGAGTTGGAGCGGATACGTCGTCCTAGTGCGCCTACATCGACACAGACTCCACCGATGTCACTGTCTTCTCTATCAACATCGATATCGATTTCACGGGAGCAGTATTATCTGTTCTTATCCTTCATGCACGCCGGTGGTCATCCTCCTGCAGATCCGCAATAGTATGGATATTTGCTGGATATTTGTCTTCTTTGTATTATTTAGGATGAGACTCAGTTGTATGGATATATATTTGCTGTATTCTTAACGACGATATTTGCTAGATGTTTTATTTTCTTCAAATTTTATTATATTTTTATATTAAATATAGGTTAATTTACCGGTGTTGAGTGTTCAATCCAAGGGGGTCGACGAACCTAAAAAATTCAACGGAGGGTTGCTCCGGGTCTATTTGTACAAATTATGAATTAATAAACTGCAGGAATAATAGTTTGGAAATAATTCTGTATCAATTTTTTTATTTTTTCACTGTATCATTAGCGACGTTCATACACGTCGCTAAATACATCGCTAATTTGCGACGTTCGTACACATCGCTAAATACGTTGCTAACTCATCGCTAAAAACGTTGCTATACATCGCAAATTACTGACATGACAGTATTGCCAGGTCATAGTAACGTCGCTATAAAAGTCGCTACTTACGTCACTAATTTGTGACGTACATCGACAAATGTATACGTCGCTAATTAGCGACGATACGTCGCTAAATGTCGCTAATCTAGCGACGCATTTACGTCGTTAGAAAACGTCAGTATAGCGACGTTTGGCGACATTTTTTCTGTCAGCGACTAGCTTAAAGGCGACTTCAGTAAAACGTCGCTAATTACGTCGCTAATTTATTTAGCGACGTTTATTGATCATTTAGCGATATTTTTTTTACGTCGCTAATTTGACTTTTTCTGGTAGTGAATATTATCCAGTCAGGATTGGAGCGGAGCACCTCTAACAACAGTTCCAAATAAATAATAAAGACTATATAACAGTAAATATAGAGAATATACAAGACAAATAAAGAATGAGCAAAAAATATACGAAATATGAAAATACTGTAAATAATATAAGAGAGATGAGCATCATATACATGAGTCAGAAAATATATCTAACTGAGTGAGTACTAGTTTTGATATGTGATCGACTTATAAACTTGTATATGAATCATGGCCTGGCTAATCATACGTGAAGTGTATGATTAACACTAACATGGTACTTGTAGAGGAATACTCGTACATGGTGGGTATGATCATATATCTAACTAACACTCCCCAACCCCCTACTGATATAGTACATCCAACTATGATACGTTATGACACTGGATTCTCTGAGAAGGTAGATGTCTCCCCAAGAATCAGTGTCCATACAAGTACAAGAGCAACATGACATGTACAAGATACACTAGAAACTACCAGAAATAATATCTCATAACGGGATCCGATCAAAAAATACTAATTCGTGTAACCATGTGTCAAGAAGTTAAGGATATCTACTCTAAATACAAGAAACATAAAAGATATCATAAATGAAAACTATCAAAGAATGTACTCGCTTGAGGTCCAGAGTAATTAATATCAAATAGTGTCTGAACTAAATTCCAAATGACCTATATATGATGTATCAAGGTTAAATAGTTTTTAAAGTCAACAATAAATTAAATTAACTCAAAACTAGGTTTCTAGATCAAAACTAGGTCACAATAGTCAAACTAGGTCAAATCTAAGTCAACACATTCAAATTAGGTTATTTCCTAGTTTTTTGGTTGATTTTACTTATTTACAAGGTTTATAAAGTTATACTAGGTCTTAACAAGTCACTATTTGGTTTTTAGGTGCTAACTAGGTCAAACTAGTCAATACTGGTTAATAATAGGCCAATACTAGATTTTTAGGCTATACTAATAAGTTACTGGCATATATTACCCTAATATATACTTCTACCTATAATTTCTAATAATACCTTAGCCTATAGCTATTTACCTTATCCCGTATCACGGTATCCTAACCTGTATTACAAATTTACCTAATACCTTAGCCCGTATCTCAAATACCTTAACTATTAGTCAATACCTTAGTTCTAGGGTCAATACCTTGGCTAAACAAGATTTTAAAGTCATACTAGTTAGCTATGGTATAATAATATTATATATACTATATAGATATACTATTATATACAATAACTTAGTCTAACACTTAATACATAGCCAATACCTTAGTATTACCTCATTACGTTAACCAATACCTTAACATATTACCCTATATCCTAGTTTCTAGACTAATACCTTAGCTAATACCATTACCTTGACCCATACCCAATACCTTAACTCATACCTTGGTACCTAACCCATTACCCAAGCTAGACACTACCCTTACCATGGTATCTTAATCCAATACCTAATATCATAAGCTTACCTTAGTATCCTAGTATTACCTCATACTAGTTCTAATATTTTGGTGTCTTGGTATTCTAAATACCTTGATACATCCTAGGATACCACACTCTAATTTACCCTACACATATCCCACTTGTTTATATATGGTACCATGGTACCATATTAGGTATCATATGATACCAACCCCTAAGATACTAACCCATGACCATAACCTACACTTATCTTACATCCAAGATACTCACCCTACTCTTAGCACTTGACATCTTAATATTATCCATTATCTTGTTCTAATACCCAATATCTTAGTATCTTGACCAATACCTTATCCTCCTAGATACTTACACAACTAACTCGAATACTAATACTTGATACCAAATAGGATACCTTACTCAAGCCCCAATAATCACTTACCCTCACTCATGATACTTGAATGTCATAATACCAATATTCTCATGGTACCCAAGTATCACACTAGTACCTTACCCCAAACTCTAATACCTTGACACATAACTTACCTATACTTGTCTCACTTGATAACAACTTGTATCAACACTAACACGCATACTAACTAACACCTATTATCTAACACTTATATATATATATATATATATATATATATATATATATATATATATATACTATCCATACTACGACTCATAGGATACACAAAATGCCTATGTAGTATAGTCAGTTCTCTACTTGTAGCTAATACTGCACCTATTAGACCTATTCAATAAATTTTAGGGTTAAATTATATCGTAGTCCTTCGTATTAGCTTTCCGAAACTTCAAACGGATCGTATTTTCGTGTCCGGAAGCTCCTAAAATCGCGAAAAACATCGAAACACATTCGTCTTTCGGACACCTGACACTCAAACAGTTTAACAGAAATTTTTAGAATAAATTTAGCCTATTAATTTATATATATAGAAAGCTAACTTCGATACGGTTCTTTTAAAAGAAAGAAATATTAATTGGAGTCCTTAGTTAGGAGTTATGACATTTCTAAGTTGCCATGACTGCTAAATATGAGGCTGAATACTATGACGAATTTGAGTTATTTTGGACAAAAGAACATATATACACCCAATTTATCAAATTCACCTATACGTATCATGGCGTATCATGATATGGACTCTACATGTCCAATTTTGGACACAAGAATACCTTCACACCATCAAATAAACACCAATAGTCCTTATTACGACATAGTACACACACTCAATTGACACAATTGTGGTTTTCCCCAAATTGAGTCCCAAAATTATGACACAAACTTAGATCTACCAAATTGAGGGCTCATAGTACCTAGATCTACCATTGGAAAGTTAAATCTAACAATGGAAAGTTCCTACATGACAAAGGGGTGTTCCTAACCATAAATTGATAAAATTGAGAGAATTACCTAGTAATTTGGTAGCCTCTTTGGAGAATTCTAAATTTGGACATGGAAGGGATGAGTCGGACACGATCTCCTAGCAAGCTCCTCTCATATGGATCTCCTTATGCTCTCTGATGCTTTAGGCTTTCATGATGGTGAGAATGAGTTAAATTGGAAGTGGATTGAGTAAAATTGGTAGAAAATTGGATTTGCTTGGGGAAGAAAAAACTTTAAAAAAATGAGGCTAATGAGTGAAATAAAATGAATGAGCCCTAAATTGAACTTATCTCTTATAGTAAGGTTTGGTCATGCCAAAATATCAAGTTTGTCCCTCTCCATTTGTCATGAATAAAATCTAATTAACTAAAGGAAGAAATCTCTACAACTAAGAGGAATATTCTCTTCATGACAACTAAACTTAATTAATTCTAATTACTAAAGTCACGACTAACAATAATTAACACTAACTAACACTTGCAAATTCTAATTTGGTTAGCCACTAACTAATACTAATATAA
This sequence comes from Iris macrosiphon, assembly GCA_036927795.1. NCBI lineage: Eukaryota > Viridiplantae > Streptophyta > Magnoliopsida > Asparagales > Iridaceae > Iris > Iris macrosiphon. The sequence goes on along the minus strand of JAYESA010000003.1, from coordinate 60,122,033 downwards.
TTCTAGACAATCACTAATATAAAATAATATATAAATTTTTTAACAACATAAAAAAATTACTAAAATACCTCTATGGTGGAAAGTGGTAGTTACGAAGCATCCATCAACATAGTTTGTGGGACACCACGAGGCAGCTTCAGAGTGAGCCTTCGGGGTCATGCTTTGATTTCACAGAATTAATATTCGCCACCGGACATGATGCCGTATGAGCCTAAGTTGCCCTCATATAAGGTATAGTTGTGTGAAGTTTAAGGTATTACAAATTTCTATAAAGCAACAACTGAGTTACACAGATTAATTGAATAACACATGGCACAGAAGAAAAATATTTTTGTAAACTAAAGGGTGTCGTACAAGAGTAAAACTTAAACAAAAAATAAGATACACCATTCCATACATCATATCCTTTACTAGAAATAAAAGATACATACACCTTTAGCATAAGCCTTCAAAAATGCAACTTGGAGAGACTTCACGGTATGGCCGGGAAAGATTTAAAGTATGCATAAGCTTTCTGCTGCATGGGACGCACCTTTAGCTCCTTGCTACGTATCCTTGGTTAGCAGAACCTGTGGAGACGTGGGTTAGCACATTTGAATTGCACTGATGAGGGCGAATTAACCCAACTCACCAAATCAACACAATTTTTATGTGAAGCAAGCAATATTATTAGGTGATCTTTCTATCTTTCCTTAGTTTAATTTATAGAGCATGTGACAGGAAATGTAATAATAGAGTAATATGCATATAACTGAATTTGGTGATTCTTACCCACGACTGGCATAGATCTTACCATATTCTTTCTTGTGAAGTAGACATCGTTAGCTCAACACATATATATATATATATATATATATATATATATATATATATATATATATATATGAGGGTCACTGGCACCACAAGTCATCCTAGACTATAGCCTGGTTATATGGTGATACTTTCAGCGCGAGTAGCGACCCTCGCTGAAAGTTCCAAAATCATCCGTGCTAGTTTGTCAACATATATGTCAATCCAAACAAACCCTAAAAAAATGAGGAGGAGGTGACAAAAACCATAGAAAGCTCTAGGTGGCGAACATACCATGGATCCTCTCTCCTCGCGACCTTGAGAAGCTTTTCAGGGAGTACGAAACCATCGGCAAGGCGGAGGTATTGTGTCCTTCATTTCTTTTTTTAACTAATTCTATGTTGTACGGACACAACACATATATGAGGAGTGCCGATGCCGGCTGCCACGGACTCCCAATTTCTATTTCTTTTATCTTTCGAACCCTCAATTTCTTTGTGTTGTAAAATTTTTCTCTTTTGATTTTCGGATCTGATCGTGTGCATTCTGGATTCAACATTCTTCTTCCATATTAGGGTTTTAAATTCCATTATCCTACTTTTTTGGTTCAAATTTCTCCTATAAATGGCAAAAACACACAACAATTCCAATTTTGGATGAAATTATGAATTTTTCTAGGTTTTCCCTATGTTTGGTGTGCGTGGCTCGCCCCCTAGGTGTTTGGTTTTTGCTTAATGTGTATGTTTAATTGATGTCATTTTTTATTGGTTCTCCATTTTTTATGTAAGGTTTTGATCTGTTCCATACTTCGTGTCTCATACATTGGATACTATAGTGTGAGTATGAGTTGTGGATCAATGGACCGGCTTCGCCGAAGCCTATTACACGAGCAAGAAAGGCAAAATTGGCTCAGAAGAACGATTTACACTATAAGACCTTCAGAAATTCTCTACTAGACTTTATTGTGAACCTGACTTACAAGAGAAATTTCAGGTTTATTTTTTTATTTCTCAATCTGTATATAATAAAATATGATTCATTGATTTTATAGATTATTGTTTACTATCTATAATCTTATGTAGGGAAAGGCAATGCTTAGAAACTTGTTGCCATTCTATCGAATAGTTGCGTAAAGGTCGATGCAAGATGTGCACGATTGTATGTTCTTTGGTTGTTACTTGACTTCTTCCTATACAAAGCGTATATCTATAAATTGTAACTAGTACCATTTGTCTAATTTAATTGAATTCTAACTAGTTAATTAAAGTACTGACTTCTTCCTTCAAAAGTTTGAATGTGAATGTCGATGAGATTTCTTATCGATATATTATAAATAGTACCATTTATCTAAGTTATATATCTATTAATTCAGAATATTAATCCATATTAATATTATTTCATTCAGAATTATTTATTTTGGTTGCATTATGTCTTGAGGCACATAAATAAATAGTAGTATCTATGGCAAGTGAAATATTATTTTATTAAAAACTAACGAGAAAAAATATATTATATAAAATTATGTCTAAATGTTTAAAATATATTTCTATTTTTTTTTCAAATACTCTATCTGAAATAACCTATCTGAAATACTAAAACTGCTAAAACGAGTTATACCCTACTCAAGAATAGGGTCATTAGCTATGCCCATATCGAGTTTTTGAACCTTGATTACTTGCGACTTGATCTATCATGTACCTATTTATTCCATCTTTGACCTGAAAAATAAGGGGACAATTTTTGGTTTGTAATTTTTTTAATATTTTTGCAATCACTTTGTCTGAAGTTATCAAGTGCTAATGTAATTCAATTCATTGTACAAAAGGGTTACAACATTCTTTTACTTAAATCTGTGATTGCTAGTAGTTTTTTTGTGTTGCTAGTGGGGAAATTTGGTTCTTTTTAAGTTACTGTTTTGGTGGATTAGGGTTTTTGTCTTGAACTAGAGTGTCCTGATTTGTTCCCCCCCTGTTTCAGGGATTTGGAACGAACCTGATGGACATTCCAAATGGTATATTTATCCCTCACCCCTCTTTAGTTTGTTAATATAGATCACTTCAAATTTTGGTACTTCTTTGGTAGAATTATTGACAGTTCTAAAATAATCATTGACAATTTTGATTTTTCTGTCTCTAATTGATTTTCAAGGGTACTCTGGACTATAGTTGTGCATGCTATTTTTAAATTCTATTACTCTTGGAAATAGATTAGTTTCCTCAGAAAGTACACATTAATATTATTAAGAACACATATTAAGCTGAACACTCTAATAAAACTAAAATATTTGAAACTTCATAGGTACTTTAATCTTTCCCATCTAAGTCTTGATCTGATTTGTGCTACAAAATAATTACCTTACACTAACTCATCTGGGTACCACCATTTAGTGAGATGCAGTTTCACCAATCCAACCTCATAAGAAAAAACATAATATAATTATCTCGGTGTTCCTGCTCGTGGGAGTACATCTAAGTCTTGATCTAATTTATGCTGCAAAACAATTACCTTATAAAAACTCATCTGGGTACCACCATTTTGTGAGATGCAGTTCAGTCCAACTTCACAAAAGAAAACTTAAGGTAATTATCTTGGTGTTCCTGCTTGTGGGATTAATTATACTTGCTACTGTGGCTTGTGTCCAATTGAGAAGAAAGACAAAGACAAGGAAAAGAGGCAAGATGAACATCCTAAAATCTTGTACTACATATAAGATCAATTTTGTACTTAATAATAATATTTGCAAAGTTTATTTTTCTGTACTAGTCTTAGGTGCCACCAAGTTCTCCATCGACAAGCCAAATGAAAGCATTGCATCCCTTGACATTCCTTTACTTGATTTTGGTACCATTGAAGCTGCTACGGACCACTTTCTGTCTGAAAATGAACTTGGGAAGGGTGGATTCGTTACTGTCTACAGAGTAAGTACTCTGTCAATATCTGATAAAAAATAGCATACATTCTTGAATTAACTCTAAATACAATATCTTGTTAAATAGAATGACATTTGTTGATATATCTTTTTTTACCAACTTTAAGGAGTTGGCTGCTAGGTCAACCTTTATTAGATAAAAGGACTGCCGAAGAAGCTTCCCTGGTGTATTTTTCAGTGGAGACTGATCCCAGAGAGAGATTTATCCTGGGGGTGTGGAACAATACTATGAGTGCAGGCTTAACATAAGTTGAGTTGGTGAAGCATTTGTAACATATATCTATTTTCTTGTAGTGTAGGTGAGGGGATGCCATAAGCTTATGATGGGACTTTGGATTCCATTTCCGAGCGGTCCTCAAACATAATCAGGGTTGTGATAGTGTCTTGGATTTTTCTTGTATGGGACAATAATGGTAGTATAACCCTTCAAATATATTTGTTGCTTTTTCTTATGGCCATTGAGTTGATTTAGTACTCATATCAGCCCTATCCTGGAAATACTTTGAGTTGGTGAGATGTCATGGGATTGCATCCATGATGATACCTCCTCCGAGATATGTTTCTAGAATTTGCTCGTATACCTATGATACTCAAGGTATCCTAGGATAATAACAAACCTCAAAGTATTACCTATACCTATTTAAACACTAGAATACTCATAACACTTGACACCAAGATGCCTCTAGTATCTTGATAATCACTTACACCTATACATAGACACTCAACACTTGATATACTATACACAAGGTGTTTATAGGGGTTCAGGTGTTCAGCATTTCCTGTCCAGGTTCTGCAGTGACTGGGTTTGGTCTGTAAGTGCAGTTGGGTCTGTGTTCAGGTATGTGTTTCAGATTTGTCCAGTGTTCAGTGGGCTGTTGGTGAAGTGGGTGTTGGTTCAGATCTGTGGTGGGGTATTGGGGTTGTTTGTGGGTTAAATTTTAGTCCAAGTAAGTATAGGTTTGTCAAGTAATGGGTTTAAGTAAGTGTCATTGGGATCAGGGGTCATTCAGTAAAGTAGTGGAGTAGTGACTGCAAGGGGGTATTGGTTTTGGTAATGTGTTTATATACTCAGTTCTGTGGTTCTGTGGACTCGGGTTTTAGTTGGGTAGTGTAGGTTCACTCCTTCACTCAATCACTCATCAAACATACAATACTAACCCTCAAACACCTATGCACATATGCACACTCATTGCATATCCTTATACCAAGATACACAAACACATTTATAGGATACTCTACCAATATATACTTAACAAACACCACTACACCACTCTATGCATATATTTAGATACCCACTTGATACATGACACCCATCTCATGATACCAATCTACACACAAATACATTGATACTCTCATAAAAACAAATCCTCCATGATGGTACGAGTGAAGGTTCTTGGAAGTTGCTTCCACAGAGTATTTTTACTTATCTATTTGGGTAAAAAATAATGATATGTAACCTTTTTGAGTCTTAGATCTTACTAATTCATCTTATTAGTTCTCAAACCTTGTATAGTTTTCCTTTTTTTTGTCGAGTGCTGCATATATTTGAATTACCAGAACGAGAAATTAACAACTAACATTAAAACTTGCATCAACTGTACTGTTAACTTGATAATTGAACAATAGTCATGGATTTTATGGCTGCTTCTTTTTGTTCTTCTTAGTAATGAAGTTTGAGAGAGTGAAAGTGTGCGATATGAAGAGAATATGAGGGTGGGGGTGTATAAATAGGGTATGATACTTGAAAACTGTTAGGTACTTGAAAACTGAACTTTGTGCAACACAGGACAATGGATTAAAACTAAACCAAGTACTTGAAAACTGAACTTGAAAAGTAGTTAAAAATGGAAAAAAGTTTGATACTTGAAAACTGAACTTGAGACTTGAAAATTAAAAATTGAAAACAATCTGATACTTGAAAACTGTTAAGTACTGACAATACATCACTCCTGCTGATTAGTATATGTTTGTTTTTTCAGATTAGCTGCTCTTGCTGGACAATAAAGGCTGTGTGATGGGAGGGATGTGCTTCAGGTTCAGTGTTATATAATTAAGCAAGATGGTCATGTATTTTGTTGGAAAACGGAGCATGTGCTTGTATAAATAGATTATGGATGTTTAAGATAGTACAAAAATCATATATTGGTTATTTGGACGTGATTGGATGTTTGTGGGGTACAAATGCTTATTTGTTGATATATAAATTATGTACAATAGTTCTATGATGTTTGTGATATTCCGAATTATATTGATATTTGTGTGGGAAGCATCTAATAAATAATTATAAATATAATTTTTTTAACAAAAAATTAACTTTTTTTGAAGGTTTTTTCAGGTCAAGAAATGGTTTTCTTGACGGTCATTACCCGTCATCTAGGCCACAGTCAAGAAAAGTTGATATATACCTTGACGATTTTTTGTTATATTTTTTTTACGGCCAAAAACCGTCAAGATAGTTTTATTACTTTACGTTTTAAAATCGTCAAGATAACAAAACTAGAAACCATCAAGAAAAGTAGCGAGTTTTCTTGACTGTGTCCTAGATAACAAATCCAAAACCGTCAAAAAAATCCTTCCTTGTCGGAGAAAAAACGACAAGAAAAGCTATTTTTCTTCTAGTATTAATTCTAGGTTTTCTAGGTCATGCCCTATATGTCTAGGTATTCTAGATATCATACTATATATATTTACCTAGCTAAACTCATATATATCAATATTCCATAATACATTATCTTATTACCTTATACCTTAACTATTACCTATTACCTTGGCCATTACCTTGACCAATATCCAACACTTGACCCCGTATCTTGACCATTATACAAATCCTAGTATCTTGGTATTTATGTACCTATATCCATTATATCCACACTTACCTTTGCTTGATACCCATAGTTGACATCAACTATACAACTCATCTGTAAACCCCCTCACCAAAAATCGGTATTTTGTGTGTATTTTATATTTATTATAATTATTTTAGATTATTTTAAATCGATTAAATTATAATTATTGTATTAGGATAATTTATCGTGGTTTGGACATTAATGCCATAGGATGACCCCAAAATCTATAACGCCCTTCGTAGGAAGTGATATACATGGGAGACACTACTTGTAGGAACATTCAGTGAGTCAGAATTCAATCATTTAGCATTAGTATGGTACTAGTGTAACAACCGTAGTTTATTGTATTTAATATTTAGATATTTTTATATATATAATTTATTTGTGATTATTTTCCAATCCAACCTTCTTCAATAAGCAATCTATAATTCCTCTATGCCAAATTAGACCACTTTTCTCTTTTGTAGAATTTATTTATTTATTAATTATTCTCTTAGAAGTCCAATCAAATTCTAACTACCAAAGATTTACCTTAGATTTGCATATGAATTATCCATTAATTATCCTCTTAGAAGCCAATCAAATCCCAACTACCAAAGATTTATCTTAGATTTGTATATTAATTGTCCATTATTTTATTCCCTTAGAATCAAATCAAATATTATTCTTTAGTTAGTTGTTGACTATCGAATAACTAAAAACCTAATTAGAAAATCTCCTAATAAATAACTACCCATCCTAATCCTACCCCCTCTCCCAATCTCGGTCCCCCTCCCCCAAATGCGTGCACCCCCAAGGCCGACCCCCTTTCTGTTTCGCTCTCTCTCTCTCTCTCTCCATATATATATATATATATATATATATATATATATATATATATATATATATATATATATATATATATATACACACACACCTTCATAATATCTCCTTCTCATCTTTCCTCCATAAAACCTAACCCAATATCCTCCACCAAAACCCTAACTTTCTCCTCTTACCACTTGCAAGCCACCGACCCCCCTTCACGTGGACACCACCTCCTCCATCCAAGAACACTAACATCTCCTTTATTCTTCTTCTAGTAAGTTTCTTTAATCATTCTCTCATTTCTTCTTTAATCTCTTCATGATTTATGAATATATATAGATTATATATATGTGTGATGATGTAAACTCTATTATTTTATTTTGAAGAACTCATGCAACCCCTGAACCCTAATTTTGAGGTTCAACTCATCACTTTTGTGCATGCATGGAACCTCCTTCAAAACCCTCTTTAATTCTTATTAATATATTCGTATAGATGATAATAATAGAGAATATATATTCAGTTTTATAATAAATTCCAGATTTATTAGTTTTTTATTAAATTTGAGTTTGAGTATGTTTTATGGGTAGTTTTGACCTAGATTTGATGTATGCATGTTTGAGATCCTTGGACCTTGTTAGGACTTGATAATAGATAGAAAATCCTAAAATTTTCTTGATGAACTATTATATTTTCAAAAATTATATATTCTGAATATTTATTAAATAAATATTATTTTATTATCACAACACCAATGTACCACCCTTTTTGCATGCATACTAGCAAGTTTGGTTGCCAATCCTAATAGGATCAACTTGTAGATGGTAAAACCCTAATTATTTTTATATAGATAAAAGAAAGAGTATTTATTGTATTTATTACTAATTTTTATCAAATATTCTAATTTATTTCTATTTATAAAAATTAGAATTATAGGTATTTTATGTAGCAAGTTGACCTAGTTTTGACATAACATGACCCCGTCAATGTTAGACTTTAACCCCGACCAAAAATCCTTATTTAACATTTACAAATTATATTATTATGTTTTAATTCTGATTTATGAGTATTTATTCTAGATTTAATTATTTATTAAAAAATAATTTTTGGTGACTAGTAGGCAATCCGTTGTGACCAGTTTTGATTTCTACTTAGTTTTGGACTCATAGAATTTATAGGAGATGACCCTATCACTAAAAATCCTATTTTCTAATAAAATCCTAGAATTATTACTTTTAATAATTAATAATTTAAAAATAGTTTTTGGTAATGTTAATGGTTTGTAATATTTTGGCGTATAGTTACTTACATATGCAACCAACGTAGGATTAATAACTAGATAATAACATAATTTGACTGGTAGAATAAGAGTCTAATTAGTATAATAATTAATTGGTAGGTGTTCGAGATGCTCCTATGGATAGTTCCGGACCAGACTTGTTGTGCTCGCAGCTTGGCTTGAAAGGCAAGTACACCTTGCTTGATTATATTGTCAGTTTAAATTATGCCTACTTTTTATTTGTTAGTTGTGTGCACGTGTCTTAGAGTAGCAGACTTACCCAGTATATTATGAAGATACGAGGTATCTTTTGACCTTACACATGGTATGGTGGTCTAACCCTTGTCCTTATCTGGTTGTGGGGTTAGATTATTGTAAAGATACGAGATATCTTTTGACCTGATACTGTTTTAAACATGTTCACTGTTTGAGTGAGTAAGTGCATGGACTAGCGTGTTGACTGAACATCAGTACGTGAGTTCGCGTCTTATGTTAGTAGTTGGTGTTAGGTTGAGTTCTAGATTTGTATTGACGTCGTTGCATTATGTCTACACCGCGTATACAGTTTGGGTAGTTCATTGGGAGGGGAGAATATGTTAGTGAGCATATGGGATTTCTGTTTGTTACTATACTATGAAAATTGTGCAACTATATAACCCCCGAGTTCTATGGAACGCCTGGTGGGATGACTGTTCTTTTATTTCTTCCCCCTCATGCGCCATTAAAGATGTCTCGAGTGCCTACCACATAGGTGGTTTATTTACCCTATTTATTGTTACTTCTTTACTTTTATGCATGTCAATTTTGTGTGTACTTATTATGTCCCTCTGAGAACCTAGCACCCTTTCCAGGTATAGAAGATCATGACTGTTTGCAGGAGCACGGATCAGGACTTGCTACTTCTTTTTCTTTCGAGGAGGTCTTCCCTTCGAGCTTCTTGATCACTAGATGATGTACTTATTTTATTGTCTTTCATATCCTAGTTGGTAGTGGATTTGTCTCCACCCGACTACTATTTCATCTCGACTATTTTCATACTTGGTTAATTATTATATTTGGTTATTTATTACTAATTGGTTTTGTGGATGAGATTAGTATTGCCTGTGACTGGTGAAATTATATACCACTTGCGAATTATTATTCATAAAATAACGTACGTATGTGCATGGTTTCCATATATTGGAGTTACCATAAACATACGGCTGCCATGCTTACGTATTCCTAGTTCTACATATTTTGGAACTAGGTCGTGATATCATCTCACTTGACACTAACATTGATTCTCAACTATAGATACACTGGAACACAATTCACCTCTTGATACTCCATAAGCATTCACACACCACTACAACTTGTGCATTCCTTGATGCTATTACTGTTGTGGTAATGCAGTGCACACTCATACACTAGTCCTTAACCTAGACACTACACTACTACTTCCCACAACTAGTTGTTGTCCTACTGGTGTTCAAGATACTACTGTACCTAAAGCATTCAGCTGTCTGTAACATACATGCAGACTATACTACAGGGACTACTTTCCTGGTCTGCTGCCGCACCCTCAAGTTTACTGCACAATAGACTCCACAAGACTTGAAAAACCTGCAAATTGTATATTTAAGAGCATGCAGTTTCCACAGCACATCTCAACTTTTAGATGTTCTCACTAACTTGTGCATACTACTGCCTTGAGCATCAGATGCTGCTGCTGTAGGGTAAAAGATTGCAGCTGTTGATGCTTGAGTTCATGTTCTCCTAGCCGTTGTTATTATGTTTTAGGGGAAAGACCCCCCCAACTGACTGCAACCCAAGCTCCTACTACTGAACACCAATCACACTCCCCCCTTTCTACTGCAATAGTGAGCTGAATACTTCCCCTTCTAACTCTTCAACATCCATGCACACACACACACACACACACACACACACACACACACATGTACACTCACCAACACTCAATACAAATACTATAGCCCTCCCCTCACATTAACACATCTCTCATGGAACACTACCAAACATCAATACCTCAATCAACACCACCACTTAATATAGAATAGGCATAAAAATAACTAGAATAGTATATCGAATGCAATATATATATATATAAATTTACACAAATGAAGCACTAACACATAGAAATTACCTATCATAACCATGCGTATTATGGCGTATCATGACACAGATACCATGTATCCAATTATGGATACAAGGATACAAGTATAAGTCAAATTAAACACAAATTTTTCTTTGGGGACAAGTGTCAAATACTTGGTGGACACAATTCGTAATTCTACCAAATAAAAATAAAAAACAATATTCCATATGAGAAAAATCTAGATCGACCAAATTGAGGCTTCTAAAATCTAGATCTATCATTAGAGAGTTAATTCCACCTATGGGAGGGTTCCTATGGGTTCAATTGGTGTTTTTAACCATAAAATTGGTGAAAATAGAGAATTACCTAATTTGTGTGTCCCTCCTTTGAAGAATTCCGAATTTGGACACGCGAAAGTCGAATCAGACATGATCTTTCTTGCTTGGACTCCTCTTTAACTTCCTCTTGTGCTCCATGCCTCTAGTTCTCCAATGGAAGAATAATGAATGAAATTGGTATTGGAATTCAAATTCTAGATTTAAAAATTTGGTGGGAATGAAATGAACTAATGGAGAAGAACCTTGGGGAAGAAGTAGGTACTTTTGGAAGGAAATTTGAAATAAAAATGCCTTCACTAGTGGCCGACCTTGGAGGGTTGGTTGGATGTTGGGTTATTTACAAATTTGGTACTCCTTTCTAATTTGAAATTTGAATCTAATGGGGATGGAATCTTTTGGTTATGAATATAATATAATTAGTTATGGAGGGCATCTAAGCTAACTAATTGAGAATATTCTATCCATGACACTAACTCTAATTAATTCTAGTTAACCACAAATATAATTAGCAATATACAAAATTACCAATATACTCCTAAAGTAAAAAGTGGTAGTTATACACCTCTTCCTAAAGACAAGGATCCTAATATTCGAATTTTGAAACGTTTGGCATCTGAACTCTGGCCAAACTCGGTTCAGAAAATGCTATAAATAGAGAAGATATTTTACCATTCCAACTCACTCATTCACTTTATATTCTTTCTTTTATTTTAATCCTTAGCTGAGCTACAAATCTTTCCATTTTCAAGATCAACTCTAATATCCTTCTAGTGCCAAGTGTGATCTCGGTTAGAAGTCTCAAAAAGTTGCAAAAATATTAGAAAAATAAGTTTTAGTTCAAGTCTGAAGTCGGCGTGCTCTTTGGATCAAAAGCTCATAGTGTTGTATGAAGTCTGCAAGCCTTCAGATCAAAGATTGTGCTGTTATACGCTATTTCATAAATAGTGGATTAACTCCGAGCAAGAGTTTTCGAGCTTGGATTAGTCCTCTACGAGAAAAATATCGATAAATCTTGGTGTCTCGTTTGCTTTCTAAACTTTACTTACATATACACTTAAGATATTACTTATTGCTTTTCGTACATATTTTTGCATTTATTTTTGAAGTTGGTTATTGCCTTAGTTTAAATTGGATTATTATCACACACTCTATTCACCCCCCTTTGGAGTGACTATAGTTGCCCCTTCAATTGGTATCAGAGCTTAGGTCTCTTTATTAGAGCAATGACTCTTGATCATGATTAACATCCTTGAGTAGATCCCTGGCAACTACTAGATCCATTTATACCAACAGTGGTAAAGTCCAGTCTATAAATATGCCACCCTATTTGATGGTACTAACTACACGTACTAAAAAATACGCATGAGTTTTTACTTGAAGTCCCTTGATTTTGACTTATGGACCATAGTTATTGTCACGACTCATACTCAGATGTAAGGGCACAAGTACTTGAGCAACGTCCAGCCTACGCCGTAGCATTAGCGGTAGAACACTGTCTAGGTCAACAATACTATCTAATCATCTCACACAATAATATATGTAACCTGTCAATGATATCTCAACTCCATACGGAGGGCAAGATGCCAATATAATGATAGCCAATGCTTAATCACAATATCTATAAGGAAGAAATAGAATGATATCAAATAGAAGAAGAAAAGTCACAAAGTCTCAAACTAGAATATACGCAACAAATATCCAAGTCCATGTGTCCAGCAACAAATCACAATAATTCCAAATATCAATAACAACTCAAATGTCTAAGTTGGAGACAGATCATGTACTACGGGTGCTACCTCTTCAACATCTGGTACTGGATCCTCCTGTACTACGGGTGCTACCTGTAGAAGCATGAAATATGTTGGAGAATTGTACGCATATTATACAGTCAAAACCCCCAAATACATGAAGTCCCTCTCCGCATAAAACAGAGCTTCAAGGTTGTGTAGCGTAAAATGTGGCTTCAAAGCTGTACGCATAAAACAGAGTTTCGAGGCTGTGTGGCATAAAATATGGCTTCAGAGCTGTACGCGTAAAACAGAGCTTCAAGGCTCTGTGGCGTAAAAAATGGCTTCAGAGCTGTCCGCGTAAAGCAGAGTCTCAAAGCTGTTCTGCGTAAAAGGTTGCTATACCTTCCTGCGTAAAGTTTAAAATATGTTATTTTTAATGCAGCGTAAAGTTGTACGAGGAACTCTTCGTATTTCTCGGATGAATTTTTCAAACAAATCAGTGAACCTGACATCTGACAAAAGTACTGCACGATGATCGAGAGGACGACTATGATGATGATTTTGCACAGAGATCCAGGTTGTCATTTAGTGATATTCTTAATACAAATTATTTTTACGCATTCAAAAAATAGGCTGCCTATTCTACATGGGTAGATATGAGTTTTTACGCTCAAGATAAGACAAGATCAGACGCCACGTCAAAAGCTGTTTCCTGTACAGAGATTGAGGCATATCTCTGCATTTAATGTACGAGATTTGGGCATATATCTGAATTTAATGTACGAGATTTTTGCTCTATTTTGTCATGACTGGGAAAGCTAAAACTGCGACTAATATGCTCACATCACCATCCTTGCATTTTACGCCAACCAGGGTATTTTTAACTATAGGAGTATGGCGTATGCTATCTCCTCGAAATACGCCAACTCGGCTATATTTGCAAAGGTACGTGATAAGGCTATTTAGCCCAGAATATGCTTAAAACCTCAGTCGTGAAAGATAATTGGCTATTTTACTCTGGTTATCTATTATTCATGAATCATCAAGTTTTACGCCAACCATCTTTATACCAACCAGGCAGTGACCTACGTGGCTTGCATGCCATAATCTTCGAGAAGCAGTTATACGCGTTACCTTATAATGGGATACGTGTCATACGCAGATTCAGAAGATTATTTGAACGTGGGTAGTAGTTATTATAACCACAGCATAAAGGAGGCAATCTTCTTCACAGTTTGGCTTTTTACGCCAACGAGACAGTTATTTGGCTTTTATGCCAACTAGACAGTTACCCATGTGGCTTGTATGCCATGATCTTCGAGAAGCAGTCATACGTGTTACCTTATAATGGGATACGTGTCATACGCAGATTCAGAAGATTATTTGAACATGGGTAGCAGTTATTATAACCGCAGCGCAAAGGAGGCAATCTTCTTCACAGTTTGGCCTTTTATGCCAAAAAGACAGTTATTTGGCTTTTACGCCAACCAAGCAGTTATTGGGTTGATCTCTATAAATAGAGACTCCTAGTCGGACCAACAAGAACACACACAGAGGCGTAATCACAATTAGATCAGAGAGAGAAAAGAGCACAGACAAAGAGTTTTGGCTAACAACTTTGGCAACAGAAATTAGATCCTACTAGCGACTTTCCTTTGACCGGCTTTTGACTTCAGTTCAGAGAAAGTTTGAAGCTTCTTCTTTTTCTACAGTACTTCTTCATCATCGTGTAGTCCACAGAACAAAGTGATCGACCGCAGATCAGACTTCCATAGCAATTCTCCCTAGAATTATTTTTATTGTACTTAACATCCTCGTATGGGATTAATTATACTTTCCTCTTTTCTAGTTTGTAAACAAAGGTTTCGTACAAACCTCTTTGTTTAATCCCGCAAATACTACCTCTACTAGCTCGCTGACCTGTGGTCCATAATATGTAGGACACTAGTCCTCTAAATAATCATTTGGAAAAAAAATATCCAATCAGGATTAGAGCGAAGTACAAAACTTTGAAAGTAGATCCAAATACATCGTAGAGCATGTATGACTAGTAATAAAAAAGAATACAAGATGTACAGGTAACTAGGAAATGAATACTATAACTGAGATAAGTATGTAATCACAATAAATAACTGAAAAGTTAAGCACAGGCAATATGGTGTGAACTATAAATAAGAGAAACTAGAAATACTGTCTATGTGATTTTAGAGCACAAGTTCGTTATATGATCGACTTGGGTTGCACACGTCTATACTACGGTAACTCAATTATACGTGTATTGTATAATTGATATGCACACAAATACACTAAGGGTTTGATCACATAACCAACTCATACTCTCCTCCCCTGACTAATATTCATAGATCCAATCACGACACGTTACACACATTAATATGGTGTGAGAACATGGAGCACACGAATATAATATGAGCACACAGAGCACACAAATGTGGCATGAGTATACGGATCCCAAGAATAGGTACCGGTACAAGGAACCAACCGATGTACACGGTAAAGTACAAGTGCAAGGAATGCCCAATGCACACATTAAATAAGTAACATCTCCTGATTTGATCCATATAATACCAGTCCGTATAACATCGCATCAGAATCAAGTATAGCAGTTCTAGAATATATGATATAAAAACTATCAAGTACTGAAAACTAACAAAGAGATGTACTTGCCTGTGGTCCTGAGCAAAATGTACAACTCGGTGTCCAAACTTGTGTCACACTGACCTATATATGAAATTCTATATTATTTGGTGTATTAGAATGATAAACAGACTTAAATAAGCTAAAATATGGGTTTTTAGGTCCACACTAGGCCATACAAGTAAAACTAGGTCATTACTTTAATTTTAGGTCTAAAACTAGTTTCAAGGTTGCTTACAAGTCTAAACTAGTTGATACTAGGCTATACCTAGGTTTCTAGGTCCATACCTTGAAGGTATTATCTAAACTAGCTAATATTACCAAGTATTATATATAACTTATATATACTAGTTAATATCACTAAGTATCTATATGTATAACTTATGAATATATGGTATTATCTAATATTTAGTATTACCCTAGTACATAAATTGGTTTATATTCATTACCTAAACCTATACTTGATATCTCATATCTTAATACCTTAATTATAACTTAATACTTTACTTACCTTAGTGTCTAAGTATCTCATATACTATATACTAAAGGTATTTAGGATACCCACAATTCCTTTAGTCACTCCTTTATACTGCTTCCACTGTTAGTACACTCACAACTGGCACTTCCTCTTGCAGCACAACTGAACACATAAGCATTGCTGCCCCCATCACCTGGACAACAAGCTCTTGCTGTGCAGGAGGGACTAAAATCAAGCTCCTTACCTTATGATGGACTGCACCTTATGCACTATCACAGTTAACCCAAAGACTGCAATACTCCTCAGACCCCCCACCCCACCCCTAAGAACACTGGAATAAGATGCATCCAGATATTACCTCTCTCCTGGAATTAGGTAGTTACAATCCTACTCCCCTAGAAAAATTTTGTCCTCGAAATTTAAGGATGGAAGTAGGCACGAATAAAAGAATATCTCATGCTTCAAAGATAGGGTATCCCTCATACATCTCGTCTCTTCTCTTTTAACTATCATAACCTACTCATAAACCACACTATAGTCAAAATCTCATCTAGTCATGGTCTAAGGAAGTCCTATCTAAAATCATACAATATACAATTCTATTAAAAAATTTCACACATGCATGGTTATGGTCTCTATCTGTCATGATATTACACTCTCTATCAGGGTTACTACTAACTATACTTCAGCACAACATTACTAATGCAAGAATAAAATACTACGTAATCACACGGATCAATGGATGGAAGAAAGGAGAAGAGAAGCTAAAAACCTGCGAATCTAACACCTATAGCATCAGTCCCTTGACCATCATCACAAAAGCCTGCCCTGCAGGGGTGTCTTCCTCGGCTGGTGCTGGGCATTTATGGTGCCACATGTGGCCTACCTGGACCTCTTAATTATATCTTACACCAAGCATTCACTAGCATCAACCTAGCCAAATGCTTAATATCAAGGGTTACCACTTCTAATACTAATGTTATACTATTGTTCTAAGCCATGGTCACACTTAACTTACTGGCACACACTACCCAAGATACTATACTAACACTTCTATGATACTATATTCTGGCACTATAAGGGTACTCTACCAACACTCAAATTTCCTATACATCCCAATGTGACACATGAACACATTTACTAACATGTCAACTCTTATTGTAACTTACTTTCTAACACACATAAAGTCTCATATATGTCTCAGTTCTTGCAGGCACCTGAACACTACTCAACCACTTTCTATTTTACAAATAAATACTTGTATACACTCTTACTCAGGTACCCTATTGGTACATCCTTACCAATCTAGAATACTCTCTATAGGATGCCTACCCAAGTCTTGAAATTATTTATATAAGGCACTAACTCCTATATGTGACACAAATGATACTCTCATACTAGATTACTCATGTTTCTTATCTATACCTAGTACACTAGCTACTAGGATGCTTATACCCTAAACCTCCATAATACTTGAGGTACTCTGTATCTTGCCACTAAGGTACTTCTCCTATCTTGATATATGGTTGTATACCCAATTCTAACACTCAAAAATTACTCTAGGATACTTACCCGTATCTTAGAAATATAACATATATAAATACTTTCTACCCACTATGATACTAAACACTAGACACTGCTATCATACTATTACCATTCTACCCATCGTACAGTTCACCCATACATAGCCACTCGCGTACCTAATATACTTGCAATGTATCCACACTCACTGAAGCTTACCCCTACATAGGTTACCATTCCTCTCTTGCTTCCTTGAATACTTGTACTCCTACTCTCCCTGATACTCCCTTACATACCTTACCTCAACTTTACACTGATACTATTACCCATAATAACACTCACTGATACTAGTCTGACATACTATATCTAGCATATACTGCTCATCTCAATATTGATACACTTGAGTACTTGCACTCTTTAGGCACTCCTGGTGGCAGATACCAACTCATAACTATACATGTCACATGCACTTAACCTAAAATACCAACTTGGCACTAGCCTACCTTACCGATACACTATTGCTATTTCTAATACCCAGACTCTTACTGCATGCTAATTATGAAACTCCCATACTGTACTTTACTTCACCATCATACAATTCATGCATCCCTCACTGTGCACTTGTGCACACAATTCTAGACACTCTACTTTCTTCCTCCATATATCACTCTCTAGCATATCTATAGCCTCAATTACTAGGTGATATACCCTCTCTAGATATACACTTATGCACACACAACTACCTATACTAATGCATAACTTTCACATGTAGCATAAGTCCTACTACCTAGCATAATATATCCTAACACTATCATACTCACCTATATACTCATAGGTACCAATTTATTATGGCACACTCACTAATAGATCTCATGGATACACATCTCTACATAACCAAGTGTCATGCACCAATAGAATAGTGAGGCTCCATTAGTTTTCAAAATAATTCCATGACATTCAATTGCTTCTTGGATTACTCAACTATACGAACCTATATTCATCTGAAACATACATGATGATATATTACCAACACCTAGAATCATAAATTGGTAACTACTGTCTTCCTGATAATACTCTTATTTCAAATACCATGATACTAAGCAATAACTATACTCTGACACTAATCTTGATCTATTATTACAAATGGTACTACACTATGAGTCACTTCAAGGCTTATACACTGATACCTGATTCTCATATACCCAACCATGAACTACTCTCAAACTCACAAGCTACACTCCCTACAACCAAAACTAATACTCAACTTGACACAACCTATCTGTAAGTTACTAAACTACTACAATATCATAGGGACCTGCCTTAGGAACTAATAAAGGTGAAGCCCTATAAGGAACTAACTAGAGAAACAAAATATATCTCTATCCGGAGCTAGTATTATAATGAAATAAAACTCAATAATAACAAGGTTGAATGATAGAGACGATATATTAAGAACCAATTAAAATACAATATGATGATCATATATGTTTATCCAAAATTATGTTACTAAGGATCCTCGCCATGCCAGTAAGCATAGCTGTGATAAACGATAGAGTCCATAATTAAGGTATGCACCTCTATAATAATGTTATCTAGACTCCTTGCTGTGCCAACTAGTATAGCTATGGTAAACTCTAAATTTTATAACTAAGATATGTACATCCAAAATTAGGTCTCTACATTTCTGCCACGCCAACTAGTATAGCTGCAATAAACTGTAGGCTCCATAACCATGCAGACGGTTACCTTTCTTACCATACTCATCAAAATATGTCATCAGAATATATCTCAATTCAGTCCATAAAATTTATGTCGATACAAGAATCAAAGTCAACAACTAACGTCAAGAATTAAATTCAACAACGATCAAGTGAGAGTAAACGGGAACAAGTGAAAAAATATCCGAATTAGAGTTTATAGTAAGATTCTTAAGGGTCGTTCCAGGAATCTATCAAGGAATCCTAATTTGTGATTGAGTATTCTTTTATACTATATCCTATATCTTATATCCTATCGCAGGCTCGCAGTAGTACAACTAAGCATTTGCACTACCACGACATCATACTAATTACGAAGCCTGTTTTGCATGGGCCACCATAAAAATGTGTCACGACCTACACCGGATATGAGGGCACAAGTACGAGAGGAACGTTCATCCTATGTCGCATCATCAGCGGTAGAATATTGTCTAGGTCAACAATACTATCTAATCATCTCACATAATAATATATATAACTTGTCAATGATATCTCGACTCCATACGGAGGGCAAGAGGACAATATAATGATAACCAATACTAAATCACAATATGTATAAGAATGAAATAGCACGATATCAAATATAAGAAGGAAAGTCATAAAGTCTCAAACTAGAGTAGTCACAACAAAATATCCAACTCCATGAGTCTAGCAACAAAATCAAAATAATTCAAAATATTAATAACAACTCAAATGTCTAAGCTGGAGATAGATCCAGTATAATAAGAATATACTAACTAGGTGTCAGCTATAACTAGTTGAGCCTCCTCAATAGTTAGTACTAGATCCTCCTGTACAATGGGTACTACCTCTGCTAGCTCTCCGATCTGTGGTCCATAATATGTAGGACACTAGTCCTCTAAATAATTATATGGAAAAAATATATCCAGTCAGGATTGGAGCAAAGTACAAAACTCTGAAAGCAGTTCTAAATACATGGTAGAGCATATATGACAAGTAATAGAAAAGAATACAAGATGTACATGTAACCAGGGAATAAAGACTACAACTGAGATAAGAAGGTAATCACAATAAATAGTTGGAGTGGTAAGCACATGTAATATAGTATAAAAAGTAAATAAGAGAAACTAGAAATACTGTCTATATTATTTTAGAGCACGAGTTCCTTATGTGATCGGCTTAGATTGCACATGACTATACTATGATAACTCAATTATAAGTGTATTCTATAATTGGCATGCACACGAATACATTAATGGTTTGATCACATAACCAACTCCTACTCTCCAACCCCGACTAATATTCATGGATCCAATCATGACATGTTATGCACACGAATATGGTATGAGCAGACAAAAAATACGAATAAAATATGAGCACACAGAGCATACGAATATGATATGAGCCCATGGAGCCCACGAATAGATACGAGTGCAAGAAACACCTGATGTACATGGTAGAGTACGAGTACAAGGAATGCCTGATGCACTCATCAAATAAATAACATCTCCTGATTTGATCCATGTCAACATTGCAATAATATGTATTTTTGATGAAGGGTGTAAAGTTTTTTATTTATTATGAATTGACAAAGAGTACAAGAGAATCCTTATTAAAAGAGGATCTAAGTATAATAAATAAGATCTGGCCAAGTATGACGGTGGAGATCGAGCACTGCAGTGGCTCCTTTACTCTGTTGACGATCCAGGACCAAGGAGGTTGACGAGAATTCGGTGCTCCTTCTTCTCCTTCCTGCGACAATGGCACTGGTTCACCTTTGCATGTAGATGTAGATATCTCTTTTTTCATATGGGAAACGTCCACTATTTATAACTTTAGGAGACATGCGTGCGCACATCTCATGCTATAATTAGCGGTGCATGTTATAATTAGTGGCACCTGCTGTCATAATTTGTCATATGGTCGTTCGAGATTTGGGGTTGCTGATGCCCATAACACTCGTGACATGTGTCATTGTAGGCTTTGATTGTACCTTGGGAGTATGTCCACTCGACACATGGAAATCAACGAAACAATAGTGGCGTATGGCGCTGCTCAGCTCATGGGAACACTAAGATACTAATGGAGCATGACACTGCAGGCACATGGGAACACTAAGATACTAGTGGCACATGGTACTGTGGACAAATGGGAACACTAAGATACTAGTGGTGCATGACACTACGGGCACATGAGAAAATTTGTAGAATATTGGCATATATGGCTGGCTCACTAAGGTGCTTAGGGATGGATCATTGAGGCATATAGGGCTGGATCACTTAGGTGCATTGGGCTGATTTTACATGCTTCTATAAGACACCCTTCAATATTTTAAACTTAAACTTTATAAGATTTAAAATTGAAAATACTTTGAACAGAAGCGTGGAGGATATAAGCGTTGTAATTGCTTTGGCACACATGTGAAGCATCCCTATGTTTGGCACATCCGTAGAGTAATTTTTCCTTTTGGCTCAGCAAATAGTCTGGCGCATTGGCTATTGGGCACATCAGGCCTATACGGAGATTGTTCCATTGACTGTCAGGTTCATCCTGCGGTTTTGGTGCCTAGCAATTAATGAGCCATTAATGTCTTCCTTGCTATAAATAAAAGGATTAGTGGAAGGAGAGTGGTAATTTTCTCCCTCACACAATGTCTTTGTTAAAGTCGAGCACGTGGAAGTCAGTCGAGCGATTCGTCGACCCTCTCCCTCAGATGGTCGACCACCCTTCAGTTGTCGGCAAAGGTGATGAGTAAGGCTAGTTATTCTTTTTGGTTCTTGGGTCACTTCGGACACTTCTTGGCACTTCCGGTTCGTACCCCTCTTGGCACTATCTGAATTGCTTGGCCTGACATGCATGGTCGTTGCCAAAGGTCTTCCTTGGTAGCATGGGCGATGCTGTCTCTGGACACTCACCTGAATCATGCATCGAGGACTGATACACAACCATGTTGTATGGGCACATTCACCTCTGCATGGTAACTATTATCTCTGTACTGTAGCGGTGGTGCGCAGGTGTGCGAGACTTGGTGCCTATGTGCGACTTCCTTGGGTGCATGATCAGCTGGTTTTGCCGAATGGCGCATGATTCCAAGGATGCACGACTTTGTATTTTCTCGCAATCATTCTGACTTTTGTATGCTTGTTTGTGCAGGGACTGTCTCAGATTAATCTTGGTCTGATAAAGCATGGAAGGATATCATAGTCACCGTTGGTCGTGGTGAATAAGCACATTACCCGGATGATTGCCTGCGATCTTCCAACCTATCTCACTGTAGCTTCTCTTCTTATATGCCCAGGATGTGATGGTTAGATCTTGAGTCGAGTCCTGGCGGCCCATATGAGTGGCAACGACGGGGCTAGTTATCCCAACCAGGACTTCTAGTCGCATCTTTTCATACGACAGAGTTAGATTTGTAGAGACTTAGTTCTGCGTTGTAAGCTCCCTTACGTTCCATCGGTATGGATTCTTTTTCATATATTGTGGCTTGCACTGAGGAGTCTTGCTGAAGTGATGACCGAGAATGCGATGAGCTGCCATCCTTTACACGCTTTGGTACCAGAAATAACACAGAGGGGTCTCCTTCTTTTCACATGTACTCATGATCTTGAATATCAATAAAAATCCTTGAATGTAATGGACTTCCATTTGTACTTATGATCTTAAATATTAATAAAATTTTTGCCTTATTTTCTGTTTAGAACTCTTCTTATTGCTGTGGATGTCTCGACTATGAGTATTATACCAGAGGTAATATGGACGTAGTAAAACATCATAATGGGGATAATACTAAGCTTTATCAGAGGTAGTATGAAAGTTATAGGTTAAAGTAGTTCCATTAAGGAGGTTCGGTAGAGACATCTTTTGTGATGGTAGGGATACTGTGGTATAAAATTGATAGTCAAGCAAGTTTGCTGAGTACAACCATGGCGAAACATTTTGTAGAGAGAAAAGAAAATGAGTCAGAGGTAATATGGACATGACTGCTTTCATGGGAAGCTCGTAGTTCAGAGGTAATGTGGATGTGAACTACTTGCTTTGTATGGATTTTTGTGGGGATAACAATAAAAGGGACTAGTCAGAGGTAATATGGACGTGACTGTCTTCTTTTTATGGGAGAACGACTCATAGTTCAGAGGTGATATGGTAATCATTTGTCTTCAAAAAAGTTTATTTTTTAGGATATGTTACCCATTGCGTACTTGGGACTCCCGAGTATGGATAACATATTTGTCTATATGCTACGGATAGAGATAATATGCTGAGGAGGATGCTAATTGTAGATATTGTCCTCTCATGTTCCTCTACTGGGGATAGAAGAGACAATAACTTTTTTTTTAAAATTGCCTTGATTAGGCATAATACTTCTCTAGGAACTTGTCGTTGATGGACATCATGAGCAAGTTACCGTTGGGCTTAGCAAGCCTATATGCGCAGCTGGAATAGATTGTTTCTACCATAAAGGGGCCCTCCTACTTAGGTTAAAATTTTCCCGCCTTCTTGTGGGTCATGACTATTGGTCTTCTCACTGCAAGGACCAGTTCGCCTACTTAAAATGTCCTTTATTTGACCTTTTTGTTGAAGGTGTTGGAAAGTTATACTTGGTATAGCTTAATACACTGTTGAACCAGGAGACGCTTTTCATTGAGTGCTTCTAATTTTTGTAAGCGTCGACGATAATTGTCTTTGGTGGTCAGCTGATTAGAGAGTGCCACCCAGAGAGGTAGAATTTGTGTCTCCAAAGGAAGTATGACTTTGCTTCCATAGACGAAGGAGAGTGGCGTGCTTCCAGTCAGAGTTTGAACTGTCGTATGGTAATCCCATAGACATTCTTCGAGATTCTCAGTTCAATCATGTTTATTGGTTGAAATAAACTTTTTAAGGAGCTTGATGATAGTCTTGTTGAACACTTCGGCTAACCCATTCGCTGCTGGATTGTAGGCTATTGAAGCAACATTTTGGATTCAGTTTTTATCACAAAATCGAAAGAAAGCGTGACTTACAAATTGTGGACCATTGTCATGAATGATCCGACGAGGTAAGCCAAAGCAGTTGATGACATGATGCTTTTTGAAGTTAACTATGTTGGACGTTTTTACCTCTGTGATTGGAACATCTTTCGCCTATTTAGAGAAGTAGTCCATAATAGCCAAGATAAACCGGTGCCCTTAGACGAAGGTGGATGGGTTGGCCCTAAGATCTCTATACCCCAGGCTTTAAATGGCCAAGACATAATGGTCGGGTGTAGGAACTCCAATGGTTGATGAATAAAGTCGATATAGATTTAACACATCATGTACTTCTTCACATAATTAACGGCGTCCGCCACCATTGTAGGCCAATAATAGCCCATGCATCCTAGGAGATCATGAAGCTTAGGACCTGGCTGGTGAGCACCACAAACACCATCATGAGCTTCACGAAGAGCTTGCTTCACTTTTTGTCTGATAGGCATCGTAGTAGGAGCCCTTTATAGGAAGGATGGTACAACATCTTAGTGGATGTGTCATAGTAGAATCTGAGGAAGAATCTTCTAACGGAAGTTGCCTCCTTTACGTCATCTGGAAGGATTCCATAGCTAACGTAGTCTATAAATGGGAGCCTCCAATCTTTGACAAGGGCATCTGCATCCGCGGAGTGGTTTAGATTCAAGCATAGGTTGCTCCTCGGGAAGACCAGTTCTTGTCCCACTACTATGATCAATAGGTTAATTTTGATTAGAGTTTCTAGGGAAGCTGTGAGATCGGTGAGTGCGTCAACCTCGATATTTTGCAGCCATGGCACATATTCTATGAAGAATCCCATTGTAGAAGCATGAAAAAATATACTGGATAGCTCTACGCAACATGGTGATGCAGGACAGCGTAAGCAGGGGACCTCAGGGCCATCAAGAGTGCAACGGAGCTTTTTTGCTGAGCACAGCGTAAAATATGAAGGGACCATCCGCGTAAATGCAGTATGTCCAGGCCGCTTCAACGTAGATGGGGTGCTTCATCGCCTCCATGGCGTAAAACTCATCCGCTTTCAAAGCAGCATTAAAGCGTACGAGGAACGCTTCGTCTTCCCCGAAATGAACCTGTCAAATCACGCAGTGAACCTGACATCTGACTCCTGACAAAAAGTGCTGCACGGCTACCCAGACAACGGCTGGAACGATGGCAGACCACTCGGGACGCGCCCCACAGTATAATGGCGGATCTCTGCATTTAATGCAGAGAATTTAATTAAATATCACCGAACCATCGTTTACTGACATCCCCTCAGCGGAAACTGCTTTTACGCATACAATGGAATACACTGCCTTATTTTACACAGGCAGACGTGAACTGTTTATGCTCCGCGGAAGACAAACAGACTGCCACGTCAAAAGCTGCTCTTCGTACAGGGCTCGAGGCACGTCTCTGCACCTAATGCTCAGAACGGTGGCAGGCCTTCAGAACACGTCTCTACACCAGAACGGTGGCAGGCCTTCAGAATATGCCTCTACAATTAATCGATATACCGCGGGGGTAGCGACCAGCGCGACACACGCCCGTAGTGCGAACTATATACTACGGTATATTAGAGTGGTTAAAAGCCCATACGCCTAATGATTGTCCTCTATGATACTAAGTGTCAAGTGTGTGTCAACATATCTAATATATAGTAATGACTGAAAGGAACTACACATGCAATAAATAAACAAAAATAAAATAAATATACAGAAATATACTAAGCATGCAAATACTGTAAGCAATTTGGCAAGGTATCTTGCCTGGGGTCCTGTTGCTGGTATGAATCAGAGTCCAAGTCGCAGTCCAAATAGCCTATGTATTACAAATTTATCACGTCAAAAGATAATTTATTTTAATTTATTTAATTCTGGAATAATTACTCTAAAATCCTATTTTAATCTTATTATTCTGATTTTTATGTTAATTCCTAAATTTTGTCCAAAGAAACTGAATTTTATCAACTCGAGACTCATGGCACGCAAATCGAGGCGATCTGTTGACCGAAAAGTCAACCGACACAAAATCAATTTTCATGCATGATTTCCTGTAGATTTTAGCGTCAAAAACATGCTAGAATTTACGGCTCATCCGAATTCAAATTCGTTTGGGAATTATGGCACATACAAATTTTGTATTGTGCACCGATGGTTAAATTCTAACCTAGAAGTTCTACAGAATTAACAGTATGTAAATACTTCGAATTAAATTCTGGAAAAAATATATGTCGATGATCTCGACATTAGCTTTCCGAAACTTTAAACGGTTCGTGATTCTGATTCCGGGTTCTCCCGAAATTGCGAAAACGTCAAAATATATCTATTTTCAGACATACTGTGCTCTACGAATTTTACAGAATTTAATACTAATAATTTAGAAAAAAAATTTATCTAATCAGAAATTTAACCTCATTATCGTTCTAGCAAAAAAAATTAGGCCTCGTTTGGAGCCCGGAGCTATGCGCAATGGCTTCTGGAAGATGAAGGAACCCTAGATGACAATTCTCCAAAAATCGCCTGAAGAAAAACCCTAGAAATTAATATCTAAACTATTATATATATATATATAGGAGAGAGAAAGTGCAGCCGCGGCTCAAAGCGTGCCATATGGCAGCCATCCGTGCAGCCCCGCCCAGATCGAACGGTCGCAGTTCGATGCGGCTCGGCTCAGCTGAGTTCGAGTCGAACTCGGTCTCGGCTCGGCTCGAGGTCGGCTCGGCTCGGCTCGCACCCACTCAGCGGTCACTGACAGGCGGGCTCGGCACTGTTCACTGCTGGAGGCTGACAGGTGGGCCCCCTGTTTGCTGACTGGGCATAATTAATTACTTTTTGGGTTTTCTTTTTCAGAAATTAGTTTTTAATTCAGTTTTTCATAATTAACTCGTAATAAATGCTAAAAATAATCGAAAAATTCCCAAAAAATTCTAGAAAATATATTTTATTATTTAGAACCTAAAATAAAATTTTGGGATATTTTTAATTAAGTTTGAACATAAAATAAATTCTTTAAAGTCCTCAAAAATTAGTGTTACTAGTTTTTAATTAACTAAAAATTATGGAAAAATTCCAATAATCTAAAATAGCCTAAAAATAATTCTAAATAAATATTTATATAAGTAAATATACTAAAAAATTTATTTTCTAATTAACTAAGATAATACTCTAAATAAATTCAACATCTATAATAAATATAATAATATAAAATATACACAAATACCTATTTTGGGTGAGGGAGTTTACAGTATCCACTGCGCTCTACGCGTAGAAACCAGTCTCCCGTCCGTGGCGGAATAAACAAAACTTCTGATGATGCCTCAGCGCCAAATCGGAAGTACAAAGCACGCTCCGTGCGTAAGACAACATCTGACCTCTACGGGGAACCAGATGACCCCTGTGATCTCCGCAAGAGAAAGCAAGCGGCGAGCTACTTAACTTCTCGGCATTTATGCCAGCAAGGGAACAATCTACCCGCCCTCCAAATTACGCGAGAAGCTGATGGCCGCCTGAGGACATCCTCAGCCTTACGCCAACCAGAGCGAAGCTCAAAATTACGCCAGGCGAAGTCCCTAAGCGTACAGAAGTCTTGATTGACGGAAAGACATGCTCCTCGGAGATTATCCGCCACCCAGATGGCCAATCTGTTGTATACGGGTGGCACAAAGAAGACTATGGTCCCTATCGTCTGTACGCCTACCAATGGGAACAGGAGGAACAAGCCATCATCTTCTTTTTCTGCAACTTCTCCTGACCTGCGCAAGTATCTAATCCAGAAACGCAAGGAGAGGGAATCTTCAAGCATGGCTATTACGCCTCCTAGCGAGCACTGTTGTGATGGTCACAGGATTGTAATTAATTGTTGTTGTTCTAAAGCAAAACGGCCAGTTTTCGACCGGCTGAGCTACTCTCCATCTTTCCTAGAAGAAGAGCCCACGCATACATCTGTGAACATGGCTTCACATATACCTGGAGGAAACTCAGGCTCAAGACGTCCGTCCTCTGGAACTCCGAGCCGAAGGAGATTCAACATGCTCCTAAGAGACACTGAAGATGGGGTATTCCAGAACACTCGTTCGAGGTCACAACAACTGACTTCGTACTCCTCTGATTCCGACGCTGGGGGTCGCCATTCTCCCGAATCAAATACTGAGAGTATAGAGTCAACTTCTGCAGCAACCTATACACATCCTTCGACGACGCCCAGGGAAATGGGAGTATACGCCATTGGAGATGAACACGAGGAAGCTTCGCCGTCAGGGAGCGAGGATCAACGCATCACTATACTGGAGACATCTCTGAAACAAATGCAATCCATGATGGAGAACATGCACCAGATGACGCTAACTCAACAGGCGGCTGCTATGGCTCAAACATCAGTCCCGCTAGCACAGATACGTGTGGGGGTGGACTTACCACCATCCAACACGGTCCAAGAACCTGCTCTGGATCAAGAGTCAGCTAGTCCTCCACTTCCTCACTCGAAGAATGTATTACCTCCTGCGGGAGTCGCGATACAACCGACTCTGCACCAATCCGTGGTCTCGCTACCGGCTGAAATCTGATGCAAGCAGTACGGGAGTTGAAAGTCCAATTCGATGCCTTGAAGCACAAAGATCAGCTCAAGAAATTGGGAATCAACCAGCCTTACCCGGCTATCTGGGAAGAGGTCCCTTTTCCTCCGAGATACAAACCTCAAACTATGGCTCTGTTCGAGGGAAAAACATCGCCAAGTCAGTGCATGAACTATTTCAGCATGATGACGGTGTTGCTACAAGGGAATGACGCCCTCCTCACTCGGGTGTTCAAGGGTTGTCTCTCAGGAGTGGCTTACCAGTGGTACCGCAGCCTGGCGGACAACTGCATTACTTTCTTCGAAGACTTCAAGGCTTTATTCTTCACACGATTCTACGAGGGAGGAATGGACATGTCTATGTCCTCTCTCCTCGAAGTCAAGCAGAGGGAAAAAAAGGACATTCGTACCTTCATCGAACGTTTTCGTCAAGCCACGCTACAGATGCCTCCAGGAGTTCCAGACTCTGCATTAGTGGACATTTACAGGAAGAACCTCCTTCCCGTAGTCTCGGTGTTCATAGGACCATATCAGTTCCACGATTGGCCCTCGTTCATCATCTCAGCAGTGGCCGCCGATGACAACAGTCGCAAGGCGTGCGACAATGGCATTATGATCTCTACCTCCGACAGAGGCAAAAGGTCATCCCCCAACGACGACCATCCTCGCAGTTTCAAAGGGAAAGAAGCTCTGGCAATCAATACGTCCAGACAAAAGACTGCGACAACCACGCAGACAAAACCTGGGACTTCCAGGCCCGTCGAAGTGTACTCTTTCGACGACGACGATAATCCGAGTATATTCGAGTGTCTCGTCAAGAGTGGCAAGATCATCCTTCCGGATGAGAAGCGGCCCAGTGAAGCCGGCAGTGCCAACAACCCCAAGTACTGCATCTTCCACAGATATGTACACCACCCGACCAAGGCGTGTTACATACTGAAAAGGAAGATCCAGGAGCTGATCGATGCTAAGGCCATCACTCTGCACAATACCGAGAAGACGGTCACGGCCAATATGATCTCCCCGCAATTTGGCAATCTGCCTCCCTAAGAAGTCCCGGACGGTGTGACACCTATTTTCTGGACAACGATGAACATCGTCAATCTCCCTCCAGCTAGGGGTCAAAATCATGACCTGGTACCCTTAACCACCCAACAGGGCGAGATCATGTGGGTTCATCCGGATTTAGTATCGGAGCTCGAGAAAGAGACTAATGCTGCTAAAGCTAAGTCTAGGAAGAACTCCAAATGCAAACCATGCCATATGGTTGCAACTTCTTTGCCATCAGACGAAGACGAGGCTTTGGCTGTAACCCGTTCAGGGAAAGCTTACCTCAAGGACTATGGAGCAAGTCCGGAAGATGCACCGGCAGACGCTTCAGCTACAGAGCCCGCTATACCACAGGCCGATCCTGCAAGACCGACTTCGGCGGACAAGGGGAAGCAAAAAGAAGTACGCTTCGATAAACCTGTAAAAAATATTCAAAACAAAGGTTTAGAGAAGCCATACAACTTCGACATCCTGGCCCAACTGGCCAATACACCAGCCAGGTTGTCCATCTTCGAGCTGCTCAGGCTCTCCCAAGACACTTGTCTAGCCCTGAGTGAAGCCCTGATACAGGCGGAAGCATACATGACCCAGCTCAAGTCCCCTGACGAGGAACCAGTGGCGTGCCCTCAATGCCACAGTGTGATGGAGGTGGTCCCGAATATTACTTTCACACAAGATGACATGCTGTTAAAACATAACAGGCATGACAGACCCCTCTATTACACCAGATACGTCGGTTCCATGGAGGTCGATCGGATCCACATAGATCCGGGATCATCAATCAGCATCATTCCTCATCGTCTGCTCAGACCGCTGAGGATTCCTACCAGCGAATTGGCTTACACCACCACTACAATCGTGGGTTTCAATGCCGAAAGAAGTAAGCCGTTGGGGAAAATTCGCCTAAGGATCCAGATTGGCAACCTTAGATCGGTGGCTACATGCTATGTCATCGATTCAGAGGTATCCTACAATATTTTGCTGGATAGACCGTGGATCCACGACCACAACATCATTCCTTCAACTCTACATCAATGCCTTAAATATGTTGATGCCCAAAGAACAGTACAAATAGAGGTTGCTGACCTAAACCCATTCAAAGGAATAGAATCCTACTATTCCGATGCCGTGTTGTACTCTCAAGACTACGCGGAGGAGGTGTCAGCCCAAGCAGAGAAGGAATCCCACCGGGAGCCTGAAGGACCCTCTGCCGAACAACCATTGTCAATCAGAGTGAAAGGGCAAACTACTCGTCCAAAAGCGATGGAGCCTATGGCTATCCACCTGAACAAAACCAGGTCAGGAAAAGGGGGTGTTCCTCTAGTGATCACTTTGAACCAAAAGCCTCCACCCTTGATCATCAACCTTTGGCACAACAAGCAGCCGACTGATGTAAATGCAACCAGGAACGGAGTTCCAGATGATAATAAATATCCTCTTTTCCAGTATATCGACGCTCAGATTCCAAATCAGGAATCCTCTCCCCATGACGATATAGAACCTATAGCTCAAAAATTCTTGGAAGCTGTAGATTCCTATCATCCGTACATATGGGAAGTAGCGTCATCGTCCAATATCGTCGCGACATATGGACCCCATGAGGATTCTATCTTCATTGTTCTGCCTGCCCGCAACAGTCAGCATCCAATAGTCTTCGGTCGCATGCGCAACGAATCGACTATACGATAAGATTCCTTCGATTACGATGCTGGTGAAATACAAGTTCACAGGTACAGCCCGCAAGCCTTAAAAATCATGCAAAACATGGGTTACAACTTGAAGCTGAAGCCAGGTCTCAACTATGGGAAAGGCAGACGAATACCGCCGTACGGCAATCCCCACTATCAACAAACTCATTTCGGGTTAGGGTGTAAACGCCCTAAATTTTCAGAATAAATGTTAATACAAATTTTTCCAAATTTTCAGAATTTTCAGGAAATTAAAACGAAGGTGAAGGTGATCTCAAGAATTTTAAATGCAGTTTATTGGTGTTAAAATATTCTGGAAATAATGTTTTATGGTGTAAAATGGAAACCCGGTCCTGTGGTATTTTTCGGTGAATTTATTGGACTCCGGAGTAGAGTTTAAAGCCTTTAAGACTATTGGCTTTTTAAATCGAACCAAACCAAGCTCGAA
This sequence comes from Iris macrosiphon, assembly GCA_036927795.1. NCBI lineage: Eukaryota > Viridiplantae > Streptophyta > Magnoliopsida > Asparagales > Iridaceae > Iris > Iris macrosiphon. The sequence goes on along the minus strand of JAYESA010000003.1, from coordinate 60,090,105 downwards.
CCAACCCAGACCAAACCCACCATAGCAGGTCAGACCCGAACCGCTGAAGAAACTGACCCAGACCCGACATCAGATGGGAAACCCTAGCAGCCGCCGGAGTTCCTGTAGCAGCCTATAAAAAGGCTGTCTAGACATCCGTGCCAAGCCCTCTGGAACCCTCGCCGCCGGCGCCGTCATCTCCTTCGATCATCCCGCCTCGAGCAGCGACCAAGCTCCGCCGCGCCCCGCTCGATCTAGGCCGGCCAAAACCCCTCCGCCCTCAGCTCGAACCCGTCCCCCAACTCCTCCCTGCCGCTCGTTCCCCTCACCGACCCCGCCGCCAACCCATCTCTCCCTCCCATCTGAGCCGCCCTCGACCTCACCACCCGCCGCCCACGTCGACGAGTCCCCGCCTCGAACAGCCTGCAGAACCCCAACTCCTCCCTGCTTGAGTCCCCGTCGCCAGAGTCCGCCGCGGCTGAACCCATCTCCGCCGCCACCCGCGAGCGCCGCTGACCCCGAGACCGACCCCTCCGGCGAGTCAGCAGCCCGCCGACCACTGCCCCAGCGAGCACGGCTCCCCTCCCTCTTCCAAAGCAGCCCTCGACGTCTCCCCGTCGACTTCGGTCAGCCCCCGGTGCCGCCGCCCTAGCCCGACCTTGCCGACCCCGATACCGGCCCGTCCGGCGAAGCCCGCCGCTGGCCGCCTGAAGCATAGCTCAGACACGGCAGAACACTGCCCAAATTGGAATCTGTGTCCAGGACACAGATTGGATTCTCGGACACGTGAAAAACAGATTCACGGGGCCCTGTTCAGGTACCATTTTCTCTCACCTCACAACTTCGTTTTAGTTTCCGTCAGTTTCTACGCGTAGACTGTATAACCCTCTCGGTGCCCGTGCAACCCGCTCGGTGCATCGCGTCCTGTGGTGATCGCACACCGCGATCCAAAAATAGGAAAAAAATAATTCCCTGTTTCTCCCCGGAACTGAGTGCGCTCCGCCAAACGGGACGACTTGGTCGCATGCGGTCTTCACAGATACGTGCGTGTCGTTGATACGGACGTGCGGGATTTTGCAGAAGCTGTTTCGGATGTGCGAGCACACCGAAATCAACGCGTATCCGCGAACAACACCCCGTATTCGACTTTTCTGGAACACACTGTAACTTTGTGTACACACGTCGGATCGAGACGAAACTTGTGCCATCGAACTCGTAGCGATACGCTGGTCCTGTGACCCAAGTTTGGTTCGATTCTGAGAACGTTGACAAAATTGCGTATCGTGGGCCCCACAGGCTCCATTTGACGGGCAATTTTGTGATCGGCTCATCGGAATCCAATTCTGGAAGTTCCGTTGGGTTCGTATCATTGTTCCTGACTTGTAGACACTAAGTTTGAGGAATTTGGAGACCTTTGACCCTGACCCACTTTTCGGTGCAAAGTGGCCCACATGTGGACCCCGCTTTGGCCGGAAATGTCCTTTTTGCCCCTGTGTCCAAATTGGACGCAAGGACAGGCATTTCTAGTAGTTTGATACCTTCTGAGACTATTGGTGATGTTTATTTCAGCTTTTGGAGTAGCACCTACCGGATCCACTGATACAGGGACAGTTGTTGGTATTCGGACACCAGGCAAGTGTACCTTGCCAAACTTTGCAGTCTTTATATATATTTTTTTTGCTTTATTATATTTCTGTGCATGCTCAACCTAGGATCGTGTGATGTACTTAGCGTCCGATTATCAGTCGGGTGCCAACACTGTACGCAGTGTTGGGTACTGTCATTTAGAGATGGACTTTCGTGACACTTGTTATTCTCGTACTTGTCTTATCAAGTACCATATAACCCAAGACACTTGACACTGTTCATGAGGAAGGATATTCCCGAGATATTCATGGTGATTCTGTATAGGATACAGGACTTGACAGAGATACTATATGCTTAGATACATATGACTTGTTGCATTAGTGATGATCCCGCTTGACATGGACATGAGACGTTATGGTCATGATATGCGTGGTTATATGGGGTGGGGAGAGACACACAGGCTACAGGCTGTTTTTATATATATACTACTACTATTGTGAGGTCGTAGACTCTCGTAGCAGAGCTAGGCACATTACTTGTTATTACCACTACCGGCTCCCCGACACAGAGCTTGTAGTGGCTCAGCCTGAGTACTCGTGTTGCTCTCACTTGCATTTCACTTAGATGGTTAATTACTTGCCCTATTTATTTTATTATCTGCTGCACTGCATTTATTATTGGCATGAGCTTTCTTGTACCTTGCTATGTCCCCTGAGGACCTGGATCCGGATTATGTTCCCAGGATTTGAGGACGAGATCTATCCCGAGATATACGGGACCGGAGCGGGAGCTGATCCAGGAGCTGTACCGCCATCCGAGGATGAGGTGTTAGCCGAGGACTTCTCCTGAGCATCCATGTTTCTGGCTCAGTATTTATTTATTTATTTCAGTCATTTATTTCTGGTCTGTTGAACCACTGTACTAGTTGTTTATCGGGTTGATCCCCGAAGTACTTTGTTGAGACTGATGGATGATTTATATTTCTTTATTTACTCTGTGGATCATATTTTATATCTTGTGTGGATGAGATTAGTTGTGCCATGATTGTCATAGACTTGTTATTTTACAGCTTAAGTATGTCCTGATGGATCCATTAAATTGGGTTTGTCCATCAATACGTGCTGCTGGCCAATATCACGCGTCCGGTCCCTCGGCATTTTGGGACTGGGGCGTGACATGGTTTTTGTGGTGGCCCATGCAGGTCTACGACTAAATAGTTCAGTTTTAACTTAGGGACCGAACCAGCCTGCCCTAAGGATAGGATAGATTGTAGGATCTCATCCATTATTTAAACCATTATTGAACTCTATATCGAACTCGAAATTGTTACTTGAACTGCATCCTGTGTTGATTCCTTGGTGCCTTCTTACAGTTTATCTTTTGGTTGCAGATAAATAGATCCCAGGAACGGAGACGAGATTCCTTTGGATACGCCACACGATGCTGTGGTTACTTATACATACGGAGTGACCCCAGGGGATGGAGGACAAGCATCGCAGAGCGATCAGACCAGTCAACCTAATCCAAGGTTTCGGAGAGATGACATCCCACCTCCACCACAGTTCACTCCCCAGATGCCAGTTTTTCCGCCCGGACAAGCCATAGACGGGCAACAGATGTTCCAGATGATGTATGCCATGATGCAGGACCAGCAGCAGATTCAGCAAGAGGCCCATCGCCAGGAGGCAGAGTATCTGAGGACCAGCCTGGTGTCCGCATTGGAGCAGGCAAATCCACCAATTAGGCGAACAACGATGGGATCTATCACCGATTTCCGTCAACTCAAGCCTCGTACATTTTCTGGCAAAGAAGGGCCAACAGAAGTTCATGAATGGCTCACTAACATCCAGCATCAATTGGAAGCCGCTGAACTTCCGAGAGAGAAGTGGATGACTGCAGTCAGAATACAGTTAACTGATAATGCACATCACTGATGGCTAGCAGAAGAGAGGAGGCTCGGACAGGACCGAGTCACTTGGGAAGAGTTCTCCAGACTCTTCCAAGAGATGTACATTCCGGCAGTTGCACGATCAGAGCTCAGAGACAAGTTCAACCGCCTCATCCAAGGCAGTATGACAGTGAAAGAATACAACGCAGAATTTATACGCCTAAGTCGCTTCGCTCCAACCTTGATTTCGACAGAGGAAGAGAAAGCTAAAAAGTTCTTTGATGGACTGAAGTTCAAGCTTCAGAGATTGATTGGCTCGGTCGCACCTACATCTTATACTGAGGTCCTTGCAGCAACATGACGCATGGAGCGCGTCACTAGAAGGGAATCAAATCTAAAGAGGCCAAACACATCCGTACCAACCAAGACAGCATCTGGAGATTCTGCAAAACGATTCCAGAGGAGTATACCGGAGAGAGCAGCACATAAGGCCATATCTCTTCCTACATGTCACCACTGCGGCAAGGTAGGACACATTGAGAGAGATTGCAGGCGTAAGTTGGGACTATGCCTGCTTTGCGGATCAGACCAGCACTTTTTTAGAGACTGCACTAAACCAAGAGAGGGAGCACCGAGACTGGCCTTGCCTGCACCACGACCAGCTCATCCAGTAGTAGGAGCACAGCAGATAGGAGCTGGAGGAGTTAGACCACCAGCTACAGGGTGCTATCAACAGAGACCACCACTAGCACCACAGGCAGCCCTATTTCAGCAGCAGCAGCAGCAGCAGAGAGGTCCAGCTCAGGGAAGAGGCCAGGCATTCACATTAGCCGTTGAGCAGGAGGCTACAGCAGGCGAGGTCATCGCAGGTACTATTTTAGTAGCTTCATTACCAGCTGTAGCATTATTTGATTCTGGAGCATCGCATTCATTTATAGCAGTTAGCTTTGTAGCCACCCATAGAGTAGCTACCGCACCCCTTCCGAAGATGAAGAGGATTCTTACGTGAGGTGGAATTATTCTGGTTAGTGACGTCTGTAGATTATGTTCTGTAGTAGTTTGTGGCAGAGAAATGAGAGCTCAATTTCTGATCTTTTCTATGCCTGACTATGATGTCGTACTTGGTATGGACTGGTTAAGTCAGTACCATGCGACTCTTGATTGTCGGCTTGGAAAGGTTATATTTAGACCGCCTGGACATCCAGAATTCGAGTTTCTTTGAGGAGCAGTAGAGCAAGGAGTTCAGCCTACTCTTAGGGTATTATCTGTAGAAGAGGAGACAGGTTACCCAAGAGTCATCTCTGAGTTTGTGGATATATTTCCTGATGATCTTCCAGGTTTACAACCTGATCGGGAAATAGAATTCACAATAGACTTAACTCCAGGAGCAGAGCCTATCACTTCATCGGTATATCGGCTAGCACCTAAGGAGTTAGTAGAGTTGAAAGAACAGGTTGATGATCTTCTGGAGAAGGGTTTCATTCGGCCCAGTGTTTCACCTTGGGGAGCACCCATATTATTTGTGCCGAAGAAGGATGGAACAGTACGGTTATGCATTGACTAAAGGGCACTGAATGCTGTGACCATCAAGAACAGGTATCCCTTACCACGCATTGATGATCTATTCGATCAGTTGAGTGGTGCAAGGATATTTTTGAAGATTGACCTCCGATCCGGCTATCATCAGATCAAGGTAAGGAAGGAAGATATACCGAAGACAGCTTTTAGGACCAAGTATGGACATTATGAGTTCTTGGTAATGCCGTTTGGTTTAACCAACGCGCCAGCAGTGTTTATGAGCTTAATGAACAGAGTCTTTCATCAGTTCTTGGATAAATTCGTGGTGGTGTTCATTGATGACATTCTTATATATTCCAAGAATCATGAAGAGCACGAGGAACATCTCCGAATCGTGTTAGAGACCTTGAGACAAGAGAAGTTATACGCCAAGCTCAGTAAGTATGAGTTCTGTATGGACAAAGTACCTTTCTTGGGACATATCATATCAGGAGAAGGACTTTCAGTTGATCCGGAGAAAGTCACGGCAATAGAGACTTGGCCTACACCCACATCAGTTGCAGAGGTGAGAAGTTTTCTCGGACTCGCGGGATATTACCGAAGGTTCGTAAAAAATTTCTCAAGGATTGCAGAACCGATGACGAAGCTGACACGTAAAGACCAGGAGTTTATATGGACAGAAGATTGCCAGAAGGCCTTCGAAGAGTTGAAGAGAAGATTGACAACAGCACCTGTCTTGACTCTTCCTTCAGGGACAGGAGGTTTTGTTGTTACAGTGATGCATCAGACAGTGGATTGGGATGTGTTTTGATGCAACATGGCAAAGTCATTGCTTATGCGTCGAGACAGTTGAAGGTCCACGAGAAGAACTACCCGACACACGATCTGGAGTTAGCAGCAGTTATATTTGCATTGAAGATATGGAGGCACTACCTTTATGTGGAAAGGGTAGAAATCTTCACCGATCACAAGAGTCTGAAGTATGTATATACTCAGAAGGAGCTTAACATGAGACAGAGACGTTGGCTTGAATTGATGGTAGATTTTGACATCGATCTGCAGTATCATCCGGGAAAGGCAAATGTTGTTGCAGATGCGCTCAGCAGGAAGCCTACGGCTTATTTCTTGACGATGCAGCCCGAGTTATTGAGAGATCTACAGGAGCTTCAGATAGAGGTGGTCTTACCAGGACAGAATGGCTTGATGGCTAATCTTGAAATTAAGTCATCACTCGTGGAGAAGATTAAGGAGGCATTGCCCACCGATGCTAGATTTAGAAGGTTGAAAGAGAGGACAGAAGCAGGCATGCAGACAGGACTTCGCATACACGAAGACGGGACATTGAGGTTTGGAAATCGCCTGTATGTTCCAAATGGAGAATTGAGACAAGAGTTAATGACTGAAGCACATAGCTCTATATACTCTGTTCACCCAGGAGGAACCAAGATGTACCGAGACTTGAGGCAGTATTACTGGTGGCATGGAATGAAAAGGGAGATTGCAAGATTTGTGGCCAAATGCTTGGTCTGCCAGCAAGTAAAGGCCGAACATCAGAGGACTGTAGGTATGTTACAGCCGCTTCCTATACCAGAATGGAAGTGGGAGCACATCACGATGGATTTTGTCACAGGATTTCCGAAGAGCCCCAGCGAAAGAGACGCAGTATGGGTTATAGTAGATCGACTCACTAAATCGGCACACTTCTTGCCATTTAGAGTTGGACAGTCCACAGAGGTACTAGCTGACATGTATATGCGACAAATTGTCAAACTACATGGAGTGCCTGTTAGTATTGTATCAGATCGAGATTCGAGATTTACCTCTCATTTCTGGAGAAGCATGCAAGAGAGTCTGGGCACCAGACTCAAATTCAGCACCGCTTACCACCCACAGACCGATGGTCAATCGGAGCGCACCATTCAGATCTTGGAGGACATGTTGCGATCATGTATGCTAGACTTTGGAGGATCTTGGGAAGATCATTTGCACTTAGTGGAGTTCTCCTACAATAACAGTTATCAGGCCAGCATTCAGATGGCACCATTTGAAGCTTTATACGGAAGGAAATGCAGATCGCCTATATATTGGAGTGACGTTGGTGAACGTCAAATATTGGGTCCAGAATTGGTAACTCAGACAGTGAAAAAGGTGAAACAGATTCAGAATCATCTATGAGCAGCTCAGGACAGACAGAAGCATTGGGCAGATACGCACAGACGTCCCCTGGAGTTTAAAGAAGAAGAGCACGTATTCTTGAGGATTTTGCCCATTTGGGGTACTATCAGATTCGGGAGCAGAGGCAAGTTGAGCCCAAGGTACATTGGGCCATTTGACATTCTAGAGCGCGTTGGTGAGGTGGCATATTGTCTTGCATTACCACCATCCTTAGAGGGAGTGCATGACGTATTCCACGTCTTATAGCTGCGCAGGTACGTGACCGACCCAAGTCACGTAGTCGATCATTCAGAGATCGCAGTAGGCCCAAGCTTGAGATATGAAGAACAACCGGTTGGCATCCTCAACATCAGTGAGAAGACATTGCGGGGACAGACAATCAGACTAGTTTGTGTAGCATGGAAATATTATTCCCCTGGAGAATCGACTTGGGAACGAGAAGATAGTATGCGCCAGCGTTACCCCCACCTGTTTGAGGAGACAGTTGTAAACTAAGTAATCTTATATTTCCATAACTCTTCCATTATAACTTATTCTTTGATTGCGAGGACGCAATCCTTTTAAGGAGGGAAGATTGTAAACGCCCTAAATTTTCAGAATAAATGTTAATACAAATTTTCCCAAATTTTCAGAATTTTCAGGAAATTAAAACGAAGGTGAAGGTGATCTCAAGAATTTTAAATTCAGTTTATTGGTGTTAAAATATTCTAGAAATAATATTTTATGGTGTAAAATGGAAACCCGGTCTTGTGGTATTTTTCGGTAAATTTATTGGACTCCGGAGTAGAGTTTAAAGCCTTTAAGACTATTGGCTTTTTAAACCGAACCAAACCAAGCTCGAACCAACCCAGACCAAACCCACCATAGCGGGTCAGACCCGAACCGCTGAAGAACCCGACCCGGACCCGACATCAGATGGGAAACCCTAGCAGCCGTCGAAGTTCCTGTAGCAGCTTATAAAAAGGCTGTCTCGACATCCGTGCCAAGCCCTCTGGAACCCTTGCCGCCGGCGCCGTCATCTCCTTTGATCAGCCCGCCTCGAGCAGCGACCAAGCTCCGCCGCGCCCCGCTCGATCCAGGCCGGCCAAAACCCCTCCGCCCTCAGCTCGAACCCGTCCCCCAACTCCTCCCTGCCGCTCGTTTCCTTCACCGACCCCGCCGCCAACCCATCTCTCCCTCCCATCTGAGCCGCCCTCGACCTCACCACCCGCCGCCCACGTCGACGAGTCCCCGCCTCGAACAGCCTGCAGAACCCTAACTCCTCCCTGCTTGAGTCCCCGCAGCCAGAGTCCACCGCGGCTGAACCCATCTCCGCCGCCACCCGCGAGCGCCGCTGACCCCGAGACGACCCCTCCGGCGAGTCAGCAGCCCACCGACCGCTGCCCCAGCGAGCACGGCTCCCCTTCCTCTTCCAAAGCAGCCCTCGACGTCTCCCCGTCGACTTCGGTCAGCCCCCAGCGCCGCCGCCCTAGCCCGACCTTGCCGACCCCGATCTTGGCCCCTCCGGGGAAGCCCGCCGCTGGCCGCCTGAAGCATAGCTCGGACACGACAGAACACTGCCCAAATTGGAATCTGTGTCCAGGACACAGATTGGATTCTCAGACAAGTGAAAAACAGATTCACGGGGCCCTGTTCAGGTACTATTTTCTCTCACCTCACAACTCCGTTTTAGTTTTCGTCAGTTTCTACGCGTAGACTGTATAACCCTCTCGGTGCCCGTGCAAACCACTCGGTGCATCGCGTCCTGTGGTGATCGCACACCGCGATCCAAAAACAGGAAAAAAATAATGCCCTGTTTCACCCCGGAACTGAGTGCGCCCCGCCAAACGGGACGACTTGATCGCATGCGGTCTTCACAGATACGTGTGTGTCGTTGATACGGACGTGCGGGATTTCGCAGAAGCTGTTTCGGATGTGCGAGCACACCGAAATTAACGCGTATCCGCGAACAACACCCCGTATCCGACTTTTCTGGAACACACTGTAACTTTGTGTACATACGTCGGATCGAGAAGAAACTTACGCCATCGGACTCGTAGCGATACGCTGGTCCTGTGACCCAAGTTTGGTTCGATTCTGAGAACGTTGACAAAATCGCATATCGTGGGCCCCACAGGCTCCACTTGACGGGTGATTTTGTGATCGGCTCATCGGAATCCAATTCTGGAAGTTCCGTTGGGTTCGTATCATCGTTTCTGACTTGTAGACACTAAGTTTGAGAAATTTGGAGACCTTTGACCCTGACCCGCTTTTCGGTGCAAAGTGACCCACATGTGGACCCCGCTTTGGCCGGAAATGTCCTTTTTGCCCCTGTGTCCAAATTGGACGTAAGGACATGCATTTCTAGCAGTTTGATACCTTCTGAGACTATTGGTGATGTTTATTTCAGCTTTTGGAGTAGCACCTACCGGATCCACTGATACAGGGACAGTTGTTGGTATTCGGACACCAGGCAAGTGTACCTTGCCAAACTTTGCAGTCTTTATATATATTTTTCTTGCTTTATTATATTTCTGTGCATGCTCAACCTAGGACCGTGTGACGTACTTAGCGTTCGATTATCAGTCGATTGCCAACACTGTACGCAGTGTTGGGTACTGTCATTTAGAGATGGACTTTCGTGACACTTGTTATTCTCGTACTTGTCTTATCAAGTACCATATAACCTAGGACACTTGACACTGTTCATGAGGCAGGATATTCCCGAGATATTCGTGGTGATTCTGTATAGGATACAGGACTTGATAGAGATACTATATGCTTAGATACATATGACTTGTTGCATTAGTGATGATCCCGCTTGACATGGACATGAGACGTTATGGTCATGATATACGTGGTTACCTGGGATGGGGAGAGACACACAGGCTACAGACTGTTCTTATATATATACTACTACTATTGTGAGGTCGTAGACTCTCGTAGCAGAGCTAGGCACATTATTTGTTATTACCACTACCGGCTCCCCGACACAGAGCTTGTAGTGGCTCAGCCTGAGTACTCGTGTTGCTCTCACTTGCATTTCACTTAGATGGTTAATTACTTGCCCTATTTATTTCATTATCTGCTGCACTGCATTTAATATTGGCATGAGCTTTCTTGTACCTTGCTATGTCCCCTGAGGACCTGGATCCGGATTATGTCCCCAGGATTTGAGGACGAGATCTATCCTGAGATATACGGGACCGGAGCGGGAGCTGATCCAGGAGCTGATCCAGGAGCTGTACCGCCATCGGAGGACGAGGTGTTAGCTGAGGACTTCTCCTGAGCATCCATGTTTCTGGCTCAGTATTTATTTATTTAGTTCAGTCATTTATTTTTGGTCTGTTGAACCACTGTACTAGTTGTTTATCGGGTTGATCCCCGAAGTACTTTGTTGAGACTGATGGATGATTTACATTTCTTTATTTACTCTGTGGATCATATTTTATATCTTGTGTGGATAAGATTAGTTGTGCCATGATTGTCGTAGACTTGTTATTTTACAGCTTAAGTATGTCCTGATGGATCCATTAAATTGGGTTTGTCCATCAGTGCGTGCTGCTGGCCATTAGCACGCGTCCGGTCCCTCGGCATTTTGGGGCTGGGGCGTGACATAGGGTATGCCACCTCCCTAACGACTTCCAAGTCAGATAAGGACACCTTTTCCCCTTTTCAAGACGGCTCGTCGCCCCCCAACTCATCTCGTGCTCTCGAGCAAACATTACCAGTAAATATGGTAGTGACGGATCCCTTCGAATCAGACGAACAAGAATCCGAACTATTTGAGAATGACGCTTGGGCTCAGCAAATGGATACACAGTGGGAATTCTGCTTCGAGCAGAGAGAACCTCCCACCAAAGATGACGTTATCCAGATTGATGTTGGGGATAAACTTTCACCAAAGCCGATATTTATCAGTAACAATCTTTCCCCAGCTGAAAGGAAAGAAGTCATTCAACTGATAAAAGAATACATCGACGTCTTTGCGTGGAATTATAAGGATATGCCAGGACTTGATCCATAGGTGGCTACTCATAAACTCAATATATTGCCTGATTCAAAGCCTGTAAAGCAGCACCAATGCCGGTTCCGCCCAGATATGATAGACGCCATTGAAGCTGGAGTCAAGAAGTTGATAGCCTGCGGTTTCATCCGGGAGGAACAATATCCCGACTGGGTCGTCAATGTTGTCCCAGTCATGAAGAAGAATGGGAAAGTACGAATCTGTATCGATTACCGAGATCTGAACGCAGCCTGCCCCAAGGACGAGTTTCCTCTTCCCATCACAGACGTCATGATTGACAATACCTGCGGTTTCGAACATATGTCTTTCATGGACGGATTCTCAGGATACAATCAAATCAAGATGCATCCTAAAGACGAGAAGCATACTGCCTTTCGGACACCACTGGGGGTATATTGCTATACGGTCATGCCCTTCGGGTTGAAGAACGTCGGAGCTACTTACCAACGGGCTATGAGTAACATATTCTACAAGCATTTACGCAAGACAGTAGAATGTTACGTAGACGATATAGCTGTCAAAAGCTGCCTCAGGGTCAATCACATCTAAGACTTGAAGACGGTATTTGAGCTGATGGGCCAACATCAACTCAAAATGAATCCTACAAAGTCCTTTCTGGGTGTATCTAGTGGCAAATTTTTGGGATTTGTCATTACCGCCAAAGGCATTCAAGTGGACCCTGATAAAGTCAAGGCCATCTTAGAAATGTGACCACCCCATAATCTGAGGGAACTCAGGGGATTTCAAGATCGTCTGGCCTATATCCGGAGATTCATATCCAACCTCTCTGGAAGATGTCAGCCTTTTTCTTGCCTCATGAAGAAAGGTGTATCCTTCGTATGGGACGAAGCCTGTCAGCAAGCGTTCGGGGATATCAAGTGCTACCTCACTAGTCCGCCAGTTCTGGTGCCTCCCGTCATAGGAAGACCATTCTTCCTGTACGTTCGAGCGATGGACCATTCTCTGGGAGCTCTTCTCGCGCAGAAGAACGATGCGGGACATGAACAGGCTATCTACTATCTAAGTAGGATGATGATCGGAGCTGAGCACCGGTACAGTCCAGTGGAATAAGAATATTTGGCTCTGATGTTCTCTATCCAGAAGACGCGGCACTATGTCACCGGCCAGACTATTCACATCATCTCCAAGATCAATCATCTTCGGGTACTGATGAATAAGCCAAGTATTCTTAACTACCGACTCACAACTTGGGCGATGTTATTGACACCATATGACATGGTGTACGTCCCTCAGAAGTCCATCAAAGGCCAAGCATTGGCTGACTTCCTAGCTGCTCATCCGATCCCGGAGGTCTCCAAATTATACGAGGACATTCCCGATGAAGTTGCAGAATGTAGTTCCGCAATGGAAAGTGACGCATGGCAACTGTTCTTCGACGGCGCCTCCAAGACTGGTCCCAAAGGAAACGTAATTTCAGGGGTAGGAATTATCCTGGTTACTCCCGATAAACTCGTCATCTATCATGCATACTCTCTTAACGAGCCCTGTTCCAACAATGTGGCAGAGTACAATGCTCTACTAATCGGGCTCCAAGTCGCTAAAGAGATGGGGGTTGAATCTCTGGGAGCTTTTGGTGATTCTCTGCTTATCGTCAATCAAGTCAGAGGAATATATGAAGTCCGGAATCCAGACCTCATCCCCTATCACCAAGCAACGGTCGAGATAGCCGTGACATTCAAGGGGTTCTTCCTAGAGCATGTACCTCGATCTCAGAATCTGGAAGCCGATGCCCTAGCCAGCCTAGCGGCAGATTTAACTACTCCTATAAGAAGGCAAAATTCGGTAATCCTTCTTAACAGAGACCTATTTTGTGTGAAGAACAACTCTCACATCGAATGCAGTTATGCTGTGAACATCGATCCTCCTACGAGAGATTGGAGAATTCTCTTTATAGATTTTGTGGCATACAGAATCTTGCCGGAGGACCCTAAAGAAGCAGCATCCGTCAAAAGACGATCATTACGCTTCTACTTCGATGCATCTTCACAATGCCTATATCGCCGGACCTACGACGGACTGCTATTGAGATGTCTCTCTAATGACGAAGCACAGCAGATCATCCGCGAAGCTCACAACGGCGTATGCGGGGCACATCAACCCGGTCCTAAGCTACAGGATCGTATCAGGAGAATGGGCTATTACTGGCCTACTATGATCGCAGACGCAATCAAGTATGCCAAACGATACATGGCCTGTCAGGTTCATACAGACTTCATACATCAGCCGTCTGAACATCTACATCCTACGGTTGCATCCTGGCCTTTCGACGCATGGGGTATGGACATCATTGGTCCTATTCACCCGTCTTCTTCCAGAGGTCACCGGTTCATACTGGCCATCACGGATTACTTCTCCAAATGGGCAGAGACGATCCCTCTCGCTGAGGTAAAAACATCTAATGTGATCAGCTTCATCAAGCATCACGTTATTTATCGCTTTGGGATTCCCCGAAGGATAATCCATGACAATGGACCTCAGTTCATCAGCCAAGCGTTTCATCAATTTTGCGATAAAAATCGGATACAAAATGTCGCCTCTACGGCGTATTATCCAGCTGCTAATGGTTTGGTGAAAGCCTTCAACAAAACCATTATCAAACTCTTGAAGAAGTTCGTCTCTTCGAACAAAAGATATTGGAACGAGAAGCTGGGAGAATGTCTCTGGGCATACCGCACAATGGTCCAAGCACCGACAGGTTGCACCCCGTTCTCACTGGTCTACGGGAGCGAAGCAGTTCTTCCCATCGAAATTCAAATTCCATCACTCAGGATAGCAGTCGCTAATAAGTTAAATCGGGAAAAGAATGACCTTTTAAGGCTTCAAGAGCTAGAAGGATTAGACGAGAAACGCCTTCAAGCTCAACGGAGCATCACGTTCTATCAAGCGCGTATTTCCAGAGCTTTTAATCAAAAAGTAAAGAAAAGAGTGTTTAAAGTTGGAGAGCTAGTCTTAGCTGTAAGAAGGCCAATGATTCTTACTCATAGGAGCAAGGGCAAATTTTAGCCCAAATGGGAAGGCCCTTACGTGATCGAGACGACGTTCTCAAACGGCGCTTACAGGTTAGCCCAGCCTAATGGAGACCTACTAATGGCTCCTATAAACGGCAAATTCCTGAAAAGGTACTACGCTTAACCTCTTCTGCTCAAATGGAATAAGGCAAAAATCTTATTATGACAAAACTACTTCCAAAACGAAACTAGTTGGGCCGTATTCTATCATGTCCATATGACCTCTGAATAGATACGCCCTGCTAAAATTTACCGAGAGTCTATCACGTCCATACTACCTATGATATCACTCTCACCCAAACCCGTCATTTATATTCCGAAATGATGGGTCCACAAAGTCAGATGAAAAGCCTCTTTATTATTCCCGAAAAAAAAGAGCGGAAGTACATTGAAAAGCAAAAGCAAAAGTACATCATGAAGGGGGAGCGGTCAAATCGCGAATCTGCTGTGCCAGTCTGGCCATCTTCTCATTCCTGGAATCCAAGACATCAGTACGGGCCCGCTCCAGCCGTGCCTCGTCATTAATCAAGAGGGATAGCTCGGCTCTAGCTCGAAGGAAACCAGCGCGGGCAACATCCTTCCTCGCCAAGTTCTGTTTTGCTATGACCAGTCGGCCATTCACCACATCGAGACCTTCTGACGACTGAGAAGCCCACTCCTTTGCCTGAGCAAGCTTCATCTCCAGTTTAAAGACCCTCGCTGCATTCCCGTCATGCTCGGCCTGGCACTTCGTCTGAAGAGCAATAGCCTCCTCCAAGACGACTTTTCCTTCATCCATCTCCCGCTGATTTGTCTGGAGGATTTTATTCAGGTCTTCCATCTTTTCAACAAGTTGCGCAGTCAAGGAGCCGTGTCTAGCCTGGGCTAGAGCTTCGATGTTGCCTTGGGATAGCTGCGAGTATTCGTTAATGGGTTGCTCCAAACCATTAACTACCTCCGCCAGGGCGTCAGCTAAACCAGTATCGCCAAGGTCCCTGATCGCCTCTTTCGAAAACCGAGAGGACTTCTTCAGACGCTCAAAGTTCAGATTCTTCTCCAACACCATTGATATCAACGTTTTCAAAGTATTATAAAAGATACTGGTATATTGCTCTGTCACCGCAGCTAGACCCGAATACACGCTGGGAGTGGCTGTAATATTGTCGAACCGCGCTCTAGAGGAGACCGCAATCGACGGGGCCACAGTCCTCGTCTCAACTGGGGGTGCGACAAAAGAGGAAGCGCCAACACCAGACGAAGTAACCAGCATACTCGAAGGAGGCTTTGTCGCAACGATAGGGTCGTCCTCTTGAGGTATCGAAACCTCGTCGGCAGGCGAGCCGGCACCCGAAGATGCTTCCTCTTCAAAATCAGGTGCCTCTGTATCAACGCCAGGACCTGACACGGAGCCGAAGGGTGCACATATATTGCCCTCCCCGAAGAGGTCGTCCCCTGAGAAGAAGACAAGAGGAAGTTAATGTCAACATGATATTAATTTTCCTAAAGAAGAGGCACAAAAAGACGACAGTGATGCTAGCCAAGCTGTCATACCTGGAGAAGGGGGCCTGCTAACTGACGCTGGAAAATACTCTTCCAGGTCTTCGCCGAGATCCACTTGAGGCTCATCAACTGGAATCTCGCTAGAAGCGTTGACGGGCACGGCAGGGGCCTCTCCCAATGCTGATCCGGACAAAGGTATATGGAATCTTATAACCAGCCTCGAAGGCGACTTCGTTCCACTACCTGAAGCAGTAGCAGAGGTAGCAGCCTCCAGTTGAGATTCTTCGGCGCCACCGGCCGAAACTGTAGAAGGTTCCTCTCTAAAAGGCGAGGAACCCCCAATCAAAGAATCATCCCCGACATAGGGAGAAGCATGCTCACTTCCAGGAGTCTCAATGCCAGGAATCTGGAGAGGACGAGTAACCATCCTCTTCGTCCTCTTACGAGGGAAAGCCTCCTTCAGAGCGGGAGCTCTTCGTTTCCCGGAGACTACCAACGCCCCTGCAGGCGGAGGTACTTCACCCCTCGGTACCGATACGAGAGGCTCATCCGGAGTAGCGGACTCGTAACCCTCGTCAGAAGAAATCGAGGGGACTTCGACCATTCCCCCAGGCTTGGAAGAGGGCACCCTAAAGCTTCCATCCATATCAAAATCGCGATGGGAGGTGTTCATTGCCACATAGAACTGGACATACTAATGCAGGATGCGCAGCTCCGTAGAGGGTGTGACGAAGGGCACAGTAAAAATTGCCCCGATGCAGCCCATGATAAAATATCGCCATCCCCTCGCTCCATCGATGAGTCCACCTCTGGACCTGAAGCTGGTGACGACGTTGCCCACATGCAACTGGTCATACCCAAACTGCCTGGCAAACCGACTAGGCAGGTAGGGTTCGAAGAAGCAGTGATCTTCACTTCTGTACAGTAGATGGGAAGGTCTAATGCAGACCAACCAATTGAAGGCTTCAGGAGAAAGAGTGGCCTTATCTCTACCTGAGTCCTTAAGCCTAATCCCCAATTGGTTGCGATGAACAGAGGGGACAGTACAAAGGAGCTTCCAGCTATGACCGCAATGCAGCACCCGCCGCAGTCTAAAACTGTGAGCACATTCCAAGAGGATTTCTTGTAATTCAGCAAGAAACTCTCCCCCAAGCTACTGCCAGAACCGGGAGACATCACCCGGGGGTTATGGAGAATTAACCATCCCATCAAATACAGGTATGGTAATTCCACGCCGAGCTTCATCAGCGAGTAGCGCCCCAGTCATCGCCCTCAGGCCAGCTTGTATGCGGCACACCATGGCAGGGAGCAAACCTAGTCTCGCCCCAAACACCAGACGCACTGCAGGCCACAAGGTATTGTGGTGAATACGATCCGCAGATGCGATGCCGGGTACCACCAGTCGGCGCAGCCATATAGAGAGAAAGCCAGCCAGTTGAGCTTCCTTGGATAGAGCCCTGCGGCAATGCCTCAGATAGCTGTAGGCCTTAGTACCTGCGAGATATCTTCCTATCCCTTCGATGAGGATCTGATCCGGAGCCCTAGCATCCTCCAGGAGATCGTCAACTTCCTGAGCAGTCAGCACGCTCAGAGGATTCACAGGCTCAACCTTGACTTCCAAGACTTTCTCCGACTGAGCAGCTCTAGCCCGGTGAAAAAAGAGGTAGGATGTCCATTTACTGGTGTGAGCCAAATCTGAAGGCTCAGCATAGAAGGCAGTGCAAGCAAGGTAGTGGCACATCAGCTCCTGATATACTTCCACTACCCGAGGGTCTGAATCCCTCAACTCCAGGTTCGTGGGAACATACTCTTCATACGGAGTATCCTCCATCGGCAGTCTCGAGATCTCTGCCATCTCATGGAGGGCCAATCCCAACTCCCCCAGCAGAGTGGCGAAAGTCCCGGTGAGCGGAATGTATCGCTCTATTAGTGCCAAAAATAGGTTAGGGTTAGGAGGTAACCCAACGCTGGTGGCACTCTCAGCTGCCAACAGACCGATGTTCTCCAACTCGATCCGAAAATGCTCCAAGGCCCAATCAACTAAGCGAGCCCATCGAAGATTTGTTGGGGTCATCCACCCGTTACATCGAGGATTCGCCTTGGGGTATACTCCTCTGCGCCCCATGAAATCATTGCAAAAGGTCGGCAATTGTACCGGTTGGAGCACCAAGCTGTCTTCACTCGGGACACTGCCATGGTACAATCCCCTGAACGACGTTACAGGACCGGAAGGACGGCTGACAAATAGGCCAGATCCCTTCTGGTAGAAGATCTTCCCCGGCCTACCATGAAGATCGGGAGTCAGTGTCCACGACATCTTCCTGGGATGAGTAGCATGGAAGAATGCCGAGATGGGATAATCTTTCGGCATCTTGGGCAGACTCAAGACCAACTTCCCGGCAGGGAAAACCCAGAGTTCTTTCTTTGGCTTCGTCTGGGACTTCTTATCAATCATGTCCCCGAAAAGAAAGGCCGACTTTATATACTGGTCCCCATCTACATACGTCAAGGGCTCTCCATTAATCATATTCAGCAGCGTTCGCTCGCCCTGAGCCGATATCAAGATTTCCCTTCCTTTGGAATATTGGGGCCCGGAGATAGGAAATACCACATGGGACAGATCCTCCAGATAGTTAGAGTGCAGCAGCCCGGCGGCAGAACCCATTACCTCAGCTAGCGGAGACTCACCCAAGTTAACTGCAAGGGTGCAAGAAAAATACGTCAGTTTTATACTAGACGTTACAATATCGCAGCACATGCCAAGAGGCAACGGTCTGAGCTCTACGCCAAGACTGTATAAACTTGATCGTTTACGCCGGAATTGTCATCCAGAAGCGTAAAATTCAAGTCGGCAGTATACTGTCTGTGCTTTACGCCAGACTGCCAAGGTTCGAGCTATTATGCCAGAATTTTCATCCACAAACGTAAAAGTTCAAAATTTTATAGTATACACCAAGTTCTCGGCAGTCACTGCTTTTACGCTCAACTGCGAAAATCTGGAGTTTTTATGCTGACATATTAGAAATGTGGGCATAAAAGATAAAATGTCTCCGTGCATCATCTTCCTCAAAGAGGCTATCAGCACAGAAGACGACCTAGCGCGGTCACGTTCAACGTGTGCGAAGGATTTTTCAGTCGTTCTCATTCGTTCCAAAAGCTCTACCTTTCAGGCCGGGTGCACTGCTCGTCGGCGGGATGCTCAGCTCAGAATGGGGTTCGCCCTGTCCAACCGGAGGCACTCCTGCTTGGGCAGAAGAACGAGAAGAGGAATCAATCTTCTTTCCCTTAGAGGAGGAGGATTGCTTAGAGGCCATTACTGGAAACTTTGAGGACTCAGAGAAGACTCGGAGAAGAGCTCAAACAGTCGGAGGCTTTCTTTCGTAGAAGACGGATGAAAAGTTTTTCTCTCAGAAAACTTGGGATATATTCGGTTATGATTGGGTCCTACGTCAGCCTATTATTCAGAGAAGGCGGACAGTCAACGGATTCAAAAAGTTTTTTGCGTAAAGCATGTCAGCGGTTCCTACGCTAAGGAGCTTTCTACGCTCGACAACAACAGATCTACGGTTTTACGCTCACAAGCTATAAGTCTATAGTTTTTACACCCGGATGCCTTTGTGGTCGGTAGATTTTATGCTCGAGAGGCTACAATCCTACGACTTCATGCCAGCAGATACCAAATCGATGAACTCACGCTCGGTGGCGCCTAGTTTACGCTCAGAAGCAACAGATCCGCGACTTCACGCTCGGAAACATTTTTTTTCAAAAGCTACAAATCTACAGTTCTACGCTAAGGAGCTTTCTACGTTCGACAGCTACGAATCTACGGCTTTACGTTCGATGGCTACAAGTCGGGTTTTACGCCCATATACCTTTGTGCTCAGTAGCTTTTATGCTCGAGAGGCTACAAACCTACGACTTAACGCTCAGGAACTATAAGTCTATGATTTCACGCTCGATGGTGTTTAGTTTATGCTCAGAAGCTGCAGACTAATGATTTCATGCTCCACGACTTCCCGTACATCTGAAGGATACGCCGGCCAGATTATGCGTACATCTGAACGGTCCTCAAAGCGGTCAAATACAAAGAGTTCACACAGAGGATACTCGTTCTTGACCTCAAGATATCCCAAGTACCCGAAGCATACAGAGTTCAACATTGAAAAACTACTCTTCTTCATGGGTCGATTCAAAGTTCATCCAGACTCTAGTCTGAATATTTTATCTATCAAGATGACAACTCAGTTTGACAGCCATTTCTCGACCCTGTTCCAAGGGATTTTTGAGAAATTATTCTTGAAGATGATGTCTGAACAAAGAAATTCTGTTCATCAGAAGCAGCAGTTCAGAATTCTACGCGGTTCCTCATTCCTAAAACAGTAGGACAGTTCGAACACTCGAATGCTAAAGCGGCTTTCTACGTATCTCTAGTTATGCGTAAAAGACAGGACATGACCTAGCACTCTTTCTAAACAGAGTCGGCGTAAAGAATCAGACGTGTCGAAGCTACACATATTCAGACTTCACAGCAACGTATGGCAAAAACAATCATATGCACAGAAGAAGAAGATTTTATTAAAATCAAAATCATGATTACATGTGAGGGGAGTCCTGCCTACAAGGGGTTTTTCTTCATTTTTCATGATTACATATGAGGGAAATCCCGTCTACAAAGGATTTCCTCATCTTCATTGGAAGGCCACCCCCAGGATCTATTCTGACAGGTTCTCGCATCGGTGAAGGTCTTCCTCTTCTTCCATGGCAGTTCATCGACTTCCACAGTCATGAACAAGAAGATGATTGCTGGCTGGAGGATACAACACTGGGCCTACCTGAACTTCTTCAGGGCCCATCCTCCACATGCCATGTCAGATCCAGTTGAGGCTTCTTTAACCCAACTCGATCGAGGACGATAGTTACAGTTTGTCTTCTCTCATCCGCGGAAGTCTCAAGAGAAAATATACAGCTTGCAAGCTGTGTGGTCTAATACGACCCTTCCTCTCTCCGGAAGAACCGCCATACAAAGTTGCTAATTATCCCGAGCAAGGGAGGCTATGATATCCTTCCATGATCCATCATTGCAGATGAGACTTGCTCGAAGACGCCGTCTTTTTTGGCTCCTTATATGCTGGAAGAATATGGTCTTCTTCTTCCTCAGATCGACCCGACGGACTCCGGCGATCATCCTTGTATGGCGAAAGGAATACGGGAAGAACAGGTTAAACTCCTCAGCCTTTTATAGGCGAGAGAGGTCACACCGGTCCCCAATAAATCCGCCATAAAGTCAGCATCGACCGTTTCAACGCTGTATTCAGAAACGTTTCGAGTTACGAGGAGCGGTTCATGCTTCATTCAAAGTGTTCCAAATTCTGAGGAAATTTGAAAGCTTTGAAGGGGGTCTTGTAGAAGCATGAAAAAATACGTTGGATAGCTCTACGCAACATGGTGATGTAGGGCAGCGTACGCAGGGGACCTCAGGGCCATCAAGAGTGCAATGGAGCTTTTCCGCTGAGCACAGCATAAAATATGAAGGGACCATCCGCGTAAATACAGTATGTCCAGGCTGCTTCAGCGTAGACGGGGTGCTTCATCGCCTCCAGGGCGTAAAACTCATCCGCTTTCAAAGCAGCATTAAAGCGTACGAGGAACGCTTCGTCTTCCCCGAAATGAACCTGTCAAATCACGCAGTGAACCTGACATCTGACTCCTGACAAAAAGTGCTGCACGGCTACCCAGACGACGGCTGGAACGATGGCAGACCAATCGGGATGCACCCCACAGTATGATGGCGGATCTCTGCATTTAATGCAGAGGATTTGATTAAATATCACCGAACCGTCGTTTACTGACATCCCCTCAGCGGAAACTGCTTTTACGCATACAGGGGGATATGCTGCCTTATTTTACACAGGCAGACGTGAACTATTTATGCTACGCGGAAGACAAACAAACTGCCACGTCAAAAGCTGCTCTTCGTACAGGGCTCGAGGCACGTCTCTGTACCTAATGCTCAGAATGGTGGTAGGCCTTCAGAATACATCTCTGTACCAGAACGGTGGCAGGCCTTCAGAATACGCCTCTGCAATTAATGATGATGGCGGATCTCTGTATTTAATGCGAGAGATTTGATTATATCTCCAAGAGCCGTGATTTTGGCTAAAGACGTCCACATCACCTCGGCTTCTACGTCCATTCAGCTTCTGTGACTGCTCGGCCTCTACAACCACTCTGGCATGTTACGCAGCGGCTTCTACGCCCATTCAGCTTCTGTGTCCGCTTGGCTTCTACGCCTCATCAGCTTCTATGCTCGTTCGACTTTTATGCTCATTCGGCCTTCTGTGCTTATTCGGCTTCTATGCCATCAGGCTTCTACGCCTACTCGGCTTCTATGCCTACTTGGCTTCTACGCCATGGTAACAGACATTGGCTTCTACGCCAACCTCTTCTACACGAGGGATACCTACCTACGTGGCTTCTACGCCGTGATCTTCGTAGCGATTATACGCATTTTGTCCCTTAGTTGGACCCGCATCACACGCTCATTCAAAAGATCATCTATACGCAGGCATTGGTTATTTTAACCGTTGTGTAAAAGGGTGCTGTACTTTCCACTACTCGGTTTCCACACCGATTGAGTGGTCACTGTCACCAAAACTCTATAAATAGAGACCTCTATCAACAGAGGAAAAGGTCGAGATTTTAAAATCGAACAAGGTCGAAACTTTGAAAGAAGATCGAACAAGGTTGAACCTCCAAAAAGATTGAACCACGGGTCGAAACATTGGAGATTGAGGAGAGGTCGAAGAGTCTTTGAGAGAGACAAGAATCCAGAGCTCAAGCAAAGAGTAGCGATCGACGATATTGGCATCGTGCATCCATCCTCTTTCGCAACCTCCGAAGCTGCTTTCCGTCCTCCACGGCACTTCTTCACCATCGTGTAGTCCAAGGGCTAAAATGATCGACTGCAGATCAGACACCTATAGCAATCATCTTGTAACCCCCTGAATTTTCAAAATTATTAATACTTGGATTTTTCCAATTTTCTGGAATTTTCTGGGAATTTTTCTGTAATTAAAATCAAAGTTTTAATTATTAAATAATTTTTAATGGTTAATTAATAATATTAAAATATCATGGAAATAACATTTTTGGGTGAAAAATGAAAAACTTGACTTAGGGTAATTTTTTTGGATTTTTTTGGGCCTCAGACCTATTTTTAAATGCCTAAAAATCATTTTAATTAATTAATTATTTAATTAACTGTTTTTTTATAATTATATTTATTATTAATATTATTATTATTATTAATATTATTATTTTTATTTTTCTTGGGCCGGCCCGGCCCAGTGGACAGGCCCAGCAGCCCAGCCCAACCTTTCCTACCGGGTCGGGTCAGTCAGACCCGACCCGCCGCCTACCCGACCCGGAGCCGGTTCCCCCCTCTCCCCACGCCGCCCGCGTCCCGCGCCGGCCTTCCCGCGCAGCGCCGCGCTTCCCGGCCACTCCCCGCGTCCTCCGCGGCCGGCCAGGCCACCACAATCCCCTCTCCCCTCCGCCTTGGCCGGCCTCCTCCCCCTTTATAACTCCCCCCTCTTCTTCTTCCTCCTCCCTCACTTCCACCCTAACCCTAACCCTAATTCCGGCGACCCGACTCCGCCCTCTCCTCCGGCGCCACCCTCCTCGAGACCCCAGCCAGCCCCTCGTCGCCGGATCCCTCCGCCTCCAGCGCGTGGCTCCGCCTCCCCATCTCCAGAGGTCCACCTCCCCTCCTCCTTTCCGGCCTCCCCCGACTCCGCTCCGTCCGGCCGCTCCACCCCCCCACTGCCGGCACCACCACCCACGAGCCCGACGACGCAGCCCGGCCACCCTCCGGCCACCGCAGACAGCCCAGGCCGAAGCCCTATGCCGGACACGTGGACACGCCCCGGGACACGAGATACGATTCGGACACAGAAAACCCTGTTTTGAAGAGCCGGTTCAGGTACTCGTATCCTGCACCCTGTATCTCCGTTTTTGATTCAGTAAATTGCGTTGCGAAGTCTGTATGACCCTCTCGGTGCCCGGACAAACCGCTCGGGGCATCGCGTCCTGTGGTGATCGCACACCGCGATCCAAAAACAGGAAAAACCAGACCCTGTTTCACCCCGGAACTGAGTACGCCCCGCCAAACGGGATGACTTGGTCGCGTGCGGTCTTCACAGATACGTGCGCACCGTCGATACGGACGTGTGAGATTTTGCGGAAGCTGATTCGGGTGTGCGTGCACACCGGAATCAACGCGTATCCGCGGACATCGCCCCGTATCCGACTTTTCTGCAATTTGCCCTAACTTCTTGTACACTCGTCGGATCGAGACAAAACTTATGCCATCAGACTTGTAGCGATACGCTGGTCCTGTGGGTCAAGTTTGGATCGATTCTGAGAACGTTGACGAAATTGCGTGTCGTGGGCCCCACAGGCCCCGCTCGACGGGCGATTTTGTGATCGGCTCATCGGAATCTAAATCTGCAAGTTCTGTTGGGTTCGTGTCATCGTTCCTGACCTGTTGACACTAAGTTTGGTGAATTTGGAGACCGTTGACCCGGACATATTTTTCGGTGCAAAGCGGGCCCACCGACGGACCCCGTTTTGACCCGAAACTGCCGTTTTTGCCCTTGTCTCCAAATTGGACCCAAGGACAGACATTTCTAGATATTTGACATCTTCTGAGCATGATGGTAATGTTTATTTCAGCTTTTGGACTCATTTCTGGAAAATTTCCCTGAGATACAAACTATATTTGGATCCAAACAACAGGCAAGTACCTGCACTTCAAGTTTAAATCTTTATATTATGATAATTAATCCCCTGCTATACTAGTACCCTTGATTATTACACGTAGTGTTAGAATACTGGAATTTATGTCTTGAATACTGGAGTTCATGTCTTGTTTTTCATGTCGGGTGGGAGAATACTAGAAGGCATGTAGTTTACCTTTTCCCCTGCCGTGTTTAATAGCTATTGGTACGCGACTGTACCCTCAGCCGGATCTCGATTATTCCTGTTTAATAGCCGTTTATGATGGCCGGATTAGCCTTATAAACCCCTACATGCCAACTATGTATTCTAAAACAAACACAAGTTCACACAGATAGTTTATGGCCTTATTATAGTTCTTGCTGACTGTTATAGTTTTATTTTCCTGTCTCATTTATTTCTGCTTTCTCATATTCCTGTTTATAGCATTAACTCTGAGATATTTATGTTCTTTATGCAATTTTCTCAATATGATACTCAATTTAATTGTCATAAATATTTAGTTTAATCTTGTTGTGCATTGTGTACTTTGCCCCTTTCCTGACTGGATTCGTTGATTTAGGCGATGATGAGGATCTTGCCCCTACATATTATGGCCCCTATGAGGGAACATATGACACTTATAAGGAACCAGTTCCCATCCAGGAGACCACTGCTGCAGAGTAGTTAGCAGTAGCTTTTATTTTCATGCTCTTTTATCTTAGTAATCGGGTTTGTCCCCGATTTTATTTCTGGATTCTGTATTAAACATTTGATCTGTTGTCACATTTATTTCATTTGAAATCTTAAGCATCTTATTCCCATTATTATCTTGCCTATTTTATTTGTGAATGAGCTAGATTAGTTAACTGTGGATTTGACCTAGACAGCGTACTACTGCCGACTCTGCGGCGTAGGCTGGACGTACCCACGCACTCGTGCCAGAATTTCAGGGTGCGGGTCATGACACATTTTTATGGTGGCCCATGCAGGTCCAGTATCCATAAATAGGGTAATACCCTAGGACAGGGTATGGAATAAGATTGAGGATTCTAGGAAAAGCTCATTCACAGTATAGGATCTTTATTTCAATTCTTGATATCATTTCTGCTCAATTTTCCTATCGCCCTTGATTTTCATGTAATCTATTCTGATCTTCCTATCCCTTAATCTTTCAGAATGGTCCAGACAAGGAACATAATATGAGGCACATCAGAACCAGCTGAGCAGAATGTGCCCGAAACTCTTGCACTCCCGCCGCCTCCATCTACTCCAGCAGTTACTCTAGATGGGGCACAGCTACTCGGAGTGTTCCAGGGACTCGTAGAATCCCAGAAAGAACAGACTGCACTTCTACGAACCAGTCTCTCAGAAGCTCTTAGGTCCCAGGAGTCGCCACACAAGAGGCCAGGGAGTGCCAAAGACTTCAAGAACCTTAAACCCCTGGAATTCTACGGAACTGAGGGCATTCTCTATGCCGATGAGTGGATAGAGAATGTCGAGAGACTCCTGAAGACTGCTCGGGTCCCTGATGATCTCAAAGTGGAGTCCGCAAGCCTGCAACTGTTCGATATAGTTCAGACCTGGTTCAGGGATGAACCCCAACTATCTGCTCCTGACCTCACCTGGGAGGACTTCAAGAGGCTATTCAAGGAGAAATTCTACCCCGAAGTGGCTCGGGAAGCTCTCGAAAGCCAATTCGAGAGACTGGAACAAGGTAACCTATCTATTGATGAGTACACTGCTGAATTTAGCAGGTTGAGCCACTTTCCAGAGTACATGGTTCGTACCCCGGAGGACAGAGCCCGTAGATTCAAGAAGGGTCTGTCTCCGGATATTCGCCTTGTTGTCACCACTAGCCGAGCTCGCACCTACGAGGAAATTCTGAGCGTGGCACAAGGCGTTAAGAGAGACATGGGGCATAAACTAAAGCGAGAGAGAGATACCGGAAATGCGGGACCCAACAAACGCCCATTTCAACAACAACAACAGCAGAGGGCCCCGCAGCAAACTCAGCGTCCTCTCCCTCGAGCTCCAGCACCCCAATACCAGGCTCAAGGACAGAACCAACAAGCTGTTGCTTGTAACTTTTGCCAAAAACCAGGTCACACTTGGCAAGTCTGCAGGAAGAGGCTGGGTGCCTGCCTCTACTGCGGCTCAGCAGCGCATCAAATGAGGGACTGTCCTGCTGCTCAAGGACGCCCAGCTGCACCAAAGGCTCCAGTCCAGGCTAGGCCCCCAGCAGCACAGCAGAGGGGACCCCCGCTTCCAACTCAACAACAACGCTTTGCTCAGCACCAACAGCAGCAACAGAGGGGTGCACCTCAGCAAGGCCGTGCTTTTGCAATAACTCTGGAAGAAGCTGAAGCCACAGCAGACGTGATCACAGGTTCTGTGCTTATAAATTCAATACCAGCCATTACTTTATTTGATTCTGGAGCTTCACATTCATTCATGTCAGTAGATTTCCTTATGAAGCATAGCTTAATCACTGAACCCCTTAGGAATTGTTATAAGATCATTACCGGTAGAGGAATCATCCCGGTTAGTGATGCATGTAACAATTGTCCTATTACATTATGTGGAAGAAAACTATATGCTAGGCTACTCGTAATGCCAGTTCCCAGTTTTGACATTATACTGGGTATGGATTGGTTGAGTCAACATCATGCCACTATAGACTGTCACAGAGGTAGTGTAATCTTCAGGCCCCCTGACAAGCCAGAATTTGAATTTGCTAGAGGTTCTAGAGAGATGGGTAGTAACAAAATTTATGGAGCCCTAGTAACAGAAGAATTGCCACTACCTATCATCTCCGAATATCTTGATGTCTTCCCTGAGGATCTTCCAGGATTACCCCCAGACCGAGAAGTTGAATTCTCTATTGACTTAGTGCCGGGAGCAGCGCCAGTATCTCAAAATCCTTACAGAATCAACAATAAGGAGATAATAGAACTAAATGAGCAAATAAAAGAGTTAGAAGACAAATGCTTCATTAGGTCTAGTGTCTCACCCTGGGGAGCTCCAGTATTATTTGTGCCCAAGAAGGACGGAACATCCCAAATGTGTATTGACTATAGGGCCTTGAATGCCTTAACAATTAAGAATAAGTATCCCCTACCCAGGATAGATGACTTATTTGATCAATTAAGTGGAGCTCGGGTATTTTCAAAGATTGATTTGAAGTCTGGTTACCACCAAGTAAGGGTGAGGAAGGAAGACATCCCAAAAACTGCTTTCAATACCCGGAACGGACACTACGAATTCTTAGTAATGCCGTTCGGGTTGACGAATGCTCCAACAGTTTTTATGAACTTAATGAACAGAGTCTTCCAGCCATACCTAGACAAATTTGTAGTGGTCTTTATTGATGATATTTTGATCTATTCCAAGACTCCTGAAGAACATGAAGAACACTTGAGGCTGGCATTGGAGACTTTGAGGAAGGAAAAACTTTATGGGAAATTATCTAAATGTGCATTATTCTTAGACAAAGTAGAATTCTTGGGACATGTTGTGACTGGAGATGGAATAGCAGTAGATCCCAAGAAGATAGCGGCAGTTGAATCATGGCCCACTCCAGACTCTGTAGCAGAGATTAGAAGCTTCCTGGGACTAGCTGGCTACTATCGGAAGTTTGTGAAGGATTTTGCTAGAATTGCTGAACCCATGACAAAATTAACAAGGAAGGATGAAGAGTTCACCTGGACTGATGAATGTCAGCATGCTTTTAAAGAATTGAAGAAAAGGCTGACTACTGCCCCTATTCTGACCTTACCTTCTGGAAACGGAGGATTCGTTATTTATAGTGATACTTCCGGAAAAGGTCTAGGTTGTGTATTGGAGCAGAACAAGAAGGTAATAACATATGCCTCTAGACAGCTTCGACCTCATGAAAAGAACTATCCAACTCATGATTTAGAATTGGCAGTTGTCATCTTTGCTCTTAAGCTATGGAAGCATTATCTTTATGGAGAAAAGGTGGAAATATTTACAGACCATAAAAGTCTAAAATATATCTTCACTCAGAAAGAGCTGAATATAAGGCAAAGAAGGTGGCTGGAACTAATGAAAGACTTTGATATCACCCTTCAATATCATCCTGGGAAGGCCAATGTAGTTGCTGATGCTCTAAACAGATATCCTATGGCGATGTACTTGACTATGGACCGACACTTGCTTGAGGACTTGGAAAGTTTGGGTATTGAGGTAATTATCCCAGGAAAAGAAGGCCAAATGATGAACTTGCAGATTCAGTCTACCTTAATAGATAAGATCAAGGAGACTCAGTTTCAAGACGAAGGCCTGCGAAGCATTCGAGGTCAAGTGCAAGCTGGATTGGTGGAGGATTTCAGAATTCATGAAGATGGATCACTGAGGCATGGAGATAGATTATGTGTACCTCAAGGAGATATAAGAGAAGAAATTATGCAAGAGGCGCACAGATCGCAATACTCTATACATCCAGGAGCCAACAAGATGTACAAGGACCTGAGGACGCATGTTTGGTGGCATGGCATGAAAAGAGAAGTAGCCAGGTTCGTATCTCGTTGTTTAGTGTGCCAACAGGTCAAGGCAGAAAGACAAAGACCTGGGGGATTGCTTCAACCACTACCCATTCCGGAGTGGAAGTGGGAACATATTACAATAGATTTTGTTTCTGGGCTTCCAAGGACACCTAGTGGTAAGGATGCAATCTGGGTGATAGTAGATAGACTGACCAAATCTGCACATTTTCTACCCTTCAAAGTAGGGCTATCTACAGAAAAGTTGGCAGATTTATATATCAGACATATTGTTAAATTGCATGGGGTTCCAGTAAGTATTGTCTCCGACCGAGATTCAAGATTCACCTCTCACTTCTGGAAGAGCTTACAAGCCAGCTTGGGAACTCAACTCAAATTCAGCACAGCTTATCATCCCCAAACCGATGGACAATCGGAACATACAATCCAGACACTTGAAGATATGCTTCGTACATGTGTTCTGGATTTTGGAGGATCCTGGGAAGACTATCTACATCTTGTGGAGTTCTCTTATAATAACAGTTACCAAGCAAGTATTGAGATGACTCCATTTGAAGCTCTGTATGGACGAAGATGTCGTACCCCGCTATCATGGGACGACGTTGGAGAAAGAGCCCTACTGGGACCGGAGATGGTGATCGATTCAACTGAGAAGGTAAAACAAATAAGGGATAGACTTCGGGTGGCTCAAGATAGGCAACGACATTGGGCAAACAGCCACCGAAGGCCCTTGGAATTTGAGGTAATTAATTTAATTCAAGTCAATTTAAACATTTTGATTATGGAACTAAGATTTGATTATGACTTTATTAAAGGTTGGAGAACTGGTATTCTTGAAGATTTCTCCGACACGTGGCACCATTAGGTTCGGAAGGAGTGGAAAACTCAGCCCAAGATTTATTGGACCTTTTGGCATTCAGGAGAAAATCGGAGAAGTGGCATACTGTCTGGCATTGCCACCCTCTCTGGATGGAGTCCATAACGTCTTCCACGTGTCGCAGCTGAGAAAGTACATGTCAGATCCCAGCTATATTTTGGATCACTCAGAGCTCGAAGTAGGCCCAAGTTTGACTTACCAAGAGCAACCCGTGGAGATACTGGATCGCTCGGAGAAAGTTCTACGGAACCAGATTATTTCCCTTGTTCGCGTAGCTTGGAAGCACCATTCTCCCGGCGAATCCACCTGGGAGCGAGAAGACGAGATTAGAGAGCGCTACCCTTATCTTTTTAAACCCTGAGGTATATTTTAATTTCCCGGCCTTTCCTTTCGTACCATTATTATTCTTAAAATTCGAGGACAAAATTTTTATAAGTTGGGTAGATTGTAACCCCCTGAATTTTTAAAATTATTAATACTTGGATTTTTCCAATTTTCTGGAATTTTCTGGGAATTTTTCTGTAATTAAAATCAAAGTTTTAATTATTAAATGATTTTTAATGGTTAATAAATAATATTAAAATATCATGGAAATAATATTTTTGGGTGAAAAATGAAAAACTGGACTTAGGGTAATTTTTCTGGATTTTTTTGGGCCTTAGACCTATTTTTAAATGCCTAAAAACCATTTTAATTAATTAATTATTTAATTAACTATTTTTTTATAATTATATTTATTATTATTATTATTATTATTATTATTAATATTATTATTTTTATTTTCCTTGGGCCGGCCCGGCCCAGTGGACCGGCCCAGCAGCCCAGCCCAACCTTTCCTACCGGGTCGGGTCGGGTCAGTCAGACCCGACCCGCCGCCTACCCGACCCGGAGACCGGTTCCCCCCTCTCCCCACGCCTCCCGCGTCCCGCGCCGGCCTCCCCGCGCAGCGCCGCGCTTCCCGGCCACTCCCCGCGTCCTCCGCGGCCGGCCACGCCACCACGATCCCCTCTCCCCTCCGCCTTGGCCGGCCTCCTCCTCCTTTATAATTCCCCCCTCTTCTTCTTCCTCCTCCCTCACTTCCACCCTAACCCTAACCCTAATTCCGGCGACCCGACTCCGCCCTCTCCTCCGGCGCCACCCTCCTCGAGACCCCGGCCAGCCCCTCGCCGCCGGATCCCTCCGCCTCCAGCGCGTGGCTCCGCCTCCCCATCTCCAGAGCTCTACCTCCCCTCCTCATTTCCGGCCTCCCCCGACTCCGCTCCGTCCGGCCGCTCCGGCGACCCGATCGACCCCTCCACTGCCGGCACCACCGCCCACGAGCCCGACGACGCAGCCCGGCCACCCTCCGGCCACCGCAGACAGCCCAGGCCGAAGCCCTAGGCCGGACACGTGGACACGCCCCGGGATACGAGATACGATTCGGACACAGAAAACCCTGTTTTGAAGAGCCGGTTCAGGTACTCGTATCTTGCATCCTATATCTCCGTTTTCGATTCCGTAAATTACGTTGCGAAGCCTGTATGACCCTCTCGGTGCCCGGATAAACCGCTCGGGGCATCGCGTCCTGTGGTGATCGCACACCGCGATCCAAAAACAGGAAAAACCAGACCCTGTTTCACCCCGGAACTGAGTACGCCCCGCCAAACGGGACGACTTGGTCGCGTGCGGTCTTCACAGATACGTGCGCACCGTCGATACGGACATGTGAGATTTCGCGGAAGCTGATTCGGGTGTGCTTGCACACCAGAATCAACGCGTATCCGCGGACATCGCCCCGTATCCGACTTTTCTGCAATTCGCCCTAACTTCTTGTACACTCGTCGGATCGAGACAAAACTTGCGCCATCGGACTCGTAGCGATATGCTGGTCCTGTGGGTCAAGTTTGGCTCGATTCTGAGAACGTTGACGAAATCGCGTATCGTAGGCCCCACAGGCCCCGCTCGACAGGCGATTTTGTGATCGGCTCATCGGAATCCAAATCTGGAAGTTCCGTTGGGTTCGTATCATCGTTCCTGACCTGTTGACACTAAGTTTGGTGAATTTGGAGACCTTGACCCGGACACGTTTTTCGGTGCAAAGCGGGCCCACCGGCGGACCCCGTTTTGACCCGAAACTGTCGTTTTTGTCCTTGTCTCCAAATTGGACCCAAGGACAGGCATTTCTAGCTATTTGACATCTTCTGAGCATGATGGTAATGTTTATTTTAGCTTTTGGACTCATTTCTGGAAAATTTTCCTGAGATACAAACTATATTTGGATCCAAACAACAGGCAAGTACCTGCACTTCAAGTTTAAATCTTTATATTGTGATAATTAATCCCCTGCTCTACTAGTACCCTTGATGATTACACGTAGTGTTAGAATACTGGAATTTATGTCTTGAATACTGGAGTTCATGTCTTGTTTTTTATGTCGGGTGGGAGAATACTAGAAGGCATGTAGTTTACCTTTCCCCCTGCCATATTTAATAGCTGTTGGTACGCGACTGTACCCTCAGCCGGATCTCGATTATTCCTGTTTAATAGCCGTTTATGACGGCCGAATTAGCCTTATAAACCCCTACATGCCAACTATGTATTCTAAAACAAACACAAGTTCACACAGATAGTTTCTGGCCTTGTTATAGTTCTTGCTGACTGTTATAGTTTTATTTTTCTGTCTCATTTATTTCCGCTTTCTCATATTCCTGTTTATAGCATTAACTATGAGATATTAATGTTCTTTATGCAATTTTCTCAATATGATACTCAATTTAATTGTCATAAATATTTAGTTTAATCTTGTTGTGCATTGTGTACTTTGCCCCTTTCCTGACTGGATCCGTTGATTTAGGCGATGATGAGGACCTTGCCCCTACATATTATGGCCCCTATGAGGGAATAGATGACACTTATGAGGAACCAGCTCCCACCCAGGAGACCACTGCTGCAGAGTAGTTAGTAGTAGCTTTTATTTTCATGCTCTTTTATCTTAGTAATCGAGTTTGTCCCCGATTTCATTTCTGGATTCTGTATTAAATATTTGATCTGTTGTCACATTTATTTCATTTGAAATCTTAAGCATCTTATTCCCATTATTATCTTGCCTATTTTATTTGTGAATGAGCTAGATTAGTTAACTGTGGATTTGACCTAGACAGCGTACTACCGCCGACTCTGCGGCGTAGGCTGGACGTACCCACGCACTCGTGCCCGAATTTTAGGGTGCGGGTCGTGACACATCTACCCAGATTAAATAAATTGTACTTCCACATCCTCGTATAGGATCAAATTATACAAGTTTGTTTATAAACCAAAGAAAGCGGGTTTCGTACAAACCTCGTATTATATACATTTTGTTCTTTCGTTTAATACCACAAACACCCATAAAAGTAAAAATTGTGTCGACGGCCACCTGTTGGTAAGGGAGTAGATCCTCATGGTGAACCTCATATTCGCCAAGGACTTGATTGGCTATTAATTAGGAGTCGCCATAGGCTTTTAGAGAGTCAACCTCTAATTATTTAGCTTGCTAGAGCCTAATAATGAGAGCATTATACTTTGACACATTGTTGGAACACAGCTCTGTAAGAGAGTATGCACGATGGATGACTAGGTCGTCAGAAGAGATCAACACTATCCGCACTCAGAAGATGATAATGTCTTTGGGCCCTATTCTGGAAGCACTATCGAAAAACATTCGCCAAACTATTCCTCCTATTGTAGCAGTGTTTGACTCTAACACTTCATCGAGGATTTTGTCGTAGAGCTTTGAAGTTTTCGGCACCAGATGAGCTACCAGAAAGTCGACCAATGCTTGGCCCTTGACAATTTTTATGGGACAAACACCATGTCGTACGGTGAAAGTAGGATTGCCCATGTGGCTAGGCGAGAGTTAAGTTCCCCGGGCTTGGTCATGAGAACTCTGAGGGGGTTTACTCGGCAGATCACATGGATAGTTTGCCCTGTCAGGTAATGACGTATCTTTTGGAAAGCAAATATCAGAATAGATTATATCTATATTCTGTGCCAATTATTATTCTGCTGAGATAATAAATAGCTTTCTCATAGCCCTCGTCGCTGTTTTGGGCAAGAAGCGTGCCAAGGGAATGATCCATTGCACAAACATATAGTAGGAAGTGTTTTCTCATGATTGAAGCCACCAATACTGGGGGTTCGTGAGGTACTTATTAATGTTATCGAATGCTTGCTGGCATTCTTTCATCTAAGTGAAAGAGACTCCCTTCTTCATGAGCTGTGTGAAGGGTCGGTATCGTTCAGAGAGATTGTCTATAAACCGCCTGATGTAGGTTAATCTTTTCTGTAAAGCACGAAGTTCTTGTAGATTCTTCAGAGGTTGCATGTTCAGGATGGCCTTAGTCTTCTCAGGGTCAATATGGATGCCTTTTGAAGTTATGATGAAGCCAAGAAACTTGCCGCTGGAGATTCCCAAGAACGACTTGGTAGGGTTCATCTTGAGCTGCTGGGCTCGCATTAATTCAAATATCGTCTTTAAGTCATGGGGAGGATCGTCTTGAAAACAACTTTTAACAGCGATGTCATAAACATAATATTCTACTATCTTGCATAGGTAATCGTGAAAGATGGTGCTCATGGCTCGCTGGTATGTCGCACCCACATTCTTTAGGCCAAATGACATCACTAGGTAACAATACACTCTTATCGGCGTCTGGAATGATGTGTGCTTCTCATCATCTGGAAATATTTTGATCTTGTTATAGCCTGAAAACTCATCCATAAAGAATATACACTCAAAGTCGCAAGTGTTGTCTACCATTACATTTATGATTGGAAGAGGGAATTCGTCCTTTGGGTTGGC
This sequence comes from Iris macrosiphon, assembly GCA_036927795.1. Classification (NCBI taxonomy): domain Eukaryota; kingdom Viridiplantae; phylum Streptophyta; class Magnoliopsida; order Asparagales; family Iridaceae; genus Iris; species Iris macrosiphon. Next base: position 60,055,447 of record JAYESA010000003.1, on the reverse strand, counting down.
CGCATTTAAATTACGGAAGTCTATGCAGACTCGGATTTTACTATTCTTTTTTATGATGGGAAATGTTAGCTACCCAATCCAGATATTGTTATTTGCAGATAAAGTCGCTCACTATTAGCTTATTCACCTCTGCTTTAAAAGCGTCCAAAATGTCTATGTGGAATCGCCGTTGCAGTTACTTTACAAGCTGAGCATTTGGCAGAATATTGAGTTTGTGCATAGTAATTTGCCGATCCAAGCCTGGCATATCTTTGTAGTTCCATGCAAAGACATCGATGTACTCCCTCACCAGCTGGACAAGGGATTCACGCTATTCCGTTGAGAGATTTTTACTGATGAAGATGGATTTATGAGCGACATCGTTACCCAAATCAACTTGTACAACTTTGTCTTTCGTAGGAGGTTCCCTTTGCTCGAACCGTAAATCCTACAGTGATTCCAGATTTTGAGCCCATGATTCAATTTTGAAAAGTTCGATTAGATACTCGACATTCTCTTCTGGATCGACTGACAAAGAGACCGTGTGAGATGACTAGTCTTCTTTCTTTTGGATTTAGAAATAGAAGGCACTGCTTATTGCATCATTTCGGGGACGAGGTCTGGGTGAACCCACATGACTTTGCCTATTGGAGTAGTAATATGGACCAACCACTCTGCTTGGGTTGGAGGGAGGTTAATGACTATCTTGTCTTCATAGTACAAAGTGAGAGATTTGGAGTTGATCATTCATTGTATATATCTTTTTAATATGTAACAATCTCGCGTAGTGTGATGGACATATCAATGGTAGTGGCAATACTTGGGGTTGTCCACCTTGCCTGCTTTATTAGGGCATCAGATGTCAGGTAGCTTGAGTTTGTTACCCTTCATCAATACTTCGAATAGTTCCATGACATCATCATCATTAAAGGAATGTCTCATGTACTCTTTGTAGCTCTGCCAGCTTAGTAATAGACAAGGCTAGACCTTTGGACAGGTTAACTATCAGGGCTTGCTTTCCTTTATCGTCATAATTATTGGTAGCTGTGAAATGGCGCTTTCCCTTGTCTTCAATACTGGAATCTTGGAACCCTAATAGGCAGGCATATTTTGAGCTTTTTTCTTTAGCAACGAAACTTATGATAAATGTCGTCCAGTCACTGAATGGGCCATATGTCGTCCAGAGCTTAATTGATGGTATAAAGTTCTTTCGACATGTGTCCATCAACATAGATTCAGGAATTCGAGGAGGTAGTTTCAACACCACATGTTGGAAAGTCTCGATATAATTTTATGAAAGTTCCCTGTCCCCTTGGGCGATGTCTATCGGGGAGGATATAATCATATCCATTCCTTCTCCATAGAATCGAGCGAGAAAATGAGACTTCAGGTCCTCGAAGAAGGAAATGCATTTGCCTTGGAGGCTACATAACCACTCAAAGGCGATGCTGGATAGTACCCCAACGAACAAGTTGGTGAGTAAGGCATCATCCCGAGGCAAATGGCTTGTTATAGACTAGAAGTACCTCATGTAATGATAGGATGACATCATTCCTTCGAATGAAGCCAGGGACAACGGTTTGTATTTGAGAGGATATACCACCTTATTCTATTTAGGAGGATATAGTTGCCAGATCCTAAGCTTTTGGATCCTGTATTAGTTGTCCCAACATCGATATGGGCGAATAAGTCCCTAAGAGTCTACTGGATATCGTCTGGTAGAAGAGGAGCAGAGGATCGAGGTACTGTTTGACTACTTACAACCTGAGGAGCCATATTAGACATACCAGATTCCTCATTGGTTCTCTGGTCTGGGTTTGTTTGTACCGGAGCTTGCGGCTGTATTGGGACGATACTTTTTCTGAGTTTCAGCACTGTGTGAGTCAGAGTCTAGATTGAAGTGCTGAGAGCCTGCATCATTGCTTCAAGTACCTTAAGGCATTGTTGGTTACTGGATTCTGCTCATGCTCATCTCCTTCCATGTATACTGGCATTAAGTGGGAGGAGTCAGATGGGAAGGTAGATGCCTCACTTCCTGTCTCCAATGTTTGAGTATCAATGTCCTCGTTACTGGATTCTGTACCATGCTCGTTTCCTGCCATATAAACTAGCATTAAGTGGGAGGAGGTGGATGGGAAGGTATATGCCTCACTTTTTGCTTTTAATGTTTGAGTATCATTGTCCTCGAGTGTCACTCCTCGTTCTCGATATACGTATTTGGAATGTATTTTTATTTTAGCATGGTTGCATGTGCACAGAGACTAGATCCATTCTTTGATTTAACCTGGTTCATGGTTTATTTTGTGGATTGGTTCAACTCATGAGAGTCTTTGGTTCAACCCTCAAACCCTAGCATATATAAACCAACATTTTATTCTCTCTCTTCACTTCTTTATTTCTTCCTCCTCCTTTAGTTTTCTTTCCCGATTTCATAGACAAGTACACCTTGCATGAGAAATGAAGAAACCCTCCATATTACTGTTCTATTGTGTTTATTGTGTGTTTCTAAGCACTTTTAGTTCTTGGAGTTTCTGTTTTGATGGATGGATTAGTGTAGATCTATATTTCTAACTTAGATTTTTATTGGGTTTCATGAGTTTTTCTTGGTTTTGATCTATTAAACTTGTCTTTTTGAAAACCAGTTTTTGCTACATGTTATATCTTCCCATTTAGAGCATTTTGGCTATTTAGAGCATTTTGGCTTTTGGTTCATTTCTTCCTTCTTCTTTAGTTTTCTCTTCCTATTTTGGCATTGGCTTTCAGTTTATTAGAGTTCGCCATGGCTGAACCTGCTGTTGGAGAAGACGAAGTCTTCATGCGGCCAGCGAGATATGCGGCTAAGAGTGCTATGCGACCCGAGAGAGTTATGCGACTGAACTCGTATCGCATACTGATAGCATGCGTCCATCTTATTGGACGCATGACTGATGATTTACACATGTGTCCTTGAACACTTTGTGCATTCACTTGCTGAACGAATGAGAAATTCGCTAAGTCCAAAGGATACTCCATGAGGCATTTGACTCCATGTGACATCGAACCTATGCGAAAAGCAGAGCATGCGACCATGTAACCTCCGTATCCTGAAATTCTAGCTTAAATATTATTTTAGGGTAATTTGGGGCTAGTGGAATTTTTCCATAATTTTTAGTTAATTAAAAACTAGTAACCTTAATTTTCTAGGACTTTCAAGAATTTATTTTAGGATCAAACTTAATTAAAAATATTCTAAACTTTTATTTAGGTTCTAAATGGTCAAATATATTTTCTAGAATGTTTTGGAAATTTTCTGAACATTTTTAGTATTTATTGGGAGTTATTTAGACTAATAACTAATTTTTAGGACTTGTAGAATTTATTGTACAAGCCCAGGTATATATAATGGACCCACATAAATTTTTTAGTGTTTATAATATTATTATATATTTTCTGGATTTATTTCAGAATTTGTGGAATATATTTAATATTTATTTTTATTTAAATATGTAAAACCAATTTTTAGAGTTTCTCCTAATTATAGTAGGAAATCTATAAATATAAAATTATCCCAAATATTTTTTTAGGGTTTTTAGGTTCAAAATATATTTTCTGTAATTTTTCCAGATTTTTATGATTATTTTTTATATTTATTTTGAGTTATTTAGATTTAAAATGACTTAAATAATGTTTTGATAAAGGCAAATCAAAAATAAATAATATAACCAAAACCATCCAATCAAATTCTGACACGAGTCAGCCTATAGATATTCATTCAGCCACAGGTACATATATATATATATATATATATATATATATATATATATATATATATATATATATATATATATATATATAATAACCCTAATTATCCCATTATTTTAGAGAGAGAGAGAGAGAGAGAGATTTGGGAGAATTGTCATCTAGGGTTCCTTCATCTTCCAGAAGCCATTGCGCATAGCTTCGGACTCCAAACGAGGCCCAGTTTCTTGCGTTAGAACAATATTGAGGTTAGATTTCTGATTATATAAATTGTTTTACTAAATTATGAGTATTAAATTTTGGAAAATTCGTAGAACACAGCATGTCCGGAAATAGACGCATTTTGATGTTTTCGCGATTCCTGGAGAACCATGAATCAGAATCATGAACCGTTTAAAGTTTCGAAAAGCTAATATCGAGATCATTGACATATATTTTTCCCAGAATTTAATTCGAAATATTTATATACTGTTAATTCTGTAGAACTTCTAGGTTAGAATTTAACCATCGATGCACAATACGAAATTTGTATGTGCCATAATTCCCAAACGAATTTGAATTCGGATGAGCCATAAATTCTAGCATATTTTTGATGCTGAAATCTACAGGAAATCATGCATGAAAGTTGAGTTTGTGTCGGTTGACTTTTTGGTCAACAGATCGCCTCGATTTGCGTACAATGAGTCTCGAGTTGATAAAATTTAGTTCATTTGGACAAATTTAAGGAATTAACCTAAAAATCAGAATAATAAGATTAAAATAGGATTTTAGAGTAATTATTTCAGAATTAAATAAATTAAAATAAATTATCTTTTGACATGGTAAATTTGTAATACATAGGCTATTTGGACTGTGACTTGGACTCTGATTCATACCAGCTAAGGACCACAGGCGAGTACATTCTCTGATAGTTTCTTATTTATGATATCCTCTATGTTCATTGTATTTAGTATAAATATCCATATTTCTTGACACGATGGTTACACGGATTGGTATATTCGGATCTCGTCATGAGATGTTATTCCTTGTATATAGTGTATCGTGTACAAGTCTTGTTTCATTGGTTATCTTGTGCCTGTACAGACACTGATTCTCGAGAAGACTTGCTACCTTCTTAGATAATTCCGTGCCATAGCGTACCATGGTTGGATCTACTATACCATTCGGGGGTGAGGAGTATTTTAGTGTAGATATGTGATCATACCCTTCATGTACAAGTCTTGTTCTCATGTTAGTGTTGGTCATACACCGCATGTATGACTAGCCAGGCCCGTACTCGTGTACAAGTTTCCAAGTCGATAACATGTTAAAGCTAGTACTCACACACGTAGTCATAGTATTCTTGTTCATTGACATATTATTCCTTTCCGTATTTATTTGCAGTATTTCCGGTATTCCCTTTATTGTATATCTCTCGTACATGTATATGCATTTTGTATATTTTCATCTATTTACTGCTACATAGTTTATATCATTGATGTAGAACTGCTATTAGAGAAGTACTGCGTTCCATCCGGACTGAAAATATTTTTCCAGACTATGACTTAGAGGACTTGTTTTCCAGTATACACTAGGGTTCCCTCATCTGGGATCCCTGGGGAAGAGGATCAAGTTGGCCCTTGCGAATAGCTTGATGCACTATCTCCCTTCAACCCTTTGCTTTGAGCGAAATGTGGCTTGGAGATTGGATGTTATTGATTACAGGTATGGTTATTTTGTCGTTTAGACTTGTCTTCTATTTTATTATTTTCTTCGATATCTCATCGTGCTCTAGTTTGTGTGATTGAGTATTCCATATTATATTGTGATATCTATGTCTCCTTATGGAGTTGGATATTCGTGAGAGAATGATTAGATAGTATTATGCCCTAGACAGTGTTCTACCGCCGATGCTGCGGCGTAGGCTGGACGTACCCACGCACTCGTGCCCCTATACCGGGTACGGGTCGTGACACATTTTTAGTGGTGGCCAATACAGGTCAGACTTCGCAATTAGAGCGATGTCGTGGTAGTACGACAACTTAGTTGTACTACTGCGTGCCTGCGATAGGATCTAGGATATAGCATACTAGGATGAGAGCGGATACTCAATCACAACTAGGGATATTTCTAATCTATTATCTTGTTGTCCTTATTTTCCTTCTGAATGTTGCTTCCTTAGAATTTTACTGTCCTCCATTAATGATATCACATCTATTGCCTTGATTGATTCCTTAGTATCGTAGCTTTTATTCGTGATTTTCTTGTTAGAATATAGTTAATAGTACACCTTGACAGAGACTGCAATACAATAACAAAAGTGACCATAACCATACATGTTTTCCTTAGATTGCATGTTGTATGATTGTAGGTAGAATTCCCTTAGACTTTGATTGTTGAGGATTTGGCTGTAGTAAAGATTAACGAAGAGGTTATGACTTGACAAAGTGAGACAAGGTGCCTTAAATTTTGAGGAGAAATATTAAATTAAATAAAGAGTTGGGAATTTAATATGGCAGAATTGAAGATTTTGTTAAATCATTGATTTTTATGAAGATTATGAAATGATTGAAATTATCATAAATTTTGAGGAATTTAAGAAGGCTATCAATATATTTATTGGACTGCAAGTTATGAACTTATATTTTGAATATTGTGTTGGAGGTTTCATAAGTATTACAATCCTTGAGTATTGTGAAAAAAAATCGAGGAATAAGAACACAAATGGATTAGTGTTGAATTCAAATTTTGGGATGAGATTCAATTTTATAATATGCATTGATTGGATTTAAATTAGAGGAGTAAGATCATTAATGGATTAGTGTTTGAATTTAAATTTTGGGATACATTTTTTTATTTTATAAATATGCATTGATTGGATTTTAATTAGAGGATTGAATATTAAATTCTTGTATTCGTTATTAACTTAAATTTTGGAGGAGATTGTAATAAAAATGTAATTTGATTTTATATTTGAAGATTTTTAGGGATATGATATTTATAGAATTTTGAGAAATATTATGAAATAACAATGTGGATTAGTTCATGGTTATATGATTTGATGAATTCAATTTTGATGGTAATAAATAAAACAATTAAGGATTTTAAATTTCGAGGACGAAATTTTTTAAGGTGGGTAGACTTGTAACCTCCGTATCTTGAAATTCTAGCTTAAATGTTATTTTTAGGTTAATTTGGGGCTAGTAGAATTTTTCCATAATTTTTAGTTAATTAAAAACTAGTAACCTTAATTTTTTAGGACTTTTAAGATTTTATTTTAGGGTCAAACTTAATTAAAAATACTCCAAACTTTTATTTTAGGTTCTAAATAGTCAAATATATTTTCTAGAATTTTTTGGGAATTTTTTGAACATTTTTAGTATTTATTGGGAGTTATTTAGACTAATAACTAATTTTTAGGACTTGTAGAATTTATTGTACAAGTCCAGGTATATAGAATGGACCCAAAAAAATTTTTAGTGTTTATAATATTATTATATATTTTTTGGATTTATTTCAGAATTTTTGGAATATATTTAATATTTATTTTTATTTAAATATGTAAAACCAATTTTTAGAGTTTTTCCTAATTATAGTAGGAAATATATGAATATAAAATTATCTCAAATATTTTTCTAGGGTTATTAGGTTCAAAATATATTTTCTGTAATTTTTCCAGATTTTTATGATTATTTTTAATATTTATTTTGAGTTATTTAGATTTAAAACGACTTAAATAATGTTTTGACAAAGGCAAATCAAAAACAAATAATATAACCAAAACCATCCAATCAAATTCTGACATGTGTTGGCCTATAGATATCCATTCAGCCGCAGGTACATCTATATATATATATATAATATAATAACCCTAATTATCCCATTATTTTAGAGAGAGAGAGAGAGAGATTTGGGAGAATTATCATCTAGGGTTCCTTCATCTTCCAAAAGTCATTGCATATAGCTCCGGACTCCAAACGAAGCCCAGTTTCTTGCGTTAGAACGATATTGAGGTTAGATTTCTGATTATATAAATTGTTTTCCGAAATTATGAGTATTAAATTCTAAAAAATTCGTAGAACACAGTATGTCCGAAAATAGACACGTTTTGATGTTTTTGCGATTTTGGGAGAACCAGGAATCAGAATCATGAACCATTTAAAGTTTCGGAAAGATAATGTTGAGATAATTGAGATATATTTTTCTAGAATTTAATTCGAAGTATTTACATACTTTTAATTCTGTACAACTTGTAGGTTAGAATTTAACCATCGGTGCACAATACGAAATTTGTATGTGCCATAATTCCTAAACGAATTTGAATTCGGACGATCCGTAAATTCTAACATATTTTTGATGCTGAAATATATAGGAAATCATGCATGAAAGTTGAGTTTGTGTCGGTCGACTTTTTGGTCAACAGATCGCCTCGATTTGCGTGCCATGAGTCTCGAGTTGATAAAATTCAGTTCATTTGGACAAAATTTAGGAATTAACCTAAAAATCAGAATAATAAGATTAAAAATAGGATTTTAGAGTAATTATTCCAGAATTAAATAAATTAAAATAAATTATCTTTTGACATGGTAAATTTGTAATACATAGGCTATTTGGACTGTGACTTGGACTCTGATTCATACCAGCTAAGGACCCCAGACGAGTACATTCTCTGATAGTTTCTTATTTATGATATCCTCTATGTTTATTGTATTTAGCGTAAATATCCATATTTCTTGACACGATGGTTACACGGATTGGTATATTCGGATCTCGTCATGAGATATTATTCCTTGTATATGGTGTATCGTGTATAAGTCTTGTTTTATTGGTTATCTTATGCATGTACAGACACTGATTCTCGAGGAGACTTGCTACATTCTTAGAGAATTCTGTGCCATAGCGTACCATGGTTGGATCTACTATACTAGTCGGGGGTGGGGAATATTTTAGTGTAGATATGTGATCATACCCTTCATGTACAAGTCTTGTTCTCATGTTAGTGTTGGTCATACACCGCACGTATGACTATCCAGGCCCGTACTCGTGTACAAGTTTCCAAGCTGATCACATGTTAAAGCTAGTACTCACACACGTAGTCATAGTATTCTTGTTCATTGACATATTGTTCCTTTCCACATTTATTTACACAATTTCCAGTATTCCCTTTATTGTATATCTCTCGTACATGTATATGCATCTTTTATATTTTCATCTTTTACTGCTATATAGTTTATATCATTGATGTAGAACTGCTATTAGAGATGTACTTCGTTCCATCCTGACTGGAAATATTTTTCCAGACTATGACTTAGAGGACTTGTTTTCCAGTATACTTGGAGATTGGATGTTATTGATTGCAGGTATGATTATTTTGTCGTTTAGACTTGTCTTGTATTTCATTGTTTTCTTCGATATCTCATCGTGCTCTAGTTTGTGTGATTGAGTATTCTATATTATATTGTGATATCTGTATCTCCTTATGGAGTTGGATATTCGTGAGAGAATAATTAGATAGTATTATGACCTAGACAGCGTTCTACCGTCGATGCTGCGGTGTAGGCTGGACGTACCCATGCACTCGTGCCCCTATACCGGGTACGGGTCGTGACAGACCACCTTCCTTTGGATGCATTACTCTGAACTTTGCTGCATCCTTGGCACGTCTTTCCATGATTTTATCTTTTCTTCCTGACACACTTTATGTCACAGCAGACTTTATGTCACATCATACTTTATGTTGCATCATTGACACATTATTTATTTCCTGTCACTTCCTCACTTATCCCGAGGAGTAGATCTTAGCCCTGACTCCAAGCAGCATGACTCTATGCGACATGACTCTATGCAGCGTGAATCTCATGCGGCCATGATTTGTCATGCTGCCTGACTTCTCTTGCGATCAGGATTGTTATGCGGCCTAGAGACACATGCGGCCCTACTTGTTTGATCGAATTTTTTTTGATTCTTGTGACCAAATATATATTTGGTAATTGGATTCGAATACTGTATCCATGCTGATACTGCTATTGCCTGATTCATATTTTCATGTGCGTTGAGGTACGATACATCGTATCACGTGTTAAGTGATTTTATTTGGGTTGTGCATCGAGAATGCCTCCAAATTCCTGAACGCATGATATTATAAATATGAACATTGTTTCTCCAGCACGGGCATAATAAGAGAGTCAAACTACCAAAGCGTGGCTAGGAATTTTAATTGTACGAATATTTCATACACGCTTGGGTGAATCCAGATTTGACTTCCATGGTTTGGTATCTAGCGTGCCTGTACCTTGTATGACATCCTAAGGAAAATCCTCATGTGACCACGTTTTGAGATTTCAAATATAACCTAAGGCTAATTAGGTAACTAAAAGTGGTAGTAGCATTTGGAGAAAACAGTATCCCGAGATCAGGCCCACGAACCTTCCCACAGAGATTTATTCTAAGTGCGCTGCGGGCAGGCACCACAGATACTGTATATCATCTGTCTTAGTGGAGTGCAGTATCTGACTTATTATTATGCCGAGCCACTGTTTAAATATAGGAACACTGGAGCCACTAATATCATATTTTTAGCGCAGTGGCCATACGAGGGACTGGTGCATCTTGCAAGTGCTTGTTTTATTATATTGGTTCCGTTAGCTATTGTTCGGCACCGGCGTTATCTGAGGATACTTATTATGTATTATTCTGAGATAATCTCAGACTCCACAAAATAGCAAGTCGTACAAATGGTTGGCCGATCTAAGAAATAAAATTATTTGTGATTGTATTATTTCAGCTAGTAGCCTAGGAAAATATACTATCATAGTGAAAGGGTTCAACCCTTGTCCTTGTTTGGTTGTTGGGTTGTGCCTTAGCGCTAGGATAGGCCATGGACCTATGATACGACAATGAACCTATATAATATTATATTATTTCCTTTGGGTTTTTGTTTCTTTATTTTGTGCTTCCTTTGTGGTACTTGCTATTTGGGGTCTAACCCCACGGGTTTTGCATGGCCAGGTTTTGAGCCAGTGCCGGAGGATCCAACGTTCTCCCCCCAACTTATGGCGTGCACCAGGAATATAGTCACAGTGGATAGCGGGTGGGTTTTTCTTCTTCCCTGCTTGTCTTGCACATTTAATTCTTTTGGGCGTTTAGCCACCTGCACTTGTTAGCCAGCTCGTCTGGACATTAGTTTTCCTTACATGATTGTATTAATTCAGACTGCAGCTAAATCACTGTCATGTACTTTTGCTACTTTTCTAGCTTCTTATTTTTGCACAGCTGGACTCCAAAACATTTTGAGAAAGCGTTTGAGACGCCTTATTGCTTATCATATATGCTCTATGCTTATTGTTTCTTTTTTGAATAATTGAGACATAGAAGTTCTTGACCATAGGAGACTTGATTGTAGCATGCAACCCGTTGTCTTATACAGCCGTGATCTTCATACGACGTATAGTACCTTGTATGGGGTAGCTGGTAGTTCCAACATTGACAGTACCAAGTCGGCAACAATAGTCGAGGCAGTAGCAGCAGCAGCAACAACAACGACGAGAAATGCCGACAAATTGTACCTACTGTGGCAAGGGGGGTCATACATGGGATGTTTGTTGGGCAGCTAACAGACTATGTTTCCTGTATTACCAGCTCCAACGGCAAGATTGCCATGTGTCCATTGATACAAAGGCCAGGAAGGCCAGTACCACAGTTTTCTGTATTGCCAGCTCCAACGGCAGTACAGCAAGGAGCACCAGCAGTAGTAGAACGACCTTTGGCTCAGCGCCCGTTGCCGACAGAGGCCCAACTTTATAGGCAACAACAGCAGAATCAGCTGTTTGGATAAACAAAGTTTATACGAAACTTTTGCTTACAAACGAGAAAAGAGAAAAGTACAAATAATCCTATACGAGGATATTAAGTACAATAAAAATAATTCTGGGAAAGTATTGCTATGGAAGTCTGATCTGCAGTCGATCACTTTGTTCCTTGGACTACACGATGATGAAGAAGTGCTGTAGAAGAATCTTCAAACTTTCTCTGAACTGAAGGCAAAAGTCGGCCAAAGGAAAGTTGCAAGTAGGATCGAATTCTTGTTGCCAAAGTTGTCGACCAAAACTCCTCTCCTTTCCTTTTTTTTTCTTCGACTAGGAGTCTCTATTTATAGAGATCAATCAAATAACTGCCTGGTTGGCGTAAAAGCCAAATGACTGTCTTATTGGCGTAAAAGGCCAAACTGTGAAGAAGATTACCTCCTTTACGCTGCGGTTATGACAACTGCTACCCACGTTCAAATAATCTTCTGAATCTGCGTATGATACGTATCCCTTTATAAGATAACGTGTATAACTGCTTCTTGAAGATCATGACATGCAAGCCACGTAGGTAACTTCTCTTTTGCAAATATAGCCGAGTTGGCATATTTCGAGGAGATAGCATATGGCGTACTCCTATAGTTGAAAATAGCCTAGTTGGCGTAAAAGCCAAATGACTGTCTTGTTGGCATAAAAGGCCAAACTGTGAAGAAGATTGCCTCCTTTACGCTGCGGTTATGACAAATGCTACCCACGTTCAAATAATCTTCTAAATCTGCATATGACACGTATCCCTTTATAAGGTAACGTGTATAACTGTTTCTCGAAGATCATGGCATACAAGCCACGTAGGTAACTGCCCCTTTGCAAATATAGCCAAGTTAGCATATTTCGAGGAGATAGCATACGGCGTACTCCTATAGTTGAAAATAGCCTGGTTGGCGTAAAATACAAGGATGGTGATGTGAGCGTATTAGTCACAGTCTTAGCTTTCCCAGTCATGACAAATTTTAAAAATAGAACAAAAATCTCGTGCATTAAATACAGAGATATGCCTCAATCTCGTGCATAAAATGCAGAGATATGCCTCGAGCTCTGTACAAGAAATAGCTTTTAACGTGGCGTCTGATTTTGTCTTATCTTGAGCGTAAAAACTCATTTCTGTCAATGCAGAATAGGCAGCGTATTCAGAAGACTCCATTTTTCTTCTTTTGAATCCATAAAAATGACTTGTATCAAAAATATGTCACAAAATGATAACCTGGGTCTCTGTGCAAAATTATCATCACAGCCGTTCTCTCGATCATCGTGCAGTACTTTTGTCAAATATCAGGTTCACTGATTTGACTGACAAATTCATCCGAGGAATACGAAGAGTTTCTCGTACTACTTTACGCTGCATTAAAAATAACGTATTTTAAACTTTACGCAGGAAGGTATAACAACCTTTTACGCAAAACAGCCTTGAAACTCTGCTTTATGCGGACAGCTCTGAAGCCCTATTTTACGCCAAACAACCTTGAAGCTCTGTTTTAGGCGGACAACTCTGAAGCCCTATTTTACGCCAAACAACCTTGAAGCTTCTTTTTTATGCAGACAGCTCTGAAGCCCTATTTTACGCCAAATAACCTTGAAGCTCTGTTTTACACGGACAGCTCTGAAGCCCTATTTTACGCCAAACAACCTTGAAGCTTTTGTTTTACGCAGACAGCTCTGAAGCCCTATTTTATGCCAAACAACCTTGAAGATCTGTTTTACGCAGACATCTCTGAAGCCCTATTTTATGCCAAACAACCTTGAAGCTTCTGTTTTACGCAGACAGATTTGAAGCCCTATTTTACGCCAAACAACCTTGAAGCTTCTGTTTTACGCAGACAGCTCTGAAGTCCTATTTTACGCCAAACTACCTTGAAGCTCTGTTTTATGCAGACAGCTCTGAAGTCATATTTTACCAAAACAACCTTGAAGCTCTGTTTTACGCAGGGAGGGGCTTCATGTATGTTGGGATTTTTTAACTGTAAAATACGCGGACAATTCCTCAGCATATTTTATGCTTCTACAAGACCCCCTTCAAAGTTTCCAAATTCCTCGTAATTTGGAATACTTTGAATGAAGCATGAAATAGTCAAATTTAACTCGTTCTTCAAGGCTAATTTTTTTTGGCTATATTTAAGAAGTCGTTGGAATTTGTATGTTTTCTTCTGCCTATATAAGGGCAAGCAAATGAACTTGATTTTCCATACTTCCTTTACCATAAATATGACTGCTGAGATTCATTGGGCTGAACTGAGAAGGAAGAAGATTATGCTCTTCCAACATGTAAGGAGCTATAAAAAGAGACGTCTTCAAGCAAATATTCTCTGCAATAATGGACCATAGAGGGATATCATAGCTTCCTTTGCAATTCGTCAAAGAGAGATGAAGGGTCGTATTAGACCACACATCTTGCTAGCTGTATTTCCTCTATTATGAAGCTGGATCCTGGGGTGCAACTCGGCCGTGTCTTCCAGTATTGTGTTGGGTCTGAATCCCAATCACAATTATAAGCATGGCCTCCAATGACGTATAGGGGGTGGGCTTGAAAAATTTATGCATGCCCAGTTCTGTATCCTCCCTCCATTGATCATTTTCTTGGCACCCGGCATATAGGAGCTGAAGAAGTGCTGTAGAAGAAGAAATGAAGATCTCTATCAGACGAGAACCTAGTATAATAGATTCCCATCATATGTAATCGTGATCTTGAATATTAATGAAAAATCCTTTGTAAAAATGGATTTCCATCATATGTAATCATGATTAATAAACTTGTCTTCTTTTACGCACTATTGATTCGCTATGTTGCTGTGAGGAAGTTTGGTAATATGCAGCTTCAACACGTTTGAGTAATTTTTACGCAGACTCTGATAAATATGCATCCAGTCACGTTCCAACTTTTATGCATAAAGGAAGATACGTAAAAACTCTTTAGCATTAAATTGTTTTAAAAATCCAATCGTCATGCTGTTTTGACGAGGAGTCACATAGAATTCTGAACCGTCATTTCTCCTTTATAAATACGAAGAACATTTGTTCAGAACATCATCTTCTAAAATGGTTTCTCGAAAGATTCTCGAGACAGGGTAAGAAATGTCCGCCGAACAGGCCATCCCTAAACTAGATATAAAAGATCCTGGCTAAACTTCAAATGAACTACCAATGACAAATGAAGACAGACATTTTCAGGGAACTCCTGGCCCTTCGTCTGATGAAGTCCTCTCGACTGAAGAATAAGAGAAGTTTACTGAATACTCGTCGTCTATTTGCAAACGCTGATATTTGCGTATTTCAGGCCCTTGCAATGTTTGTAAACAATATGGAATAAAAAAAAATACTGATTCTTAAAATAAAAGAGCATTTTCTGCGTAAACTCTTGTAACTAGCTTTCTCCAGCGTAAAACTAAAATTATCAATCTATACGCATATTCTGCTAACTGATCTGTCCCGCATAATTTAAGATTTTTGTTTTGCACGTAAAATCATAGATCCATAGCATCTGAGCATAAAATCATAGATCCTTGCTCTGCGCGTAGATCTTTACTCTGTGCATAAATTCATAGATCATAGCATTTGATGGATCCTTTACACAGCATGACTATATGTCTTCCTTTTTAAATTATTTATTGACGTGGTCCCAAATCATAACTGACTACGATAAAATCGAATTTGGTTTCGAAGAGTAATTTGAGCTCTATAAATAGGCCTAGGTCATAAGAGAAAAAATCCTTTATCTCTTTCTGAAAAACCCTTCATCTCTTTCTGAAAAACCCTTCTTTTCTGCTATGGCACCAAAACAGACCTCCACCGCTAAAGGAAAGCAAGCCGCTTCATCATCTCGTTCATCTGCTCAAGCACGAGCGACTCCTACTAGGCCAAGCGAGCCTCGTTCTGAATGAAGTGCTCCGCTGTCTAGCTGTGCACCGGACATCACAGGTAAAACTTTGAGAAATAAAAACCCTTCGCACACGTTATACGTGTATGCGCAAAGTTATCTTTTGTGCTAAGAGTACTCTTCGAGGAAGATGATGCATAGAGATGATTTATTTTGTCAATACACCCATATTTTAATGTGTCAGCGTAAAACTCCATATTTTGTAATCTGGCATAAAAACTCAGACTGTTAAATTTGGCGTATACTGCAAGATTTTTACTCTTGGCCAAAAAAAACCTATATTGGGTTTTTTTTGTTGAGGACACTATTATGTACCTGCCAAAGATGTTCAGAGACTACCCCATCTCTGCATTCTTCTATGCCACACATCCCAGAAGGATGGCATAGAATCTGACTCCTGATCTTCATGGCCAGCCAGGAAAGATCTTCTATAAGAAAAGATTAAACCGAGGATCTCTAGTGAAGACTCTTCTTTAATCCAGCCATTTCAAATAGCAACTTTCTACAATGAATTCATGGGGCAGGGAGGAGTATATCCCAAAGTTAAACCTCGCATCAGTGGATGGCTTAACCCCCATAATCTATGATGGGCCAGATTAACTGCTTTGGCCCTGAAGTACTTTCAAATGTAGCTAGAAAGTATCAACTTATTTGATGTTGTCAGTGCTACTAGTGTTGGACTGCCTATCAACACAAATTTATTCTTAGCTTTGATGGAGCGATATAACTCGTTTACTGGGACTTTCGCAACTCCAATAGGTGAGTTAGGCCTAGCACTTCATGAGATGACAGATATCTCAAAACTACCAATGGGAGACACTCCCTATAAAGAATACGTTCCCACCTATAGAGAGTTGAAGGATACCAACCCTGAGGTAGTGGCTGTATACCAAGAACTGATGAGCCACTATCTTACATGCACCACTTTTTATAGAGAGCCTTCTGATTTAGCTCATATTAACAAATGGGTATCTTACCTTTTCTTCCATCAGGCTAGAAATGCCAAGCAGGACAAAGTTGTAGATGGCAAAGACAAACCTTTGAACCCTCTGAGTATTCTTAATGCCAACATAATAGATGACCTTATTGAAGATGCAGAAGCTCCAGATTGTGTTCTTAATAAAGATATAGATAGTTATCCTGCCGGGACCAAAGGCTACAGTTATATGAGGCATTGCCGAAAGCCTCTGTCAAAAAAAGCTCAACTGGCTAGCTTTCTTTCTATTTGGCTACGCCGATGGGTGGTGCCTGGCATTTCGTCTACAGATCGTATTCATCGCAATACCCTATGGCCCGCAGTGCGTTTGGTATTTGGAGCATGATTGGCCCTACTTCCTGCCATGGTATGCAGGATACAAGCTGGTCTGAGGGCTATTACTGATGGACTGCTGGCCAATACCACTCAGCGTGAAGGATATCCCAGAGTGGAATTACCATTCTTATATCTGATGGGATGGTTAATCCTTCATAACACCAGAGTAATGTCTCCCGGATCTACCAGTGGTTCGGGCAATAACTTCCTGTTGAATTACAAGAATTCTTCTTGGAATATGACTAGCGTCATAGATTGTCGACTAGCACAGAACTTTGCCCATAGTTGGAAATATTTCTGTATCGTTCCTCCAGTACATATCAATCAGCAGGGGACTAAACTTCATGATATAAGTCAGGGGAAGTCTATTTTTCTCCTGAAGTATTTTACTGGTTGGTTTGTATTAGACCTTCACACCTGTTGTATAGAAGTGAGGATCACTGCTACCTGGAACCTTATCTGCCAAGCCGTTTCGCCAGGCAATTTGGATATGATCAGTTGCACGTGGGAAATCCCATCACCAGCTTTAAATTCAAAGGTGGGCTTATTGATGGAGCTAGAGGATGGCGTTATTTGCTCATGGGCTGTACTGGAGCAACCTTTGTTGTACCCACGACTTCTCTCTCCATGGAATTGCGCATTCTTCATTCATACGCACAATTTTATGTGTCCATTAATACTTTCCATCATGATTTTTATGTATATGGAAGTTTCAGAATATCCTCCCATAAATCCACTGGAAGAGAGGAGATACCATCTGTCTCCTCTGATGAAGGCGATAAAACTACTGGGGCAGATGATTATTTATTGATATTACCGAGAGGCATAAAATCTCCACCAGCAGCGCCTCTCATAATTTCTAATAAACGAAAGGCTTCTACTCAGAAAGTGCCTTCCCCTCGTAAGAAGAAGCAAACTACTAAAGGTCCTAAAAAGACTTCCACCAAGGGGGCCTCTTCCAGGAGTGAACCTATTGTTTCCCCTGTTAGGGATGATTCTGTGATTAGGGATTCTATATCCCCTCCTCGTCCTTTGCCTTTTAAAGAAGGAGCCTCCACAGTACTAGCTGAAAGTGCTGGAGATTCTTTGCTAACGACTGCTACCGCAATTATATCTACCACCGTTACTGATGATGCTTCTCTATCGCCTTCAAGGCCGAGCTCTCTAATAATCACTGTACCTTTATTATCACTTACAAGACAAATAATGGGACTAGCCCCTCCTTCATCTGTGAATATTTCAAGCGAGATTCCACTTGATGAACCTCGAGTAGATTTAGGTGATGATTGGGATGACGACCCTCAAACGTCAGTTGGTGTACCTTCCTCTCCAGGTATGATAGCTTGTTTAGCATCATTAAGAAATGATTTAGCTATACAGGCTGTAGACGCAATATACATACCATCGGCCATGGGTAAATATTGTCTTTACGCTTTTTTCAGGAAAATTTAACATCAAATTGATATTAACTTTCTCTTATCTTATTTTCAGGCGAAGACATTTCTGGGGAAGGCGGAGCTGAAACAACCTCGGCTTTTATTGCGGATCCAGCTACTGAAACGGCTGTGACCACTGTCGAAGAAGTCTACCTTGAAACCGTTGATCCCTCATCTGCAACATTCTCAGATATAATCCCGCCAGCAACGGTTCAAATAGAATCAGAGGTGGATGAACCAACCACCTCGACTGTGCCTCCAATCATTGGAAATATACCTTCGTCGAGCATGACAACAACTTCAATTATTGTTGGTGTGTCTTCTTTTGTTGTGCCATATGTTAAAGCAACGACTGTGGCAACATCTTCTGCTGTCATTCCAGAATAAAGATTTACTGATATTGCGGCCACTCCCAGCTTCCATTCGAGCCTTGCTATACTAGTTGAACAATACACTAGCATATTCTACCTCACTTTAAAAGAATTAATATCTATGGTGCTAGAGAAGAATCTAGGCTTTGATGCTTTGAAGACATCTTCCAAGCTCACTATAGCGCAAATTAGAAATTTTAATGACGCTGACAGAGCTAATACGCTAGAGCAAATGGTTAATGGTTTAGAATAATCCATTAACGAATATTTATAATTATCTAGAGGCAGCATCGATGACTTGGTTCAGGCTGAGTATGACTCACTAACTTCAGAATTTGCTCAGAAGACAGAAATCTTAAACAAATCCATTCAGGAACAGCAACAAGGGATGGAGAAAGAGCAAGCAGTATTGGTGGAGAGTATTCCTCAGCTAGCTTAGTGCCACGCCAAATATGAGGGATATGAAGTAAGGATTCAAGAACTGGAAGCTGAACTTGCTCAAACAAAGGAGAGGCTTCTCAAAGCATCACTAGTTCGTGATGTATTGGAGGGCCAAGCGAATACGGCTCAACAGAACTTGATACATGTGGGTGTCGTCCATGCAAGTTTTGTTGATTCTCTGTCTGAACTATCTTTCTTGAGTAATAATGAAGCAAGAATGGAACTGGCTCGCACCAAAATTTTAAACTCCAGGCATGAAAGGATGGCTGCTTTAGTACAACAAATTCGTGATTTTGCTGCTCCTCCACAATGATGGATTATGTACATTTTTTTAACCATGTAATTTGTTATTCTCAGAGATAATGAAGACTCATTTTCTGACTCTGTAGACCCATCACTTATGATAGGCTAAGATAAAAGTGATATAAGAGGTAATATGGACATGATGTACTTTCGGTAACTGGTTTTAGTGAATATATCTATTCAGAGGTAATATGAACATGATAGAATATAATCCAACTAAGTTTGTATACAAAACACTATAGAAGGTAATATGGACATGATAGATTTTAAAGTTTCAAATTAGTTAAACATATCTATTCAGAGGTAATATAGACATGATAGAATATAATTCAACTAATCTTTGTACATAGTATCATCAGAATGAAATCTTCATCATACTCCATTAAGCAAGGGAGATCAAGCATAATACTTCTTCAGGAATTTGCCATTGATAGGAGCCATTATCAAATCTCTATTAGGCTTGGCTAATCTGTTAGCGCCATTTGAAAATATTGTTTCAATCACATAAGGGCCCTCCCATTTGGGCTGGAATTTCCCCTTACTTTTATGTGTAATGATTATTGGCCTCTTCACAGCTAAAACTAGCTCACCAACTTTGAACAATCTTTCCTTCACTTTTTGATTAAAAGCTCTAGAGATGCGTGCTTGGTAGAACTCAATGCGCTGTTGAGATTGAAGGCATCTTTCGTCTAACCCTTCTAGCTCTTGAAGTCTTAAACGATCATTATTTTCCTTAGTCAGCTCATTAGCTACTTCTATTCTGAGTGATGGAATTTGAATTTCAATAGGAAGAACTGCCTCACACCCGTAAACTAATAAAAATGGAGTACAACCCGTTGGTGTTCGTACCGTTGTGCGGTATGCCCACAGTTATTCCCCCAATTTCTCGTTCCAATCTTTTTTGTTCGAAGAGACAAATTTTTTCAAGAGTTTGATAATGGTTTTGTTGAAGGCTTCTGCCAAACCATTGGCAGCAGAATTATATGCCGTTGAGGCCACATTTTGTATCTGATTATTATCGCAAAATTGGTGAAATGCTTGACTGATGAATTGAGACCTATTGTCATGAATTATCCTTCGGGGTATCCCAAAGTGATAAATTACATGATGCTTGATAAAGCTTATCACATTGATTGTCTTTACCTCAACAAGATGAATTGCCTCCACCCATTTGGAGAAATAATCAGTGATAGCTAATATAAATCGATGTCCTCTAGAAGGTGAAGGATGAATAGGACCAATGATATCCATACCCCATGCTTCAATGGGCCATGATGAAATAGTAGGATGTAAATATTCAGAAGGTTGATGTATAAAATCTGCATGAACCTGACAGGCTTTGCATTTTCTTGCATATTCCAGTCGCTAAATAGGCGGGTCAGCAGCAGCCGCTGTAGCCCACTGTGCATTAATGACAGTTCTGTCATTAATGCTGCGGGCGGGATCTTAGCAGCAATGGCGACAGTTTTCGGTGACAGTTGATTAACTGTCACCAATGCAGCAGCAGTGGGTTTTATTACACAGTGGCTTTTGCGACGTTTTCTGTGACAGTTGAGACTGTCACTATTAAACCTGTTTTATTTTATCTTGTTTTGTTCACTGTTTTCAGTGACGCTTTGACAGTTTTAAATTATATTTTATATATTATTATTGTATATATATATATATATATATATATATGTGTATATATATGTGTTTTGTGAGGTATAATATTTGTAATAATATATTATGTTATTTGTATACATATTGGTTGTTTATATATTATATTAGAGTATGTATTATTTGTATTATTAGTATACTTTGTGTGAGTATCTTTTGGGATCTAATTTTGATTCCTAAATTATTGTATTTTATTTCTATATTATTTTATATAGTTTTCTTGTGAGGTTGACCTTGGTTTGACCATGTTTGACTTTAGAGTTGACCATAGTTGACTTTTGACTTAGAATTTATTTATTGACCTAGGAGTTGACTAGTTTGACTTGTTCTCTTTCCGGGACCTTATTTTAATGTGGTATTCCATATCTAGGTCTTCGAGGTACCAAGTCAGACATCTGTGAGACTGTTCTTTGGATTTCAGGCGAGTACATTCTCTGATAGTTTCTCATTTATGATATCCTCTATGTTCGTTGTATCTAGTGTAGATTTACATGTTTCTCTTGACACTATGGTTACACGGATTGGTATATCCGAATATCGTCATGAGATGTTATTCCTTGGTATATGGTGTATATGGTGCAAGTATTGTTTCATTGGTTATCTTGTACATGTACAGACACCGATTCTCGGGGAGACTAGCTATCTTCTTGGGGAATCTATTTATTGACCTAGGAGTGAACAATATGCCATAGCATACCGTGGTTGGATCTATTATACCAGTTGGGGGTGGGGAGTATTAGTATAGATATGTGATCAAATCTCTATTGAATAAAGTATTGGTAAGCGAATAGTGTTGATCATGCACAGCACGTATGATTAGCCAGGCCGCATTGTATCTTGCCCAAGCCGATCACATGTTAAGCTAGTACTCACACACTTAGTCATTAGTATTATTGTTTCATTGGCATATTGTTCATTATTGTATTTCTTTCCAGTATTTCCTTATTGTCTATATATCTCTTGTATCTATTTTGTGCATCTTGTTTATCCACAGCTATTTACTGTTACATAGTTTTTATCATGGATTAGAACTGCTGTTAGAGATGTACTCTGCTCCTTTCCTGACTGGATATATTTTTTCAGATGACACTGAGGAGTACCCTACCTATTATGGACCCCAGGATGTTGTGGGTTTAGATTCTGAGACCCTGGCTCAAGAGGGACTTATCCCAACTGAGACAGTTGACCCTGGAGTGTAGCTTTGTAGCATGATAGTATTCTTTTGTACTGGATTTGTCTCCAGCTTATTTTTGTTACTTTTCAGACTCATTGATGTATTATTTTAAACTCAGGAGTTGATGACTATTCTATTCTTATCTGATTCGTGTTCATTCTATCTTAGTTCTGTGATTGAGTACACTATCTTTTGGTGGTTCATTATATTAGATAGACTTTCTAGACAGCGTTCTACCGCCGATTCTGCGGCGTAGGCTGGGCGTTATTTCCGACTAGTACCCTTACCCCGGGTGCGGGTCGGGACATTCCACGGCATCTGCAATCATAGTAGGCCAGTAGTAGCCCATCCTCCTGATACAATCATGTAACTTAGGACCGGGTTGATGTTCTTCACATAATCCATCATGAGCTTCTCGGATAACCCGCCTTGCATCATCACCAGAGAGACATCGTAACAATAGTCCATCATATGTTCGGCGATACAAACTTTGTGAAGAAGCATCAAAATAGAAACGTAGCGATCGTCTTTTGATAGATGCTGCTTCTTTAGGATCCTCTGGTAAGATTCCATATGACACAAAGTCTACAAAGGGACTTCTCCAATCTCTCTTAGGAGGAACCATGTTTATAACATAGCTGCATTCTATGTGAAAATTATTTTTCACACAAAACAAATCTCTGTTAAGAAGGATCACCGAATTCTGCCTTCTTACAGGAATAGCTAGATCTGCAGCTAGACTGGCCAAAGCATCAGCTTCCAAATTTTGAGATCGAGGAACATGTTCTAAGAAGAATCCTTTAAAAGACATTGCTATCTCGATTGTTGTTCGGTGATAAGGAATGAGACCTGGATTGCGGACTCCATATATTCCTCTGACCTGATTGACAATCAGCTGAGAATCACCAAAAGCTTCCAAGTATTCAATATCCAATTCTTTAGCAACTTGAAGCCCAATTAATAGAGCATTATACTCTGCGACATTATTAGAGCATGGTTCACTAAGAGAATATGCTCGATAAATGACGAGTTTATCATGAGTCACCAGAATAATCCCTACCCCTGAAACCACGTTTCCCTTGGGACAAATTCTGGAAGCACCATCAAAGAATAGCTGCCATATATCACCTTCCATTGCCAAATTACATTCTGCAACTTCGTCGAAAATGTTATCATATAATTTGGAGGTTTATGGAATTGGATAGGCAGCTAAGAAACCAGCCAAGGCTTGACCTTTCATGGATTTATGAGGGACGTACACCATATCATACGATGTCAATAGCATTGTCCAAGTCACGATTCGGGAATTAAGAATACTTGGCTTATTCATCAATACCCGAAGTGGGTTGATTCTGGATATGATATGAATAGTTTGGCCTGTCACGTAATGTCGCATCTTTTGAATGGCAAATATTAGGGCCAAGCATTCTTTTTCTACTAGATTATACCTGTGTTCTGCTCCGACCATCATCCTGCTTAGATAGTATATAGCCTGTTCATGACCCTCATTGTTCTTCTGTGCGAGGAGAGCCCCTAAAGAATGATCCATTGCTCGAACATACAGAAAAAATGGTCTTCCTATGACAGGAGGCACCAGAACTGGAGGATTAGTAAGATAGTGTTTGATGTCATTAAATGCTTGTTGACAGGCTTCGTCCAATACAAATGACACACCTTTCTTCATTAGACGAGAAAAGGTTGACATCTTCCAGAGAGATTGGATATGAATCTCCTGATATAAGCTAGACGACCCTGAAATCCTCTAAGTTCTCTGAGATTACGGGACGGTCGCATTTCTAGGATAGCTTTTACTTTATCAGGGTCAACTTGAATGCCTTTAGCAGTAATAACAAATCCAGAAAGGACTTTGTTGGGTTCATTTTGAGTTGATATTGGCGCATCAAATCAAATATTGTCTTCAAGTCTTGAATGTGATTATCCTTGAGGCAGCTTTTGACAGCAATATCATCTGCATAACATTCTACCATTTTGCGTAAATGCTCATGAAATATATTACTCATAGCTCGTTGATATGTGGCCCCAGCATTCTTCAATCCAAAATGCATGATTGTATAGCAATATACTCCTAACGGTGTATGAAAAGCAGTATGCTTCTCATCTTCAGGATTCATTTTTATTTGATTATATCCTAAAAATCCGTCCATGAAAGACATGCGCTCAAAACCACACGTATTATCGATCATGACGTTTGTAATAGGAAGAGAGAATTCATCTTTAGGGCAGGCCGCATTTAGATCTCAGAAGTCGATGCAAACACGCACTTTTCTATTTTTCTTTATAACTGGGACAATATTAGCGACCCAATAAGGATGTTGTTCTTCCCGGATGAACCCACATGCTATTAATTTCTTAATTTTAGCTTCAATGGCATCCATCATATCTGGGCAAAACTGGCGTTGTTGTTGCTTTACAGGCTTTGAATTAGACAATATATTGAGTTTATGTGTAGCCACTTTTGGATCAAGACCTAGCATATCTTCATAATTCCAAGCAAAGACATCGATATATTCTTTTATCAGCTGGATCATTTCTTCTCTTTCTTCTTCAGAAAGATTATTACTGATAAATATTAGCCTTGGTGAAAATTCATCCCCAACATTAACTTGGATAACTTTATCTTCAGTGGGTGGTTCTTTTTGTTCGAACTAGAGTTCCCATTGTGTATCCATTTGCTGTGCCCAAGATTCATTTTCAAATGGTTCAGATTCTTGTTCCTCTGTTTCCAGGGAATCTGTCAACACCATATTTACTAATAATCCCAGTTCAAATTCATCATCTGAATCGGAGGATGACAAATCATTTTGAGAAGAGGAAATGCTCTCATCACTTAACTCAGAGCTATTTGGAGTTGCAAGAGATGTGGTATACCCTAACCCTAAACGAGTTTGTTGACAGTATGGATCACCATGAAACGGTATTCGTCTGCCTTTTCCATAATTGAGGCCTTGCTTCAACTTCAAATCATAACCCATGTTTTGCATAATCTTTAAAGTCTGTGGGCTATATTTGTGGATTTGTATTTTCCCATTATCGGACTCGTGAGATTCTTCTTGTACAATCGGTCTATTCCGCATTCGACCGAAGACTATTTGATGCTGATCGTTGCGAGTAGGTGGAACAATAAAGACAAAATCTTCATGTGACCCATATGTCATGACGACATTAGATGTTGATGTTACTTTCCACACATATGGATGATAGAAATATATAGCTTCCAAGAATTTTTGTGCTATAGGTTCTATATCTTTATGAGGAGAAAATTTGTTAATTGTATTATACCATATTTCCTCTTGATCATTTTTTGATGATTTTACTATAGAAGATTTCTGATTAGGAAATTGGGCGTCAGTATACTGGAAAAGAGAATCTTTATTATCATCAGCAAACACGTCCCTGTTTACATTTACATCAGCTGACTGCTTGTTGTGCCTAAGGTCAATGACCCAAGGTGGAGGTTTCTTGTTCAGATTGATCACTAGAGGATCATTTCCTCCTCCTGACTTTGTTTTGCCTAAGTGAATAGTCATAGGTTCTGAGACTTTTGGACGGGTAATCTGTCCTTTCACTTGGATCGACAAAGGTTGCTCAACAGATGGTTCTCCTGGCTCATGGTGGAATTCTTTCTCTATTTTGTCTGATACCTCTTTCATATAGTCTTGAGTGTATAATATGGCATCAGAATAGTAGGATTCAACTCCTTTGAACGGATTAAGATCAGCAAATTTTGTTTTCATTGTTCCTTGAGTATCTACATATTTGAAACATTGATGTAGAGTTGAAGGAGCAATATTGTGATCATGGATCCATGGTCTATCCAACAGAATATTGTAAGACACCTCCGAATCAATGACCTAGCATGTAGCCAATGATCTAAGATCACCAATCTAGATTCTCAGACGAATCTTCCCCAATGGTCTGCTTTTCCTGGCATTGAAGCCCACAATTGTAGTGGTAGTGTAAGCCAATTCACTGGTAGGAATTCTCAATGGTCTTAGCAGACTATGAGGGATAATACTGATTGACGATCCCGGATCTATGTGAATCCAGTCTACCTCAATGGAGCCGACGTATCCTGTATAATAAAAAGGCCTTTCATATTTGTTATGCTTCAACAACATATCCTCTTGAGTGAAAGTGATGTTAGGAATTGCTTCCATCACACAATGGCATTGAGGACATACCACAGGCTCTTTATCAGGGGACTTGAGCTGAGTCAAGCATACATCTGCTTGCATTAATGCTTCACTCAAGGCTTGACGAGTGTCTTTGGATAAACGAAGTAGCTCAAAAATGGATAATCTGGCTGGAGTATTAGCCAACTGAGCCAAGATGTCGAAGTTATACGGTTTCTCTAAACCTTTGTTTTGAGTGTTCTTCAGAGGTTTATCGAAATAAACTTCTTTTTGTTTGCCTTTGTCCACATAAGTTGATTTAGAAGGACCTGCCTTTGGTATTAAAGGTTCAGACTCTGGAGGTTTGGTAGCTGAAGTGTCTGCCGTTGCTTCTTCCTGATTCCCTTCATATTCTTTGAGGTAGGCTTTTCCTGACCGTGTTCCGGTTTCTAAAGCCTCTTTTTCCGATGCCAGGGATATTTCAACCATATGCCATGGTTTACATCTTGAATTCTTCTTAGACTTAGCTTTAGCAGCTTTAGTTTCTTCCTCAATTTCTGATACTAGATCAGGGTGAACCCACATGATCTCCCCACGTTTGGTAGTTAGGGGCACTAAATCTTGATTTTGATCCCTGGTAGGAGGGAAATTAACAATATCCATCATTACCCATGGAATAGGTACCACACCATCTGGTACTTCTTAAGGGGGAAAAATTTCCAAATTGGAGTGAGATCATATTTGCAGTGACCGTCTTCTTGTTATTATACAAAATGATGGCTTTGGCGTCGATCAACTCCTAGATTTTCCTTTTCAGTACATACATGCCTTTGTGGGGTGATGTATGTATCTATGAAAAATACAGTACTTAGGATTATTTGTACTGCTGACTTCATTTGGACGTTTATCTCTGGTAGAGTAAGCTTGCCACTTTTGACTAGACAATCAACTATGCTTGGAATATCATTGTCGTCAAAAGAATATTCTTCTTTAGGTTTGGAAGTTCCAGAATTTGTCTGCGTAGTTACGGGAATATTTTGTCTGGACGTATTGATTGCCAGGTCTTCCTTTCCTTTTGAACTATGAGTATTGTCATTATTGGAGGATGAACGCTTCCCTTTATCAGAGGTAGAGATCATGATTCCGTTGTCATGAGCCTTCCGACTATTATCTTCAGCGGCTACTGCCGATATGATAAAATGTAAACCCCCCCACCCAAAATAGGTATTTGTGTATATTTTATATTATTATATTTATTATAGATGTTGAATTTATTTAGAGTATTCTCTTAGTTAATTAGAAAATAATTTTTTTTAGTATATTTACTTATATAAATATTTATTTAGAATTATTTTAGGTTATTTTAGATTTTTGGAGATTTTTTCTAGAATTTTTGGTAATTAAAACTTAGGAAACATAAATTTCTAGGACTTCTATAATTTACTATACGACCATACTTGCATGTCGTTCCTACCAAATATTTATTTTAGTTTAAAATATTTAATTATATTTTCTATAATTTATTTAGAATTTTAAGAAATTTATTTAGATTTTTTTTTAATTAATTAGGATTTATTTGAATATATATAGTCTTAATATTAGATAGATGCTAATTTAGTGTTAATAGATATTAATAAGATTTTATAAATTATTTGTATTATATTTAATTATATTCAAGATTATAAATTATTGAGATAAATTCAAACTCTATTTTAAATTAATTCAAATCCTGAACCTACTAGGAAATCAACTTCATGCATATCCTATCCTTATTTAAATTCATCATAATCCTATCCAAATTAACCAATCCTAGTCGTATTTAATTAAGTAGTGTCCACCATTATAAATACCTCATCTTTCATATTTTTTTTCCCCAAATTCCTCTCTTTTTCGTCCAAAAATAGTCAAAATTCGTCATAAATTCAGCCTCATTTTCTACTAGTTATGACGAATTAAAAAGACGATATCTCCTAGATTTGGACTCCAAACGCGCTCCAGTTTTTTTTGTTAGAACGATATTGAGGTTAGCTTTCTGTTTTTATAAATTTTTTTACGAAATTATGAGTATTAAATTCTGGAAAATTTGTAGAGCACAGGATGTCCAAAAATAGACGTATTTCGATGTTTTCGCGATTCCGGGAGAACCAGGAATCAGAATCACGAACCGTTTAAAGTTTCAGAAAGCTAATGTCGAGATCATCGACATATATTTTTTCCAGAATTTAATTCGAAGTATTTACATATTGTTAATTCTGTAGAACTTCTAGGTTAGAATTTAACCATCGGTGCACAATACAAAATTTGTATGTGCCATAATTCCCAAAAGAATTTGAATTCAGATGAGCCGTAAATTCCAGTATATTTTTGATGCTGAAATCTACAGAAAATCATGCATGAAAGTCGAGTTTGTATCGGTTGACTTTTTGGTCAACAGATCGCCTCGATTTGCGTGCCATGAGTCTCGAGTTGATAAAATTCAGTTTTTTTGGGCAAAATTTAGGAATTAACATAAAAATAAGAATAATAAGATTAAAATAGAATTTTAAAGTAATTATTCCAGAATTAAATAAATTAAAATAAATTATCTTTTGACGTGATAAATTTGTAATACATAGGCTATTTGGACTGTGACTTGGACTCTGATTCATACCAGCAGCAGGACCCCAGGCAAGATACCTTGCCAAATTGTTTACAGTACTTTGCATGCTATTTATATTTCTGTTTATTCATTGCATGTGTAGTCTCGTTCAGTTATATTCATTGCATGTGTAGTTCGTTCAGTCATTACTATATATATTAGATATGTTGACACACACTTGACACCTAGTATCATGAGAGGACAATCATTAGGCGTATGGGCTTTTAACCACTCTGGTAAACCGTAGTATATAGTTCACACTACGGGCGTGTGTCGCGCTGGTCGCTACCCCCGCGGTATGTCGATTTCTGGAGTCTCGCTGGTCGCTACCCCCGCGGTATGTCGATTTCTGATGTCCACTGACGTGTGTGTGAGTTATGAGGTAGATCGAGTAGCCTACCCTTGCCCATACATCGAAAAGTTGTCCTCATTTGCATTCATATAGATTGTCTTGTACAGCGTACTTATTTATTTTCAAACCATATGCATGTTTACTGTATTCAAATTGGCTCGTATTTTCTGTATCTTGTTACGTCCCTCTGAGGACCTGGTCCGCTGCCAGGTGTACCTGTTCTAGAGTATTTGCAGGAGCGCAGAATTGGAAGGATATAGATGCTTCGTGGATGTCTTCTCTTCGAGCCGTGATTGGTAGCTAGTACTTATATTGTTTGAGTGAGTTGTACTTATATTGTATTTACTTTTCCTATTTGAGTTGGTAGTCGATTTGTTTCCACCCAACTATCATCCTTAGATACTTCTTATTGAGATCTAGTTTCATAGACATTGGTTATTTTATTCATATTTGATTTTCGTGGATGAGATCTAGATTATACCCTGTGACTCGTGACATATGTTTATACCACTTGTGGATTTGATATTCATATTACAGCGTACGTGTGGATTTGGTTTCCATATATTGGAGTTGTCATATCCATGCGGCTGGCATGCTTACGTGTCCTAGTCCTACGTATTTTTTGGACTGGGGCGTGACATAAAAGATGGCCAATTATGGAACTGATATGGTCCCGTAAATATTAAGATTAGTGGGAGTAGGTTCTTTCTGCAAATGTCCACCAAGGCTGAATCTGGAACTCCAGGAGGCATGTGTAAAGTAGCCTGACGAAAGCGTTCAATAAAAGTACGAACGTTTTCTTTTTCCTTCTGCTTTACTTCAATGAGTGATGACATAGACATGTCCATTCCTCCCTCGTAGAATCGAGCGAAGAATAAAGTTTTGAAATCTTCAAAAGAAGTAATGCAGTTATCAGATAGACTACGATACCATTGGTAAGTTACTCCAGACAGACAGCCTTTAAACACTCGAGTGAGAAGGGCATCATTTCCTTACAACAATACCGTCATCATGCTGAAGTAGTTCATATACTAGCTTGGCGACGTCTTTCCCTCAAACAAAACCATAGCCTGTGGTTTATATTTTGGTGGGAAAGGGATCTCATCCCAAACAGATGGATATGACTGGTTAATTCCCAACTTCTTGAGCTAATTTTTATATTTTAAAGCATTAAATTGGAATTTCAATTCTCGAACTGCTTGCATTGGATCTTCAGATGGGAATCGGATAGCAGAAAGGTGAGAGATTGGATGTATTGTAATTCCAACATGAGGTAATATATTCTCCGGGTTAAGAGGTTGAGGAGCAGCTGATTCTTGATTTTGAACATGCTCTTGGCTTGCATTGGCTGGTGGTATATCTACCCCCACACGTAGTTGAGTCGGAGGAACAGGTGTTTGAGCTATTGCAGTTGTATGTTGAGTCACCATCATTTGGTGCATACTCTCCATCATGGTATGCATTTCTTTAAGTGATGTTTCCAATGCAGTGATGCGTTGTTCAGTAATTCCTGATGGGAAAGCGTCTTCATATTCGTCTCCAACAGCATAAACTCTGATTTCTTTAGATGCCACTAAGGGATTAGTATATATCTCTGTAGAGATTGAATCTATACTTTCAGCATCTGGTTCAGAAAACTGGTGACTCCCAGTGTCGAAATCTGAAGAATATGAAGCTGATTGTCGTGACCTCGAGCGAGTGTTTCGAAAAACACCTTCTTCAAAAGTCTCGATGATTCTGCCAAATCTCCTTTGGCTTGGAGTTCTGGAGGGATGACGTCTTGAACTCGACCTTCCTCTAGGAATATGCGAAGCCATGTTTACTGAAGAAAATATTGGTTCTTCTTCCTGTAATGACAAAGAATAGTTCAATCGGTCGAACACTGACCGTTTTGCTTTAGAACAGCAACAGTTAATTACAACCTTATGACTATTACAACAATATTCTCTAGGGGGAGTGATAGACATATTAGGAGATCCCCTGTCTTTGCGTTTCTGGATCAAGAAATTACGCAAATCAGGGAGATTACCAGAAGAAGAAGAAGAAGGCTTATTCTGCCTTTTTACATCATTAGGAATATGTAGATTAGGAACCATAACCCTTTCTCTGCAATAGGAATACAACAGCCCACCCATATGAGTAGCATATGATCCATCATCTGTCTGAGGAGCGTATCTTCCCGTGAACCGAGTCTTCTTTACGCGGACAGACCTATCCTGGCGTTATTTGAATTTTTGCATAGGTTCACGTAAAACAGGGAAAGTCCTCAAACGGCTTTCAGCGTCACGTATAATCTGTAAAGTGGGAACTTCCTTCTCTTGTGGGCGTAAAAGCTTAGAGGTTGAAGGATTCATCACTTGTTTTCCTTTGATGTGATCAAAGGGTACATCTGCCTCATCATAGACGGGAGATATAATTTTACGCTCAGGGCGTGTTTGAAATTTCCGAATTGACATTGAGGCCTTGCCAGAAGTTTTGTCTACTATGTCACAGACGGGAGACGAAGGTTTACGTGCAGGACGTGTTTTAGACTTCTGGATTGGCACTGAGGCATTGTCAGAAGTTTTGTCTATCAAGTCACAGACGGGAGACGAAGGTTTACGTACAGGGCGTGTTTGAGACTTCTGGATTGGCACTGAGGCATTGCCAGAAGTTTTTTCTACCACGTCACAGACGGGAGACAAAGTTTTACGCACATGGCATGTTGGCTGTGTTGTCACAACTTTGTTGATCAGTGAATAAGAACTTGCAGGAAGGGTAGAGGACGTCTTAGGCATCTACACTTTATGCAGCTTCATGTTGTTATGGACAGAGGAGGAATGAGAACTACCCCCTGCATGAAGCATGTCTTCATAGGCAGATTGGTCGAACTGGACGACCAAAGTCTTCTTCGTCGATCCGATGGATACAGCATAGTGTTGAGCAATTGCTTTCTCATCAGAGGAGAAAGTTGTCCTCAGCAGAGTCGCCATTTTGTTTGGATAAACAAAGTTTATACGAAACTTTTGCTTACAAACGAGAAAAGCGAAAAGTACAAATAATCCTAAACGAGGATATTAAGTACAATAAAAATGATTCTGGGAAAGTATTGCTATAGAAGTCTGATATGCTGTCACGCCCCAGTCCCAAAATACCGAGGGACCAGACGCGTGATAATGGCCAGCAGTACGCACCGATGGATAAACCCAATTTAATGGATCCATCAGGGCATACTTAAGCTGTAATATAACAATAAGCAGGTCCAATAACACCTAATCATAGTCTATACTAATCTCATCCACAACAGATAATCACAGATCAAATGCCAGAGTAAAAGCAAGTAAAAAGAATCTAGCATATCTCAATAAAGAGTCTCGGAGAACCATCCGAGAACAAGTCTAAAACAACAATGCAATAGACTGGAAGTAAAGTAAATAGGTACATAAGTAAATGAGTATCTCAAACCAATACCCAGGAGAAGTCCTCTGGTACGATCCCGTCCTCTGGTCCTGGTACTGCTCCAATGTAGGCACCTGCTTCTGCTCCAGCTAATGCTCCTGTACTGTACAACTCTGGGTAGATCTCCGCTGTAATATCTGGGGACATAAATCCGGATCCAGGTCCTCAGGGAACATAGCAAGGTACAAGAATAACTCAAGCCAAAAATGCATATGCAGTGCAGCAATAAATAAAACAATAGGGTAAATATGTAACCATCTAAGTGAAATGCAAGTGAGAGCATCACTAGTGCTCAGGCCGAAGCCACTACAAGCTCTGTGTCTGGGAGCCGGTAGCGGTAATATCATGTAGTTGTCTAGCTCACGATGGGAGACTAAGACGCCGGCATAATATAAAATCAACCTGTAGCCTGTGTGACTCTCCCCACCCAATGTAATCACGCATATCATGACCATAACGTCTCATGCCCATGTCAAGCGGGATCATAGCTAATGCAACCAGTCATACACTATCTAAGAATATAATGTCCATGTCCTGTATCCTATACAGAATCACCACGAATATCTCGGGAAGATCCTGTCTCATGAATGGTGTCAAGTGTCCTGGGTCATAGGGTACTTGGTGAGACAAGTACGAATATATAAAGTGTCACGAATGTCCATCTCTAGATGACTGTACCCAACACTGCGTACAGTGTTGGCACCCGACTAATAATCGAACGCTAAGCACGTCACACGGTCCTAGGTTAAGCATGCACAGCAATATAATGAAACAAGGAAAATATATAACAAGACTGCAAAGTTTGGCAAGGTACACTTGCCTGGGGTCCTGGATCCAACTGTAGCTCTGGTCTCAGTGTGATCTGCAGGTACTACTCCGGTTGCTGAAATAAACATCACCATTAGATTCAGAAAATATCAAATAGCTAGAAACGCCTGTCCTTACGTCCAATTTGGACACATGGGCAAAAATGACAATTCCGGGCCAAAGCGGGGTCCACATGTGGGCCGCTTTGCACCGAAAAGCGTGTCAGGGTCAAGGGTCTCCAAATCGGTCAAACTTAGTGTCAACAGGTCAGGAACGATGATACGAACCCAACGGAACTTCCAGAATTGAATTCCGATGAGCCGATCACAAAATCGCCCGTCAAGTGGAGCCTGTGGGGCCCACGACACGCGATTTCGTCAACGTTCTCAGAATCGAACCAAACTTGACCCACAGGACCAGCGTATTGCTACGAGTCCGATGGCGCAAGTTTCGTCTCGATCCGACGTGTGTACACAAAGTTACAGCATGTTCCAGAATCGACGGATACGGGGCGGTGTCGGCGGATACGCGTTGATTCCGGTGTGCACGCACATCCAAATCAACTTCCGCAAAATCCTATACGTCCGTATCGATGACGCGCACGTATCTGTAAAGACCGCGCGCGACCAAGTCGTCCCGTTTGGCGGGGCATACTCAGTTCCGGGGTGAAACGGGGTGTTGGTTTTCCTGTTTTTGGATCGCGGTGTACGATCACCACAGGACGCGATGCGCCGAGCGAGTTGCACGGACACCGAGGGGGTCATATAGGCTTCGTGATAAAACTGACGGAATAGGAATCGGAGCTGCGAGGAGAAAGTTATGAATACCTGAAGTGGGTCTGAAAAACCCGAGTCCTTCGTGTCCAAATCGTGTCCTGTGTCCACCCTAGGTTTTAGGGTTTTTCTGTTTTTGTGTCCGGCCGAGTCTGTGTCCGGCTGTGTCTTGACCTAGGGCTTCCGTGTCAGGCCGCTGGGAGCGGGGGTTCAGGCCGGCGGAGGTCGGCAACGGCTCAGGGAGGTCCAGGGCGGCCGAGCGGCGAGGTCCGGAGGTGGAGACGACACGCGGGTGGCGGTGCAGGCGGTGTACAGCGGTACGTCGGGCCGGAGAGTGGACGTGGTGGCCGGGTAGGTCGGCAGAGGCGGGGAGGCCTCGAGGCTGGGCTGCGGCTACTCGGCGCTGCGGTGGTCGGGCTCGAGAGCAGTGGACGGGGAAGACCGGAGCTAGGGCTGAGGGAGAAGGCCGGAGGAGGGGATGGGAAGTCGCGGAGGGCCGAGGAAGAAGACGACGCCGGTGGAGTCGGGGAGTCGAGCGGAGAGGGCAGAGGTAGGGAGCGGGTTCTGCGGAGGACGGCGGGGCTGCAGGCACTGGGGTGCGGAGGCGTGCGGGGGTGTCCGGCAAGGCGACTGTCGGGGAAGAGGGGTATCCGGGCGGCGGAGGCTGGGAGGATGAGCGGGTCGAGGTAGCGGGCTAAGGCGGGCTGGGGTGGCTGGAGGCGCTGGGGGGGGAAGGCGATCGACGGGCGGTGGCTCGGGCTCAGGCAAGGCGGCAGGGCGGCGTGGAAGTCGAGAAGGCGGCGGCGCGGAAGTCGAGGAGACTTTTATAGGCTGCGCCGCCGCGGAGTCGAGGCTGAGGAGAATTAGGGTTTCTTTTTGGGTTAACGGGTTTCGGGTCGGGTTTGACTCGGATCCGACCCGACCCGACCCATTAAGAAATCGGTTTGGTTTAAGTTGGTTTGGTTCAGTACGGTTTATTTGAAATAAACCCGGTTTATTTCAGGGTTTAAATTGGTTTAATTATTAATAGTTTTTAGGGCTTTAAACGGGTTTCCGGAGTCCAATAAATTCACCGAAAATTATTCTATGTCCGGTTTTCCATTTTACACCATAAAATATTATTTCCATAATATTTTAATATTAATAACCACAATTAAAAAATCATTTAATTATCAGAAGCCTAGGTTTTAATTCCCGAAATTACAGAAAAATTGGGGAAAAATCCCAAGTTAAAATTCTGAAAATCAGGGGGCTTACAATCTACCCAACTTATAAAAATTTCGTCCTCGAAATTAAAAATAGGGTAGGGTTCTCTCCATCCAATCTCACTTGATTACGGTCTAAAGGATTCCTCTCAAGTGAGCATTGCGGTCTCTACCCAACTTAGAATTTACCCATCTATTATCTAAGACTATTCATCTAATAATGCCCCAACTCATTTAATCATGTTATTGAATCCTCAAGTCTTTAACACCAAACATATCACCTATGATATTCCCTTAATCATTTATAAAAGGGTCATCAACAATGCGACCGGCCTGTGGGGTATATCTAGTACTGTCTATATATCAATTTATACCAAGCACGAGGTTTCGTCCTTCCGAAATAAGGGAAGACGGAGATCAATAATAGAGAGTTCAAGGGTGAGGTAATAGAATAGAAGTATCGGGATCAAGGCATTTGACGAATTCAAATGGGCATTGTCCAGTTGTTGTGGATTGAAATCCTATTGGTAATCCTTTGTTCGCATGCTCGTATTAGTACAGTTATGTAACTGATACGATATGCGCAGACATATCTAGAGGGCAAGTATACTAGTCAACTATATATCTCAATCCACGTAAAGTAGTCATGCGAAGAGTGAACCAAAATGCACTAAGGTTGATCAGACCGTAATACACTGATTCTGAATAGACAACTGTATTAGTGTACGCGTCCAATAATACAGATGTCATGATCAAGCTCGATAAAAGGATAAGCTTGCAAAACTAGGCTATGTTAGCAGCATAAGTCAAGGTAGTACAACAATTATAAGTACGCTAGATGATGATGAAAGGAGGTACCAATTAATTCAAGTTCACAAAACAAACACAAGATAAGCACAATAGCAAAAGACCCTATAATCTCTACTGTTTATCAATTATAAGCAGGTTCAAAATTACATATGTTAAGTCTGAGGTCACGAACCAATAGGCACGAGATAAAACAAATCTATAAACAGATACTACGAAAAATTTCGCGCATTAGCTACTCCATGAGTCTGCGCGTCCTTTAAAGTCATCGCTGGAGCTTATTCACGTCCTTGCAGTTGATTCCTCTGCTGCTGTTGAGCCTGCTGGAAGAGTGTTGCTTGTGGTGCCAAGGGTGGCCTCGGCTGATTCCCTCCTGGGGCTGGTGGTCTGGTTCCTTCAACGCTCGTTTGCGGTGCTTCCAATGCTGGAGAGGCTGGCCTCGGTACTGGTACTTCTTGTTGGTTAACCCTTGGTGATCTGTCTCGACGCTCAGGGCATTCCTTTAATAAATGCTGACTGGATCCGCAAACTATGCATAATCTCTTCTTTCGTCTGCACTCGTCCTCTGTATGGCCTCGTCTGTGACAATATGGACAGACAGGTATTGCCGGTGGAGATGCTTCTGGTGGCTGGTGCATGTGAGGTCTTTTTGCAACTTCTTCTTGTGGTGCTCCGGCTGGTGCTGATGTGGATGGCCGCTTCAGACTGGCCTCTCTCCTGATGACGCGCTCCATGCGTCGTGCTGCAGCAAGGACGTCCGAATACGAAGTAGGTGCAACGGATCCAATTAGTTTCTGTAGCTCAATGTTTAGTCCGTCGAAGAATTTCTCGGCCTTCTCTTCTTCTGTCGGGATCAATGTTGGGGCGAAGCGACTTAGACGAATGAACTCCGCGTTGTACTCTTCCACCGTCTTAGCATCCTGAGTGAGGTGATTGAACTTGTCCCGAAGTTCTGATCGAGCGATAGCTGGAATGTACATCTCCTGAAAGAGTCTAGAGAACTCTTCCCAAGTGACTCGGTCTGGTCCGAGCCGTGTCTCCTCAGATAGCCACCAGTGATGTGCATTGTCCGTCAACTGCATTCTGACGGCAGTCATCCAACATTCCTTTGGAAGCTCAGCTGCTTCTAATTGATGTTGAGTGTTTGTGAGCCACTCGTGAACTTCAGTGGGCTCCTCCTTGCCTGAAAATGTGCGAGGCTTCAGCTGTCGGAAATCAGAAATAGAGCCCGTCGTTGGCCGTCGTGCTGGTAGATCTGCCTGCGCTAGTGCGATTGCTAGGCTGCGACTCAAAGCCTCTTGTTGAGCTTGCATTATTGCGTAGATCATTTGAAACATCTGCTGCCCGTCCATGGCCTGCCCTGGTAGAATTACGGGCAATTGCGTCGATGGTGAAATGTCATCTTGCTGATTCGCTTGACTGTGCTGTTGAGCGAATTGGCCTTCTTCTACTAGTGTTACTTCCTCTTCATTGGTTACCAAAGCATCTCGTGGTGATATTGCAGGTGTCTCATCGTTTGCTTGTGAATCCATAACTCTGCAACCAAAATAAACGATAAAAGGCGCACAGAAATCAAGGCAGGATGTAAGTCAAGAATTAAATTCGAATCTGATATAGATATCAAGAACGTTTCAAGCAAGTGGATGAGATCCTAAAAACTTATCCTATTCTTTATTGCAGGCTTGCTCGGTCCCTAAGTTGAAACCGAACAATTTAGTCGTGGACCTGCATGGGCCACCACAAAAACCATGTCACGCCCCAGTCCCAAAATACCGAGGGACCAGACGCGTGATAATGGCCAGCAGTACGCACCGATGGATAAACCCAATTTAATGGATCCATCAGGGCATACTTAAGCTGTAATATAACAATAAGCAGGTCCAATAACACCTAATCACAGTCTATACTAATCTCATCCATAACAGATAATCACAGATCAAATGCCAGAGTAAAAGCAAGTAAAAAGAATCTAGCATATCTCAATAAAGAGTCTCGGAGAACCATCCGAGAACAAGTCTAAAACAACAATGCAATAGACTGGAAGTAAAGTAAATAGGTACATAAGTAAATGAGTATCTCAAACCAATACCCAGGAGAAGTCCTCTGGTACGATCCCGTCCTCTGGTCCTGGTACTGCTCCAATGTAGGCACCTGCTTCTGCTCCAGCTAATGCTCCTGTACTGTACAACTCTGGGTAGATCTCCGCTGTAATATCTGGGGACATAAATCCGGATCCAGGTCCTCAGGGGACATAGCAAGGTACAAGAATAACTCAAACCAAAAATGCATATGCAGTGCAGCAATAAATAAAACAATAGGGTAAATATGTAACCATCTAAGTGAAATGCAAGTGAGAGCATCACTAGTGCTCAGGCCGAAGCCACTACAAGCTCTGTGTCTGGGAGCCGGTAGCGGTAATATCATGTAGTTGTCTAGCTCACGATGGGAGACTAAGACGCCGGCATAATATAAAATCAACCTGTAGCCTGTGTGACTCTCCCCACCCAATGTAATCACGCATATCATGACCATAACGTCTCATGCCCATGTCAAGCGGGATCATAGCTAATGCAACCAGTCATACACTATCTAAGAATATAATGTCCATGTCCTGTATCCTATACAGAATCACCACGAATATCTCGGGAAGATCCTGTCTCATGAATGGTGTCAAGTGTCCTGGGTCATAGGGTACTTGGTGAGACAAGTACGAATATATAAAGTGTCACGAATGTCCATCTCTAGATGACTGTACCCAACACTGCGTACAGTGTTGGCACCCGACTAATAATCGAACGCTAAGCACGTCACACGGTCCTAGGTTAAGCATGCACAGCAATATAATGAAACAAGGAAAATATATAACAAGACTGCAAAGTTTGGCAAGGTACACTTGCCTGGGGTCCTGGATCCAACTGTAGCTCTGGTCTCAGTGTGATCTGCAGGTACTACTCCGGTTGCTGAAATAAACATCACCATTAGATTCAGAAAATATCAAATAGCTAGAAACGCCTGTCCTTACGTCCAATTTGGACACATGGGCAAAAATGACAATTCCGGGCCAAAGCGGGGTCCACATGTGGGCCGCTTTGCACCGAAAAGCGTGTCAGGGTCAAGGGTCTCCAAATCGGTCAAACTTAGTGTCAACAGGTCAGGAACGATGATACGAACCCAACGGAACTTCCAGAATTGGATTTCGATGAGCCGATCACAAAATCGCCTGTCAAGTGGAGCCTGTGGGGCCCACGACACGCGATTTCGTCAACGTTCTCAGAATCGAACCAAACTT
Source organism: Iris macrosiphon (assembly GCA_036927795.1). Classification (NCBI taxonomy): domain Eukaryota; kingdom Viridiplantae; phylum Streptophyta; class Magnoliopsida; order Asparagales; family Iridaceae; genus Iris; species Iris macrosiphon. The sequence continues at coordinate 60,015,883 of JAYESA010000003.1, read as the reverse complement.
GACCCACAGGACCAGCGTATTGCTACGAGTCCGATGGCGCAAGTTTCGTCTCGATCCGACGTGTGTACATAAAGTTACAGCGTGTTCCAGAATCGACGGATATGGGGCGGTGTCGGCGGATACGCGTTGATTCCGGTGTGCACGCACATCCAAATCAACTTCCGCGAAATCCTACACGTCCGTATCGACGACGCGCACGTATCTGTAAAGACCGCGCGCGACCAAGTCGTCCCGTTTGGCGGGGCGTATTCAGTTCCGGGGTGAAACGGGGTGTTGGTTTTCCTGTTTTTGGATCGCGGTGTACGATCACCACAGGACGCGATGCGCCGAGCGAGTTGCACGGGCACCGAGGGGGTCATATAGGCTTCGTGATAAAACTGACGGAATAGGAATCGGAGCTGCGAGGAGAAAGTTATGAATACCTGAAGTGGGTCTGAAAAACCCGAGTCCTTCGTGTCCAAATCGTGTCCTGTGTCCACCCTAGGTTTTAGGGTTTTTCTGTTTTTGTGTCCGGCCGAGTCTGTGTCCGGCTGTGTCTTGACCTAGGGCTTCCGTGTCAGGCCGCTGGGAGCGGGGGTTCAGGCCGGCGGAGGTCGGCAACGGCTCAGGGAGGTCCAGGGCGGCCGAGCGGCGAGGTCCGGAGGTGGAGACGACACGCGGGTGGCGGTGCAGGCGGTGTACAGCGGTACGTCGGGCCGGAGAGTGGACGTGGTGGCCGGGTAGGTCGGCAGAGGCGGGGAGGCCTCGAGGCTGGGCTGCGGCTACTCGGCGCTGCGGTGGTCGGGCTCGAGAGCAGTGGACGGGGAAGACCGGAGCTAGGGCTGAGGGAGAAGGCCGGAGGAGGGGATGGGAAGTCGCGGAGGGCCGAGGAAGAAGACGACGCCGGTGGAGTCGGGGAGTCGAGCGGAGAGGGCAGAGGTGGGGAGCGGGTTCTGCGGAGGACGGCGGGGCTGCGGGCACTGGGGTGCGGAGGCGTGCGGGGGTGTCCGGCAAGGCGACTGTCGGGGAAGAGGGGTATCCGGGCGGCGGAGGCTGGGAGGATGAGCGGGTCGAGGCAGCGGGCTAAGGCGGGCTGGGGTGGCTGGAGGCGCTGGGGGGGGAAGGCGATCGACGGGCGGTGGCTCGGGCTCAGGCAAGGCGGCGGGGCGGCGTGGAAGTCGAGAAGGCGGCGGCGCGGAAGTCGAGGAGACTTTTATAGGCTGCGCCGCCGCGGAGTCGAGGCTGAGGAGAATTAGGGTTTCTTTTTGGGTTAACGGGTTTCGGATCGGGTTTGACTCGGATCCGACCCGACCCGACCCATTAAGAAATCGGTTTGGTTTAAGTTGGTTTGGTTCAGTACGGTTTATTTGAAATAAACCCGGTTTATTTCAGGGTTTAAATTGGTTTAATTATTAATAGTTTTTAGGGCTTTAAACGGGTTTCCGGAGTCCAATAAATTCACCGAAAATTATCCTATGTCCGATTTTCCATTTTACACCATAAAATATTATTTTCATAATATTTTAATATTAATAACCACAATTAAAAAATCATTTAATTATCAGAAGCCTAGGTTTTAATTCCCGAAAATACAGAAAAATTGGGGAAAAATCCCAAGTTAAAATTCTGAAAATCAGGGGGCTTACATATGCAGCCGATCACTTTGTTCCTTGGACTACACGATGATGAAGAAGTGCTGTAGAAGAAGCTTCAAACTTTCTCTGAACTGAAGGCAAAATTCGGCCAAAGAAAAGTTGTAAGTAGGATCGAATTCTTATTGCCAAAGTTGTCAGCCAAAACTATTCTCCTTTCCTTTTTTTTCTCCAACTAGGAGTCTCTATTTATAGAGATCAATCAAATAACTGCCTGGTTGGCGTAAAATCCAAATGACTGTCTTATTGGCGTAAAAGGCCAAACTGTGAAGAAAATTGCCTCCTTTACGCTGCGGTTATGACAACTGCTACCCACGTTCAAATAATTTTCTGAATCTGCGTATGACACGTATTCCTTTATAAGGTAACACGTATAACTGTTTCTCGAAGATCATAGCATGCAAGCCACGTAGGTAACTGCCCCTTTGCAAATATAGCCGAGTTGGCATATTTCGAGGAGATAGCATACGTCATACTCCTATAGTTAAAAATAGCCTAGTTGGCGTAAAAGCCAAATGATTGTCTTATTGGCGTAAAAGGCCAAACTATGAAGAAGATTGCCTCATTTACGCTGCGGTTATGACAACTGCTACCCACGTTCAAATAATCTTCTGAATCTGCGTATGAAACGTATCCCTTTATAAGGTAACACTTATAACTGTTTCTCGAAGATCATGGCATGCAAGCCACGTAGGTAACTGCCCCTTTGCAAATATAGCCGAGTTGGCATATTTCGAGGAGATAGCATACGGTGTACTCCTATAGTTGAAAATAGCCTGGTTGGCGTAAAATGCAAGGATGGTGATGTGAGCGTATTAGTCACAGTCTTAGCTTTCCCAGTCATGACAAATTTTAAAAATAGAACAAAAATCTCGTGAATTAAATGCAGAGATATGCCTCAATCTCGTGCATAAAATACAAAGATATGCCTCAAGCTCTATACAAGAAACAACTTTTGACGTGGCGTCTGATTTTGTCTTATCTTGAGTGTAAAAACTCATTTCTGTCAATGTAGAATAGGCAGCGTATTCAGAAGACTCCATTTTTCTTCTTTTGAATGCGTAAAAATGACTTGTATCAAAAATATGTCACAAAATGACAACCTAGGTCTCTATGCAAAAGCATCATCACAGCCGTTCTTTCGATCATCGTGCAGTACTTTTGTTAAATGTCAGGTTCACTGATTTGACTGACAAATTCATCCGAGAAATACGAAGAGTTTCTCGTACTACTTTACGCTGCATTAAAAATAACGTATTTTAAACTTTACGCAGGAAGGTATAGCAACCTTTTACGCAGAACAGCCTTGAAACTCTGCTTTACACGGACAGCTCTGAAGCCCTATTTTACGCCAAACAACCTTGTAGCTCTGTTTTACGCGGACAGCTCTGAAGCCCTATTTTACGCCAAACAACCTTGAATCTTTTGTTTTACGCAAACAGCTATGAAGCCCTAATTTACGCCAAATAACCTTGAATTTCTGTTTTACGCGGACAGCTCTGAAGCCCTATTTTATGTCATACAACCTTGAAGCTTCTGTTTTACGCAGACAGCTCTGAGGTCCTATTTTACGCCAAACAACCTTGAAACTTCTGTTTTACGCAGACAGCTCTGAAGTCCTATTTTACACCAAACAACCTTGAAGCTTCTGTTTTACGCAGACAGCTCTGAAGCCCTATTTTACGCCAAACAACCATGAAGCTTCTGTTTTACGCAGAGAGCTCTGAAGCCCTATTTTACGCCAAACAACCTTGAAGCTTCTGTTTTACGAAGACAACTCTGAATCCTTATTTTACGCCAAACAACCTTGAAGCTCTGTTTTACGCAGACAGCTCTAAAGCCCTATTTTACGCAAAACAACCTTGAAGCTCTATTTTACGCATGGAGGGACTTCATGTATGTTGGGGTTTCTTTGACTGTAAAATACGCGGACAATTCCTCAGCATATTTCATGCTTCTACATCAGCAGGGGCCACAACTACGACAATAAGGAAGACAACAACAGGAAGTTCAACAAGGCCAAGGACAGGTACTCACCTTGACTTTGGAAGAAGCAATAGCGTCGGGCGACGTAGTGGCAGGTAACATTTCTTTTACAAACATTCCTATAATAGCTTTATTTGATTCTGGAGCTTCGCACTCATTTATATCTGCACAATATACGACATGTTTTGGATTGAATTTTTAGGCATTGCCAGCGAGGCTGAATATACGCACTGGCAATAGGATCATAGAAGTTAGTAGGGTATGTCTAGCATGTCTAATCGTAGTATGTGTGCTTCTATTACCTGCAAAGTTGATCGAGTTCCCTACGGATAACTTTGGCGTTATCTTAGGCATGGACTGGTTGAGAGACAATCATGCAATAATAGACTGTCATGAAGGTAGAGTATTGTTTAGAATTCCTGGTCTAAAAGAGTTTGTCCATAGAAGAATAGCAAGAGATCAACACAAGGGAGGATTCGCAACTATAGCAAAAGAAGCAAACCCGTTGCCCAAGATAGTTGAAGAGTTTATGGACGTCTTTCCCAATGATCTTCCCGGATTAGCCCTAGTTAGGGCAATAGAGTTCTGTATAGAATTGATGCCAAGAGCAGAACCAGTATCCCAGAAGGTGTACCCAATTTCTCTATCAGAGCTTGATCAGTTATATCGACACGTGGAAGAACTGAAAGCAAAGAAATTTATTCGGACCAGTGCATCACCGTGGGGAGCACCAGCAGTATTGGTAAAGAAGAAGGATGGATCAACACGGTTGTGTATGGATTATAGGCGTGTTAATTTAGTGACCGTAAAGATAAAGTACCCATTACCTAGGATTGATGATTTGTTTGACCAATTATATAGTGCTAGAGTCTTCTCCAAGATAGATTTACGATCAGGATATCATCAAGTGTGAGTCCGGGAGCAGGATATACCAAAGACAACATTTAGGTCACGATATGGGCATTAAAAATTCTTAGAGATGCCATTCAGACTGACTAATATTCCAGCGGTATTTATGGACTTGATGAACCATATTTTTATGCCTTACTTAGACTAATTTATCATAGTATTCATAGATGACATCATGGTATATTCTCGTAATGAGGAGAAGCATGAAAAATATCTCAGGATAGTTTTGCAGACTTTGAGGGAGCACCAGTTACATGGAAAGCTTAGTATGTGTGAGTTTTGGATGGATCGCATATCCTTTCTTGGACACATTATTTCTGGAGCAGGAGTGTCAGTTGATCCCAAGAAGGTAGAGGCAGTAGAGAATTGGCCAATCTAAACGACGGTAGCGGAAGTGCGTAGTTTCTTGGGCTTGGCAGGATAGTATATAAGATTTATGTCAGATTTTGCTAAGATCTTGTCACCTTTGACTTGGTTGACGCGCAAGGAAGTTAAATTTGTATGGTCAGCGAAATATTAGATAGTCTTTGAAGAATTGAAGAAGAAGTCAATCTCTGCCCCAATCCTTACTCTTCCAGCAGGCTCCGGAGTATTCACAGTGTACTGTGATGCATTTGAAAAAGGATTTGGATGTGTTTCAATGCAATAAAGGAGAGTGATAGCATATGCTTCTCGGCAGCTCAAAGATCACGAAAAAAACTTTTCAACTCACAATATGGAGTTAACAGCACTAGTGTTTGCACTTAAGCTATGGAGGCACTACTTATATGGTGATCGAGTAGAAATATTCACTGATCGAGTAAAAATATTCACGGATCATAAGAGTCTGAAGTATGTGTTCATGCAAAAGGACCTGAACATGAGGCAGAGAAGGTGGCAAGAGTTGTTGAAAGATTATGACATGGAACTTCAGTACCATCCAGGCAAGGCTAATGTAGTAACTGATGCACTTAGCAGAAGAGGTGAAGCATTTATATTGACTACCCAGAAGCACATTCTAGAAGACTTAAGAGAGATGGGTATCGAGATAGTATTTCCATAGAGTACAGGTGTTCAGGCTAGCCTTCAGATTTAGTCAACTTTGATAGATAGAATCAAGCTTGCTCAGGCCGAGGACCCGAAGATTCAAAAGCTCAGAGAAGAATATGAGTCAAGTCTTCGGAAGGATTTGACAATACATGCGGATGGAATGCTAAGGTTTGAGAATCAACTATGTGTCCCAAGCGAAGATATTCGACAAGAAGTAATTACTGAAGCACACAGTTCCCAGTATTCCATTCACCCGGGAGGCACAAAAATGTACCAAGATATCAAGCAACACTTTTGGTGGAACAAAATTAAGAGGGAAATATCATGCTTCATATCACGATGTCTGATATATCAATAAGTAAATGCAGAATAATAAAGACCGGCATGATTATTACAACCACTTCCTATTCCAGAGTGAAAGTGGGAACACATCACGATGGACTTTATGAATGGTTTACCTAGATCACTGACTGGTCGAGATATAATTTGGGTGATAGTAGATCGTCTCACAAAAGTAGCTCACTTTCTTCCTTTTCGAGTAGGACACTCTACAGAATAATTGGCTGAAATGTATATACGACAAATAGTAAGACAATACGGTGTCCCAGTAAGTATCGTATCAGATCGAGATACACGGTTTATTTCTCATTTTTAGAAAAGTTTGTACCAGATCTTGGGAACCAAGTTAAGATTTAGCACAGCTTACCACCTTCAGAAAGACGGGCAATCAGAAAGAACCATCCAGACATTGAAAGATATGCTACGATCCTGTACCTTAGATCTTGGTGGATCTTGGAAAAATCACCTTCACTTGGTGAAATTCTCGTACAATAACAGTTATCAGGCCAGTATTCAGATGGCACCTTTTGAAACACTGTACGGCAGGAAGTGTAGGTCACGTTGGCTTAGGACGACATTGGTGAGCGGAAGATGTTAGGCCCTGAAATAATTATGCAGACAACAGAGGTTGTCAAGCAGATTAGAGAGCGACTTCGGGTTGCACAAGATAGGCATTATTATTAGGAAGATCAGCATCGAAGACCCTTAGAGTTTTGTGTCGACAACCACGTATTATTGGGATTTTGCCTACCTGTGGAGTCATTAGATTCGAGGTTCGTGGGTGTCACTCCCCAGTCCCAAAATACTAAGGGACTAGCCACGAGGCAATGGCCAACAGCACAGCTCCAATGGGCAAACCCAATTTAATTGACCCGTTAGAGTGCACTTAAGTTGTAATACATCTAAACTGATCTACAAATATCTGTCATAGTTTATGTATCTAATCTCATCCATAATAAGTAACGAAATCACAAAGAGACAAGTCGAGTCACGATAATATAAAATAATCTGTCCAACCAAAGCAATATAAATAATGTCCCCGGGAACAACACATCATCAAACTAGAAAGAAAAATAACTCCAAGTATAATATCCAGAAGTCACTACAAGATCAAATATCTAAGAACACTAAGCATAATAAATAAATGGTGAGAATACCGTGTGCTCAAGAGAAGTCCTCCGATATAACCTCATCCTCTATAACCTGTACGTCTCCAATAGCAGCACATGCCCTATAAATTTTGGGATAGCTCTCCTCGTCTACACCTGGAGACATAATTCGGATCCAGGTCCTTAGGGGACATAGCAAGGTATAATAAACACTCAAGCCAAATAAAATATAGTAAGTAAAAATAGATCCTCAGGGCAATCTATGTGACCAGCTAAGTGAAATACAAATAAGAGCATACTAGTACTCAGGCTGAGACCACTACAAGCTCTGTGTTGGGGAGCCCATAGTAGCAAGTAGTATTTCGTAGGGCCAGTAAGTGTGCCAATCTCTGGTATAGAGACTAAAGTACCTCCAGTAACATAGTATATATATATATAAACATAATCAGCCTATAGTATGGTGTGTCTCTCCCCACCCAATGTAACCTAACATCTCATATCCATAATGTCTCATATCCATAACACGCAAGATTATGACCTTTAGCTAGTACAATGAGTCATAATAATATCTATATAATATGCAAGTCTCGTATCACGAATCCTGTAAGCCTATACAGAATCACCATGAATAACTCAAGAAAGATTCTGCCACATGAAATAGTGTCAAGTATCCTACGGTATGGCATACTTGGTAAAGTAAGCATGTAAAGATAGGATCGTGGAATCAACTCTCTAAGTGATGTTACACGACTCTGCGTACGACGTCGACACCCGAATCTTAGTTTGACTCTAAGCAACATCTCACGGTCCTAAGTTGAGCAAACATATCACAAGAATATAAAAAAAACACAAGCAGATAATATAATAGGAACTACTGAAAGTTTGATAAGGTACACTTTCCTGGGTCTGCAGTATGTAGTTGCAAAGTTGGTCCCACGTCCACTCCTCCGGAATCCAATTGACCTAAACAATAAATTTTTTACTTTAAGTATCTAATCAAGAATCTTGTAATCGCAACTAAATTATTTAATTTATTATAAACCATTAATTTTTAATTTTAACCTCATCCTAATATGTAAATTCTTGACATAACAACTTATACGTTTTACGAGGTATCGATACCTAGTTTCATGGTTTACGACTTCCAAAATTTACGGTTAAGTCCCCAATCGAAGGACATGAACATAAATTATAATAAATCATATAATCTTAATTTAAACCTAATTTATATTAATTTTTAACCATTAAATTCTATAATTGATAAAATAATCATATTTTAAGATTAGGGCTACTTTAAGTTGACTATTTTTGTCTGAAACTTGTTCAGAGCATTGCCAGTCCATGGGTATGGTTTATATTTATAAAAAAATATTTTGTATAATATTTTATTCTGTTTTAATCTCATAAAATAATCTCCTTTAATTTCTTCCAAAATAACCCTTATTTATCGGCAAAACTATGTTATAAAATCACCTGAAACCTAGGCTAGTGACCCTTATTTTTAGGATTCAGAATTTTAATAAAAATAACATAAAAATAATTCTAAAATACTTATTTATAGTAATAAACCACCAATAAATTCAGTTTTAAGAATTAACAACAAGGCCTCCAAGAACCGTGTCACAAAGTCTAAAACTAGCCCTACTGTTGTCCAATCTACCATCAATCTAACATAAAATTTCTCGTAGATTTTTATGATAGAAAAAGATGGAAAAGGAGGGTTCTAGAACACTAAAATTACATAAATCTAAGAGCATCATTCCATGGGGATTTGAGAAGGGATATTTGAATCCTTGCCCAAAAGCTTTGAAGGTTTGTATGACGGTGCCTCTTCTTGTTCAAGAACGCACCTTCTTGCTTGTTCTTGCCTTGCTTCTCCCTTCTTGATAGATTGATGATGATGGAAATGGATTCTTGATGGGTTGATGATGATGGCAATGGGTTCTTGATGGATTTGATGGCAATGGTGGAGCCTTTATGGTTGTTTGGTGGAGATTGGGTGGAAGGATGATGAAATATGGAGCTTTAGAAGAGAGGAGAGGATTTTTTGTGAAGGAGATGATGTTGTGAGGGGTAGATGATAAGGAAGGATGCTCTTACACGTAAAAGAGAGGGAACGTATCAGCCAAAAAGGGGAGAGAGTTGTTAGGGTTAGGATTTTACATTAATATAACATCCATGTCCCAAATATATTAGGTACAATCAAGATTATTAATATAAATTTTGTTGGAAAAAAGGGTTGTGCATTGCTCAAAATATCCAAGCCACGGCAAAAGATCATAATTCTAAAAGAAAAATTTAGAAATTACTACTCTACTCTATTAAATTAAATAAAAATAATTAAATAAATTAAAAATACCATATTAACCCTATTAAAAAAATGAGGGGGCTTACAATCTACCCACCTTAAAAGAATTGTGTCCTCACAATTAAGAAAAATAAAACATAACATGTCAGGAAATATTTGCTCCAGAAGAGATGATGCGGTTGTATGACATATTTATTGAAGAACGACACAAAGGATAAGGGGCCATGAACAAGGAAAAATATCGAGAGGAAGGGTGAGGGTTTTGTTCAAGCAAAACATGTAGGAAAGCAATGAATTTTTTTTTAGCAATGAGAGATGAGTAACTCAAGAGTAAAAGAGTCTGATTAGAACGATGATCAACTACAGCTTCTGAAAACTTGGTACCTCTTACATATTACTACTCTAGACTAACAAATTTATGCTACATAATACTAGGTATAGACTAGGGAATGGAACTAACAGACACATGTTATAGTATTACTAGGAATATCCGTTACTATATCTAGCTATGATAAAACTAAATCTTACCCATATTCGCTACTCCTCCATTCCGTGCCGCCTCTACTGTCATTGGAAAAGCCTGACCATATCCCTGAGCTGGTTGTCACTCCCGGATCTTCCGAAGGCTAATCGGCCGTCCCCCGCGGGACGAGCATGAGCCCCGCCCGTACAAGGCTATGGTTCATTGGCTGGCGGTAAGAAGTCTATGCCATAGAGTCGCACAGATTGTCCAAGTGCAGCAAAATTATAAACGCGTAGGCGATTTGGTAACAAGTTACTGAGTCGACAATAGCGGAAGCATTGAATAACACAAGTAGAAGTAAATCAAACTCTTTATTGATATAAATAATGTTACATGCGGCGCTAGCAGAGTTTACAAGTCGCTCAAGCCTCTCTCTCTGAAACAGAAAAAGCGTTCCAAGTGGCTACATCTGTGGAATGTTACAGGCGATGTTCCAACATTATGTCTTGTATATGTGCTTTAGTTCTGGACGCAGTGCTCCAAGGCTCCAGAGTGAACTCCATGCCTTAGCACGCACGAAGGAGGCATCCGCACTAAACGAGGTTCTTCCGTACCCTGCAAACAATCTGGTGGATTATCAGTACATGAATACACTAGTGGGGAGGCTACTTGCCCGCTCGATAAATCCAAACACGTAATATAGGTTCCGTGCATCAACTATTTTGTTGTCTTTCTAGTTGCCTTAGGATCAGTTTCATGGCAAAAATTGAATAGCCTAACTTGTGTGGTAGTACGTCGTGTTATATAAGAGAAAATATGGCGAGACTTACCAACTTACCATTTGTCCTTCCCTGTCCAAGGCAAACCAAGTTAATTTAAGCACCAGAATTTATAAACATTCAAGGGCAATAGCATATTCAAAGCAAGTGTGCTACGAGCGGGTTTTAAATCAGGTGTACGAGTTCTTCTATTGAATTATGGAACACAAGTGTACTTGTTATTCATATTCAGGAATGATTCACAGATTCATTATTCTTTTATCAGGATACTTGGATTCAGATTCATAGATGCAATACAATGACTCGCACGTGGATTGACGCTAAGCGAGTATGATTATATATATGCACAAGAGTCACTAGCGTAGCCATTATGGACATAGTCTCAATAAGACGGTTGTTCTGATGCCCCGATAACTGACCAAACTTATCCGTGCTAGGAACAAACTCACTCGACTACCGGATCTCCCCCTAGGCTGGATCGGTCCTGGTGCTTCGGCGCCCCGTCCGAGGAAATCAAGCTTGTGTACAAGCGTCCGCGACTAAATGAGTTCTTTGATTGTTCTTTCATTATTCTGAGTAAACGACAATAGTTGTAGGCGCAGGTCATGATCCTCGCTATAAGCCATCCGTTCCTGACTCAGTGGTTCATTTATTTTGAATTTCACACAAGTTGACATAAAAATCCTTGATTTATTGTTCAGATGTAACTTGACATGATGCGTTCCCCTAGTTCTGGGATTGCCTTAGCGACCTAATGGTCCCGGATACTTGCAGGTTCATTTTGCACAAAAGGACTATTTGATAGTCTTCTGGCTAACCAGATGCATGCAAGATACACAATAGGGTTACTTGATTGTGATATAATCTATGTGACAAGCAATGAATCGAGGCAAGAGTATAAGTTAACATATAGCAGGCAAGTATGTATTTCCATTAAAACTTAAACATTCACGTTGGCTTGGGCCCGAAGGTGAACCGAGGAGTAAAATCGTAAAAGGACTTACCGGGCGACATTATCTAGGGTCGTGCAGTGTAGCAGTAAAGGAGTGCACAACAAAGAGTATAATGTTCACAACATTCTACTCGAGGCATAGTGGGTCTAGTTGCACAAGGAAATGGTAGCATGCGAGGGTCTGATTTACAAGTAATATTCTATTTTTATGTTCTAACACAAGCAATACAAGTTGGAATTACTCCCTTAGCTAGGTGCGTTGTATTCTTATTAGCATGCAAGGGGTGATTCACCTAGCGACTAGCATGTAGGATTATATATTTTAAGTGTGCTGGTTAAGCAAAGATAAGTTTACCATAGCCACCCACCTTAGCGATGATTTGCCTCGGTTGAGCTATACTCCGAGCGAGCCTCTGAAAGCCTAAGCCGAACTCCTGTAGGGCCAAGTTTGGATATTCTTTGGCTCAAAGGAGTATTCTCGCCTGAGCAAAGCGTGTTGTGGCATTGCACTTTTGCCATTTGAATCGGCATTCCGCTTGAGTAGAATAGGGTATTACACTGGTGTCCTCTGCTTCTGTTATGCCTGCTGGAAGAGCGCTGCCTGTAGTGCCTAGGGTGGCCTCTGCGGATATCATCCTGGTGCTGGTGCCCTCGTTGTTGGAATAACTGGACCCAGTGGCTACTGAAATGGCCTCGGTACTGGTAAATTTAGTCGGTGAACCATCGATTCTCGTCGATGAACGATCGGTGCTCCTCCTCGATGCTCCGTGCAATATCTGGCTTGATACTGGTCTGAACCACAAAGTAAACACAATCCCAATCTGCGTCAATATTCCTTTGCGACATAGCCTACCTTGCTACAATAATGATAAGTAGGGAGTCCTGGTGCTAGTGCTGGTAGGGCTGGTCGATGAATCATCAGTGCTCTTCTCTGCTATTCCATACAGTCCCGTGTCGAGTGTTGTCTCGATCCACAAATCAAGCATACTCCCAACTTGCATCTGCACTTGCTCGCGTGATGGCCTTGCTTGCCACAATATTGACCTATAGACAGTGTCGGTGGGGTTGCTCTAGGTGGTTGGTGCATGTGAGGTCTCTTTGCAGCTCCTCCATATTATGCTCGATCTGGTGCTAGTACATGCGACCGCTTCTGACTGGACTCTAGCCCGTTGATGCATTCCATGCATCGAGCTTCTACAAGGATGTCCATATAAGAAGTAGGTGCAACTGTGCCAATCAATTTTTGTAACTTAAATCTCAGTCTGTTAAAGAATTTCTCCGCCTTATCTTCTTTTGTCTGGATCAGTGTAGGGTCGAATAGTTGAATCAAGCATGATACAAGTCAAGGAATTTAATTGAGTCCAATATATGTAATGCATTGCTCCGCGTCGCCATTATGTATCAAGGTGAGTGGGCAGAACTTCGTTCTCTAATTCTTGTACGTCTTAATAATAATCTGAGTTTTTGCTTGCCTGTTTTCATTAGAGAATGATAGAACCTACCTTGTATGCTAATAAACGAACTCACCTAGCTTGTCCTTGAAACGAACATGTCTACTTAACTAAGAGACTCTGAAATACCTGTCTAAGACTAAGTGTTTGCATGAACATGTTCACTATCGCCCAAGCTCCGAAAGAACCATATCGTGTGCCTAAATGCGTTCAAAGATAAGGCGACTTGCCCCAGCAACAAGAATATAGTATGATGGTTCATCTCGTCTACATACTAGAGTTTATTTGATAGTATTACATGCATTCGCATCGGTCAGACAATGGCTATTGGTGGAGAAATGAACTGCATTTGTCACGGCTGCTACATAGATAGTGGAAAGAAACCATGAGTCACAACTGCTATTAGCATCAGATAATGAGTCATTGGCATGCTGGGCCAACAACTGTCAATCCTGAGTTACTCGGGGACCGCACTGCATATAGCTAGTTCATTGTGTTGGATTGGATAGAGGACTGCCCCTAAAATATGCATGTGTGTCTAGATGTGCATTTGTCCCTGGAGTCTCATAAGACACGCTGCGCACACCCTGAAACAGAACGAATGGCTTGTCTTGCTTGCTTTCTTATATCGTATATGAAACTCTATTTTAAAAGATGTTTCCAAAATAATATAATGACTCTTCTATTGAACTATATGTAACGAACATAGGTAAAACTAGAAAGATCACTAGTAAGATAATATTTTATAACATGATTACTTAGTGTTGGTTTTAGTGAATGATTGCTTATGTTCAGTTATTTTATCTCACCAGTACTTATAAAAGTGCTGACCCACCAATAGTTTACTTGCTTGCAGGTACTGGATCATCGAAGAGACCGATATGCGTGCCTCATTCCCTAAGACTCAGAAATTCTGGTTTCGATTGCCTCGAGTTGCTATCGTATAAAGGGACATAATGTATGGAATGATGCCTTTGCTAAGAGAAACCCAGTCCCTCGATTTGCCCCGAATACTCAGTTGGCTAAATGCATTTCATTGCAACAATGTCCCTCCGCTGCTTACTCAATTGATACGATGATAGCCAAATAAACTTAAATGATATGGCCTTGTGCGGGCGCAACCCCAGGCTCGCACAGCATCACGTCCCGGTATCAAACGGGCCATTCCTTGCCCCGTCGGGAGGTGCCGAGGCACGGTGATTCGCGTCCGGTGCACCGAGGCGGGGTGGTTCACGTCCGGTTCTGGCGGGGAGAGCGGTGGTTCGGGCGGCCCTCGGGGCCGGGGCGTGACATAATGGTATCAGAGCGAAATCGATTTCTTGGCCCAATCTGTTACTATGACTCTGAGATATTATCGATATGGTATTGCAATAGAGCGTTCCATACAATAATTCCATAGATATTCTCAAAGTGCAAATTTTTTTGGGACTTGATTTGCTTGATTGTTTTGATTAAGTCGAGGGATGAGGACTATCGGTGCTCGAAATATGGAGAAGTTTATCCTTGAAGTTTCTAGGACAAAACTTTTTATTGGTGGGTAAGTATGTAATGCCCCGTTCCACGTCGGCATTATGTATCAAGGTGAGTGGGCAGAACTTCGTTATCTGATTCTTGCATGTCTTAATAATAATCTGAGTTTTTCCTTGCCTGTTTTCATAAAAGAATAATAGAACCTGCCTTGCATGCTAATAAATGAACTCACCTGGCTTGTCTTTAAAACGAATATGTCTGCTTAACTAAGAGACCCTGAAATGCCTGTCTAAGACTAAGGGTTTACATAAACATGTTCACTATCGCCTATGCTCCGAGAGAACCATATCGGGTGCCTGAATGCGTTCAAAGATAAGATGGCTTACCCTCGCAACAAGAATATAGTCTGATGGTTCGTCTTGTCTGCATACTAGAGTTTATTTGATAGTGTTCCATGCATTCGCATCGGTCGAACAATGGCTATTGGTGGAGAGCTGAACTGCATGTGTCACGACTGCTACAGAGATAGTGGAAAGCAACCATGAGTCACAACTGCCATTAGCATCAGATAATGAGTCATTGGTATGCTGGACCAACAACTGCCAATCCTGAGTTACTCGGGGACCGCACTGCATATAGCTAGTTCATTGTATTGGCTTGGATAGAGGACTGCCCCTAAGATATGCTTGTGTGTCTAGATGTAAATTTGTCCCTGGAGTCTCACGAGACATGCTGTGCACACCCTAAAATAGAACGAACGACTTATCTTGCTTGCTTGCTTATATCGTATATGAAACTCTATTTTAAAAGATGTTTCCAAAATAATGTAATATGACTCTGCTATCGAACTGCATGTAACGAACATAGGTAAAACTAGAAAGATCACTAGTAATGTAATATTTTATAAAATGATTACTTAGTGTTGGTTTTAGTGAATGCTTGCTTCTGTTCAGTTGTTTTATCTCACCAGTACTTATAAAAGTGCTGACCCACCAACAGTTTACTTGCTTACAGGTACTGGATTGTCCGAGGGAGCGATAGGCGTGCCTCAGTCCCCAAGACCCATAAATTTTGATTTCGATTGCCTCGAGTATCTATCGTATAAAGGGACATAATATATGGAACGATGCCTTTGCTAAGAGAAACCCAGTCCCTCGATTTTTCCCTGAATACTCAGTTAGCTAAATGCATTGCATTACAACAATGTCCCTCCGCTGCTTACTCGATTGATGCGATAATAGCCAAACAAACTTAAACGATATGGCCTTGTACGGGCGTAACCCCAGGCTCGCACGACATCACGTCCCGGTATCAAATGGGCCATTCTTTGCCCCGTCGGGAGGTGCCAATGCGCGGTAATTCACGTCCGGTGCACCGAGGTGCGGTGGTTCGCGTCCGATTTCGGCGGGGAGAGCGGTGGTCCGGGCGGCCCTCGGGGCCGGGGCGTGACAATATAGAGGTCAAGAACGTGTCAACATGTCGATGAGATCCTATCAATTTATTCTTACCTAATCATAGGCTTGATCGGTCCCTTAGTTGAAAACAAAGTAATATATTTATAGTCCTGCATGGGCCACCACAAAAACTATGTCACGCCCTAGTCCAAAAATACTAAGGGACTAGCCACGTGGCAATAACCAACTGCACAACTCTAATGGGTAAACAAAATTTAATGGACCCGTTAGAGTGCACTTAAGCTGTAATATATATAAACTGGTCTACAAATACCTGTCATAGTTTATATATCTAATCTTATCTATAATAAGTAACAAAATCACAAAGAGACAAGTCCAATCACAATAATATAAAATGATCTGTCCAACCAAAGCAATATAAATAATGTCACGGGGAACAACTCATCATTAAAATGGAAAAAAAAAACTCTAAGTACAATATCCAGAAGTTACTACAAGATCAAATATCTAAGAACACTAAGCATAATAAATGAATGGTGAGAATACTGTGTGCTCAAGAGAAGTCCTCCGGAACAACCTTGTCCTCTGCAACCTGTACTTCTCCAATAGCAGCATCTGCTCCATAAATTTTGGGATAGCTCTCCTCGTCTACACCTGGGGACATAATCCGGATCCAGGTCTTCAGGGGACATAGTAAGGTACAATAAACACTCAAGCCAAATAAAATACAGTAAGTAAAAACAGATCCTCAGGGCAAGCTAAGCGACCGGCTAAGTAAAATGCAAATGATAGCATCACTAGTACTCAGGCTGAGACCACTACAGGCTCTGTGTCGGGGAGCCCATAGCAGCAAGTAGTATATCTTACGGCCCATAAATGAGACAAGCTCTGGTACAGAGACTAAAGCACCTCCAGTAACATAGTATATATATAAACATAATCTGCCTGTAGTATGGTGTATCTCTCACCACCTAATGTAACCTCACTTTTCATGTCTACAATGTATCATGTCCATAACATGCAAGATCATGGCTTCTAGCTAGTACAATGAGTCATAATGATATCAATATAATATACAAGTCTCATATCAAGAATCCTGTAATCCTATATAGAATCACCATGAATAACTTAAGAAAGATTATGTCACATGAAATAGTATTAAGTGTCCTACGGTGTGGCGTACTTGGTAAAGCAAGCACTTAAAAATAGGATCGTGAAATCAACTCTCTAAGTGACGTTACACGACTCTGCATACGGTGTTGACACCCGAATCTTGTTCGAACGCTAAGCAACGTCTCACGGTCCTAGGTTGAGCAGGCACATCACAAGAGTATATATATGGGCAAAACTATGCCACAAAATCACCCGAAACCTAGGCTAGTGACCCTTATTTTTAGGATTCAAAATTTTGATGAAAATACCATAAAAATAATTCTAAAATATTTATTTTACAGTAATAAACTACCAATAATTTTATTTTAAAGAAATAACAACAAGGCCTCCAAGAACCGTGTAACAAAGTCTAAAACTAGCCCTAGTGTTGTCCAATCTATCATCAATCTACATAAAATTTCTTATAAATTTTTATGGTAAAAAAATATGGCAAGGGAGGGTTCTAAAATATTAAACTTACATAAATCTAAGAGTTATGCCATAGGGATTTGAGAAGGAAAGTTTAAATCCTTACCCGAAAGCTTTGAAGGTTTGGATGACGGTGCCTCTTCTTGTTCAAGAACGCGCATTCTTGATTGTGCTTGCCTTGCTTCTCCCTTTTTGATGGGTTGATGATGATGGTAATGAGTTCTTGATGGGTTGATGATGATGGCAATGGGTTCTTGATGTGTTTGATGGCAATGGTGGAGCCTTTATGGTTGTTTGGTGGAGATTGGGTGGAAGGATGATGAAAGGTGGAGCTTTGGTAGAGAGGAGAGAGTTTTTGGTGAAGGAGATAATGTTGTGAGGGGTAGATAACAAGGGAGGATGCTCTTACATATGACAGAGAGGGGAGAGGTCATCCAAAAAGGGGAGATAGTTGTTAGGGTTAGGGTTTTGTGATAAGGGGGTATATATATGGGCTTTTTAGATAGATTTAAATCTAGAAGGGGGTGTTCCTAGGGCTTGTAGGGGTCAGCCACCAAGGGGGATTCTCTTGCACAAAATTATGAAGAGGGGGTGGATTGTTATGGTTGGAATTTGGTTGGTTAGGATCTTGGGTGGTTAGTTAGTTACTTAGTTAGGTAGTTTGCCAACTAGGATGCCACCTATGGCCCTTTTTATAATTAGAACTCTATAAATATACCCAAATCAATGTAAATATAATATATATATATATAATATATATATACATGGGGGTGTTTGTGCGCACTACATGACTACATACGTTTGGGTCAAGTTCTAGTCAAAATAAGGCAGTTTTACGGTAACCGTGGTTCTAGATGTTTGACAATATTTTTGGAGCATGAGGGAGGTCAAATAAATGTAACAACCATGTCCCAAATATATTAGACACAATCAAGATTAGTAATATAAATTTTGTTGGAAGAAAAAGTGTTGTGCATTGCTCAAAATATCCAATCCACGACAAAATATCATATATCTAAATGAAGGATTTAGAAATTACTACTCTAATCTATTAAATAAAATAAAAATAATAAAATAAATAAAAAATATTGAATTAATCCTATTAAAAAATGAGGGGGCTTACAGCGGGAAGCTTAATCCTAGATACGTAGGTCCGGTCGATATTTTCGAGTGGGTAGGCGATGTTGCTTATCTTCTTGCCCTTTCACCTTCGCTATGTGAGATATACAATGTATTTCATGTGTCTCAGTTGTGTAAGTATGTTCTGGATCTGAGTCATATCCTCGATCACTCTGAATTAGTCCATGGTACCGACTTATCTTATGAGGAGTAACCAGTATCCATTCTGGATCGAAGAGAGAATGTACTCAAGACTCGGACTATTTCTTTTGTCCGAGCGGCCTGGGGAAATCACACTCTTGGAGAATCGACGTGTGAGCGTGAGGACTATATTCGGTCTCGGTACCCGCACATGTTCAATTTGGAAGGTATATTCTATCTTATGCCTTCATATCTCGAATTTTGTGATCAAGTGATCACTTAGGTGTTGTGATGATATTGCTTGCATGAGTAGTTGATAATAGTTTTATATCATGCTTGTCCTGAATTCTCTAATTATTACTTGGATTCGAATTTCGAGGACATAATTTTTCTAAGGTGGATAGAGATATCAATCTCCGTTTCCAATATACGTATTTAAAATGTATTTTAACTTTAGCATGGTTGCATGTACATGGAGACTAGACCCATTCTTTGGTACAACCTGGTTCATGGTTTATTTTGTGGGTTAGTTCAACTCATGAGAGTATTTGGTTCAACCCTCAAACCCTAGCATATATAAATTAATATTTCATTCTCTCTCTTCACTTCTTCATTTCTTTCTCCTTCTTTAGTTTTTTTTCTCCATTTCATAGGCAAGTACACCTTGTATGAGAAATGGAGAAACCCTCTATATTATTTTTCTATTATATTTATTGTATATTTCTAAGCACTTTTAGTTCTTGGAGTTTTCTGCTTTGAAGGATGGATTAGTGTAGATTTATATTTCTAACTTAGGTTTTTATTAGGTTTTATGAGTTTTTTTTAGTTTTGATCTATTAAACTTGTGTCTTTAAAAACTAGTTTTTGCTACATGTTATATCTTTCAATTTAGAGCATTTTGGCTTTTGGTTCACCTGATTTGGATTTAAAATAAGATTTTTATGAAAAAGTAAGATTTCAGTTTATAGGAGAATCCAGATTTCAAATATGGGCCATGGCCGAACCTGCTGTTGGAGAAGATGAAGTCTTCATGTAGCCAGCGAGCTATGCGGCTAAACTTTTGTCGTATACTGACAACATGAGTCCATCTTGTTGGACGCATGACTAATGATCTACACAAGTGTCTTTGAACACTTTGTGCATCCACTCAGTGAACGAATAAAAAATTCGCTAAGTCCAAAGGACACTCCATGCGACATTTTACTTTATGCGACATCGAACCTATGCGTCAAGCAGAGCAGGCGACCACCTTCCCTCGGACGCATAACTCTGAACTTTGGTGCATCCTTGGCGCGTCTTTCCATAGTTTTGTCTTTTCTTTCTAACATACTTTATGTCATATCACACTTTATGTCGCATCACTGACATATTATTTATTTCTCGTCGCTTCCTCACTTATCCCGAGGAGCAGACCTTAGCCCTGACTCCATGCGACATGACTCTATGCTGGATGACTCTATGTGGCATGAATCTCATGCGGCCAGGATTTGTCATGCGGCCTGACTTCTCTTGCGACCAGGATTATTATGCGGCCTAGAGATACATGCAGCCTTACTTATTTGATCGAATATTTTCTTCATTCATGTGACCCAATATATACTTGGTAATTGGACTCAAATACTGTATCCGTGCTGATACTACTATTTCCTGATAATTATTCATATTTCTATGTGCACCGAGGTACGACACATCGTGTCACGTGATAAGTGATTTTATTTGGGTTGTGTATCGAGAATGCCTCTAAATTCCTGAACGCGTAATATTATACATATGAACATTATTTCTCCAACACGGGCATAATAAGAGAGTCAAACTACCAAAGCATGGCAAGGAATTTTAATTATATGAATGTTGCATACACGCTTGGGTGAATCCAGATTTGACTTCCATGGATTCGTATCTAGCGTGCCCGTACCTTGTACGACATCTTAAGGAAAATCCTCATGTGACCATACCTTGAGATTTCAAATACAACCTAGGGCTAATTAGGTAACTAAAATTGGTAGTAGTATTTGGAGGGAACGGTATCCCGAGATCATGTCAATGAACCTTCCCACAGATTTATTCTAAGTACGTTGTGGGCTGGCCACCACAGATACTGTATATCATCTGCCTTAGTGGAGTGCAATATCTGACTTATTATTATATCGAGCTACTGTTTCAATATAGGAACATTGGAACCACTAATACCGTATTTTTAGCGTAGTGGCCCTTCGGGGGACTGGTGCATCTTGCAAGTTCTTATTTTATTATATTGGTTTGGTTAGCTCATGTTTGCCACTGGCGTGATCTGAGGATACTTATTATGCATTATTCTGAGATAACCTCAGACTCCACAAAATAGTAAGCCGTACAAATGGTTGGCCGATATAAGAAATGGAATTGTTTGTGGTTGTATTATTTTAACTATTAGCCTAGGAAAATGGACTATCATAGTGTGAGGGTTTAACCCTTGTCCTTGTTTGGTTGTAGGGTTGAGCCTTAACGCTAGGATAGGCCATAAACCTAAGTTATGATACTGAACCTATATAATATTATATTATTTTCCTTGGGTTTTTGTTTCTCTATTTTGTGCTTCCTTTGTGGTACTTGCTATTTGGGGTCTAACCCTACTGGTTTTGCATGTCAGGTTTCGAGCCAGCACCTGAGGATCCAGTGTTCTTTCCCCCAACTCATGGCGTGCACCAGAAATATGGTCGCAGGGGATAGCGAGTGGTTTTTCTTCTTCCCTGCTTGTCTTGCATATTTACTTCTTTTGGGCGTTTAGCCACCGGCACCTGTTAGCCGGCTCGT
The DNA here is from genome assembly GCA_036927795.1 of Iris macrosiphon. NCBI lineage: Eukaryota > Viridiplantae > Streptophyta > Magnoliopsida > Asparagales > Iridaceae > Iris > Iris macrosiphon. The sequence continues at coordinate 59,994,408 of JAYESA010000003.1, read as the reverse complement.
CTGGAAATTAGTTTTTCTTACATGATTGTATTAATTCAGGCTATAGCTGAATCACTGTCATGTACTTTTATAACTTTTTTAGCTTCTTATTTTTGTACATCTAGGCTCCAGAATATTTTGAGAAAGTGTTTGGGATGCCTTATTGCTTATCATATATGCTCTATGCTTATTGTTTCTTGTTTGAATGATTGAGACATAGAAGTTCTTGACTATAGGAGACTTGATTGTAGCATTAACCCCCTTATCTTATACATCTATTATCATCGTACGACGTATAGTACCTTGTATGGGATAGCTGACCATGTTCGTCTCCGTATTCTGGTACTGGGGCGTGATATCGAGAATAGTGGATAATATGTTATCGGTTTTATTGTTGGAGAGATTGCTACCCCAGTCTCAGTCATGGGCTCGTCCTGGTGTGTATGAATACTCCCAGCTAAGCTATCATCCGTGTGCTGAGACCCACTGTCCTCTTGGAAGAAAAGATTATCATACAACACCAGGGGACTGCTACCCTCATCTCTAATCGAAGCTTCGTTCGGGGAGGTATGGCTACCCCAGCCCTTATTCTCGAGTGTGTGCCTTGGAATACTCCCAAAATAGATATTTGTTTGTTGGTCCTCGGACGGCTTCATGATGTGTTGACCGACACCCTTAGGTTAGGCGAACTTTTCTTTGAGATCTTCTTCATGGGAAAGGACCTCCATATTAAACAAAATGAGGCAACAAACAGTTCCTTCTCTTCATGTAGAGGTCTCAGGGCACGTTGTCGGGTTGGTGTTGCGGGTTGCTGTCACTGGAACATCGATTATCTAGCTGGAGGAACTGGTACTTTTGAGCAGCAACAATTGATGATGATGTTGGCATAAGTGTGTCTGCGAGATGACACATCATGTACGAGGGTTGCCTCTATCGTCTTACGCTTATGACTAATCAAGTTGCATAAATCAGATAATGGAAGCTTCACTTTCACCCCCATTTTATGCATTCGGGCAAGTCTTGCGCATAGAAGTGAGACTGGGATGTTTGGTCCCTGACCTAGTTCTTCTGTAAAGACTACAACTGGGTCATTGATAGAAGACTTGAGGTGAGATGGACCCACTGCACGTGCGCAGGTAAACTAGGCGAATGGGTCTGTCATCTCAA